>JAITYX010000010.1:5420000-6827500 GCA_021018815.1 Talinum fruticosum | reverse complement strand
GGGTTATCTCGGATAGGAAGTACTAGATCGAGATAAGGGAATTTCGAGTCTAGGAAAACTTGTAAAGAGTTGTCTAAGGGAGCAACTCGAGTTCGGTCGGTTCATGGTATTTTGTGGACTCAAACTAGTGAATTTGACTTTGTGCTTGGATTAGCACGGTCCGTGGTTTTCCGCCCAGGAGGGTTTCCACGTTATCTCTAAGTGTTTACTTTTTCGGTTCATTCTAGACTCGGACCCTCTCAAAGCCTTTGTTTAATTTGCCACTTTAGTCTAAGCAGCATTTACGAGTCCATACTTTTCGACTCGTTTTTGACTTAGAATTTACTTCGTATCTTATTTTGCAAAAGAGTTTGAATTTCTGTGAAAATTCTCCATCACCCTATTCACCCCCTCTAGGGTGACTCGAGACTCTCCCCGAGCAAACCTTCAATTGGTATCGAGCCTAGCCTTTCGGAAAGGATCTAACCATCCAAAGGTCTAAAGATCAAATGGCTCGGAACAACGGAGAGTTCGACGAAGGAAGATCTTCTAGCGAGACCACCAAAATTCAAAGGATCAAACTTCGGGCACTGGAAGAAACTTATGGAGTGTTTCCTCATGGATCATGATGAAGATGTCCGGGACATCATACAAAATGGGCTCAAGGCTACAATCAAGAAGAAGGAATTAATTGTGGGGAAACCTTTGCACCTGTGGCCAGAATCGAAGCTATTAGAATACTATTGGCATTTGCATCCAAGCATGCATATTAAATTATATCAAATGGATGTTAAATGTGCGTTCCTCAATGGTTTTATTGAAGAAGAAGTCTATGTCGAACAGTCTCCTGGTTTTGAAAACTCAGAATTTCCACATCATGTTTTCAAACTACAAAAGGCTCTATATGGTCTTAAACAAGCTCCTCGAGCTTGGTATGAAAGACTGAGCAATTTCTTGGTTCAAAATGATTTTAAAAGAGGTCGGATCGACAAGACTCTCTTTATAAAGACCAAGGGGAAAGATTTCCTTATTGTTCAAATATATGTTGATGATATTATCTTCGGTGCTACTAATGAATTTACGTGCCGAGAATTTTCCGAGTTGATGAGTCAAGAATTCCAAATGAGCATGATGGGAGAACTCAATTTCTTCCTTGGTTTACAAATCAAACAAGACAAAGATGGGATCTACGTCCATCAATCCAAGTATACCAAGGAGCTGCTAAAGAAATATAAACTTCAAGATGCAAAACACGCATCTACACCCATGAGCGAGCAGTATAAAACTTGACTCGGACGAAAAGGTAAAGCAATAGATCGAAACTCTATCGAGGTATGATTGGATCTTTGCTATATCTTACTTCCAGCCGGCCTGATATAATGTTCGGTGTTTGCTTATGCGTAAGATTTCAAGCTAATCCAAAAGAATCACATCTCATCTGCGGTGAAGAGAATATTCAGATATCTTGCAGGTACTCGGAATTTAGGTCTATGGTATTCCGGAAACTCATAACCGACTCTCACTGGATACTCGGATGCGGACTACGCTGGATACAAAGTTGATCGAAAAGCACATCCGGAGCTTGCCAATTTCTGGGTCAATCCCTAATATCTTGGCACTCAAAGAAGTAGAACTCAGTAGCTCTATCAACTGCCGAAGCTGAGTATATTGCAACCGGAGCTCGTTGCGCTCGGATTCTATGGATAAAACAACACTTGAGAGATCTTGGACTTTCTTTCAAATCAGTCCCAATCAAGTGTGACAATCGAGTGCAATCAGCATCACCAAGAATCCAGTCCAAGCACTCAAAGACAAAGCACATTAAGGTCGAGATATCATTTCTTACGAGATCATTCTGAAAAAGGTGATATTGAACTTGAGTTCATTCCTACTAACTTTCAATTAGCTGATATCTTTACTAAGCCTCTTGGTGAAGATCATTTCGTTTCATTCGGAATGAGCTTGGTATGTTAAATGCATAACTATGTGATATTTTTTTCATTACTTGATTCTATGTTATGTGTTTTCAAACTTTTGATAACCATTAGCTCGATTGATTCAGTGATACTTGGGTTAGTAGTTATTTTTTTGTTTTCGAGTCACTCAGAAATCAATCTGAGTCACACTCGGACGTAGAGAAAAACTTGGACATCAAATTTTCTGAAATTATCTCTAGAATAATGGAGAGTTTCGGAATATATTTTCAAAATCTTTTCTCTCTTTCTCTCGAGCGCTGTGATCGGACGATAGCCGTAGATCTCTAACCACTGAAATCTTAACCGTTGAGAAGAGAACCGTCACACCGGTCTTCGATGACTCGATGGACAAGCCGAGTCGGAATGGAGTTATACTTAAGGGATAGTTGACGGGCGCACTTCTTTTCTATAAATAACGCCTATTCATCTTCATCTCGATACTCTACATTTCTCTCTCTCTCAAACGAAACTTTTCACGGAAGATTTCTACGTACACAGTGATCTTCGAACTTCTTCAAGCGACGTAAAGGCCATCTCAAGTAAGTTCGATCTGCTCTCATTCCTTTCTTCTACTCTTTTTCGTTTGCTCTCATCTACCTCTTCCTCTCTTTTCTTACTCAAAAGTTTCATCCTTCTTTCCACCTCTCAAAATGCCTAAAAGAGGTAACCATCCCAACTTTCAAGTCTCTTCCTCCTCCAAAAGCGTCGCACCAAGAATCCGAAAGCTCAACCCCTCCAAACCCATTGTCACCCGAGCACCTTGCGCTGGACGACAAATTCTTTCCTTCAACCAAATTTTCTTGGTTGGCTCACATTCACACCACCGGCGCATATAACTTTATGTGCTTCAGCGAGTTCATCTATCCCGAACTCGTTTCGAGTTCTACACTCACCTCACCCACTCGAAGGTGTCCTAACCTCCGGGGTTTAAAATGTAACCGTTGCATAAACACCTCTCTCCTCCACCGCTTGTTCAAGGTTTCCTGCCTTTTCTTGAACAGCAACCCCATTCCTTTCATTGAGGTCGCCGACAACTTCTTTGAAAAGTTCGCCAAAGAGTTCCTCGAGTCCCGGAAAAACTTTTCGGTGACTCGGTTGAAGTCGAAGCACGTCTTCGTGCTTTCTACTGATGAGAACCTTTTTCTCTCAGCATTCCAGACAAGGAGAACCCCAACTCCAAGCATTTGAAAGCACTTTTTGACATTCTTGAGGGCTACGAAGTAGACCTCTTCCCTTCAATAATTGAGCGGATGGCAGCTGTGCCGACTCAACTCCAAACCAAGAAGAACACCTCTCTTCCTTTCGGTGCTCTTCTTACCCTTGTTTTCAAACAATTCCAAGTTCCTCTCCCCTCGGACCCCAACGCCGTGTGCGAGGCTGCCATTGTTGTTGGCAAAAAGGAACTCCGTGGGTACGGATACCAGGAAACTCAACCCGGTGTCCGGGTGCACAACTTAGAGCTGAAGCCCCCTTCTCCGCCTCGGACTCGAAAGAAACCCCTCTTTCTCTCCCTGCTCCACCTGTTGGTGCTTCCACCTCGAGTGCCTCAAAATCTCTCTCTGCTCTCTTGTCCCTGTTTTCTTGGACAAGATCAGCTCCGTGTCCTCGGATTTCAAGGACATGCTCCGGTCTTTCAAACTTGTCCTCCAAAATTTGACCATCAACCAAAAGACCGGCCAATCCCAAATCCGAGAGCAGCGAGTCTCGATCCTTGAGATGAGGGAGCTGGTGAAGGAGCAAAAGGAGCTGGTCGAGCTCCTCGGAGAGAAAAGGTCCAAGGCGGCTCGGGACCATGGTGACTCGGACGCATCCGAAGCATCTTCGAGCCCAGTGTCCGACCTCCTCGGACAGCGGGAAGAAGAAGAAGAAGCTGCAGATGCAAAGCAGCAGACGCCGAGGAGCCTGCGGCCGAGGCGGCTCACTTCGGGCAAGGGGAGGAAAACAAGGAAGAAGCAATGGGAAGCTGGCGAGGGTCAGCCTACTCCACAAGCTCAAATAGTCAGTACTCAGCTCGGACGAGCGATCTGGGTGGGTCGAAGACCTAGGCTGCACCGGCGGGTCGGCCAGAGCAGCCCCTCCAGCCTTCCGAGGTCCACAGGGAGGAACCCCTCGATCTACTCGTTCGGGTCGGCCACTCGGAGCTGAGCCCTTGATGGCCATACCGGTTCTCCCTCCGCCGCACTCAAGCACATTGTCAAGATCCTACCAGCGACCGGCGTACCTCAAACCCCTCCGCTTCCGCTCGAAATCCTCCTCTCCCTCGTAGGCGCCATGCACTGTGTCACAACTCCACGATCCGCCAAATTGTTCTTCTTCCAAAGAGATCTTTTATTATTTCTTTTGTCCGGACATCAAAGTTGTACTAATTGTTCTTTTCTTCCCTTCTTTTTGTTGTTTTCTTTGAAAGGTAAGGGGAGAAATAGAGTCATAAAAACTTGTTGTCTTGTTTAGGGGAGTTTTTCCTTCTTATGAATGTATTTTCTTTAACTTTAATGGACTAATGCATTTCATTATTAATTTCTAAGTTCATTATTGTTAGCATGCTTTTCCGAGTTTTATATACATTTTATTGCCCACTTCTACTAGGTCTATTCTCTGCGCATCGCTTACAAAAATCTTGCTGTATAAGTTTGGAATGCGTATCTTTTCACTGACAAAGTTTCTGTCTAAGTATGGAATGCCTTTCATCAAAAAGGGGAGATTGAAGACTCGGACACTCGCTCAACGCATTTCCGAGTTGTATTAAAAGAATCGGTATACGAATCTCTTATTCATAGAGTTTTGATTCTAAGGTATTCTTTGCTTTTTAGAAACTTTTCCGAGTGATATGATATATCTACTCTAAGTGTTACAGACATTTACCTCATGAATTTCTTGCCTAATTCTTAGGGACTCGGAAAACGAATATGAGTGTCTTACTCATTTCCGAGTCTCTCATTGCTCGAATCTATCACATGCTTGATTAGACTAGCTTTACGCTCAGGATCGACTTCATGATATATGTCCTATTCTATTAGAGTCGGTGCTTTTATTCTGAATCGTGCTTAGTCTATATCAAGTTATCTCACTCGATATTCTTTATGTAACTTGACTCTTCGCTTACACTAAGTCGGATGGAATTTTGAGTTTCATGGATATTGGACTCGGAAAATTCCACTCACTTTCCGAATCAAATAATTACCGACTTAATTATATTAATTATTTTATTATCTATGTCTAATCTTGGACCAAAGTATTTTATACTTTGAGAACCAAAATTGATTTACTTTTGTAGGTTATTCGAGATACACTTTTCAAAATACAAAAGTAACCTGGCTTCAAAACGTCAAATCACCAGCAGACATGGCTTTTCCTTTTCTTTGTCTTAGTTCCAGAAAATTATGTCGAGGCTGTCTGTTTCCAAATTCGGAAAACTGAAATGCTAAGCTTAACGGTGGTTTCCACCTTATCTTTCAAAGACACCGCCAATGGTTTTGGGACTTCCAAGAGAGTTAAACCGTTGTCCAACGTTCATATCACAACGGATACTTTCTGAGTGACTCGGAAAGTCCTTGTCAACGGTCACAAAGGACTCTCGATCAGCGAGATGAAGATAATGGCTACTCTGCCTGGTCATCTATAAATAGAAGCCACCTCACAAGACTTTGCCGAACATATTGTTAATACACGTACTTGGACAAAGTCATTGTATTTACTCTCAATCTTCTACTTACAACTCCCACTCGTAATTCATTAATTTCGAGTTGTAAGGTCTTGTTCTTAGTTACAAACACTTTCTTACTTTCTCTGTAAGGTCCCTTGACTAAGTTGTAAAGGTTAACTCAGCTTAGTTGTCCCTAACTGTAAGGGTTATCTCAGCTAGGAAGTACTAGATCGGATAAGGGAACTTCGAGTCTAGGAAAACTTGTAAAGAGTTGTCTAAGGGAGCAACTCAGATTTAGTCGAGTTCACGATATTTTGTGGACTCAAAATAGTGAATTTGACTTCGTGCTTGGATTAGCACGGTCCGTGGTTTTCTGCCCCGGGAGGGTTTCCACGTTATCTCTAAGTGTTTACTTTCCGAGTTCATTCTAGACTCGGACCCTCTCAAAGCCTTTGTTTAATTTGCCACTTTAGTCTAAGCAGGCATTTACGAGTCCATACTTTTCCGACTCGTTTTTGACTTAGAATTTACTTCGTATCTTATTTGGCAAAAGAGTTTGAATTTCGTGAAAATTCTCCATCACCCTATTCACCCCCTCTAGGGTGACTCGGACTCTCCCGAGCAAACCTTCAATTATTATTATTATTATTATTATTATTATTATTATTATTATTATTATTATTATTATTATTATTATTATTATTATTATTATTATTGTTATTATTATTAGAGTCCATAGATGAGTGGAAACTTATTTTTTAAATGATAAATTATTTATTTTTTTATTGGACAAAACTCCTTAATTCACTTTGGTTGCAACATTTCAAAATTTGAAAAGATTGACATTGTATAGTGTATAGATTATTATTATTATTATTATTATTATTATTATTATTATTATTATTATTATTATTATTATTATTATTATTATTATTATTATTATTATTACTACTACTAGTAGTTTGGACCCGTGCTATGCACGAAGTAATGTAGTACTTCTTAATAAGTTATGAACTAAAAAAGTAAATATTTAATAACTACATTTATAAATGAGATTAATAATCGAAAATGCTACACTATAAAAAATATGGTATGCTTCCACCCTTATCTAATTACACATGACTGAGTGTGGCGGAAAAATAAGCAAAAATGAGTTTCCTGAAATTATTTTCACACATAATAATGTGGAAAAATATAACCACTCTTGTAAGAGTGGTAGTAACCTATTAAGGTATATCCATGTAAATTAAGAGTGGTGATTTACATCTCTTGAAAAATGATTATTTAGCATGGATAATAAGCGTGACAGATAATGAGCATGACAGTTATTTTGAGATAATTGAAATACATAAAAAGAATTTTTTTCAGATTGGACAATTTATGATAATCATATAAGCCAAATACTAAATATACAATCAAAAGAAATTTTTTAACAAAATAACTTAAAAGAATTTTTTAAAAAATTAAACACATAAAGGAAATATTTTTATGCGAATTTTCAATTTCTCGCTCTTTTATAGCACAATGCCCAATATATTGAAAAAATAAAAATAAGAAATAAACCTCAAATCTCAAACTCTAATTTTGTTTTTTCTCTTATTTTCTGCTTAATCAATAAATTTCACATGTGTCCTCTTTATACTTTTTTTTCTTAATGTTGTTTAAAGAAAAAGTAAAATAAAATAAAACTGAAAAAATTCACCTTAATGAACCCTAATTTGAAGAACTAAGTATTTTTAATCCAGAGGTAGATTTATGTTGGGGCAATCTGCGGTCACCCAACCCTCGTCCTTTCGAGAGAAAAATATGGTGTAAAGAGTAAAAAAATTAATATATTTTAATTAACCTAGTTAATTTCAAAAAGAATTTTATACCCTATCTGGTGACAACCTAAGTGTCTACATCGAGTGGTAGAAGTTTATTCAAGCGCAAACTGGTAATAAGGAAAAAATGGCTCGCTCAAGAGGTAATATGTCCATAGATATAAGTATGGCGAGTGATGTTGTTTTCTTTGGATATAAGTGTATGGTTAAAGATGGCTCTCACCGACTTATTTAGTATGTGGAATATTTGTCCACTCATACCTTTCCACACTTAACATAAGTATGGTAAAACCTCTTCACACTAATACTCGTGGCAGGATACAATTTACTCGTGGATGCATGTCGTATTTTGAAAATGATAGAATAGACACAAAATTAAAAAGTCGAGTGCAAAGACAGAGAAACTCATGATCCAAACAAACCAAATTAGACAAAAAATTACATATTAAAAATTAAAAATATAAAATAAGTAGTTAAACCCATACCTTAATAATGGCGAGACTTCCTCCAATTGATCGACCTCTGCTGATTCAATCACTTTCAAAACTTAAAGTCACTAATTAAAAATTAGTTTGAAACCGATACCATGTTCCGTAATCACTCGAATTACATCTTCCTAACAAACTAATAAACCAAACAATGACAGAATCTATTGCTACATCTTTGCAATACATATTTTATTTTTTAGTAGAAAGGAAGAATAAATTTTCTCATCTAATGAAATATCTTATTCATCCACCCAAAAATATATAATTAAATATATATTGTTCACTATGATAGTTATCTCATTAGATTTCAGTCGAGTTACAATTTGAAGTCACAAAGGAAAAAAAATGTAACTTGTGATTCTCAAATGTAAAATCAAATCAAACTAAAACTTGAAATAATATAGATTATACTTTTTAGGTTAAACATATTGATGAATTAATCTTAACATTGTTAAAAATAATAGAATATCCTTTAATTATTTTCTAAAATATTATTCTATAATTTATATTAAATAAAATAACTCTTAATTACATCCCTTAAAATCATTCAATATACTTTTTGTCATCGATATATTTTTTTGAACGTCAATCTCTACATCATAACTATAATTTTTGAATTTGTATGTAATCATAAATAGGTTTTTACTAATAATTGACATGAGAATGAATTAAATTGATTGATAATAAGATAGATATCTCATTAATTTTATATTAATTTTATTTTGAGTCCTAATAAATTTTAATTTTCAGATTATTTTTCTATTATTTTTGTTATTTTTAGTCTAATTGTTGGAAGTTGGATTAAATTAGTTTCCTTTGGTTAATTTTATTTTTTTATATTAATAGAATTTAGTTAGAGTATTGATCTCTTAGTATTAATTTTCTTAGTTTTTATGATTAATTTAATTATTTTTTAGATTTATTTTCTAATTTATGTTAAACAAAGTTTTTAATTTAATAAATTTATAAATTTAATTTTTATATTTTGATTTTAGGTGTTTAGCATATGTTTCGGTCCAAAAAATAGTTTTAATATTCTAGTTAATTTAATTATTTATTTTCATATGTATTGTAGTGTAATTGATTATTTGTTTAACTTTCTATTTTAGATTATGCTTTTGTTTTTCTGTTTTAATTGTGTTTAATTTTTCTGAAAAATTGTAAAAAGTATTTATATTTTTAGTTCTGTCCAGATTTTTAATCTAGTTCATTATATAATTTTCTGTAATTTTTATTTATTAATTTTCTGCTCAATTTGGTTTTTATTTTATGTTTTATATTTTTTAAAATTAATAAGGCTAATTATTTACTGTTTAATTTTTAGAATAAGATTAAATAATTTTCTAATATTATTTATTAATTTTTTAGAAAGGGGATCCAATATTACCTTAATACGAGTCTACTTTTAAAGCAAAACCTTTTTGTTTTTTCTTTTCGATGAATTTTATTTTTTATTTAATTATTTACATCAATGACTTATTTTTAATGAACAAATAATTTTTATGATTGAGACTACACCAAATTCTTACAATCACTCTTATTGTACTATTTAGCCTATTTAAAAAGATTACTATTATATATTGTATAGATTGGTTTCAATATATAAAGGAGAAAAAAAATACTAATGAGACTGTATTATCACACAAAAAAAAAAAAGGAGGAGGAGAGTCCACTTATAAAAGGATTTTTTTATTTGGATAAATTATATTATATATTTATTTAATTATTTACATCAACGACTCATATTTAATGGACAAATAATTTTTATGGTTAAGATTACCCTAATCTCTTACAATCACTCCCGTTACAATATTTGACCAATTTAAAAATACTACTATTATATATTTCATATATTATTATTATTATTATTATTATTATTATTATTAGATTCCATAGATGAGTGAAAACCTATTTTTTTCAATGATAAATTATTTATTTTTTTATTGGACGAAACTCCTAAATTCACTCTCGGACCGCCATTTCATCTTTTTGAAAAGATTGCTAGTATATATAGTATAAATTATTATTATTATTACTAGTCCGGACCCGTGCTATGCATGGAGTAATGTAATAAATCTTAAAAAATTTATAAAAAATACTTACGGTAATAAAAATAGCAACGTCATAAATACATGTGTTTGTAAAAAATACTATCTTAAAATGTTTAAAATAGTAGAGTAAATATTAGGAGAGACATCAAATTAAATGACACAATGATAAATTCACTGATGGTGCGGGATCACGAAGACTTCTCTTCCTCTTCTTACTCTGCTTGTACCTATAGGGAACCATGATAAAGTTATATTTTATTGCAAATAATGTTAGAATATGAATATTATGTGTGTATATTGTGTACCTTACGTATGTAGAATTGGTATTTTGTAAGTGATAAACTTCTTCCTCCCAATCCACGAGATGTAATAAGAGCGATGGGTTCTTCTAATTCTTGATTGTGTGGAGGCTCAATAAGAAATACCCATGGTTTATTTAGGTAATCATTTATAATAGCGTACAATGAAAGCTCCCCATACGGCTGCAGGAAAACATAATGTGGAAATATTACTAATATGTACAATAAATGCTATGGAATGCAATGGGTAGTACAATATTTGTGATGCATATATGTATCTAAGTCTGTCGTGCTTGCATGGAGAAGAATTCGAACATCATCGTGGAGAACAACAAATGCTCTATAATATGTATGATGTTTTAAAAGAACCCTCAAGAAGTACCTATAATTTAAATAAGATAGTGAATAATAATGTTATCATTCGAGTAGAAAATGTATAATAAGAAGTATATATCAATAACAAAAATTTGAGTATAACAAACCTTTTTTGAGTGATATCTATTGGTGTTCAACATGTACAATAAGGTAGATTCAATGCCCATACGAAGTATGGGCACTCTTTTGCAATTAATGCAAGCGTCATAAACCATGGGGTACATGTCACAAACATATGTAAAAATCCTGAAATATTTCACCTATATATATATAGAAAACTTATAATATCATAATATAAAATTTAAAAGGAAGCAGGAAATTTATATGAGATTGAGAAGTGTGCTTTACATTTGGCCTAGATCCATACTCGCCCAACGTAATCCTCGTAGCAGCGAACAACTTCTTCATATGCATAATCCGTAAAGTTCTCTTACGAATGAAATCAAAGTAATCTACCATACCTTTAGTACCAGAATACCTAATAAATGCAATGAAATTATTAGGTGTGTTCAAATATATGTAACTTGTATTAAGTATGAAAATTGAATATAATGCTATAAGTACCATCCTTCCAATATGTGTGCTTGCTTCAGTTTTGGGATTAATTACCAATCTACTAATTGGTAAAGTAGACAACGATATGCCTAAAATCAAAATATGTAGAAAATACACATTAGAAATGTATACCATTATAATGGCCAATATTGAACAATTTTACAAATGAAATATACTTTATTTGGATAGTATAAGTACCATTATAGTCTCTAACATGTACTCTAGAAGCAAGAAGTACAACTTCATTGTACAAAGAATGGTGAAGATGAGTGCCCTCCACTTCCGCAAAATCTCCCCACAAAGTTAACCTCAAAGAATGCATCCTATACATATAGATTATATGTACGAATGTTAGGTAACAAAGATGCATTGATAAGTAAGCGTAAAAGTGTTAGAGTCATGATAATACATACTGTATATCACAAAGTAGTACTTCGCGCTTCGCAGTTCCATTATTTCTTGTCATTTCCGGAGGGGATACATAAACCACCATGCCGATGATATCCGTACGAAAAAAGTAAATATATAAGCGTACTTGAAAGAATATAAATGTATAAATACCGTAAGAAATTTGAATTTATAAACTATATTTACCTAAGAAATTTGTGCAGCCATTGACCTAAGAAATATGAATTTATAAACTATATGAATGGCACCAAATGTGGTAGGTGCTGATAAGGAATTTCATTACAATCATTAATGATGCAAGAAGTGTCGTTCTAGGCGTGAAAATCAACTTAAATATATTGGTGACCACTTTTTCTCTCCATCCGATGCAGTCATGAATCGACAACCCAGAGATGTGATGAACCTTGCCGAGTTATGAGAACATTCATCAATCTACTAATATTATCATCACCTTCTATGATGCCAAATATCTCATCACACTACAAAATAAAGTATTACATTGGCGATTTAATATACATGTACATATTGGTGAAATTGTGACAATTTTGATAACGATAATACTTGATAATCCATCAATATCACTTTCCAAGTAGTTTGTGCCGCATATTTTCGAACACACATGCATCGCATCAAGCGGACGGTTAAAGTCACGAGACTTGCTGCAAGGGTTGATTGCACATATCGGCATATAACTACACACTAAATCTGCCATCTCTATAATTAAAAATAAATGAAAGTTAGCATGTAAGAGTATAATATATTCAACACATCATAATTGTTTGGTAAAATTAAAAGTATTCATAAACGTACAACACATTACAATAATAAGAACATAATAATATAATAATTTTTAAATGTATATTCACATCCATATTTAGCAAGAAAAGGACTTACCAAATATCAAGAATATCATTAAAGATTTCTCGATATACAATATTCTTGGTCATATTATTCGGCACATCTCTTTTATTGTAAATCGAAACTTTAGTCCTGAAGGGAAGTCACACGAGAGATTGCAACATGTAGTTGTCCGTGAGAGAAAACAGGTTGAGGAAGATAAATGCCCACATATTGCAATGTTTGACCTTGACTTTTATTGATTGTTATTGCAAAGGCAAGCTTTAAAGGGAATTGCCTCCTCTTCAATGCGAATGGCGAGTCCTTAGCGGAAGGACTTAGGTCAACTCGTGAGATAGTAGCTCGAATGTCCAATGTTTCGACCCGTCAAGATTTTTGCTTGTATCACCCTATTTCCCAACTTTTGAATAATTAAGCGGGTGCTATTACATAATCCAATTGATGGGTCAAGATTTCTCAATAGAACCACAGGAGCACCAACTTTCAATTCAATTTCATGATTCGGAAATCCTGAAAAGTTCATCCCATGTAACAACTCGGTGGATTAATGTCATCAATCATATTATCATTGTGGCTCGGTAGAAACGTGTCGAACTCAAATATGTACGGGTTTCACCGGGAAGCCGTGCCAGAATTTTGGAATTAATTTCATCGACAACAATATTCAAGGGTGCCAATATACAACGGTCCTGAAAGTAGGAATCATCTTTATATTTATCAACCAAATTTGGGTATACGAGTTCGCCAAATTCGTAAGGCCATTATTGTCATTATTGATGAGGAATTCTATCGGAATCTTTATCCAATCTGACTCGCTGCCCACCAAAACGAATATCCTTGAATAGAACCTTTACCAACATTTAAAATCCATTCAGTAAAATTTTGCAATTTCTCATGATCATCGTGACTCAGATTTGCATGCATGAGTCGCATGTTGATCTTTAGAAGTTGGATATTGCAAAGAGACCAAAATGTAGCTCTTGCTATCGAAGATGCAACAATATCTGCTCTATTCCCCTTGGTCACAACCGGAAAAACTTGCCTAAAGTCACCTCCAAAAATCACCAATTTCCTCCCAAATGCTTGGTTCGGACTACAAATATCTCGTGAGAAGCATTCAAATGCTTCTAATGTATAGCGATAAGTCATAGGACCCTCATCCCATATAATAAGGGACGCTTCCCTAATGAGTTTTGCTAATTCGGATTGCTTGGAAATTGAGCAGGTGGATGTCTCGTTTGCATTAATTGGGATCTTAAACATTAAATGAGGTGTTTTCCCAAAAGGTAACAACGAGTGCGGCTATTCCAAATGATGCCACCGACAACACTATCAAACCTTTTGACCTAAAATAAGTAACGATAACCTTCCAAAGATATGTTTTCCCAGTCCCTCCACTACCATAAATAAAAAAATAGCCCCAGTTGCCATCTTCATCTGAATGAATTATCGATTGGAATACCTACAAGCGATCCGAATTTAATGTCGGAAGTAACATACGAAATTTTTCTCCTTCCTCTTCTTGATCATAATCTAATTACTCTCTTATGAGTCTGTTCCCAAGCTGTTGTACCATATCGGGAGAAGGTAAAGGCATAGGAGGGTAATCCTTTAGCGATCGACCGTTCTTATTCAAAACTAACTCAATTTCATAAAGTCCCATATTTTCAATTGTTCTACGGTTATCTCTAAAGAAGAGTGTCTATTTTCTCTTTTCAACATTCTATGTAAATCATCAGTAAGATCTTCCCAGTGTTGTTCCCACAGCTGAAGAGCATTTGACACCTCTGAAAACATAAGCATTAAACAAAACATACTCCTCGGTTACGCTTTGTTGCCCATGTTGATGCTTACGTTAGTGCTTCATGCCATTCATTCGTGTCATCTAATAACCCTCGTGCTAAGCAAGCTTCCTTAAAAGTTGAATATATGACTCCATCAACAGTTCTTAAGTCCTCATATGATGTGGCTCCTTTAACAATATGCAACAACATTCGCGAGATAATATCTCTCTCCCATATTTGGATGAGCATATGGCAATCGCCCAATACATACCCTTTGCTTTCTCTTAGTCCATTTCTTATGGGATTTATTCCAGGACATAGTAAGACGGAAATGTTGCGAAGGTATAATGTCTTGCTTCAACATCTTCAATGTTCGTAGTCAACCACGAAGTCAACATAGTAACTCTCTCACTTGCTGTATCAACAACTCTAGGAAGTGAATCCGTGTCATTGAATACAACATACTTGTTGTCCAGGCAAATGGTATTGTAATAACTCAATGGAAGGATAACGTTGTGTTATGTCAAATTCAAATATTCTCCAAATAGCATCCACAGGTGACACATAACGACAATCTAAATACTTGTTTAATCTCATCAACCAATTCATAACGTTGAGGACCTATACCATAATCTGCACCTTGTCCATTATCTTCAATAACAATGGTCACTCGATCGGGTCCCTTGTGCATATACTTGTGAAGGTATTTAATCACTTTCCTTTGTGCACAACGTTCGACATTAATATGTGCACCATATTTCACATAGAGATCACGATTATACGGTACTACCCATTTATTGTCAACATCATTACCTCGGATAGTTACACTTCTACCATCATCCCTACGTCTATATTTGACAAAATCATTTTCTTCAATAATGGTATTATCACAAAACGGTTTAGGATAATGCTTTGAGCAAGTGTCACCATCCATACGGGGAGCATAAGAGGTGTTAATGCCACATGGACCATGTATCATATGTTTGGTGACAGTTTCAAATGCAAGGGGATCATTATCCATATCGGGAAGCTCTGCACATATAATATGGTCTATGTCTTCGAACATGTTGGCTTATCCTCATTTGCAACGGTTAATAGTATATGGGCATGTGGTAATCCCGCTTTTGGAATTCAATAACATGTATATCTGCAATAACTTTGGCAAATATATTCCTCTCCTTGAAGTCTCGTTTTAGCTCTTTTAACCTTAAACGAAAAACTCTAGCAACAATGTCCGGTCTATTATTTGCTTGTTGGCACTGGTTGTTGTGACAAAGCCTCTTGAATTTCAGGCCAATTTGGATTACACATAAACGTCACAAAGAATTCGGGGTAACCCATTTGATTACATATGTCCATTGCATCCAAAAAGTGTTGTCTCATATAATGTGGTCCCCCTGTAAATGTTGCGGGTAAGATTAACCTCTTTCCAACTGCAAAAGCATCATTTTCTCCAGCGAGTAATAGCATCTTGCAAGCCGTTGTATAATTCCGCCCTGAGTGTACTTTGGTACTCCTTAATATATCTTAACCTCCAAGCTTCAATTGCACTATAACAATCTACGATAAATTGTAGAAACAATCTACAACATCGAAGTAGAATGTTCCCTTCGATTGCTCTATATTGTGTAATGAATGCAAAAACTCTCTCATCGTCACCATTGCACGACTACTACTTGATCCTTCGACACATGGAATATTGAACGTCCAACCATATGTTCCATATGGAAATAGTAGTGGATATTGAAGAGGCATATACAACGGAGAAGTTTCATATATTCGTTGTAGATTTCCGTCTACTTTACGGACAATGAGGTCTCGATCTCGTTACGCTTCATGGTCACCACCGACTATGAGAGCTGCTACTTCATCTACTGTGGGCATTATGTATTGTCGTTCGGGCGTGCTGTGATTATCCGAATGCTTAAATTAACAACGTTGTCTACTTGTAAGACATGTCGTGCATTTCGGAAAATCTTCATGTAAGGATTCACATCATCAAGCATACGTTGTAAGGACTCTAAAGTAGTATGATCAAGTCCACGTATAGTTTGTTCGCCATTCAAAGCCCTACACCGATTTTGGACTTCATTATTGGTGTCATAGATGTATAGTTGTGCAAATTTGGGCCTTTGTCCTTGTCTAGGAAGTAATGAACCAATATGATGATAATTTTGCCCACTTATTACGAAAGAGTAAGGACCTCGCCCATCCATTACAGATTGATCGATAGATCCACCCATTGATGTGAATGATAACATGGAGTTATAGATCCTTATATTATCAAGAAAATTTTGTTGATTCAACAATGTATTTAGTAGAGGAGGAGGCGGGGGTAATGTTACTAACCTAACATGCCCACCTTGACAGACATAACATGAATCGAGGTTACGAGACGCTGCTTTTGGCGACTCTTTCCTCTAACCACATGGTTGCTTTGCGGTGATTGCAAGAAATCAAAGTTTCAATGAAATGCCAGCGATGCGAGAACCTTCGATAGGTGGATTTGTACGTGTAATTGATAAGCTGGGTTGCTCTAGATTGTGCTTGATGGCGTTCGCGTTACGCGATAAGGTATGGTTACTGCTTGATTAGGATGTCGCCGGTTAAATAGCCTCATTCTTGTATTATGTCGAGCGACTCTTGTTCGAAGACTATTCCTAATGTTATCCACACTTTCGGATGGTGGTTACGCTCGATTACGATGTCGCCAGGTTAAATAGTCTCATTCTTGTATTATGTCGAGCAAGTCTTGTTCGAAGGCTATTACTAATGTTATCCACACTTTCGGATGGAGCTTCAATAACTACGTTTGAAAAAAGATATATTTCCACCATAATTTAGACTATAATTTTCATAGTTCGAGTCAAGTATAAATTACTATTTTTTTAAATGTTTAAAATATACTATATTTTATATTGTTTTAATTTTATGAAGGAGATATGTGGTTCAATTTTAATTGTATTATATTCCATATTGTTTTAGTTTTAAGAAGGAAATATGTGGTTCAATTTTAATTGTACTATATTAAGTTTATTGTTTTTATAGTATGTTTGAAAAAAGATATATTTTCACAATAATTTAGACTATAATTTTCATAGTTCGAGTCAAGTATAAATTACTATTTTTTAAAATGTTTAAAATATACTATATTTCATATTGTTTTAATTTTATGAAGGAGATATGTGGTTCAATTATAATTGTATTATATTCCATATTGTTTTAGTTTTAGGAAGGAAATATGTGGTTCAATTTTAATTGTACTATATTAAGTTTAAATTTTTTATAGTATGTAAAAATATGATACTGTGCTTAACAACATATTATTATGTGCATCGTTTATGCATTAATGTTTTGTATTTTTATAATTTGAAAATGATATATGTGGTTCAAAATTAAATGTATATATTATTTTTAATTTTTTATAATATGTAAAAATATGAATGAGTTTAAGCACATATTATTTTTTAAAATTTACACCGTGCTATGCACAGAGAAATATAATAATTTTTAAAAAGCACATATGTTATAATATTTCATATTTTTTATAGTCCTAGTTAGGAAATATGCAGATAAAAATTGAAAGTCAAATTAACTTTAAATTAGTTATAGAGGATTAAAAGAAATACGATACGAACGTTAAGTAATATTTTTTTATTAATTTCCTATTTGAGTGGAATTTAATATTTATAATCAAATAAAAAATAAAAAATAAAAAATAAAAAATAAAAAATAAATATAATTATAAAATAATAAGGCATGGTCATATTCAATGTAAATTAGGGGTGCATAACAACATAATTTAATATATCAAACAAATTTATTAAAAAATTATAAAATTTCAAATATTTCAAATAAAGAGACTGAAAAAATTAATACATATATACATATAATCTATACACTATATAATGTCAATCTTTTCAAATTTTGAAATGCTTGCAAGCGAGTGAATTAAGGAGTTCAGTCCAATAAAAAAAATAAATAATTTATCATTTAAAAAAATAAGTTTCCACTCATCCGTGAACATCAATGGTGAACCAAAAGGGTTTTTCCACTGGTGCTCGTGGTTTGAGACAAGGCGACCCTTTGTCTCCATACCTATTTGTATTATGCATGGAAGTCCTATCAAGAGGACTCAATATAGCCTCTCGAGAACATAACTTTCATTACCACCCACAGTGTTCTAGAATTCATTTAGTCCATCTTGCTTTTGCGGATGATATTCTCTTGTTCTCAAAGGGGATATAGAGTCTATAACAGTCCTCCACACCTACTTCGATAAATTTTCGCAAATGTCGGTCTGTTTCCAAATGCTTGAAAAGTCCGACATTTATTTTGGTGGCGTATCCAAAGCGGACCAACAACTTATACTTCACCGCACAAGGTTCTCCTTGGGCACTTTCCCCTTCGGATACCTTGGCCTGCCTCTTTCTACAAAGAAATTATCCCATACCATGTGCCAACCTCTAATCGACAAGCTTAAGCAAAAATTT
Organism: Talinum fruticosum; assembly: GCA_021018815.1. NCBI lineage: Eukaryota > Viridiplantae > Streptophyta > Magnoliopsida > Caryophyllales > Talinaceae > Talinum > Talinum fruticosum. The sequence continues at coordinate 6,808,768 of JAITYX010000010.1, read as the reverse complement.
CTTCTTGGATCGCAAGACAGTCTGTCTAATGCAGGGAGGAAGTTATTGATAAATGCTTTGTTTTCATTGGAATTATCGGTTTCGGTCACAAGTATTTCTATTACCCAAGCATACCATTCATGCACTTGGACACTTTATGCGGTAATTTTACGTGGAATGGTTTCACTGAGAGTAAGAAGATGCACATGGTGGCATGGAGTAAAATCTACCAACTCCTCCAATCCGGCGGCTTGAATTTTAAGGAATTATTAGCTTGGAACAAAGCTTTATGTACCAAGTGGATTTGGAAGATACTTGAATGCGACAACAATATACACTTGTTTGGGTGAAGGCATATATGTTCGGAGGTAAAAATTTCTTTGATTCTCAACCTTCGCAGGGGATGCTTGGGGTTGGAAAAAGCCGATCCGGATCGGAGATGATTTGTGCAAACTATTGGACAATGGTGAAAAAGTAGTGCTTTGGTTGGGGGAAGGAGAAAACAAGCTGAGATACTCGGTTCGTAAGGGCTATGCTTTGTTTTGCAAACCCACGAGCACCGTTAATTGGTGGAGAATAGTTTGGAAAAGCTTTGCTTGGGACAGGACATCGAGTACATTCTTTGGCTTGCTTAGCAAAACAGACTAGCAACCTCGGAGTTACTTATATGCGAGAGGGATCCAAGTGGCAAACAGTGCGCGCTTTGCTCACAAGTTGGGCAGGATAACTGTGAACATATATTCTTCTCCTGTCCATTTTCAAATTGTGTACGAACTTTGGCGGGAAAGAAACCCGAGAATATTTCAAGGTAAAATTCGAGATGCAGAGATATTGATTCGACACATCCAATATATTACCTATATTAGAGCTAATCCTTTTGTAGTAGATTGGAGTGATTTGATACACCAGTTGATGTAAATAGTATGAACCGAACTATTACGGTTTTGGGAATATATATAACTTTATCTTTTCCCCAAAAATAAAATAATAATAATAATAATAATAATAATAATAATAATAATAACAACAACAATAATAACAATAACAGATAATAATAACTATAATAGTAATAATAATAATAATAATAATAATAATAATAATAATAATAATAATAATAATAATAATAATAATAATCTATACTACATATAATAGCAATCTTTTCAAAAAGATGACATGGCGATATGAGAGTGAATTTGGGAGTTTCTTCCAATCAAAAAATAATAATTTATCGTTGAAAAAAAATAGGTTTCTACTCATATATGGACTCTTTTTTACTCCGTGCCATAATAATAATAATAATAATAATAATAATAATAATAATAATAATATATAATATATAATTTTTCATAAAAATTAAAAAAATTAAAAATAATAAAATAAAAACATAATCTTAAATAAAAAGTTAAACAAATAATAAAATGCACTAAATAAATACGAAAATAAATAATTAAATTACCAAAATAATAAAACTATTTTCTAGACCTAATAGCATAAAAACCTAAAATAAAAATGAAAAAACTAAATTTATGAATTTATTAAATTAAAAATATGCTTTAACCTAAATTAGTAAATAAGTCTGAAAAATTATCAAATCAGTTATATATTATAAAATTATCTAATCTTAATATGAAAATTAAATAATAATTGATCATCCTAATGATCTCATAAAAATATAAAATAGAAAATAAAAACAAAACTAAGTAGAAATTAATAAATAACAAATATACAAAATTATATAATAAATTAAATCAAAAATATGAAAAAATATAAAATTAACCTAAAACCCAAAATAATTTTTTTATAGTTTTCTAGAAAAATTTAAAAAAATTTAAAATAATAAAATAAAAATATAATCTTAAATAGAAAGTAAAATAAATAATAAACTGCATTAAATAAATGAGAAAATAAATAATTAAATTACCAGAATATTAAAATTATTTTTGGACCTGAATATATCCTAAACACCTAAAATCAAAATGAAAAACTAAATTTATAAATTTATTAAATTAAAGACTTGTTTTAACCTAAATTAGAAAAAAAAATCTAAAAAATTATCAAATCAGTTATAAAAACTAAGAAAATTAATCCTAAAAGATTAAAAAGATTCTAACTAAACCCTATAATAATATAAAAATAAAATTAACTGAACAAGACTAATTTTATTCTAACTTCTAACAAACTGACTAAAAAATAACAAAAACAAACAGAAAAGTAATCTGAAAATTAAAATATATTAAGACATAAAATAAAATTAATGTATATAGTTATGTATTTTTTTATTTAGGGTTTGGATTATATATTAGCTCTCATTTTATTTTTATGTATATTGATATGCAATATTATTTTAGGCCTGAAATATAATAATTTTGTCTAACATTATTAATTTTTCATTGTTGACGGTGTTTTTTGACTTGGTGCCATAACATTATATTATTTCAAAATATATTTACTATAAGAATTTTTAAAATAAAATCAATAGGAACATGTTATATAAATAATATTTAAATATTTAACTGTCTGAGGAAGCAATTTGATTATTACATTCATCCTATGTACAAAATGATTTAATAAACCTTAAGAAATCATAAATTACTATAATAAAAATATAACAACTACATATATACTTGATATTAATAATTAAAAATGCCTACAAGATAGAAAGTTATGATTCAAAAATGTTGTGGAATAAAACGTAATGAATAAAAAGTTAGGAATTATATTGGTTCAATTCGTAATTTGTGGACTTTAAGTTCATATTTTGTGTTATGTTTAAAGGATTGTAAACTTAATATTTCAACTTCTATTAAGCCCATTGGAAATCGAATAAATCATTTGTCTCAAAATTTATGCCAACTTATATTAAGCCCATATCACTTCGAATAAATTCATTTGTCTCAAAATTTTTGCACAACATACAAATCATTTTTTTTGTTACAAATAAAGTTTATTTTAGTTTCTTCCTAACATGTCTATCTGTGACTTACTATTGACAAACATATTTAAATTATATCTTTTACTATTGTAAGTTTTCTAAATTATTAAAAGATGAGTATTTGCCATCAAACCTCCCCGCCATCTTGAAATAGAAATTCATATTACTCTTATTATGTTAATTAATTGAGAGGAAGAGTTGTGTCTCAAGGGAAGCAATTGGTTGTTAATCAAGTAAAACATGTATTTATAAAATCTCAATCGTATTAATATTTTTGCCCCACTGATTCACTACTAAAATCGCGATCAATTTTCAATATAAGTACAAAACATTGATGATTTTATTACCCTACGCCGTGAATTAACCTATCATGCCTTTTACTATGATACAAATTACCTATTATTGTTAAATATATTTGGATCACTTCTATCATTATAATATTTTTCACTATTAATCTCAATATAAGTAGTTATTATATGTTTAAATATCTTCGTGTACAGAGGTAGGTAAGAATGGATAAATCATTATATTCACCTTATAATTTTAAAAAATGAGATCCCATTATGGGTATATGTATACTTTTAAGAGTTTGTGTAATATTTAAGTCAATAATGTTTTAGTAGCTTGGTTGCATATAAATATTTATGTAGGCATCTATTAAGTTAAATTAGTATTGACTTTGTCAAGAGTTATAAGTTATAAGTTTGATATTTTTTATTGATTTGATGTACTCTGTATTGTAATATTAATTTGTGATATAATGATATTTATTGTCATCTATAGGTCATCTAACTCAATATATTACCAATCACATATTATTCCTTTTCCTACTAATATTTACCTTTTGATACCCAAACATATTGTCACACTATTTTTATAACTGTATGTGTTATGATTATTTAAATTGTTTGATTCTTAGAGGGCCTTACTTCTTAATATTCTAAATAACAAGTGTAATCTTAAAACTTTGATGATATTTTTTAACATTCTTTTTTATTTATTATTTTAGATTATTTATTTATTCTTTTGAAATTTATAATGATTGGAAGATGAATGTATGTTGGGCTCTAATGATTTTTATATGTTGGGTTCCGATAATTTTGATGAGTTACGAAAGCGTTTTCACTATGAGGGGATAACATGTAAAAGAATATTGTTAAAAGTAAAAACATTCAATAAAATCAAATGATCGAGAAAAAGAAACTCACAAGTACAACATCGCTACGTAATTCAATAATTTCTTAAGTTATGCATTGTACAATATTATTCCGTACATAGCACGGGTCCGGACTAGTAATAATAATAATAATCATAATCATAATCATAATAATAATAATAAAAATAATAATAATCTATGCAATATATAATAGTAATATTTTTAAATTGGTCAAATATTGTAATGGGAGTGATTGTAAGAAATTAGGGTAATCTTAACCATAAAAATTATTTGTCCATTGAATATGAGTCGTTGATGTAAATAATTAATTAAATAAATAAATAATATAATTTATCCAAATAAAAAAATCCTTTTATAAGTGAACTATCCTCCTCCTTTTTTTGTGTGTGTGATAATACAGTCTCATTAGTATTTTTTTTTAATAAATCTATACAATATATAATAGTAATCTTTTTAAATAGACTAAATACTACAACAAGAGTGATTGTAGGAGCTTGGTGTATTCTCAACCATAAAAATTATTTGTTCATTAAAAATAAGTCATTGATGTAAATAATTAAATAAACAATAAAATTCATCGAAAGGAAAAAAAAAGGTTTCCCTTTAAAAGTAGAGTGTATCAAGGTAATATTGGATCCCCTTGCTGAAAAATAAATAAATAATATTATAAAATTATTTAATCTAAATCTAAAAATTAAACAGTAAATAATTAGCCTTATTAATTTTAAAAAATATAAAACATAAAATAAAACCAAATTGAGCAGAAAATTAATAAATAAAAATTACAGAAAATTATATAATGAACTAAATTAAAAATCTGGACAGAATTAAAAACATAAAAACTTTTTTAAATTTTTCAGAAAAATTAAACACAACTAAAACAGAAAAACAAAAACATAATCTAAAATAGAAAGTTAAACAAATAATCAATTACACTACAATACATATGAAAATAAATAATTAAATAAACTAGAATATTAAAACTATTTTTGGACCGAAACATACACTAAAATCCTAAAATTAAAATACAAAAATTTAATTTATAAATTTATTAAATTAAAAACTTTTTTTTTTTTTTTTTGTAAGAAGGGTATGAACTTCATTACTACTAGAAACTCATTTACAACCTAGTAGTATCTAGTTTTGAGGCCACCTTCTAGGAAGGGTTCCCCAAAGACTAGTACTCAATCATCTGTACATATATGTTCCCATTTGGTGTATTTTGTATGAGCACTAAGATAGCACATTCTATTCCTAATATTATCCTTTACTATATTGCTTGCTGCTTACGCATTGAGGGTCTTCCCTCGAAAGAGTTTTTCATTCCTTTCCCGCCAAACTTGATAGTGGATGGCAGCCATGGTGCTCATTAATAGTATTTGCTGCACTTTAGGCCATTTGTTCTTGATCAATTTTTGTGCCAATTCTCAAGATTTTGTGGTTTCCACTCGATTTTCGGCCATCTCCGGATATACTCTCTAATTGTAGAAGCATAGTTGCGGGAGAAGAAGAGGTGCTCTATGGATTCCTCCGCACTTCCACAAATACCACGGTCGGTGGTAATCCCTTGGATGAACTTAGCCAATCTTGTTCTCACAGGCGATCTGTTTTGCAGTAGAAGCCATACGGTGATGCTATGTTTAGGTTGGATACCCTTGCACCAGGCTAGCTTAGTCCACGGCTTTGTTGTTTCCCCTTGGATAGCCATTTGTATCCCAGTGATGGTACATACTCCCTGTTTTTGAGAAAGCTAGGATTTCGATTTTTGCATTCTGTTTCAAATATATCCCTCACATTACATATTCTCCTCTAATACCAGCACATATCTTGTGTTGCTTGCATAATCCCGAAGTTAGTACCCTTAAGATAGTGTGCGTGTACCCACTTGACCCACGAGGTTATCCTTCTTATTGCTAATAGCCCAAATATGTTTTCCTGTAAGAGTTATGTTCCACTTGGCTAAGTCTTTAATCCCCGAGTCCTCCACTTCTTTTCCTTTTGCAGATGGTCTCCCATGCTACAAAAGGTATTTTTGCTCTTTGAATCTGCATCCCATAGGAAGCTCCGACAAATCTGCTCTACCTTATGTATCGTTTCGTTGCGGAATAACAAAGATATTTGCCCGGAAAGATATTATCCCCATAAATACAGAGTTAATCAGCACCACACTAGCTGCATAGGAAAGGTTCCTAGACTTCCGTGCTGTTATTTTTGCGGTTAATTTGTCCACTAACGGTTGGCGGTTCCAAGTAGTTAGTCTTGAGGCTGAAATGGGTACTCCTAAATATTTGAAGGGGAGAGAGCCAAGAGTAAATCCAGAGGTTTGCAACGATCTGGTTTTGGTTCCGTCATCCACTCCACCAAATATTATTTGGGATTTAGACTCATTTATGTGTAGCCCGAGAGGTCATCGAAAAGTCCTCAAATGTCTTCTTGATATTTGTAAGCGATGTCTCCTCGGCTTTATAGAAAATCAACAAATCATCTGCAAAGGACAATTGGGTGAGTTGCATCTGTTTGCATCCGGGGTGGAGTTTTACTGATTTAGTTATTACAGACTGTTGTATGAGGCATGTGAAGTATTCCATCACAATCACAAAGAAAAGAGGTGACATGGGATCGCCTTGTCTTAGCCCTCTACCACCTTCAAAAACCCAAATGTTCCTCCATTAAATACCGGAGTATATGCAGGAGACTTTAGGCATGATAAAACCCATTTGGTAAACTCTGCTGGGAAGCAAAGACCCTCCAGGACTTCCTCTACACATGTCCAATAAATAGAGTCATATGCCTTACGTAGATCAATCTTCATTTCACATCTAGGGCTAATCCGCTTCCTTGTATAGCCTCTAAGGATTTCTTAACAGATCATCACATTATGCACAAGTTCTCTTCCCTTTACAAAAGCACATTGGGACATATTGATAATAGAAGGAAGTACCTCGCTCGATCCGGCACATATGATCTTAGATATGCATTTGTAAGTAGTGTTACAGACATGAGATGGTTCCGAACTCACTGTAGTTGATGGAGTGTGGACTTTTGGGATGATGACCAAATTGGTGCAATTCACTTGTTTGGGGAGTTGTCCGGTTTGAAAGAATTCTTGGATAGCTCGTGTTACTAAATCTCCCACCGTGTCCCAGTTCTTCTTGAAAAACCCACTTGAGTAGCCCTCGGGTCCGGGGATTTATTCTCGGAGATGCTTGAACATTGCTGATTTGACTTCTTGTGCAGTGACTGGTTTAGTGAGGTTTATCTGTTGTTGAAGGCTGAGGGTGTTACCAAGCTTAAACACCTCCTTGTTTATTGGTTGTCAATTTTCATTCTCGCATCCCAATGAGATTGTGGTAATACTCCACCATGTGCTTAGCTACATTCTCCATTCCTTCTATTCTGTTTTGGTCCAAGTCATTGATCCAATTTATTAATTTTTGTTGTTTTCTTTGTTTGAGATAAGCAAAGAAAATCTTTGAACATTGATCTCCAAGTCCAACCCATTGTAACTTGCTTTCTTTGTTTGAGAAGGGAGATAGAGGCTTGCAGTAAAGTTTGGAGTTCCTTGGCAAGTTTTCCCTCTTCCTCTATCAATGTGGTATTAAATGTGTCATTCCGTAATTTTTTCCGAGTGTCCAGTAGCTGAGTTCTCACCAAGTCCACTTTGCCATGTACATTGCCAAATTGACTTCGATGAAGTTGTTTGAACTTACCTTTCAGTCTGTTTAAGGTTGATGATGAGCTGCTGCATGTATCTACCATCTTTACCTTGATCCCAATTTTGAGTTAGTATGGTTCGAATTCGGCCGCTCCATCCACATGTCACAAAAATCTGAATTGATTTCCCCTTCTTTGTTCCAAAGCATAGAATTTGACCACTATGGGGAGTGATCCGATATCCCTGCAGGGAGGTACTCAACTTGTACATCATTCCATTCCAACACCCCTGCTTGGTTTATTAGAGCCCTGTCTATTCTCGAGTATACTCTGTCTTACGGTTGTTGTTTGTTGGTCCATGTGTAGTAGCACCCTACACTTTTCATCTCATAGAGCTCACGAGTCTTGTAGACGAGTTGGAACGCTTTAGTTTCATCTTACGTTACAGGACAACCTCTAAGCCTATCTTCTATCCTTAGGGGGCATTGAAATCCCCTAGAATAATCCAAGGATATGTAATATCAACTTGTTTCTCTCGTATCTTATCCCACAAGGATTCCCTAGCAGTGGCATCATTCATACCATACACCAACGTGACTAAGAACTTGGATGAAGTCGCTAGTCTAACTACTTCACGAGTGCACCATTTGATCCGTGCTATCAACCATCTGTACTTCATATTCATTAGTATTCCATAGAACCCAAACACCACCCCATCCTTCAAAATTTACGTAAACATGTAAATAAGCGTTGTCTCGGATCTTTGTTTCAATCAAACCAATTATCCCAATTTTTGAGACTGGATAAACATCCTTATTTCATGCTTGTTTAGAGGGTTTGTTCATCCCTCTAACATTCCAGCTTGCCACAGTCATATTTGTGTTGGTGGTTCCCTACAGGGGAGATATTACCTTCAATCATCACTTCTCCCTCGGATATTCGTTGCAGTATCCGAAATGGGGATGCATTAACTTCCTATTGGTCTATTACAAGTAGACTTCTATGCTTCACTCCTCTCACTTGTTGGAATCCTTCATCATCGGTCCGTGCGGTTTTCTCTTGTTGAGGTTTCCTTGGCACCCAAACTTGCTTGATCTTGTTTTTCTTTCTACAATCCTCTTCCAAGTGGCCAAACATTTTACAATGACTGCATTGGACCGGTTTCCACTCATATTCAACCTTTTGTTTCTCTAAGATCCCCTTTTCGATTTGAATTCTACATATTCGGGTAATTTCTTGTCAAGCTGCACTTCTACAAGTACTCGGCATACCCTAACATTGATTTGCTTTTGGTTTGTTTGTCCGCCTTCAACGGATTCCCAATAAGACTCCCAAGCTTACTGAGACTTGGTGCTCCCCAATATTTGCATTCTAATCCAGGAAATTGAACCCGGATGGGTAATTGTTTGATCAAATCCCTATCCGACTTGACATCTACACTCCATGGTTTCATGATTAGGGGTTTTTGTCAAAGAAATAAATCCTTCGGCGTAGTACCAAATCACGTTCAGCCACCGACCCAAATCGGATCACGAAAATCCCATCGGGCATGGTAGAGATTTGTTCGATTCTAAACTCTCCCCAAATCCTTCTTAGGAATCCAGCCATTACTCGGTATGGGGATTTACACCCACAACGCAGCACACAAGAGCTACTTTCCAAAATTCAATTTCGCTCCGGGTGTCCGCCTCTTCGATTTGGGCAATCTCCACCCCTTCAATTACTGTCGCTGGTTCATAATGTAGTTCCATCTCGTCTTCTTCGAGCATTATCATCTTCGGCTACAACCGCTGCATATGTCCTCGGTGCAGGAGTCGCCTTCTCCGGTGATTTTGCTCCCCGATTCGGAGCCTCTTCCTTCGAGACGCTCGCATTCGCCGGTGGTTACGGAATATTTCCCGTGGTATCATCTTCCACCGATACTCTTGCTTCGATTCATTGTGTGGAGTCTTTTGTTGATTTCCCGATCCAGAAATTTTCGCCCTGATTGTTTAACTTTCTTTGGTCTTCCTCTTTTAGCCATTAGTTAGCTCTCTTCCAGAGAGGTGCTCTCGACTAGAGAGAGAAAAACTTATTATTATTATTTATTAAATTTGCTTTAACCTAAATTAGAAAATAAATCAAAAAAATAATTAAATTAATCATAAAAACTAAGAAAATTAATACTAAGATATTAATACTCTAACTAAACCTTATAATAATATAAAAAAATAAAATTAACCAAAGGAAACTAATTTAATCCAACTTCTAACAATTTGACTAAAAATAACAAAAATAAATAGAAAAATAATCTGAAAATTAAAATATATTAGGACTCAAAATAAAATTAATATAAAATTACTGAGATATCTATCTTATTATCAATCAATGTAATTCATTCTCACGTCAATCATTAGTAAAATCCCGTGAAAAATTCAAAAAAATATATTGATGACAAAAAGTATATTGAATGATTTTAAAGAAGGGATGTAATTAAGAGTAATTTTATTTAAGATAAATTATAGAATAATATTTTAAAAAATAATTAAAGGATATTCTATTATTTTTAACGGTGTTAAGGTTAGTTCACCAATATTTTTAACCTAAAAAGTATTATCTATATTATTTCAAATTTTGGTTTGATTTGATTTACATTTGAGAATCGAAGTAATGTTTTTTTTTCCTTTGTGACTTCAAATTGTGACTCGACTGAAATCTAACGAGATAACTATCAAAGTGAACAATATATATTTAATTATATATTTTTGGGTGGATGAATAAGATATTTCATTATATGAGAAAATTTGTTCTTCCTTCCTACTAAAAAATAAAATATGTATTGTAAAGATGTAACAATAGCTTCTGTCATTGTTTGGTTTATTAATTTGCTAGGAAGATGTGGTTGAGGTGACTAAAGAACATGGTATCGGTTTCAAACTAATTTTTAATTAGTGGCTTTAAGTTTTGAAAGTGATTGAATCGGTAAGGGTCGGTCAATTGGAGGAGGTCTGTTATGATTAAGGTATGAGTTTAACTACTTATTTATGTAATTTTTTGTCTAATTTTATTTGCTTGATCATGAGTTTCTCTGTCTTTCCACTTACTTTTTAATTTTGTGTCTATTCTAGCATTTTCAAAATACGACATGCATCTACGCTTTTATCATACTTATGTTAAGTGTGGAAATGGTATGAGTGGACAAATATTCCACACACTAAATAAATCAGATTAAGTCATCTTTAACCACACACTTATATCCAAAGAAAACACCATCACTCGTCATACTTATATCTATGGACATATTACCCCTTGAGCGAGTCTTTTTTTTCCTATTACCAGTTTGCGCTTGAAGCAACTTCTACCACTGATATAAACACTTAGGTTGTCACCAGTTAAGCTACAAAATTCTTTTTGAAATTAACTAGGGTTAATTAAAATATTTTTTTTTTTTACTCTTTATGCCATGTTTTTTCTCTCGAAAGGACTGGGGTTGGGTGACCGCGGCTGCCCTAACGTAGACCCGCATCTGTATTAAAAATACTTAGTTCTTCTTCAAATTAGGGTTCTATTCATTAAGGTGAATTTTTTTAGTTTTATTTTATTTTACTTTTCTTTAAACAACATTAAGAAAAAAATATATAAAGCGGGCACATGTGAAATTTACCGATTAAGCGGAAAATAAGAGAGAAAACGAGATTAGAGTTTGAGATTTGAGGTTCATTTCTTATTTTGATTTTTTCAATATATTGGGCATTGTGCTATAAAAGAGAGAAATCGAAAATTTGCATAAAAATATTTCCTTTATGTGTTTAATTTTTATAAAAATTCTTTTCAATTATTTTTTAAAAAATTTCTTTTTGATTGTAAATTTAGTATTTGACTTATATGATTATCATAAATTGTCCAATGCAAAAAAATTATTTTTATGTATTTCAATTATCTCAAAATAACTGTAACACTTATTATCTCGCCACGCTTATTATCCATGCTAAATAATCATTTTTTCAATAGATGTAAATCACCACTCTTAATATACATGGATATACCTTAATAGGTTAGTAACACTCTTACAAGAGTGGTTATATTTTTCCACATTATTATGTGTGAAAATGATTTAGCAACTCATTTTTGCTTATTTTTCTGCCACACTCAATCATGTGTAATTAGATAAGGGTGCAAGCATACCATATGGTGATTGTAGCATTTTCGATTATTAATCTCATTTATTAAATGTAGTTATTAAATATTTACTTTTTTAGTTCATAACTTATTAAGGAGTATTATATTATTCCGTGCATAGCATGGGTCCAAACTAGTAATAATAATAATAATCTATATACTATATAATAGCAATCTTTTCAAAAGTATGACATTGCGGCTCGAGAGCGAATTTAGGAGTTTTGTCCAATAAAAAAATGATAATTTATTCTGGAAAAAAAAGATTTTCACTTATATATGGACTCTCTTTTACTCCTTGCCAAAATAAAAAAATTAATAATAATAATAATAATAATAATAATAATAATAATAATAATAAAAAAAATATTAATAATATTAATAAAATAATAATAATAATAATAATAATAATAATAATAATAATAATAATAATAATAATAATAATAATAATAATAATAATCTATATACTACATAATGCCAATCTTTATAAATTTTGAAATGCTCGCCACCGGAGTGATTTTCGGATTTTAAGATCATCTCAACCATTTAAATTGTGTAAATAAACTTAAGCCGTTAGATGTAAATTAATTTGTCGATAAAAAAATTAAATCAAATCTGTACCCCTACTTTCTCACGTCTCTATACTTTCACGTCACGTCTTATCCTTTCGAGTTTCTCTATAACTCTACCTTCTCTCTCTATTTCTTCTGCTATAATCACCCCCTCTTCTACCTCTATCTTAACCCCTCTCTCTCTCTCTTCCACCACTTCTCACATCCGAAGCCCTCTCTCTTTCTTTGTCGCACCGCCATCGTCGTCGCTCTCGAGCCGGAATCAACCAGCTCTACATCCCCGTCGTCGTCCACGGTCGCCGAGGCCGCCGTCGTCTGCTTCCTCTTCGGGTTCCGACATCCTTTGTCTCTCCCTGAATCAACCAGCCTCGCATCGCCATCGTCGTCTCGCTCTCGAAGCTGGAATCAACAACCCTACATCCCCGTCGTCGTCCACGGTCGACGAGGCCGCCGTCGTCTCCTTCCTCTTCAGGTTTCGACGTCCTTTGTCTCTCCTCGAATCAACCAGCCTCGCACCACCATCGTCGTCCCGCTCCGAAGCCGGAATCAACCAGCCCTACACCACCGTCGTCGTCCACGAGTCGCTAAGACCGCCGTCGTCTCCTTCCTCTTCGAGGTTCCGACGTCCTCTGTCTCTCTCTCTCTCACTCTCACTTTCTCATTTTCCCAATTGTTGTGTGGCTCTTGCTTTGTCGTTCATTTGGTTGTGAGTAAATTGATGAATGATGACTTTATTGTATGTGGGTATTGTTTTGGGGCTTGAACCGGGCTTGAACTTTTAAATTTCCAAGCGGTTCAATTTCCCGAATGGAGTTTGTTTTGGGGCTTGAACTGGGCAGCGGGTGTTCGGGCGGAAGAGCAAGAAGATCGATGTTTTGCGTCTTAGAGTTAAATTCCCAACCTTTTATCTCTCTTCGCCTACTGCAATTCCGATTCCCAATTGAGTTATCCCTTTTCGATTTTTCTTTTAATTTTATGGAGCATATTTAGTTCTCTTCGTTTAAGTGAATTGATGTAATTGAATGGTTTGAATATGGGATTCGGTGATTGTGATAAAGGTGGATCCATTTGGATTTTGGAAATTTTGGTGGAAGTTTTAACTCCTCTAATTTTTGAAATTCGTAAAAGGTAAATGAAAATGAATTCTAACACATTCGGGATTTTACAATTGATGATTAAAACCAGACGCTAAGTGAGGCATGTAATCTCATTAGCATTCACCGATCTCAATTTTTGACCCTCTCTCGCTCATGCTTAAACTTTCGTACGTTTAGTGGGTGTCGATGACTCGTTTCTTCCTCTTCCTGCCAGGTGTTCGACGAATTGTTTGTGTGAATTTGGTATTTCCCTTTCATTGTGAATCTTTGTTATTCTTCACCTTTACTTATGCTCCCTTTTGGGGTCAATTCGGGTCAATTTTGGGGTCAATTTTTTAAAGATAACTAAATTGATGATGTCTCGCATCTCGAATACATTTACGTGAAAGTGGTGTATCCATGGGGTAAAACTCACATTTTGGAGTTTGGTCCGCCATATTGGAAGTTCAAATTTAAAGTTGAGATTGCAGTTGAAATGTGTTCAAGATTGGGACTTGAGACTCCACGTCCCCGGATAAGGTTAGGCTGGGGGTGGTTCTTAGATACTAGGTGTCTGTATATGTATCTAGGAGATAGAATTTGTTGGGTAATTAATTAGGTCAATATTCGAGTAAATAGTGAGTCTTAAAAAACAAAAACATATTCCTGGCTATTCCCAGCCAAGATGTTCAGCAAGTCGCTCTTAATTAATCTTGCCAACAAGCATACACTAAGTACCTAGGCGATCTTTTGACTGCAACTACTCACCAAAATTGCAAACATTTATCTAAACCTGAATATTCTTGAATATACCAATTTTAATATAGTATGGCAAATGGATTATTGGATTTTTTTCCCTGTTTTTGATTTGAATATATATGGGTTTCTTAACATTTATTATTGTGTTTTCCGGGATTTTTTTCCTATTTTTTGATTTGAATATATATGGGTTTCTTGACTTTTATAATTGTGTTTTTCGGGATTTTTTTCCTATTTTCGATTTGAATATATATGGATTTCTTGACTTTTATTATTGTGTTTTCTGGGATTTTTTTCCTGTTTTCAATTTGAATGTATCCGAGTTTCTTGACTATTTATTATTGTGTTTTTTGGGATTTTTTTCCTGTTTTCAATTTGAATATGTATGGGTTTCTTGACATTTATTATTGTGTTTTCTGCGAATTTTTTTCCTGTTTTCAATTTGAATATATCCGGGTTTCTTGACTTTTATTATTGTGTTATCCGGGATTTTTTTTTCCTGTTGTCGATTTGAATATATATGGGTTTCTTCACATTTATTATTGTGTTTTCCGTGATTTTTTTCCTGTTTTCAATTTGAATATATCCGGGTTTCTTGACTTTTATTATTGTGTTTTACGGGATTTTTTTCCTGTTGCATGTACACTTAAAAGATTAGAAAAGACACATGTATAACTTCACTTGATATTTACAATTGAATTGATTTGATATTTGATATTTTCCGATTTCACTCTCGATTTCTTTATTAACAATAAAAAAAAAGGATAGATGCTTCTATTAATGCATCATAACAACTAGCATCCAATTGGAGCCCGGAACCACTAATCTCTGCCACTAAGTGAGCTGCTCTTTGCAGTAGGCCCCTAAGATTAACAAATAGACCCCAAGACCAATGGTAGCACCCTAAGCATTCCTCATCTATTATAAGTTGTCTTTGACAAGATGAACCGGGATCTCATATCGATCAGTAGTGGGATGTGTGAAATGAAATTTTCATGGCAATTGAAAGTCTGCTAAAAATAACCTCATATTCCCCACTATGAAGGGGGTTGTTAGGTGCTTGTTTGCTGCCATATCATAATTGTCGGGATGCTTTATAAAATGAGATGAGTTGTTTTCTTTCGACATCAGATTACTTGAAAGTTGGTCGTCCTCTTTATGTCGCTGATTCTTGGATCCTTCAAAATTCCGGTAGTAAGTTTCTTATTGGCCGGAGATTACTCTAGGTGATGAGATTTTTGAAAGATGATGATGACTGCATCTGAATACCGTTTCTATAGAAGTGGTGTATCCATGGGGTAAAAGTCACGGTTTGGAGTTTGGTCTTCCATATTGGATGTTCAAATTTAAAGTTGAGATTGCGAGTTGAAATGTGTTCAAGATTGGGACTTGAGACTCCACGTCCCCGAGATAAGGTTAGCTGGGGGTGGTTCTTGGATACTATGTGCTGTATGTGTAATTAGGAGATAGAATTTGTTGGGTAATTAATTTTTCTTGCATTGTTGGTTTGACGAGTGTTCTTTGCGGGTTAGCTTTCAATTGCTTGGGCTTTTTATCGGTGATGGTAAATGTACAGGACAATATGTGTTGGCTTGGGAGGGTCCTTTAAAGTAATTAATATAGTATTCTTAAAGCAATTTCGGTGTTTAATCCATCCACAATTGTTGTAGTAGTTGTTGTTTATGTGCTATATAAATACGCCTATCCAATTTGTAATATGGTTTGATTTTGGGTGGATTTTGGTGTTTTAACGACTATTGATATTATATTTCTTCCTGTATTAGGCTATGCAACAAGGGAAAGATCCGAATTAAATTTGGGATGGGTCTAATCCACTTCAATGTTCCAACCAAGTACAAGAAAGAGAAAATGGTTTCGAGGATCCGCGGATAAAGAGATGAAATTAGCTTAAATATTGTAGTATGAAACGTAAAGTTACAAATTATATTTTTTAATGAATTAAGAATACTACCTTGCTCCTTGATGTAATATTGGAGTTACAAATTACATTTAACTCAAATCTATAATAGTAATTTGTATAATGTATAGTGATAAATGAGCTTCCACCTAAAGTTATTATTTGAAATAGTTGTCTAGCGAGTTTTTAAATTATTTATGAATTCGAGAACAATAAAAGGGTTGGTAGTAATATTAATCCGGATAGTATTATTTTCCTAATTCTATAATTTGAACAGAAATTTTTGGCTTAAGTATAAATTTATTTTTTAAATTTTGATTAGGTTTGTTTTATCATTCTCGGGCATTATTGGAGGTACTCGAATTCAAGTTTCTTCTAAAGTTTTATTTTCATTTCACAAGTTTCTTCTTTGATACTCGCGTATTATTAAAGGTAGATTTCAAATTTACGTTTTCTTTTTATCTTAAGTTTATCATTTATATATAGATATGTATACATGTATTAAATTTTGTCGGTCTCTTTAGTTGAAATATTTGAAATTTTTAGTTTTTTAATAAATTTATTTGATATATTGACTTATGTTGTTATGCATCGCCTAATATGTAATTTACATTGAATATGACCATGCCTCATCATTTTATAATTATATTAATCTTTTATTTTTTATTTTTTATTTTTTTTATTTGATTAAAAATATTATATTCCACTCCAATAGGAAATTAACTCAACATATAAATTTTTACAAATCAAAATAGAATAACGAGTATTGAATGTACAAATATAAGAACATTATCATATTCCAAAATCCCTTTTAATGTCGCTATGCTCTTTTTTTGCGTGATAAAGAATCGAGTTGACCAAATGAATGAGTACAACTTTTTCTAATTCTATAATTTGAACAGAAATTTTTGACTTAAGTATAAATTTTTTAAAAAATTTTGATTAGGTCTATTCCATCATTCTCGGGCATTACTTGGAGGTACTCTAATTCAAGTTTCTTCTAAAGTTTTATTTTGATTTCACACGTTTCTTCTTTGACAAGTAGATTTCAAATTCACATTTCCTTTTTTATCTTAAGTTTATCATTTATATGTTACTAGTGCGGACCCGTGCTATGCACGGAATAATATTGTACAATGCATAACTTAAGAAATTATTGAATTACATAGCGATGTTGTACTTGTGAGTTTCTTTTTCTCGATCATTTGATTTTATTGAATGTTTTTACTTTTAACAATATTCTTTTACATGTTATCCCCTCATAGTGAAAACGCTTTCGTAACTCATCAAAATTATCAGAACCCAACACATAAAAATCATTAGAGCCCATCATACATTCATCTTCCAATCATTATAAATTTCAAAAGAATAAATAAATAATCTAAAATAATAAATAAAAAAAATGTTAAAAAATATCATCAAAGTTTTAAGATTACACTCGTTATTTAGAATATTAAGAAGTAAGGCCCCTCTAAGAATCAAACAATTTAAATAATCATAACTCATACGAGTTGTAAAAATAATGTGACAATATGTTTGGGTATCAAAAGGTAAATATTAGTAGGAAAAGGAATAATATGTGATTGGTAATATATTGAGTTAGATGACCTATAGATGACAATAAATATCATTATATCACAAATTAATATTACAATACAGAGTACATCATATCAATAAAAAATATCAAACTTATAACTTATAACTCTTGACAAAGTCGATACTAATTTAACTTAATAGACGCCTAAATAAATATTTATATGTAACCAAGTTACTAAAACATCATTGACTTAAATATTACACAAACTCTTAAAAGTATACATATACCCATAATGGGATCTCATTTTTTAAAATTATAAGGTGAATATAATGATTTATCCATTCTTACCTACCTCTGCACACGAAGATATTTAAACATATAATAACTACTTATATTGAGATTAATAGTGAAAAATATTATAATAATAGAAGTGATCCAAATATATTTAACAATAATAGGTAATTTGTATCATAGTAAAAGGCATGATAGGTTAATTCACGGCGTAGGGTAATAAAATCATCAATGTTTTGTACTTATATTGAAAATTGATCGCGATTTTAGTAGTGAATCAATGGGACAAAAATATTAATACGATTGAGATTTTATAAATACATGTTTTACTTGATTAACAACCAACTGCTTCCCTTGAGACACAACTCTTCCTCTCAATTAATTAACATAATAAGAGTAATATGAATTTCTATTTCAAGATGGCGGGGAGGTTTGATGGCAAATACTCATCTTTTAATAATTTAGAAAACTTACAATAGTAAAAGATATAATTTAAATATGTTTGTCAATAGTAAGTCACAAAGAGACATGTTAGGAAGAAACTAAAATAAACTTTATTTGTAACAAAAAAATGATCTCGTATGTTGTGCAAAAATTTTGAGACAAATGAATTTATTCGAAGTGATATGGGTTTAATATAAGTTGGCATAAATTTTGAGACAAATGATTTATTCGATTTCCTATGGGCTTAATAGAAGTTGACATATTAAGTTTACAATCCTTTAAACATAACACAAATTATGAACTTAAAGTCCACAAATTACGAATTGAACCAATATAATTCCTAACTTTTTATTCATTACGTTTTATTCCACAACATATTTGAATCATAACTTTCTATCTTGTAGGCATTTTTAATTATTAATATCAAGTATATATGTAGTTGTTATATTTTTATTATAGTAATTTATGATTTCTTAAGGTTTATTAAATCATTTTGTACATAGGATGAATGTAATAATCAAATTGCTTCCTCAGATAGTTAAATATTTAAATATTATTTATATAACATGTTCCTATTGATTTTATTTTAAAAATTCTTATAATAAATATATTTTGAAATGATATAATGTTATGGCACCAAGTCAAAAAACACCGTCAATAATGAAAAATTAATAATGTTAGACAAAATTATTATATTTCAGGCCTAAAATAATATTACATATCAATATACATAAAAATAAAATGAGAGCTAATATATAATCCAAACCCCAAATAAAAAAATACATAACTATTAATATATTTTAATTTTCAGATTACTTTTCTGTTTGTTTTTGTTATTTTTTAGTCAGTTTGTTAGAAGTTAGAATAAAATTAGTCTTGTTCAGTTAATTTTATTTTTATATTATTATAGGGTTTAGTTAGAATCTTTTTAATCTTTTAGGATTAATTTTCTTAGTTTTTATAACTGATGTGATAATTTTTAGATTTTTTTCTAATTTAGGTTAAAACAGGTCTTTAATTTAATAAATTTATAAATTTAGTTTTTCATTTTGATTTTAGGTGTTTAGGATATATTCAGGTCCAAAAATAATTTTAATATTCTGGTAATTTAATTATTTATTTTCTCATTTATTTAATGCAGTCTATTATTTATTTTACTTTCTATTTAAGATTATATTTTTATTTTATTATTTTTCATTTTTTTAATTTTTCTAGAAAACTATAAAAAAATTATTTTCGGGTTTTAGGTTAATTTTATATTTTTTCATATTTTTGATTTAATTTATTATATAATTTATTTAGTAATTTCTACTTAGTTTTGTTTTTATTTTCTATTTTATATTTTTATGAGATCATTAGGATGATTAATTATTATTTAATTTTTATATTAAGATTAGATAATTTTATAATATATAACTGATTTGATAATTTTTCAGACTTATTTACTAATTTAGGTTAAAGCATATTTTTAATTTAATAAATTCATAAATTTAGTTTTTTCATTTTTATTTTAGGTTTTTATGCTATTAGGTCCAGAAAATAGTTTTATTATTTTGGTAATTTAATTATTTATTTTCGTATTTATTTAGTGCATTTTATTATTTGTTTAACTTTTTGTTTAAGATTATGTTTTTATTTTATTATTTTTAATTTTTTTAATTTTTATGAAAAATTATATATTATTATTATTATTATTATTATTATTATTATTATTATTATTATTATTATTATTATTATTATTATTATTATGGCACGGAGTAAAAAAGAGTCCATATATGAGTAGAAACCTATTTTTTTTCAATGATAAATTATTATTTTTTGATTGGAAGAAACTCCTAAATTCACTCTCATATCGCCATGTCATCTTTTTGAAAAGATTGCTATTATATGTAGTATAGATGATGATGATGATTATTATTATTATTATTATTATTATTATTATTATTATTATTATTATTATTATTATTATTATTATTATTATTATTATTATTATTACTATTATAGTTATTATTACTCATTATTGTTAGTATTGTTGTTATTATTATTATTTTTTTGGGAAAAGATAAAGTTATATATATTCCCAAAGCCGTAATAGTTCGGTTCATACTATTTACATCACTGGTGTATCAAATCACTCCAATCTACTACAAAAGGATTAGCTCTAATATAGGTAATATATTGGATGTGTCGAATCAATATCTTTGCATCTCGAATTTTACCTTGAAATATTCTCGGGTTTCTTTCCCGCCAAAGTTCGTATATTGTTGCAGCTAGCAAAGCTCTCAACCATTTGCATTTCACAGAACCCCCTTCCGAGTATTTGATGAACCATACCTTCTCTTGACTGAACTTCCCCACTCTAGGTTTGCACTTTGCCCAACATAGTAGCGTGGACCATACACAATTTGAAAATGGACAGGAGAAGAATATATGTTCACGAGTTATCCCGCCCAACATGTGAGCAAAGCGCGCAGCTGTTTGCCACTTGGATCCCTCTCGCATATAAGTAACTCCGAGGTTGCTAGTCTGTTTTGCCAAGCAAGCCAAAGAATGTACTGATGTCTGTCTCAAGCAAAGCTTTTCCAAACTGTTCTCCACCAATTAACGAGTGCTCGTGGGTTTGCAAAACAAAGCATAGCCCTTACGAACCGAGTATCTCAGCTTGTTTTCTCCTTCCCCCAACCAAAGCAGTACTTTTTCACCACTGCCCAACAGGTTGCACAAATCATCTCCGATCCGGATCGGTTTTTCCAACCCCAAGCATCCCCTACGGAAGGTTGAGAATCAAAGAAATTTTTACCTCCGAACATATATGCCTTCACCCACACAAGTGTATATTGTTGTCGCATTCAGTATTTTCCAAATCCACTTGGTACATAAAGCTTTGTTCCAAGCTAATAACTCCTTAAAATTCAAGCCGCCGATTGGAGGGGTTGGCGATTTTACTCCATGCCACCATGTGCATCTTCTTACTCTCGGTGAAACCATTCCACGTAAAATTACCGCATAAAGTCTCCGAGTACATGAATGGTATGCTTGGGTAATAGAAATACTTGTGACCGAGAACCGATAATTCCAACAAAAAAAAATTAATCAATAACTTCCTCCTGCATAAGACAGCTGTCTTGCAGCCCAAGAAGAAATTTTACGCTTAAGCTTGTCGATTAGAGGTTGGCACATGGTATGGGATAATTTCTTTGTAGAAAGAGGCGAGGCCAAGGTATCCGAAGGGGAAAGTGCCCAAGGAGAACCACGTGCGGTGAAGTATAAGTTGTTGGTGCGCTTTGGATACGCCACCAAAATAAATGTCGGACTTTTCAGCATTTGGAAACGGACCGACATTTGCGAAAATTTATCGAAGTAGGTGTGGAGGACTCGTTATAGACTCCATATCCCCCTTTGAGAACAAGAGAATATCATCCACAAAAGCAAGATGGACTAAATGAATTCTAGAACACTTGTGGGTGGTAATGAAAGTTATGTTCTCGAGAGGCTATTTGAGTCCTCTTGATAGGACTTCCATGCATAATACAAATAGGTATGGAGACAAAGGGTCGCCTTGTCTCAAACCACGAGCACCAGGGAAAAACCCTTTTGGTTCACCATTGATGTTCATAGATGAGTGGAAACTTATTTTTTAAATGATAAATTATTTATTTTTTTATTGGACGGAACTCCTTAATTCACTCTGCTTGTAGCATTTCAAAATTTGAAAAGATTGGCATTATATAGTGTATAGATTATTATTATTATTATTATTATTATTATTATTATTATTATTATTATTATTATTATTATTATTATTATTATTATTATTATTATTATTATCATTATGATTATTATTATTATTATTATTATTATTATTATTATTATTATTATTATTATTATTATTATTATCATCATCATCATTATTATTATCATCATCATCATTATTATTATTATTATTATTATTATTATTATTATTATTATTATTATTATTATTATTATTGTTATTATTATTATTATTATTAGAGTCCATAGATGAGTGGAAACTTATTTTTTAAATGATAAATTATTTATTTTTTTATTGGACGAAACTCCTTAATTCACTCTGCTTGCAGCATTTCAAAATTTGAAAAGATTGGCATTATATAACGTATAGATTATTATTATTACTATTATAGTTATTATTACTGTTATTGTTATTATTGTTATTATTACTAGTTTGGACCCGTGCTATGCACGGAATAATGTAATACTCCTTAACAAGTTATGAACTAAAAAAGTAAATATTTAATAACTACATTTAATAAATAAGATTAATAATAAAAAATGCTACAATCACCATATGTTATGCTTCCACCCTTATCTAATTACACATGATTGAGTGTGGCGGAAAAATAAGCAAAAATGAGTTGCTCGAAATCATTTTCACACATAATAATGTGGAAAAATATAACCACTCTTGTAAGAGTGGTACTAACCTATTAAGGTATATCCATGTATATTAAGAGTGGTGATTTATATCTATTGAAAAAATGATTATTTAGCATGGATAATAAGCGTGACGAGTTATTTTGAGATAATTGAAATACATAAAAATAATTTTTTTCGCATTGGACAATTTATGATAATCATATAAGTCAAATACTAAATTTACAATCAAAAAGAAATTTTTTAAAAAATAATTGAAAAGAATTTTTATAAAAATTAAACACATAAAGGAAATATTTTTATGCAAATTTTCGATTTCTCTCTTTTATAGCACAATGCCCAATATATTGAAAAAATCAAAATAAGAAATGAACCTCAAATCTCAAACTCTAATCTCGTTTTCTCTCTTATTTTTTACGTAATCAGTAAATTTCACATGTGCCCGCTTTATATCTTTTTTTTCTTAATGTTGGTTAAAGAAAAGTAAAATAAAATAAAACTAAAAAAATTCACCTTAATGAACATAACCCTAATTTGAAGAAGAATTAAGTATTTTTAATCCAGAGCCGGATCTACGTTAGGGCAACCGCGGTCACCCAACCCCGTCCTTTCGAGAGAAAAACATGGCATAAAGAGTAAAAAAAATAATATATTTTAATTAACCCTAGTTAATTTCAAAAGAATTTTGTAGCTTAACCGGTGACAACCTAAGTGTCTATATCGAGTGGTAGAAGTTGCTTCAAGCGTAAACTGGTAATAGGAAAAAAACCTCGCTCAAGGGGTAATATGTCCATAGATATAAGTATGACGAGTGATGGTGTTTTCTTTGGATATAAGTGTGTGGTTAAAGATGACTTAATCTGATTTATTTAGTGTGTGGAATATTTGTCCACTCGTACCATTTCCACACTTAACATAAGTATGATAAAAGCGTAGATGCATGTCGTATTTTGAAAATGCTAGAATAGACACAAAATTAAAAAGTAAGTGGAAAGACAGAGAAACTCATGATCAAGCAAATAAAATTAGACAAAAATTACATAAATAAGTAGTTAAACTCATACCTTAATCATAACAGACCTCCTCCAATTGACCGACCCTTACCGATTCAATCACTTTCAAAACTTAAAGCCACTAATTAAAAATTAGTTTGAAACCGATACCACGTTCTTTAGTCACCTCAACCACATCTTCCTAGCAAATTAATAAACCAAACAATGACAGAAGCTATTGTTACATCTTTACAATACATATTTTATTTTTTAGTAGGAAGGAAGAACAAATTTTCTCATATAATGAAATATCTTATTCATCCACCCAAAAATATATAATTAAATATATATTGTTCACTTTGATAGTTATCTCGTTAGATTTCAGTCGAGTCACAATTTGAAGTCACAAAGGAAAAAAAAACGTTACTTCGATTCTCAAATGTAAATCAAATCAAACCAAAATTTGAAATAATATAGATAATACTTTTTAGGTTAAAAATATTGGTGAACTAACCTTAACACCGTTAAAAATAATAGAATATCCTTTAATTATTTTTTAAAATATTATTCTATAATTTATCTTAAATAAAATTACTCTTAATTACATCCCTTCTTTAAAATCATTCAATATACTTTTTGTCATCAATATATTTTTTTGAATTTTTCACGGGTTTTTACTAATGATTGACGTGAGAATGAATTACATTGATTGATAATAGGATAGATATCTCAGTAATTTTATATTAATTTTATTTTGAGTCGTAATATATTTTAATTTTCAGATTATTTTTCTATTTATTTTTGTTATTTTTAGTCAAATTGTTAGAAATTGGATTAAATTAGTTTTCTTTTGTTAATTTTATTTTTTTATATTATTATAGGGTTTAGTTAGAGTATTAATATCTTAGTATTAATTTTCTTAGTTTTTATGATTAATTTAATTATTTTTTTGATTTATTTTCTAATTTAGGTTAAAGCAAGTTTTTAATTTAATAAATTTATAAATTAAATTTTTGTATTTTAATTTTAGGTTTTTATGTATATTTCAGTCCAAAAATAGTTTTAATATTCTAGTTTATTTAATTATTTATTTTCAAATGTATTGTAGTGTAATTGATTATTTGTTTAACTTTCTATTTTAGATTATTTTTTTGTTTTTTTGTTTTTATGTTTTAATTGTGTTTAATTTTTTTGAAAAATTTAAAAAAGTTTTTATGTTTTTAATTCTGTCCAGATTTTTAATTTAGTTCATTATATAATTTTCTGTAATTTTTATTTATTAATTTTATTTTTTTATATTATTATAGGGTTTAGTTAGAGTATTAATATCTTAGTATTAATTTTCTTAGTTTTTATGATTAATTTAATTATTTTTTGATTTATTTTCTAATTTAGGTTAAAGCAAGTTTTTAATTTAATAAATTTATAAATTAAATTTTTGTATTTTAATTTTAGGTTTTTAGTGTATGTTTCAGTCCAAAAATAGTTTTAATATTCTAGTTTATTTAATTATTTATTTTCATATGTATTGTAGTTTATTTGATTATTTGTTTAACTTTCTATTTTAGATTATGTTTTTGTTTTTATGTTTTAATTGTGTTTAATTTTTCTGAAAAATTTAAAAAGTTTTTATGTTTTTAATTCTATCTAGATTTTTAATTTAGTTCATTATATAATTTTCTGTAATTTTTTATTTATTAATTTTCTGCTCAATTTAGTTTTATTTTATGTTTTATATTTTTTAAAATTAATAAGGCTAATTATTTACTATTTAATTTTTAGATTTAGATTAAATAATTTTATAATATTATTTATTTATTTTTCAGCAAGGGGATCCAATATTACCTTGATACGAGTCTAGTTTTTTTTTTGGTAATAACTTGAGGATATTTTATTACCAACCGAACCTTTAGAAGTTAAGGGGTAGCTGCAGACTTTAGTTAAAAAACACATTTCAGATTTTGCTCACCATATCACTCTACTTACAAACAAACTTGGTATGCTTTCCCGAGAATTCAAATCTAACACCGACATCATGCTTGGATGGCCTTCCATACTTGATCCTCTGTCTGCTTCCTCCCACTATACACTCTTGAGTTTCTTTCCTTCCAAATATGATAATGGAAGGCTGCATACACTCGTATATATTAGCTTCCTCCGGCCAGGCTTCCATCTGTTCTCCAGCGAAGAACCTGTGCATTTCTTCTAGGGTGTCTGCTGAGGTAGCACATCTTGTCCATTCACCGACTCTGTTCCATACTTTCTTTGTAAACGAGCAATTCCAGAAAATGTGCTCACTTTCATCGACATGCTCTGCATCATTTTATAGTCTACATCGGAGCTCAACCCCTCTATATATTGTGCTAGTTTAACTGCTGTGGGGTTCTTTTTATTCATTAAAATCCACATCGCGAAGGAATGCTTTGGGATATTGGTTCGATTCCGGACTAGTTTGTCCCAATGGACTTTACTTCTCTCCCCATCAGCCAACTATATCCACTGTTCACTTGGTATTTCTTGTTCGAAGAGGGCTGCCATTCCCAAGTCCCCCGAAAACCAGATTTGAGTTGCTCCTTGATTTTGTAGAGTTTTTTCCAATACCAACATGTATCCGGTTTTGGAGTGTAGTCCCACCAAGCTGTCCTTCTCGGGTAATGCCCGTGTACCCATTTGACCCACAAGGTATCTTCCTTACGTGCGATATGCCATACGTATTTGCCCATTAAGGCTTTGTTCCACTCCCCGATGCTTCTCGGACGTGCACCCCCATATTTCTTGGGCTGGCATACTAGGTCCCAAGCTATAAGGGGTTGCTCGGACTGGTTGGCATTACCACACCACAGGAATGTTCCGCATTTGGTCTCCACCTCTTTGATAACTTGTTGTGGTAGGACAAACATACTTGCCTAAAAGCCCACCACGCCCATCAATACCGAGTTGATAAGTTGAACTCTGCCGAGCATATGAAAAGTGCCTACTCCCCCATATCCTAATTTTGTTTGTAATTTTCTCTACCAGTAATGAGCGAGTCACTTTTTGACAACCTGGTCTGCTGTTACAAGTACCCCAAGGTATTTAAATGGCAGTGTGCCTTCATCAAACCCACTTTGAGTTATTAGCCTTTCTCGCCTCCCCATTTTCTAGCCCCCAACCATAATTTGTGATTTTCCTAGGCTCACGCTTAATCCCGACACCCTAGAGAATTTATCCAAACATCCTTTTATTACAGCCACAGAGCTAGTATTTGCTTTAGAGAAGATGATTAAATCATCGGCGAAGATGAGATGATTTAATTTCATGCTCGTACATCTTGGGTGATAGCTGAAATTGTTAGACTCACCTAATGATCCCAACATCTTAGACAGATACTCCATGGCAATCACAAACAATAAGGGGGACATAGGGTCCCCTTGTCTAATGCCACGTGCCCCATGAAATCGGGGTAGATTTTTACCATTGAATCGAAGGGAAAAAGATGCACTTCTAACACATGCCATAATCCAGTTGGTTACCTTTTGGGGAAGTGCATTCCATATAGGGCCTCCTCCAAGAAATCCCAGTGGAGGGAGTCATAAGCTTTCTTAATATCCACCTTGATTATATATCGTGGGCTGACATTTTTCCTGTTGTGCCATCTCGCAATTTCCGACATAACATGACATTTTCCACAAGTGATCTCCCTTGATGAATGCACCTTGGCTAGGTGAGATGATGGAAAGCGGAACCTCGGTCGGTCTCCGGCATATTAACTTGGTGATGCACTTGTAGACCACATTGCAACGAGCAATTGGTCTAAACTCTTTGGATGTCTTGGATTTTCCACTTTTGGGATAAGCACCACCCTAGTGTTTTTTAGGTTTGAAGGCAGCTTGCTCGTGCTGAAGAATTCCCTGATCGCCTTGCACACCATTGGACCTATCTCCTTCGAAGTGGACTTCAAAAACCCACTGGAGTACCCATCCATGCCCGGTGATTTGGAATTAGGAATACCGAACATGGTTGCCTTTATGTCCGCATCATCGAAAGCCCCGCACATATGTGTCTGTTGATCTATTGTTAGCTTGTGGCTCCAATTAAAGACAGCCTCATCGTTATTGATTCTCGCCTACCTGTTTTCCCAATAACTCTTTATAAAAGTCCAAGCATGATTTGGTCAATCTGGTCCGGGTCATCTACCATATGGCCTTCATCTGTTCGGACTTGGCAAATCCAATTCTCCATTTTCCTTTTTTTCACCATCGCAAAGAAGAACTTGGAGCATTGATCTCCCATTGTAGACCAGTCCAATTTACTTTGATGTTTCATAAGCAACAATGAGTGGGAAAGTGCTTGACTCGTATACCTCCCTTGCATGTTTTTCCATGTCTTGGAGTTGGTGATTCATAGGCTCGGAATGTAGTCTCTCCCGCAATTGGAGGAGCTGAATTCTAGCTGCTTCCTTTTTTGATGTACATTAACATACTTCCTTCTATTGAGCTCCGAGTAGTGGTTTTTGCATCCTTTCCAGGCATTCGAGTTAGCTGAAACATAGCAGACCCCGAGTGTTTCTTGTTCATGGTTCTCGCTGACTATTTTAGGAAATTCGTCGTCCTTAGTCCACATCTCACAAAATTTGAACTCCTTTTTCGATTGGAAAGTTAGCCCCATTCTTAGCCGTAGTGGGCGGTGATCCGATAGGGATTCCGCCATATAATCGACAATCACGTCTCCATACTCGAGCATCCATTCTCGCATTGTGGAAGCATTTATCAATTCTAGAAAAGACTTTGTAACCGTCTTCTTGTTTGTTGCTCCAAGAGTATCTCGCCCCATCGCTACGCATTTCTTGTAAGTCACGGTCGGTTAGACAATTCAAAAATCTCTCATTTCGTGTTCATGTACCGGTGCACCCCCAACCCTATCTTCCACCGAGGTTACCGAGTTGAAGTCACCAATTATGCACCATGGAGACTGCATGTCACCTGCAATTTCCTTGAGGTGCTCTGCCAAAGAGGGGTTCTCTCCTCCTCTTTATTGAAACCGTAAACAAATGTCATGTAGAAGGTTTGCTTGTTCCTTTTCTTAATTTTGCAATGAACTAATTGGGCACTCGCTGTCCCGCACCTCAACCGAGTACTCGTCGCTTCCTCCGGACAACCCAAATTCTTCCCGAGTAGGTGATGAGTGTTGTTAACAAAACTGCTCCAACTATCAAACATCCGGTTATACACTCGTCTCATAGTTTGTGTCTCGTATTTTTGTTTCGACCATGGCTAGTAGTCCCACCTTATTTTGCCGGACAAACCTACTTAAGTCTCGCTCGCTTATTTGGCCCATTCAGGCCTCTCACGTTCCATGTTACTATGCTATCCATGTGGTGTAGGAGGTTCTCCCACTGGTTCCACATCCACCTGTTCACCCACTTGTTTCCTCATTTGACAAAGCATGAAAGTGGTTTGTGTAACGCTCCCAATCACCATTACTTAATAATCCCTTCATTAGAGAATATTACGTAAGGTCATAGCGGAAGATAGCGACCGGAGACGTTACCGCCGTCCTAAAAATAGGACAAGGCTAAATAAATGAAATACAATTTGTGCAATCCAACTGTTATATTTCCATTGATCCTGTTAGGAGTAATTGCTTATTACCCAGGTAGCCAAGTCATCCCAAAATACAGTTTATTTGTTTAGTAACATAATATTTATACAACCTAGACTTTCGTCTATTCCACAAGATAATATGCAACGTGTAATAATTCCCAAGGTCATACCTAAACCATGGTTGAGGGTAAAATCACTATGAGCGTCTACACACCTTCGGAATTACAAATGCAATGTGGCTGGCTATAGTTTGCCTTCGTCGGACTCGGTAGGTAATTGATCACTAATGCTTCCTTCTAAAATAAAAACAAGTAAAATATTTCGAAGAATGAGTCAAAACTCAGATACGAACATTCCTACACCGTAAAACAGACTTTGAAAAACATTTTAATTGAGCGCGCGCATTTCAATTCATTTTAGTTTGAAATCGTGGGAGAGAATATGAGTAAAACTTGCTTGCCGGTTATTATCCGAAAGTGGAACCCCTTGATAACCGATACGATCTTAGTAAGGTGCACACCTCCCGGGCCGACCGAGAACCCGAGTTGAAGCCGCGCGGTGGAATTGAAGGGCATAAGCCCTAATGATTGATAATTGAGCGGGGACCACTTAATTAGGTGACAAAACTTGATTTGTAAATGATTCATTATTAGTTATTTATATGAGAAATGTTGAGATTTGTTGAAATATGTGAATTTCCGAAGGGTACAGGCAATGAACGTACTCGAATTGAGAATATTTGTTTCTCCCCTTTTATAAAAATTCAAGTTACCAGCTAATCGGCAACTGGAGTGGCCTCAATTATGTTTCAAATAGATTTTTGTTGTTAATAATGTTTCGCTTGAGTTTCAATAATTGAATTTGTATAAGTGTTGACAATTTATTTCATTTTCTATATTTATTACGTAATCGGTTAAACTACGTTTTCTTACATAACTTTACTCGCATTAATTCCGTTTCATATATTGAACACAATGCATACTAAATAAAAAAAAGTTAGTTGGGTTAATTGGATAATCAATGATTTTGATGTAATTCAATTTGTTAGTTGACTTGGATTGAAAATTGTATATATATATATATATACATAAACAATCACTTATTCCTATTTTATTCCTTACTTCTCCCTTCATTGCATTCATAACCCATAGTTAAGTAATTAATTAACCCATCAAATGACTTCCCTAGGAAGGTTCCATAATCTACCGAATTGCTCAAAACTCATACATACACCATTTTAAGGTCATAAGCATTATTCTCTCAACAAAATTCACATTCACAACCACAATTAGGTATGCTTAATGCTCAATTATTTTCCATGCCTCTACACATTACTCAATATCTAATTTTCAATTTTCACATACGCATTCCCTTTCATTTTCTCAATACAACCATTTCCAAAACATAACAAATTCATCAAATTACTCAATTCTATAATAAGACATCCCCAATCTCATTCACTAATTCATAATTTTCCCAAAAGGAATCTCATTCATTTACATTCATACACAATCAATCCACCAACATATCAAACCTCAACCATTCACACCAATTTAAAATTTTCCCAATTCAATCTTTAAATTCATATCTAAAACATCTTTCTAAATCATATAATTCAATTTACAACTACAATCAATAGATGGATAACTAAGGAAGACGAATTAGGGTTTAAGGTTTTACCTTCAAACCCAAGAGTGGAAGCCGAGCAGAACAAGCGATGGTGGTGAACAGCGGAGCTCCGGCGGCTACTGGGAAGCACCGGTGTCGACTCCCATCGACCGGGCTGCGACCGGTGGCTGGCCGGAGAGTGGGCCGTGGCAGGGGACAAATAGAGCCCCGGGGAAGAGAGAGGAGAGCGAGAACGCGAGTGAGGGAGAGAGCGAGACAGAGAGGAGGGACGGATGGCCGGCACCGGTCTCCCGGCCGGCGTGGTCGTGCGGATGGCCGGAGAAGGCAGCGGCAGCGAGAGGAAAGAGGAGCAGGGGCGGGAAGGGCAGAGCACGGGAGCAGCAAGACAGGGGAAACGTGAATGAGGAATATGGAATTGAAAACCCGACTATTTTTATTTTTAACCGCCTTTCTTTTCTCCTTTTTTTCAATAAAAATTCCAGAGAAATCCGAAATGGATTTCTCCTTTAAAAAATCTGATTTGTTTATTTTATTATTTTGATTTTATTTTGATTGATTGATTTATTTATTATTATTATTATTATCATTATTTACTTATTGTTACTTTTTAATTTTATTTAAATACTGATGTTTACAAATTATAACCTTATTATGAGATTTTTTTTTTGGCCACTTCGTCGCCTTAGTCTGCGTAACACATATAAAAATAATTTAAGTATAAAATATCAAATTTAAGTGCACGTGCTCAATGATATTAGTCTCGTAATTGATAAGATAAATAATGTGATTTAAGGTCGGGTTGTTACGGTTTGTAAGCTGCACCTCGGCTATTTCGAGCAAATGTTGGCTTTTCTTGGAGCTTCTTTTTCTATAACCATAGTGAAGCCTTCATCACTGTGTTGTTCCGTACTATTGTCTCTTTGAGGTTTCCCTGTACTTGGTCTCCATTCTTTTACGACTTTCTTTCTCCTACACTCCATATCATCATGTCCAAAGCATTTACAATGGCCACATCCGGTAGGCTTCCATTCATAGTCAACGATTTGCTGCATCAGTACTCCCTTCTCATTGATGAAGTCTATAGTTTCAGGCAAACCTTTCTTTTTTTCCTTTCAATGAATTTTATCGTTTATTTAATTATTTACATCAATGACTTATTTTTAATGAACAAATAATTTTTATGGTTGAGACTACACCAAGCTCCTACAATCACTCTTGTTGTAGTATTTAGTCTATTTGAAAAGATTACGATTATATATTGTATAGATTTATTAGAAAAAAATACTAATGAGACTGTATTATCACACACACAAAAAAAGGATGAGGATAGTTCACTTATAAAAGGATTTTTTTTATTTGGATAAATTATATTATTTATTTATTTATTTAATTATTTACATCAACGACTCATATTCAATAGACAAATAATTTTTATGGTTAAGATTACCCTAATTTCTTACAATCACTCCCATTACAATATTTGACCAATTTAAAAATATTACTATTATATATTGCATAGATTATTATTATTATTATTATTATTATTATTATTATTATTATTATTATTATTATTATTATTATTACTACTACTAGTTTGGACCCGTGCTATGCACGGAGTAATGTAATACTCTTTAATAAGTTATGAACTAAAAAAGTAAATATTTAATAACTACATTTAATAAATGAGATTAATAATCGAAAATGTTACAATCACCATATGGTATGCTTCCACCCTTATCTAATTACACATGATTGAGTGTGGCAGAAAAATAAGCAAAAATGAGTTGCCTGAAATCATTTTCACACATAATAATGTGGAAAAATATAACCACTCTTGTAAGAGTGGTACTAACCTATTAAGGCATATCCATGTATATTAAGAGTGGTGATTTACATCTATTGAAAAAATGATTATTTAGCATGGATAATAAGCGTGGCGGATAATAAGTGTGACGGTTATTTTGAGATAATTGAAATACATAAAAAGAATTTTTTTTCGCATTGGACAATTTATGATAATCATATAAGTCAAATACTAAATTTACAATCAAAAAGAAATTTTTTAAAAAATAATTGAAAAGAATTTTTATAAAAATTAAACACATAAAGGAAATATTTTTATGCAAATTTTCGATTTCTCTCGTTTATAGCACAATGCCCAATATATTGAAAAAATCAAAATAAAAAATAAACCTCAAATCTCAAACTCTAATCTCGTTTTCTCGCTTATTTTCTCGCTTAATCGAGTAAATTTCACATGTGTCCGCTTTATATCTTTTTTTCTTAATGTTGTTTAAAGAAAAGTAAAATAAAATAAAACTAAAAAAATTCATCTTAATGAACATAACCCTAATTTGAAGAAGAACTAAGTATTTTTAATCCAAAGGCGGATCTATGTTAGGGCAACCGCGGTCACCCAACCCCCATCCTTTTGAGAGAAAAACATGGCATAAAGAGTAAAAAAATAATATATTTTAATTAACCCTAGTTAATTTCAAAAAGAATTTTGTAGCTTAACTGGTGACAACCTAAGTGTCTATATTAGTGGTAGAAGTTGCTTCAAACGCAAACCGGTAATAGGAAAAAAAACTCGCTCAAGGGGTAATATGTCCATAGATATAAGTATGGCGAGTGATGGTGTTTTCTTTGGATATAAGTGTGTGGTTAAAGACGACTCTCATCCGACTTATTTAGTGTGTGTAATATTTGTCAACTCATACCATTTTCACACTTAACATAAGTATGGTAAAAGCGTGGATGCATGTCGTATTTTAAAAATGATAGAATAGACACAAAATTAAAAATTAAGTGGAAAGATAGAGAAACTCATGATCCAAACAAATCAAATTAGACAAAAAATTACATAAATAAGTAGTTAAACTCATACATTAATCATAACATACTTCCTCCAATTGACCGACCCTTACTCGATTCAATCACTTTCAAAACTTAAAGCCACTAATTAAAAATTAGTTTGAAACCGATACCATGTTCTTTAGTCACCTCAACCACATCTTCCTAGCAAATTAATAAACCAAACAATGACAAAAGCTATTGTTACATCTTTACAATACATATTTTATTTTTTAGTAGAAAGGAAGAACAAATTTTCTCATCTAATAAAATATCTTATTCATCCACCCAAAAATATATAATTAAATATATATTGTTCACTTTGATAATTATCTCATTAGATTTCAGTCGAGTCACAATTTGAAGTCACAAAGGAAAAAAAAAACGTAACTTGTGATTCTCAAATGTAAATCAAATCAAACCAAAATTTGAAATAATGTAGATTATACTTTTTAGGTTAAAAGTATTGGTAAAATTAACCTTAACACCATTAAAAATAATAGAATATCCTTTAATTATTTTCTAAAATATTATTCTATAATTTATCTTAAATAAAATTACTCTTAATTACATCCCTTCTTTAAAATCATTCAATATACTTTTTGTCATCAATATATTTTTTTTAATTTTTCACGGGTTTTTACTAATGATTGACGTGAGAATGAGTTACATTGATTGATAATAGGATAGATATCTCAGTAATTTTATATTAATTTTATTTTGAGTCCTAATATATTTTAATTTTCAGATTATTTTTCTACTTATTTTTGTTATTTTTAGTCAAATTGTCAGAAGTTGGATTAAATTAGTTTTCTTTGGTTAATTTTATTTTTTTATATTATTATAGGGTTTAGTGAGAATATTAATATCTTAGTATTAATTTTCTTAGTTTTTATGATTAATTTAATTATTTTTTGATTTATTTTCTAATTTAGGTTAAATTAAGTTTTTCATTTAATAAATTTATAAATTAAATTTTTGTATTTTAATTTTAGGATTTTAGTGTATGTTTCGGTCAAAAAAATAGTTTTAATATTCTAGTTTATTTAATTATTTATTTTCATATGTATTGTAGTGTAATTGATTATTTGTTTAACTTTCTATTTTAGATTATGTTTTTGTTTTTCTGTTTTAATTGTGTTTAATTTTTCTGAAAAATTTAAAATTTTTTTATGTTTTTAATTCTGTCCAAATTTTTAATTTAGTTCATTATATAATTTTCTGTAATTTTTATTTATTAATTTTTTGCTCAATTTGGTTTTATTTTATGTTTTATATTTTTAAAATTAATAAGGCTAATTATTTACTGTTTAATTTTTAGATTTAGATTAAATAATTTTATAATATTATTTATTTATTTTTCAGCAAGGAGATCCAATATTATTATTATTATTATTATTATTATTATTATTATTATTATTATTATTATTGTTATTATTATTATTGTTATTATTATTATTATTATTATTATTATTATTATTATTATTATTATTATTAGAGTCCATAGATGAGTGGAAACTTATTTTTTAAATGATAAATTATTTATTTTTTATTGGACGAAACTCCTTAATTCACTCTGGTTGCAGCATTTCAAAATTTGAAAAGATTAGCATTATATAGTGTATAGATTATAGTTATTATTATTGCATAGATTATTATTATTATTATTATTATTATTATTATTATTATTATTATTGTTGTTGTTGTTGTTGTTGTTGTTGTTGTTATTATTATTATCATTATTATTATTATTATTATTATTATTATTATTATTATTATTATTATTATTATTATTATTATTATTATTATCATTATGATTATTATTATTATTATTATCATTATTATTATTATTATTATTATTATTATTATTATCATTATTATTATTATTATTATTATTATTATTATTATTGTTATTATTATTATTATTATTATTATTATTATTATTATTATTATTATTATCATTATGATTATTATTATTATTACTAGTCCGGACTCGTGCTATGCACGGAGTAATGTTGTACAATGCATAACTTAAGAAATTATTGAATTATGTAGCGATGTTGTACTCGTGAGTTTCTTTTCCTTGATCATTTGATTTTATTGAATGATTTCACTTTCAACAACATTCTTATACATGCTATCCCCTCATAATGAAAATGCTTTCATGACTCATCAAAGTTATCGAACCCAACACATAAAAATCATTAGAGTCCAGCACATATTCATATTCCAATCATTCTAAATTTCAAAAGAATAAATAAATAATCTAAAATAATAAATAAAAAAGAATGTTAAAAAATATCATCAAGGTTTTAAGATTACACACGTGATTTGAAATATTAATAAGTCAGGCCCCTCTAAGAATCAAACAATTTAAATAATCCTAACTCATATAGTTATAGAAATAGTGTGACAATATGTTTGGGTATCAAAAGGTAAATATTAGTAGGAAAAGGAATAATATATGATTAGTAGATATTGAGCTAGATGACCTATAGATGACAATAAATATCATTATGTCACAAATTAATATTACAATATAAAGTATATCAAATCAATAAAAGAATATCAAACTTATAACTCATAACTCTTTGCAAAGTCAATACTAATTTAATTTAATAGACGCCTAGATAAATATTTATATGCAACCAACCTACTAAAACATTATTGACTTAAATATTACACGAACTCTTAAAAAGTATACATATACCCATAATAGGATCTCATTTTTTAAAAATTATAAGGTGAATACAACGATTGCACACAAAGATAATTAAACATATGATAACTACTTATGTTGAGATTAATAGTGAAAAATATTATAATGATAGAAATGATCCAAATATATTTAACAATAATAGGTAATTTGTATCATAGTAAAGGGCATGATAGGTCAATTCGCGACGTAGGTTAATAAAATCATATGTGTTTTATACTTATATTGAAAATTGATCGCGATTTTAGTAGTGAATCAATGGGGCAAAAATATTGATACAATTGAGATTTTATAAATACATGTTTTACTCGATTAACAACCAATTGCTTCCCTCGAGACACAACTATTCCTCTCAATTAATTAACATAATAAGAGTAACACGAAATTCTATTTCAAGATGACGGGGAGGTTTGATGGCAAATACTCATCTTTTAATAATTTAGAAAACTTACAATAGTAAAAAATATGATTTAAATATGTTTGTCAATAATAAGTCACGAGATAGACATGTTAAGAAGAAACTAAAATAAACTGTATTTGTAACAAAAAAAATGATCTGTATGTTGTGCAAAAATTTTGAGGCAAATGAATTTATTCAAAATTCTATGGGTTTAATAGAAGTTGGCATATTAAGTTTGTAAGCCTTTAAACATCATGATAAGTCAATTTGCGGCGTAGGTTTAGGGTAATAAAATCATCTGTGTTTTGTACTTATAATGAAAATTGATTGAGATTTTAGTATGAATCAATGGGGCAAAAATATTGATACAATTGAGATTTTATAAATACATGTTTTACTCGATTAACAACCAAATTGCTTCCTTAGATAGTTAAGTATTTAAATATTATTTTCATAACATGTTCCTGTTGATTTTAATTTTAAAAATTCTTATAATAAATATATTTTGAACTAATACAATTTTATGACACCAAATCAAAAACACCATCAACAATCAAAAATTAATAATGTTAGACAAAATTATTATATTTCAGGCCTAAAATAATATTGCATATCAATATACATAAAAATAAATGAGAGCTAATATAAAATTCAAACCCTAAATAAATAAATACATAACTATATATATTAATTTTATTTTATGTCTTAATATATTTTAATTTTTAGATTACTTTTTTTTTATCAGTTTGTTAAAAGTTAGAATAAAATTAGTCTTCTTCGGGTTAATTTTATTTTTATATTATTATAGGGTTTAGTTAGAATCTTTTTAATCTGTTAGTATTAATTTTCTTAGTTTTTATAACTAAATTGATAATTTTTTAGATTTTTTTCTAATTTAGGTTAAAGTAGGTTTTAATTTAATAAATTTATAAATTTAGTTTTTTCATTTTGATTTTAGGTGTTTAGGATATATTCAGGTCCAAAAACTAATTTTAATATTCTGATAATTTAATTATTTATTTTCTCATTTATTTAGTGCAGTTTACTATTTGTTTTACTTTCTGTTTAAGATTATATTTTTATTTTATTATTTTTAATTCTGTTTAATTTTTCTAGAAAATTATAAATTTTTTTGGGGGTTTTAGGTTACGGTTTTGTTTTTTCATATTTTTGATTTAATTTATTAAATAATTTCGTATATTTATATTTATTAACTTTTTTACTTAGTTTTGTTTTTCTATTTTATATTTATATGAATTAATTATGATGATTAATTATTATTTAATTTTTATATTAAGATTAGATAATTTTATAATATATAACTGATTTGATAATTTTTCAGACTTATTTACTAATTTAGGTTAAAGCATGTTTTTAATTTAATAAATTTATAAATTTAATTTTTTATTTTTATTTTAGGTTTTTACGCTATTAAGTCTATAAAATAGGTTTAATATTTTGGTAATTTAATTATTTATTTTCGTATTTATTTAGTGCATTTTATTATTTGTTTAACTTTTTGTTTAAGATTATGTTTTTATGTTTTGATTTTCAATTTTGTTTAATTTTTCTGAAAAATTATTATTATTATTATTATTATTATTATTATTATTATTATTATTATTATTATTATTTTGGCATAGAGTAAAAAAGAGTCCATATATGAGTGGAAACCTATTTTTTTCAATGATAAATTATTTTTTTATTGGACAAAACTCCTAAATTCACTCTCAGACCGCCATGTCATCTTTTTGAAAAGATTGGCATTATATAGTGCATAGATTATTATTATTATTATTATTATTATTATTATTATTATTATTATTAGAGTCCATAGATGAGTGGAAACTTATTTTTTTAAATGATAATTTATTTATTTTTTTAGTGGATGAAACTCCTTAATTCACTCTGGTTGCAACATTTCAAAATTTGAAAAGATTGGCATTATATAGTGTATAGATTATTATTATTATTATTATTATTATTATTATTATTATTATTATTATTATTATTACTATTATAGTTATTATTACTGTTATTGTTATTATTATTGTTGTTATTATTATTATTATTATTATTATTATTATTATTATTATTATTATTATTATTATTATCATTATTATTATTATTATTATTATTAGTAGTAGTAGTATTATTATCATTATGATTATTATGATTATTATTATTATTACTAGTCTGGACTCGTGCTATGCACGGAGTAATGTTGTACAATGTATAACTTAAGAAATTATTGAATTACGCAGCGATGTTGTACTTGTGAGTTTCTTTTTCTCGATCATTTGATTTTATTGAATGATTTCGCTTTCAACAACATTCTTATTCATGTTATCCCCTCATAATGAAAACGCTTTCGTGACTCATCAAAGTTATCAAAACCCAACACATAAAAATCATTAGAGCCTAGCACACATTTCTCTTCCAATTATTCTAAATTTCAAAAGAATAAATAAATAATCTAAAATAATAAATAAAAAAGAATGTTAAAAAATATCATCAAGGTTTTAAGATTACACACATAATTGGAATATTAAGAAGTCAGACCCCTCTAAGAATCAAACAATTTAAATAATCCTAACTCATACAATTATAGTAATAGTGTGACAATATGTTTGGGTATCAAAAGGTAAATATTAGTAGGAAAAAGAATAATATATGATTGGTAGATAATAAGCTAGATGACCTATAGATGACAATAAATATATCATTATGTCACAAATTAATATTACAATACAAAGTACATCAAATCAATAAAAGAATATCAAACTTATAATTTATAACTCTTTACAAAATCAACACTAATTTAACTTAATAGACGCTTAGATAAATATTTATATGCAACCAACTTACTAAAACATCATTGACTTAAATATTTTACGAACTCTTAAAAAGTATACATATACTCATAATGGGATCTCATTTTTTAAAAATTATAAAGTGAGTTACAATGATTTATTCATTCTTACCTACCTCTGCACACAAAGATAATTAAACATATAATAACTACTTATATTGAGATTAATAGTGAAAAATATTATAATGATAGAAGTGATCCAACTATATATATATATAACAATAATAGGTAATTTGTATCATAATAAAGGGAATGATAGGTCAATTCGCGGCATAGGGTAATAAAATCATTTGTGTTTTGTACTTATATTGAAAATTGATCGCAATTTTAGTAGCGAATCAATGGGGCAAAAATATTGATACAATTGAGATTTTATCAATACATGTTTTACTCGATTAATAACCAATTGCTTCCCTCGAGACACAACTCTTCCTCTCAATTAATTAACATAATAAGAGTAACATGAGATTCTATTTCAAGATGGCGGGAGGTTTGATGGCAAATACTCATCTTTTCATAATATAGAAAACTTACAATAGTAAAAGATATGATTTAAATATGTTTGTGTCAATAATAAGTCACGAGATAGACATGTTAGGAAGAAATTAAATAAATTGTATTTGTAACAAAAAAAAAATTGATCTGTATATTCTGCAAAAATTTTGAGATAAATGAATTTATTCAAAGTCCTATGGGTTTAATAGAAGTTGGCATATTAAGTTTGCAATCCTTTACGCATAACACAAATTACGAACTTAAAGTACACAAATTACGAACTGAAGCAATATAATTCCTAAGTTTTTGTTCATTACGTTTTATTCCACAACATATTTGAATCATAATTTTCTATCTTGTAGGCATTCTTAATTATTAATATCAAGTATATATGTAGTTGTTATATTTTTATTATATTAATTTATGATTTATTAAGGTTTATTAAATCATTCTAGTGCATAAGATGAAGGTAATAACCAAATTGCTTCCTCGGATAGTTAAATATTTAAATATTATTTAAATTAGTCTTCTTCACTTAATTTTATTTTTATATTATTATAGAGTTTAGTTAGAATCTTTTTAATCTGTTAGTATTAATTTTTTTAGTTTCTATAACTGATTTGATAATTTTTTAGATTTTTTATATTTAGGTTAAAGCAAGTCTTTAATTTAATAAATTTATAAATTTAGTTTTTTTATTTTAATTTTAGGTGTTTAGGATATATTCGGGTCCAAAAAATAATTTTAATATTCTGGTAATTTTCTTATTAATTTTCTCATTTATTTGGTGTAGTTTATTATTTGTTTTACTTTCTATTTAAGATTATATTTTTATTTTATTATTTTTAATTCTGTTTAATTTTTCTGGAAAACTATAAAAAAATGTTTTTGGGTTTTAGGTTACTTTTATATTTTTATTTTTGATTTAATTTATTATATAATTTTGTATACTTTTTATTTATTAATTTTCTACTTTATTTTCTGTTTTATATTTTTATGAATTAATTAGGATGATTAACTATTATTTAATTTCTATATTAAGATTAGATAATTTTATAATATATAACTGATTTGATAATTTTTCAAACTTACTGTTTAAGTTAAAGCATGTTTTTAATATTTTGATAATTTTAAAATATTTTAGGTTTTTAGGCTATTAGGTCCATAAAATAGTTTTAATATTTTGGTAATTTTAATTATTTATTTTCGTATTTATTTAGTGCATTTTATTATTTGTTTAACTTTTTGTTTAAGATTATGTT
Source organism: Talinum fruticosum (assembly GCA_021018815.1). Taxonomy (NCBI): domain Eukaryota; kingdom Viridiplantae; phylum Streptophyta; class Magnoliopsida; order Caryophyllales; family Talinaceae; genus Talinum; species Talinum fruticosum. The sequence goes on along the minus strand of JAITYX010000010.1, from coordinate 6,767,060 downwards.
TTTATTTTATTATTTTTAATTTTGTTTAATTTTTCTGAAAAACTATATTATTATTATTATTATTATTATTATTATTATTATTATTATTATTAATTATTATTATTATTATTATTATTATTATTATTATTATTTATTATTATTATTATTATTATTATTATTATTATTATTATTATTATTATTATTATTATTATTATTATTTTGGCATGGAGTAAAAAAGAGTCCATATATGAGTGGAAACTTATTTTTTAAATGATAAATTATTTATTTTTTTATTGGACGAAACTCCTTAATTCACTCTGGTTGCAAGCATTTCAAAATTTGAAAAGCTTGACATTATATAGTGTATAGATTATTATTATTATTATTATTATTATTATTATTATTATTATTATTATTGTTATTATTATTATTATTATTATTATTATTATTATTATTATTATTATTATTATTATTATTATTATTACTACTACTACTACTACTATTATAGTTATTATTACTGTTATTGTTATTATTGTTGTTATTATTATTATTATTATTATTATTATTATTATTATTATTATTATTATTATTATTATTATTATTATTAGAGTCCATAGATGAGTGGAAACTTATTTTTTAAATGATAAATTATTTATTTTTTTATTGGACGAAACTCCCGAATTCACTCTGGTTGCAGCATTTCAAAATTTGAAAAGATTGGCATTATATAGTGTATAGATTATTATTATTATTATTATTACTATTATTGTTATTATTATTGTTATTGTTATTATTGTTATTATTATTATTATTGTTATTATTATTATTATTGTTACTATTATTACTATTGTTATTATTATTATTATTATTATTATTATTATTATTATTATCATTATGATTATTATTATTATTATTATTATTATTATTATTATTATTATTATTATTATTATTATTATTATTATTATTAGAGTCCATAGATGAGTGGAAACTTATTTTTTAAATGATAAATTATTTTTTATTGGACGAAACTCCTTAATTCACTCTGGTTGCAGCATTTTAAAATTTGAAAAGATTGGCATTATATAGTGTATAGATATAGATAATAGATTTTAGTTACACAATAATTATGAGAAATTTAAATTCGGGACTTAAAATCGAAATAAATTATAATGGATGATGCTCACACAAATTTAAGTCACAGTTTGACTTGTTACTTTTTCAACAAAAAAATTAGTTACGTGTATTAAGTTGGAAAAAGAATTGAATTCGTTTATAATGGATGATGCTCACACAAATTGTGGGATCAATTATTCGATAACCAAAATCTAGCTCTTTTTTTTAAACAGGTGAATATTCTTTCTCAGACATTTTTTGTGCGCACAAGTGGAGGAATTATTAACCTTAAAAAAGAAAAATAAAAAAATAGGTTTTGGATGAGATTAATATGAACTTTAGAGGTATTAGTAAAAATTAATACAATTTTTTTCTTGGTTGTGAACAGTACGAACTTTAATATTATTTTATATTATGATAACATAATCGAGTTTGAGAGATATAGGCTCATCCGAGAGTTGACATGTCAAGTGAGGTTAACAAGTATACAACAGAAGTCAAATTTTGACCTTAGATTCTTGAGTTGAAATGGCTACATAAGCAAGTTTCGGTGTTTTTTTTAAAAAATTGAAATTAACTTGCTTATGTGGCCATTTAAACCTAAAACATCCAAGGTCAAAATTTTGACTCCACAAGACACGTGTTAGTTTTACTTGACGCGTCAAATCTTAGACGAGTCATAGCCGCCCAAACTCGGTTATGTTCTTATATCGTTAAATAGTGTTAAAGTTCATACTATACATAACCAATAAAACAAAGGTCGTATTATTTTTGGCCAATACCCCTAAAGTTCATATTATTCTCATCTAATTCAAAAAATAGCACAAATAAATAAACATCCTAAGAATTAGGAAAAGACACACTTTTACAAGGAAATAGTAATTTAACTCGTGCATAGCTATTATTAAAACATGTATTGTGTAAAGAGCAATACTATTATTTGAGTAATGAATTGAATTAATTGTTCAATTTATTCATGTTGTTCGTGGTGTTTAAAAGTCAATAGAGTTTAAGATAAGGTTGGTAAAATAAAGTTCACAATTATAGATTAAAAAATTATATCTATCATCAAATGTCAATATAGTAACTAAAATGGACATTTCATCCACAATGACTATTTTTTTTTTTCCTTATATTGGCTAAGAGACAATCTACCACATAAGCATAAGGGACAATCTTTCCTTGAATGTGTCATTGTTGAATCTTGACAGTCAGTTGGATTTCTTATTAATTGTCACTTGGAATTGAAGGAGATAAAAACAATCTTTATAACGGCAGGCAAAATTGAATTTGATATTCACGTGGATATAATTTCCCTGCATAAACAATATATACATAAGCATGCACAAATTAGATTTTGTGGTATTTGGATTTTAAAAACTAATTATACATAAGCATGCACAAATTAGATTTTTTGGTATTTGGATTTTAAAAACTAATTGACAGTAATGAACATGCGGAAAAAAAATTCAACACCAACAAATAATGTGACAATATCTTCTCAACAATTGGCACCATATGTTTGCTTAAAAATGTTTCATTTGTACGGCCTCCAAACTCTTGAAACTCTCACTTTAATTTTTTAATCGTCTCTTTGAGGTGATACTTGATGGATAAATGAATAAGATATTATGATTAGTGTTTACATTCCCTTTCAAGAAGGTATTTTTTTGTGATTGTATCGATTTAAATGATATACACAAATGACCATTTGGCATTTATATAATAATATGATTTTGGTCAATCAATATATTCAAATAATCCGATGGATTCAAACAACAAACGACTATGAGTGTCGAGGATGCTACAGTCAATGCAAGGACTGAAGATAATCTGATGGATTCAACTCACACGGACAACTCAGACACATATAGAAGTTGGATGCTGGTGCAAAAACCCATTAGAAAGAAGAACTTGAAGCACACTGGTCAGACAAGAGCTCGGTCTAACAATAAACCCGGTTCAAACAATCAACCGGTCCATTTTTCACAACTGAAAGAGAAAGATCAATTGGATCTCATAGGGAGCCAAATTTGGAACGAACAGATATCGATGTCCATATAAGTAGACTGAATCCTGAGGATCAAGGAGTTGACAGTGGTTCAAGATTTAGCGCCCTTGCTAATTTGGAACTAGATGAAAATCAGCAAGATAATAATATGCATATAGGAGAATCGGAAGATACCAATATGCAATTAGTTGAGAGTTTTTGGAAGGGAAAATCAAAATAGGACGGAACCACGTGATGAGATAACCCATATCTTGGAAAAGGATCTTGGGAAAGAGAATGAACCAGATTACTCAAATCCTATTCAGGCTCCCTCAAGCAAGGGAAGAGATTTGCTCCTTGGCCAACCAAATAGTCGTAGCCCAGCCCAAATTAAATATTCAACTACTTCACATGGGCTTGCTTCTAGTGGTCCCTTGGGCACGAGATTGCGTGGGCCGAGCCCGAAGACTTATTCTTTGGGCCCAGCCTCTGTGCGAACCCAACAATCATCACCCCCAACCTCGACATAATTGAGGATTCCAACAGCTTCTCAAGGACTGGTCTTGGGCCGAAGCCAGCTCAACCAAGGGTCTTCGTTAGAAGCTAACCCTAGGACCTTACTGAACATTGGTCGATCAAAAGCTCAGCCGCTCTAGTCTCAGTTGATAGAGTGAATAGTGAAGCTTTCTCTAATCCTACCCGGGATCAATCTGTAGCAACTACCATCGAAATGCACGTTGATACAAACACCGGAGTGGGTAACACCAATTGTATGTGCTGATTCCAAGCCCCTAGGCTTAATTTTTCTCTATGTTTTTAATGAATCAAAATATAGAAGTAATCAATAAAGACAAAAGAAACAATGGGCACCCCTGAACCTTTTAGTTTGGAATGTACGTGGTGCTGGTGATCTGTTATTTCGAACTGTCCTCAAGGACCTCCCGAGAGCTCATGATCCTCATATCCTTGTCCTTTTGGAAACCCATATTAATGGAAATATTCTATTTGTAACTCTTTCAATTTTGGTAGATTCTTCCGAGTTGAAGCCCAAGGATTCCAAGGTGCGGAATATGGTTTTTTGGAAGCCTCGAAGAGATCCAAATTAATATCATCCACTCCCATGATCGGTATATTACAACCGAAGTTTTGGAGGAGGGTGGTCGAATCTAGTTCTTTACTTGCCTTCTATGCTAGTCCACATGAAGGTTTGAGAAGTCGACTTTGGGTAGACCTAGAATGGTTTGCAAGCTCCATCAACGGGCCTTGGCTACTCGCTGGGGACTTCAATGAAACCTCCAGTTTAGAAGAAAGAAACCATGGAGGTCAAGACATGGCTCGGAGGTGTTCTCGATTCAAAAGCTAGATTGAAAATAATGGGCTTATTGATCTTAGTTTCTCCGGCCCAAAATTTACATGAATAGGGGAAATAGTGAGGAGACCCATAAAAGTGCCAAATTGGATAGAACTCTTGTAACTTGAGCTGGCGTACCAAATTCCAAGAAGGGAGTGTGAGGCATTTAACACAAAGCCACTCGACCATTCGCCCCTTCTAATATGTCCCTCTAAGCTCGTATCTATCCCTCCTACCGTGAAACCATTCGATTCCGGATAACGTGAATGACACCTCACGACTTCGACAAGGTTATTCGAGGAAATTGGAATGCTAATTCCCCTTTAGTACCAGCTTTATCCTCTCCGGTAGATGGATTAAGTCATTGGAACAAATCCACTTTCGAAAACCTTTTCCAAAAAAAGAGGCAACCGCTTGCTAGATTATCCGGTGTCCAATTGAAAATGTCTTATGACAGATATAGACATCTTGTGAAGTCTGGAGATCAAACTCAAACATGCTTTAAATGAAGCCCTTAATCGATTGAACTTCTTTGGCTTTAGAAATCCCGAATGGATTTAATTAGAGACGATGATAGAAATGCTCGATACTTCCACACAAGTACCATTATCCTAAGAAGGTGCAATAGAATTGAGACACTCCAAAAACAAAATGGTAGTTAGACCGATAATCCTAAAGATGTGAAAAATATGGTAGTCAACTACTTCTCCTTGCTGTTTTTCGATCCAAGGCCTAACGTGGAAAATCAAATGCTCTTGCAAGGAAATTTCCCACTATTGGCGGAGGGGAAATTATTGAGCTGAGTAGACCTTTTTGCGCAAAAGAAATATATGATGCACTACAAGGCATGGCCCTCCCCCTCAAGGCTCCGGGTCCGAATAGTTTTCAATCCTTCTTCTTCCAAAAGTTACGGCAATTAGTAGGGAATGAAGTCCGCAACACTCGTTCTAGGAGTACTTCATGGTCAAGACTTGCCTAAAGACCTCAACAATACATTCCTCTCTTTGATCCCCAAAGTTAATCACCCTTGTTCGGTCACACAATTCGGACCCATTAGGCTGTGTAATGTTGCATATAAATTGATCGCTAAGTTTATTGTCAATCAACTCAAAATAATTTTGCCTAAAGTGATATCACCAATGCAAGCCGGTTTTGTGCCAAAAAGACAGATAAGCGATAATATTATTATCATGCAAGAAGCCCTTCACTCGATGCGTAAGAAATTGGGGAAAACAAGCTAGATTGCAATTAAAATTAACCTTGAAAAGGCATATGACAAACTAAGCTGGTCCTTTATTCGAGAAACCCTCATGGAGATGCACATTCCACTCTATCCGGTTGATGTAATAATGCGGTGCATCTCGTCTTGTTCTCTCAACTTACATGGAATGGAGAACCAACCCAATGGTTCCAACCATCCCGTAGTATCGAACAAGGAGACCCTTTATCCCCGTATATCTTTGTGGCTCGCATTGAAAGACTTTATCACCTCATTGAAGAAGGCTGTCCAGCGTGGTGATTGGTTCCCGTTTCCAACAAGTCGACATAGGCCAAGAATATCTAGCCTATTCTTCGCCGACGATGTGATCTTATTTGCAAAAGATAATGTGAATCGGACACGGATTGTGAGCTCTCGCTTAAACAAATTTTGTGATGCTTCCGGCCAAAAGGTTAATAGCTAAAAATCCATCATCTATTTCTCTCCTAATGTTCAACCTGCCTGTGTTACTCGGTTTTGTGAGTCCCTTGGGATGAATCATACGGACAATTTGGGAAAATACTTGGGTGTTCCCACCATCACGAGCATAGTTACAAAGGCAACCTTCTAGGAGATAGTTGATCGAGTTGATAGGAGAGTTGTCGGGTGGAAAGTCAAGTGTCTTTTTATGGACGGACATACCACTTTGATAAAATCCACCCTTTGCGCCATCTCGGTATACCCGATGCAAACTCTTAAAATTCGAAGATCAATATGCGATGAAGTGAATAAAAATATTAGAAGATTCCTTTGGGGTAGTACTAACATTGAGAGGAAAGTGCACTTGGTATCTTGGAATAAGGTTACCAAGGAAAAAGAAGATGGGGGACTTGGTATTAGGGCCATGAAACAATTAAATTCGGCTCGCCTCATGAAATTGGGTTGGAGATTTTTCCAAGAACCAAACTCCCTTTGGGCCCGTATCTTGAGATTTAAAACAATAATGGCTCATTCGGGAGAACCCTAACTCGCTAGAGGGACGCCTCTAACACCTTGAGAGGCTTGGTGAAGCAATTTGGTAAACTACAAGAAGGTATGAGCATGGCACTTGGTGACGGCCATTCCACCAGCTTTTGGAAAAATCGCTGGGTAGATGAGAGACCACTCCTTGAATTTACTCCAAGTCCTCTCAACCCCTTGAACCCGACACACAAAGTCGGTGACTATTGGGACCGAAATTTGGGATGAAAATGGGAGGAATTCGTTGACAAATTACCAAACCAAGTCCTCTAATGCATCGCCTCTTTTGAATTGGCCGAAGAAGGGATCAATGATAACTTTTTCTAGAGGGCCAACCCTTCGGTTGAATTCTCAATTAAATTCGCCCTCACCTTTGTTAGTGGAGACATTGAAGACCTAGTCGTGGTCGATCTGGAGATGGGTGCTGGAAACCTCGGGTACCTCGAAAGAATATGTATGTTTATTTGGCTGGCCCTTCAAGATAAACTCATGACAAACTCCAATCGTTTCAAGAGAGGCCTTGCGACGAGCGAGAATAACCAAATTTGTGGAGCGAGATGTGGACGATATTGACCATGTCCTCCGTGATTGTACTCGTAGCTCGCACGATCCGGCAACAATTCGACAACACAGGCCTCACCACTTCTTGGCGGAACAACCCAATGAATGAAGGGATTGAAATGAATGTGAAGACGAGAGGTAATAAATCACCTTGGACCACAAAATTTTTACTTGCTCTTTGGTGCATTTGGAAATGGAGATGTGTCTATTGCTTTGGAAACAGAGATTCAATCCCAATGGACAAAATGGATTCATTTTGCATAAGACAAAGGAATTTATGGAAGCTTGGAATATTACTATTCTTGAGGCTGGACAACATAACGTGGCTAGAAGAGAATTATTGGTGGATCGGGAGGCACCACCAAGTGGATGGGTCCTAGTAATACTGACGGGGTCTCCAAAGGTAACCCGGGCCCATCAGCGAGATGGAGGAGTCCTTAGAGGTGACAAAGGAGAATGGCTTACGGGCTTTATGGAGAACTTCGATGTCCGCACATCAATTATGGCGTAAACTTAAAGCGGTTTAGAGAGGCCTTCGAGTGACAAGTAATTTAGGATTTAAGAAGGTTTTAGTTAAACTGGATTCCCTCATTGTAGTAGGCATGCTTGAGAGGAGCTCAATCCAGGAATACTCAATTTATGGCTATTATTAAACAAGGCAAAGACATTATGGGTCTAAATGACTGGGAGATTAAGATCACACACTATTTCGGGGAGGCAAACCAAATTGCGAGACAAGTTAGCTAATTTAAGTCTTAATAAGGAGTGAGGTTTCTTTTCCCTCCAATCTCCCCTAGTACTATCCGTGATTTGTTATATGCGGATATTATATGTGCCTCTTGATACAGGTGTATTAATAATTAATTAAAATCTTTTTAGATTTTGGCTCTCTTTACACCAAAAAAATATATATTCAAATAATAAATTTTATTAACTATGTGTTAATTTGGATGTTACAATTGGGGTCATTTTACTTAAAATGTTCATCAGATCATTTTGATATATTAATATGTCGAAAAACAATAATTTTTATAAGTTATTATCGTTTGTTTAATTGTTTATGAGGCTCTGTCTCTTATTATTATTATTATTATTATTATTATTATTATTATTATTATTATTATTATTATTATTATTATTATACATAACTACATCTGTAATAAAATTGACTAAAAAGTTTCCTTGTTTTTCTATATAAGCAAACCAACATAATTACATGCACATGACTCCATTGTATTGGATTCTTTTTTTTGCTTAGGGGTGCAACATTTATTCTAGATTCAACAGCATTAAACAAAAGCTCAGGAATTAAAAAAAACAAAATTGACGGTAACATTCTCATACAAATTGTCACAGTACGTTTGGTTAGCTCATACTAACATGTTTTTTTTTAAAAAAAAATTAACAAGTGAAGTTGATATTATCTTAAAGGTTACATTTTTAAGTATAATTAATATTTTAATTTAGAATTTTAATAAAATAGCAATTAAAATTATTAATTGATGATTTAAATGAAATTTTTAAAAAATTAAATTTAGATGCAAATCTTTGTGTTGTTTATGAATTAATTCTAATTTGATGAGATATTTTATTATTAAGTTGATACGTTTTTTAAAAATTTATTATTTTATTATTCAAAGGTGTTTTTCACTAAAAATTTTAAATATTGGTTTTTTTTTAATGTTAATGCTATATTATTATTTATTTTATTCAATAATAATTCATGAATGATCTTTCAAAAAATTAAAGTTAAAAAACTTATAAATGTAACATTTAATAAAAAAATTAGGATTCAACTTTAAAATCCAAATATAATTCAAATAATTAAGCTAAATGCAAAAAAAAAGACTTTTTCAAAAACTTAATTTAATAGAATACATGATGTTATAATTTCAAAAATATAAATGTGTATAATTTAGCATAATACTCTAGAGGATTTATACATATATTAGTTTAAAATATTAATTACATTTTAAATGATATGATATTAATATATATATGATAAATCAACTTCAATAAACAACAAAAAGTATTGCATATCTGCCATAGGATGACAAGCATAACTATGTCCACAACACACAAATCGTGAAACTTGAGAAATTTGTGTCCGCCCATGATTAAACCTGGGTGGAGAGCATGGGAATATATATATATATATATATATATATATATATATATATATATATATATATATATATATATATATATATATATTATCTTTCCATAAATTGTATTTCAAATATTTTTGATAAAATAGAAATAATTTAGTTTAAATTTTAAAAAGATAGAAAAATGAGGGAAGTAATTTAAGAAGGATTATTTAAGTACGATTAATGTGGTGTAAGTAGCAATTAAAAAAGATATTTCAATGATATATATATATATATATATATATATATATATATATATATATATATATATATATATATATATATATATATATATATATATGCAGTTATTGTGGTTGTCGTTATACGACAACTAACATAATTAGAACAATCTTAACCATACATGTGTTGACTTTAGATCTTGACCCTTCATTATTTTTATATTAAAAAATTAAAAATTAAAAATTTTTAATTAAATAAATATTTACAAATATCAAGAAAATATTTTCATAATGTTTTGTTTGCTTGACCCTATTTACCCACATGGGAAGAAAAAGCTTTATACTCTATCCCCCAAACATCAATGGCAATAAATTATCAATCGTCATTAACGCCTGGTGACTATCATAATCTTGACCAGTCGAAAACCCTCCTCTAGCGAGATAAGCTGCAGCGGTAGAGGGCTTGGTGGCTGGGTCAGGTCGGGACTGGAGGAGGAGAGATGAGGATGGGAAAAGTCGCCGACGGGAAGCATTGGAGCTCGCCGGGCTGGAGGAGGAGAGATGAGGATGGTCGGGTTGTGAATGGAGGAGGAGAGATTGGTCGCCGACGAGATAACCGCGATGGCGAGAGAGCTTGGTGGCTGGGTCGGGCCGTGACTCGGAGGAGGAGAGATGAGGATGGGAAAAGTCACCGGTGAGAAGCGTTGGAGCTCGCCGGACCGGAGGAGGAGAGATGAGGATGGTCGGGCCGTGACTCGGAGGAGGAAAGATTGGTCGCCGGCGAGATAATCGCGGTGGCGAGAGCTTGGTGGCTGGGTCGGGCCGTGACTAGAGGAGGAGAGATTAGGATGAGAAAAGTCACCGGCAGGTAGCGTTAAAGCTCGCTGGACTGGAGGAGGAGAAATGATGATGGTTGGGTCGTGGCTGGAGGAGGAGAAACCGGTCGCCGGCGAGATAATCGCGGTGGCGGAGAGCTTGGCGGCTAGGTCAGGTCGTGGCTGGAGGAGGAGAGATGAGGATAGGAAAAGTCACCAGCGGAAGCGTTGGAGCTCGCCGGACCGGAGGAGGAGAGATGAGGATGGTCGAGCCGTGACCGGAGGAGGAGAGACCGGTCGTTAGCGGTCGGCGACTGCGGCACCCGAAGATTTTAATTATGAAATTTCAGTATATATAGTGTTGAAATCGAAAATATATCGGAGAAAAGTAATAATTTGGTGGTTAAGTGATGGAATTTTACATTAGAGGTTGCTCCGCTCCCCTTGGTTGGATCCACATCGGGTGTATTGTTGTTGTTGATCGGTTATTTCTTCGTTGTCGGGGAAAGACTTGGACATTTTTGTTTGTAATCGTAAATAGACCCGGCAATTAGATTATTTGGTTCGGGTTAAGTTCGGTTCGGGTCGACTTCCGGTCAATCTCGTTTGGGTCCGGTTTGGGTCAACTTCGATTCGAGTAAACTTCGGGTCGATCTCGTTTGGTTTCGGTTTGGGTCAACTTCGGTTCGGTTCAATTTCGAGTCAATCTCGTTCGAGTCCGGTTCGAGTTCGGGTTCGGTTTGGGTTAATTTCAGATTGAGTCAACTTCGGGTCGTAATCGGGTCACTTTTTGGGTCAAAATCGATTCAAAATTGTACCCACCAAAAAATTGTACCACTATAGGCACAAAAGTCCATCCCGAGTTTAAAAAATATGGGTTGGGTCACTTTTATTAGGGGTAAACGGTTCGGGACTCGATTCGGTTCGGGTCATTTTGGGTTCGGTTTGTAATCGAGTCAATCATATTTCGGTCGGCTCGGTTTCGGTTCGGGTCATTTCGATTCGGTTCAGAATCGGGTTCATTAGATTTCGGTTCGGGTCGGTTCATTTCGGTTTCGGGTCAAAATTGGTTCAACTATTTCGGATGTTGATTCGATTTGGGTTTCGGGTTGTTCGGGTTGACTGGTTCGGGTCGGTTTTGCCGAGTCTAACTGGAAATGGTCTTGATCTTGGGTGGAGTGGAGGGAGGGAAGATGGGTTGCACTTCCCTATTTTCACCTGTAATATTTAGTATAACTTGGAGGTTAAGAAGATTAGGAGTATACAACTAATACAAGATTCCAAATCGTTCGCTGCCCTCAGGGAGAGTATCTCGAGCAAAATGGGGGTAGCTAGAGGGATGTCCGGCCATACATTTGTAGAAAACTCCTTTGAGTCTTTGAGAATTACCTCTCCGATAGCTTATGTCGGGATGAGGTAAGAATGTATCTTGACCTACTTAGACTCGTCATTGCAAAATCCATAGTAAACAATTGCCGATGTTGTAACACCGATTGAGGGGGATCCGAGACTTTTTCCTTGGTCTCTTTGTTAATTGTCGTTCTTTCGTCCTCCCTACATAGTCCCAAATGATCCTCTAAAGCCCTTGCTTGCTCTCATGTAGTAGGTTATTTTACATATCAAAAGGACATTGTCTTTGCCGTCAATCCCCGCATCACATGATAGCATTTCTGTCTTTGTGGAGATTGTCATTGATTTGACAATGATCATTTATCCGATATGTTGTGCAGCTTATCGAAACATACTACTCCATCTCCGGAAGATGAAGTTTGGCATTTGCACGGAATATTAAAAGATGGGAAAATCCATAAAAAGCTGAAAGAGCATCAAATCTACAAAGTGGAGGATTTGCTACAACAATATCACAAAGACCAGCCTTCACTTCGTAATGTCGGACAACTTTCGCTTCTTAATATAAATTTGCGAGTGTCACACTCCCGGATATAGTATTCCGAATTAAACATCCGATTGTTCTTGAATCTCTGAAAATACGATTCTTGGCTCAACTAAAACATGGAAGGCAATTGCTCGGCAGTTTACAAAATTCTTTCCAAGCAATGAGTACGAATTTCCGAGCAACCGAGCGCTAGGTCTTATCCCCACTAATGCCATCCTCCCGAGTCATCCTCCATTTTCTGCCGCCTCGACAAGTCAAGGTATTGAAACAATCGGTTCAAGATTGCTTCTTCTTCTTCTCTTTTTTTTTTTTTGGGGGGAAGGGGCCGTTACGTTTAAATGAGCTAAAACCAAGTGGTTTCAAGTAGCAATTGCAAAATTGATTTATCAAATTTATGTGACCTAACTAATTCCTCACAAGAACTAATCTCTACGAAGCATTTGAACACATCTAAAGCTTCATAACGGTGTGATAAAAGGTACACATACCCATATCGTGAATAGTCGTCTATCAAAGTGAGAAAATAACTAGCACCATGACGTGCTTTGACATTCATGGGTCCACATATGTCGGAGTGAATAAGTTCTAAGGGATGTGACGCCCTAGAAGCCTTACCAAAAGGCTTTTTGGTCGCCTTACCAGCCTAAGCATGACTCACATCTAGGCAACCTAACCTTAGTGAGTCGGTCTAGAAGACCTTCTTTTGCTAGTCTAGTCATTCTATCTTGGCCAATATGACCAAGTCTTGCATGCCATTTAACAGATTCGAATTGGAATCAACAAATGAAACTAATGCGGAATTATCATAGCAAACGTCTAAATCCAAAACAGGGAAATTGTTTTGAAAACTAGCATGGCCAAACAAATTGCCACCATAATAAATTTCTAAACCATCTTCTTTTGAAACAAACCGAAAACCTACTTTAACTAAGGAGACAAAGGAAATAAGGGAACATTGCACCCCAGTGCGTAGAGAGCATTTAATAGGAGTAACTTATTTCCTCCACGTAGCTTGAGCTGATACGTTCCCACACCGAGAACGTCTTCAATCGTGCCATTCCCTAATGTCACGGTTTGTATGTCCACCGGATAAGGGTGAAACTCTACAAACCTAGCTCGGTCTTGAACTATGTGCTTGCTTGCTCCCAAGTCTACAATCCAATTAGGAAGAGAGTTAGCAACTAATGCATGGGAACAAACAAATAATTCGGAGACTTTAATGGAGGGGGTCACCTTTTGAGGCTCGGGACAATCCCTAGCATAGTGACCCTTCTTTCCACAATTATAACACTTCACACGTGCCATAACTTTCTCTTTGTTGCCCTTAGCCTTTTATTGTTTCTTGGCATTTCCACCTGCGAGCCCGGGTTTCTTAGAGGGTTGAGAACTTTTCTTCTTCCCTCGTTTAAACTTGTTGCCTTTAGGTTTGTTTCCTTTAGCAACTAATGCAGCGAGAACGGGAGCGAGGAGCATGTGACTTCATGCGGTCTTCTTCAAGTTCAAGATGACGAACAATATCGTCCACGATGCCGGAGGTGATCACTATGCACCATCGGGGTCTTGAACGTTTTCCAAGGATCCTCGGATGGGATAGCACGAATCACATTCGTGACTTGATCACGCTCGGAGATCTTGATCTCTCCAGCCTTAAGATCACGAACCATTGCACTCAATGTTCGTATATGTTCGATTATACTATGCTCCGGGCCAAAAGTGTATTGCATCCACGTAAGATGCAATTGGCGGAGCTTAGTAGCGTAAGTTTGCCCGAACTTGATCTTAAGTTGATCCCACATATCTTTAGCTGTAGGACAGTTCTCAAACTCACCGATTAAGTCATCATGCATGAGGTTCGATAAGGCATACCGCGTCGAACGGTCCTTTTTGAACCACTCCGATATGCTTTCAAATCCTTCGATACCGTGCGTAACTAGTATCAACATCCTTGTCATCTTTATCCTTAGTAGCAGGGAATACATTTTGGCGGTCAAGAACTCTAGTAGTTCTCGCTCATTCGAAGGAACTGCACCCTCCGATGCCAAATGTCATAGTTGGACCCCACCAACTCTTCGAGTCAAGGCCATATCGGTCATAGGTTTCGTTGCCATATCTACAAATAAAAATTGGACATTTAGGCACATCTTAAAATAATTAAAATTTTCACAAAATTCTTTACTCAAGTCATATGATCGAAAATGTTGCTAAGCTCATAATCATCACATATGAAATGAACTAGAAATTTTTAGAAAAAATTAATTGACACTTTAATTTCATAGAAAACATATTCATATGAATTTTAACATTAAACGAATTAATATTGAACTTTACATACCACAAAGGTAGTTAAGATGTAAAACTAATTTACATGAAAAAATTTGTACGTGATATTATTAATTCACATGAAACATATTCATATTAATTCTAAAAAAACTAATTTATAGATAATATCACTTAACTCATATTACATAAAAACTAATTTTATAATTAATATGATTTCATGAAACAAATTCATATATATATATATATATATATATATATATATATATATATATATATATATATATATATATATATATATCATGTAAAGCAAAGATATTGCTTTTATAAAACTAATTTATATAACACTATATTAAACATATTTATATAATGTTCATGCTAATTTTCCACTTTAAAAACATGTAATACGAAATTCCATATATTAAACAAATAACATGCCCAAAAACAAATAATCACATAAAACACAATTATGTAATTTATATAATATGAAACAGATTCATAAAATTAACCGATTAGAATAATTTACATAAAATTATAAAATCAGGTTAATATTAATTCAAATTTACACAAAGTAAAAAATAAAATTATGTACTAAACATATTAAATTATCAGCATGCTAATTTAATTTAATGTGGACCAATTTGTGACCGAAGACGCGTGCCTCCGGAAACGAGAAAAACAAAGAAACAAGGGCTGGGGAAAAATTGAGGCCTCGGGAACAAATCCGAACACCGGACTTGGTAAAAAACAAAAGAAGGGCACGCTTGCCCTTACCAGCCTTTTTTCATTTACTCACGCATGCCCTTTCCCGGAGACTTCTTTCCTCTCTGTCCTCTCTCCCTCTCGGTCTCTCTGTCCTCCCTCCCTCTCTCGCTTTTACCACCGTAGTAGCCATGGCCACGAGAGGAAGGCCTCGGCCTGTCTTCCACTATGTCCGGCGACACCAAGCAAAGGCCACGACCTTACTTTTCGTTTTCCGGCGTCCCAAAAAAATACCCAAATGATGTAAATCCGCCCTTCTCCGCCGAGCCAAAAATCGAGACCCACAAGCCTCGTCCTTCCTTTTTCGACGAAAGTGCCACTCTGCCACGGTATAGATCGGCCGCCAAGCAACCGATTAACACCGGTTCGAGCGGTGGTAGTGACGGCGTGGTGGCGCGTGACCTACACGCGCCACCGCCGGAGCTGTTTCGCAAAAAAGGAACTCGGTGGACTTATTTCGGCGTTGGAGAAGCTAAAAGAGAGGAAGAACTAATCTCTGCGGCGGCGCGTGTTGCTACGCGCCACCCCTCTCCCGACGGTCCGATGGGTTAGTCCGATAACTACTCTTCTTCTACCTTCTTTTTTTTTATTTTATTTATTCGCCTTTTGGGTCATAGAGGCCGGACCGGGGTGGTTTTTGCGTTGGGCCACTAATGGCCAAGCCGCGGTCTGCCGCCGTCGCCACCGAGGCGATTTGCGGTTTATGCGATGGTAGTCGAGGGGGCGCCACAGAGGCGATTTTAATAACGAGAGTCAAGTCCGGGAGTTAAACAAAAGACACATAATCTTAACTTAAACGAGAATAGATTAGTACTAAACAAATCATGCGGGAATTAGAGTTTGCCTAAACTAATCGAGCTAAAAACTAATCGGGGCTAGGAACTAGCAATCCAAAGCTCGATACCACTCTGTAGGTATATATGTAAATATAAGGACTAACCTTAGTAGTTGCGGAAGCGAATAGATCGACTGCCGTTCGATAGCCCACAAGTCGATTCCCGAGTCACGAACCCTCCGAGTCCGGTTGTACTCCGAATTCGGTTCGGTGTCGTCCGGAACAGTATATCCGGCGTCTACTAGAGTCGCCGGAAACAGATCACGTTTCAAAACCCGAAGACCCTAAGATGGTCGGTCTAACTGTGAGGGAGATTAGAGTATTTCGAGGAGAATCCGAGAGAAGCAACCAATGCTCGTATTTTGTGTTTCTCGTATTCGCGTGTATTTCTCTGTATATCCCATTACAGATTAAATAGGAGCATTCGCTCCTATCCCCAAAGTTGGGAAGTTGAGTCTAACTCAACTTCATTAACCCTGCACTTATCCAGGAACGTTTCCTGGATAAGAAGGAAACCGATTAAGTTGTAATTAACGGGCTTAAGTGGCCGTTTTATGTACTTCGTCCAACAGGCTCAATAACCGGCGTTGTCAACTCGAACACTGCGAGGTGGCACTGAACTTTCCCAGAAAAAAGAGAGAGAGAGAGAGGAGCCACCAGCCATGGCGGGAGGAAATGGAAAGAAAGAAATAAAGAGGAAGAAAGGAAAGGATGACTGGCCGTTGACATGGCGACCCAAAAGTTATTTTTGGGCGGGATGAGCTTGAATTCCGCGTTGCTCAAAAATGAGGTACTAAATTTCCTCTTCTTTTCCCTTTTTGTTTAATGTTTTAAAAGGAGGTACTCTTTTTTTCTTCATTCCTTTTGTTCTTTTTGAGGTATCCATATTTTGGGTCACATAAGAACTTTCTGTCCACACCAAAAATCAAAAAATATATATATATTCTTTATAATTGGGCCTTCTTGTATTTTTGCACAGACTATTTTATACGGATCTTAGATATCTAACAATTTTTATAGATTTTTTCCCAATATTTTTTATAAATTTCCACAATTTCTCAAAATTTTTGTAAAAACGGTAAATAGTACAAAAATTTTTGTCTTTATGCTTCTAAAAAGAAGTACCACACTGATCACTGTGACGAACTTCTAAAGTAAGTTGGGAAGACTGAGATTTTTGTCTAACTAAAGCAAGCTCAAGAGATGATCACCTCTTTTCCACTTGTAAGGGACTTAAAATTTCACTAGCTACCATTATCATCAAGCTTTGGTCATTGTTGCTGAATTATAAAAGGGAAATCTCATTAACACAACAACCAACGGCGGAACTCGGGGGAGGGGGGCAGGGGGCCATGGTTCCCCATAATTTTTAAAATTAATTTTTTGTCCTAAAAAATAAAATAGAAAAAAATATTATTTAAAAAAATTATTTTTATCTTTTTTAAACTCTCCAAATAAAACAAATTTTCATAATTATTATATAAAATATATTAATTTTTATATAATATTTTGTACATGACTTGTAATAATTTAATAAATTATGATGGACAAAGTTAGGGTATTGGCTATAGAGAATTAATAATACATATAGCCATCTGAACTTTCTTTTTAAATCTTTCTCTTGTTATTTCTGTGTCATCTTTCCTCCACCTCTCCAACCTATTAATATGTTGTTAAAAATAATATGTTTGATATATCATAATAACTTATTTTATAACTTATATAAATAGTAATGGTAGAGTTAGAAATTTTATTCAGTGGTGCCCCCTTCTTTTAGTATCATTGAATTTAAAAGTATTAATTATTATTATGGACGTCCCCTTTAATATTTTCGTGAATTTTTGAGGATTTTTATTCATACACTCTAACTAGACTCGGCAAAGCCGATTCGAACCGAATGGGTCAACCCGAACGACCGAAACCCAAACCAAACCGACATCCGAAACAGTTGAACCGATTTTGACCGAAACCGAAATGAACCGACCCGAAACCAAACCGACCCGAAATATAATTGAACCGATTACAATGCAAACCGAATCGGACCCGAACCGAATACGACCCGAACCCGATTTTGACCCGAACTCGAATAAAAGTGACCCAAACCCGAACCGACCCAAATCCGAATTTGACCCAACCCACATTTTTTTAGTGGGTCTCTAAGGATGGGCTTTTGTGCTTGTAATGGTATAATTTTGATCGACCTCAAATCATATTCAAGCGGGTCGATACCAAGGGATGGTGGTGGACCCGATAATATTGTATTGTATATGGTTAACCCGAAACCATACTCGAAATCTACCCGAACCGACATTGACCCAATTCGAACCGAAACCGACCATAATTTGACCCAATGTGAAATCAACCCGAACCGAACCCGAACCCGAACCCGACCTGAACGAGATTGACCCGAAGTTGAACCGAACCGAAGTTGACCCGAATCGAAACCGAACCGAACTCAAACGAGATCGACCCGAACTTGACCCGAACTTGACCGAACCAAATGACCCGATTGGCGGGTCTAACTCTAACAATTTATTTTGGCATCGCTCACCAAATAATAACTCCACACCCGATAAATAGTATTTTTTACCTGACTACCAGGCCCCTAAACATTATCTGGTTCAACATTGCCTGCCCAAACTAATTACATTGTGAAGGAGAAGCCATTGTGGTACGAAATAAGTTGAAGACGCCATAGAAACAGCTAACCACTGTCAATCAGCCACAAAAAAAAAAGGAAACTTATTAAAAACTAACTGATACGTGGGAATTTCCCCTTTCCCTTGTTGAGAGTAGCAGCACCACACTTGATTAGTAACATTCTTAACACCGCTCGAATCTTGCTCCAAAAATGCCGTTTGAGCTTAGCTTGTAAATTTGAATTAATATTAACCTGATTTTATAATTTTATGTAAATTATTCTAATCAGTTAATTTTATGAATCTGTTTCATATTATATAAATTACATAATTGTGTTTTATGTGATTATTTGTTTTTGGGCATGTTATTTGTTTAATATATGGAATTTCGTATTACATGTTTTTAAAGTGGAAAATTAGCATGAACATTATATAAATATGTTTAATATAGTGTTATATAAATTAGTTTTATAAAAGCAATATCTTTGCTTTACATGCTATATATATATATATATATATATATATATATATATATATATATATATATATATATATATATATATATATATATATATATATATATATATATGAATTTGTTTCATGAAATCATATTAATTATAAAATTAGTTTTTATGTAATATGAGTTAAGTGATATTATCTATAAATTAGTTTTTTTAGAATTAATATGAATATGTTTCATGTGAATTAATAATATCACGTACAAATTTTTTCATGTAAATTAGTTTTACATCTTAACTACCTTTGTGGTATGTAAAGTTCAATATTAATTCGTTTAATGTTAAAATTCATATGAATATGTTTTCTATGAAATTAAAGTGTCAATTAATTTTTCTAAAAATTTCTAGTTCATTTCATATGTGATGATTATGAGCTTAGCAACATTTTCGATCATATGACTTTAGTAAAGAATTTTGTGAAAATTTTAATTATTTTAAGATGTGCCTAAATGTCCAATTTTTATTTGTAGATATGGCAACGAAACCTATGACTGATATGGCCTTGACCGAAGAGTTGGTGGGGTCCAACTATGACATTTGGCATCGGAGGGTGCGGTTCCTTCGAATGAGCGAGAACTACTAGAGTTCTTGACCGCCAAAATGTATTCCCCTGCTACTAAGGATAAAGATGACAAGGATGTTGATACTAGTTACGCACGAGTATCGGAAGGATTTGAAAGCATATCGGGAGTGGTTCAAAAAGGACCGTTCGACGCGGTATGCCTTATCGAACCTCATGCATGATGACTTAATCGGTGAGTTTGAGAAGCTGTCCTACGACTAAAGATATGTGGGATCAACTTAAGATCAAGTTCGGGCAAACTTACGCTACTAAGCTCCGCCGATTGCATCTTACGTGGATGCAATACACTTTTGGCCCGGAGCATAGTATAATCGAACATATACGAACATTGAGTGCAATGGTTCGTGATCTTAAGGCTGGAGAGATCAAGATCTCCGAGCGTGATCAAGTCACGAATGTGATTCGTGCTATCCCATCCGAGGATCCTTGGAAAACGTTCAAGACCCCGATGGTGCATAGTGATCACCTCCGGATCGTGGACGATATTGTTCGTCATCTTGAACTTGAAGAAGACCGCATGAAGTCACATGCTCCTGCTCCCGTTCTCGCTGCATTAGTTGCTAAAGGAAACAAACCTAAAGGCAACAAGTTTAAACGAGGGAAGAAGAAAAGTTCTCAACCCTCTAAGAAACACTGGGCCTGCAGGTGGAAATGCCAAGAAACAAGTAAAAGGCTAAGGGCAACAAAGAGAAAGTTATGGCACGTGTGAAGTGTTATAATTACGGAAAGAAGGGTCACTATGCTAGGGATTGTCCCGAGCCTCAAAAGGTGACCCCCTCCATTAAAGTCTCCGAATTATTTGTTTGTTCCCATGCATTAGTTGCTAACTCTCTTCCTAATTGGATTGTAGACTTGGGAGCAAGCAAGCACATAGTTCAAGACCGAGCTAGGTTTGTAGAGTTTCACCCTTATCCGGTGGACATACAAACCGTGACATTAGGGAATGGCACGATTGAAGACGTTCTCGGTGTGGGAACGTATCGGCTCAAGCTACGTGGAGGAAATAAGTTACTCCTATTAAATGCTCTCTACGCACTGGGGTGCAATGTTCCCTTATTTCCTTTGTCTCCTTAGTTAAAGTAGGTTTTCGGTTTGTTTCAAAAGAAGATGGTTTAGAAATTTATTATGGTGGCAATTTGTTTGGCCATGCTAGTTTTCAAAACAATTTCCTGTTTTGGATTTAGACGTTTGCTATGATAATTCTGCATTAGTTTCATTTGTTGATTCCAATTCTGAATCTGTTAAATGGCATGCAAGACTTGGTCATATTGGCCAAGATAGAATGACTAGACTAGCAAAAGAAGGTCTTCTAGACCGACTCACTAAGGTTAGGTTGCCTAGATGTGAGTCATGCTTAGCTGGTAAGGCGACCAAAAAGCCTTTTGGTAAGGCTTCTAGGGCGTCACATCCCTTAGAACTTATTCACTCCGACATATGTGGACCCATGAATGTCAAAGCACGTCATGGTGCTAGTTATTTTCTCACTTTGATAGACGACTATTCACGATATGGGTATGTGTACCTTTTATCACACCGTTATGAAGCTTTAGATGTGTTCAAATGCTTCGTAGCGGAAGTAGAAAGCAGATTGGAGCGTAGAGTGAAGTCTCTTCGCACCGGTCGTGGCCGTGAATACATTTCGATATGTTCAAAGGGTTTTGTGAGGAAAAGGGCATACGCAGGCAACTTACGATTCCGGACACTCCTCAACAAAATGGAGTTGCCGAGCGACGGAATCGAACATTACTTGACATGGTCGGGACAATGATGGCCCAAGCTAATTTGCCAATTAGTTTTTGGGGGATGCGTTGCTTATGGCAACTTACATCCCGATCCGAGTGCCTAGTAAGAGTGTTTCGATTACTCCATATGAGTTATGGAATGGTAGAAAGCCCATCTTGGACCATTTACGCCCGTGGGGTTCGGCTGGCTATGTGCACAACCCAACTCATCCACATGGGAAAATTGGTCCTAGAGCTACAAAAATGGTGTTCATCGGGTATCCGAGAAAATTCAAAAGGATATGTCATGTATGGAGAACATCCAACGGCGGCATGAAGGAAATAGAATCCCGAAATGTCGATTTTATTGAGGATGAGTTCCCAAATATTGGTGAAATTAAAAAGGACTTAGAGTTGTATGAGTTACAACAATTATCTCTCGGTGAGGGGAGGATTCGTACACTCATCGTGTCACCGAGGATAATAGTTTTCTAGACAATAGAGATAGTGGGAGTGGTCCTACCATCTCTAATGATGGAAATGTGTCTACACAGGAGATCCAATAAGAGAATGAAGAACGCCCTCAATCTCCGGTTCCTAATTACGAGGTCGAGTCCTCCTTCTCGGGAACCCGAACCCACATCTCAAGGGATTAGTGGGAGAGATTCTCCTATTACTCGGAGTCCCACACCTCAAAGGAAAAGGGGAGGGATCCTGAGCCTAGTAAGACAAAAGAACCAAGTCCTAAAATCATTCGAAGGAGCGAATGAGGAAAAATTCCGCGACGATTTTTTCAAATCGAAGAGGATATCTTCTTTTGTATGCCTTTGGAAATAGAAGAGCGAACCTCTTATGAAGAGGCTATAAACTCACCAAACCATACAGAATGGATGGAAGCCATGAGAGATGAGTTGGACTCAATGGCAAAGAATGAAGTTTGGGAACTGGTTGATCTTCCTCCCGGACGTAAGGCCATTGGAAACAAGTGGGTTTTCAAGGTTAAACGTCGAGCAGATGGATCAATTGATAAGTTCAAGGCCAGATTAGTGGCGAAAGGATTTACACAAGTTGAAGGTGTAGATTATGAAGAGACTTTTTCTCCTGTGGTGAGAATGACCTCTATTCGCCTACTTCTAGCCCTCGGTTGCTCATTTGGACTTGGAGTTAGTCCGGATGGATGTAAAGACCGCCTTCCTCAATGGTAATCCGGAGGAGGAGATTTATATGGATCAACCTATTGGTTTCGTATCAAAAGGACAAGAGGACAAAGTTTGTCGTCTTAAAAGATCTATATATGGTCTTAAACAGTCTTCCGGATCATGGTACTTTAGATTCCATGAAGCTATTACTTCGTATGGCTTAACCATGGTTTCGAAGACCATTGTGTATATGTCAAGAGGACGACAGTAGGGATTATGTTCCTTACATTATACGTTGATGACATACTACCGGCTGGAAACAACCTGGAAATGATCAATGCTACTAAGAAGTGGTTGTCTTCCGTCTTTGAGATGAAAGACATGGGTGAAGCCAAGTATGTCCTTGGTGTGGAAATAATCGAAACCGTTCTAAAAAGCTTTTTGGTTTATGTCGAAGGCATATATCGAGAAAGTCCTGGAACGTTTTCGGATGCAAAATTCCAAATCCGTTGACACTCCGGTCGATAAGGGTCTTACTTTAAGTCATGAGCAATGTCCTAAAATAGATAAAGAAAAGCGGAATATGAGTAATGTTCCCTACGCTAGTGCGATAGGAAGCTTAATGTATGCCATGTTATGTACACGGCCGACATTTGCTTCGCGGTTGGATTGGTGAGTCGTTACCAAAATAACCCGGGACCTCGCTCATTGGCAAGTCGTCAAAAGAATAATGCGCTATCTTCGTGGAACTACCGACTTGGTACTTTGTTATCAAGGAGGGGACCTAAAACCGAGGGGATACTCGGATGCAGATTGGGGTGGTGACCTGGATGAGTCCAAGTCAACCTCGGGATACGTTTTCACCCTTGGTGGAGGAGCCATATCTTGGTGCGAGTAAGAAGCAAGACCGCATAGCCCTATCAACTATGGAAGCGGAATATGTCGCTAGTTGCCTTGCCGCTCGGGAGGCAATATGGCTAAGGAGTTTTCTCCAGGATGTCAACCTTTCTCCTAAAGTTGACGATCCTGTCGAGATGTGGTGCGATAACACTGCTGCCATTCAATATGCTAAGGATCCTAAGTTTCATAGGAAGGCTAAGCATATTAAAAGGCGTTATCACTTTGTGAGGAACGCTATAAAATTGAAAGAGATTGTTGTCAAATACTTATCTACTAACAAGATGATCGCTGATCCTTTGACTAAACCTACTCCTAGAGATGTGTTCAAAACTCATATGATGAGTTTAGGTCTTCGTAGAGTTTAGTCATTTGAAACATCTTGTAATTTTTTGTTTTTGGACATACATTTTAGATGAACTTTCTCATTGAAATAAAGATTGGTGTTTCTTTTTTCTTTGAATGTTCATATTTGTTTTGGTTGCATGATTTGGCACATCCGAATGTCACTAGGCTTCGATTATCTTGTCACACGGATAATCAACACTAACGCTTGAGTAGCGATTAGGATGAGACTAAAATCATATTGGCACTAGGTGTGCAATATTGATTAATTTTTCGTACTCGGACGAGTATGAAAAATATACATGAATAGTCGCCTTAGTAAGTCTAAGATGAGATTTAAGAAAAATCGAATATAACACAACCTTATATTGAAGCCTTTTAGCCGAATTTAAGTGTCGGGATTACGTTGAGTGCGCTAATCCAGATGACTCAAGTCAAGTTTTAGGAAAAACTTGGACTTGTAATTCGTATGATATAAAAGTGACGAGACTCACCTTAGTGGGAGTTATATCATAACACACACTTCATACTGTGTGTGCTAAAAAGACGACCTTGTGGAGTGACAATAGTTTCCCTTCCTTGTCACTGTGTGATCCTAAAACATTATTGTTTCAAAACACAATTCCCTTTGACTTAGGACTATGATGTGAAATCTAAGTCGGATGTTGCTACTTTAATGTACACTCCAAGAGTTATAGAAATAAACGACTCGACTGAATACATTAGGAAAGCAATCTTACCGAGATGTAACATCATGAGTGGCTAAGGAAAACCATTTCGTATTCACCATATCAGCCGGGCGATTATATTCGGAATATAATCATATGATATATCGATAGGCATAAAGGGATTATATATGCCATAGGTGATGTCTTGAATGTTTTGGGAGTTGTCCTTATGAAAGTGTCATGTTAGTTAGATGGTGACTTAATATGACACTACTAGTTACTTTTTGGTCACACGCTTCATTCCGGTATGAAACGTAAGGAGATATAAAGGATTAGAGATTTTCTTTGTACGGCCTATGTGGCCGAGTGGGAGCTCGTTGGACGAAGTACATAAAACGGCCACTTAGGCCCGTTAATTACAACTTAATCGGTTTCCTTCTTATCTAGGAAACGTTCATCGGATAAGTGCGGGGTTAATGAAGTTGAGTTAGACTCAACTTCCCAACTCTGGGGATAGGAGCGAATGCTCTTATTTAATCTGTAATGGGATATACAGAGAAATACACGCGAATACGAGAAACACAAAATACAAGCATTGGTTGCTTCTCTCGGATTCTCCTCGAAATACTCTAATCTCCCTCACGCTTAGACCGACCATCTTAGGGTCTTCGGGTTTTGAAACGTGACTGTTTCCGGCGACTCTAGTAGACGTCGGATACATCTGTTACGAACGACACCGAACCGGAATTCGGAGTACAACCGGACTCGGAGGGTTCATGACTCGGGAATCGACTTGTGGGCTATCGAACGGCAATCGATCTATTCGCTTCCACAACTACTAAGGTTAGTCCTTATATTTACATATATACCTACAGAGCCCATTAACGGTAGCCGCTAATCTCGTTACGTCACTCTTATACTTCGTCTTTGTCGACTCATTAATCTATTTTTTCTTTAAAAAGGAACTCCATTTTCAAATGCCCCTACTAGTTTCTCTTTATAATTTTCGGTTTTTGGAAGTTTCGTAGGAACATTCATTCTTTCTCTTTCCTCCTTTTCCCCTTAAAAATAACCACCAATGTATTGATGTACATTTCACTGAATTTTCCTAATCCCCTCTTCTCTGTCTGTCTGTCTCTCTGTCTGTCTGTCTCTCTCTCTCTCTTTCTATTAAGGCCATTGAAATTTTCCCATTTGAGGTTATCAGAGACTATTGTTGGTGAGAGATTCAATTGCTTCAGTGATTTTCAGAAAAAAGGGAAACTAATGGATTTGGGAGGAAATTTTGGGGGTAGGTCGGAGGGGAATCTGAGTTTCTGGTTGTCTGCTTTAGCAAGTGAGCTGTCCCAGGTTACAGAGTGAGTTATTTTCTTCCAATCTTAATATTCTTTTTGTCTTGATTGGATATGAATTATGATCAAATACTAGTATTATTCTGATGGGCTTTTTCTTTTTTTTTGTGGGAAATTTATGCTTTGGTTTTGGGTGTTGTTTACTTGTTTGTGTTCCTCCAGAGGCTCCACTCCTCAAAATTGGCAAGAGGTTAGAATGAATTTTACCTATAACTTGTTTCAGAGTAAGGGTATGAATTAATCTGATTATTGAGCTTGTCGAGTTGTCGCTGTCAGTTGCTACAGGTTGGAGAAACAGTGAATACAACAACTCAACAACCAATTTTAGAGCTGGTATTGGTTCATAAGTTTGTAGTTGTTTGAATTCCCTTGTTCATGATGAGCTTTAGTTTGCCATATTTTGGGAAGAGGGTGTTTCTTAAAGTTAATGGTTACTCTCATTTTGCCCTCTAGGTTGAAGCAGTGCGCTCCCAATGTGTTCAAGAGTTCAGGGCTCTTATCATCCCGGATGTGGTAATTCACTAGTTGTTGAATTCTTTCCCATATTTAGGAGTTGGTATTTCGACCAAGTTGCCAAAGAGATGTTTCTCATCATTGCTGTTTTTTTTTCTTTTGAGAGGATAAGTAAAACAACTAGACGGTAGCCCTTTTCGCAAGGGTTCTACCTAAGTTGTCCTCCATTAAAATGGAGAGAAAGGAAGAAGAAGGAATAGACATCCAAACTAAATTAGGACAGATAGAAAGACCAAACTTAGCTACCCAATTTGCAGCCCGATTCCCTTCTTTGTTCTCAATGTTGCTGTTATCTGTTGTTAAGTTATGATAGTTATTACTTCCTCTATTTCCATTAGGGTTATGTACATGATTGAATTACATGTCATAATTTGATTTGGTTTTCTGATCTATTGATTATGTGATGTGTGAACCTCAGTTTAACTAAATCCTATTGTTTAAATACGAACAGATCTATGTTTTAAGTTTTTAACCCATCTAGAAATACATAAAAAGAAATTTCAACTACTTATGTGGAGCTTGAACTTGAGAAAAATCCAACATGGTTGAGTTTGAGCTGACATTTTTAGCGGACTCACAGCTTTTAAAATCAAATGTCCTTAGCAATTGAGGCTGAGCAAAGCGGTTTTCGAACTCAACTCCGCTCATTAGCGTCCTTGTGTTGATGAGGAGGTGCTGTTTTCACTGAGTCCACTTCTTGTTTACTTGCCTTTTTAGGTTCAAGCAGTGCGCTCACAATGTGCTCAAGAGTTACAGGCTTTCATCCCTATAATGGTATTCAATTGTACATCTTCTTCCTATATTCCTATAGCACTCAAATTTGAATTTGGTGTCTCAGTGCCAAATGGGGAACTGTTGCAAACTCACAGCTTGTCACCTCTTTTTCTCCTTGTTTCCCTTTTCCCTCTTTTTTTGAGTGGATGATGATTGAGCTTTCTTGCCAACAGGTTGACAAAATGAAGGAAATAGTCCATTCTGCTGGCTTAAGGTGTGATTTACTTACCTTCAAATCTAGTATGGTACTTGTGAAAAAACCAACTTATCAAAATCCTCAGTGGATTAGTGTAAGGACCAGCATATAATTTTGTATGATTTTATTTGTATATATCGCCTTATGGAAGTGCCATTGGGCTTTGAGTGTACAAATGCACAACAATTCCCCTCCGTTGTGCTGAAATATTCTGTTGTATTTTTATGTGTGTTTTTGTTTCGCAGGGGGTCTCCCATGGTTAAAATTCATATCCTTCATGTCCTTGTTGCTCTGGTAACATGTGATCATGAACATACCCTCAGGACATAATGACACATACTAATGCTTTATTTAATATTCTGATATGGGTTTGTTTTCTGTGCTTTATGCGAGGAAGGGGTTGAATATATTCAAGGCCACAAAAAGAAACTTCTTAACGTAAAATCTATTCATAACTATATCGTTCATTATGAAATGTATCTTGCTTGTCCTACAGTTTGATTTGTTCTTTTCATTTTTCAAAGCCATGATGCCCATGCCTTGATCTGAAGTTGCGTTATATACTTTCATTTGCAAGCTAAAGTTAGTTATTCAAATTTTGTGAGGATAGTGATGTCAATTGTTCCACAACTCAGCTAGGCCTAGTTGCACTAAATTCAGGTGAAAGAACTCTAGCATGATTTCGCTTTTGGTACAAATGAGACTGACATTCAGTATTCATCATACTTATGACTAGTTTTGCTTGGTTACCCTTTAATTTAAGGCAAGCATACCGATTAGCCATTTTTGGTTGACATTTGCTGCAGATCATCATCCCCTGATCGCGTTGAGTCATCTGCACCAAGGAGCATGCAATAGCATTTTTTGGGCAGCCTGCCTGATACACTCCATACCCTGACCAAGCTACAAGATTACGATGTTATACTTAGGGTAGAGTTGCGTGACAGCTCTGGGTTCAGGGTAGAGGTAGGCCCTCAGTCTTCTGCTAAGGTTAGGCTTGTTGTTCTTGATGGGGACTTTGAAGTGGACTGTAGAGCTGATTGGACAAAGGAGGAATTCAAGAATAATATGGTAAAACCGAGGAAAGACAAAGGATCCCTATTGAAAGGCAACGAGATCTACCTCAGCAAAGGAGTTGCTGATGTTCCTGATATTGTTTTCACTGACAACTCAAAATCAATGAGAAATGGGACCTTCAGATTAGGGGCTCAGCTTGTGAATGGGGAAGCCAGGGAAGCAGTAAGTGAAAATGCTTTTAAGGTGAAAGAACGCCGCCTAAAAACGCGTGAGTGTTTCTATGTTCATATGCTCTAACATACATTTTTCTTGCATCTTTAGAAGGCTCAAGTAAAAGTATCCCAGCACTACTATACAATACTAATACCCTAGTGTAAATCCCTTCTAAGCAGGCCTGGGGAAATCCAAATGTAGGCATCCTTCACCTCTAGATGGATTACTAGAGACCACAATTTTTCATAAGTGGGAAATTGTTCTTGTTTTTGCATAGCAAAAGCCTTTTGCGAGAAAAAATCGAAGTATAGATATACTTTAAAGAAAATAAATCAAAGCTTGCTACTTCCTTTTAATTGCCATCTACTTCTTTTTTCTACTTATGGCTAATTGGGCAGTTTGCTTTCTCTTTCAGCTTGTGGGGGCCACTATCTTTGAAAGATAATGCATGTCGCCTGAAAAACATAGGAGACAAAATTACTCAAAGATTGGCAAAAGAAAAATTCATACAGTGGAGGATTTCCTACAACTATATCACACTGATGCCAAGGAACTGCAAAAGGTGAGGACTGTTTCCCTTCATTAAAAATGATAATGATGCAACCATTAATGGTATGAATTTTCCTCCTAATAGTTGCATATGTACGTTCTATTTTTGTCTAAATCAGATCCTCCGGATATCTGAGAATCAGCTGTCAGAGACTATAAAAAATGCTGAGAATCAGCTGTCAGAGACTATAAAAATGCCGAGTCATGCCCATTAACTAAGGATTATTACTCATACTATGATGAGACAGAAGGGGTTGATCTTGTTTTAGATAGTGTCTTCAATATTAAAGGCATTACTTTCAAGGGTCAAACAAGCCAAGCTTATGAAATCCTTGATGATTCCCAGAAGGTATAGTGTTCTAGGCAATGTCCTTTTGTTAATGTAGAATGCTGTTTAGACTCACATAAATCTCATTTCATCCATTAATATTGATGATCCCAAGTAATGATTAACCAATGATTATGTCCTTGGGATTCGGAGCTGATATTCTCCACTCCTTCTGCAGGAACTAGTCAATAAAGTAAGGGGTAGTGCATATAAGAAGCGAGAGAAACTGTCAAGAACTTGTGTTCCTGTGAATCAGATCTCACGGCAAGTTGAGGTGATAGGTCCATCTACTATTCAACCCGAAATTATCCAGTACACAGGTGCCACAGCACAAATTCAAGGTATGAAAATAAAGGCAGACCTTGGAATACTTTGAAAAAGCAAAGAATTAGCATTACTCTGGTAAAATGATAATTGAATGCTAATTGACAAGCATCTTTCTTGGCTAGCCTTCAGTTGATACGAGCATGCTTTCTTTCACTTGTGAAAAAGAATTTGGAAGGAGCTTTGCTGCCTTATTGTGTTGCACAAAGCTGGGTAGGGAAGACCTATGTCATGTCAACTATGTCAAAATCTAAAGCACTAGTTCTTTATTTGATGTGCTTCTTTGTGCTCGTCTTAAGTGCATTATGTTGCTCTTACTGTTAGGACATGTTCATACAGGTGAACAGATAGTGGATAAGAATAGCTCTGTGCAATACTCTTAAACATACGGTGAAGGATATCTCGGACTTATGGGCAACCAAATGGAATATTCTGATGCAGACCAATCGATTGCTAACTGGCACGCTAGTTTAGCTTCACTGCCAGAGGAGAGGGGGCTGAACTCAAAGCTTCAATTCCCCCAATGACTGTGTTATTGGTAAGCTCAAAGATGCATGTTATGTGAAAAAAGGCCACTATTATGTTCATGATATCTATTCAAGAAAGAAGCAAAAGTTGGCTTTGTTTCTCAACCATCGCTGAAACAGTAGCTTCTGCCCAGGGTAGTAATCAATATGTTAACAAAGAAACCTATAAATTGGATTGGTCGGGATATGGATGCCTTCATTGCTAACTTGACTTCTGATGACTTTACTTCAGAGACAGCCTTTACCAAGGACATACAAGCTGTAATCCCCAGAACAGCTGAGCTCGGGAAGAGATGCTACAGAGCTAACTGGAACTCAGTGCGTGCTGTGGTCTCAATGATTACTATCAAGGTTTCCATTAAGCAAGGTCCTAGACCTGCGAAAAGGCAAAGGCAGGGCTGATACTACTTTGGCAGGTTACACTACACCAAAGAATACAGTATGCATTCAACTTCTGTAGGATCTGAGAAATCTAAATTACCTCCAAGAAACAAAGAAGCTGTATCTAGAAGATCCAGAAACCTAGTAATTTAATTTGTATTTCATGAATCAATAGCCTATTCTGGTAGGGAGAGGGACTTTTACTATATTTAAGTGTAGCAAAACTTTTCTGATGAATTTGGTCTGCTAAGTTTACTTTCTGAGCAGATGTTTCTTTCCTTTTTATTCATGTCCTTGACAAAGATTAGGCCTCTTTTTTTGTTTTTTTTTCCTTGGGGAGAAGAGGGGGCTACTAGGAGTCTTATGTCACATTGGGTTATGTTTTTCCTAGGACCCCACTAAACAAAATTTGCTCATATTTTTGTAGCAGAAAAAAAAAAAAAACTCTATAGTATATAAGAACCTCATTGTTTTGAGCAACTTATTACAAGAGTTTATACCCAAGACCCCGTAAAGTTTGGATCCGCCACTGCTCATGCATCTAATGTGATTTGGGTCCACACTTTGGTTTAGTAGATTACACCATTGGTGGTTCAATAGAGGTCCCAAAGCGAAATTGTCACTCGCACTAACCTTAACGTTTTCTTTCCAGCACACATAAACTAGTCCTTCTGTCATGAATTCTTTTCAAGTATTTGTGTGGCAGGCTGGTCAGTCCAACCAAGGTTAGATTGGATCAGTTTCAAGTTCCATTAGGATTGTTCAAATTTGAATCAACCTGATTGGTTAAGTTTTTCAACTTGGATTATAGTAAGTTAAGATAAAATGTTTCTCTAAACTTTTTTTTTTACCTAAAGAGGGGCTGTCAGAGTTAGATGTTCCACCAAGGTAGTGACATGACTTTTGAGGTATGAATTTAGATTTCCGTCAAAATGAGTTGTTTGAGTAACGGATAGATGTTTGTATAATTGATATCTGTTTAATTTTAACTATTAGTGGATAGTTATTCAATTGAGCGGTTGAATAAATGTGTTTGGTAAATTTAGTGATTGATTTAGGCGATTATTGTAAATTGACGTAAAAGGATATAGATAATTAATTTTCCAAATATAAATTAATGAAGGGAACGCTAGTTGAAATACTACCTTACCGAATGCTAATATTTGGTTGGTTAGTGTTTTGACTTGGTCAAAACGCTAAAAGTTACTCCAAATGTCTGTTGCTAGAACAGTTAATAAGTCACGGGACTTTTCGGATGTCAATTTGGATAAGGAAACCCATGGATTGGTTGATACAGTAGTGTTAGGTGATTCCGTAAAAGGGTGCCTTTGTGTCACTGTGAGTAGACTCAGGGGTGTTTAGTAAACAATTTTTGACCCCAAAAATCTTTCTATAGCTATTTGACTCGGTCAAAAGCTAATTTGACTATTTGGTAAATAACTTTTTGGAAAAACTTTTTGATCTAAAAGCTCTTTTACAAAAAGCTCTTTGGAAGAGCTTATTGTAATTAATACTTGAAGTTACTATATTACCCTTCACATTTTGGTGAAATTATGCTAATTGCCATTGAAATTACGCTTATGAATAAGATTTTTTAATTCATATTTTTTCCACTTTTGGAACAATAATAGAGGATGATTATGAATATTTAAGTTAATTTTTTTATTTTAATATTTTTTATATTTTAACAAATAATTTAATCTATCATAATAAATGAATAATTTTTCACATAAATATCAAATATATTATTAAAAATAAACTTCAAAAAGATATACATAATTAAATTGTGTAGAAGGTATAAATGTAATTTTACATATCACATAATTCTTAATTAATGTTGAAAAAAATATGAATAAAGAATAAAAATAATTATAATGTATAAAAAAGTTAATGAAATTAAACTATGGGCATAAATGAAATTTCACCGAACGACTTTGTTATAAACAGTTAATTTTACCAAACACCTTTTTTTCAAATAATTAATATAAACAGTTAAGTCAAACAAGTAATACAAACCGCTAACGACTAACAATTAATATAAACAGGTTAACGACTAACAACTAACGACTAATTGCCAAACAGGGCCTCCTCTCTCTTTCTCTCTCCCCATCATCTTCTCGGTCTTTGTTTTCTTTGCTTTCTCCCTTTTCCACACTCCGTTTCTCTGTGTATGTTCGCATTTTGTGGTGTGATTGAATGATTTTGACTATCTCTCCGTCATCTTATTTGCATCTAGGGTTTCTTTCTCCGAGCTCCTATTGCGTCACTTTCCCCTCTCTAGCGGGCCTATTGCTAGACCTAGAATTTACTTGAAATTGAAACAGCTTCATTCGAGTGCACCGGATATCCTCCTCTTTCTTATTTGTTCTCTTTTGGGGATAGTTTTGGAAAATGAGATTGGGTTTGTTGTTGTTTCTAGCTGGATGTTAGATTACTTCGTTACTTTGTTAATGGTGTAGAGATAGATAGTTGCACATTTTCTGGTTGTGAATTGCAATTTTGGCTTATACCCAGATTAGGAATCGCCCATCAATGGGGATTTTAAGGGTGAAGGAATTGAGTTAGAGGAGAAAATGGGGCACCCACGTAAGATTAGGTGAAGGAATTATCCGTATGTTGGTTGATATGGAGGCTCGAGGGAAGTTCATATGGTTAGCATTGTTGAGCGAAAGGATGAAATAAACCGTGATTCTGCTAATATGCATAAAAGCTCGGCAATTAAGATACTATTGCTCAAGGTCGTTTATAACCTCCTTAA
The DNA here is from genome assembly GCA_021018815.1 of Talinum fruticosum. Classification (NCBI taxonomy): domain Eukaryota; kingdom Viridiplantae; phylum Streptophyta; class Magnoliopsida; order Caryophyllales; family Talinaceae; genus Talinum; species Talinum fruticosum. The sequence goes on along the minus strand of JAITYX010000010.1, from coordinate 6,733,491 downwards.
ACTTCGAGTGTGAAATATTGGTATGTAGGTAGTAGGGCTGGTCAATGGGCGGGGTACCCATTGGGCCAGCAGGCCGAGCCAAAAAAAGGGTCAAAGCCTAAATTTAATAATAAAAGGTCCGGGCTGAAAAGGGCCATGTGAAGACGGGTCGGCCGCGGGCCATTGCGGGTCAAAGCAAAAGGGCTCATCGCACGCCCGTCTCTTCTCTGCTCTCCTCTCGCATGCCCTGTCTCTCCTACCATCGCTCTCTCTCTCTCTCACGCACACCTTGTCTCTCTCGTGTCTCTCGTCGTCGTTCATCCACCATCTCGCCACCGTCGTCGGTGAACCGGAACCTGTAGCCTTCGCCACCGTCGCTCTTCTTCCGTCGCCGGTGAATCAAATCTCTCTCTCTCTCTCCTTGCCGAAACCCTAATTTGGCCGGCGTATCTTACTTCTGCTCTCACTCCTCGGTACTTGCTTTGTATTTTTCGAAATTTGAGTTGTAGTTGGACTCATTCTTGGTTGTTTTGAATTGGGTTTGTGCTTTAAGGCTGAAATTATGTCGAGTTTGAAATTTGGTGTTGAAATTACAATTGATCGGCTCAAAGTTCGGATCTTTTCCCCTCCTTTGGTTCGTTGTTTTGTTCAATTTGTGCCCTCGTTTCGATTTGGCTGCTCTGTTCTTTAATCTTGCTTGCTCTGAAATTGTTGAGTGGAGTATACCGAAATTGGTGTTGAAATTGCTCTGAAATTACAATTGACCGAAATCTTGCTTGCTCTGTTTGGATTTGGTGTTTGGTTCAATTTGTGCCCCTTCTTACATGAATCAGTAAAAATGGAGGAGGAAGGCGGTGAATCTTGATGGAGTGTATATTTGTATTGAATTGATTGTAATCAGTAAAACTAGAACATTCAATTAAATTTCCTGTAGGCTCTACTCGTTGAGTTTAGAATTATGAGTCCGGCACCTTGTCTGTTTAACCTTATCCATAGCAAGTCAGCCACGAATAATTAAAGTTTAGCCTAGGCTAAACAACTTGAAACATCGGTTACGCACATTTTGCCTCTAAATGCCTATACATCTCATGGATGATCTTCTCATCGGGTTCCCATTTCTTCACGATGTTAACGGCTTTCTCAAAACAATCAATCATGTGGTCAATTTGCCTCTCTTTCGGATAACCCCAAGTGAGAAGCTCCCATGTAGTGTAACTCGGTTTAATTCCTTTCGTACGAGTGCGATCGTAAAATCTCCTTGCCCTCTCCATTTGACCTATGTTGATGTAAGCTCGCAATCAACAAATTACCACTTGTTTGACCGCCAACCTTTAAAATCTAAGTGGAGTGGCTAACTTTGCCGTGAACTTTCCATTATTGTAAGTTTCAAACTAAATTTATGGTAAGATACCACATATAGTATTTAAGTAGTAAAACACCTCGAATTTTCTCGTTATTTTAGGACTCTCTAGTTTTTCTTATGCCTCAATGTCCCATTCTTCATCCTGGATGATACTACTGAAATCGTTTCTTGTATTTTTGCTGGGAGGTAATGTTGATACATTGCCTAGAAGAACATGACAGAGGCCGAAGCACGGAGCCCATCTCGCGAAAACATGTCAAAAGTGCCCATTCTTGATGTGGATTTATATAAACTAACATGTGACTTATTAATAAGATAGAATCTGTGTGTTTTGCTTTACAAGGCCTTTATAACATTGCTTTAATATTTTCTTTCTTCTTTTATTTTAACATTGCTTGATTTTCTTGTAAAAGGGCAATTACATGGAGGGTATGAAAGATATTCATGTGATCAATAATGTTTTTGTTCTCCTATCTCGGGGATGGATAGTGAATGAATATCTTCTAGGCAAGTAACAAAAGATGGTTATAGTGAGTATAATGCCCCACAAGCTAAAAGGAAGAAAAAGTCAAAAGTATGGAGAGAGCTCAAGGAAGACACTAATCCACAAGGTAAGCCAATCGCAATTTGCATGCATTGTAAAATGTCTTTATCTCGCTACTAAGCGGAGTGGGACTTCTCATTTAAAACGTCATTTGGAGAGATGTCCAAGTAAGACCTAATGGGTTTTAAGGTGGTGAAGGAGATAGTGATGATGATAACGTGGAATTTGTGTTTAATATGAGCGAGCTTCGTAAGGAAATTGTTCTTTATATAGTTGAAGGAGCTCATTCTTTTATGACTGTTGAGGAAAAAGCTTTTCGACGGATGATGTCTAAAGCTAACCCGGGTTTTGTGCCATTTAGTCATTCAACGGCTAAGAAAGAACTCATGTCTATGTATGGGGGGAGAGAAATAAGTTGAAAGATATGTTATTGAAAATCTCTGGTAGGATTTGTTTGACAACCGATAATTGGAGGTCAAATCATACTTATCAACACTACATTTGCATCACCGCCCACTTTGTAGATAGTGCTTGGAAATTGCACAAAAGAATCCTTAGGTTTAGGGCACTAACACCTCCATATGATGGTGAAAGCATAGCAAATGAACTGCTTATGTTTCTTACTCAATGGAATATCGAGGACAAGATACTCACCATAACCGTGGATAATGCTAAGTACAATGATGTGATGATGGCTAATCTAAAAAACGTCTTGTTCCTAGAAGTGGATTGATAAGTAGTGGTGCATTCTTTCATGTATGATGTTGTGCACATATCCTGAATCTTATTGTGCAAGAAGGTCTAAAGTCGATTGAGGAAATTATAGAAAAGATCCGAAATTTGGTGAAATTGATTACTAGATCTTCTCTTAGAGGTAAAGAATTTTATGAAAGTGCACAAAAGATTTTTCATTTGGATGTAAAAAGAAAACTAAATTTGGATATGCAAATTCGTTGGAATTCCACTTACAAGTTGCTTGATAATGTCTTGTATTATAAGAATGTGTTTCTCTACTTGGGATCAACTAATTCTCCATTGAAAACCTATGTGCCTTTAGAGGAGGAGTGGGAGAAACTTAGTATGATTCATAAGTTTCTCAAGTTATTTTATGAGGTAACTCGCATGTTTAGTGCTATGAAGACCCCAACATCTAACTTGTATTTCACGGGTGCATGGATGGTTCATAGGCGTTTGCTTGAGACAACTCGGGGTCCTTATGATTATTTAGCTAATATGGCAAATGAGATGCTTGGAAAATTTGACAAGTATTGGTCGAAATATAATTTGTACTTGTCATGTGCTATCATTTTGGATCCTCGGTGTAAAGTTAAATTTGTTGAGTATTGCTTTAGTAAGTTGTTTGGATTTGATGAAGCTACGGAACGTGTTGATAATGTGTTAAGCACTTTGCGTTCCTTATACAACGAGTACAAGCTACACTCGACATCAACTTCACCTATCATTAATCCTTCTCCTGCTATTAGTGCTATCGGGGATGACTACTTTGATGATTATAGTAGTTTTAGCGGTAGAAGCTCTATGGGAGGTCCCATATGGATTTATACTTGGAGGAGTCGGGTCTTGATTTGAATTTGGAGTTAGATGTTTTGGATTTTTGGCACAAGAGCTCGGTGCGATACCCGGAGCTTTCTATGATGGCACGAGATCCGTTGACAATCCCGAGTTAGTACTCGTAGCATTGGAATCCGCCTTCGGTCTTGGTGGAAAAACCATCTCCCCTACTCGTAGTGCTTTGAAGCCTATGACCGTACAAGCACTCGTAAGTCTTCAAGATTGGCGACGTGTAAAGTATGATACATCTCTTGCAATTGACAATGATTCTAATTCGGATGAAGATGCGGGGACGAGGATGATGATACAAGTATCTTCTTTTAGGTAATTAATTTTTTTGTGTAATTAAGTTTTTTAATTGTTGTAGTAGATTATATATTTATATATCTAAATTGTTTTAATTAATTTTTTATGCATATTCCACCAATCACAAAGAGGATGATGATACAAGAGAGAGGAGTGGGGATCGCGAAGGTTGTTGATATTATAAAGCTTCAATATTTAGTGTTAGAAATGACTGTCATCATATTACTCCAAGTTGGATGCTCATTATTGTATGACTATTGACTAGTATGACATTCTTCCGGCCTCGTTGACTATGTCGGAATAGTATAACAATTTTTTCCTCAAAGTGTTGTATTTGGTGTCAAGCATGTAAAGCATGGAGAAAGATCAAGGATTTTTCAAGTATGAACACATGAAGAAGGAGATCCAAAAAGTGTTCTTAAACACCAAGTGGTTTGATCAGGATTGCCATTAGTTTTTAGCTTGTTCCTGCCTTTGTGTATTTGTACTTGTAGTCGTCTGAATTTCATTAATGTTGATTAATATTTTTTTCTTTTAAATTATTCATTATTCTAAATCTTTATGTTTAGCTCCGGCCCATGGGCGGGTCACGGGGTGGGTTAGGGTTAGCCGGCCCATGACCCGGCCCAACCCATTTATTTTTCCCTGCCCCGACCCGACCCAACCCTTAATAGTAATGGGCTGACCCCGACCCGGCCCGGCCCGTTGCCCAGCCCTAGTAGGTAGCCTATTGCTAATGGATTCCACTAATTATTCGTTTGTTGGTTGGATGGTGGCTTCAGGAAATTGACATGGCTTCCGTTGTTGAGTCGGAGAAGGATGAAGGACATTATATTCATCCATCGATGAAAGCTATGCTATTTAACCCCATAAAAGCGTGTAAAACGTTAGTGTGCGTATTATATAGCCTATTGGCGGGGCATTCCAATTTGTCAAATTGGTAGATCTAGAAAGCAATTGTGAAGAGCATGGTGATAGAAATCAAGATAATTGGTTCAATTGATCATGAACTGATGATCATACGAGTCCTAGGGATTAAAATAAGTGGGTGAATAAGCTTTTAGTGTATTTTTGGCTTAATTTAGCAGCTCTTTCAAAATGATCATACTCCTTCCTTCAAAATGATAACACTACTAATAGATCCACTTTCAATTTAGTAGAGTTCTTGTAAGTATATAATCCTTAAATTTTGGTTGCCTTTTGTATCCCCCTTTATGTAATAGTTGCTTATGTGATATTTACTTATGAGATTCAAAGATGTCACCAGTTTATAATGTATGTTTTACTAACTGTGGCCAAAAGCTATTATTCTATACACTTTTTGTGCTCCTATCTTGCCGAAGTCCTCCCCCACCCTTCTTTGGTTCAATTTACCTTTTTGTTTTGTGGAACTTTGTCTAATGGCTAAATGAGGAAATTACCAAATGGACGACTGGATGCCACATAGAAACAAAACTAAGATTCAATTCTTAGTTAATGAAGATAGGCCATGGTAATGAGTTTGAACGAACAATGTTTCTTGGTAGGAAGTCTCACGGTATCACATAAATATATTGCCTTAAAATTATAAGAAGAAATCAAGAAGCTCTATAGTTAATTTGGTGAAAGAATATGTGAAGGGAAAGGAGGACATATGTTCTAATCTGATATAGCTTCACCCCCTCCCCCTCGGTTAGTTGGTTCGTTTACAAATGTACTTTAAGTGGCAGTTTTCCTTGAAATTGGCTGAATATATCCATCCAAGATTATGAAAATATTAGCCTTAACTAGTATTCTTTTTAGGGCCCAATGTGCAAGGATTATGAAAATAAATTGACTCATTATGTTTCTTTTGTGTTTGGGTGGAAGGGGGGGAATATCCTTAATGTCTCTGTTGGATTTTAAGCTAAACTCCCATGCTTCCACCTAATAGGCCATCCTTGTGACAACTGTTGAATTAGTGTGCATTCATGTTGCCATGGCTGTATTTGTTGTGATGCAGGTGATTATTTTTATAGCCAAGGAAGGAAAAACACAAAGGAAGAGTTTCAACATTGCAAGTACTGATGGTGGAGGTATGGTGGTCCCTTATGTGTGCTGCTATTCCAACAGCTTGTTGTAGGGCAAGCTTGGAGGATTAAGAGAAGGCGGGATGAAGAACAAAGGATTAAGAGTGCTCGTGGCGGGGAGAAGAGCTCGGATGACATCTTTGTTTGTGAAAGGGTTTGCACCTCGAAAAGGATGCTCAAGAAGGTTGGGGCCTTCTCCAAGGACCCAATCCACGATACCCGTGTCACTTGTTTGTGGTGTCTCGGAGCTCGATGCTTGCTCTAATGCCCATGCTTGTACTGTGTGTGTTAACTAGCATCATGTGCCCAACTAGAATGATATTTGCCTTAGAAGATGCCAAAGTGAATGCCTCAAACAATCAACATCTTAGTTATCCTAGGGTTTAGGCATCATAGAACCTAGAACTAGTCTCCCCCTCCTCTCAATTTCTAAGTTGAAAATTTAGTCTCTTGTTGCAAGGGACAAACTCTAGAAAAGATGTATGTTTAACGGTTATGAGCGATAATGATTGAGGGCATGTTCGTTTTAACTCGTTAAAATTAGCGGCTATAGGTTATAAGCGATTACGATTAGAAGTTAGCGGTTACTAGTGGTTATGAGTAGTTACCAGTTGTTACGGCTAAATGGTTAGCGAGTTATGAGTGGTTACAAGTGGTTGGTTAGCGGTTATGATTGAGTTTAAATATAATAATAATAATAATAATAATAATAATAATAATAATAATAATAATAATAATAATAACAATAATAATAATTTTGACACTTTAGTACTTTGTGGTATTGACAATTGATAAAAAACTCTCTCACGTATGGTAAATAGTAAATTAGTACTCGAAGTGTTGCATAATTATGTATACCTTTGAAAGTTGTGTATTGGGGAGTGAGTGGACGAAATTGGAAAAAATTGTGTATGGGTTCATTGCAGTTTAATATAATAATTTATGGAAACCACAATTTTAGATAAATAATTATAGGACATATGAGGTTTGGTTAAATATTTATGGGGGCCAATTCCGACAACAAACTTTATTTTCTACTTCATTTTCAGTTTTAAAACCGACATGGTAGGTGAATTTATAACCGTCACGTCGGTTTTTTTAGCGAAAAATAAAATTGGTTCCCGTAATTGGCCCCCAAAATATTTAACCGAATCTCATATATTCCATAATTATTTATGTAAAATTATGGATTGTATAAATTATTATATCAAAATACAATGGACTCATATGTAATTTTTGGACGAAATAGCCCTCAATGTTTGGTAGCAGTGTAATTAAGTAAAATTGAAAAGAAAAATTAAAAAAGTATTTTCAATATGCAATTATGACAAATAATACCCGATTAAAGTAAAATTCTTTGCTTTCATAGTTTCATCTCTCTATTTCTTTCTCTCTCATTCAAAAACCTTCACTGTTTGTTGTCTAATTGAACACAAGGGAGAAAACCCTAACTTTTGCGTTGCTGTTAATTGGAAGAGAAAGAAAGAATCATTTGGTGGCGAAATGGAAATGGAAAGAAATTGGGGAAAAAGAACTAGCTATCATCCTCGGATATGTGTAAAATTCCTTATTTGAATTATGATCGATCGTAATGAGTTTTCTCTCTCTTTCTTGTTTTTTTAATTTTTGAATGAACTAAGTGTTGAATGTGGTGAATTGTGAATGGAATTGTTTGTGTGAGAAATATTCTTTGTTTTTTTGGGAAAAGATTGACGTTTAACTTAGAAATTTGAGATTTAATTCACAAATTTGACATAAAATAAGTTGTTAATGATGAGTTTGTCATTGAAATACAGATAAATGGTGAAGCGAGATATTTTTTGGTCCCTTACTAGAATAAAAATGTGACATTAAGAATGTTAAGTTTTTGAGTATAGATTTATGTACTTAATCGATGATGCTCGCACGGTGAAATTTTAAAAACCTCGTAAGAATCCTTACTTTGAGTATGAACCTCCTAACCGTAAAAGGAAAAAATGTTCTTTAAACAATGATAAAGAATCGGTTGAATTGAGGGGTTCATTAGTTAAAAAGTAGGGCAAAGGGAAAGATAAGATAATGTTCCTTTGTTAATGACAAATTCTCGTTGAACTCACACTTTCTATTAAGATTAACCTTGAAAGGGCGTGAATTGAATATTATGGGATAAGATGTTAAAAAGCAAAGTAGCAATGGAAGAGTATATTCTAGAATTAGTGAAATTCCTAATCTTGTAGATTTTGCCAACAAAGACATCAGGTCAAACTTTGCATCATGTTTTATTTCCCTTTACAAGCAATGGTTGTTGAATCTACTTCCTCTTCCCTTTAGAAATAGAAGCCCACATCTATCCTTTCTAAACCAGGTTCAAAATCTCCTTCTTTTAAGAAGTTCATTTCCTCCCCCGTGCCCAACGAAGCCCTCATCAACCCCCTACTCTCCCTCTTCTAACAAGAATACCACTTCTTCTCCCTTTTGTAAACGAAGCCCATAGCTACCTTCTCTAAATTTTCCTCTTCTACGAAGCATACCTCATTTCCCCTTAACAAAAAAACCCACAACTCGCCCCTTCCGTGACACCCTTTTTTAAGAAGAAGCTCACTTCTCCTCTTTCAAATTTTAAAAAATAATCTAAATTTGAGGTACTGCAAGTAAGAGCAAACCATGTTGTTTTATTCTTAACATCTCTTCATATTTCTACCTAAGAGCATACACAATCATTCTTGATTGAACACTTTAATGACTCTAATGATCCTGCAACTGGGTTTAGTTCTTCGAGTTAGAATCCGAGTTTGATTCATATGTGGTAGAGGCATGGTTTGAATCTTGGTGGAGACAATTTCCTTAGTAAGTGTGCAAGAAGCTGGGATGTATCGTGAGCTTGGGCTTTGAGCCTTGACTTGGTATCCTTATCCCATTCCCCGAGTCTTTAAACCCAACTGAGTTTACCCTTAAGATAGAGGCTCGGTTGGGTAGCCTACACTTACTATTGTAATATTAAAAAAATATGGCAGAGGCAGAATATGATGATGAAGCAAGTGATGGTGAGGTGGGAGATAAAGGCATCATACGGAATGAGAAAATGTGCTCAGGTGGAAGGATGTGGGAAGCTGAACCGTAAGATAGTTTTTTTTTTTTTTGTATCATTCGTTGATACTATATGGTACTTAAGTGTCAAAATTTTTAATAATAATAATAATAATAATAATAATAATAATAATAATAATAATAATAACAACAACAACAACAACAACAACAATAATAATAATAATAATAATAATAATAATAATAATAATAATAATAATAATAATAATAATAATAATAATAATAATAGTAACCAAATATGAAGTTTTGATTAACAATTACAATTAGCGGCTATAATTAATAATTAGTGGTTATAAATGCGAGTATAAATACTGAAAGGAACAACCCTTAGAAAGAACATTATGGGATGGATGAAGTTACTCTATAAAGAGATATTATCATAGTGTACTGTGTACACCTATATATCTCCTCTAAGTTATTAAAAAATATTATTTTATTCTTAAACATTATTTATGTCCATAACTATTTATGGAATATTGTTTACCATCTAATATTTCAAAAATAAGAAGGATGTTTTCTTAATTTTTAAAGGGTAAATGATAATGTAATACTATTATTTATAAAATTTAAAAATAAATGATATTTTTTAAAATTATCAGAATTAAAATTAATATATTTTTTGAAGTGAAACTTTTTCATATACCTTAGACTTAATGAAGTTAACTCCATCTTTTCTCCGTTTTTTTCCCTTTTTGAAATTACTATACTGTTACTTAGGGATAAGCGAGATTGAATACCCGAGTCATTTGGTCGGACTCGATTAGAATCGAGTCCATAAATCTGGACCCAATCCTAGATCCGGTTAAAATCTGCTCCAGAAATATGAAACCGGTCTCGAACTCATTTTTACATTGCAAACATTTATGGTATTTTTGAATACATTCCAAAGTTTAAGGATAGTTTTGGTCAACACGTCGAACTCTAACATTGCAATCTCCGAATAGGCAGAGAGAAGTTGCAACTTCAATGGTCGTTCACCTTCACTTTGCCGCCCTAGTACTAGGAAGCATCTTCCTCCACTTTCATTCTCATTTGATTTCCGAAATTGCTTTTAATCCCATCCACAATTTTTCCTCAATTCCATTAGACAACAATGCGAGCTAGGGTTTCCAACATCGATCGTCCCTCTCTCTCTTCCGTCGAATGACCTCCTTTCGTCCTCTTCATTCTCGTTATCGACTTCAATCGGCTTTTAACTTCAATTGTTAAGATCAAACCCCGATTCGATTTCTCCACTTGTCATCTTCCCTCTCTAGGCAACTGGAGTTGTCCGGTCTTCGCCCTAACATGCATCCAGTTGGCATTGTTGGCAATGGTTACTGCGATTTGGGTAACGTTGATTTCGACTTCTTTCTCCTTGATAAACGTCTTAAGTTCGCCTATCCCCTCGATACTATCATCATTACTACCCTCATCAATGGCCATGTTTACTCGATAAGTTGGAGCAAGCAATGAAATCGTAGGCATCAAACCTAATGGATTTGATGGCGGAAAAGGGTTTCCAGTCTAATATTGTGAGTTTCAACACCTTGATCAATAATATTTCAAGGCTAAAACATCAATAAAGCCCTTAATTTGTTTCAAAAATTGGCCCTTAAAGGACTGACCCTTGAGGTTTTTATGTATACCACTATTATTGTGTAAGAGCAAAAACTTGGCCATACTCATCAGCTTTTTAAAGAAATGCGAGATTGTGGAATTGCACCGGATGTCTTCAATTATATAGCATCGCCTGATGGCCTATGTGGAAGTGGACAACTTAATGAGGCTTTAGAAATATTTAGGTGATGGAGAATAAAAGAGTAGTCCCTAATGTTGTTATGAATGCATTGTGTGAGTATGAGTGACTTAAAAAGAAGATATCTTCTATAATCTCCAATCTAAAGGGTTGCAATCAGATTGCATCATACACGATATAATGATAAAGTGTTTTGTAAAAATTAACCGATGCGTACAACCATTGAACGACTATAGAGAATAGAGAAAATTGGTTTTCCCCATGGTTGCACCTACACTACAATTATAAGAGGATTTACACTTAATAATGACATGTCCAATGCTTTACACTATCGTGATATCATGGTTAACAAGAGGTTTGAAGCCGATGTTGAAACCGCCTCTTTGTTCATAAGCCATCTATCTCATCACCCATCAAAGAAATTGTTTCAAAAGTTCATCTCTTGACCTTAAGTGGGGCTGCATTTCTTTGGAGATTGGGTCCTTTGATTGTGCAGATGTTGTTCCCAAGGTATCTTTATTTTTCACTCTGCTAGCATTAGACATGAACTTAGAAACTTGTTGGAAAATTTTGTCTTATCTTTTTTCCCTTTTTACTGGGATCCCCTTAAAAAAAAAAAAAACTAAGGGACTTTATTTAGTTTTAAATTTTGCATACCTTGAATATGTTGATAGACTTTCTACACCTTATTTAATGCGCCATTAGTTCATGGATATTTATAATTGTTAGGAGGGTTTGCTAATTTCGTGTTTTGAGGTTACTTCATACTTGTATGCAATTATGGTGTCACAAAGTAGATATAATGTGCAATTTCAGTTGTATTAAGCGGCATGAGGAGCAACAAGATAGTTACACCAAGGGCACCTTCACATGTTGTTATGAGACAACGATATAAAATACAAACATCGGGACATCTAAACCTTGTGTATAATATATAAACTGGTAATCGCCGAGTATGATGAAAACCACTTTTAACTACGTTTAAAAATGACATTTAACAACGGTTAACAGGTGTCATGTATTTGGGCATCGTATGTACCACCTTTAACTACGGTTGAAAACCGTAGTCATAGGTCAATATATGACGACGGTTTAGATGGAAAAACTTTAGTTATAAGTCACTCTATGACGACAGTTTATTAATCTTAACCGTCGTCATAACCCTTCCTCTCGTAGTTGGAAAAACTTATTACAGAGCACCTATGATGACGGTTTCTTCATTTGAACAGTCGTCATAGATGAGCCTATGACTACGGTTTTACATTAAGAACCGTCGTCATAAGTCTGATTTTTTTAAAAATAGTTTTTCTTGTATTTGCTTGCCAATCATGCAGTACAAAAAAAAAAAACATATACAAACACATATACAAACCACAATCCAATACAATCTTTACTGAATATATACAAAACAACATAATCATTACAATTTGTATATAGGCCTTCCTCTTCACCAGAATATATAAACAAAACAACAAACACATATACAAACCACAATCCTATGTACATATTTATACCTATAACTGCGTATGACTACTAAAATCACAAACTTGACCTATCAAATAATGAAGAATAAGCTGTAATATATATACCTATTCCTTTATACGATTGTATAGAAACTCGCCCAACCTTGTTTTAACTCGTTGAACACTTCATCTCGTATAGGGAATGGGTGGTTTCTTTCCGGGAAATATTGTAACAAATACTGCAAAAGACATATTAATTAGGTCAGTCCAAGTGTTAATATAACTGGAAAAAAATATATAATAATCAATTACAAGTGCAACTATACCTCTTTGGGACTAGCATTCTTTTCAAGTTTGGTCACAATCTCTTTCATGTATCTGGAGAATGTAGAAGTCTGTACTCCACGTTCTCCAGGTTGTTTATGACACTACAATAATAAAATAAATTCCCAACACATAGAGAATTAATTAGTACTTATGAATCTAGCAAGTAATATGAAATGAAAAATATCTAAAGTAGACTCAAATAACCAAGAGAACCTCACCTTGATGGGGACAATTAGTGGTTGTGCCTTCTTCACTCGTTTGATACCTCCGCCAAAATAATAACGGACTAGAGCACTATTTATCAATCTGAAAAATAAAATTCAAGTTAGACATATCATTGAATGATTACTTAACAAAACAATATAAAATGATTAAAAGTATGAACTCACACCTCGACGACGTCCCTAATATCTTCCCTCACGTCACGACCCAAAGGATCAAGGAAGTAGGCCATATTAGCCCTTGGATATATGGCAGCAAGCATCCAATGATGGTTACAAATAATACATTTTTATATTACATTTTTATATAAGTATGTAAAACACCATATAAAAACTTCATCGATCAATTAGCTCATTATTTGTCCACTTACGTCTTATTGAACGTTGCCGAAACAATGTTTTAACATCGACATCATCTTTCATGATGTAGAAGACATAGGAGACTCATTCGTCACGATTTAGCCCAGTTCCTTGAATAACGGAAGCGGGGTTCGAAACCGAACGAAGTCCTCCCCAATCTCGTGCGACCACCTTACATATTAATATGTAGTTAGAAATTGAAATTAATTAGTAAAAAAAGAACTGATTATGAATATATTAACTCATATCATGCCAAGCGTAATAGCTGATATGCCGATTTCCTCCATGTACAAAAATGGAAGTATGCCGTCCAGGAAGACAAAGACCGACATATCCGCTTCACGTAGCCCAAACACGTGACTCTGGCGTGCTACGGATGATCTAGTCCTCTATGGACAGAGTTTGCACATAACTTTCCGGAATAGCACACCAATCGGTGTGAGACTCCTCAATGGATTTAAGAGGAGCCTTCTTCGGACAACGAACGGGTGCCACCGAACGTTTGCTTGTGCCACTGGCACCCTTCATCCCACTCTTAGATCTGTCCCCGATATCCTAGTCAATAATCAATACAAAAATAAGAGATATATATACGTGATATTAACAACGACTAAATCTAATATTTTTAATAAAAATGAATTACCGTAGTGAGGATGACCAAACTCTTGGGCCATCGAAGAAAAGCATTGATCTGCCTCATCAATAGTGTAGAGGTCGGATCCCGGATCGACAACTCACACTCACGTTTCCGTGCATGACCTCTTTGACACTCACCATCACCTTATCAGCTGCAAGGGGTGTCCTGTGAATGACAAGATCTGCAATCCATGGGAAAACAATACCCAATGCCACAACATGCTCTATGGGAGGGTGATAAGAAGGTAGCTTGCAATTCACCGACTGCATAAGAATAAGTATAACAATTACAATCACGGGATCACCTTTGACATAGAAGTTAAATAACCTAAAAACCCTAAAAATAAACAGATAGAGTTTCCCGTTAAAAGTTAACATTTTCTCGGGATAACTACCCTCATCCGAGTCAACAAAAACATAGTAATAAATAAGTAATTACTCAATAGGCACACGCCGGAGTTACACAACAACCACACAATATAAACCATTCATTGAGCAATATTATACACCAATTAGTAAAAAATATAAACATGCATGTAAATAACGGCACTCATCTGAAACAACAAAAACATGTATGTAAATATAATTATTAGGTTGCAAAATCTGAATTAAGTACCTTCGCCAAAACTTCGAATTGGTCGACGGGTGAGCTCGCGTTCATGCTGGCCGGTGTGTGGGGTGATAATGGCATGCCCGTGTTGGGGATGAAGTACAAACTCATTTGGGCCTCTATCTCTGCCACCTTTGCAGCCATTTAACACATTTGGGTCTATTAGAGCTCAATTATGGATTGTTGAGACTCCATTTGGGACCTTATTTGGGCCATTTCGGCCTTATAAATGCTTGGGTTGAAGTGATGGGCCGCCTCTTCCTAGCCCCAAAGTGCTCAACTATCCCTACCAGCCCAACTATGGCTCGAACACGACCGGGATACTCATCTCTTTGTAGGGACAAGGCTAACTTGTCCCTCCTTCCGATGGTGTCAACAAATTCTCAAGTCAATGCCTGTGACAAAGACTCCTGTAAGAAGAAAAAAATATTATCATTTGACAATTTCATAAATATTCAAACTGATAAGTAGTTCTCAAAATAAATAAAGGAAATAGTAAAAAACGAGTCGGTGAGAAATAGCTTCTACTTCGATCGTAGTGAAGGTTCCATCTTTCTTCTTTCTTCCTTTGACCCACAGACTCGTCCCTATCGACAACAAGCTGCGAAGTATCTATGTTGGAACCTTCACCGGATGTTGTTTGAAGTTGTTCAAGCTTTTGCTTGTACAAGCTCTCCTCTAACTTCCCGTATCCCCACGGGACAACACATGAGGATACGGATTGCTCTTAATCCTCTTCCGATTAGCTTTACCTCTCGCTCTGTGCAATTAATTAAGATAACGAAAATATCAATGCATAACACTTCAATTGAAAATAGTTGTATATATCACCGACACTTTCTTCCATTTTATATCAATTCGATAACGAAAATATCGGTGCATAATACAACTCCCATCTCGTTGTCCTCTACATATGCCTTTCTCAAGTATATCTCACCACTTACATTTATAGAAAACCAATATCACACTATTTTTAGATGATAATTGAAATATTGAATGAAATTGCATACTATTCAAACCCTCTATTTTCTCCTTAGAGTTACCCATTAACTTTTTATACAATCATTGATGATGTAGTATCAAAAAATTGTATCAAAGTAATGAAATTACCTTGTATTCGGAGAGGAGACATGTGCTTCAAATGATCTCTAATCCTCCACCGTGATACTATTGTAGACCTCCCAGGGTCAACCTTCTTGTTTTATTTGCCTTATTTTGTACACCCATATAGCGGCTATGCAATATTTGAAGTCTCTAAACTTTTTGTCGCCGACATGAGCGTCTGTGTTTTACTGGAGGGGATCTTAGATTCATTAATGTTCAAGTTGAACGTTCTCCGAAACATAAGAACGGTATGCATTAGTATATATATATATTTACCATTTACAATATAAGTTGCAATACTAAGTTGAGATGTATTCATTTACCCGAATATCATTCCATAGGTTGTCCTTAATAGAATCGGGGACGTCGGCCCATTTTCCGACGTTGATGTTCATATGGGAGCGGGTTGCCCAACCAACGTAGCTTATAAAGGTAGCTTTATTATCACCTACAACATTTTCGTGGCTATAAAAATCGAGCGAGTGTAAGGAGAGTTCGATCGTCTCTACTCCGGACCAACTTCTCCTTGCCGCGAAATATAAGACTCCTAAATTACACTTTCGAGTTTAGATATAAAATTTTCTCTAAAACCCACAATGGAATGGGTAAGATGCTAAAGATAAAGCAAAAGAGACTAACTTGGTGCTGCCCGGAAAGAGAAGTCGACAAGAGAGGTGCAGCCATACGGAGAGAAGTGGGGTCGAAAAGAGAAGTCACCAAGAGAGTGGTGCAGCCACAATGCGGAGAGAGTGAGTGGGGTGGAGTGTAAGCACGACTGGAAACTGCAAAGAGAATGAGTGGGAAGCCAATGGAAACCACCATGGAGAGAAGAGCAACCGAAAAGAGAGTGTGGGACTAAGAGTGACAACGGTGAGACTCGGCGTTGGCCGAGGATTTTTTCAGAATTTTAGACTACGGTTCACTACCAAGAACCGTCCTCTAAAGTTCTTAGACTATGGTTCTTTAACCGAACCGTCGTCATAGATACATAAATGACGACGATTCAGGTAAAACGACCATCTGTCTAAGTTCTGCAAAAACTTTAGATGACGGTTGTTGATGTTGAACCGTCGTCATATTACTTTAAAACCACATTTTTTTACTAAAATAACACCGAACCATTTTTCATGAAGGTTTGTCGTTTTAACCGTCGTTAAAAACCTGTCGTTAAAAGTGGTTCCTGTAGTAGTGTGAATTACATACCAAATTTCTTCACATATGCTGCATTGATTGAGTTGGAATGTCCTAAAACTAATGTACATTAGTTTATCGAAGCATTTTCCAAACTGTGTAATTGTTATTTCTTCGTCACTTTTAATTCATCATAAATAAGGTGTACCTGATTTTTGACAAGCCTTGTGAATGGATTTACTTTTTACAAGGTAAGACTGGGAAAAAGCTTGTCGGTCGTCCTAATTCGCCGTATATGTGACTGATTTAGCAAAAGACATCAAGAATATGGTTTGTGAATAGATGACAAAACTAACCCGAACCGAATAGGTCGAACGGAATGGTTCATAACCCAACCTCGAACCGACATTTGAAACAATTAAACCGATTTTAACTTGAAATTTGTAATTCAACCGGCCTAATACTAAATTGACCTGAAATTTACTCGAACCCGATTCGGATCCGAACCGAAAACGAACCGACTCGAAATATAATGAACTCGATTAAGTCGTGAACCCGAATCGAATTCGAATCGATTGAGGCCCAAACCAATTCAACCTAAATTCAAGTTACCTAAATACTAATCAAACTATATCCGAGTTTGTCTCGACCCGAATTTAATCCAACCCATTTAAAACCAAAATATGTATATATAAGTTTTGATATTCTTTTTATATATTTGTTGAGATAAAGAAATGATAACTATATGCATATCAAATATAATTTATGGCCGGTGTTGGAATTATATTTGGGTTTTCCTATTTTGGTACATATATTTATAAATATATTCAATAAGCTTTCCAACGAATCAAGAATCGCATCAATCGGAGTTTGGACGATAAAGTTGTATCCGAAATAAGTAACCTAATTGGAGTTTGACCCGATTCGATTTTGACCCGATCCAAAATTGACCAGATTGGATATTGACCCAACCCAAAGCGACCTGACCCGATTTCGACTCAATTCAAAATTTACCCGAAACCTACTTGAACCGATATTGAAACACCCCAAAACCCACCTTAGGAGTATTACATGCTAAGGTTCCCAGAGAGGAACCCCTAAGGCTAGTTATGATCTCAACTTGGGGTTAATAGTTTTCTCTTAGATTGGCGGAAGCGTGTTTCTAGGTTTTTAAAGGTTTTCCTGAAAATTTCGACGAGTTTCCACTGTAATATGGCTAATCCCATAGGCTTAAAGCCTTAACCCTGCATAAACACATTCATAAACTCAACGAGCCACACGCTCGGAGTATCAACAACACAAGCTCAATGAGCTACACGCTCGCAGATAAACACATAGTTTTTTTATTATACATAGTCAAAACTTTAGATTCACATACAACCAATTTACAATTGTAAACATCCTACATATAGCCAATCCAGGGACTTCTAGCGGTCTCGTACTCCCGAAAGCCAAAAGCCACTCCGAGGAGTCTTTACTTCTTTACTCGAAAATGTTGGTGAAGTCATGAGCTCCACGAGCCTAGTGAATAACCCAAATCCAACCCTTGGTTTCACTTTGCACATTAATTCATTAACAAACACACGTAAGTTCACTTATCATTCATAACATGCGATTCGGATCATATATGCTTAAGATAGGCAAGATACTAAGCTTACCAACTTACCGAGCGGCACGTATGACATCAATTACTCATGAATTCAATCAAAACACAATTTATTCTTCTTTAAACGTAAGTACGTCATATAGTCATTCATCATGTAAATCATTCATCACGTAAATCATATCTTACCTCTTATCGTAATAATTTCTTATGAAATCGGGATTAATTCTTCTTCTCATTCTTCTTCTTGAGTTTAATCATGCATTTCATAAATCATTGATTCTTTCTTTCTTGTTCATCATGCATAATCATTCATTTCTTCATATCATAATTCTTAAGTATTCTTAGTTTCGAATGGAAAGAAGATTTATGTTCTCGCTCTAAAGACCCAGTTCTTGGGCCCAAATAATTTGTGGGCTCGGTTCTTGGAGGCAAAATAATTCGTGGCCTCGAGGCTTGCCTCGGACTCGAAGGACGCATACCGTCAATAATTCGTGGAAGTAAAATTATTTGTGGCTTCGGTTGACGGACACTATGGCCATAGGTTTAGAGGGTTCTTTAATTCGTGGGGTCTTAGATCAATAACACAATCCTTTTTCCCTTCTTTAGTTCTTTATATTTCTTATTTTCTCATTATTTTCATATTACTTATTGAAGAGATGCACTTAATTCATATAATTCATGCTCAACAGACTTCATACGTAACTTCTTCATAACTAACAATTCACATAAGTAAATTCTAACTCAAGTACAATCAATCCAACTCATATAGGCATGCTTATGTCATTTATAATCGATGTACTTTAAGAAAACATGGTATAACATAAACATATCAATGAGGATTTTTCATTAACGAACCCACCCTTTCATGATTGCGTATTATCGTTTATGACTCTATAACTTTCCTTAATCATTATATATCTCTTAATTTATCTATATACCTTCTTAAATTTCAGTTCTTAACTCAATTACTCAATTAGTTCCGATTTTTCCCAAAACCGCACATTTTCGCTAAAAAATCTATATCTTCCAATCTACTCATCCAACACATACCAAAATTTACAG
Source organism: Talinum fruticosum (assembly GCA_021018815.1). NCBI lineage: Eukaryota > Viridiplantae > Streptophyta > Magnoliopsida > Caryophyllales > Talinaceae > Talinum > Talinum fruticosum. The sequence continues at coordinate 6,714,337 of JAITYX010000010.1, read as the reverse complement.
GAAATTGTTGTAGATTATCATGAAGCTACAGTAAAATTGTCATGAATTTTAGGCAACTCATGAAAGTATAATAGTTCGGACAGTGAGGCAAAACATGGTAAAAATCTGCGTTTTTGTGATTCCTTTGTCTTTCATGATTTTACCTTCTAATATACTTCAAGCCAAGTTCATGGAGATTTCTAACATATAGCTCAATGATCATACTTAATAACACTCAAATACTCACGAATCATATGTAATAAATCACATAATTCACATCATGAATCACAATTAGTGAGTTTCTAAATTGAGTAAATTAGGCCTCTAAGTTCTTCAATTAAGTTTAGACTTCCCAATTTCATGAATTGATTTAACCCACCTAATTCATTTTAACTTTAGAGGATGAATTCGAATTACTCACTTTGATTCTTAGTGAATATAAGAATTTCGGTTTTGGAGGGTTTTTCGAATGGGGGGTTGCTTTACTTTATTCTTTTCGATTTTTGGTCTCCTCTACTCGATCCTCTTCTTCCTCCTCTCACTCGCCTCAGTCCCGGCCTCCGGCTTCCTCTATTCTATTTTGGTTCCCTTGGGTTCTCGCTCTCCGCTTCTCACCTTCCTCTCCGGCCCGTCGTTTCCTTCACTTGCTGGCCGCTGGACGCTTGCTCGCCGGCCACCGCTTCTTCGCTCGCTCGCCACCTCTCCCTGTCCCTGTCCTTCTTCCTCTTCATTTCTACTCGGCTCTCGTCCCCCTCTTGGTTTGTTCTTCTTCCCGATTCCTCTCGGGCTCTCTCGCTCTTCGCCTCTCGTTCTCTCGCTGCTTCTCCTTTGTTCCGGCCAAGCTCTCCTTCCCCTCTTTCAGTCCCTCACCTCTCGGTCTCCCTCTCGCTCTCTTTCCCTTTGCTATGCTTCTGCTTCTTTCGTTCCCCTTTCTTCTTTGCTTTCCTTACTTCTATTTCCAGTCTCCCTCTTAATCCCTCTTTCTCTCTCTTCTTTTCGTGATTACACCTAATGGACTTTGCTCGTCCAATTTCAATTTGACCCAAATACTTTCCTTACTTAATTCTTTGCTAGCTCCTTAAATTCCCACATCCTTCCCATTTTCTTTTCCTTTTAGGTAAGTGGGCCCAAATTAACTTCACAAAGCCCACTTAAGTTAACCCATGCTTGGGTTTCAATTCGCGGGTTTTAATTCATCTTAATTTAAAATTTTCAAATTTTTGACTTAACTTCTAATAACTTAATTCATTACCAAGCAAACACCTTAAATTTTCGGGTATTACGGATATTAACCCAACCCGAACCAAATAAACCCAAATTAACTTCATCCGAAGTTGACCGGATCCTAAATTAACCTTGAATCGAACCTAAATCCAAATCAAATGAGATAGACCGAAAGTAGACTCGAACCGAAACCGATCCCCACCTGAACAAAATTGACCTAAAGTTGACCCGAACCGAATGATCCGATTGTCGGGACTAGTTATAAATGTTGTATAAGCTATCTAGTTATTGAGATATTCTTGAGCGAGTGTATTCTTAGGATGGCTAATGTGCAATCCTTTCATACACTACAAGAAAACATCAAATTACCGACCATATTATCGACGGTCGGTAAAAAGTCTTCGACCATTTTTAGCGATGGGAAAAACCTTGGTCAGAAATTTTTACCAACCGTTGCACATAAAACGGTTGGTAATTATAGACCGTTTTACCAACCGTAATTAATGGTTGGAATTCCGACCGTAATATTATGGTCCGAATTCCAATCGATTTTACAACCATTTGAAATAGTTGGAAATTTTTGTGTTCTAATAAGGAGAGAGAGCTCGAGAGATAAAGAGAAGAGACACCGAAGAGTGTGAAGATAAGAGTGAGCATAAGAGTCTCCAATATTAATTATTTTTACTAGTCAAAATAAAACGGTTGGTGAAACGGTTGCAAACAAATAAAGCAGAGCATAAAATGAAAAAGCACCCACCACTAAAAATATGGTTTGAAAAATGGTCGGAAAATTTTATAAAAACCAACCAATTTTCCCCGATAATTAAAATGGTTGGAAATATGAAAATGTAAAAACGGTTGGAAAACGGTCACTTTTTCCCACCGTTTAAAGACGATCGGTTAAAAGCGATCGGTAAATTCTAGTTTTCTTGTAGTGATAGTCATCTTACAATCATGGACCTTCTCTATCGGTTAAAGGGGAATGGATAATATCGGTGACAAAAAGAGTTTATATAGATTATATAGATTCTAGGGAGTTGATACAGAGAAAAGCCTTGGCGATTTATATAATGGACTTACCATCTCTCTCCCTCTCACAAAAGTAATATCCGAAAGATTCATATCTCTCGGTTTGCTTGGATGACTAGATCTTTAGAGCTTCCTAACCACTTGTTCCCATAAATAACTGTTAAATGAGCCTATTGGCTGTTGGCCAAGCTTTCATGGATTGTTGTCCCAACATTTGCGGTTCAATATTCTATATGCACAAGTTGCTTGCTTAAATGTGCTTTGCTTTACCTACTCATTTGGCATTATATGTGACTTCTTTTCTATGATCAAATAATCTCTTACTACTGTAGGTTAGCCAATATGCCTTTTCTAGCGGGCAAGATTCTATAGAGAACCACAGGAAATATGGGGCCAACCTAGAGGTACTTCGGACTATTTTCTAGTCTGTTGAGATTAAGGCTATATTTGATTCTAAGAAAATAGGTTGGAAAAAAATTCAAATGGAAAAAAAGTAAGGGGAAATTTTTTTTTGTGTGTGTTTGGTTCAAGGAAAAATAGAGGGAAAAAAATTATAATCATTTTTCAACCTCTTACCCATCCACCACATTGGTATGGAGAAGAGAGAGAAAATACTCAATAGCATTGATTAATATTGAAGCCACTATATTTTTTTCCCCATCTATCATCATTGCCATGAAAGGAGAGAAAATTTTTAATGATTTTTCTTAATATAAGTCCCTCTCTTTTTTCATTTCTCTCTCTATATGAAATTTTTCTTTCATTTTCCTTTGAATTTTGGAAGGAAAATATCATTCACCAAATTGATAAAATTTTCCATGAGTTTTTCAATCAAACTTTTTTCCTCTTGTTTTTTCTTCAATTCAAACAACGAAAACAAATTCATTTTCTACATTTTTTTCTTTCCTTCTAATTTTCTTAGAATCAAATGGAGCCTAAAACTGTAAATCTGGATTATTTTGTTTTTATGAAATTTGTGAATGATTCTTACAAAGAAATGATTCCCACATCAACAATTAAGAAACCATTCATAATTGGGAGATTTTGCAAGTTTGAGTTATTAATCCATGATTAAACCTCAAGAATGAAGAAGATGAGAGAGAGATAAAAGGGTTCTATTTTATATATTTAAAATATTCTATTATGTACAATGGCTATATATATATATATATATATATATATATATATATATATATATATATATATATCCTTCTCTAACAAACTCAACAAACTAATAAAATATCTCCAATATAAATTGACTTTATATTCTTCACAACCCCTTTAAGTTGGAACTTGTGGAGGATCAACAAGTCCTAACTTGGAAGCTATGGCTTGATGGTGTGGTGAAGACAAAGCCTTGGTCATGATATATGCAAGTTGTGACTTGGATGACATATGAACGGTTTGAAGAAAACCATCTTTAAGCTTGTCTCTCACAAAGTGCCAATCAACATCTAAGTGCTTGGTTATGTTATGAAACAATGTGTGTCACTGCAATGTATCTGAGCTTCCTTGTTATCACAAGCTAAAGAAACTGGATAAGTAATAAGGACATTGAGATCTCTTAAAAGACCAACAATCCGGACCAACTCACTAGTGGCGATGGACATGTATCTATACTCAGATTTAGCAAAAGACTTAGAAGTAGTCTTTTGTTTTTTAGCCTTCCAAGACACCAAAGATGAACCCAAGAAGACATAATAACCCGAAACAGACTTCCTGCTGAAAGTACAACCACCCCAATCTCCATCATAATATCCAAACACAGTAGGTCTAGAAGCGAGTTGAATAAAAAAGACCTCTATTAATTGTGCCCTTTAAGTATCTCAACGCATAAAGTGCAGCCTCCATGTGAGGCTTCCTGGGTACACCGAGGAACTAACTCAAGCATTGTACAAGAAAAGTAATGTCGAGTCCGGTTAAATTCAGGTATAACAATCTGCCAACCAACCTCCTATATTGTTCCGCTTGCTCCAAAATCTCACTAGCATCTGTGGATAAATGAAGGCCTATAGGAAGGGGAACAGCTTGTTGGTTTACAGGCAAATAAACTAGCATCGAGCGAGAACATCAAAAATGTATTTTCTTTGATTCAAAAGTATTCATGAATCTGACCATGCAATTTTAAATCCTAGGAAATACTTAGCAGCACCCAAGTCTTTAATGGTAAATACCTTATGCAAGGCTTGTTTAACCATTTCTTTGCCCTATGGATCATTATCTATGAGAAGCATATCATCCACATACACCAAGGCAATAAGGAACTTGCCATCTTGCTTTCAAGTGAACAGGGAGTAGTCTTACTTTGACTATATAAAGCCTAGGCTGAGAACAAACTTGCGGTGAACTCCAAACTTTATTCTCAAGAAGCTTGTTTAAGCCCATAAAGGGACTTCCTCAATTTACATACCTTGCTTGGAGGAACAGAATCCCCTTTTGGTGGAAGAATATAAACTTCCTCATCCAAATGCCCATGAAGAAAGGCATTATTTATATTAAGTTGTTGAAGAGGCCAATTATGCATAGCTCCTAAAGCCATTAGAACCCTCACTGTAGGTAATTTGGCCACAAAAGAAAAGGTATGTTTGTAATCTTCGTCCTTTTCTTATGTAAAGCATCTAACAACAACTTAAGAGGCAAATTAGCATGAATTCTAATAGCCCTAGCTGTCTCCACAAGATGCCTATGTTTTTCTCAACCCTCCCATTCTCGTTGAGGGGTTTTAGGAATGCTCCTCCGATGGATAATGCCTTTTTCACCAAAAAACATTTTGCAGTGGGTTTGAATAAACTTTGTACCTTTATCACTCCTAATGGTCTTAACATGAGCATGAAACCGAGTCTCAACATATGCAACGAAGTATTTAATATATGCCACAAGCTGCATCTTATTTTGTGTAATACCCCGAAACTTAATCGTAATTAATTATTTTAAATTTGCATTTTATCAAATTAATAATGTTTAAGAGCAAGTAAGCCATGCAAAATACGAAACCGAAATAAAATGTGTGAACAAATTTAATAATCGCAAAAAATAATGGGTAAATTGTACAAATTCACATTTCGAATAATGTAAAATTGTGTCACGAAACACGGTTTATTTATAATTAAAAAATAAATAAATTAAAAAAAAAGAAGAGAGAGAGTTATAAAATTATGTATAAGCAAATGAAAATAGACAAATGTGTGATTAAACATTTAATCATATGGTAAAATTAATAATAAAAAAGAGATGAAGATATTAAGAATTTTTAGAGGAAAAAAAAAAAGAAAAGGGGAAGTTGCTAGAATTCTCGTGCGGATATATCGGTGAAGGAGGATTACAAAACAAGCTAACCTCTTTCGTCTTCCATCTCCCTCACCTCTCTTCCTTCCCATCATCTCACTGCCGCCATTTGCTGCCACCACCGGCTAGGCTTTTCCGGTCCCGACCGACCCTACTGTTGGCGTTTGCTGCTGCCGCCCTTCCCCTTCCCTCGCTGCTGCCATCGTTTTTTTTTCTTCGCCTTCTTCTCTCTGTTCGCGTCGGGCAAGGCAGTGGCTGCCGCTGTCGCCGTCGGATCGGCTGCCGTCGTCGCCCCGGCTTCCGTCGGCGCTCGACGCCGCCAACCAACGCCTCACTCTGCTGCCTAAGCCGTCGGGTCTCTACCACCGAGCCACCACCGCCCAATTTCACATCTAACCTAGTTTGAGGTATATCTCCAATCCTGAATTTCTAAGCAAATTTTATCACAAATTTATGTTGATATTGAATAAATTAGACAAGTATATGTGAGTTGTGAGTTGGTTATGGTGGAATTGGATGAACTTTGGAGAGTAGTGAAATATGGATATATGTGAAATTGGATTTCTTTTGGGTTTGTTGTGGGCTAAGTTGATATTGGAGATAAATTTGAGATATTCATAATTGTAAATATGCTTGTTCGCTCTTCTATATGAGCATGAACGGATTGATTGAGTGTGTGAAAATCGTTTAAGTTATAGGCTATGCTAGGGAAGTGAATTAATCAAATTGGATTAGGTTAATCTTTGAAAAAAATGGATAAAAATATGTTTGGAGGTTTTATTGGAATTGGAAGTGATTTTTGTGAAGTTGAAATTTGTAATTTGGAAGTTGATAAATGAGTTGGTGGTTAGGAGGTGTATATAATTAAAAGTATAATAGTTTTGAAGAGAATTGATTTAAGGAGGAAATTGGAATTTTAATCCTGTTAGCGGTTTAGACAATTGAATTGGTCAAAATGTAAAGTACATAGATACAAGAAAGGCTAATAAGTTTATTAATGCAAACATTAAATTTCCGTTTGAAAACGAAATTCAATAGGAACGGCTATTCGATGAAGCAAAGAAAATAGAAATTAAAAGCAAACGATCGACCGAGCTTGCTTGTACCCTTCCAAGATAGTTAAATTTTAATTGTTTTGTAAAATGTTACTTGTGTTTGTTTTTATTTCGGCCTACAATTCTTTAGGACCCAAGTAATCATTAACCGTTAATCGTAACCGTTAATCGTAATCGTTAATCGTTAATCGTTAATCGTTAATCGTTAATCGTTAATCGTTCATAAATGTCTGCTAGCAGAATTAATTGTATTGGCCCTTTCCCGATAATCGAGAACTTCAATCGAATTGTTTAAACGAGGCCACGTATTGGGCCTTCCCGATAAACGGGAACTTTAACCGAATCGTTTAATCGAAGCCATGGCTGCAAATGCATGTAAATTGGGGTCCTAGTGACGGCCGGAAACTAAAACATTTAAGAAGTTGAAAACGAAATTGAGAAGTTTATAGGAAACACAAACCGTGCATTTTGCTAAAATATTTGAGTTTTAAATGAATTTAAAATCGCGCACGTGCTCACCGACTCTTTGAAATTATTTTACAAAGTGCAAGGGTAACGTATTGAGCCAACCGCTCATTTTATGTTTTATGTTTTATGTTTTATGTTTTAAACTCTTTTAGGGAAAGAGAAGCAACCGGTATTTAAACGAGAACTGCATGAGGAGAAGGAAACATAGGAAACGAGAATCCTAAAAGGCTGGTATCGGGCGATGACTTGAATGTTGTATTTTGGTGTTAATGTATTTTGGATTATATGTGAACAAATGGACGGACTTTTGTACTATCTAAGTTAAGTATGTAATGTATAAACCTTGCGATAATTTACGCAAGTAAATATAATATATATATATAATAATATGTGGTATATTTAGGTATATGCCTTCTCTCTATTATAAGAGACGGCGATAATGCCCCAACTTATATTAGCTTCCACTGTCAAATATTTCTTAAGTTTGATTGGGTTATGTCATGAATTAGTTTTATGGATAATTATAGTTTGGGGCGTTACATTTTGGAGCAAAAAGTCCAAGTAGAGTGGGTATAATCATCAAGTACAGTCAAGAAATAGTGAGAACCACTTATGTCTACAACTCTATAAGGACCCCATAGATCCATATGTACTAAGTCAAAAGGCTTATTGGTAATGGACTCACTCTTAGGGAAAGGTAATTGGTGTATCTTAGACATGAGACAAGTATCACAATGTAAGACACCTACACCGTGATCCTTACGAGTCATCTATGTGCTTCAGTTTAAACATAGAGCGATGTCCTAATCGAGCATGTAAAAGAAGCACATCGGAGGAAACATCAACATTATTATAGGGAATAGAAGCATTTTTAGACTGAACAAAAACACCTACACCAACATTAGCAACATCTCCAAGAACCGAACGTAACTTGTATATACCATCCATCCTGTGTCCTTCAACAACAATGACCCTAGTAATAAGGTCCTAAAAGACACAACCAGTCTTAGTAAACCGAGTGGATGGATTTAAGCTATCAAGCAATTTTCCAATAGACAACAAATTGAACTTAAATTCAGGCAGGCATAACACCAATATAAGAATCACTCCAGGACGGACAACCAGGTCGGCTATCCGAAAAACTTCCTTAAAAGTACCATCGGGCAAGCCAACAATAAGAGGTTGTGACAACATCCTTTTTGAACTAAGGTGTTATATGATTAGAAGCACCAGTACCCATTATCCATCCACTTTTCCCAAAAGCTTCAGTCAACTAAGCATTGTAGGATGTAGAAGAGGTAAAGAAAGCCTTACCAACAAAATTGACAGGACTCGAAGCAACAAAAGAACTAGTATTCTTGGTTTGTAACGTCTTGAGAACCTCCCGACGAACAGCTCGAATTAGATCAAAAGATAAGCCTCCAGATTGAGAACTACATTCTCCACCAGACAGAGGAGTCTCTTGGAAAGAATAAGTCACAATAGAATCACTAGCAACTTGAGTAACAATAACTCGTCCGGCTTGCTTGTTCTTGTTGCTTTTGTATCGATCCGGATAACCATGAATCTTGAAACAATAATCCATGGTATGTCCCTTGGTTTTACAATGATCACAGAACCTCTCGGACTTGATTTCTTCATATCCTTCTTGGAAGGAAAAGATTTACCTCCTGCAGTTCCTTTGGTAGCCTCAAAGGCTTCCGCATCGAGCTTAACATTCACCATATCGGTGATTTGTTTCTCGCTTCTCAATTTGCTACAAAATATAATAGGCTCGGCTCATTATCAGTGGGTTAAGGTGTAGACGAGATTAATTAGCTATTCGAGAGGAAAATCACAACCAAAGAAACCAATTTGAACAATTAATTAACATAAAAGCATGAAATAAATATAAAAACTACAAGTAAGAATAGACTAACACAAACCGATTTGAACAAGAACATAAACTAGTTAATTAAATTCAAACATGAAAACAAGTAATCAATCTAATCTTAATTAACATATAAGCTTATAACAATTAAATCTTTAAACTAAATTGAACAATCAACATAATCAACTTGAAGTAAAGAGGAGAAGAGAAAGAGAAAACTTACGCTTGAATTGAACTCGAAGGTTTGAATCCAAAATCTTGTACAAACTCTACACTAATCTTCCCCTAATAGGATTTTATTTTAGCTAAGGAAGAACCCTAGAAGGTCTCCTAAAATTACTAAAAACTGAGCTCCCAAAATCAAAGCCAAAGTTGTCTTTTTATATCCTGTAAAAACAGAGAAAAAAAGGAAAGCTGGGTCGTCGAACAACCTTGCAAGTCTACATGGGTACCCGTGCAATACTACACAGCCATGCAGAAACTGCACTAGTACCCGTGCAAGTCTTTAAAAGTTTCTAGTCAGGCTGCATCATTGTGTAGATCCGCACTAGTACCTATGCGACCTCGCAAAGTCGTGCAGCAAGCTATGCACTGCTGCCTTTGCACACTTTTGTCTTCCTCATTATGCTTCCTTTTTTACTCATACTTTTTCCTATTAGTTCGATTCAACTTATTACCTACAAAAGTAAATCAACCAAGTAAAAATCCTCGAAATATATTATTGTATAAGTCAAAAACTAAGTAAATAAAGGTATAAATAACGTATTATTTGGAGAGAACTATTGCCATCTTTTAGAGCACTCCTAAAAGAAATTCCTAGTACAACTATAGCATGTGATGTTGGTTTCTTTGTCCATCATTCGTTTCTTTTCACTTTCCTTTGTACATTATTTATAGTGCATGTTATAATCATGTACTTGTTCTAACATCGAACCTCTCCCAAAAATCGAAAAACAAGGTATGGTTCTCTATGAATAGCTTTATAGGTACACTAGATATGTATATCTATATAAATGAATATTTTCAAACCCTAATTTCGTATGGTGCACAATGAATGATGCTGGTGCCAATGAAATTTTGGACTCATTTTAAAATTGAGACTAATAGCTCCAACTTTAATTCATCACCCCCTTTGTATTGTAATCATATTGTGCATAGGAAAACCTGTTTTTCTTTTTAAAAAATATGATTTTATTTCAACAAAATCATTGTGATTTTGTTTGAGCAAGAGCCCTTGGGTCTTTCTACCCTTAAACTATTTAGAAAATTGAATTTTGCATTTAAACTTTTCTTTCATTCAAGTGTGCCATTAAAGATTTTTGTAAAAATTCAAAACCACCCTTGGGTGTAAGAGAAATCGGTTATAGACTATTTTGAAGTATTATTTATTAGCTGGTTTTGTTTTTAATTTATTCAGAATTAAAAGGGATAGGGAAGGGTTTAAGCGTGGTTTTCCCTCCTGTATTAAGAGTGGCTAGGTTTTAAGAGAGAATGAGAGATTGAACTTGAGGGGATGGGAAGGGTGATTTTCAAAATTGGTTTGAGCCTTGTTTAGTTCATCAAAACTCGACCAAACTAAAGGAAAATATGTCAAGTTCACCTACCCGAAGCCCAATCCATTCATGTCGTTTTTGTCTCTATTTTTGTATTGCGAGAGGAATGCAAATGTGGGAAGAAATGCATAATTTTGACAAGTATGACCAATGAAGAATTAATTTGCCCCTATACTAATTGAATATGTTAATGAAAAAATAAAAAAATTAATAATAAAAAATCAACCTATTTCTCATTGTTCTCCCAAAGAATCATAGTAAAAGGTCGATTTTTTAAAATAATTTTTTTATTTTTCATTAACATATTCAATTATTAACAAAATCCCCGAAAATTCGCTCATTAGAGACATGAAGTCAACATTTTCTCGCGACAGGGATTCTTTATCAACTTTTTCCCACATAAATATAATACAACAATTGAGTTGCTACCTTTACCAATAGCAATAGCCCTAACTAAGGAGGTGTGAGAGGCAATGAAAATGTGGAAAGAAATACATAATTTTGACAAGTATGGCAAAGAAGAATAACTTTGTCCCTAAATTAATTGAATATGCTAATGAAAAAATAAAAAAATTAAAAGAAAATCAACATATTCTAAGGTTCTCCGAGAGAACCATAGTAGAGGGTTGGTTTTTTGAAAAAACAAATTTACTCTTTCATTAACATATTCAACTATTAACAAAATCCAAATAAATATAATACAATAATTGAGTTGCTCCCATGACCAATAGTCTAAATGAGGAGGTGTGAGAGGCGATGAAAATATGAGAGGCGATGAAAATATGGGAAGAAATGCATAATTTTTTTTTATCGAAGAAATGCATAATTTTGACAAGCATGATAACAAAGAGTAAATTTGTCCCTAAACTAATTGAATATGTTAATGGAAAAAATAAAAAATTAGAAGAAAGAGACGACGTTGGTTGGCGAAAGAAACCGCTATGAGGGTAAGAAGTTCGGTAAAAGGTATTGTCCATGACCATTTGAGAACCGTAACTCGAGACTGAACAAAAAAGTGACTTTTATGGGTTGTGATTCTGAGATCGAAGATGGGGAAGGAGATGATGAAGGGGACGAATTGTTATAGGGAAGATTAAGCGGAATCGAAGAGAATTCGGAAGATTCGGGTATAAGATATGGATGGTTCTCGAATTGGAATTCTAGAAGATTCAGGTATGAGATATGGATGGTTTTAGAATTTGTGGATTTAGGTGTAGTAATATGTTCTTTTTCTTCTTCAACTCCTTTATCTTCCTTATTTTATCTCTCTTCCTTTTGTTGTGATTTGGCTGCCTTCTCCTAGTCCTCCTCCTCCTCTTAATCTTCTTCTTCTTCTTCTCTTCAAGAGCTTGATTGAGAGAGAGAGAGAGAGAGAGAGAGAGAGAGAGAGAGAGAGAGAGAGAGCTGAGAGGGAGAGGGAGAGGGAGAGTTGAAAATAAAATAAAAAATTTCGGTTGCCAAACATTTACAAAGGGTATAATTGTCTAATCACTTGTCAAATATTCACTTATCGGATAGTGAGCCCTACTTTATACAAGTTTAAATGGTGAGGGTACTCTAAAATTAGGTAAAAAAGGCAAGGCATTAAAAAAATTAGTGTCACATATGTCGGGGTACTAAAAAATTAATTACACTTTCATTTCCTAGTAATTTTTAGTTGTCGTGCTCGTTGTGATAAAATTCTTGCTATAAAATCATTTTTTTGAAAAAAATCCAAAAGACCATTAGAAAATCACTCTTTTACAATGTGTTGATATACCTTTAAGTGCATCCAAAAAGCAAGAGAGAGTTAGACATATTATTAAAACACAAGTAAATGGATACCATAATCATAATTCATGTCCTTGGAAGTGCAAAGATCCCTTTTTTTGTTCAAAAACAAAAATGCTAGTATGAATAAATATAACAAACTTCTATCATCAATCACTCAACTACCAAAGTATCACAACTTCAAAGTTGAGGTATAGAGGACTACAATTTGCATTCAGTTCTCCATTTTCACGAAAGTTGGTGGTTAGAACAATTAGATTAGCTCATGACCCTTAAAAATGTGGGTTGAGTGACATTTGATGGTGCAACCGATCACTCCTGAATACTTGCGTAAGCTTGGTTAGGTTTAGGCTTGTCTTGATTAGTTAGTTTATTAAGTGATAAAATCACAACCTGCACATTCTTTTATTGCTTTGTAGGATTAGATTAGTTATCATATTTGTCATATCTCCTGATTGTCCTGGATATAAAGTTTAAAACAATTTTAATATTTGAAACACAACTCTCTGTGCACTACAACAAAAATGACTTTTTATAATGGGTCTTTAACAATAGTTATAAACAAAACCCTTATAAAAAATGAGACAATGACATTTTTGCAATATACTTTAAAAGGAACTGACTTTTGACAAGGGTTTCGAGAGAGAACCATTGTTAAAAGTAACCTCTAGGCTCTGTTACTATGGTTCTTTATAAGAACCGTTGTGATAGGTTAGGATATTGATTACGGTTCTTTTATATGAACCGTTGTCATAGGTCCGATTAGCCTATTACTTCGGTTCTTTTGTAGTAACCGTTTTCATAGGTGAACACTTTGATTTGAGAGAGCAACCCTTGATATGGGAAAATGTACTACAGAAAAAGTGGATATGACCCCGAATGGTTGAACAAGATTTTTAATTAAAGCTTGTGGTGACTAAAATATTCTTCAAATTTCACGAGTCATCTCCATTTTTCTCGTGGAACACTCCTGTCAAAGCTTGCTCCTCTGCAATCGAAGTGATGTGGACATAATTGAACATACAACCGAAGTGAATAGAAACATCTAAATACATCAAATTATCACTTTTCTCTTCAAGTAAGTTTCTATTGCGAGAGGGAGGGCATGTCTTTGCCGTATCGCTGCCTCGACTTTTCTTTGTAGGTAGGGAGCTACTTTTCTCTATAAGCGGGGATTTTAGGGTAGACGGGAGCTAATTTTCTTGACTGGTAAGGATAAACTTTTGTCGGCAGGCATCGATCCACCTGTATCACTCAGGAGGATGTTAGAACCGATATTCAATTTGAAGATAAAATGAGGAAAAAATGAGGCGACGGAAGCAGCTTTAACTTATATACTTGGGAAAAAAAAACCCAAAAAATCTTTCCGCCATATGACAATAGTTCTTCTCTATGATCCGTTGTGGAAATACTTCTCAAGGAAAAGACTTAAGACTACATTTCTTCTAAAGGAACTATAGTTAAAATATTATGACTCGCAGTTATTTTCAAGGAATTGTTGTCAAACTACTATGACTATGGTTATTCTGAAGAAACCGTTGTCAAAAGAAGACATATGACTACAAATATTTGCTAACAACCATTGTCATAGGTAACCTTTTCTCTCCCTTCCTCAATTTGATTCAGAGCTACCACTCTCTTCATGCGTTCCATAAAGGGGCCTAGTAGACTTGTCTAGGTGCATTCATGGAAAACATGAAGATAGTGGAGCCTTTGAAGCAAAGTGAGGAAGGGCAGAGAAAAGATTTTAAGCCAAGGCTCATTAACACTTTTACCAACTGTTCTTTTTAGAAATCGATATCATATATTAATGATTTTGATTGCGGAGGAAAGCCTTGACAGGGAGTATAAGGAAAAATTGGCTGAACAACCATAAATGCTTGAAGAAAGATTTTAAATTATCTGAAGCTTAATCCTTCGCCGAGGATATAACTTTAGGAGATTCGAGTGAGAGTTTGATAAGCATATGTGTAGGCTTGTATTTCTTGACTGCCTGAATTTGTCTATCAAACGTTCGCTGAAACTTCTCAAGTTAGATCCTCGGAGAAGGATCAAGCTTTTGGTATCTAAAATCTTTTTCAAGCATTTATGGTTGTTCTCCAATTCTTTCTTACAATACTCCCCGACAATGCTTTCTCATCCGCAATCGATGTAATAATATTTATTAAAACAGACAAATAAAGTGAATCAAAACATCTAAATACATGACTTCATAGACATTCTTCCAGTTCCGCACTTATTCCCGACATAAGTGATGTATTCAAATAAAAGTGTTGGATGAAGACGGCTATGGTTAATAGAGAACAAGCAATATGATGAAAGAGGACAGAACTCATCTATTTATAGACAAAAAATAACTTTGGACAACGGTTCCAAATAACAATTGTTGTCATATGTGATCTGTCAACAACGGTTGTACACAAGAACCGTTGTCATAGGTTCTTCTCAAAGAACCATTTGTTAAATTCCTATGACAACGGTTCTTGTCAATGAACCGATGTTAAAGTCATATGACAACGGTTAATGTGAAGTAAAGTTGTCAAACTCCCATGACAACGGTTCTTGTAAAGCAATCTTTGTTAAAAAGTGTAATTTGTTTTTCTATCACCTTGTTAGGATCCAAAAATTCAATGAATGCAGTTAGGATTTCCACTCCTGACAATTTTAATATGTCAAGATTACTCTCTTTCAAGATGGGATATTTCCTAACATTAACGACCTCAATATTAGCTCGTTAAGTATCTCAAAATATCCCGACTTTAAAGAGAATAAAAAAGATTGGCACATGAACATTACCAGGATGGAAAAATCCTAACTGCATTCATTGAATATCTGGATTTTGAAACAAAGTGGTATAAAATCAGATTTTTACTAAGTAAAAGAAAAAAGAGACAGCGAGTGGATGAAAGGGGCGTAGGGTTGAAAAGAGAAAATGGATATGATGAAAGAGTGTAGAACTCATCTATTTATAGAAAAAATTGGACTTTTAATAATGGTTCCTTCATTGTAATGGGTTTCTTTAGACAACGGTTACAACCATTGTCATAAGTCCTCCATTTCCGAAATTTTTTATAAAAGGAAATTTATAGACAACGGTTCTTCCGAGAACCAATGTAAAGGAGATTTTTGACAACGATTCTGTCTAAAGATCGTTGTCATAGGTCCTACTCTAGATATGGAAAAAGAATGTATTTTTTTGTAAAAAAGCATGACATGCTATGGTGCTATGTTTACCGATCTTTTTAGAGGAACCCAAGTACATTCTCACTCCTCTATCTCGTAATAACATTCCGCCTCCCTGTAACTTAGCTATGGAGTCCTTCGTTGCTACTGGTCGTCTCCCGATTTCCTGCCTCTTTCTCTCACACGGAAACTTGTTGGTATAGCTCTATCTCTATGAATTTTTTTTCTTGTAATTATTTTAAAAGTTAGTTTAATTTTTTCATCAGATTTGTTTGTGAATGTATTGTGAAGGTTTGAACCATTAGAGTTTGAATCACCCTAGAGGGGGTTAAATAGGGTGTGAAGGAAATTTTACGAAAAAATAAAAACTTTGTGCTCAAGTTAGAACTTAGAAATGCAAGTCGAGTCTAGATTGGACTCGAAGAAAAGAACAAATGATTGTTATCCGGGGCGAGAAAACCGGGATGGGATTAAACCGGATACCAAGTCAAATCCATTGTTTTGAATCCATAAAAATATAAGGATCGACTCACATAATTGTTCCCTTTGACAATTCAATACAAGTTTTCATAGGCATATAAGTTACCTTATCTCGCCATAGTACTCGCCTAACCGAGATACCCTTTATAGTTAGGTACAACCGAGTTGAGTTAACCTTTACAGTTTAATCAAGGGAAATACAGAGGATTTGAGTAGAAGTAAATGAGAGTAATTATAATTCTTAGTTCAACTCAAAAAGTTGACAATTAAGTACAGAGTTGAATGCTAGAATAAAGAGTATAAGAGTTGAAAGTTGTGTTACAGACAATCTTTTAAGTCTTGTAAGATAGCCTCTATTTATAAATAGCAGAGTAGATAGTCATTGTGCCTTGGGCTTGACTATTGGAAACAACTAGTCGTTGTAACGAATAATTTGAGTCCCTTAGAAAAGAACCGTTGTGAAAGTAGTCGTTGTGTATCGGTTCTTGGCTCAAAAAGTATTCCAACCCACTTGTTGTGTCTCGAAATCTTAGGTGGAAATAACATTAGACTCAAAAGTTAAAGTTTACCGAAAATAGTAACAAATCGTAACACCCCGCAACACCCCCGGGAGTATTACATCGCCGAGTTCCTTAGAGGAACTCCCAAGGCTCTTTCGGTGTTGGTTTGGCTGTCCAACTCAACTTAAAAGTAATACCGGTGGTATTCCCAAAAGAATATGAGATTCTCTCGATAATTTCAGCGAGTTCCGTTTGTAATCTGGACTAACCCATAAGCTACAAGCCTTAAAATCCTGCATAAAAAGCATAATAAAACTCGACAAGCCACACGCTCGGAGTATACAACTCAACGGCCACACGCCGGAGTTCAACCAATCATGCGGTAAAACTTAAAACAATCTAACTTAAAACAATCTATTGGTTACTATACATTTGGTATAACTATATGCACTAAATTACAAATACAACGTTTAGAAACAAGCAATGCATGTTAGCCACTTGGTCGCTTCCATCACCAACAATCGGTAGGAGTCCGAAGCTCTGGTAGGTGTGGATTCTACTTCGAAAGTGTACCTGCAACACTGGGTGGGGACGGGGCAATTTGTGGGGGTGAGCAATAATCAACGGGCTCACCGGAGTCTTAAACCCTTAAAATGGAAATTCTTTACACATAATACTCATAATAATGAAATCTCGAAAAAGCATAATAACGTAATAGGAATCTATATACTTTTCACTGAAATCTCTTGTAATGAAAAGATCAAGACTCTTTAATCACTTAAAAGCACACATTCACATTCAAGAATACTTCTTTTGGGGTTGAATCAACTTTTCGGGCCTTCGAGGATCCGAACTAGCACTTCTTTCATCTCGTGGCGCGACCCCGACAAAAAGGCTCCGGGACCTATCTTCTAGGAAGTCTCGGGGCGGGCATCCCGCCTCTGCAGGACCCCTATTAGAACCCTTCCCTCGAAGTTTCTAGCTGGGCGTCCCCGGTTCGAACCCTTCGGTATGCTAAACGATCCGTAGCTCGTCGATTCAAAACTATTTGCACATTCTCATTCATCACATTCACTTTACAGACTTTCTCAATCAATTTAGTATCAAGGAAGGCATGACACCACGTGTCACCCTTATAAATTCACTTTCTCAAATCAGCTTTGCTTCTTTAAAACACATTCACGTTCGAAAGACAGTTCACAAGAAATTGCATTCAAGAATTATTCACATTACTTACAAAACTCCTTTCGAAACTATTTTGAGCATCACGTAAAGTAATCACATAGCACAAATAATCACCATTCATTGCAAGCACTCATTCTCGACTCTTTTCCAACTAAGCTTTTCTCAATTCATCGAGTTTAGTACAATTGAATCCATTTTACGAGCCACAATAACCACAAGTGCATATCACTTAAGTGACGTTTCAAGTTCGTCACAATTCATTGCCTTTTGCCTCACTTACTCATTTTACGTTTCTACTTTGTAATTCAACTTCTTTTGCCCGTATTCAGTCACACCTCTCTTGCTCTCACTTTATTGCCTATGTCCCTTTCGTTGTGCTTAACTTCAAACTTGATTTCACCCCAAAGACTAAGATATGCTCTAAACTCATTATTTAACTCTTGCTCGTCCGTCCTTGGTTACGTAACTCTCAATCTCTTTTCATTATTCGATCTCCGTTACCTTTGCTTATTTTCACGCTTAGTTCAACCTCGAGGAATTAAATATACTTCGAATGTAATCAAGTTCACAATTGCCTATTCTCACTTACTTGTCCCAATTGCGCATTACTCAATACGAATTCATACTCCTCTTTATATTTCAACCTACCATTTCCCAATGTTCGTAATTAGCTCTTGATACCGCAGGTTCAAGAATCTCTAAAACTTAGTTAACTCATAATTCATATCCATGTCCTAACCCCTTACTCCTTAATAGATATCTAGAACTTCAAAACCACTCATTTGACCTGTACAATTTAACCTTTTCGGAATCAGCGAGGTTCGGTTCGACCCTAAACAACTACTAATCTCTTTAACGTTCCCAAATGAATTCTCTATTTAACCCATATGACTCCTTTCGTGACCCAATTCAACCCTATCAATTCTCTAAAATCCGTTCTAAACTCTTATTTCAATCTCAAACAACAATTAGGCCCGTTCTGCAATACAAATACTCAACGTTCATAACAATTCAATATTCAAATAACGCATTCAACAATCACAACCAATCCATTTAGATTTCGAAATTACTAATAGTTTGAAGTATAAGACTACCCACCTCGAGATCTTTGGGTTTGGAATTGATCGAATTGCTCGCTGTCCCAGCTTTGTGTTTGGGTTGTGTTTGGGTTCGGGGAAGGCTTGCTTCTTGCTTCGGTTCGGCGGTTATAGCCCCTGCCGCCCTCGGTCCGGCCCTCCCTCGTGCTCGCTGCCGGTCCGCCTCCCTTGTCGCCGTCGCCGGTCCCGGTTTCCGGCCGCTCTAACTCCCGCTCGTCTGTCTTTGTTTCGGGTCTCTGTTGCGCCCTCGCTCTATCCCAACCTCTCGCTTCCTTCCCTCGCTCGCGTCGCCGGCTGCCCGCTGCGTTCATTACTCCGCTCGCCGGCCTCCGGCCTCGCTTCGATTCCCGCACGCCTCCTCTCTCTCTTTCCCCTTTCGGTGCTCTCCCTTCGCCGCGTCGCTCGCGTCGCTCGCGTCGCTCGCGCCGACCGTCGCCTTCGGTCCCGCGGTGGTCGCCCGTCCTCGTGGTCTCCTTCGCCGAGCGCACTCGCCCCCTCCCTCTCTCTCTTCCGTTCGGTGGTTCTCTCTCTCTCCCTCGCTCTGTTGCTCTGCTTCTTCTTCCTCTGCTGCCCGGGCTCCACCGATTAAACTCTTGGTCCTTAACCCCATTGGACCCCCAAATTTAATTTCTATCTCATTTCCAACTTAAACCAAAGCCCACCTCTTCATTATTCAATGAAAATAATCGCCGGCCCATATATCACAAGTCTATATCTCCTCTCTTCCATCCTCTTACACTCGCTGCATCCCAACGTATTTTAATACGTCGGCCACGACAATTCCTAATCACCCAACGGTTCAGCTCGAGATGAGAAAGGAAGGCAATTTCCTTGATTTTATTCATTCGCCACAGCCTCCAAAGGAATTCTAACGTAATATGTCCGGCCGTAAATAAAATCGAGTCACTCAACCCCCCGGTTGCGGGGAAAAATACTCAATAATTCTATGCTTTTCGATTGTTTTCTTTAAAATTCCGGGTATTACACAAACAACCCTAACATAGTATATGAGCTCGCTCGAAAACGTTGTTTTCTATCTCCGGCTATTAACGAGTGATAAGTCGGTTGTTTTTTCTTTTCAAAATGAGATCAAACGACTTTAATCAACTCTGTAAAAATAAAACTAAATTGGTACTCAAAGTATAAAATACTTTAGTCCAAGATTAAACAAGGATTATAATTAATTAAATTAATTAACGGCTAAAAATCCTTAATTTAATTAAGTGAAAATTTTCAAGTATAATATTCAATATATTTCAATTTCATTTGTGACTATACTCGAATAGTAAGTGAGGTAAAAGAATTGTAGACACATTTTAGAGTTTTTCATTTAAAAATTAAATAAATCTCCTTAGAATTAACGTAGTAATTCTGTTTTGAAAAATAAAGCATGCCGAGTTGAGAAGATGAATTAAGCAAGTGAAATAATTTGGGCAATGTCCGAGTGCTGTCCGAGTGGGTGAAAGACCCATAATTGAGTGCTCACTCTTTTTGAGTGGGTCGGACAAAGATAAAAAACTCAAAGATAATATTTCTAAATATGGGAATGACTTGAATTGAAAACCATAAGGAGAGATAAGTTCATACTTGAGTCTTTAATCTCCTCCTTTTTTATAAAGGGGATCCAACACTTAGAAAGATGAGTTAGTATCTTAAAGCAATAAGACTTAGATAGAAACAAATTCGGAGCTCAAAGAATGTTATGTATCATAGATATATCATTAGCTATTTGAGCAAACCGAATAATCATAAGTGATAGAATATCCGAGTGTTATGTAAAAAAATATTATGAGTTCACTTTTGATAATTCAAGCAAAGATCATTTGATTCTAAGTCTAAAAGCATAAAGAGTATAAGATTAATAGAGCAAGTTATGTAAGTTGTATCGGACCAAAACAAAGAAGATGTATTTAAGATATGTAGAAAGACTGAAATTATCATTGGATTAACGAGTTGATATATAAACAGATAAAAAAATTAAATCACTCCCCCTTAACCATACAAGTCTTTCTCCCCTATGCATTTCATTAAAATAATATAGCAGGAGCAGGGGAGAAATAATGTGGGACAAAAGTAAAGACAAGAATTAAAATTAGGAAGGGGTTGGAGCAGTCCGATTGGAAGAGAATGGCCTAGTGCCCTGCGTTTGTGGGGATAAAAATGAGAAAAATTTGGAGTTTGCATAGCCGGTAGCGAGTGGAGGAGGCAGCGAAGAGGTTGCTTGTCCGAGTAGGCTGAGCTAGCTGGGCTGCCTCGCATTGAATTAGGGGCTATTCTTCCTCTTCTTCCATGTCCGAGCCTTCACCTTGAACAGGTTGAATGGCTTGTGGAAATGGAGAGGCTTTCGATTGGCCAACTCTAACTTCCTCGAAGCTGATTCTTTATCCTTAGAAGAACAAATCATTTAGGCTGCAGACTTCTACTTCTACGTCTTCTTCCTCTTCTTCCTCTAAGTCCGAGGTAGATTTTGATTCTTCTTCTTCTTCTGCTGGGCACTCTTAAAGGAGCTTAATCTGCTTTTCCTTCCTTCGAATGATGTCTTGGAGCTCATTAATCAGATTTTGACTACGATTAATTTTCTTCGAGTCGTTGCTTGCAGTTGGGTCGAAGCGATATAAAGGATTGGAAGACTCTAAGAGTTTATTGTAACTCTTTGGCCGGAGCGATAAAATGAGAGGCCACCCTTTCAAGGAGATGAGTAGAGGGGGCTGATTGATATGAAGAACTAGCAACTACAAGAAGAGGTTCTTGGGTGCGCTTCTTAGGATGCGAATGAGGTGGAGGAATTTCGAATGAGTGAGTCCGGACACCAAGTGCGGATTCTTAGTATCCAAGATTCGAAGCTTGTTTACGCCAATAGAAACGACTAGCTTTAGAAACATTGTGGGATCATTAGAGAGCTTGACCTCAAAGTGAGCAAAAATTTTGGAGAGAAGGGCTCCAAAAGGAAGAGGTCAACCTCATACCCTTTGAGGATATCAAACAAAACTTTGAGAACCTCGCTGTCGGGATTCTTCTTTAAGGGGTAGAATGAGAAGATAACATGTGACATATTTGGCCACCTTCAAGAAGACAAAGACATAGGTACCATTTTGTCAAAAGTTGCAATTATGCAAGAATTTGTCAAAAGCAATAGTAAAAATCCATGTGACTTCCTCATGGTGGATTTTACTATTCATCCACTATTCACTCATGGGTTTTGTCGGAAGAATCTTTGTTCTGTTCAAACTTTCTACTGGCAAGAAGCTGTTCAAGATAAGATGATTTATCATCTACTATTCATACTTTTGGTCTAATCAAGACTGTTCCAATAATTCAACATTGTCGGAAGATTTTATGAAGATCAAGATTCCATTTCAATCAAGACTCTCAACCGTCAAGTGTGCGACGTTTATTCATTTTGTTCCACTATAAATATGTATTCATTTCTCATTAGGAAGGCATCGCAAAAATAGCCTAATCACTTGTAATCACAAACACTTGCCTTCTATCCCTTACCCTTTGTATCCAACCTCTCTCGGAGAGCACTATTCAAATCTTGTATCAATTTTCAAATATCAATCAAAGTAAGTTTTGATTCATTATCTTGTTCTTTATTTCAATTATTTTCAGTTTCTTGATTTCAATCTTTTGTTTTCGAAAGTTCAATTTGTTAAGTTAATTTGTCCCTGTCTCCCTGCTACTCCACCACAACAGTACCCGAAGCTTCGTCCCCAAGCTCTAGTCCGGTCCTGTCAATAGGAGACAGGACCGGACTAGAGCTTGGGGACGAAGCTCGGGGTACTGTTGTGGTGGAGTAGCAGGGGAGACAGGGGACAAATTAACTTAACAAATTGAACTTTCGAAAACAAAAGATTGAAATCAAGAAACCGAAAATAATTGAAATAAAGAACAAGATAATGAATCAAAACTTACTTTGATTGATATTTGAAAATTGATACAAGATTTGAATAATGCTCTCCGAGAGAGGTTGGATACAAAGGGTAAGGGATAGAAGGCAAGTGTTTGTGATTACAAGTGATTAGGCTATTTTTGCGATGCCTTCCTAATGAGAAATGAATACATATTTATAGTGGAACAAAATGAATAAACGTCGCACACTTGGACGGTTGAGAGTCTTGATTGAAATGGAATCTTGATCTTCATAAAAATCTTCCGACAATGTTGAATTATTGGAACAGTCTTGATTAGACCAAAAGTATGAATAGTAGATGATAAATCATCTTATCTTGAACAGTTCTTGCCAGGTAGAAAGTTTGAACAGGAACAAAGATTCTTCCGACAAAAACCCATGAGTGAATAGTGGATGAATAGTAAAATCCACCATGAGGAAGTCACATGGATTTTTACTATTGCTTTTTGACAAATTCTTGCATAATTGCAACTTTTGACAAAATGGCACCTATGTCTTTGTCTTCTTGAAGGTGGCCAAATATGTCACATGTTATCTTGATCATAAAACCCTGAATAGTAAGTGAATAGTACTATCCACTTCCTTCCGGGGCATTTTGAGAGGTGAAATGGGAAATTTCACCGAAACAAAATACTGAAAACCTGCATAAAAACGTTAGTAAAATTTTATTTTATTTTTTTTATTTTTTTTTTTTGAATCATCCCTTACGAATCATATATCGTAAGGATCTTGAGCGCATGGCCCATCAAAGGGGTCATAATCTGATTGAATCTCCTCATCGGAACCGATACTTGGTTCTTTAAGGAGTAATTGCTGATGTTGTTTTTTGAGTAACATAATCTCTTTTTTGAGTAATTGAATTTCTTCCTCTTGAATCTTCTCTTTTCCTTTTGAAGATGTCTCTTTCTTCCGTGGAGTAGGTGGTGCTTGGTTGAATGGGTGGAGCTGTCTTTATCCCTAAAGCGAGCTTTGAAATTAAATTTCTCCCACCATTTGAGCTTGAATTCACGAACTAATGAATAAGATGCTTGGAGGTTTGTAATGTTGGATAATTGAAAATGACCAACAAAGGATCCATGGAAATCCATATTTTTTGTGGAATAGGATTTCTTTAAGATCTGGACTGCTGGTTGAGGTGCTTGAATAAGCGATGAAGTGTTTACGCACTTCTTACGGCCAAATGTCTTGAAGTGATCCCATGGTTATCCACCATTCGTAGAACCAAATGGGAAATTGAATGTCTGTTTTTGTATCGAAGCATATGAACCATGAATGGTTGAATGGTCCGTAGTAAAATGTGTGATACCAGGCTTTTTCGTAATCAACATAATTATATCCTGGTGGATTGAAAGGTTGAGAAAATGGTTTGATTGTAAACTTGTCACCAAATTCTTTAATGGTAAGAATCTTGAGAATTCGTAACTTTGAATAGGCTATCTGATTTGTATTTGTTTTGTCCGGAATGTGTTCAATAAGGGCGGATTTTGAATCAACAAGAATAAACTCATAAAAAGTTCTTGTTTTGAGAGGGTTATCATGAATAAAAAAGCATTCAGGTAAGAATGTGGCTTTGACTAATTCGTTGAGTGTAGAAAGGTTTTGAGGTCTGTCTATACTTTGTGTAGGCAATGTGTTCTTTAATTGTTTTTGTAAAATACTTTGAATCAAAAGAAGAATTCAAAGCTGATGGTTTTTGATATTTTGTAGAAACTTGAGAATAAGTCAAAGGAGGAAAGTCATGTTTTTGTAGGACTTGAAATGTATTAGTAGTTGGTATTGAAATTTGAGAAGGGGTGATTGGCTTGATTGCATAATGAAGAGGAGTTTGAATCTTTCGGTCTTTGTCTTGACTCATAGCTGAAAGAAAAGAATCTTTATTAAGAAGCATATTGATAAAACAATGCCTTTTAAAGGATGAATTTTTGAAAGTATAGAAGATATGAATTTGAATGTAATGCATTTTTCATGAATGCGGGTATGAATACCAAATTGATCAACTTGAAAAGGATAGATTTGGGTAATGAATGGGGTACCTAATATAACTTCTTGTCCTATGTCCCGGACTAAGACAAAAGTGTTTTTGAAACTATAACCTTGATTACGAGACATAGACATTTGATAGTTTGTACTTGAATTTGTAACGCCATTCCATTAGCACTATGGAGGCGCTCTTTAGTTTTTTCATAATAAATAGATGGAATTAAACCTTCTTTAATACAATTTTGATCTGCTCCACTATCAAGTAAAGCAATAGTATTGAACTCATAATTATCATTAATTTTTAAAGTAATATGTATATACCATTTTTGATAATTAATATGATTAATAGTTGAAATAAATAATTGATTAGAGATACTAGGAGTATCTTCATTAATAATAGGACTACTTGATTTATTTTCTATTATTGATAATCTAGTTTCTAACTCTAAATCTTTAGTCTGGAGTAAACACAAATTTTGATTAATCTCTTTAATCTGTTCTTTAAGATTATTTATTTCCATTTTTAAATCTTGAATATTAACAACTTTTAAAATATTTGGAGTGTCGTATTTTTCAAATATTTTATTGATACTTAATCCTGGAGGAGGGGTTTTTAATAAATCTTCTTTAATTAGAATACCTTTGAGTTTTTCTAAATATTCCTTTTTTAATTCGGGATCTTGAATTTGTTCTATTAAATCTATTAAAAATTCTTTTTCGTTTTTAGTAGTATTGATCATATTAATATATTTATAACAAATTCTTGAAGATTCATTTCCGATGAATAATCACTTGAATTACTTTCTAACTCGTAAAGATTATTATCTTCGAGTCGGAGGAATTATCGGAATTGACTGGAGTATCTTTTAATTCAAATAATGAAATAATTTTTCTTTAATTTCGTGATTGTCTTCACAAATTTCATTGAGTTTTTCTTTGACTTTACAATTTTTTGCATAATGACCTTGTTTTCCACATTTGAAACAAGTGGGTTTATTAGTGGTTTTTTTATTTGGAATATTTTTCTTGGGAATAGTATTTGTTTTATTATTAGTTTTACGATTGAATTGTTTTCTTTTATTAACTTGATTAGCTTTTCTCTTTTGAACGAAGGAGCAATGGGTTGTGGAATACAGAAAGCTTCACAAAAGGATCCTAGCTCTTTTCTTGTGGCGGCTTTATCGGTTGAATATCTTGCTTGTAATTTTAATTCATTGCATAAAGAAATACCTTCTTTTTAATGAATCCTAATAACTCGACCAAACGTGATTTGATCATATGGAATTGGATCTTGTCCAGTAACATCTTTCAATTTATTGAATATTCTTTGAGAAAATAGATTCGGTAATCCCGAAATAAATTTCTCTTTCCAATATGGTTGACGACAATCATGTCTTTTTAATAAATATGAAAAATATATATCTTTATACCAATTGTAATCTTCTAATCTGGAGCATCTAAGGTTAGTTAAGAGGATTTCTTGGCCACTTAACATGTCTTTTGGAGTCCCTAGAAGATTAACAACTATAGTATGGACTAATGTATAAACAGACTTCTTTATGATTTTTAATACTCAGACGTTCTTCGTCTGTCATATAATTTTCCCACCAAGACTTTAAAGACCCGGTGAAACCTGAAATTAATAAATCAAAGGCTTGAATTTCTGGAGCTCCTTTGGATGTATAGACAGCATATGCCATCATCATCCTATGAAGAATAATTAATGCCTCATGTTCGGATTTTCCATCTAAATTCCATTCATAGATGGAACCACCATCGAAGGCTTCGTAACTATTGTTTTTATTGATTCCAGTTGAAGATCCGGAGGGGTACTTCTAGAGTAGTAAGGGAATTCTTTTTTATTGGAAATTTTATTAATATCAAATGTTTCAAAATCTTCTTGAGAGTTATCTAAAACATTAAGAGTGTTACTTGAACTGGAAGCTTGATTAAGTTTTTCATCGATTCTTTTAATTAATGGAAAGATTAGGATGTAATATCCGATTCTTTACATGGTGGACCATATTTGCTCAAGAACATAAATTACCAGATCCCCTAGGTATCAAAGAAATCAATACTAATATTGATCTTAGCAAGAAATGGACATTAAAGAATGGAGAAATTATTGTAGCAATAACTCCTCCTAAGCAAGAGATTTTGATCCCTACGGATCAAGGTCATATTCCAGACTTCTCCCTTTAAGATAGGAAGAAATAATCCAGACAACTCTCAAGTAGAGTTGGATGACATTAAAAATTTATCATCAAAACAACTATACTAATGAAATATTACATACGAGTATCTCAACAGGTCAATATGGTTTCAACTCAAATTGAGGCAATATCTAAAAAGAAGATATTGACCAATTATCCAGAAAGATTAGAAAATTTAGATTTAAATAGAGATTCAAAGAAACCCTTATTCCTTAATGATATTTCTTCTCCTCTCATTAAACTTAATAAGAACAAAAATTTATCCACTTCCTTCTCGGGGCATTTTGAGAGGTGAAATGGGAAATTTCACCGAAGCAAAATACGAAAACCTGCATAAAAACGTTAGTAAAAATTTTTTTTTTTTTTTTTTTTTTTTTGAATCATCCCTTACGAATCATATATCGTAAGGATCTTGAGCGCATGGCCCATCAAAGGGGTCATAATCTGATTGAATCTCCTCATCGGAACCGATACTTGGTTCTTTAAGGAGTAATTGCTGATGTTGTTTTTGAGTAACATAATCTCTTTTTTGAGTAATTGAATTTCTTCCTCTTGAATCTTCTCTTTTCCTTTTGAAGATGTCTCTTTCTTACGTGGAGTAGGTGGTCTTTGGTTGAATGGGTGGAGTCTGTCTTTATCTCTAAAGCGACTTTGAAATTAAATTTCTCCCACCATTTGAGCTTGAATTCACGAACTAATGAATAAGATGCTTGGAGGTTTGTAATGTTGGATAATTGAAAATGACCAACAAAGGATCCATGGAAATCCATATTTTTTGTGGAATAGGATTTCTTTAAGATCTCGGATCTGCTGGTTGAGGTGCTTGAATAAGCGATGAAGTGTTTCGCACTTCTTCCGGCCAAATGTCTTGAAGTGATCCCATGGTTATCCACCATTCGTAGAACCAAATGGGAAATTGAATGTACTGTTTTGTATCGAAGCATATGAACCATGAATGGTTGAATGGTCCGTAGTAAAATGTGTGATACCGAGGCTTTTTCGTAATCAACATAATTATATCCTGGTGGATTGAAAGGTTGAGAAAATGGTTTGATTGTAAACTTGTCACCAAATTCTTTAATGGTAAGAATCTTTATTAAGAAGCATATTGATAAAACAATGCCTTTTAAAGGATGAATTTTTTTTGAAAGTATAGAAGATATGAATTTGAATGTAATGCATTTTTCATGAATACGGGTATGAATACCAAATTGATCAACTTGAAAAGGATAGATTTGGGTAATGAATGGGGTACCTAATATAACTTCTTGTCCTATGTCCCGGACTAAGACAAAAGTGTTTTTGAAACTATAACCTTGATTACGAGACATAGACATTTGATAGTTTGTACTTGAATTTGTAACGCCATTCCATTAGCACTATGGAGGCGCTCTTTAGTTTTTTCATAATAAATAGATGGAATTAAACCTTCTTTAATACAATTTTGATCTGCTCCACTATCAAGTAAAGCAATAGTATTGAACTCATAATTATCATTAATTTTTAAAGTAATATGTATATACCATTTTTGATAATTAATATGATTAATAGTTGAAATAAATAATTGATTAGAGATACTAGGAGTATCTTCATTAATAATAGGACTACTTGATTTATTTTCTATTATTGATAATCTAGTTTCTAACTCTAAATCTTTAGTCCGGAGTAAACACAAATTTTGATTAATCTCTTTAATCTGTTCTTTAAGATTATTTATTTCCATTTTTAAATCTTGAATATTAACAACCTTTAAAATATTTGGAGTGTCGTATTTTTCAAATATTTTATTGATACTTAATCCTGGAGGAGGGGTTTTTAATAAATCTTCTTTAATTAGAATACCTTTGAGTTTTTCTAAATATTCCTTTTTAATTCAGGATCTTGAATTTGTTCTATTAAATCTATTAAAAATTCTTTTTCGTTTTTAGTAGTATTGATCATATTAATACATTTATAACAAATTCTTGAAGATTCATTTCCTGATGAATAATCACTTGAATTACTTTCTAACTCGTAAAGATTATTATCTTCGAGTCGGAGGAATTATCGAATTGACTGGAGTATCTTTTAATTCAAATAATGAAATAATTTTTTCTTTAATTTCGTGATTGTCTTCACAAATTTCATTGAGTTTTTCTTTGACTTTACAATTTTTTGCATAATGACCTTGTTTTCCACATTTGAAACAAGTAGTTTTCTTTAAAATATTTTTCATAGGGGTAACTTTAAAAGTATTTATTTTGTTAGATTGCCCTTTTTGATTGGTTCTTCTTTTTATAGAAGGATTTTTAATTTGAGCAAGAATCCTAGTGACTTTTTGTAGAGCTTCATTGGCATAGTTGTTTTGATAGTAGATCTTTTTAATATTATCTAACTCTATTTGAGATTTATCTGGATTATTTCTTCCTATTTTAAAGGGAGAAGTCTGGAATATGACCTTGATCCGTAGGGATCAAAATCTCTTGCTTAGGAGGAGTTATTGCTACAATAATTTCTCCATTCTTTAATGTCCATTTCTTGCTAAGATCAATATTAGTATTGATTTCTTTGATACCTAGGGGATCTGGTAATTTATGTTCTTGAGCAAATATGGTCCACCATGTAAAGAATCGGATATTACATCCTAATCTTTCCATTAGTGAATACCATTCTTGCCTAATGAACGCTTGAGCTTGAAGATCAAAATGAGATAAAAACCATTGTTTTTTATCTCTATTTTCTATGGAATCGAAATCTTCTCTTAAAAGTTTTTATTTATTGTAAAGGGTGCTGTAATAACATTAATAGAAGAGTAAGAAGGAGGTTGCATAACAGAATGAGTAGGGGAACCTATCGATGAACTAGTTTCATCAAGCTGGCTCAGCTATTGGAGATTTGTAATAAATCTTTGAAGAAGAAGGAGTTGAATCATCAACTTGATTATCCCTAAGATAATCATAATTAGTGGTTCTTGAAGGTATAGAGAAAGAAGATGCGGGAAGATCTCTTTTTCGAAGATCTTGAAAAGGATCTTTCATTGATAGAGTTGAATCTTATTAAAACTCTACCATCGGGTTCTTCTATAACCTCGTTGAATATTCTTTTGAGCAATATTTCTTGGAGGCCTAATGTTTTGAATAATAAACTCTTGAGGAATGGTTATTTCATTCCACTTTAATAGCTTAGGAGTAAAACTTAAAGTATTATCTGATTCAATCTTTAATAATATTGTTTCATCCAAAGATGGCTTTAATAAGCATTTTGGATTCAAATGAGAGGATAATAACTTGAAATAAACTCTATATGTAATAGCAAAGTTTCTTGATAATTCTCTAAATAATACTTTTGAATTATTTTGCATATGAATATCTAATATTAAGGTGTCCATGATCCGGGGATCATTTAGATCTACTTGAAAAGTTTGGACAACCATTGAAATATATTGGACCATTACAGGTATTAGTTTGAATCATAGCTAATAAAGAGTCTTGATATCTAATTAATCTATTGTCTCTAAGTGCCATAAAGATAGGACAATCTAATCCTAATCTTGTTAATGGCTTAAGAGCTATTTGAATCATGCCAAAATGAATATATCTATATTTCTCTTTATATTTATTAATAGAAATATTGGATAATAACTTAATGGTTTGAAACTCTTCATCTAAGCTGAAGGTTTCCTCATGATCTTTAATGGAAAAAGTTGTATTGAAATCAAACTTGCCTATTTGATAGATAGTTTCTATCTTTTGCTTTGGAATAGACCAATTTGAGAAATCAACTTGGCAGTGACCTCTCTGCTATTGACCACATTAGTACTCTTGCTAGTTCCTAAACCTAGATGATCTCGTAACCAAGAGGCCATCACGGCTTAAGCTTGACTACTTTGTCGATAATTACGCACACACACTACCGGGACCACCGGGACCACCCTCTACCGGGACCACCTCACACGGCTGACCAACGGATAACATGGGGCTGACCAACGGCTGATCAACGCTAGGCCTTACGGTGCAACAACAAAATAGACAGACTTGGCTCCGATACCAATAGGAGACAGGACCGGACTAGAGCTTGGGGACGAAGCTCGGGTACTGTTGTGGTGGAGTAGCAGGGGAGACAGAGGACAAATTAACTTAACAAATTGAACTTTCGAAAACAAAAGATTGAAATCAAGAAACTGAAAATAATTGAAATAAAGAATAAGATAATGAATCAAAACTTACTTTGATTGATATTTGAAAATTGATACAAGAAGTGGATAGTACTATTCACTTACTATTCAGGGTTTTATGATCAAGATAACATGTGACATATTTGGCCACCTTCAAGAAGACAAAGACATAGGTGCCATTTTGTCAAAAGTTGCAATTATGCAAGAATTTGTCAAAAAGCAATAGTAAAAATCCATGTGACTTCCTCATGCTGGATTTTACTATTCATCCACTATTCACTCATGGGTTTTTGTCGGAAGAATCTTTGTTCCTGTTCAAACTTTCTACCTGGCAAGAACTGTTCAAGATAAGATGATTTATCATCTACTATTCATACTTTTGGTCTAATCAAGACTGTTCCAATAATTTAACATTGTCGGAAGATTTTTATGAAGATCAAGATTCCATTTCAATCAAGACTCTCAACCGTCCAAGTGTGCGACGTTTATTCATTTTGTTCCACTATAAATATGTATTCATTTCTCATTAGGAAGGCATCGCAAAAATAGCCTAATCACTTGTAATCACAAACACTTGCCTTCTATCCCTTACCCTTTGTATCCAACCTCTCTCGTGAGAGCATTATTCAAATCTTGTATCAATTTTCAAATATCAATCAAAGTAAGTTTTGATTCATTATCTTGTTCTTTATTTCAATTATTTTCAGTTTCTTGATTTCAATCTTTTGTTTTCGAAAGTTCAATTTGTTAAGTTAATTTGTCCCCTGTCTCCCCTGCTACTCCACCACAACAGTACCCGAGCTTCGTCCCCAAGCTCTAGTCCGGTCCTGTCTCCTATTGGTATCGGAGCCAAGTCTGTCTATTTTGTTGTTGCACCGTAAGGCCTAGCGTTGGTCAGCCCCATGTTATCCGTTGGTCAGCCGTGTGAGGTGGTCCCGGTAGAGGGTGGTCCCGGTGGTCCCGGTAGTGTGTGTGCGTAATTATCGACAAAGTAGTCAAGCTTAAGCTGTGATGGCCTCTTGGTTACGAGATCATCTAGGTTTAGGAACTAGCAAGAGTACTAATGTGGTCAATAGCAGAGAGGTCACTGCCAAGTTGATTTCTCAAATTGGTCTATTCCAAAGCAAAAGATAGAAACTATCTATCAAATAGGCAAGTTTGATTTCAATACAGCTTTTTCCATTAAAGATCATGAGGAAACCTTCAGCTTAGATGAAGAGTTTCAAACCATTAAGTTATTATCCAATATTTCTATTAATAAATATAAAGAGAAATATAGATATATTCATTTTGGCATGATTCAAATAGCTCTTAAGCCATTAACAAGATTAGGATTAGATTGTCCTATCTTTATGGCACTTAGAGACAATAGATTAATTAGATATCAAGACTCTTTATTAGCTATGATTCAAACTAATACCTGTAATGGTCCAATATATTTCAATGGTTGTCCAAACTTTTCAGTAGATCTAAATGATCCCTGGATCATGGACACCTTAATATTAGATATTCATATGCAAAATAATTCAAAAGTATTATTTAGAGAATTATCAAGAAACTTTGCTATTACATATAGAGTTTATTTCAAGTTATTATCCTCTCATTTGAATCCAAAATGCTTATTAAAGCCATCTTTGGATGAAACAATATTATTAAAGACTGAATCAGAAAATACTTCAAGTTTTACTCCTAAGCTATTAAAGTGGAATGAAATAACCATTCCTCAAGAGTTTATTATTCAAAACATTAGGCCTCCAAGAAATATTGCTCAAAAGAATATTCAACGAGGTTATAGAAGAACCCGATGGTAGAGTTTTAATAAGATTCAACTCTATCAATGAAAGATCCTTTTCAAGATCTTCGGAAAAAGAGATCTTCCCGGATCTTCTTTCTCTATGCCTTCAAGAACCACTAATTATGATTATCTTAGGGATAATCAAGTTGATGATTCAACTCCTTCTTCTTCAAAGATTTATTACAAATCTCCAATAGCTGAGCCAGTTGATGAAACTAGTTCATCGATAGGTTCCCCTACTCATTCTGTTATGCAACCTCCTTCTTACTCTTCTATTAATGTTATTACAGCACCCTTTACAATAAATAAAAACTTTTTAAGAGAAGATTTCGATTCCATAGAAAATAGAGATAAAAAACAGTGGTTTTTATCTCATTTTGATCTTCAAGCTCAAGCGTTCATTAGGCAAGAATGGTATTCACTAATGGAAAGATTAGGATGTAATATCCGATTCTTTACATGGTGGACCATATTTGCTCAAGAACATAAATTACCAGATCCCCTAGGTATCAAAGAAATCAATACTAATATTGATCTTAGCAAGAAATGGACATTAAAGAATGGAGAAATTATTGTAGCAATAACTCCTCCTAAGCAAGAGATTTTGATCCCTACGGATCAAGGTCATATTCCAGACTTCTCCCTTTAAAATAGGAAGAAATAATCCGGATAAATCTCAAATAGAGTTAGATAATATTAAAAGATCTACTATTAAAACAACTATGCCAATGAAGCTCTACAAAAAGTCACTAGGATTCTTGCTCAAATTAAAAATCCTTCTATAAAAGAAGAACCAATCAAAAAGGGCAATCTAACAAAATAAATACTTTTAAAGTTACCCCTATGAAAAATATTTTAAAGAAAACTACTTGTTTCAAATGTGGAAAACAAGGTCATTATGCAAAAATTGTAAAGTCAAAGAAAAACTCAATGAAATTTGTGAAGACAATCACGAAATTAAAGAAAAAATTATTTCATTATTTGAATTAAAAGATACTCCAGTCAATTCGATAATTCCTCGACTCGAAGATAATAATCTTTACGAGTTAGAAAGTAATTCAAGTGATTATTCATCAGGAAATGAATCTTCAAGAATTTGTTATAAATGTATTAATATGATCAATACTACTAAAAACGAAAAAGAATTTTTAATAGATTTAATAGAACAAATTCAAGATCCTGAATTAAAAAGGAATATTTAGAAAAACTCAAAGGTATTCTAATTAAAGAAGATTTATTAAAAACCCCTCCTCCAGGATTAAGTATCAATAAAATATTTGAAAAATACGACACTCCAAATATTTTAAAAGTTGTTAATATTCAAGATTTAAAAATGGAAATAAATAATCTTAAAGAACAGATTAAAGAGATTAATAAAAATTTATGTTCACTCCAAACTAAAGACTTAGAGTTAGAAACTAGATTATCAATAATAGAAAATAAATCAAGTAGTCCTATTATTAATGAAGATACTCCTAGTATCTCTAATCAATTATTTATTTCAACTATTAATCATATAAATTATCAAAAATGGTATATTCATATTACTTTAAAAATTAATGATAATTATGAGTTCAATACTATTGCTTTACTTGATAGTGGAGCAGATCAAAATTGTATTAAAGAAGGTTTAATTCCATCTATTTATTATGAAAAAACTAAAGAGCGCCTCCATAGTGCTAATGGAATGGCGTTACAAATTCAGTACAAACTATCAAATGTCTATGTTCGTAATCAAGGTTATAGTTTCAAAAACACTTTTGTCTTAGTCCGGGACATAGGACAAGAAGTTATATTAGGTACCCCATTCATTACCCAAATCTATCCTTTTCAAGTTGATCAATTTGGTATTCATACCCAGATTCATGAAAAATGCATTACATTCAAATTCATATCTTCTATACTTTCAAAAAATTCATCCTTTAAAAGGCATTGTTTTATCAATATGCTTCTTAATAAAGATTCTTTTCTTTCAGCTATGAGTCAAGACAAAGACCGAAAGATTCAAACTCCTCTTCATTATGCAATCAAGCCAATCACCCCTTCTCAAATTTCAATACCAACTACTAATACATTTCAAGTCCTACAAAAACATGACTTTCCTCCTTTGACTTATTCTCAAGTTTCTACAAAATATCAAAAACCATCAGTTTTGAATTCTTCTTTTGATTCAAAGTATTTTACAAAAACAATTAAAGAACACATTGCCTACACAAAGTATAGACAGACCTCAAAACCTTTCTACACTCAACGAATTAGTCAAAGCCACATTCTTACCTCGAATGCTTTTTATTCATGATAACCCTCTCAAAACAAGAACTTTTTATGAGTTTATTCTTGTTGATTCAAAATCCGCCCTTATTGAACACATTCCGGACAAAACAAATACAAATCAGATAGCCTATTCAAAGTTACGAATTCTCAAGATTCTTACCATTAAAGAATTTGGTGACAAGTTTACAATCAAACCATTTTCTCAACCTTTCAATCCACCAGGATATAATTATGTTGATTACGAAAAAGCCTGGTATCACACATTTTACTACGGACCATTCAACCATTCATGGTTCATATGCTTCGATACAAAAACAGACATTCAATTTCCCATTTGGTTCTACGAATGGTGGATAACCATGGGATCACTTCAAGACATTTGGCCGGAAGAAGTGCGAAACACTTCATCGGTTATTCAAGCACCTCAACCAGCGAGTCCAGATCTTAAAGAAATCCTATTCCACAAAAAATATGGATTTCCATGGATCCTTTGTTGGTCATTTTCAATTATCCAACATTACAAACCTCCAGCATCTTATTCATTAGTTCGTGAATTCAAGCTCAAATGGTGGGAGAAATTTAATTTCAAAGCCGCTTTAGGGATAAAGACAGACTCCACCCATTCAACCAAGCACCACCTACTCCACGGAAGAAAGAGACATCTTCAAAAGGAAAAGAGAAGATTCAAGAGGAAGAAATTCAATTACTCAAAAAGAGATTATGTTACTCAAAAAACAACATCAGCAATTACTCCTTAAAGAACCAAGTATCGGTTCCGATGAGGAGATTCAATCAGATTATGACCCCTTTGATGGGCCATGCGCTCAAGATCCTTACGATATATGATTCGTAAGGGTTGATTCAAAAAAAAAAAAAAAAAAAAAAAAAAAAATTTTACTAACGTTTTTATGCAGGTTTTCAGTATTTTGCTTCGGTGAAATTTCCCATTTCACCTCTCAAAATGCCCGGGAAGGAAGTGGATAGTACTATTCACTTACTATTCAGGGTTTTATGATCAAGATAACATGTGACATATTTGGCCACCTTCAAGAAGACAAAGACATAGGTGCCATTTTGTCAAAAGTTGCAATTATGCAAGAATTTGTCAAAAAAGCAATAGTAAAAATCCATGTGACTTCCTCATGGTGGATTTTACTATTCATCCACTATTCACTCATGGGTTTTTGTCGGAAGAATCTTTGTTCCTGTTCAAACTTTCTACCTGGCAAGAACTGTTCAAGATAAGATGATTTATCATCTACTATTCATACTTTTGGTCTAATCAAGACTGTTCCAATAATTCAACATTGTCGGAAGATTTTTATGAAGATCAAGATTCCATTTCAATCAAGACTCTCAACCGTCCAAGTGTGCGACGTTTATTCATTTTGTTCCACTATAAATATGTATTCATTTCTCATTAGGAAGGCATCGCAAAAATAGCCTAATCACTTGTAATCACAAACACTTGCCTTCTATCCCTTACCCTTTGTATCCAACCTCTCTCGGAGAGCACTATTCAAATCTTGTATCAATTTTCAAATATCAATCAAAGTAAGTTTTGATTCATTATCTTGTTCTTTATTTCAATTATTTTCAGTTTCTTGATTTCAATCTTTTGTTTTCGAAAGTTCAATTTGTTAAGTTAATTTGTCCCCTGTCTCCCCGCTACTCCACCACAACGAGTACTCCGAACGGTTCTCATCGGAAAAATAGAGAAGTCTAGCCTCAAACTTCAATTGTGTCACAAAAAGTTTTTACGAGCCTTGGGCTGGGCTCAAGCATGTTTAGAGAATAGCTCCTCGAAAGTTCGAGCAAAATATATTAGATTAGTGTCAAGAAATAGACAGTGAATATTGAAGAGCTTATGGAGGATATGGAGGTTCATAATGATTCGTTTGCCTTGAACCGAAGAGTAAAGAACATTGTCCTTAGTGGACAGATGTAGATAGAATTCCGAGACTACATCCGGGTAGATGTAGTCACACTAGTAAATGTTATCGAAGAATCCTGTTTTCTTAAGCGTTTCTACCTAAGACAGGTTTTGTGGATGAGAAGAATTCATTGTCCAGGAAATAGCGCTGCGCAACAATGGATTGTTTAAGATCTTCAAAGGCTAAGGCTTTGCCTTTCGAGGTTTCTTGTTGAGATTCCTCGAGCTGAGAAACAATTCTAGAAGTTCTAGCATTTTTGGTGGCTAAACCTCTTTCAACGGCTGCATATCTCTTAGGCATATTGAAAAAGATGGAAAGAAAATGACTAAGAGGAGTAGGAGCAGAAGAGATGTGAAAAAACAAATGCGAAAGAAAGATTAGAAGAGAACCTAAGTTTGAGAATTGAATGAGTCCGAGTGAGAGCAAGAGGTTCCGAGTTAGAAGTTTGAGAGAGCGTGAGAGAAAAGTAGCAAAGTATGAGAATGAGAATGAAAAAGTGCTAT
The DNA here is from genome assembly GCA_021018815.1 of Talinum fruticosum. Lineage (NCBI taxonomy): Eukaryota > Viridiplantae > Streptophyta > Magnoliopsida > Caryophyllales > Talinaceae > Talinum > Talinum fruticosum. Next base: position 6,676,894 of record JAITYX010000010.1, on the reverse strand, counting down.
TTATAGACAACTCGCTCTCAACGGATAGAAACCATAACTCGACCTAGTTATCAATGGAACATCTAGGATAACCGTTTACGATTCCAAGCATCTCTTAACGGTTACCTTTTGCAACCGCTTCTCAATGGCTAGTTTCAAGACTGATTGCACGTGTGTGTGTGTGAGAGAGAGAGAGAGAGAAATTTTTGAAAAAATATTCTAAGATTCTTTATTAAATTAGAGATGATCTCGAAGTTTGATATCCATTTTCTCTTAACCGAGTTTGACTCAATCATCTTTTTGAGTGCTCAAAAACAACTCGATCATTAACAACTAGAGCTCGGTTTCATGACTTTTCAACTAAACTACCATTCATTCGGACTATACTCGATCAAAACATGTATGAATAAAATAAACACATAGTAAATTAGGCAATAAAAAATGTAATCATGCATGCAACATACCAAGCTCATTTCTTATAAAGAAAAATTGATCTTGACTTAGTGGTTTAGTGAAAATATCAGCCAATTGGAGCATAGTAGGAATAAATTCAATTTCTATATCACTTTTTCCAGAATGATCTCTCATAAAGTGATATCCGATCTCAATGTGTTTAGTTTTTGCATGCTTGAACTAGGTTCTTGCTAACATCGATAGCACTATGATTGTCACACTTGATAAGAATGGTAGAGAAGGTCAGTCCCATATCCTTGATATATTGCTTTATCCACAATAATTGAGCACGGTAAGGTCCTGCTGCTATATACTCGGACTCGGCGGTTGGTAAGACGATCGAATTATGCTTCTTTGCATGCCAGGAGATGAGTAATTAACCCATAAATTGGCATGCTCCTGAAGTGCTTTTCCTATCAACCTTGTACCTAGCATAGTGAGTGTCCGAGTAGCCACTCGAGAGTCATACTTGAGTCTTTTGAGTACCGGAGACCAAGTATCTAAGTTCCTATAAGATATCTAAAAATTCTCTTTACTTGTAGTGAGATGTGATTCTTTTGGATTAGCTTGGAATCTTGTACATAAACAGACACTCGAATGTTATATATGGTCTACTAGACATAATATAGACTAGAGATATGACAATACCTATGTAGAGTTTCGATCTACTCGACTTACCATTTTCGTCCGAGTCACGTTTGGTACTCGCTACTCATTGGAGTTACTCGCTGGTTTAGCATCTTGTAACTTGTACTTCTTGAGTAATTCCTTTACATATTTGGACTTATGGACATAGATTCCATCTTTTTCTTGCTTGATTTGTAGTCCAAGAAAGAAATTAAGTTCTCCGATCATGCTCATTTGGAATTCTCGCCTCATAAACCCATAAAATTTTTGGCATAAAGACTCATTAGTAGCATCAAAAATTATATCATCAATATATATCTAAATTATGAGAAAGTATTTTCCCTTAGTTTTTATAAATAAGTTTTTGTTAACTAAACCTATTTTGAATCCATTTTTAACCAAGAAGCTACTTAACCTTTCTTACCAAGCTCTTGGAGCTTGTTTTAAACCATAAAAAGCTTTGTGCAATTTTAAAACATGATTTGGAAATTGAAAGTTTTCAAATGCATGGGGTTGCTCAACATATACTTCCTCTTGAATATAATAATTCAAAAATGCGCACTTAACATCCATTTGATATAGCTTGATGTTCATAGTGGATGTAAATGCTAAAAATTCCGATTGCCTCAATCCTAGCAATTGGTGTAAATGTCTCCCCACAATCTATTCCTTCGTCTTGGTTATACCCCTAAGTAATAAGTTTGACCTTATTTCTGATTACGAACCCTTCCTTATGTAGTTTGTTCTTAAATATCCATCTGGTTCCTATAAGTGGTGGTCGGAAGGTCGATTGGTCAAGGTCCTAATGTGGTTTCTTTCAAATTGTGAGAGCTCTTGTTGCATGACTTCTACCCATTCAGGTTCAAGTAGGGCTTCCATTACATTTTTAGGTTCAATTAATGAAATGAATGCAGAAAATGCACATAGATTATGCAAAGAAAACGCATTCTTACCCTTGACTTGATGTCGAAATGATATTTTCAGGTGGATGACACGAAGCATCCTTGAAAGCTTTATCCGACCTATGGTTTACAAGGTTGGATGGTTGAGAACTTGTTTCTTCAGCTGTTTGAGTTGGTTGTGTCTCTGTTTCTTCTTGTGCTGCAGCTTGTCCGAGCTAATTCTTGAACTTGTTTTATTTTGAGTATGCTCAGTTCTTTTGTTTTCTATCATTCCGAGTTCAACTTCCACTTCTTCATCATCATTTCTATTTAGATTGAAATATGAGAATGTAGATTTATTTAACCTGCCATTATTAACTTCATCAAAAATAATGTGGATACTTTCTTCCACTTTGTTAGCTCTTTTGTTGAAAATGTGGTAAGCTTTCATATGTGAAGAATAGCCTAGAAATATACCTTCATCCGACCTTGCATCAAACTTAGTCAAATAATTCTTACCATTGTTATGCACAAAGCAATTACAACCAAATTGCTTGAAGTATGAGATGTTAGGCTTCTTTTCCTTGTGTAGCTCATAGAGAGTTTTCTTCGAATGGGTTGAATGAGGCATGTTTTCGAGTGTAGTTTGTTGTGTTCACTACTCGAGCCCGTAAATAGTAAGAAAGATCAGTTTTAATTATCATTTTCCTTCCTATTTCTTTAAAAGTTCTATTCTTTCTCTCCAGTACTACATTCCGTTAAGGAGTTTTGGATGTTGAGAAATTGTGGGAGATACTATTCTTGTCGCGAAGTCGATAAATTATGAGTAATCGAGCTCCCTTCCATAGTCAGTTCATATTCTTTTGATCCGAGTCTCAAACTCTATTTGAATTTGCCTGCAGACCTTGGTGAACTCTTTGAAGGCTTCATTCTTGTTCTTTAGAAAACAAATTTAGGTAAATCATGAGAAATCATCAACAATGACAAGCACATATGATTTACCTCCTATGCTTTTGACATGGATTTCACCATATAAATCCATATGTATCAATTCAAGTACTTTCGAGGTGAAAACTATTTTGAGTGGCTTAAATGAAGATCCGACTTGTTTCCCTTTTGTGCATGCATCACAAATTTTATCTTTCTTAAAATTATAGTTAGGAAATCCTCGGACTAACCCTTGAGAAGCTAGTTTCTTAATAGTATGCATATTGATATGACCTAATCTACGATGCCATGTCCATGATTCATCATTAACGGAAGCTTTTAAACATGAAAAGTTTTGAGTAGAATCGGAAAGAGGAATAGTGTAAGTGTTACTCGACGTCGGACTAGAGAGCTTTGTCTCATTTATAGTAGCATCGGTAATGAAGCAATTTGTCCGAGTAAATCTTACCTCCGGACCTTTGTCACACAGACTAGGAGATACTCAATAGATTATACTTGAGTCCCTTGACAACGTAGACTAGGTAGACCGAGTTGTCACCATGACCAACTCTTCCAATACCTATAAACTTACCCTTGTTGTTATCTCTCAATGTGACATTTCCTTCTTTCATCTTCTCTAGCTTAGAGAAGAGTCTTGAATCTCTACACATGTGCCTTGAGCAACCACTATCCAAATACTAGTGATCTCTCTTTTTATGAGTTCCTTCAAAACAGAAATAAACCAACGCTTCTCACTTCCTCTTACAAACCCAAGTAAATGTCCTTACCGAGGTCGGTTTTGAGGAAGAGCACTTTTGGGAACTCGGATTTGAATGATCTTAGGCTTAGTCTAGTTTTGAGTCTTCTTCTTAGGAAACGGAGTCTCCTTTTGAAAACCTTTCTTTTGTAATTAGGTTGAGAAGATTTCTTTCTATAAACAGATTCGGGCTCAGTCCATTTTTTCTTTAAATGAATAGGACCGTGCTTATCGTTTCTAAAATTGATTTTTCTGGAATCATTTTTAAAAAGACTCTTGTACGAGTTATCCTCCTTTTCAAGCATTATAGCCAAGTCCCTCTTTTTGAAATCAAACACACCGAGAACCTAAGAGTAAATCAAGGTTTTTCGACCTAGTGTTAGTTTAAAAACCAAATCTTGAGACTTTGTGAGCTTCTTTTTCAGTTGTCCATTTTCTATTAGGAGGCACTCTGAATCAATCTCATTATCTTGAGAACTAGTCTCTAGTACCTTCATGTTAAGTCTCAGTTTTTCCAAATCAATTCTTAAAACTTTGTTCTCGGCCTTAAGAGACTCTAGTTTTTCTTTGAAAATAGAAGAATCGAATTGGACTTTTCCTCTAAAGTAAAAAAATATATATAGCTAAATCATTCTTAGAGAACTTAAGGAAACAGTCAATTACCTCCCGAGAGTCAATTTCCTCATAATCTGTTAGTTCCGTAGACACTTTGATTTGTCATCGATCATCATCATCTTCGACTCATCATCATTCGAGGTGGCCATCATTGCCTTCTTTTTCTTTCAATCCTTTCTTCTCTTTAGGAAATCTTTGATAATGTGTTCCTTACTTCCACATTCAAAATAATCGGAGTTTTGAGTGTCACTAGCCGAAGTGCCATAGAATCTTCTTCGAGTCCGAGGAGCTCGGACTAGGACCAGCTTCCTCTTAGGATTTTAGAGCAATATTTCTTTTGGTGCTAACCTCAACTTCTTCCTCCTCTAGATGTAACTCATGGTGAGAAGCTTCCCAATGAGTTCATCTGGTCTCAGCTTAGTGAGATCTTGAGCCTCCTCAATAGATGTCACCTTTGGTCCCCATCTTTTTCGGAAGACTCGGAATCTTTCCGCCATCGTTTGACATCTTCTTTTCTAGTGACTTGAGATTGTTGATAATCTCGGTGAAGCGAATGTACATATGAGTTATGTGTTCGTCGACCTCCATTTTGAACATTTCATACTTATGGAGATACTGATTAATCTTTTCTTGCCTTAACTAGTGCCTTCATAAATGGTGACAAGAATGCCCCACACTTCTTTAGCTGTAACACAAGCAGATACTCGTTGTATTTTGAGGCATCTATGGCACACATTAGGATGTTCATGACTTTGAAGTTCATTGTGTGCTTTTCATCTTCTTCGAAGTGAATTCTGACTTTTCCTTGGCTACAATTCGAGTATATAGCTTGGTGGGAACATAGTTTCCATTACGGATAATTCTCTAGACTTATTCATCGTAATCTTGGATGAAGCATTCCATGATCTTCTTCCAATGGGCGAAGTTGGACCCTTTGAACTTTGGTGGCCTAGTGAAAGACCTTCCTTCATCGAACTCTCCATAGTTAAGAGCCATTTAATCTTTAAACCTTGGATTGTTGGATCCTTTTGACAAGTAAGGCTCTAATACCAATTGAAGATTTGAACCCCGAGGGTCCGAATCACCTAGAGGGGGCGACTAGAGTATGAAGCAAATTTTGTGGAAAAATAAAAACTTTGTGCTCAAGTCGAATTCGAAATACAAGTTGAGTCTAAATTCGAAAGAAGAGAATTGATGACTTTTACATTGAAATCCTCTCGGGGCGAAAACTACAACTAGTATCAATTCGTATACCAAGTTAAATTCACTATTTTGAATCCACAAAATACAATGATCGACTCACGAATTGTTCCTTGGACAATTCAATACTAGTTCTCCTAGGCGCAGAAGTTACCTTATCTCGCCCTAGTACTCTCTAACCGAGATACCCTTTACAGCTAGGTGCAACCGAATTGAGTTAACCTTTATAACTCATTCAAGGGAATACAGAGGATTAGAGTAAAAGTAAATGAGAGTGATTACAAGACTTGTTAGTTCAACTCAAAAAGTCGAGAATCTAAGTACAAAGTTGAATGCTAGAATAAAGAGTGAGAATTGAAAGTTGTGTTCCAAGTAATCTTGTAAGTCTTGTAAAGTAGCCTCTATATATAAATAATAGAGTAGATAGCCTTTGTGCCTTGGGCTTAACTATTGGAAATAACTAGTTGTTGTAACGGATAGTGTGAGTCTCTCGAAAAAGAGTCATTGTTAAGGTAGTGGTTGTGCATCGGTTCTTGGCTCAAAAGTTTTCCAACCCACTTGTTGTGTCTGAAATCTAGGGAAAGTTTATCGGAAACAGGTAATAAACAACACCGACACGGTGTCCGAGCCTATCCGAAAATGTTGCTTTTCGGTGTCTGTGCTGTTAATGGTAAGAAGTCGGTTATTGTTGCTTTTCAAAATGAGATCAAACAACTTTAATGAACTTGCATAAACAAAACCAAAATGGTACTCAAAGTATAAAATATTTTGGTCCAAAATTAGAGAAGGATTATGATTAATTAAATTAATTAAGAGCTAAAAATTCTTACTCTAATTAAATGAAATTTTTTAAGTCTAATATTTAATATATTTCAATTCCATTTGTGTTTATACTCGAGTCATAAGTGAGTTAAAAGAATTAGAGACACATTTCATTTCAAAATTAAATAAATCGGCTATTTTAGAATTAACGCGAGTAATTCTATTTTGAAAAATAAAGCATGCCAGTTGAGAAGATGAATTGAGCAAGTGAAATTATTTTGGTAAATTTTCTGTCCGAGTCCTGTCTAAGTGGATTAGAGACCCATAACTAAGTGTCCACTCTTTCTGAGTGGGTCGGACAAAGATAATCAAAGATAATATTTCTAAGTTGTGAGAATGACTTGAATTCACAATCTTAAGGAGAGATAAGTTCATTCCCGAGTCTTCATATTAGGTTATTGAAGTTTGAGATTCATAAGCAAGACACTCGATTTCATGAATGAGTGAATTCTCTCGTGAAATATTTAGTGAAATGGATATATATGGGAACATTGATTTTGTGTGATTAAGAAGGTTTGAATTCTTGAAATGTACAAGCTCTTCAAGCGCAGTCACCCCACGATTCTTCTGTTTTCACTTCTTTTTCCTATTGCTGGTTAAAGTGAAACGCTTAAACTCTTTGAGCTACTTCAAGAGTGAGGCTTGGATATATCACACAACCATATCCATTACAATTCTGATAGAGATTAATATTCACTTCATACAAACAATATATTATACATAAAAACAGATGTCTTTTTCATTGCATAAATTAGTTCCAAATGACAATCAAATAAAGCACAAGTTTTAGATCAAGACTTTTAGAGAACACCAGCCAACAATGCCAACTAACACTCTGTCCACATCTTAAGGCAAAATTCTAGCTAAATATTTATAAGTCCAAAACACTTTAATCACAATAATAGTGAGAGTGACATTCTTCCAACTTCTTTAATTTGCTTGATCAACATCCTCTACTCGAAGCTGCTTTCAATCCCCATGTTAAGACCTTATTGAGAGTAAATTGCATATCTGTCACAACATCAAGGTGAGTTTTTTTCTTAGCTAACAGGTAGCAACTTCAGCAAGAGACCGCTCTCGATCCTACATTAAAGCAAAACAAGTATGAATTTACTTGTACAATCTTATAATTATTAAGTAAGCTAAAATTTTGACTGCTACAATACCTTATTCTTCATGCCATACAAAGACTTTATTTAATGCCAAACAACTCCATTGCATGGGCAAAAAAGCGAGTAAACTTCATTGAACTAGTTTCATCTACCAAAAAGCAAATCTCATCCTAAAAAACGACAACGCTATGGTAATCACCAATTTGCTAAATGAATCTCTTATATATTTTTTTCTACAAAAGGCTTAACAATTAACTTTTTCAAAAACTATCAAACAAAACTTATCTCGTAACTAAAACACGACTTTCATTCTTACAAGAAGCCTTCCCACATTGAAAGAAACACCCTTCTCAACATCACTCTTTCTCCCATATTCACCCGAGATTTGTTTTATCGGGCTAAAAATCAAAGAAAAGCATGTTAAATGACATGTCAACAAAGGTACAAAATCAGGCTATATGAGAATGAGCATTTTATAAAGGAGAATTAAATTCAACCAGAGGATAGAGTAACCCTTTTTGGCCTAAGCTCAGCAATAGTCTTCTGGTCAACATCACCACGAGCGAACGAGCCTCAATCACTATTTCACGAAAATAATTAAGAGCCCCAATATTATCAACATGTTTGTCAAACAATGACATTTTTTATTTATAAAATTCATCTGTAAATCATAATGTTTGGTTTTCTAATACATTAATAAATATTTAAGTTACCACTTGACTACTTGTTTGGCCTTGTCACCATCAAGATCAACTATGATATTTGTCGAGATAAATGAAGATAGTGAAAACCTTAATATTAAATCAATAAAACATTTATTTTTAAAATTTGTCTGCATATAAATTTCTATACCAATATGTAGACTAAGATAATTTCAATAATGCCCTTATATACTGAAGGTTTCAATGTTATAACTACAACAACTAGAAGTGAATTAGCAATGTTACTAAGCTACCCACAAACATATGTAGCTAAATCACTCTTTTTGAAATAACCATTGTATCTTTTCCCCTATAACCGAGCATTAAGATAACACAACATTAAGAGAACGAACAAACCTCAAAGTAAATGTAAGGATTGTGAACAACAATGTCAAATATTAAGCATACCATTCGAATCTAAAATTGATCACATTGAATCAACCAAGACAAGCTCTATCATCATACTCGCTTCATTCGCAATTCTTCAACAAAGAGCATAACCCTACAAGATCTAGAAAAATTAATTTGTAAAATCTATAAGAAAATACAACAAAGTCAGAATAACTCAAACTCTAAAAAGATGGCTTTATCATTTAAGATAACACACAATAACACATATTAATAAATGAAACAACTATATAGTAACAAACACAATAACCACCACTAAAAATGCACTAAAAATTATTACAAAACGTAGAAATCTATAATCAAATTTTACCATAACGGTTATTAAAAGGTACCGCCCATTTGATAGTAGATATTTCATAGAAATTAGGCAGATTTATATCATTTAATGTACTTGAAAAGAGGTCGTATAATAGTGTGGGGATGAAATTTCAACTCATACTATCCCTCCCTTTCTGCATGTGCTCTTTCACAGATTTAATGATTGCATTTGAGATTTCATACTCTCTTTAGTACTCAATCGTCTTTTTATATAGATCAATATTTTCATCATAAAGAACAACTCCTATGTCACCACCGTACATATAAAATACATAAAACACATTATAATCTAAAAGCTCATTTATGCATTAAAAATAATAAACTACCCAAACACATTTGTAGAAAATGTACTTAGATCATTTTTCATGTGAATCTTTTGATACTCTGTCTTATTTGGTGAAACTTGAGGATGTGATTTCTCAATCACTTTAACTTTTATAGAAAATTCCTTTAACTTTTCTGGCAACACTTTGATGTTCTCTTTGGTGAAGTCATGATATGATAGTTGTATCTTCGACAAACATATCTTTTTAATAAGCAACCAGAGCAAAATTAAAGTCTAACATTGCATCAAAACATCATCACACAATACCACATAATACTAGTTTTACTGAAAATATGACCACAAAGCTACACAGAATAGACATTACTTTTATAACGAATTAGTTAATTCTAATATACCAATACCCATGTTAACCATGAATCCCCAACTAACATGTGATCTCTACCTTTTAAAAAAAGGTTAAAACCCACCCTACAAAGCTAGCAAACCATTAAAAATTAACTTTTTTATATTATGTTTTCATCTCATAAACCCAAAATAAATCTATACACAAAAAAGTAAAAGAAAAATATGACAAAAAAAATATTAATTTTACTAGAACCACTATCACATGGCTACATACAATGCATATTTCCTCCCTAACAAATTAAGCAATTTTACATACCAATAATCATGTAAACCATTCAAGCAGTCTTCCAACCGGCATATGTTATGTACATATAAATTTTTAAAAATGCACCATAAATAGTTATTGTACCATATAAACTAACTATTTTTTATATTATTTTTCAGTCTATAAAGACCAAATAAATCTAAACAGAAAAAACGAAAGGAAAAAACAAATGAAAATAACATACAACCAAACGTTAACATCATCCATAGTTTAAGAACTAAATTTGAGAACATTTGCCTAAAGATGAGACTGAAGGATGAACAACAAAACCAAACTCTTATAACAAAAGTAGAAACATTAAATCTCAAAGTCATAAACACTTAGTGATCCAAACTATTAAAAATGAAAAATAAATCTAAAAAAAGAGAAAAAGCATGACAAGAGGACCCCACCAAAGACTAAAATCATCCTTAGGTCAAAAGCTTAATATAAATCTTTACATGAAAATGACAATTAACAACTAACAACAAAGGTAAAACTCCTACAGAAATACTATAAGCATTAAATATTTATGTCATTGACAATTAATCACCCAAGCTCCTTAAAAATAAATATAAACACAAGTCAATTATTTAGTTAGAAATATAACAAAACCAAAAGACAAATCATCAACTGAAGAACCCACATAGATGGAACTATAATAATTTTAAAAAACATCATACACAAACAAAACTAAACATTGCACAAAATATAAATAATTTAAGCACTAAAAAACAAAAGTTTCTCACCTCTAGCGAAACCCATGGCAACACTACAAGACTAAAATGATTCTCCAAATGAATTGAAAGAGCCTAGTCCATCCTTTACCATTTTACCAAATAGTACAAAAGTACATGAACAGTTATCCATCTCATCCAAAGAATGGGTATGATCTCCAATTTTGATATAAAAAATACAAACCTTCCCCATTTTCTAGTAAAACCAAATACCACCTCCCAGCCGTAGTAAACAAATGGCCCTAAAGTTATACAAACAACCCTTCCAACTGTACCTAAGGTCCCAAATGGCCTCATTATTCACTATTCATTGAAACAGTGTTTTCTCTCCAAAATCAAACATTAAATGAAAATTACACTCTCAGCCACGATTTTTAAGAAACTACTTTAGACAAATATGAGTTGTCTGAATTGCCCTTGACCAAAAGGAGGTGAATAGTAAACAAACTTATTGGCTTTTTAATATATATATATATATATATATATATATATATACATATATATATATATATATATATATATATATATATATATATATATATATTGTAACACCTCGAAACCCACCCTAATAGTATTACATCGCCGGAGTTCCTCAAAAGGAACTCCCAAGTCTAATTCAGGTGTCGGTCCGGCTTTCTAGTTCCAACTTAAAGGTAATAGAAGTGATTTTACACCTTACTTGAAAATATTTCTAAAACTTTTGGCGAGTTTTGCCTGTAATATGGTCTATCCCTTTGGCTTAAAGCATTAAAGCTTGCATAAAACCACAATATAACTCAACGAGCCACACGCTCGTAGTATACAATTCAGCGGGTCACACGCCGAAGTCTAACCAATATGAATTTAAAACTTAAAACAATCTAATTGACCTAGGAGATACTTATACAATTACATGAACTTAATTACTAGTTATAACCAATAGAAGCATATAGGATACACATCAGCAACTTATGTTATTCATCAACGAGCATTACGCACATAAATCCAAGGTAGCTAAAGACACGAGGCTATTCCCCTTAAGGAGTACTTGCAACTCCAAAAAGATACGGGGTGAGTAAACCTCGGGCTCAATGGATAATCCTATCCCAAAAATCACAACATTCATACTTTATATGTATACATTCGAACCATAGAGTATTAGCAGTTCAATAGCACAATCTCTCAATCATATAGTCCCTTAATTGTATTATATCTATCAATCTTTGTTTTCAACTCCACTTCAAAACCCTCATGTGCTTCACACATTTCTCAAATAACTAATTCTCATATTTCCAAATAGCTTACTAAAGGAATTGAACTAAATTGAAACATAGTTTTGGTCATCTTTCAACTTTTGGATTTTCAAAGTTGCATTGTCACCAATGCAATTCAATCAAACTCATTTCACAAACCATTATTCAATTCTCTAATTGAATAAAGGTAATTTCGATTATTCAATTCTCTAATTGAATAAAAACATTTTCAAACAATAACCCATTATTTAATTTCCTAATTGAATAAAAGTTATACTCAGAGCATCAAATCACTGTCTAGACACAAGTACCCTTTTCGTTTGAGTGACCGCAACCTAAATTTGACCTTTCCGAATCCCGAGAACTACTAAAGTCAAGGAGGAACTCTTTTCAAGGAATATCGGACCACATGGTATCTTAAGGTCGGATCGCAAGACCAAACCCTCCGTTAGTACCAGACCTTTAACCCGGACCGGACAGGTTAATCGGGAAGTACCGGACCGCACGGTATCCTATGGTGCTAGACTCCTTGGCTCTCAGCCACGCAACCTCAATACACTAACTTCAAAGAGGACATTTGGAAATACCGTATTTTCAAATTCCCATTTAAAGTTACATTTCTTAAGAATCAACTCAATTCAATCTTGTTTCAAGGCATAACCTTTCAAAGATTCAAAACAATTGCAACTTGCATTTCAAAGCATTCAAATCACAACTAAATCACATAAACCATTGAATCGTGCTATTATAGATCAAACCCGTTTATTTTCTAAAACCCGCAGACTTGAATTCAATTTCTCAATCATTTACTAAAATTATCAAAAAGCATTGGAAATAGATTTTGTATAGTTAGAACTTGCCTATACATAAACCAATTTGTATAAACAAGGTAAACATAACGTATGTAAATCATATTCAAACCAACATAAACTTCTTAAATCCACAGAGCTCATAAATTCAAGTTAAAAGTATATTTATTCAATTCATTACAATTTTCGCATTTCGGTTCACTTCAACCTATTCTGTTTACTTCATGCTCGAGACTTCACCAAATCCACCTTTAATTATTAGTAACCATCAATTAAAACTATAATTCCACATCAAGCGCTATAATAATGATTTACTCGCTTTCGGAGATTACTTGACCATCAATCATCACTATAACCTATATCGCCTTCTTTTCATTCCAAACCTTTATTCCTCAAGCATAAATACATGGCATCTCAAATATATAAAATCTAGAAGCCACAAGAGTTGTATTTAACTTAAATACTAAGAATAGTAATCAAAACCCCAATTACTCTTCATTTACTTTTCCATAACTTACTATCCGCAATTCTAACCTAACCTATTCACATAAATCGAACTAAATTGTTATTTTTCTCAAATTCAATAATACACCACAATTCCTCAATTATCATTCCATAATTCCATCTTTTGCGATTCTCGCTAACCTTCGATTCCATTCGGTTTTTGTTTCCTATAACATGTAATCAACTAGTTTACTCACTAATCCTATAAACAACAAAACAGAAACCTCCAACTCGTATCTTTGTATCCCAATTTGATATAACAATACCGAAGTGAATCTCTAAACCATAATTTATCATACCCAATTCGATCACCGCCAATTCAAGCTTACGAATTCATAAAGCCACTAATAATTCAACATCAACACTCAAACCACAAATCCTCAATCTATCTTATTCTTCCCAATTCATTCATATGATATATATTTCAATTCAATTTCACAAATTAAACTCAATTTAGATATTCTAACAACCAATGAATTCGGGCTTAAATTTTCATAATTTAACAAATTACCCACCTCGAGTTCTAGGGTTTGGAATCGATTTGGGCTTCTAGGTTCCCTCTCCTTTCGGCCTTGGTTTCTCTGCCAGTTCTCACTCCCTTTATTTATGGTCGGGCCCTGGTTCTCGGTCCCTTGCTGACCTCGTCTCCTCTCGTTTCTATTCGGGTTCTCCTCTTTCTCTCTCTCTCGCTGTCCTCTATCTCGCTTCGCTTCCGAGCTCTGTCGCCGTTTGCCCTTACTCACCGGCCATCTCGTTCCTTTCGCTGCCCTGCTGTTTGGTATGGCCTCTTCTCGGCCTCTCCTTTGGCTCTTGCACTCTCTCTCTCTCTCTCTCTCTCTCTCTGTTCTCCATCGCCCGATCCTCCCTTTGTTCTTCTTTGGTTCCTCTATTTCCTTCTTTTTTCGCTGCCTTCTTTTTCCTTCTCCTTCTTTTCCCCTTATCTCTTTATCTTCCTCGTTTTGCTGTGGCTTCATAAGATATTGCCACCACACCCCTAACTTTCTACTAATCTCTAACTTTCCACTAATCTCATCTTTAACCTGTCCACATGTTCCCCTTATTTTTCATTATTAATCTTTACTTTTCCCTCCTTTTTTTGTTATGTAAATTAAGGTCAGTTCAAATAATATTTATCGAGTTTACTCTAACGAATCCCGTTCACCCTACATTTATAAATTGGAAACTTATTTATTTTATTCAACATTAATACACACATAAAAATATCAAGTACTCCAATATAATCACGTATATAATTAACTAATCGACCTAGTTTATTTAATTGAAATTAAATAATTAACTTAACTCAATAATAACCTCAATTAAAATTACGGGTATTACATCTTCCCCCTTAAAAGAATTTTGTCCTCTAAATTAGTAACGGATAGGTAGCATCCTGATTAAGCAACACTTAGGTATATACATATCAATCACACAAGTATTGCTTAACATAGAATACAACTTAATCGAGCAATTATTTCCAATACCCAATGTTCCAATAATTCAATAACACAAACCTACTCGGGTCCATGTAGTCAAGGCAAGACATACGGAAACTAGTTATTCCCTCATTTACTTACTAACCCAGTAACCATAAACTTACTAAGTCCAAATAATATATCGTAGGCTTTTCAATTATGTACGTTCACATCACATTTTAGTTCCTATTTTCATAACAAATCAATCGGTTCGGGGACAATCTCTCACCTATACTATTATGACTTGATTCTCTAAGTCTTCTCATCTTTGTATCTTTACCTCCTAACACTCTTTACCATTATCCACATTTTTGCTCAAGTGTTTGACATTTCTTTATACACACTCATTTATTACTCCAACATGAACCTCATAATCAAGTATACGTAGTTAAAATCTATCTTATTTAGTTCATTTCGAGGGGGAGCACCTCAAGCTCAAGTTTCATTCACAATCTAGATTTGGTTAAATGACTCGATGACTCCAAATGCAATCCAGAGGTAACCCAACTATAACAAATAACACCAACAGAATACTAAGTCAAACATTGAACACCACCCTGTTACCATAAGTTTCAAAACTAACTTAAATCTTTATATTTTAAATGCATGCTTTTCTTCTATACTTCAAACCTCATTTCCTTATTAAACTCAATGCAATCACAACTATAGCAAATCTAGGCAACCATAGAGTTCAATTTTCACTCGTCACAATAACCACAAGCTATCACAAATAGTTACAACTTAACTTAAACCCAAACAATCACACATCATCACAAATTGCTATATTTGATTCGAATCCTCAAATTACCTCTCCTCAACTCTGTCAATTCACTAGTGTAGTTCACACGAGCCACAATAAACACAATAATCACAAACAGTTATCATTTCTTACATTCGTCCCAATTTCCACAATTCCATCTACCTATCCAATCACTCTACTAATCTCATTTTGTCAATTTGAAGTTGCTCCAAGATTTAGCTCATTCCACAATTTCACATGAGACCTTATAACCATAATCGAGTCACTAACTAATACCAATTTTCCATTTACGGACCTTCGTTGACTATCAACCACTATGGATTCATACATCCAATTCTCATGTATTCCAAACAACCACAACAGCCACCAACAGTTATTGATCATCACCAACTACCAACGATAATAGATCGTCACAATTTCCTGTATTCATTCACGTTTCTATACTTCACTCCAACTTGACGATTTACCGATTTCTTTCCTTTGCACTCGAGCCATCATGCTTAATTTCCCAGTTGAATTTATCAACTCCTATAATTCCACAACGCTCAAGTACCCAAGATAGACTTTCACAACATACTAGTCCCAAGGTTTTGTATGGCCCCAAAACTGTTGTACTCTACACTCGATTTTACTCATTCTTTCTTTAAAAAGACAGCATGGTAAATGGCCAACCCAAAAGCATATACATGTAATTTTCCCAAGCAAAATCCATCCTATGTCAATACCTAAGGCATATAATTTACCTCACCTTATGACATGTAAGTCACACTTAGCACACGCATATTGCCTTAATGGGCAATCTAACATCAACTAATTCAAATAAGCCAACTAAGTAATTGGCAATGAGTCATATATTACACTTAATGGAGCATATGTACTTATAAAAAATCACATTATCACATAACAAAGGAATCTAGATGGCTAAATGCAATGCGGACTTAAGGTCACCAAAATATATGCTCGGATACCATAAATGTAACACTCTAAAACTTACTCTAGGAGTATCACATCGCCGCAGTTCCTCGAAAGGAACTCACAAGGCTAATTAAGATGTCAATCTGGCTTTCTACTTCCAACTTAAATGTAATAGAGGTGATTTTACACTTTACTTGAAAATTTTTCTAAAACTTTTGGCGAGTTTTGCACTGTAATATGGCTTATCCCTTTGGCTTAAAGCCTTAGAGTCCTGCATAAAACCACAATATAACTCAATGAGCCACAAGCTCGGAGTACACAACTCAACGGTCACATGTCGGAGTCCAACCAATATGAATTTAAAATTTAAAACAATCTAATTGGCCTGGGACATACTTATACAATTACATGAACTTAATTACAAGTTATAACCAATAGACGCATATAGCATACACATATCGGAGACTTGTGTTATTCAGCAATAGCATTACGCACATAAGTCCAAGGTACCTAAAGACACAAGGTCATTCACCTTAAAGAGTACTTGCAACTCTAAAAAGATATGGTGTGAGCAACGACAAGTTCAGTTGGTAATCTTATCCAAAAAATCACAATATTCATTCTTTATATGTATACATACAAACCATAATTCTAGGTTCTAACAACCAATAAATTACAAATTGTAACAGTCCGACCCTAAACCACATTATTTATTTCACTAATTACAAAATTTATAAAGTCGAGCGTGCACACTTTAATTCGATATTTAAATTATTTTTATGTGTGTGCTATTCGACTAAAACAACAAAGTGGTCTCGCAACGAAAATTTTATAATAATGACTCGCAACCTATACATATGTTTAAAATAAAAATTTAGAAACTTATATAAATATATAATGAATATAAATGTGAAGGTATATGTTCATAAGGTTATTAAAGATTATATTTTAAACGAACCATTATATTTAAAATAGATCTCATAATTTATATACAACACTATTAAAATAAAATTTAAATAAATAATAAATTTAAATAATAAAAGATTAAATTATAAGTTAGGAAAAATAGATGTGATATTATTAGTGTGTATGTTTTTTAGAATGAATTAATGACCCAATTTAAAAAAAATAAAATAAAAATAAAATACACAAAATATGATAAATGTAAATAAATTTTTGGAAGTAGACTTTTTAGAAAAATCCAGATGTGAGCCTTCTAGAAGTCACCATAAAAAAGGAAAAAATAAAAAAATAAAAAGATGCAGACTTCAGATTAACCCCAATTCATTACCTCACAATTCTTTCTTCCTCTCGTGTCTCTCGCTTCACGTTGCTCAATCCTCCCTTGCCTCCACCTTACTACCTGTTGCCTCCTACTGCCCGGCCACCAACGCCGGCCGAAGCCGGCACCGCCCCCTCTCTCTCCCTCTCTTCCCCTATGCGCGCCTACCCTGCCTTGCCTCGCTACGGCCCACTCTATGACCAGCCAGCAGCAAAGCCAGCCACCAATAGCCATCAACGCCAGCCGGAACCTTAAACTTGCGCCACCAGCCCTCTACCCTTTGTTGTGCTCCATAATTTGAGAGTAAAGGTGAAGCCCTAAAACCATATTTTCATCTCTTTCAATTATTTTCTAGTTGGTTTAACTAATAATTGAATATGTGAGTTTAAAAAGATCTTTATGATGTAAATTTAAAGGTTAATTGTAAAAATTGAATTGGACTGAATAGGTGTGGGTTGCTCTTGGTGAGAGGATTGTAAATTGGGAGTGTGTGATTGTGATTGGATTATTAATCAAGATTTAGAAACGTAAATGTGAGGTGTTATCCTATATTTTTGTATAAATTTAGTTGTCCCTAGTTATTTTTGGATGTGATTTTGTTGAAGGAAATATTAGTTTTGATCGAAGCAAAAAGGATACATGTGAGCTTGAAGCTTGAAGTTAAAAAGTATATATGTATAAATTTGATTAGATTAGTTAAGTTGAGGATAAATATTAAAGCGGAAAAGGAGTGTATAGTGTGGTTGATGTTGTTAAATCTTAATTTAGTAAAGTAAATTTGTAGTATTTGGTTGAAAATTTGAGTAAATTTATTGGTCCCTAATTAAATATATATATGTGAATTTTGTTGAGGAAAAGATGCTTATAAGTTTGAATTAGTGTATTTTGAAGTATGTGGAACTTTGAGTAAATTAGTTAATTTGTGGAGTAAATTAATTAATTTGTGGAATAGGTGATAAAATGAGGTGAAAGGTGACTTAATGATAAGGATTGAAAGTAAGATTTAGGTTCGACGTAATTAATTAAGTTAAAGGTATAACAATAATAATAATCCTAATAATAATAAAAAATAATAATAATTAGAATCATATTTTTATATGCTAAACAAGTTGCAATAGTTAAGATACGAATAAAATTCAAAATAAAAATATTTTAATTTTAGTAAATTAACAAATTACAATTATGTGAAAATCAATAAAACTACCTTAACAAATTTTTATGAAGTAAGTTATAAGCACGTATACGAATTTAATTATCGATGGTATTGCAATAAAACTTAATTTAAACGTTAATAATAATAAAAACCTATTTGAAACAAAAGCGAGGTCACTCTTGTCGTCAACGAGCTGCTAAATTAATATTTTATAAAGGGGAGGAAAACATTTTAAATTCACATGTTTCACCAAATTTTAATATTTCTTTTATATATATATAACTAATAATGATTCTTTTGCAAATTAAGTTTTGTCACTTAATAAAGTGGTCCCCATCGGTTATCAATTATCAAGTATCAATTATCGGGGCTTATGCCCTTCAATTCCATCTACGTGACTTCAACTAGGGTTCTCGATCAGCTCGGGAGGTGTGCACCTTACTCAAAAATCGTATCAATTATATATTGGGGTTCCAATTACGGATAATAACTCGTAAGGAAGTTTTACTCGTATTCTCTCCGCTCCGATTTCGAACTAAAATGAATTGAAATGCGCGTGCTCAATTAAAATATTTCAAAGCAATTTGACTGGGAAGGAATGTTTGTACTAAGTTTCGACTCATTCTTCGAAATATTTTACTGTTTTTGTTTTAGGGAAAGGGTCGGTGAACAATCAATTATCTACCAAGTCCGACAAAGGAAAAACATAGTTGGACATGTTGTATTTATGTTTCGAAGGGGTTTAGATGTTCAAAGTGATTTTACCCGTATGACCTTGGAAATTATTACATATTGCGTTTTATCTTGTAGAACAGGATGAATATGTGGGTTGTATAAAATTATGCCTCTAAACAATTTAACTCGTATTTTTGGTCTTGTTTAAATATGAAGTATAGCTTAACTACTTGAGTTGTAAGCATTTACCTCTATCAGGACCCAACTAAAATGTAATAGTTGGATGTGCAAATTGTATTTTATTTTATTTTACTTATTTAGCCTTGTCCTATTTTTAGGGCGGCAGTAACACTTTCAATCATTATCTTCCGCTCCGACCTTACGTAATGTTATCTAATTAGGGATTATTAGGTAATGGTGATTGGGGCGTTATACAAATTAAACTCAATTTAGATATTCTAACAACCAATGAACTCGAGGCTTAAACTTCCATAATTCAACGAATTACCCACATCGAGTTCTAGGGTTTGGAATCGATTTGGGATTCTAGGTTCACCTTCCTTTCGACCTCTGTCTCTCCGGCGGTTCGACTCCCTCTATTTCTAGTCGGGCCCTAGTTCTTAGTCTCTTGCTAACCTCGTCTCGTTTGTTTCTATTCGGGTTCTCCTCTTCTATCTCTCTCGCACTTGTCCTCTATCTTTGCTTCCCTTGCTTCCGAGCTTTGTCGTCATTTGCCCTTACCGGCCGGCCACTACTTTCCTATTCGTACCGTCTCGTTTCTTTTGCTGGCTCGCTGTTCGATATGCCGGCCTCCGACCTCTTCTTGGCCTCTCCTTTGGCTCTCTCTCTCTCTCTCTCTCTCTCTCTCTCTATTCTCCCTTGCCCGATACTCCCTTTCATTGTTCTTCTTTGGTTCCTCGGTTTCCCTCTTCTTTCGCTGCCTTCTTTTTCCTTTCGTCGAGTTCTTTTTCTCCTTCTTTTCCCTTTATCTCCTTATCTTCCTTTTTGTTGTAGCTTCATAAGATATTGCCACCACAACCCTAACTTTCCACTCATCTCCTCTTTAACCTATCCACATGTTCCCCTTATTTTTCATTATTAATCTTTTTCTTTTTCCCTCCTTTTTTTTTGTTATGTAAATTAGGGTCGGTTCAAATAATATTTATTGGGTTTATTCTAACAAATCTAATTCGCCCTAAATTTTTGACTTGAAAACTTATTTATTTCATTCAACATTAATACACACATAAAATATCAAGTACTCCAATAGAATCATGTATATAATTAACTAACTGATCTAATTTATTTAATTAAAATTAAATAATTAACTTAACTCAATAATCCCCGCAATTAAAACTACAGGTATTTCATATATATATATATAAAGTTTGGTTTCCAATCAGATTGTGCCCGCTGAAAACTATTAAGTAAACAATGTTATATTGTTCGCAAAAAGTTAATTGATTAGTGTTATACTGTATACTAAATCATACTCTAGCGTATACTAAATATTGTTTTATTATACGCTAAATATTGTTTTGGCATATACTAAATATTGTTTTAACATACACTAAATATTTTAAACCAAAATAGCGTGCAAATAAATATAAATAAATACATTTGATAAATTAGGATGAGTTAAAATTCACAATTTAATAGCTGGAACCACACAATATCAATCCCAATGAAAGCTATTTCAATTCCATTCAAAGTAATTTATTGTTCACCAAATAGACTCATATTATTTACCAAACATTATGCTAATGTGCACTAAATATTATACCATCATAAAATAAATATTAACTATTGTGCACGCTCAACCCGAAAACACCCAACTCACTGAACGGTTACCTGCTGTTCACTAAAAATTAACCCATTGTTTATCAAAATATATATTAGGCCTTTTAGCAACAATTATTCAAAAAAATAAAATGAGAATAAAAATAAAAATATTGTAATATTCGTTAAATTAAAACTAAAGAAGTGTTCCCAAAAATGGTAATGAAATAAACAAAAAATAGGATAAAAAAGAAAAAGATAGGATAGGTAATTATAACAAAAAGTAGGTAATGAGCATCAAACCCATCAAATCCATAACCTTAAGTCTAACTTTACCGTTGAAAATTTCGAACTGGATGCATGTTAAAGAAATTTGGTAAACAAAAATACACGACCTTTTTATATGCGAAACTTATATGAATATGGTGTGTACAAGGCTCCTATACTTGAGAGTATGCCTCATAATTTTTAAAATTTATTATTATATTGAGAGAAAGAGAGAATAAATAAAAATTTACCCCAAAAATATTGAGAGAAAGAAAGAATAAATAAAAAATTTACCCTAAGAAATCACCAAACTCCTTCAACAAAAAAGACAAGAGAAAAATAGAAAGAATTATAAGCAAATAACATGGAAAAAAAATATATAATTGAAATTAAGAGAACAAATAGTAGTTTAGCCTATAATAATAATTTAGGTAGTAGTTTAAATAGCATACAGTTGCTTGATTAAGCTGTTTGAGCATATAAATTTTCAGTTAACGATTGCAGACAATATATTATGTAAATTTAGTTGTTAGGTTGACTAATTAATATAAATTAGAGATAAGATATATGGATGATTTATCAAAAATAAAGTTAATAAAGAGTATTATATATATATATATATATATATATATATATATATATATATATATACATATATATATATATATATATATATATATATATATATATATATATATATATATATATATATATATATATATATTAGAGATAAGATATATGGATGATTTATCAAAAATAAAGTTAGTAAAGAGCATTATATATATATATATTGGCAAGAAGGTTGAGTTTTCTTCATTACCAAATGAAACTATTTTTTATAATGGGGATGATAGATTTTTTGATCTTCTAAACACATAAAGTATTCTATGCTTTACATTTTCTTTAACTGCCCACACTGTCGCTTAGGTGTTTTATTCTTGAACACCTTTCCATTCCTTGCTATCCATATATTGTATCATTGCAATAATATTTGCCCATTGCACCTATTTTTTCCATGCTGCAGTCCTCCCTTTTGCACTTTTTCCAGTCATCCCCAGAGTGACACCTCTGAGCATGCACAATCTGCCCATTCTGCTAGGTTCTTCCTGATTTGAGTAACAAATGAGCAATCATAAAACAAATGCTCCATGGTCTCAGTCTCATTGCTACATGTCCCACATCTATCATCCAGTTGGGGTACATGTTTGTGCAATCTAACTTTCACAGGTAGCTTTTTACACATTAACAACCAGCTAGTCAAGGAGTGTTTAGGGGTGTTTGTCTTTGACCAAACCAGTCTCCTCCACTTTACATTATTTTGCAAGTTCATTCTCCATTATATCCTGTCCTGATAGTGTATCTACCATCTGTTTTTGTGGTCTAGGCCCATTTTTGTGCAACTGAGCTTCCCCATTTAAAATGTTCCTTGATTCTGCATACTCTCATCTAATACCAGTAAGTATCTCCTTTTGGCAAATAGCTCCACCAGTCATTATTTTTGATATACCTTCCATGGACCCACCTCACGCATAGTGTATCTTTCTTTGTTGCCACTCCCCAAACCAACTTAGCTATCAGAGCCTCATTCTAGATTCTCAAATTTTTCAGCCCCATATGTCTTGGGCTTACATCTGTTTTTCCATGCTACATATGCACTTTTTGAATTTCTCATCTATCCCCCACAGATAGTTCCTACATTTTTCATTTACTTGGTCTATCACCTCTTGTGGCAGTAGAAATACATATGCCAGAAGTTATACAACCCCATTAATACAAAGTTGATCAAGGTTACTCTCCCCATATATGAGATGTGGCTAGAAGACCAGGTTTGTATCCTTACTATAATTTTGTCTACAATTATCTCGCACTGCATTTTTGAGAATCTACTAGCTGTTATAGGAAATCCCACGTATTTTAGTGGGAGTTGTCTTTCCATAAATCCTGTGCAATAACCAAAATTTTGATTGAGATGTATAGGAGTGGAGTTAATTAATTAGCTTTAAATTAGGTTGATTGTTGACTAAAATATATACGTGAGCTTATATTTGTAATTTTATTTTGCTAAAAAATTATCGTATGTTTCTATAACTTTAATTAGTGACATATATTAATCTATTTCTTTTGATTTTAATCAGAACCCCAAATAATTAAAACATTCGAGTTAAATTATGCTACCTATTTTAATTTGATCTAAATTATGTTTGGTTAAACCAAAAAAAGAGGGGCGAGGGGGAGGGGGGCAATTATGTGTTAGTAGGCAAATTAGGATTACTGGAAAGGGGAAATATTGGTGGCTTTTTCGGGTAGAGCCACGCAGCAGAGAGAGAGAAAGGGAAGAGCAGTAAAAGAAGGTGAAAAAGGGGGAGGGGTCTTTTCGGGTGGTTATGCACAGGTAAGGCCAAAAAGGAAAGAGAAACAGAGAGGGAGACAGTTAGAGGCAGCGAGAACGCCAGAGAGAGACCCGAACAGAGAAGAGGGGAAGGAGCGAGAGGAGAGCAAGCAAGAGTGTGAGACCGGGAAGGAGAGCAGAGGATGAGACGTCGAGAGCTAGGGTGGCTAGGAAGAGGAACAACAGTAGTGGTAACAGAGGGAGAGGAACCAGCGAGACCAAGCCGAATAGAGCAGGGTAAGAGGGAGAGAGGATGAGATGGAGTGAGGCCGAGAAGAAGAAGCGAAAGGGCGAGAGACTAGACCAGAAACATAGCCGACAGAGGGCGAAGAGATTGAGTAGAGGGCGAGCAAGAAACAAAGAGGGAAATGAAAGGGCGAGTGAAACCAGGCAGAGTACAACTGTGGGACAGATACCGAGAAGAGGAAAGCAAGAAACCCCAAGTCGACTATATTCAATCAATTGCTCAGACCCTAAAATTTGAGGTGGGTAATTCAACTTGTGAATTAATGGAATGGTTGAGTTGACTTAGTATGTGAACTTATTCCCCGTTCGATTGAAGTTTATAGTTTATGAGTTTATCATGTTTGTGATTGAATATCCGTTTAGAATTATATCGAGTAGTTTGATTGTGTGATATAGTGGAATGAATTGACTGTGAAATGTCAGTAAATTGAGGAATAGAATTAGTGGATTGAGTATGTGGAATTGACCTTGGAGTAACTTGAAATGGAAAGTCGTAATTGGAAATTTATTGGTTAGAAGGAGGAAATCGCGGAATTGAATCAAATATAGGGGATATTAGCAGTTTGTGATTATTGTTGTTTATTGCAAATTAGATTAGTGAATGAACAAGTCAGGGAGACGTAATATGAGAATTTGAAGCAAATATATTGAACTATGATGAGTTTTGAATTCTTGGGTTGAAAATGGTAATGACTTGTGGTTATTGTAGCTGAGTGATTTCCTAAATGTATTGAACGAAGACTATTGATAACCGATACGTTGAGTATAGAAAAGGAACGTGAAGTTGGAGTACAAAGGTTTAAAATGAAGTTTGGAACCCTGTAGGAACCACGAACGGCGGACCGCATCGACCTTTCCCGTGATTTGCTTGGCGTAGGTTTTAGAAAGCTTTTGATTTTGGAAGATAGAAGATGATTTTTAGAAAGTGGGGATGAACCTTTTATTAAGATTTTCGAATTTTATTAAAATTTTCGAATTTTATTAAATCTTATTTAAAGCGAATTAAGCAAAGTTTGAATGGCGGTTTTATTAATTATTTTATTTTGGCAATTATTTTCGGATGTCCCGAATATTATCTCTTAATTGAAAAACAAAGAAAGCAAGAATTCTGTTTCAGTCAGTAAGGCTTTAGGGCCAAACCGGTGTGACACCGGTTTGGACCCAAGCCTTGCTCGCCGACTACTCGGTACGAGCAGTAGCTCGTGCCCGGTGGTGGCCGGCATCGGCCGAAGGTCTTGGCCGAGGAATTCGACCTCGAGTTCTAGCCTCGGCTAACAAATCCGAGTCCGATTCTCTCTCGCTCATTCAAAAAATAGCAGGGAGGCAAATTTAGAAGAAATAAATTGAAGGGAGTCGTTAGTTAGTTTTTAAGAGAGAAAAACTAACAAAAACATAAAAGTAAAAATTTTCTCTCTCAATCTTAGTATGGGAAAATTAAGATTGAAAGAGGCTAAAAAGACTCAATTGATCTTTGAGCCGAGAATCGGATTCGGGGCTAGGATATAAAACGTAGGGATAAACCCTTCCATTCTTCTCGTACAAAGACGGCCATTACTAGTTCGAGTAGTGAATTAAAATAATGTAAGACAAGCAAGCAAGCAACATGCTAAGAAAAATGTAAAGCAACCAAAACGATAATAAAAGAAAGAAATAAAGAAAACGAAAGGAAAGGAAAAGCAAAAACTGAAAATTACATCGGTCGGGGAGGAATTAAAAGAACGATTACATCTCTTTAATCCACAATACGAAAGCAATACATGAAGCATAAAAATAATAAACCATTTGAAGGTCTGTCTAATTGCCCTCGAAGTTGTCCCACCTTGCTAATTTGGATCTCTACGTTAGATCTTTTAATGCGACGACGACAAACGAAAGACAAAGGGCTTGTTTTTTGAATTTTGTATGTGTGGTGTAGTAAAGATCAATTGAATGAGTGCCCGAGAGATTAGAATAATCGAATATTCTTTAACTCTTTGCACGAAATTAACGACGGTAAGTAGAAAAGAGATGAATGGTTGATAATAATTTTAGCAGAGTAACGTTATGGGAATGAGAGCCAAGGCTTTCTATTTATAGGAGAGGACCTATGTCACAAATAACCTAGGGTTTGTCCTCGGTCGGCCGTCCAAACAGTCGCAAATAAACAGGGCGAGAATCTCACAAGATTGAACCGGATAAAGAAGCGATAGAACCGGATAGAACCCAATTCATCTGCGCCGACCAACGGGTGCTCCTAGGGTTTCGTGCCCTACCGTGTTTCCAAGGGATTTTCCAAGCTAAAACGCAACCTTTCACATAAATTTTCTGGGTTGTAGGCGCAGGCACGGCGTCGTTTTGAGGGAAAAGCTCTTAGTCTCATGTAGATCTGTCTTGTGGAGCTTAAAAGCGAGCACTTTGATGCTCGTGATCATGAAATGCAATGCTTTAATGCTACCTTTAGGTCTTTAGCTCCTTGTCCGATTGGACAAAAGTAAAATGCGATATTTTGAACTTGGAATTTTCCGGTACACAACACCTGGACTCCGTTGTCTCCGAAGGCTTGGTGCAGTACTTGGATCGCCCGAAAGAATGGGGGATTTATGGATCGAGCCAAGGCAAAAGGTTGATTATTTGGTGTTGGGGGTTCTTTATGGTTTATCGGCTTATGTCACACCAATCGATCACCGTCCGAGATCCAAATCCTTAAACAAGACTCGGAATTTCATCATCGGGCCAACAAGTAAAAAATCAAAGAAAAATACGACACTTTTTTGTGTTTACAATTAGCCCCCACTTTGACCGAGTCCGAAAGACAAAGGTCAAAGTATGCACTAAAGGGTACTTACCGGTATCGGCGTTGCTTTGGAATCTAATTGGATTGATGCGTTTGAAAGTAAGTAGCTTTTGATAGGCCTGGACTTGATTGATGGAGTCCGAAGTCCGGGTTGTTGGTTCCTAAGCTTGGCTATTTGAAGTCTTGAAACTCATATTGGTGTGCCTAAACTTGACCATATAATCAATCCGAAACTTGGCGAGGAGCTTGAACTTGACTCGGGTAGTAAAGTCTAAAGTTCGACTTGGGTGCTCGAACTTGACCGCCTCTTGGATCCGAAGTTCGACTGGGTGTGCCTAAACTTGACCTTTCTTGGTCCGAAGCTTGGCTAAAAAATTTTTGTACTAATTGTTTTGTTTGCTTATAATCGAATGTAAATAGTTTTAAGTATTACTCGAAGATGATTTGTGGCTAGATCATATTTCAATTGTGGTTGCATGACTTGGCCATAGGGAGGTCCTGAAGTCTTGGTTTAGTGTCCGAACCTTGACCGTTGTTAAGCCCGAAACTTGACGGAGGGATGTCCGAACCTTGACCACTGTTGGGCTCGAAGCTCAACGGAGTTGTGTCTAAACCTTAACCGCTACTAGGTCTAAAGCTCGACCGAGTCGTGTCCGAACCTTGACCACCGATGGGCTCGAAGCTCGACCGAGTTGGGCTCGAAGCTCGACCGAGTTTTGTCCGAACCTTGACCGCTGCTGGGACCGAAGCTTGACTAAGTTGTGTATAAACCTTGACCATTCTTGGGTTTGAAGCTCGACTAAGGTGTGTCTCGAACCTTGACCGCTTTTGGGCCCGAGACTCGACTAAGTTGCGTCTCGAACCTTGACCATCTCTGGGTTTGAATCTTGACGTCGGAATAGGGATGGATGCTTATCCTTATGTAGAAATTATTACCTAGACTTAGTCGTTGGATGACCTAAAGTCTTCTTGCTTGAAAATATGATGTTCCATGAGGTAATGTGCCTCATTTGAAATTTGAGCTTTTAGTTTGTGTGCTAATAGCTCCTTTGTAAGGTAGACGAGTTGTGTCTTCCTCTCGAGTATTCTTGGAGTTATTGTGGTTTTATGACCCTTTCGATCTTGAGCCCCCACGTTCTTTATGGGTGCTTCGTCTAACTCTTTTTGAATCTTGGAGAGTTGGTGAGCTTCGACGGAATCTCTTTGAAGATGGCGATGCTTGGTGACCTTCTCAATGCTTGATCGATGCTTCATACTTGCTTGATTGAATAATTCCTTGTATGGTGCTTTGTTATTAATTTTTGTTTATTTAGGAGTTTGACTCATGCAAAGGAGATGTATGCAAGACTAAATTCTAAGAACAAATGCATTCTTTTATTAAGATGGTGCAAAAATTCAAAAAGACAAAGACAAAAACTACACTTGAGCCCATACTCCCTAAAGTAAAGCCTAAAGAAGAGTAGATCGCTCGAATTGCGATGTATTGCTCGCTGATGGACCTTGAACCTCATGGTTTGGTCGTTGAATGAGACTGGCATGCTTCTTGACGATTCGATGCCTTTCCCGATAGTTTCTACTCCTATGGGTAGGGCAAAGTGGCTTTTGGATTTAGGAAATTGGAAATAGGAATTGGAAATTGGGTTCAAGATTAGGATTTGGGCCGGACCTCATGGGGTTCCTACGTATCCGCAATAACAAAAATCGGGCTTTCGTAGTTCAAAAGGAAAGTAATTTGGGTTTGCTCTGGTTGACTGGCCATTTTTGGAGGATTGTGTTTGGACCTTGGACGATGCACTAGTGTCACAAGTAAAGATGGAGGACGTATTGATGTGGTACGTACTAATATGGGATGTATTGGTGTCGATCGTATCGGTGTTGAAGTAGACTTCTTACTTCCTAGACGCTTCGTTCTAGGATTCCCGACTTGCATAGGATTTCCTATCCTGTATCCCAAAAGAGTACACTCACGATTGAGTAGTCCTAGGAAAAAGAAAAATGATATGCTCTTTTATTTGGATGCACATAAAGGGATGCAAAATAAATGGAATGGAATGAATGCAACGATGCACATGACTTAATCTGCGATGATTCTATGATTTGGCTAGTGCATAATTGAAATGCACACTCACCTTAATTTAGATGAAATTAATTTTGGCTAATGCAAAAATGAAATGCAAATATGGACTCACCTATTCGAGATGAAATCTATTTTTGGCTAATGAAAGAATTGATTCACCTATTTGATATGATTTTGACTTTGGCTAAATGCAAATAAGGAATGCAAATATGGACTCACCGATTTTGAGATGAAAATTTTTTGGCTAATGAAAGAATGGACTCACCTATTTTAGATGAAATTGATTTGGCTAATGCAAAAATGAATGGACTTACCCTAATTGGGATGATTATAATTTTGGACTTTTTGGCTAAAATACACAAATTAGACCGACTCAAAGTTTTATTTTGATTTTTATTTTTGCACCTATGCAAGAATTATTCAGGGCTCCTCACCTATCCCTAAAGGCTCACAAATAGAAGATTAAATATAAAACAAACATACTCATTCAAGCATGCAAATGAGGGCAAGATGACATCTAATAGTCAAAAGTTTTATGGTCAAAGAGTTTTATAACATAGGATACATGGTGACTCATAGTCTAAGGATTAGGTCCTTCGTCCGGGGCATGACAGGAGAAATGGCCAGAATCTTTGGTACCTCTTGGTGAGCCAAACGATTTGACCCAAGAGCGCGTGCTAGGAGGGAAGAGGTACCGTTTCCTTAGGCAATCAAGCCTAGTTAGGCCCGCCTATGATCCAGAGTGGGAGCCTCATTCCGTAAAAGGTAAACAGGGGGTAGAATAGAGTTTTCCTAGGGGTCCAAAACAATATTCAAACTAGTTCAAAGGCTGCAGGATGCCTAATGCAAGCATATCATTAAAATACACTACTCAAATTTTCAAGTTTCGCCCTCTTAATAAATGATTTATCCCCAGTGGAGTTGCCATCTGTAGGAACCATGACCTTGGGGCCATCGGGACCGGACCGAGCTTCCCTACAATTTGCTTGGCATAGGTTTTAGAAAGCTTTTGATTTTTGAAGATAGAAGATGATTTTTAGAAAGTGGGGATGAACCTTTTATTAAGATTTTTGAATTTTATTAAATCGATTTAAAACAATTAAGCAAAGTTTGAATGACGATTTTATTAATTATTTTATTTTGGCAATTATTTTCGGATGCCTCATGATATTATCTCTTAATTGAAAAACAAAGAAACCTAGAATTATGCTTCTATCGTAAGGCTTTAGAGCCAAACCGGTGTGAAAACACCGGTTTGCACCCAAGCCTTGCTCGCGACCACTCGGTGCGGCGGCAGCCTATGCCTAGTGGTGGCCGACATCGGCCAAAGGCCCTAGCCGAGGATTTCATCCTTGGCTTCCGGCCCGGCTAATAGATCCATAATTCAATTTTCTACTGCTCGATCAAAAAATAGTCGAGTGGTAGATTTAGAAGAAATAAATCGAAAGGAGTCGCGAGTCGGTTTTGAGAGAGAAAACTAACAAAAACATAAAAGTAAAAATTTGCTCTCTCAATCTTAGTATGGGAAAATTAAGACCGAAAAGGCTAAAAATAACTCCATCGGTTTTGAACCGAGAATCGATTTGGGGGCGAGGGTACGAAATGTAGGGATAAACCCTTCCGTTCCGCCCGTTTGAAGATGGCCATTACTAGTTCGAGTAGTGAATTAAAATAATGTAAGACAAGCAAGCAAGCAAGCAACATGCCAAGCGAAATTTAAAGCAACCAAAATGAAAATAAAAGAAAGCAATAAAGAAAGCGAAAGAAAAGGAAAAGCAAAAATTGAAAAATTACATCGGGCGAGGAGGAATTAAAAGAACGATTACATCTCTTTAATCCACAATACGGAAAGAAATAAATGAAGCATAAAAATAATAAACCATTTGAAGGTTGTCCGATTGCCCTTATTTTTCCTACCTTTCTAATCTAGATCTCTACGTTGGATCTCTTGATGCGACGGTGACAAACAAAAGACAAAGGGCTTGTTTTTGTGAATTGTGGCGAGTTGTAAAGATCGATTGAATGAGTGCAAAGAGATCAGAATAATCGAATATTCTTTAGCTCTTTGCACGGATTCAATGGCGGTAAGTAGAAAAGAGATGAATGGTTGATAATAATTTCAGCAGAGTAACATTTACATATGAATGCTCTAGTTGGCTTTTTGTAGCATTATGTATAGGAAAAACCGTACGGTAATTAGAGCCAAGGCTTTATATTTATAAGATAAGACCTAGGTCACAAATAACCTAGGGTTTGCCCTTGGTCAGCCGTCCAAACAGACTGCAAATAAACTGGACTAGAATCTCATAAGATTGAACCGGATAAAGAAGCAATAAAACCGGATAGAACCCGGTTCACGAGCACTGTCCAACCAGGTGCTCCTAGGGTTTCCTGCCTCTACCGTGTTTCCAAGGGATTCTCCAAGCCAAAATGCAACGTTTCATTTAAATCTTCGGAGTTGCGGATCCCGACCATAACATTGTTTTGAGGGGAAAAGCTCCTAGTCTCGTGTGGACAGTCTTATGGAGCTTAAACACAACACTTTGATACTCTTGATCATGAAATGCAACGCTTTCATGCCATCTTCAGTCTTCAACTCCTTGTTTGATTGAACAAAAGTAAAATGTAGTATTCCGAACTTGGAATTTCTCTGTACACGGTAGTGGACTCTGTTGTCTCCGAACGCTTGGCTCGTGCATTGGATCGCCCGAAAGAAAGGGGGATTTATGGATCGACCCAAGGTAAAAGGCTATTTATTTGGTGTTGGGGGTTCTTTGTGATTTATCGGCTTATGTCGGACCAATTGATCATAGTCCGAGATCCAAATCCTCAAATAGGACTCGAGATTTCAAGCATCGGGCCAATAAATAAAAAACAGAGAAAAGGACGACACTTTTTGGTGTCTACAAACCCCAAGTTATTATAATGGTAATCATGTGGCATTTAATGTGTGATTTAATGGAGAAGTATTCGTGTGATATTATGGTGAATTCGATTGTCATGCTAGGAATACACAAAGAAAGTGCTAAGCGTGCGTGAGTGAACTTGAATGTGACTCGGATTGTAAATTCGTTTTCAAGTGGTTAGTTCTGAAAGGAGTTTTGTTTACGCAAAATTATTTTTGAGTATGATTTCTTAATATCTCGCTTTTCAAACGTGAAAATACATTCCTAAGAAGTGAAACTAATTGAGAAACCGAATTTGGAAGGGTGGCGCGTGGTGTTATGCCTTTTAATGTGTTAAAGCTGATTTGAGAATGCTCGTTTAAAACGACTTAATGAATGTGTTTTCATTGGTTTGAATCAAGCGGGCTAGGATCGTTTAGCACCGGAAGGGTTCTAACCGGGGTCCTTGTGTGTCGGGATGCCCAACCGGAGACTTCCACGGAAGGGTTCTAACTGGGGTCCTTATGTATCGGGATGCCCGACCGGGGACTTCCTAAAGATAGGTCCCGAGAGCCTTTATTAGGGGTCGTGCCCCAAAGAAACTATGAAAGGCTAGTTCGAGTCCGTAGCTTAGAAAGTTGATTCGAGTACCAATGACTCGTTAATGATTTTGAAACTTTGTTTGTAAATGATTTAAATGTTATAATGATAAGGCTGCAGGGATTTCCCTGAACAGAGACTCAATGTTTTGAGTAATTGTTGACAAACGCATAACCTTGTTTGAGAAAATGTGGAAATGTGATTTCGGTATTAAACTCGCATGAATTTGTTTGCGTATTGAATAACTAAAGTTTTATCTTGTTTTAACTAAGTTTGATTCATTTAGTAAGATAGCTCGGGAATTTGGGAATAGTGGCTTGAGTGATGTATTACACACATGATGTGTTTAATAGAAGATCGGGATTATGGAGCAAAGGTTATGAGATGGATTATCACAGAGCGGATAAAGTATGAATGTTGTAAATTTTAGGATAGGATTATCCACTCGAGCTTGTGGTTTACTCACCCCATTTCTCCCCCTCCCCGATTCGCAAGTACTCTTCCAGGTGGTGTGTCTTGGACTTTAGCATATTCTGGACTCATGCGTGTTGTTTGCTATTCTGTTGGTGACAACTGTGAGTAGTACGAGTTTGTCGACGTGCATTCCATATATTTCTAATTGTTGTACCTTGTAACTAAGTTAATATTGTTGTATTAGTTGTATCATGAATCATTTAGATTGTTTTAAGTTTCAAGGCATGTCGGTTGGACTCCGGAGTGTGGCCATTGAGTTGTGTGCTATAAGCGTGTGGCTTGTTGAGTTATATTGTGGTTTTTATGCAAGTTTTTAGGGCTTTAAGCTTAGGGGATAGGTCACATCATAGACGAAATTCTACCAAAATTTTCAAGTAAGGCGTAAAATCACCTCTATTACCTTTAAGTTGGAATTAGAAAGTTAAACCGATACCTTAATTAGCCTTGGGAGTTCCTTTGGAGGAACTCCGGTGATGTAATACTTCTAGGGTTGGGTTCGGGGTGTTACATCCTGTGTTGTTGATCAACTGTTGCTTGTTTTCTTCGATCACTCCTGCAATTATCATTTTAGACTTCCCCGGTTTGCTTCCAGTCCTAAGCATGCAGAAAACTCTCTGAATGCCTCCATTATATTATGCACAACCCTTTGCTTTGCTTCACAAAATATGATTAAATCATCAACAAACATTAAATGTGTCATTTTGAGTTTTTGCATCCTAGATGGTATCTAAAATATGCCCTCTCTACTGTTTTTTGTAAAATTCTTGATAAATGCTCTACTACTAGCACAAACACTAGTAGTGAAAGGGGATCCCCTTATCTCAACCCCTTTTCTCCCTTGAAATACCGATGGTTTTCTCCATTCACGAGTGATAGTGAATGAAGTAGTAGATATGCAGCTGACTCATAAGCTTTCCTCATGTCAATTTTAATCATACACCTTGGTGATACATACATTCTGTTATATCCCCTTGCTATTTCATGACAAAGTAGGACATTTTGCAGTAATTCCTGTTAACTTTGATTGATCGGGCTTGGCATTACAACCCTAATTCTTTCACATATAAGTTTAGAAACACATTTATAGATCACATTACAATCCCAAACTAGTGGTAACAACACCAAACTAGTGGTGTTCCAATCCCTCTTCTTGTCTCCCTCTCTAAAGAATTCCTACACTCGCTTTGTAAACTAGTGGCCCTATGTTATCCCACGTAGCTTTGAAAAAGCCACTGGTAAACCCATCCGAACCAGGTGATTTGTCATTAGAAATTGACCATATAGACTTCTTGATATCCTCTTCCTTAAAAGGTTTGCACAACTCAATTTGTTGTGTAATACTCAAGCACTACACCTTGTTGTACCACACTCTCATCCATTTTCCTCCGTTGTATAGTTTGGGGTCCTAGCATATTCCGATAAAATTCTAGCATAACTTGAGCCATATCACCAAATCCCTCTACTCTCACACCATTTTTACCTTGTAAAGCATAAATATAATTGGTAATTTGCTCCTTTTGATTAGTGTAAAGAACCATTTTGTGTATTCTTCGCCATAATGTGTCCAATCCACTTTCGATTGTTGCCGGATCAAAGACATGGCTAATTGCAGGATCTCGTATATATGATGTCCTTTTGTTCTCGTTCATCATGCTTCATGCATACATTCAGGGGATCTTGTCTGCAGTGTTTGTTGAGCATGCTCCATTGCTCGTCTAGCCACACTCACTTGGTAATAGATATTAGCATATTTTTCTCTATTGAGTACTTTCAATGGCTTTTCAAGGCTCATCATTACTATTCTAAGCTCTATCATCTTTGAATTATGATAATTATGCTCTATGGCTTCTCCGACTATGTCAAGAAACTTGGGATCTTTTCCTTACATGTCACAATACATGAATTTTGTAATTGTTCTTTGGCATTCAGGAAAAGAAATCAAAATTGGTGTGTGATATGATAATCCTTGATGCAAGTATTCAGCATGAACATGTTCAAATGCGAGTATACCAATCAACATTAGTTAGTATCTAGTCAATTCTAGAACAAACCCGATTGTCGGACCATGTGAATTTGAGTCCTCCACACTCGCATCACCTCCAAGCCGATCCTTTCCAAGCGGTTTATGAAGTCTACCACATCCCTATCTCGTTATTTTAGTTCCGCTCGGTTTATCTTCTAGGCTCAAAACAAGCATTAAGATCCCCGACACACACCATGGTCTATTTATTTGTTCGAAATAGTGATAAACTTGTCTTTCCTTGCTCGCACTGTGTTATATCCATAAGCCACTCGTCCACTTGAAGGCGAGTCCTAGATTTTACCCGAGTTACCTTACAATGCATGAGTTGTTTTATCACAGCCTCAACATGCACCTTGTATATTTTGGGTTTCCATGCTACCATTATTTTTCCCTTACGTAGTAAAGCTGCATTGGTTTTGTATTGTTAATCCTCCATCATTCTCGCTGCATACACCACTTTCGACTTCCATTTTTAATTTTGTAATTTTATACCTCCTCGGATAGTTTGCAATATCTATCTCGTTTACTAGGACTATTTAGGCTTCTAACATTCCAACATATGATGTTCTCCATCCGGTGGCCTCCTCCCTATAATGCCTTGTGTGATCAAATTCACAATGTCGTTTTCCAACATGAAGACTCGGGTATGACTGACTAACCCCTTGAATGTGTTTTGATTTCATGCATTCATCTAAATTTAGGATAAAACAAGAAACATCCTAAAAGAAATTCATTTAACTAAGTCATATGCTTTAAAATTCATCATTTCAATACGACTTGTTCTTGATCGAACTTAGACTTAAGTATATTAAGTTTATCCGACTAAGTCCGAGACTCGGAAAGTAGAATCTAAGTTAGTTATGACAAATTGAATTAGACTAACCTACTCGGATCTCGGATTCTGACCTCCTCGATTGGACTTAGACATTTAGTTTTCCTAAGTCATATCTCATTTATCATGTCTATTTTATCATGGCAAACATCATGATTTGATCCGGGATTGAAATATGTGAATCATGCTTTAACCTAGAAACTTACGCTATTAGTTGCTTAATCATGCATAATTGTGAAATGTCTAAATAACTCATGTGCCCATTACGATTGAATGATTTATTTATGAGTTCGACACACCCGGGATTTGAGTATATTGAATATTAGACTTGAAACATTCTAGATTAATAGATTAAGGATAATTAGTCATTAAATGCTTTATTTAGACTAATCTTTATCTAATTATGGACCAAAGTCTATTTATACTTTGAGAACCATTGTACTTAATGTTTTTGCAGGTTTTTCTAATGTTAATTATCTAAAGAAAAAGGAAAAAAAAAGACTTCTAACCGTTAAAGCACCGCCGGACAAAAAGGTGGAATTTCCGGAAAAGCTCGAACCGGCCGACAACCTTGTGCATTCATTGTTTTCGATAATATTTTATTTATGAGTCTAACGGTCTTTTCTTTTTGCTTTTCTAGTTTACAAAAGTTGGAAAAAGAGTTATTGGGAGCTAGGACCAAGGCACAACGACTATTTCAAGGTGGTCTAGAAATCTGAGTGACTCGGACTATCCATTACAATGGCTAGTTGACTCGGACGGCTTCAACAGAAAGACGTTGGAGGCTCAATGGCTATCTCTTCAAGGCGGACTATTTATAGAAGCCTTAGCACAAGATTTCAGATGACGAATGGAAGAAAAAGAGTGACCATATTGAACATCTTCTCTAGCATACAACTCCCAAATTGTAATTCTAATATTCCGAGTTGTATTCTTCGAGTCGATTGCATTATAATTATTACTACTCTTCTACTCTTTCTCTCTGACTGAGTTGTAAAGGTTACTTCAACTCGGTTGTCCAAAACTGTACTGAGTTACCTCGGTTTGGAAGTACCGAGGTTAGATAAGGGAACTTCTAACCTTAGGAAAAATTGGAGGATCCCAAGTTGACAAGGTAACTTCAACTTGGAAGTATTAAGTCGAGTTAGATAAGGTAAATTTTGAGCTTGGAAACTTATAATAGATTTGTTTGGGAATAAATCTGGGTAGTCATATTCATTGTAATTGAGGATTTAATTAGTGGATTTGACTTGGTGTTTGGATTGACACCTGTCCGTGGTTTTCACGCCCCATGGGGGTTTCCACCTATTTCTTTATGTTTTGCACTTTCCGAGTCCAATCTAGACTTAGGATCTGTTTTTGTCTCTATTCTATGCAAAAGAGTTTGATTTTCTCAAAACTCTTCCATCACCCTATTCATCCCCCTAGGGTGACGTAACCTCTCTAAGAGCAAACTTTCACAATAGTACCTTAAAATTATTAGTTACAGTTGAGGGAGTTGCCAATAGTGCGAGGACTTCTTTGTGCAATTCTTTTTAGTCTACTAAAACCCTCTCTATTAGGTTGACACTGCCTCTCATTAACCTTTTCTTGCACATTATCACTTGCCAGGTTGTTATGTTGTATAGGCCTCCATCCTTATCTTATGTTCCTTTTCTTCTTACAATAATGCTCATCATGGCCGAACATATCACATTGAGTGCATCTAAGCGGCTTTTGCTCGAATTTAACCTTCTATTTAATGAGGACTCCATTTTCATTCACAAAATTCACAAAGTTAGGAAGAGAATCATTCAGTTGTACTTCAATTAGCAATCGGCATACCGAAGCATATATTTCTCAATGGTTGGCTTGTTTGTTTTAATTGGTATGCCCACCAAATTCCCAATCTTACTCGGACTTTCAACCCTCCCTAGTATTTTATATCTAGTTCGAGGAATTATACCCACACCAAGCAATGAGCTGATTGCATTTATGTCAATTCAAGTTCTAGGTTCCATGGTAGGAATGGTTTCTGTCAAAAAATACATGCCCTTAGCTAAGACATCCTCCTTATCCTGCATATTGTTGAATTTGACAAGAAAAATTCCCTTTCTCACCTATGCTACTTTATCTATGGAGTGTGATTTCTATATTCTTCGAGACAAAGCCATTCATGATTTTGAACCGAGGATTAGCCCCTAGCACTCCATAAAGTATAGCCGTTTCTAATAATCAATCTCCCCGTCGACATCTTTATGTTCAATTTGTGCAATTTTGGTACCATCAATATCAACGCCAGGTATGAATTTTAGAGAATTACCTTCCTCCGGATTCACCGGTGCTGCATATGAGCTAACCTTAGGTGGTGGATTGGTGATTCTTTCCTCATCCGCTTGATTTGTGTTAATTCTGGCCTCATTTGTCTCCATGTTCTATAGATTCATTTTTGGATCTCTTGCCTTCTATGTATCCCCATTTTGTATCGTTTTATTGCTTTCTTCCATGTTTTTCTTCTCCAGGTTAGATTTCAATCCAGATTATCCCGATGTATTCCTTATTGATGTCAATCTAGCGGATCTTTGATTATTTGGCTACGATTTTGGTCTCCCTCATTTGCCCTCTGTCATTGCTTGAGCTCCGGAGAGACCTTGGAGCTCAAGAGAGAGAGTTATATATATATATATATATATATATATTAACATTTACATCCCTCCAGGTATTGGTATTTATTTTTACCCACCTTAGGTTTAGGGATAAAAAATATTTAAGATAAAAAAACAACGATAGGCTAATCGGAAATGTAAAAGGACAAGTTTGTCCCTAATTTTTAAAATACAATGACTATGCTACCCCCATTAGTTATTGGCTCCTTGAAAGAGAAAACATCAAATGCTCCTCTTCAATCTCACCTTCCCCGAAGTGAAGAACTTCATCCGGGTTTAGGGTTGGAGAAAAAGAGAGAGATGGCGATGTGGTAATGCTTCATCTTGACAACGGGGAGATCAAACGATTGAAATCGATGAATCGAAGGGAGGGGTTTCTTATAGGTCATTTCGTCAAACAGTGAAGGGCATCCTCAAGCTTGGTGAAATCATACCTATTTCGAATCTCCCGATTTCTTTTGGGCAATTGGGATTTCACATCTCACATATATGAATGATGTGTATGATGATTATGGTACGAGCAACAAGCAAGAAGGGTGGAATTACGAGAAGTCGAACTCACAAAAGGAGCGAAAAGCGATAAATGATGCCTTCAACTTTCTTCTTCATCTTTCGTCTCATTCTCCTCACTCCAAAGTCCCCCGATGCTAATCCAGAGAGAGATCTTCCATTGGACCATAAATGTCAATTTAGCTTGAGATTATTCATCTCGTAGAAAACTGCGAACCCCATGTTGGATTTCAATGGAAGCTCCCTCAAATTGCGAAAAGAAAGAGGAAAACCTAATTTTTTTGGGGAGGTATGCCTTATCTTTCTTAAATGTGAACAGATCTAAACATTCAAATGGGGGCTCGTCAATGGAGGCTCCCATCACGATTGAATAGGCCAAGAAAGAAAGAAACCTATTTTTTTTCGGAAAAGAAGCCTTTTCTTTACTGCAAAGAGGGCAATTCGACACTTTACCTCATTTTCTTATGCCACATCAGCGAGACTCCTTGTATTTGGATGTTTTCTATTATTAAGAACAATGATCAATATATACCTCAAATATTAACTACTCCGGACAGGGTGGGTAAAAATAAATACCAATACCCGGAGGGTTTATAAATGATTTCCAAATATCTCGAGGAGGTAAATGTTTATATATATATATATATATATATATATATATATATATATATATATATATATATATATATATATGGAGCACTACTTTTCTAAGCCAAAAGGCTAATTTATTTTAGAATAAGAAAATTGACCAATAAGTGTTGGGTCAATTTCTCTAGAACCCAAAGCACTCAAAAGACAGGTTGAGTGTTAGTTTAAGGAATACATAATGACAATTGTGCCCTTACTGAAATGAAACTTTGCAATTTAATTGAGGATGGGGGTGGGAGAGAGAGAGAGAGGTTTTGTAGGTGAAGAGAAGGACAGACGAAGAACAAGAAGTACGCGGTGAAGGTCAAAGAAGGGCAAGCAGTATGAGGAAGAAGAACAAATAGAAGAAGTAAGCAGCAACAACATTTGACGTGGCGTGAGAAACTTGTGTTGAATTCGGTAAGTGTAGAAATTGATTCAATTCTGGTTTGTTTTTGAGATTTGGTTACTTAATGTATTTATGAATAGGCTGAAGTTGGTTGAAATTAGACGTAATTTGGTCGGAAAATGGGTTGTTGTGGAGCTGGAAGGGTTTTATTTTTCAAATAGTTTGGGGTGTTTGGGGTATATAATTTGTTAGGAAATTGAATTAAAGGCAATTTATTTGTTGTTTGGTTTCGTTGAATTATCCGGGTTTTGAATTTGTTTCATACAATTTGGTGGGAGGTCAATTGTAGGGTAAATTGTGGTTCATTATTGTTTAGGTTATTCCTCGTAATTACTGTTGATATCCCGGAATGTCCATGAGGGGAATGTGGTATCACCTAAAATTGAGTGTTTACAATGAATAATGCATGTAGTTGAGTCACATGGTCCGCATTGTAGATGGCCATAAGTTTGGTTATGTTATGTCTTTGAGTTATCCTAATGCATTGTCTTTGATATCCCGGGATGATGACTTTGTACTTATGGTATTACTCTGCTGTAGTGGGTATTTGGTTAGTTTGGTTGGTTCTTTTGTTGTGAGGTTTGATTAAAAGATAGTTGTTTTTTGTTATTATAATTTTATGCATAACTTCGATGGTATTACTCGTTATCGTTTGTATTTTAGTAATTTATATTTGAGGTTATATATAGTGTATTTATATAGGGTTTATTATTATTATTATAGATGGAACTTCAAATTATTGGTGGAACGGTTCGCATATCAAAAGAGTTACTTGTATATGTGTCGGTGGGTAGATACTTAGAAGAGAGTGAGTGGATTAATGAAGTATGTAGGAGGGAGGAACCATTGTATGTGGATGATGGAGGATATGGGTTTTGATGTAGTTTGTAAGTCGGTAGAAAAGGCAATCGATGCTGATTTCGGAAATGTAAGTTATGATATAATCTAAAATTTGATAGGAGGGTATTACTACCTTTTGTTAGAAATTATGATATTGTCTACATAATGAAGAGGAATGAGAATCATGCATATTTGTATGTTGCTCGGAAGAAGGTCCATGTGTTAGGTTGGTGGTACAAAACGTGGATGGAAGGGTTGGTGATTTGCAGGGATTTTATTCTTTTAGTTTTGGTGGTGTGGTTTGAGGATGCAGTAAGCAATCTAATGTTATGGTACCGAAAGTTGATGGACGAACAAGCCTTGTCGACTTGGAAATGTAAGTCGTATTATGTTATGCATGTTTTTATTTTTAGTATCCAAACCGCATATTAAGTTATTGAATCATATGTTTTTTATGAAATGGTTAGGGTGGAGAAGGAAGCTGGGCAATAAGTAGGGGTGGAGGAACTGGGTTCTATAGGGGACATGGGAAAAAAGCTACTCGTTTATGTGAGCACGACACAAATTAGTCATTATGAGAGTATAGTTCAGAATTAGATCATGAACTAGTGGTGTGGCCGCGGTCCAAATTAGAATCTAAGTGTTATCCTTGGAGGATGATTATATGGAGTAATTTAATTAAAGGAAAAGGCCAGTACTTGCCTCAGCTGATAGCTTTAGATGTAACATATGGAAATATGAAATTGCATATAAATTTGAGCATCATTTCAAGAGGAATTGCAAACAATGCATAGTTATAGTGTGTGATGCTGAAGGTTGTGATTTTTACATTTGTATTTAGGGTGTGAATGGAAGGGATTGGGTGATAGTAAAGAACTTCAAAGACGAGCACAATCACAGAGTGTTGGTGAGGAATGTCGATGGGGAAATGGGGAAACAAAGAATGAGAGCAAAAATGTTGTCACGGTTGATTGACTAGAAGGTTCGATCGTCATCTGTTCATGCACTAGTAGAGATCATGAAAGACTTGGGGGCTCGAGATCAGGATGCAATTGACATACAAGCACACATAGCGGGCTCGTAAGTATATGCGTATGTTAGTGATGGGACGACCGGAAGATCAATACAAGATTTTTCCTGGATGTGTGTGGCTATAGTCCGGGCAAATCTTGACTTAAGGGCATTATTGTGAATTGGAAGGGGTAAGGTTTTAAGCGTACGTTTGTTGGGTATGATGCATCATTGAATAGATTCATTATGGGATGTAGGAAAGTGTTGTTCGTGGATGCGTCACATTTAAGTGGTCCATACAATGGGACATTGATGATTACGAGTAGCCCTAGATGCGGACAACAACCTCTTTGACATCGCTTATGCTATTGTATCTGCCAAGAACAATGAAGAATGGTTGTGGTTCTTGAGTGTCTTATTAGAGTGTTTGGGGGTCTTGAAGCTAGTCATTATGACGGATAGGCATTAGGGACTGTCATATGTTGTCCCAAGGGTGTTTGGGTTTGAGAACCATAGCTATTATGTTAGGCATCCGAGGGAGAACTTTATTAGTGTCGTTAAGAAGTTAGGCATCCATGAAGACGCATCAAAGGAGTTAATAAAGGAAATGTTCAATAGAGTAGCATATGCACCCACGCCTTTGGAGTATGATGTGGCACTAAATGAGCTAAGATTGTATAAATCGGAATTGGCTACATGGGTAGAACCTAATGACCCCGAGCATTGGGCAGCCTTAAAGTTCACTAAAAACGGTGGGGTAAGATGAGCACTAATGCAGTGGAGGGTTGGAACAACTCCATGCATCATTTGAGACCATTGTCTATCTCTCGGCTTGTGTCCAGTCATCTTCAAAAGTTGAGAAAGAACATGGACATGCGTAAGTCGGAGGTGCAAGGGTGGAAAAATGATGTGGGGAAGAGGATTGAGAAGAAGTTGAAGAAGACGTTGGAAAAGTGTGGTTGTGTTATTGATATCCAAATGTACAATCGTACCACGAGGAATTTAGTGTACAGTTAACCAAATTTAAGTGGTTGAAATTCCACTTGAAAAATCGGACGTGCACTCCTAGGCGGTGGCAAATATGTGGGTTGTCATGCGCCCATGCGATGGTCGTGATTGAGAAGCGAAGTTGTAAGTTTATGATTACGTGAACCCTTAGTACAAGGCTCAAGCACAGAAGATAGTTTACATGAACGTTGTGCACCCCATAAAGACGCACGACATGAGAACCATTGATGACAGCACAAGTGAAATTATGGGAGGGAAGACCTAGATAAGGACTTTAACCGACGCACACTTCCTCCAACAAATGCACAATCTCATTGGACGACCGAGGATGAAGAGGTACAAATCTCAAACTCAAGGGTTAAAAGTTAAGAGGTGCTCCAAATGTGATGAAAGTGGACATTACAAGAACATTTACAAGAATGAGCGAGCGAACTTTGATTCAGATTATCCAGGTGACTTTGTCTGTTTTGTAGACTTGTTTTCAGGAGAACACTGGACCTGATTTTGGAATGAATGCTTGTGGGAGTGCTGGAAAAGGTGTTGGATATTGTATATGGATTTATGAATGCTCGACCCATTATTTATTTGGTAATGTAACATTGGTATGCAAACGAGTACTTTTTGTATGTCATCGTGCATGGATGTATGATGTTGTACTTGCAGTGTTGCTAAGTAGTTTGAATGCTGTCATTACGAAGCACATAATGTGGAGGTATTTTGAGTTCGGACGTCATTTGATTAAATTGCTCGGTGAGGCCCCGAGACCACACTTCAAAGTCTTAAATTCATTTCCTTACAAGGATCCCATAATAAGGTCGGTGGGTTGTGGGGGTTCAAGTTGCTTTAGAGGCCATCATGGACCCCCTCCCCCACTGCTATTGGGGGTCTATGGTTGGCTCTAGAGGTCATCACGGGCCTCCCTACAGCCATTGGGGATTTCCCGTTGTCCCCACGGGCTATCCCACGCCCTGTGGGAATGGCCGTGGTGGGTATTTGTGGCCAATTTACTCACCCCTAGCCACCACGGCCTGCCCCACAAGCTGTGGGGCCACCCGAGGTGGAAGGAAGTGGCTGCCAAACTCCCTTTTTCTTATTTTATTTCTTCTGTGTATTTTTTTCTTTGCAGGATATTTATAAAAGGTTTATTTTATAAATATTTTCTAAGCTTACTACTAATATTATTTACAACTAAATTGAACGTCGACTAACAAACTTGCAAATAAATACATATATGTAAGCTAACTAGCACAATATCTAATTTATGACAAATCTTCAAATTAATTTACTTATTGAATAAATCACATATATTAATTAAATATTTATGTTTAATATTTTTTTTGTTTGGATGACACTAGGGTTGGGCAACGGGCCGGGCCAGGACCTGCCCATTACTATAAAGAGTTGGGTCGAGTCGGGAAAAAATAAATACAATAAAAATAACACAAAATCAAATAAATAAACATCAATCAAACTACGTCTTCCCCTCTAGAAATTTAGCAAGAACCCAAAAAGGGAACAAATATAGGACAAACACCATCAACATAGA
The DNA here is from genome assembly GCA_021018815.1 of Talinum fruticosum. Lineage (NCBI taxonomy): Eukaryota > Viridiplantae > Streptophyta > Magnoliopsida > Caryophyllales > Talinaceae > Talinum > Talinum fruticosum. The sequence continues at coordinate 6,632,676 of JAITYX010000010.1, read as the reverse complement.
TTTTGTCAATGAAGCCAGCACCACTATATGCTAGTAATCAACACAAAATAGAAGTCACAAGCAGACAGACTCAACTCATAGTTCCTGCAAAGCTTTCTTACGAAGAAGTCCATAGTGGGAACTTCATCTTGGTTAGAATGCCCCTACCAAATTGAGGGCGACAAAGCTCGCAGACATAAACCCAGACTTCCCCGAGCAATCACCCATCTAAATATTTCCAACAAGCACGACCAGATAAACACTGCATCGACATCACAAAGCTAATTAGATCATATGTTAAGATCAAAAGGCATGTTGATCTCTGATGATACTACATCATACGTAAACAAAGATTTGAGCTTTGTGATTTACGACACCTAAATATAGAAACCCATACACAGATGATAGAGGAAAAGAACTAACATATACACAACACTATACAATAAGAAAGAGCCGGAAATATCCACCTCAAATACACCAATCAATCCTAAACAGATGATAGAGGAAATCTTGAATATATCTATATTAACAAGCCTAAGATAAACACACGAAGCGGATCTTGCCAACAATCCATGCTCCACACACAAATAATAGCAATGATTGCCTCAATGGAGAAGGGAAATCGCGACAAAAATCATCAACGAGTTAAGAGACTAGCTGAATCACCAATTTTCCATTTCAAATACCAAAACATCAAAATCTACAATTCCCGAAGTATTAACTCTAAAAGAACAGAAGAACTCAACCTTTCGGACCCAAAATTTACATCCCCAAGAAATCTACACCCTTCAAATTAATTACTCGTAAAACCCCCAAAATCTAAAAAATAACTCACACCCGGATACTCTATGCGAAAATTGGATTGAGGGGTTGAAAAGGGGGAGAATGTGCTAGATCAAAACCTACGACCTTGAAAACACAAGCTCGGTGTTCCTCACATTTGGATACGCTGAGTGTTGAATTCAAAAGCCAAAGGTCACTATACTACAACATAAAGCTTGTTACATAACCGAGTCCCCAAAACTAAATCATGATATCGAGCACCAAAGAGCCATTACGGTGATTTCATTATGCCCACAAGGTGTTCAACGAAATGCCATAAAAACTTGAGCGGATATGAAACATAAAAAGGGAAATTGAGATTATAGAAGGAATACCTTTCGTAGGAAATTGTCATTGTATCACAAGGGCCACGACATTCAAACTCAAACTAAAATTAGGGTTCGGCTGACGGTGGACAACGGAAGTAGAGAGAGAGAGAGAGAGAGAGAGAGAGAGAGAGAGAGGGAAAGGGGTATAGCGAGGAAGCATAGCGAAATGGAAGCAGGGCGAGGAAGCATAACAAGATGGAAGCAGAGCGAGGAAACAGAGCAAGAGGAAGAGGAGAAGGTAGAGAGAGAGAAGACAACCGAGGCTAATAGGAGATGGGGGAGAGAAAGAGAGAAAGAGAGAATGGGGTGAGAGATGAGAGATGAGAGGAGATGTCTCATTAATTGACTCGCAATCGACACATCAATGGCCCACCTTTTAGGTGGCCCTTTAGGGCCCGACCCTCTTACCAAATAAATGGGCCTTCACCTTCTTTATTTGAGCCCAACCCTAGCTAGCCATTGGGGCCCCGCCCACTACCCAGGTCTAGATGTCACAATGTATCCCTTAGTTAGAGGGTTTTGATAATATTAACTATGAGATTTTGGCGTGTTTTATTTTTTATTACAAAAACCAAAGCTAAAACGAAAGCCAAAGCAAGAAACAATGCCCGAAACACTACCACGGCTCCATTGTTGGTGGTTGTGGCTATACCTAGCAATCGGGTCATTCGGTTCGAGTTCGGTTCGGGTTAGTTCGGTTCGGGTTAACTTCGGGTCGATCTTGTTCGAGTTTGGTTCGGTTTCGAGTTCAGTCGACTTCGGTTCGGGTAAATTTCGGGTCGATCTTGTTCGGGTTCGTTCGGTTTCGGTTCGGGTCAACTTCGGTTCGGTTCAACTTCGGGTCAATCTCTTCGAGTCGGGTTCGAGTTCGATTGCGGTTAATTTTTGATCGGGTCAACTTCGAGTCATAATTGGATCACTTTTTGGGTCAAAATTGATTCAAAATTGTACCCATTAATAAAAATGTACCACTATAGGCACAAAGTCCATCTGAGAGACCCAACCAAAAAATATAGTAGGTTGGGTCACTTTTATTCGGGGTTAAATCGATTCGGGTCGATTCGGTTTCGGTTTGGGTCATTTCGATTCGGGTCGGAATTAGGTTCATTAGATTTCGGGTCGGTTCGGTTCGGGTCAGTTCGGGTCGGTTCATTTCGGTTTCGGGTTAAAATCGGTTCAAGCTGCTTCGGATGTCGGTTCGGTTTCGGTTTCGGTCGTTCGGATTGACCCGTTCGGTTCGGTCGGTTTTGCCGAGTCTAGTTGTGGCAATGTTTGTTAACCGGGCACTACCATGGTTACCCCGCGGCTGTGGTGCCGATCGTGGTGGTGCCCATAAACACCGCCATGGTCTCAAGTGGCTATGGTGGTGGGACCGTGGCAATGTTTCTTGACTAGGTTGGCTATAGTGGTCCTTTGTACGATCCATGGGTGTGAACGTGCACTGTCGTCGTGAAGAAGGCACATATACGGAGTTTGTGATGAGTAGAAGTTTATTAAGCTTCATCACATAACATAGTCATTTTAGGAAGACAAACCGTACAATCGCAACCTACAAAGACAATACTACAAACCTAACCGATACAAAGTACTCTCAAATAACGGAAAGATAAAATTCTTAATCACATACGTCCAGGTGTTCCTTATTTTTTGTCTTCTTTAACTACAGGGGAATCAGTCATGTATCTCATAGTAAAGGTCAATAGTTGGCTCTAGAGGTCATCATGGGCCTCCCCACAGCTAGTGGGGACTTCGGTGGCCACCATGGGCTAGTGGGAGAGGTCGTGGTGGGTGTTTATGGCTATTTTACTCGCTCCCCCACAGTCGTAGGGGCGGTGGTGGGTGATTGTGGCTCCCAAACTCCTTTTTTTTTTTTTTTATAATTTCTTCTGTACATTTTTTTCTTTGCGGAATATTTATGAAAGGTTTGTTTTATAAATATTGTCTAAGGTTACTCCTAATATTACTTCCAACTAAATTGACCGCTTTTGTCATGGTATTTTGAAATCAACTATGGATTCCATGAACGATGTACATTATATATATATATATATATATATATATATATATATATATATATATATATATATATATATATATATTATGTAATTTTAATATTACTTACGTTGCAATTGTGTCTTCATACTCATCTTATATATATGAACAATCCTCTAATGATTATTAGTGTATGCATTAAAAAAATGTCCACAACATTTAATATGTCTAATATTGTATTTCTAACCCTAATATTTTATTCCAACAATGATTAACCTTAATATTTTATTCCATAAAAATGATTAACCCTAATAGTTTATTCCATGCCTAATATTAATATGTTGTTGATGAATACAATCCTCACAATTGACAATGAAAAAAATATATATGTGATTCAACATATACTAACCTTAATATTTTATTCCATCCAAAATTATTAATCCTAATATTTTATTCCTTAAAAAATGATGATAAATGATCAAGTGTTGTGGTAATATTAAACAAAGTAAAATCCCTAAATGAAGTGCACGTGTACTATGTTGAAGCGGGAAACGGTGAGCACACTCCCACTTTTTGTGAACATGTGCACCAATTCTTCCCTAATTTCACCTAAATATGAGGAATCCCGGACCACATACGTATCTTCACATTAATTTTTCTCTCAACAACCTCCATTGTCCTCACGTTTTGCATTCAACACAAGCTCTTCTAAGTACTTGTATTTATGGCAATGAAGACTTCCCGGATGTTCCCCTGGTTTGTCATTGTGCCGTCAACATAATACCAAATGGGTTAGACAGATTTCGATGCCGGATAGTATGTCCGAAGGTAAATAGTTTCATCATTTCCTTTGGCTTTCTTGACTTATTTTGAAATACACAGTGTACTCTTTCCAATCATGCCATTTTTTTTCCATTACGTTCAAGTAGTTGTCCTTCTAAATTCATTGCAGAAGGCTTGCAATATTTTTCGGTTATGTCAATTAGCTGCTCAAAAGAAGAGAGAAAGTGTATGTCCTAAACCTTGAAAGAGGAAACCGTAAATTACTTGTTGACCTAGTGGCTGTCATGGTTGCCCTCCCCTTCCATTAGGAAAAACAAACAAAGCTACAGGAAGACAAAAGAATGATACGTATCCGAGCTAGTAAGACTTTTCATTGTTTGCATGTTTTTGGGATCTTCCACATCATGATGCAGTGGGAACCCTTGTGGACTGACCATGATCATCGTCGGATAGAAAGGAGAATCTTTTGTTCGTGTTCTATTCTGGCCTTTTTTGGAGGTCATTGCAATATTAGTGTCCTATTTTGCTTATGTATACTAATCCGACATAGTCCATGTTAGGAGTTAGTTGTTATTTATGTGTCTCTTGTAACTTAGGGTATGCCTCAATTAACTAAATATGTAGTAACTAATCAACTTTTGTATAGAGGTCACCAAATATGTGGTAGAACACAAGTGACTTAGGTTGTAGTAAGTTATCACCTTTTGTATAGAGGTCATTAAATATGTGGTACAATGTAAGTGACTTAGGTTGTTGTAAGTAGTCACCTTTTATATAGGGTCGGCACATATGTCATGAAAGTAATTGCTCTTAATATGGGTTGAATATGAACACAATATTGTGTACTCTTCTGATGTTACATAATTTAAGTAATGTTCTCATCATTGTCTACAATATTTTAGAGTGGCTATGGGTTGAATATCAACGAAAAATATGATGTTTATCCCGGGATGGTAACGTGTACATCATGAGATGACTACTGCAAATTAATAACATGGTAAAGATGTATATAATGAGTACCAATACAATGAAAATGTGCTCATTATGTACACTCAATTACAACCACCCCACACATTGAGGTCAACTTCATAATGACAATCATAGTGACTTTCAAACATTTACAATCACAACAACATTCAAAAATTAACAACTACGAGCAGTTTGAAACATTGACAATGACATGTGTTCATAATGACAAACATTCAAAGTTATACTATTAGCTCCTAATGTAGTTCTCGTTGGTTTTTAAGGGAAGTGGGCGATTTTCCCATTCAAAAGGCTCAGGAAGATCTTGTCACGTAAACATCTTACGTCCTTCTCATCAAAGTAAAGCCCGCCTTCATTCAGGGACAAGAGGTCCATGAACATCAGCATATACACGCCACAATCATATCCACTGGGATTATAATTGCAGGTTAAAAAAATAGGATATCATAAGCCTCAACCAATGCCACGGTTCAATAACAAATGTTGCAAAGAAGACACTAACTACTTTTGCTCAAGACATGGACGGTCCTCAATTTCCCACGACAAAGCATCTCGCAAAATCATTGGATGCCTGCAGTGCATTTGCAATTGCTTGTTTCTACAAGCACATTACTAGTTAGGAACAAATAATGTTAGCAACAAAGTACAAATAGCACACAGCTTACAACCATACTTACCCCGACCCCGACAAGTTCGGTGTGTGCTCCACCCTTCTCATATTTGGAGGATGTGCCACTCAAAGGAAGAGATTCGGTCACAACATTTCTAAAGAATAACGGTCACGAGAATCGGTCACAAATGTTTTCGGTCACAAAATCGATCACAAAACGGTCACAATTTCTCACCGAAATAACGGTCGCAAAATCGGTGTGAAATATTGAGCGGTCACAAAGGCGGTTACAATTTGTGACCGAAATTTCGGTCACAATTGCGGTCACAATTTGTGACCGAATCGGTCACAAATTTCATTTTCCGACCAGGGCTTTCGTGACCGCCGAAATCGGTCACAAAATCGGTCACAAACCCCATTTGTGATCGAAATTTGCCATTTTGTGACCGATTTTGGCGGTCACAAAATCCAGCTTTTCCAAGATCTTGTCTTAATTTCAATTTTTTTGTTGTTACTTCCTCCCTCCTATTTGTGTTTTGATGAAATGCATAGGGGAGAAAAATAGATAAATGTTTGGTTCAGGGGAATTTTTATTTCTTAAGTTTCTAAGTTTCAATGCAATTTTCATATTTACGAGCATACATGAGCTATATCTTCCATATCTTTTAATTACTCCGATATATTGCTACTATGATACTTCGTCATAGCCCTTTGATAGGTATGCTCTGAAACAAAAATAAGTATGTTATGAGTTGTATTTCATCAAAAGCACACTCGATATTTTTGTTTATTATTTTTGCTCCGATCAAAATGCAATGAAAACTTAACTTTTGAACTGTTAGCTTCTATCTTTAAGTTTTTGATTTCAAGTCATTCTAAGTATTTAAGAAGCCTAACTTTAAGTTTTTGATTTTGTCCGAACCACTCAAAAATCATATCTTAAGTAAAACTCACTTAACCGGGTTTCGACCCTCTCGAAATAACTCGGAAAGATGACATGAGTAAATAATTTCATAAACACTACATATTTTGAGCACTAACTTAATGTTCTAAATGAAAATGAATTATTCGGGTATATCCCGGACAGTTCAGCTCACCCGCCACGTCACTAGCCAACCGAGCCTAATCAGTCGGATAAGGGAGGTATCAGCCCAAACCAACCCTTAACGAGCCGGTAAAACCCCAAAGCCCTTAAGGCTAGGGTTTTTCCTCTAAACTATGGTAAAATACTTGTTTTACCCCTTTAAAATCTTCTATAAATACTCACCATTTCCCAATCCCAAGACATGTTATGTTCACTTGACAAGAAATCTCATCTTTCCGATAATCCAAGCTCTCAAGCTCCGAAGCTCTCAACACTCATCCACATTCATTAACGTTCATCAACGTTCGTCCACACTCATCCCGAGAACTTCCATCTTTAGAAATCTTCTCGTCTCCCAAGGAATCCCCCACGCACATTGAGGAAGATCTCCTCGATCCATTCAATTTAATCGGATACTAACTTGAGCGTTGAAGGGAGGTTCCCGGGATCCACCACCCGGGCTTCGCCTTTTGTAGGTTCAAGCAGTCGTCACTCGGACTCGGATCGATCGTGTAACATCCTCGGAACCGGAGCAGTAAATCCTTCCTCTCTCCGAATCATCAATCCACATCATCGACTCGGTTTTCTCCGGAAACAGTTTGGTGCTATCTGTGGGGAGGAAGGTAGCATTTGGTCGCCAGTGGCACTCGATCTCGATCCAAGATGACTCGCGACACGAACAACCCACCGGTCCCTCACCCTCATCGTTCAATGCCTAAGGGGGCCAATCCCGCGACGCTCCTCAAGCCGAGGATGTGGAATCATCTCAACGGTCTACCAGTAACCGCCACACTAGGCCGGAAGGGTACGTTACCCTAGGGGCTCTTTAGAGCTTAATAGAGACCCTTAAAACGACTGTCGCACGGCAAGTGCAAGAACAGTGCTAGCCACCATGGAGTAGCGCATGCCCATCATGCCTTTCCACTACGACCCGACTCATGGGTACGACACAACCCCCGGGGAGGTCAGCCTATTTTCTACTTCTCGGGCGGGATGCCTTCCCATGCAGCCCCGGAACAACGAGCCGAGGCACCAACTACGCTTGCTCCTGAGCGGCCAAGTGCCCTCCCGACAAGGCATCACGAAGAAGGCGATGCCCGAGGGATTATCGAGGTGAAGAAAGCTCTTCACAAAGCCAGCAAGAAGATTGCCACTTCGCACACGGCCTCGAGCCCCTATGCCACCCACAGTAGGCATTCCGCCTGGTTTGAGGATCATGGCAACGCCTTTGCCCCAAACACGGAGCGAGGACCCCTGGGGAGCGAAGGTCCGCTAGTCTCGCACGATCGGCTACATGTAGCTGCAATTCTCAGCGAGCCTACAATGGTCCAAGGCGCGACCAATAGCGGTTTGATGCCCGGAGCCCGAGCGATCAAGAGAAAGGCGTCATGAGTGATCAAATCCGAAGGGTCCCGAGAAGTCGAGAGAGGACTACGTGCGGTCCTCCTTGATCCGAGAGAAGGAAGAGTCCCTCCCCGGTGGAAGTTCCACGCCACCAACCCCGCGCCGTTCCCTTCTCGGCTCCGATTTAAGGCCGACCCAACACACTTTCAACACTCCATTTTTGAAGAAGATTATGAATGCTCCCCGAATGAAGAAGATAAAGGTTGCAAACATTGATCCATACAATGGCACAACCGATCCCGAAGATCACTTGGCATACTACAAGTCCCACATGTATGTTCGGGACGGGGACAATGCAGCCTACTCGCCGATTCTTCCGCTACACTAAATGGTTCAACAATCCTCCCAGGGGAGCATCTTTTCCTTTGAAGAGGTATGCGAGAAGTTCGTCGCACAATTCATCACGAGTTGCAAGCGAAGAAGACTAGTATCCACCTCTCCAAGATTAAGCAAGGGAGAAACGAGACCCTTAAAGACTATGTCCGAGGTTTCATGGAGAGGTCGTCCTTATCTCTAACCTGCAAGACGGAGCCCACGAGAGCTGGAAGGTCGCGCAAAGACCCATGTCCGCATGGGCACTTGTACTCCTAACTTCGGGTTAGAGGGTCGCGCTCTCCGTGAGATATGCCCTCGCGAGAAACTTAAGTTCATGCACTTTCAAGCCTCCGGGAGCTGAAAGGTCGCGTAAAAGACCCATGACAACGCTATCGTGGGCAAACTCACTTTCTTCGAATCCGAGGCACATAGGGGCTGGGATGCCTTGAGGACCCTAGAAGGTTCACGAGATGACTCATCCTCCCCAAGAGCCCTAGAAAGACCACGGGAGGACTCATCCTCCACGGAAAAGCCCTCGGGAGGATCACAAGAAAGCTCATCCTCCCCACAAGACTCCTTTCTAGCCCCAAGGGGCTAAGTAAAAGATCATTCACTACAAACAAAGTGTCAACAAAGGGATAGGAAAGCGAAGAAAAGCTAACAAAGCGAGCTTCATTCATTCATTCATTGAGATAAGAACGTGCAACGCGCCATTACAAGAGAAGCAAAACATCTAAAACTCAAGATACTACGCTACGACTCTACGGTTATACCACTATGCTACAAGTTACATTACTTAGATGGAATGAGAGCCCTGGCTACCACCTCACTTCTCTTTCGAAGGTTCCTTTTCTTCTTCGCCGGAAGGTTCCTCTTCGTCTCCCCCGAAAGTTCCTCTTCTTCTCCGCAGGAGGCTACTCCCCTTTGCCATGGGCTGAAGACTCGGACACTCGCTCTATATATTTCTGAGTCATGCAAAAAGAATCGGGTATAACGATGTCATTCATATAGTGTTTTGATTCCAAGGCATTCTCTCGTGTCTTAGAAACTTACTTGAGTGAAATAGTATCTTTTCTATGCGATTCGGCCTTCACTTATCTCTTTAATCGCTTTCAGATTAGCGACTCGGAAAACTTGTTCTTTATTCCGAGTCCACTCTCTCTCGAATCGACTTATGATTATTTACTCTATTGTTTGCAAAGTCAGCATTCATAGTTCTTTTCGTGCTTAGTCCACATCAAGTGTTTCCCACTCGATATTTGTTGATAGAACTTGATTCCTTGCTTAAAGACTAAGTATTATGGAATTCCGAGTATCATGGATATTAGACTCGGAAAGTTCCATTTCTTTTACGACTCGGATAATCTGTTTGTTAATTATCATGATTATTTTCATTATCCGTGTCTAACCTTGGACCAAAGTATTTTATACTTTGAGAACCGAAGGTGTTTTACTTTTGTAGGTTATTCAATCGAGGATATCTTTTCAAATTACAAAAGTAGCCGGCTTGAACATCAAATCACCAGCGAGTTATAGCTTTTCACCATCCCTGCTCTAGTCCCGAGAAGATTGTGTCGAAGCCGTACTGCTTCCATATCCGGAAAGCTGGAAGGTCAAGCTTAACGATGGTTTTCACCACACTTTTCAAGACACAACCGATGGTTTTGGGACTTCCAAGAGAGTTAAACCGTTGTCCAACGACCATATTTTCAACGGATACTTTCCGAGTGACTCGGAAAGCCCTTATCAACGGTCACGAGAGGACTCTCGGTCGCGAGATGAAGATAACGGCTACTCGCCTGGTTATCTATAAATAGAAGCCACTTCACAAGACTTGAAGATAGCGGAACATACTGTCAATACTCCAACTTGAACAAAGTTATTGTATTTACTTTCAATCTTCAACTTACAACTCCCACTCTGTAATTCATTTCTTTCGAGTTGTAAGGTCTTGTACTCGATTACAAACACTTCTTACATTCTTTGTAAGGTCCCTTGACTAAGCTGTAAGGGTTAACTCAGCTTAGTTGTCCCTAGCTGTAAGGGTTATCTCAGCTAGGAAGTACTAGATCGAGATAAGGGAACTTCGAGTCTAGGAAAACTTGTATAGAGTTGTCCAAGGGAGCAACTCGGGTTCTGTCAAGTTCACGGTATTTTGTGGACTCAAAATAGTGGATTTGACTTCGTGTCTGGATTGACACGGGCCGTGGTTTTCTGCCCCGGGAGGGTTTCCACGTAAAATCTCCGTGTTCTATTTCTGAGTTCATTCTAGACTCGAGACAGACCTGCTTGAATGTGTTTACTACGATTCATTACATTACGAGTCCAAATTTTTATAACCCCTTGCTTAGACTCGGAATCTGTCTTTGATTCTTCTCTCGTAAAAGGGTGTGTGCTTTCACAAAGATTTTTCATCACCCTATTCACCCCCTCTAGGGTGACTCGAGACTCTCCCGAGCAAACCTTCAATTGGTATCGAGCCTAGCCTTTCGAAAGGATCTAACGAGTCCAAAGGTTTAAAGATCGGATGGCTCGGAACACCGGAGAGTTTGACGAAGGTAGATCTTCCAACAGGCCACCAAAATTCAAAGGTTCAAATTTCGGTCACTTTGGAAGAAGGCGATGGAATGTTTCCTTATGGATCACGACGAAGAAGTATGGGAAATCATACAATAAGGGAACTACATCCCAACGAAGACGAGATGAATTCAGAATTCTTCCAAAGACAAAGGCTGAGTTCACGCCAGCGAAGCAGAGAAGTTCGAAAGAACTTCAAAGCCATGAACATCCTCATGTGCGCCATAAGCTCGGAAGAATATAATCGAGTCTCTGCTCGTGACTCTGCTAAAGAAGTGTGGGACACTCTGGTCAACACCTACGAAGGTACAAGTCGGGTGAGACAAGCGAAGATCAGCCGAGTATCTTCACAAATATGAGCTTTTTAAAATGGAGCCAGAAGAGAACATTACTCGGATGTTCATACGCTTCACTGAGATAACCAACAATCTCAAATCTTTGGGAAAGAAAATCTCCCATGAAGAAATGTGCCGGAAAATTCTCGAAGCCTACCCAAGAAACGATGGGGTCCGAAGGTAACTGCCATAGAAGAGGCTCGGAACCTCTCAATCTTGAAGCCGGACGAGCTCATAGGAAAGCTTCGACCCATGAGATACATCCGGAAGAAGAAGATGCTGAGGGTACTTCCAAAAAGAACATCGCTCTTAAAGCCTCGGAATCCAAAGAAGCAAGTCCAAGCTCCTCGACTCAGAAGATGATCCCATGGCACTCATTGCAAGAGGCTTCAAGAGAATGATGAAGCACAAAAGATGGGATAAAAGGCCAAAAGAAGAATTCTACAAAAAGGACAAGAGAGACGAGAAAAGGTAAGTTTTCTTCACCCACAAAGTTATCCTTGTCTAAAAATTCTGGATGTTTTGAATGTGGCGGCAAAGACCACATAGTCAAGGACTGTCCAAAACGAAGAAGGGACAGGAAGAAGAAAAAGGCCATGATGGCAACGTGGAGTGATGAGGATTCATCCGAAGAGGACGAAGACTCGAGATGACTCAAAGTGTCCGATGGCGATCATCGACTCGAAGCGAAAAGGAGTCGGACTCGGACACGGACTCGAGACAATGAGGAAGCCGATCCTCAAGAGGTAATAAACTATTTCCTCAAATTCTCCAAAGTTGATTTAGCTAAATACATCTTTACTTTGGAAGAAAAGTCCAATTCGATTCTTCTCATTTCAAGGAACAACTTGAGTCAATCACTTCGAGAGCACCTTTTTAAAAAATGAATTGGAAAAGCGAGACTCGACACTCGAGAGAACTCAAGACAAGTGCTCATACTAATGAGGCTGAGTCCGAGTTACTCAGAAAAGAAAATGAGCAAGCTGAAACAGAAGCTCATTGAGTCTCAAGATCTGGTTTTGAAGTTTTCTCAAGGACAGAAGAACCTTGATATGCTCTTAGGATCACAATGTGTCTCATTTCGAAAAGAAGGTCTTGGTTTCAACAAAGAGGAAGAATCTAATTCTTACTCGGAATTGTTCAAAAAGGATTCCAGAACTGTTAAGTTCAAGAAGGCTGAGCATGGTCCCATTCATAAAAATGAAAGGAGGACTAAACCCAGACCTATCTACAAAAAGAAACCATTTTCTCCTGTTTCAAAAGGAAAGGTTTTTAAAAGGAGAGAGACACGGACTCGGTTCTACGAAAAGAAGAAGACTCGAGAATCGGACTAAACCCAAAGTCATTCAAATCTGGGTTCCGAAGCACCTTCTTCCTCGAGAAAGGACCACAGTAAGGAATGTTACTTGGGTTCGTTAGAGGAAGTGAGAAGGGTTAGATTTTCTCTGTTTTGCAGGTCACTCGAGAAAAGATCAAAGGACACTGGTACTGGACAGCGGATGTTCTCGACATATGTCGGGTGACCAAGGACTCTTTTCTGAGCTGGAGTCATATAAAGGAGGAAAGGTGACCTTTGGTGATGACAGCAAGGGCAAGATAGTGGGCATTGGGAAGATTGGTAATGGAAACAATCCGGTGAGCCCAGTCTACCTGGTCAAAGGACTAAAATACAACCTACTTAGCATCTCCCGACTTTGTGACAAAGGTCAAGAGGTAAGATTCACTCAATCCAAGTGCTACATCACAGATGAGACCACCAAAGAGGTAAAGCTCTCGGGTAAGAGATCAGGTAATACCTACATCATCCCTCTTTCGACCCAAGTCAGAACTTATCATGTTTAAAAGCATATCTTCAAGATGATTCTTGGATTTGGCATCGTAGATTAGGTCATATTAGCATGCATACTATCAAAAAGCTTGCATCTCTTGGTCTGGTTAGAGGATTACCTAACTGTGCTTTTGAGAAGGATAAAGTATGTGGAGCATGCACCAAAGGGAAACAAGTCGAGATCTTCATTCAAATCTTTGAAGACAGTTTCCACATCCAACGTGCTTGAATTACTACACATGGACTTATGTGGTGAAATCCTGTAAAGAGTCTCGGAGGTAAATCTTACATACTTGTTATTATTGATGATTTTTCAAGATTTACCTGGGTGTGTTTTCTGAAGCATAAGAATGAGGCCTTCAAGGAGTTCAGCAAGCTCTGTAGAAAGATTCAAGTTGAGTCTCGGACTCAGATTCAAAAGATTCGAACCGACCATGGAAGGGAGTTCGACTACTCGGAATTCTCGAGTTTTGTGACAAGAATGGAATTTCTCACAACTTCTCAGCACCCAGAACTCCTCAACAGAATGGAGTAGTTGAGAGAAAGAACAGAACCCTTGAAGAAATAGCAAGGACGATGATGATTGAACACAACTTGCCTTACTATTGCTGGGCGAGGCGATAAACACAGCCAACTACACTCTCAATCGATGCCTCATCGGACCCATTACGAAGAAAACACCTTATGAGCTCTACAAAGGAAGGAAGCCAAATATTTCTTATTTCGAGATCTTTCGGATGTAAGTGCTTTGTCCACAACAACGGTAAGGATCATCGACCAAGTTTGATACTCGGTCGAGACGAAGGAATTTTTCTAGGTTACTCTTCTCATAGCAAAGGTTATCGTATATTCAACAAGAGAACTAACAAAGTGGAAGAAAGTATCCACATAGTGTTTGATGAGCTTGAACAGGGAAAACCAAGTGAATCCTCATACTCGGAAGCTGAAGCTCGAAAGGATGATGACGAAGATGAGTCTATAAAGACTCGGAAGGAGACCACGCGAACGAGGAAGCTCGAGAATGAGACAACTCCGGAGGTCGCTCCGAACGAGCAAATCAATGAAGAGGATCACACGGAACAAGCTTCGAAGATCAAGCAATTCAACCATCAAACCTGGTGAATCAAAGAAGCTGGTAAAGCATTCAAATTTACTTCCGGGCATCCCCAAGAAAACATTATTTCGATATCAACGAGTGGAGTAAGAACTCGCTCTTCTCTTCATAATCTATGTGCATTCACTTGCATTCATTTCTCTGATTGAACCCAAAAATGCACTAGAGGCCCTTAATGAACCCGAATGGGTAGAGGCCATGCAAGAAGAGCTAAATCAATTTGAGAGAAACCAAGTCCGGACTCCGACCAACCGACCTTCGACCACCCGAGTTATAGGAACCAAATGAGTTTTCAAAAACAAAGCTGGATGAGGGTGGAATAGTTGTCAGAAACAAGGCTAGACTTGTAGCTCGGGGTTACAATCAAGAAGAAGGAATTGATTGTGGGGAAACCTTTGCACCAGTAGCTAGAATTGAAGCCATTAGAATACTTGTTGGCATTTGCATCCTGCATGCATATTAAATTATATCAAATGGATGTTAAGTGTGCCTTTCTCAATGGTTTTATTGAAGAAGAGGTCTATGTCGAGCAGCCTCCTGGTTTTGAAAACTCAGAATTTCCAAATCATGTTTTCAAACTTCAAAAGGCTCTCTATGGTCTTAAACAAGCCCCTAGAGCTTGGTATGAAAGATCGAGCGGCTTCCTGGTTCAAAATGATTTCAAAAGAGGTCGGATCGACAAGACTCTATTCATAAAGACCAAAGGCAAAGATTTTCTCATTGTTCAAATATATGTTGATGATATTATTTTCGGTGCTACTAATGAATTTACGTGCCGAGAATTTTCTGAGTTGATGAGCCAAGAGTCCCAAATGAGCATGATGGGAGAACTCAATTTCTTCCTTGGGCTGCAAATCAAACAAAACAAAGATGGAATCTTTGTCCATCAATCAAAGTACACCAAGGAACTGCTGAAGAAATACAAACTTCAAGATGCAAAGCACGCATCTACTCCTATGAGCAACGAGTATAAAACTTGACTCGAGATGAGACAGGTAAAGCGAGTAGATCGAAACTCTATCGAGGTATGATTGGATCTCTGCTATATCTTACTTCGAGCGAGACCAGACATAATGTTCGGTGTTTGCTTATGTGCACGATTTCAAGCTAATCCAAAAGAATCACATCTCACTCGCGGTGAAGAGAATATTCAGATATCTTGCAGGCACTCGGAATCTAGGACTGTGGTACTCCGGAGACTCGGAGCCGAGTCGGCCGGGTACTCGAGACGCGGACTACGCGAGGATACAAAGTAGATCGAAAGAGCACATCCGGAGCTTGCCGGTTTACGGGTCAATCCCTAATATCCCGGCACTTAAAGAAGCAAAATTCGGTAGCTCTATCAAGCTGCGAAGCTGAATATATTGCCGCTGGAGCTTGTTGCGCTCGGATTCTCTGGATAAAACAACACTTGAAGGATCTCGGATTATCTCTCAACTCGGTCCCAATCAAGTGTGACAATCAAAGCGCAATCGGTATCACTAAGAATCCTGTCCAGCACTCAAAAACAAAGCATATTGAAGTCGGTATCATTTCTTACGCGATCACTCGGAAAAGGGTGATATTTTACTTGAATTCATTCCGACTAATCTTCAATTAGCTGATATCTTTACTAAGCCACTTGGTGAAGATCAATTACGTTTTATTCGGAATGAGCTTGGCATGTTAAATGCTTAGTTTCGTGTTATGATTCTTGCATTTCTACGTGCTATGTGCTTTAGTTGTCAATAACCATTGGTTCGATTGATCATGTGATACTTGGGCTGATAGTTATTTACGTGTTTCGAGTCACTCGAAACTTTTCGAGTCAAACTCGGACGTAGAGAAAAATTTGGACATAAAATTTTCTGAAGCTATCTCTAGAACAGTGGAGAGTTTCGGATTATATTTTCAAACTCTTTTCTCTCTCTCTCTCGAGCACTGCGATCGGATCTTAACCGCAGATTTCAAACCGTTGTTATCTCAACCGTTGAAGCGAAGCTGTCACACCGGGCATTAATGATCGATGGACGGGTAAGACGGAACGGAGTTTCTTAACGGATAGTGAACGGGCGCGTATATTCTCTATAAATAACGTCTATTCATCTTCCTCTCGGTATTCTCAAACTCCTTCCCTCTCAAACGAAAACCCTCTCGCGGAAAGTTGTCTACGTGAACAGTGTTTTCTTGATCGTCTGCAAGTGTTGAAGAAGCTCTCTCTCTCTCTCGTAAGTTTTCGATTGCTCTCTTCTCATTTTCGTTTTCTTCTCTTCTACACCTCCTTCTCTTTCCTCTTCTCTCGAAAAGTTTCATCTTTTCATCTCTCAAAATGCCTAAAAGAGGAAACCACCCCGACTTTCGGGTTTCTTCATCCTCAAAGAAACCTCGCTCCAACAAGCCGAAAGCTCAACCCCCTCTAAACCCATTGTCACCTAGCATCTTGCGACTGGACGACAAGTTCTTCCCAACAACCAAATTCTCCTGGTTGTCCCATATTCAAACCACCGGAGTCTACCATTTCTTGTGTTTCAGCGAGTTCATCTATCCTGAACTCGTTTCGAGTTCTATACTCACCTCTCTCACTCCGAAAATGTTCTAACCTCAAGGGTTCAGAACATTACCGTTCAGTATCAATACCTCTCTCCTTCACGAGATCTGTTCAAAGTTTCTTCTCTCTTCTTGAACAGCAACCCTATCCCCTTCATCGAAGTCGCCGACGACTTCTTTGAAAAGTACGCCAAAGAATTCCCTGGGTCTAGAAAGAACTTTTCGTGACTCGGTTGAAGTCGAAGCCAGGCTTACGTGTTTCCTGCTGATGAGAACCTTCTTCTCACGAGCATTCTAGCAAGAAGAACCCCAACTCCAAGCACCTCAAAGCTCTCTTCGATATCCTGGAGGGATACGAAGTCGACCTCTTCCCCTCCATCATTGAGCAAATGGCCGCTGTGCCAGCTCAACTCCAAACCAAGAAGAACACCTCCCTTCCTTTCGGTGCTCTTCTCACCCTTGTCTTCAAACAATTTCAAGTTCCTCTTCCCTCCGACCCTAACGCGGTGTGCGAGGCGGCCATTGTGGTCGGTAAAAGGAACTCCGAGGGTACGGATACCAGGAAACTAACCACGGTGTGCGGGTTCACAACTCGGAGCTGAGGCCTCCTTCTCCACCTCGGACTCGAAATCAACTCCTCTCCCTCTTCCCTCTTCACCTGGTGGTGCCTCCACCTCCGAGTGCTTCCAAATCTCTCTCCGCCCTCTTGTCTCCTGTCTTCTTGGACAAGATCACCTCGGTGTCCTCCGATTTCAGAGACATGCTCGGAGGTTTCAAGTCCGTCCTTCGGGTCGACCATCAACCAAAAGACCGGTCGAGTCCCAGATCCGAGAGCAGCGAGTCTCTCGTTCTTGAGATGAGAGAGCTGGTTAAGGAGCGAAGGAGCTGGCTGAGCTCCTCGAGAGAGACGGTCCAAAGCGGCTCGGGACCCGGAAGACTCGGACCCATCCGAGACGTCTTCGAGCCCAGGCCTGACCTCCTCGGAGAGCGAGGAAGCCGAGGAAGCGAGAGGAAGACGCAGCAGATGCAGCGGAGGACGCCGAGGAACCTGCAGTGAGGCGGCTCCTTCCGGGCCAAGGGAAGAAGAGGCCGTGGCAGCTGCTGAGGGACAACTCTGCTCCCCAAGTTCAAGTTGCTTTGTACTCGGCTCGAGACAGCGATCCGAGTGGGTCGAAAGATCTCGCTCCTCCGGCGAGTCGGCCGGAGCAGACCCCTCCAGCCCCGAGGTCCCAAGGGAAGAACCCCTCGATCCACTTTCTCCGGGTCGACCACTCGGGTCGAGCCCCTGCGAGTTGTTCCGGTTCTCCCTTCGCCGCGCTCAAGCACATCGTCAAGGTCTTATCAGCGCCGGCGCACCTCCGCCTCCACTCGAAATCCCCTCCCTCCTAGTTGGAGCCATGCACTCGAGTCACGATTCCTCGGTGCCTCCGGAATTCCTGCTTTTCAAAATCTTATTTTGTCCGGACAATTTACGTGTATTACTTGTACTTTTCTCCCTTCTTTTTCATTCTTGTTTTTGTTGAAAGGCAAGGGGAGAAATGTAGTCGAAACTGGTTGTCTTGTCTAGGGGAGTTCTTTCCACCCTTGTAATATAATTTTTTATGAACTGAATGCATTAGTAATTTCTGAGTTCTTTCTTTTACGAGTAAATGAGTTCAAGCATACTTTATTTTGCTCGATATATTGTATATTGCTCGATCAATATGTCTTACTTTTAGTCGAACTACTCAGAATCAACCTATTTCCCTCTAACAAAGTTTCTGTTCAAGTATGGAATGCCTTTCATCAAAAAGGGGAGATTGAAGACTCGAGACACTCGCTCTATATATTTACGAGTCATGCAAAAAGAATCGGGTATAACGATGTCATTCATATAGTGTTTTGATTCCAAGGCATTCTCTGTGTCTTAGAAACTTACTTGAGTGAAATAGTATCTTTTCTATGCGATTCGGCCTTCACTTATCTCTTTAATCGCTTTTCAGATTAGCGACTCGGAAAACTTGTTCTTTATTCCGAGTCCACTCTCTCTCGAATCGACTTATGATTATTTACTCTATTGTTTGCAAAGTCGGCATTCATAGTTCTTTTCGTGCTTAGTCCACATCAAGTGTTTCCCACTCGATATTTGTTGATAGAACTTGATTCCTTGCTTAAAGACTAAGTATTATGGAATTCTGAGTATCATGGATATTAGACTCAGAAAGTTCCATTTCTTTTCCGACTCGGATAATCTGTTTGTTAATTATCATGATTATTTTCATTATTTGTGTCTAACCTTGGACCAAAGTATTTTATACTTTGAGAACCGAAGGTGTTTTACTTTTGTAGGTTATTCAATCGAGGATATCTTTTCAAATTACAAAAGTAGCCGGCTTCAGAACATCAAATCACCAGCGAGTTATAGCTTTTCACCATCCCTGCTCTAGTCCCGGAAGATTGTGTCGAAGTCATGCGCTTCCATATCCGGAAAACTGGAAGGTCAAGCTTAACGATGGTTTTCACCACACTTTTCAAGACACAACCGATGGTTTTGGGACTTCCAAGAGAGTTAAACCGTTGTCCAACGACCATATTTTCAACGGATACTTTCCGAGTGACTCGAAAGCCCTTATCAACGGTCACGAGAGGACTCTCGGTCGGCAGATGAAGATAACGGCTACTCTGCCTGGTTATCTATAAATAGAAGCCACTTCACAAGACTTGAAGATAGCGGAACATACTGTCAATACTCCAACTTGAACAAAGTTATTGTATTTACTTTCAATCTTCAACTTACAACTCCCACTCTGTAATTCATTTCTTTACGAGTTGTAAGGTCTTGTACTCGATTACAAACACTTCTTACATTCTTTGTAAGGTCCCTTGACTAAGGCTGTAAGGGTTAACTCGGCTTAGTTGTCCCTAGCTGTAAGGGTTATCTCAGCTAGGAAGTACTAGATCGAGATAAGGGAACTTCGAGTCTAGGAAAACTTGTATAGAGTTGTCCAAGGGAGCAACTCGGGTTACTGTCAAGTTCACGGTATTTTGTGGACTCAAAATAGTGGATTTGACTTCGTGTCTGGATTGACACGGGCCGTGGTTTTCTGCCCAGGAGGGTTTCCACGTAAAATCTCTGTGTTCTATTTCCGAGTTCATTCTAGACTCGGACAAGCACTGCTGAACGTGTTTACTCCGATTCATTACATTACGAGTCCAAATTTTTATAACCCCTTGCTTAGACTCGGAATCTGTCTTTGATTCTTCTCTGTAAAAGGGTGTGTGCTTTCACAAAGATTTTTCATCACCCTATTCACCCCCTCTAGGGTGACTCGGACTCTCCCCGAGCAAACCTTCATGGGCGAGTCCCTTCGGTCATCAAAGGAGTGGGTAGAAGGGCTATCCACCGACTTGCCACTCTCCATAGGAGGATTAGAAGACGAGCCAACACTCGAGCGGCCCCTCCTCCCGCCGCATCGCTTGTTGAAAAGCTCGGGTTCATTACCCGAAGTTCGACGAAGAGATCATGGTTGCGCTCCACCCAAGCCTCGAGAATATCCTACTTAGGGCGGATCGTGGCTTGAAACAATTTATAATACTCCTCACCGTCATTTATCAACCTCAACTTCCAAGCATCATTGATGAGAGGCTGGTAGAACGTTTCCGCGACAAAGGATGGCCGACGACGCTCCATCGCTGTTTGCTTGGCCTCATATCGGTTGAAGCGAGGGCACAACTTCTCGTATCCGACCGAAGCGCTCCAACGATCATTTTCTTCGAGGTAAGAGAAAAGAGAAGAGTAAAGATGGGGAAACTTACTATCCTCGTTAAGATTCACCCCTATTTATAAGAACTTGGGGTCATAAAGGCATAGAGGATT
Organism: Talinum fruticosum; assembly: GCA_021018815.1. NCBI lineage: Eukaryota > Viridiplantae > Streptophyta > Magnoliopsida > Caryophyllales > Talinaceae > Talinum > Talinum fruticosum. Next base: position 6,612,135 of record JAITYX010000010.1, on the reverse strand, counting down.
GGGCTCCACATTCTACCTACCTACCTCGGGCGGCATGCGAGCGGAACATGAGGGGCTAAATGATTCGGGTATTTCCCGGACAGTTCCAGCTCACCCGCCATGTCACTAGCCAACCGAGCCTAATTAGTCGGATAAGGGAGGTATCAGCCCAAACCAACCCTTAACGGGCCGGATAAAAGCCTAAAGCCCTTAGGGCTAGGGTTTTTCCCTAAACTATGGTAAAGTACTTGTTTTACCCCTTTAAAATCTTCTATAAATACTCACCATTTCCCAATCCTAAGACATGTCATGTTCACCGACAAGAAATCTCATCTTTCCGATAATCCAAGCTCTCAAGCTCCTAAGCTCTCAACACTCATCCACATTCATCAACGTTCATCAACGTTCATCCACACTCATCCCGAGAACTTCCATCTTTGGAAATCTTCTCGTCTCCCAAGGAATCCCCCACGCACATCGAGGAAGATCTCCTTGATCCTTTCAACTTAATCGGATACTAACTTGAGCGTCGAAGGGGCATTCCCCAAGATCCACCACCCGGGGCTTCGCCTTTTGCAGGTTCAAGTAGTCGTCACTCGGACTCGGATCGATTGTGCCACATCCTCGAACCGGAGCGGTAAATCCTTCCTCTCTCCGAATCATCAATCCACATCATCCACTTAGTTTTCTCTGGAAACAACTACATTAATTCACTCTTCTAAGTCAGTTTATTGAATGAAATTATTTACTTGATGAAGTTTATGCATTCTGATTATTCTATCTTAATAACTTGATTATTTAAAGTATTGAATCAAGAAGGAATTTGAACATATTGAATATTAGACTCGGAAAATTCCATTCTTTTAGGTCGAAGATAATTTAGCACTTACTTGTTTTGAATTAATTATTATCTTTACCTAATCTTAGACCAAAGTACTTTTATACTTTGAGTACCACTTTGATTTGCTTTTGCAGGTTGATTAAAGTGTTCTAATCTTATTTTGAAAAGCAAAAGCAACTGGCTTTCTACTATTAAACACCGTAAGACAGTAAAAGTACCTTTTCCGGACAAAGCTTAAACACCGTGTCGGGGTTGTTTGTTACCAAATCCGGTAAACTTCAACTCCGAGTCTAACGGTTCTTTCCACCCTAGATTTTAGTCACAACCGATGGGATGGACAACTTTTCGAGCTAAGGACCAAGGCAAAATGTTCATCTTACAATGAATTTTCTGAGTGACTCGGACTAGCCGCTAGAACGACTAATGAAGCTCACAAGTCCAGAACAAGTCTCAATGGTTACTCAGCACTGTTGAGTATAAATAGAAGCCTTCTCACAAGACTTGTAGATTGACGAACACATTGCTAATCACTTACTCAGTGTATACTCACTCAATCTTCTAGCTTACAACTCTAGTTCTTAAGTTGTTATTTTCTGAGTTATAAAGAGAAAGTCTTGTAATCACTTCTACACTTTCAATTTTCTGTTAAGTCCCTTGATTGAGTCGTAAGGGTTAACTCATCTCGGTTGTTCCCTAACTATAAAGGTTACCTCGGTTAGGAAGTACTATATCAAATAAGGGAATTTCGAGTGCTGGGAAAACTTGTAATTGAATTGTCAAAGGGAACAATTATGTAAAGAGTCAATCCTTGTATTTTCCGGATTATAGTAGGTTTGACTTGGTGCTTGAATTAGCATTGTCCGTGGTTTTCCGCCCTAGGAGGGTTTCCACGTAACTTATATGTTTTATCTATTTATGAGTTCAATCTAGACTCGAATTGCTTTCTAAGTCTTTGCAAACCAGAATACTTTGTTAATTCACAAAAATCTTCCATCACCTTATTCACCCCTCTCTAGGGTGACTTAACCTCTCCAAGAGCAAACCTTCAGTAGTGTTTGGAATTAGTTGTCATTGAACCCGAACTCGATATAGGGTTTGGACTTAATCACGATGCGGGTGTTCGAAGTTCGGTAAAGGATCCTAAGCTTGGCTTGATCAAAGTCCTAAAGCTCGGTAATTTTCGGCTAAAGCTTTGATTGTCTTTTGATCCGAAGCTTTGCTTAATAATTTCTATTTCACTAGCATACTCGTTAGTGGATAATCGTATTCATAAAAGTTCAGTTTTTTTACCTTAATAATTAATTCGAAGACAAACTAAAGAATGGATCCGATAAAGCTAAAGTTGTACCTCCAAAGATCCACTTTTATGTGCTTCAAGAGATCACTTGCCACGCCTTATGGGACTTCACCAACCTAGCCCCCAACTATGCCTACAAGGCTGCCACCAAGCCGATGTCTGGTCAGGCGTGGTAGCGGGTGTTGGCCAGCCTTTGACAGGCCTTGTCTCGGCACATGCTCCTTGTTTCTAAGCTCGATCTCCTCTTGATTTCTGCATTATGTCTTATGTTCTTATTAGGCCGCCGAATTTTCCTATAAAAGGGATTTGGTGTGTTCATTTTGCACACCTCACTTGCTACTTTCATTGCTTCTTCTTGCTTACTCTAACTTACTCATACTTGTCTTGATAAAACTAGCTTGGTTTTCTTAAACAACTTCTTTAAAAATGTCCAAAAATCATACCCACCCCGTTAGGAGAACATGAGCCAAGAGTCTCATCCATGACAACTTTCTGGAGCAGGAGTGGCGTCCTCATCATGAGTGCAACCCTAATGATCTCTTGGTGGAGGCTGATAGCCATGTCTTATCTCTCACCATCTCTACCTTGGTAAGCTTATTGGCTTGAGTTTCTTCTTTTATATGTTTGGAATGGTCTTCTACTGAAAATCTTGCTGGATTTCCACTTTATAGAAGGGCACCATTTGGAGTAGCAGATGTCATTGGTAAATTCATTGAGACCTTCAAGGAGCGGAACTACCACTTGGAGAAAATCATGAACAAGTGCTAGGTTTGTTCCTCTCCTTACTACTTTGAATCATTTGTGTGACCGAAAAGAGGGTGACCTTACCCCAGCCCTTAGTGAGCCATTTTGGGACACCACATGCACTTTTCATTTCCTATTCAGGGAAATGACTATCACACCTCTTGACTTTGCTTGTTCTTTCGGCTTGGACTTATCTGGGGAACCCCTAGTTTAAGACCAGGATTTATACAAAAATTATGACTATTTACGTCACCTCTTCGGTCCTATAGCTTATCGGTTTCCTTGGGCCAACTATTTTAAATACACCCTTCTTTTTAACGCTTTTGAAAATGCTTGAGTTGTGGGTTGAACACTCTCCATAATAATAGGTTCCGATAGTGTTGGCCCTTATGCTAAGCACATCCGTCTTTTCGGACCAAGATTCCAAGGTATACGTCCACTATTTGGTGAACTTAGTGGACTTAGACAAAATTAAAGACCTCAATTGGGGTGTGCCCAGCTATACTTGTCTCATAAGGGGTTTAGGTTCCGGGCTAGGCACACAACGACTGAAAAGGACTTGCTAAATTACATGCCCTTATGTGGTTTATGGAAGATTATTGAGGTATGCTCGTCTTTCTTTTAATCTCCATAATATCTTATCTTGCATGGATAAGAATCTTACTTATGTTGTAAACTTGCAGCTTGTGGTTGTATGAGTACTTTTCCTAATTTTCCACTCGGTTCAAGAAACTATCCTTCTTTTCCAACTTCGGTAGCATAGGCTAAAGTCCATCTCCAATAACGAAAAGCTCTTAGCATTGCCTCTTTGAAGTCTTCCCTCAACAACCTCACCAATGTATATCACTTTTATGCTTTATATTTCGAGCTAAAATAGCCCAAAAATTTTCCGCTTTCAGCCCAATTTTATGCCCAACCCACGACCTGTAGTGGGCCTATGGGCACGGCCGTGGTATGGCTAGCCAGCTAAATGGTTAGACTTTGCTGCCCTATTTCGCTGGTTTCAGCTTGTCTTCTCATAAGCCCTATGTATGCATGCCAATTTTCACCCTTGGACCCGAACTCGGCTTCTTCCAAGCCTTGGCGTAGAGTTGGAGTTGAATGAAAGGTGAACTCTATTCAAGGGTCCATTCGACTTCGTTGGTACCTTGGTGAGCGGGTTACGCCACAAATACGGTATAATATGTGACCTCTTTTTGTTCCCAAAGATCCTCCATAGACCATGTTCTATTTCCCTTCTATAACTCAAGAGGAGCCAACATAAATTACCACTAGGTATCTCTATACTCGGTTCTTAGATATGGATTCGTCCTATATTCAATATTTGGGACAATCATGACACGAATGGTAAGTCTTTATCTACCCTTTTGTGCGATTAAATTTCTTCCATGCAAATTAACTACATCTCTACAACTTCTTTTGGGCGACATTTACATTTCTAGTCATGAGGTAGATGTATCTCGAACTCGAGGAGTCCCCATGTTACGTCCGGATTATGGAAATTCCCGAGCCGAATGTGTAGGGCATCCGCTCCTAAAAAACATGAAAAGGGTGAGAGTATTATGCTCTCTTACCTTTAGTTTAATGCTAAAAATGTCTTACTAACATAATGAATTTGCGAGTACGATCCGGAACAATCTCGAAAAGTCTCAATCAAAATCTAGTCCGCCATTAAAGCTTTCAAAGACTTGTTTACCAATTGATCCTTCCGAACATTTTTGGTGAGCTTAGTTAGTTAAATTGCTCTATTACTTTTGTACGATCGCCGATCTAGGTCTCCTCCATCGGGAGGTTTCCTTGGCGGTTTCAAGGCTCAAGCTCGTACCTTTAATCAACAAATGTCGTCCAGTACCACTATTGGAGTCGGTTCTTCAAGTCTTTCCTCTCGGAGCTCTCATGGGCGTAGTGCTTCAAAGGCGGGGCTAAGTACTTCCACACCTGGGCCTAGTTCTTCTAATTTTAGGTCTAGCTCTTTCGAGCCCGAGTATGGACGTCATGCCTTTGCAAGCGCTTGACCATTATGGCAATCGGTATGATTTTCATTGGATGTCGTATAGTGGACCTTATCATGAGGCCTCTCATCCGACTTGGCACGACGGGGCGAATTCTTCGTATGCTTGTAGGGGATAGATGATTTTCCACATCAATCTTGGAGGATTTTGGCAATTATATCTTCGATGATGCTTCCGACAATGAAGATTGAATAACTTTCCTAGGGTGTATAATTAATGTTAATGTTTTGTACCACTTGACTCTATGCAATGAGATGAATGCAAGGATTCGATTCTAAAATGCTTTCTTTATTTGTTTGAGAAAAAATAAATCAAAGACAAATCGAAAAAATGCACTAGCCCCCATTCCCCCAAAAAGAAAATAATAAACTAGAAAATTAGAAATGGTAAGTGCGTGGTCCATAAATAACAAGACTCGGCCGAAATGGTCCATAAGAAGAAAAAACTCGCCTAGTGTACAAAAGTTGCTTAGACCAAAAAGAAAACAAAGAACCAGCGAGGTTTGGCCGGGCATTAGCCAAGCTCAGCCTAGGTCTTGGTTAGTTTCGAGTGGCGTGATGGATAAGAACTCCGGTCCTCGAAATTTGCTATAAATGGATCGGTGGTAGGTCTCCGAAAAATACACCTTCAATACTTAACTACAACTCTTAAAAAACAGTTCCTAAAAAAATTTCTAGTGCCTTTATCCCTTTGATGATCAAAAATGAATTTTATTACTCGAATTGACCCGCTGAATGCATGAGATTAGCGATGTTGACGAGTAGGATCATACCCTTATGCGCCGAATACATTGTTCGAGCATTCGGCAGTAAAGATCTATTGGACTCTATTAAGGGCTACAATGGCCTTTTGGGATCCTAAATATCATGTATGCGAGTTCGGGGATAAAGAATTGTGTCCCTTCCTTGAGGAATTTCTTGCCATTCTAGGCATTCATTATCGGACCAAGACTATGGTTCCGACACCTTTGACTAATATGTTTGAGACATATAAACGTCTTCTAAGGTTGAATAATAGTAATCCGAGTTGGATTCTAATAAGGGATAAAGTGCATCCGATCAACCCGATGTCGCACTTTTATCTTATGTATTCTTCAAGAGCAAGTGCATATTCAAAAGCATAAACCCATTATTACTTGCCTAATAGGTGGCTTCCTATTAGTGGGAGGCCATAGGGATACGGCGCTTGCTGCACTATTGGACTTCACTCGAATAGTTGGAGGATTACCTCTCCCTCACCCCTCCGATTATCGTAGAGACTATCCTACGACTAGACCGAGTTGAAGCAAATCCAAACCAAAACTTCGCAAGCAACCCCTATTATTGCGGGTAAGAAGTAAAATATATGCAAGAATCAGCCGATAGGGGTCGGGGGTGGTGTTGGCCAAGGGATGGCGGTCGGTCCGGCTTTTCCCGAGTCTCGCTTTTTCCTTTTCCTTTTTTTTTGATTTTTCTCCTTTTAGGCCGTAAATTAGGATGAATTCGGCCTTGTAGGACACTATTAATTTTGCTATATGTGATGTGCGGATCTGGTTGATGGGCATTTTAAATTAGTGCAAGGATTTGAAAAAGCGGATCGGGACTTGGCTACACAATTCGTCGGCGGCAATGGCTGGGTGCGCTCACTAATCATGCAGTTGGGCATCCGGTTGAGTAGTAGATCGAGCACTGGAGGATCTCCCAATTTAGTACATACATTGAAAGGCATCCGTTTATGCATTTGCTTGGGTCTTGAGACCGAGTACATTCTATTTCCCCGACAGGGCAATGTGGCAAATGGGTTGAGTCCAGGATATCCCTTACCTGGATTGGTGTCGCGCCTGCCTCTTTTGAGATTTTTGAACACTTTAATAGCACCGGATGGGCACCTACGTAGGTTAATTATTGGATGAACTCGTCGAGGTTGATGAAATTTGTAGACAAACGATCTATCGCGGTCTTTGGATTTTATCTAGAGTTGATAAAAGAGACCGATCCCAAATGACGCAAGGCACTAAGGGCTCAAGAATGTGATATAAGAGGAGTTATTCCTACTACGAGCACCTCTTTAGATTCACGAAGTGGTCCTGTAGATAGATGAACGGGCTCGTAGGAAAGAAGGCGAGGCGAAGGCAAAAAAGATAGAAGGGCTCGTAGGATCGAGGAGCTCAAAAAGCTAACCCAGGAAGATACAACCGAGTCTAGCGGTGCAAAAGGGAAAAAAGTGAAAATTGACTAGGGCTGAGAATAGGAAAGAATAAGAATTAGGAAACTTTTCGTTTTGCCTCTTTAGAACAATTATTTTTCAAGTAGTATGCTTGTTATTTCCCTTTCTATGTAGCTATGTATTCGGGTAAGTAGTAGGCTTACCCTTTATCAATCTATTAATATATAAAAGGAGAGTTGGGTTTACTCTGCTCCCTTAATTATAGAGGTTAAAGTGATTTTCAGCCCTTGATTAAACTTTCGATTAATCTTAGCTCTTAATTTTTTACTCAACCCCCTCTCTCTCTCCTCTTACCGTTAATCCCACGTTGGCCCTTTTCTCTCTGCAGTTTATTTTTTACAGCTTGTATTCTCCCACCCCCTCATGCCATCAATTCTCTCTCTCCTCGGTTTCTTTTACGGTTCCCCTCCCCTCTCGTCGTCCCCTTTATTCTCATCTCTATAATGTCTCTCCCCATTATCTCTCTCATCTCTCCATTCCTTACCCCCTCACTATCTCTCTCCTCCTCTGTCTCTCTATCAGCTTCAATGGCATCCACGAATCAAGTTACATGAGTCAAAAGGGTTCACAGGGAACTAAAGACCGGCCTTCACGGAGCGAGAGACGGGCTTCCTCTTTGGACCGCCGCTCTTCCTTCTACCAGCACCCTTCTTTCCCTTTGTTCTAGCACTTTCCATTCCTTTCTCTCTTTTTTTCTCTCTCTCTCTCTCTTTCCAAATTAGTTTTGGATTATGGTTATAAAGAAAAAGAAATATTGGATAGGCTGATTTGTGAGATGGAATTGAGTTGGAGGGGTGGGATTGTGGGGATGGAGAGAGAGAAGTGAATGTTGGGGATGGGTTGTGGGGAGGTTGGGAAGGAGGAGAAGGAGGTGGAGGTGGGGATGTGGTACCGATGGAGGCATGAGAAGAGGGGGAGGACGGTGGCGATGGGAGGATCGTTGGAGGGGTGGGATTGTGGGGATGGAGAGAGTAAGCAAATTACGGGACGGGTCGTGAGGAGGTTGCGAAGGAAGAGGTGGCATGAGGAGGAGGGGAGGCCACCGCCAAGATCTCTTTGCCCTCAACATCTCCATCTATTTAGCAAATTCCTTCCTTCTTTGTGGCAGGTTATTTGCTTGGATGTCATTCCTTTCTTCCCCCATGAGCTCGATGCTACTTTTTCGAGGATTTTGGTTGCAGAAATATCCCCGACTTCAAAGGAAAAAATAAGCAAGAAAAAGGGTTTCAAATTGGTAAAATTTCCCTCATTTCCTCATCTTTTCTGAGTTGATTTTTCTAATTGATCTTTAAGGTTTTTGAAAAATTTACGATTTTGAAATTTGGATATTGTGGAATTGTAGATGATTCAAGATGAGTTCAGGGTGTTTGTTGACATGGCTAACTGGAGGTTGGGAAGGAAGGGCAAGAGGAGGTGGGGAGGCAGTGGATGGGGAAGCCATGGTTGGGAGGAGAGAGAAAGAGAGAGAGGAGGAGAAGGGGTCGGACATGTTCGAGGCGAAAGGGGATGAGGATAAAGAGAGTGATTTTAAGTATGTTCGTGCAAAATGAAATGCCATATTTGATCAAAACTAAAAGAGAAGAAAAAGGATGATGAGAGCAATGAAGAACGAACCATTCAAGAAACCGATTACGAGAGCATCTTTGCTTCAAGAAAAGTAAGCTCCCCCTAAACCAACTAACTATCTTTCCTAAATATCTCTCCCCTATTTATTTCATAAAAACATAAAAAGTAAGTAGGAAAGAGAGGAGATAGAGAAATGTTGGACAAATAAAAAATGAAAATTAAAAGGGGGAAGAGAAGTGCGCGTGGAGGAGGAGGAACAAGGACCCCTTCATCACGTGCTCGTAACATTGAGATGAGGTTGCTGATTGTGCAATTGACGGCAAAAGGAGAGGAGGTACTTGTACTTGTTGTGCAGTCCTTTGAACTAAAGGTTCTGCTTCCTCTATTTCCTCTTTTAAGCCTGCAGCCTTCCTCAACTTTGGTGGACTCACGCAGAGGATTGAGCTTAGGATCGACCAACGTCCCAAACCGCTTCTAAGGCTAACTCGGTGTGGTCTAAGGAGATAACCTTAGCTTCCTTTTCTCCTTGGCCTTTTTGCTTGGCCTGGTCCAACTTCTTCTTCTTCTTCTCCTTCTTCTTGTTCCGCTGACTTTAAGTTAGAAGAAGCTGGAAAACTCTAAAAGATGATTTTGAGTCCACCTTGGATCGGCGCTCTTGGAGACAGACTAATCTGGTCTTGCTACCTTTTGATAACTTCTTTTAGCTCAATGACCAAAGCTTAATTCTGATCTATCTACATCCGAGTCGTGCTCGAAGATGAGTAAGAACATGCGTGAAAATCAATAGAAGGGGAAAGCTGAGAGTAGCAAATTGTGAAGCCACCTTCGAAGTAAATTAATAGTAGGGGCAGACGAGAAGAAGATGGACCACCTATCGGAAGAAGAGTTTCAAAACTCTTATGAGTCCGAGAAGGAGGAGGTGGAAGCTTAGAAGTGTGGATCAACATACCAGGTGAAGTTTCTGGTATCCCAGATTGACTCGCTCAGCCATTCCTATGTAGACGGCTAGTTTAAGAAATTTATGTGGATCATCCGGAAGTTGCGAGTTGCAAATGAGCAAAGATAGCAAAAGTAGAGCTTCAAAAGGTAGAGGGTTTCTTCTGATTTGAAGCAATAAAAGTAATTTACTCGATAATCAAACGGAAGAGGCCAATCTCGTATCCCTCTAGAACATCATACAAAACTTTGAGAACTTTGCTGTTGGGGTTCTCCTTGGATAGTTAGAATGAGAACACGGTTTTCATCGGGAAAACAGAGAAGTCCGGCTTTAAACTTCATCCGAGTCACAAAAAGTTCTTTTTGGACTTGGGCATAATCGTGGCCTACTTATTAAAGAAATCATCAGCGATTTCGAGTGCAAGGAATAAGATTTAAGTTTAGAAAAGAGTCCGAACCTCAAAACGTTTCGAAGAAGAGGAAGGTTAATATTGATGTTCTTCCCCTAAATAAGAGAGTAGACCATATTCACTTTTGCGGTCGGGTTAGATTAGAATTTTGAGACTAGCTTTGGGAAATATAATCACATAAACATAGGTACTTAAAAGCCCTTGTATTGAGAAGTGGTTTTACCCATGAGATTTTAGTAGATAAGAAGAATTTTTCTTCGAGGGTGTAGTGCTTGGGCAACAATGGGATTCTTTGGCGCATCAAAGGCGAGTGCCTTGCTTTTAGAGGTATCCTTTTGTGGATCCTCAGGCTGGGAAGCTTAGGTTCTAGCCTTTTTAGTGGCTAACACTCCTTCAACTGCGCTTCCACTCTTCGCTATGTTTAGAGAAAGAGAAAATTTGACTTAAGAAGGAGAAAGATTGAAAGAGTGAACTAGTGAGAATGAAGACTAAGAGAGTAATCAGATGAGAGTAGAGAATTTGAGTTTGAAAAGTGTCTAAGATGGGATTATGAGTTCGAGAGATTAATGTAAGAGAGTAAAAGATAGGAAAGTGAATGACTGAGGATGAACACATGCTATTTACAAATCAAAAGCTCTCAAGTAACAAAGGCCTTATTAACTTAGTTTACGGAGTAATGGCTAGGTGACCGTTTGGCGTTCCGAGTGTTTAATGGTTACTTCTTAAAGCTGCTTCCTTCCAGTGGCTAGTTTTATGACCGTTCGCATGACAAATAAAGAAAAAGAGGTTTTCGAATATGTTTCAAAGTGTTTCTATTGAATTAGAGATGATCTCAGAATTTTAATGTCCATTTTTCTCATAATTAAGTCTGACCCAGTAGAGTGTGTGAGGTACTCTGAATACACTGAGAAACTTAATAATCTATAGCTCGGTTTCATGATATTTCAACTAAGCCACTAGCTATTCTCTCAAAACATGTAATAAATAATTAAACACATATATTCTCGTGTAATCACTCAATTAATCAAGCATTCATCATACCAAGTTCATTCCTAATAAAGCAAAATTGATCTTCACTCGGAGGTTTTGTGAAGATATCGACTAATTGAAATTTAGTAGGAACAAACTCAAGTTCAATATCACCGTTTTAACAATTATTTTTAGAATTCTTGGGATATTATTTCTTAACCAAAAGAAATAGAATTAGAATTTATTGAATTTGCCACAAGGCTTTAGAGCCAAACTAGTGTAAAAATCGGGTTGGACTAAAGCCCCGCCTGCACCTAGTGGTGGCCGGCGTTGGCCGAAGCCACGACCGAGGAGATCACCCTCGGCCTCGCCCTGGCTGGCAGATCCAAAATTCCTTTTTATTCCTGTAATTAAGAAATAGCCACGATGCTAATTTAGAAGAAATAATGCAAAATAGAGGAGTCGACAATCGGTTTTAAGATAGAAAAATTAACAAAAACATAAAAGTAAAAATTCGCTCTCTCGATCTTAGTCTAGGAAAACTAAGACATAAAAAGATTAAAAAATTAACTCCATCGAGTCTTAGAGCCGAGAATCGGACTCGGGGCGAGGGTACAAAATGTAAGGAAAACCCTTCCATTCCTCCCGTCCAAAGACGGCCATTACTAATTTGGGTAGTGAATTAAAATAATGTGAAACACAAGCACATGGAGATATGTTAAACGAAATTAAAAGCAACCAAACATAATTAAGGAAAGCAATAAAGAAAGCAATAAAGAAAGCTGAAAAGAAAAGCAAAAACTAAAATATTACATCGGGCGGGGATGAATTAAAATGCGATTACATCTCTTTAATCCACAATATGGAAAGCGATAAAAAAAAAGCATAAATTAAATAATCGTCGAAAGGTTGAATGATTTCCCTCGGGGTGTCCCAGCTACGATCCGGATCTCTAATCTGGATCTTTTGATGCAACGATGACGAATCCAAGAAAAGGGTTGGCTTTTGTGAATTTCGGAAAAGGTGAATGTGTAAGGGGTCGGAAGGATCGAGTTGAATAAATGCCTAGAGAGCATAATAATTGAATATTCTTTTACTCTTTGCATAGATTCAATGGTGATAAGCGAAAAGAGGAATGTTTGAGATTATTTTTGGCGAGTACCGTTAATGGATGTGTGTTCTCATTATCTTTCTATAGCTTTCAGCATAGGAGAAAGCCAGTATGGGAATGAGAGCCAAGGCTCTCTATTTATAGGGAGAGGCTTGGGTCATAAATGACCTAGGTTTGCTCTCTGTCGGCCGTCCAGGCAGTGAGAAAAAGCTGGGCCAAATATCCTGAGATAAAACAAGATAAAGCTGGGTAAATTGGGGATGGCTGGTGCTGGACACTCGAGCATGCCTAGGGTTTTGTGCCCTAGCGTGTTTCCAAGGGAGTCCGCAAGCTAAAACACAGTATTTCACTTAAGATATATATAATGTCCCGTGCCGACCACGACATCGTTTTGAGGCCAAAAGACTCCTAGTCTCGTGCGGACTGTTTTGAAACTTAAACCCAACACTTTGATACTAGTGATCATAAAATGCAATGTTCCAATGCCCTCTTCAGGTCTTCAGCTCCTTGTTTGATTGGACAAAAGTAAAATGTCGTATTCTAAACTTGGAATTTTTTGATAAGTAGCATTGAACTCTATTGTACTGTTAAGGTTGGACCCGGTCTTTGATCGATCGAAAGAAAAGGGGATTTTTGGATCGACCCAAGGCAAAAGGTGATGCTTGGGGGTTCTTTATGGTTTACTAGCTTTTGTTGCACCAATCAAACACGGACCGAGATCCAAATCCTCAAATAGGACTCGGGATTTCATCATAGAATTTAAAGATATAAGGGACGACACTTTTTAGATGTCTACACTTAGCCCCCACTTTGATCGACTCTAAAAAGACGAAGGGTCAAAGTAGACATTAAAGGGTACTCACCTCGATTCCGCATGACGATTTAGGTATTAATTGTTGCATAGTATCTAGAATTGGTTTCTATTGAGCTTGAACTCTAGAAAGAGACCTGGACTTAATCGCGATGTATGTGTTCGAAATCCGGTAAGAGGGTCCTAAGCTTGGCTTGATTAAGGCCTGAAGCTCGGTACATTTTGATGCTTGAAACTTCGATCGGTTTTGATCCGAAGGTTGGTTAATGATCTAATACACTAACATGCTCGTTAGTGGATAGTCGAATTGATGAAGGTTTAGTGTTTTACCTAAATAACTCGGTCGAAAATAGACTAAAAATTTGATCTAAAAAGATGATTGGTGGGTCCACGAGCTCGCACTTGCATGCATAATGTGCCAAGAAGTCACATGCCACGGTTGATGGAACTCCTCAAGCTAGGCCACCAGTCGAGGCTGCAAAGTTGTCGCCGATGGGACACCATGGTGCCTCGTGGCGCCGCCGGCCGCCTTTGGCGGACGTGGTCCCTTGCGTGCCCTATTGGACTACTCTTTAGACTCTTGTCTTGTATGTTTGGCTGGTTTGACCGAATTTTCCTATAAAAGGGGTGTTTGGTGTGTTCATTTTTCACACTTACTCCTTCTCTTGCTTTTGCATTCTTGCCTTACTCTTGTGCTTTCTTACTTTATTTTCTTTTTGAAAAATTGTTGGTTTCCAAAAAATCCTTTCTTCAAAATTTCTAGAAGAAGAGCTTGTCCTGTTGGAAGATCGAGAGCCGGAAGACTCGTTCAAGATAACTACCTCGAGCGGGAATAGCGTCCGCTAACGAGTGGAATCCAAATGACCTCTTGGTGGAAGCTGAGAATCATGCTTCTTCTCTTGCTATCACTCCTTCGGTAAGCTAGTTGGCTTAAGTTTCTTCCTTTGCTCATTTAGAGTAGTTCTTTAACTAAAATCTTGTTGGACTTTTGTTTTTCGAAGGGCTGAATTCGGAGCAAGTAGAGCTATTCCTAAATTTGTGGAGACGTGTAAAGAGATGAACTTTCCTCTTGAAGACGTTATGTAAAATGCTTGGGTTTGGCTCTGTTTTCCTTACTTTAAACCACCTATGTGACAATAGAGAGCAGGATCCTATTAGAGCCTTTAGTGACCGCTTTTGGGATACCACCAACACTTTTCACCTTCCCTTTGGAGAAATGACTATAACTTCTTTTGATTTGCCATTCTATATTATTTGGGATTCTCGGGGAGCCTTTAGCTTATGACCGGAATTTATATAAGGACCGTGTCTATCTTCGTCACCTTTTCGGTCCCGTAGTTAATAGATTTCCTCAAGAAAATTCCTTTAAATACACCGTTCTTTTGGGCGCTTTTGAGGATGCTTGGTTTTGGGTTTGCCATTCTCCTCAACAACAAGTTCGGATTGTGTTAGCTCTATTACTGAGTATGGTGCTTTTCTCCGGTCAAGCCTCCAAGGTTAACGTTTACTATTTGGTGAACTTAACGGACATCGTTAAAACAAAGGAGCTTAAATGGGGTGCCCGGTGCTCCTGCATATGCTTGCCTCATTAAGGGCCACCGTGTCGGTGTGTGACACACAAAGTATGAATAAATTTAAGAAATTATCTTTCATTGTGCGGTTTGTGGAAGATTATTGAGGTATGCCCAAACTCTTTGTTTCCTTCCCATGTATTTTTTATCTTGTGTGGATAGAAAAATCTTACTCGATTTGTGATAATGCAGTTGTGGTTGTATGAGTACTTCCCGCACCTTTCTCCTCGCTTCAACAAATCGTCCCGTGTTTCTACCCTCCATGTCATGGGCTTATATATACTTTCAACAGCCCTCAATCCATGATATTAGTTTCTTAAGATCAGCCCTTAACCATGTGACCTCAGTATGTCTCCTTAAGCTCAAAATTGGTCATAAAATACTCCTAGAAAGAATTTTACTTCACCGATTTGCTAATTGCCCCCGCCCATAGGCTGTGAGACTGCTCGTCGGACTGCCTGTGGTAGAGGCCAACCTTGATTATGCATAGTTTTTGCCCATTTTCTTGTTATACTATTTGCTTGATTCTTGATTAATCCTCGTATGTGTTGGCTAATTTTCATCCTTGGGCCTAACTCCAACTCCCTCCAAGCATCACCATCACACGGGAGTTAAGTGAAAGAATGATCTTGTTTGAAGGTCCTTTTAGATTTCATCCTTGGTTCCGGTTGACCCACCCTGCACCATGTTTTACCTTTGATCTCTTCCTTTACAAGAGCAAGCCGTTGCGACCATCAAGTATCCTTCTACTCAATTTTTAAACCTATACATATCTTATGCACACCATGTGAGCCGGATAATGACCCACCTAGTGAGTTTTAACTTCCTTCCTTTCTCTGTATAGTTGAATTTCTTGTATGGAAATTGAATTCATCTTTTGATAGCTTACTCTGGAGGATATCCACATTCCTAGTGTAATGTGGATGTTACATGACTTGGGGAATCTCCATGATATGTGAGGATTCCCGAAATCTCGAAGAAAAATGTGTTGGGCGTCGTTTCCCTAAAAATGGTGTGATGTAAGAGCTTCGCTCTCTTTTGCCTTTTAGTGGTATGCTAAAGGTATTTTACTAATGCCATTGAATGAATTGCATAGTATGACCAGGAGCAACCCCGAACTATGTCCATTAGGCTTAAATCTGCTCCTCAAGGGATCCAAAATTTCCTCATCGGGAGATCTTTCCCAACCTTCCGGGCCTAGTTCGTGTGGTGCAGGGCCCAATTTTGGTGAATAGAGTCTAAATATCATGCCACTTCAAGCCTTTGACCGACATGGAAACCTATTTTACTTCCCTTGTGCATCGTATAGTGGACCATCCCATGAAACTTCTCAATCTTGGGACTATGAAGGTAGCTCTTCTCAATGTGGTGAAGGAGGTCGATTCTCCACATCTCGTCTTGGAGGACTTCGGGGACTATATCTTCGATGATGCTTCCGATGGCGATGAATAGTAGATCCTTTGTCATTGCTATCGCTATCTGCTTGGAGAGTTCCTTATAGGGTGCTATTATTTGTTTAATATTTGTAATGGTATGACTCTTATGCAATAGGATGAAATGCAAGATGACTCGATTTCTAAAGAAATGCTTTCTTTTATTTAATATAATGCAAAAAGTCATAGGAAACATTACAAATACAAATAAACAAAATTACACTAGCCCCCATTCCCACAACAGAAAATAATAAAATGAAAATAGGAAAACTCAAGTCCATGGTCTTAAAGTAATCGTGGCGCGCATGCAATGGGTTGCAATGAAAAGATAAAATATGGCCCAAGGAGTGCTTAAGCTAAAAAAAAAACACAAACAGAATAGATCAAGGCGGTGGCCGGCGCCGGCCACCTGTGAAGACCGGGGTATTGCGAATGGCAGTGGTTGAGGTGCAGTGAGGCTTCTAAAACTCCGAAAAAACCCTTATAAAATGGAATCACGCCGGTGCTCAAAATTATTCCTTACGCAAAACCATCTCGTGAATCAAATAGAAAATCTAGTGCCTTCTATCTCTCTTTAAAAATGAACTTCATGAGCGACTTGTTCCGGTCGATGCATGAGATGAGCAATACTGACAGATTGGTTTGTCGAACTACTGGGCTGAACACATTATTTAGTATTCTCGGGTGAAAGTATATTGGACTTTCTTAAGGGTCTGTTGTGGCCTTATGGGATCCACACCACCATGTGTTCAGGTTTGAACTGTGCCCCTTGCTCGAAGAATTTGATGCCATACTTGGCATCCAAAGGCGATCAAAACCCGTCTTGCCCAATCCTTCTAGAAACCTAGGCGAGACTTATAAGTGTCTCGCTGAAACCGAGTAATAAGAATCTAGGGTGGGTTCTTATTAGAGATCGAGCAAATCTGATTAACCTAATGAAACACTATCGACACATGTATGCATATTCTAAAGCGATTATTATTCCGAAGTGACGAGCGATCATCACGTGCCTTATAGGTGGATTCCTGTTGGTAGAAGGTCGCAGGGATATGGCGCCAGCAGCAATGTTGTGCTTAGTTGATCGGTTGGAAAATTACTCTTCTTTAACTCCACTAATAGTTGCTTGAGACGATGATAGGTTTAGAATCGGGTCGAGGCAAATTCCGAGGAAAACTTCGCGGGAGCCCCTTGTTGTTGTAGGTAAGCAAATAACGGCTGACAAGACCAAGCGGTGTAGGCCGATGGTCGGCACCGGCCACGGGGTGTCTATCCGGCGCCGTCGAGGCTTGGTCGCCTCCGGCTTACACCGAACTCTTGCTTTTCTCTCTTTTCGCTTTTTTACTTTTCTTTAATTTTTTATTGAGCCTATAAATTTGAATCTTTGACCATGCATCATTGTTATTTATTTATTTTTATATCTCGTGGTTTGTAGATTTGGTTAATGGAGCATCTAAAACTAATTTAGGAGCTTGCAAATATTGATGCAAACTTAGCGGTGTACTTACGTCGGTGAAAACGAGGAAGAGGTGTTAACCGATCCTCCTCGCTTCTTAGTGGGAGCAAGTACCTCAAGAATCATTATAACAATCTGCGGTGGTATATTGCACATTGGAAAGTGTCCCGATTCAGGACACATACCCTACAACATCCATATGTATGCTTGTTGGGCCTAGAAAGCAGGACCTATTACTTCCTTAACCGTGTGTTGTAACAGATGGGAAGGGAGCAAGTGATCCCCCTCCTAGACCGTATTTGGCCTACTACCTTCAACTTGTTTGAAGGATTTGGCAATTCTAG
The DNA here is from genome assembly GCA_021018815.1 of Talinum fruticosum. Taxonomy (NCBI): domain Eukaryota; kingdom Viridiplantae; phylum Streptophyta; class Magnoliopsida; order Caryophyllales; family Talinaceae; genus Talinum; species Talinum fruticosum. The sequence continues at coordinate 6,594,453 of JAITYX010000010.1, read as the reverse complement.
GTGGACGAAATCATGGCTTGAATATTGGATGAACCTACCTAATTGTCGACACTCGCAGACAAACCCAATATTGCTATGTCTACCTATTATCTAGAGTGGAGAATAGAAGTGGATCCCCAATGGTGTAAGACATTGAGTGCTAGAGAGATAATTTCTCACGAAGTCTGTCCCTCGCTACTCCAGCCCTCTAGATTCACGAAATAAACCCTCGGGTGGCTGAACGTGTTTGCCGAAGAGAAACTAAAGCCAAGGAAGTCGAAGAGAAGAGGGCCCAAAGAAATGAGGAACTAAAGAAGCGTAGCCAAGATGATGGGGCGGAGTCTAGCGACCCCAAAGGAAAGAAAGTTAAAATAAACTAGGGCCCGGATGTTTTAGATTGATTTTAGGAAAGAAATAAAAGGAGGATTAGTTTTTCCTCTTTAGAACAAATTTATTTGTTTGTTTTTGTTTTTTAAAAGTAATGTGCTTCATTTTCCCTTTTTATTAGCTATGTATTCAAGTAAGTAGTAGACTTATCTTTTATTAAATAAAAGCAAGTACTATATTATACTTTTACGTTTCATGTTTTTATCGCTCACCTACGGATAAAAAATAAATTGGACCGCCTAATTGGACTGCCTTTAATAAATAATACGAGTAAAACATATGTAGACTCGCCTAATTGGGATATCCAACAAATGAATGAAGGAACCATATAATTGGACAAGTAAAACATAAATTATAGAGTTAGACATAAAGAGGGATACTCGGCCCGACCATCCCACCATTGTCCAAGTGGTGGCCGACGCCGGCTACAACATAGCCTAGTTGGGCCAGGCCTGGCCCGACGTCTAGGGTCGTGCTAGACGTGATATTTTTTAATTGATCCAAGTTTGTGTATTGAAATATTTCTTCACCATCTAGATCGGTTAGTTTTGCTGGTCCACCTGGCAATATCGGACTAAGCATAAATGGGCCTTGCCAATTAGGCTTAAATTTTCCTCGTGGATCATGAATTAGTGCTCTAATCTCTTTGAGGACCAAATCTCCAATTTGTAGGTTTCGAGGCTTCACCCTTTTGTTGAATGCCCTTGCTATACGTGCCTGGTATACTTCGACATTATGCGGGGCATTCAGGCGTCTTTCATCCAACAACACTAACTCTTCGTAGCACGCTTTAGCCCATTCTACTTCGGAGTCCGGCTTTCAAGCAATGATCCTTAACGAGGGAATGGTAATCTCTATTGGAAGAATTGCTTCCACGCCATAAACTAGGAAATAAGGTGTTGCTTCCGTAGAGGTTCTAATGGATGTTCGATAGCCACATAAAGCAAAAGGAAATTTATCAAGCTAATCCTTATAATTGACGACCATCTCCTCTAGTATTCAACCAATGTTCTTATTGGCAGCCTCGATCGCTCCATTGGTCCGAGGACGATAAGGAGAGAAGAGTTATGGTGCTTAATCTTATATTTGTCCAACAAGTTTGATACTTCCTTCTTTGAATGACTACCATGGTCACTAATTAGCTCATGAGGCACCCCGTAACGGCAAATGATATTACGGGTAAAGAACTTAGCTACCTGTTTGGATGTCAAGGTTGCATAAGATGCTACCTTTACCCACTTGGTGAAGTAGTCAATTGCTACTAGCACGAATTCATGACCGCTCGTTCCTTTAGGAGTCACTTCGCAAATAATTTGTATTCCCCAAACCGAGAATGGCCAACTGAACGCTAATGTTGTGAGAAAGGAAGGTGGTTGGTGCTATAAATTTGCATACACCTGAAATTTATGGCACTTTCTTACGAACTCATGGTAGTCTACTGAAAACCTTGATGTTCTTGACCCCGATCTTTACGGCGACTTCAAGTTCCGTAATGCATGCTTCGTGATTCTGCGGCGTTGTTGGTGACCTTGAAGTCCAATTTGACTGAAATGGGAAAATGTGCTCCCTCCGGTAAGACTAGTAAAATCCCTACTTCAAAGCCCTTTTCATTGGAAGAGCCATCGAAATACATTGTCCAAATGTCCACCTAAGCTTGTAATATATTTTCCTCTGGAAAGTCAAGATGTTCCAGTTGTGATTCAATTATCGGCAAATCAACTATGAATTCTAACACTACCCTTCCTTTGATCACTTTTTGAGGGACATACTTGAGTTCGAATTCGACGAGCATGACGATCCATCTCGCTATCTTGCTGCTAATTGTTGGTTGCTCAAGTATATATTAAATGGGATCCATAGGTGCTACCACATGTACCGTGTGGGCTAACATGTAGTGCCCGAGCTTCTTGGTAGCCCGGACTAATACCTACAATGCATTCTCTAATGGCGTGTATCTAGTCTCATAATCAAAGAACTTCTTACTTAGGTCCTGTCTCGTTGAGCTAGAATGGCACCCATATATGTCTCTATTGTGGTGATGTACAAAAGTAAAGGTTTCCTTGGTTGGGGCGGAACTAGAACCTGGAGGTTTAGTTAGGTATTCCTTAACCTTCTCGAATGCTTGTTGGCACTCGGCATCCCACATGGGCTCGGATCCTTTCTTCGACTTCTTGAAAATAGGTTCACGAGACCATAGTTAGTTTTGATATGAAATGACCCATGTACTCGTAAACGTCCTAGGAAATTTCATATTTCCTTTTCTGTATTTGGCGGCAGAATCTCCCGAATAGCTTTGATCGTGGATGGATCAACTTCAATTCCTCTAAGACTAACAACGTAGCGTAACGGTTTGCTCGAGGTTACCCCGAAGGCACACTTTGAGGATTGAGGTGCATGTTGTACTTTCTAAGTCTCTAGAAGAATTTTCTTTGGCTGGGTAGGTGCCCTGCCCTATCTTTAGACTTTATGATCATGTCATGCAACAAGGTTGTAGCTGTCTTTTGGTATGCTGTATCCGGTGTTTTTGAGCCCAAATGGTGTCACTATGTAACAATACGTTCCCCATTGAGTGATGAAGGTCGTCTTTTCGATGTCTTCTTTAGCTATCTTTACCTTATTATACCCAACATAGCCGTCCCTAAATGAAATTAAGGCATGACCCACTGTGTTATCTACAAGAATGTTGATATGAGGCATTGGGAAATCATCCTTAGGGCTCGCTTTATTCAAGTCTCCGATGTTGACGAACATGCATACCCTGCCGTCCTTTAAAACCGGTACTATATTTGCTACCCACTGAGGATAATGAACTACCTTGATGAGCCCTAGTACTAGATTCAAGAAAGGAATGTGCTCCTAATCCGATGGCAAATTCCTGCCCTCTTCGGCATCAATCCAAGTGATGTTCTTGGAGCCTTCATTATCGATGCTGGTGATAAACTTAGATGGATCGAACTGCGGGTGCGATAAGGTTTGTCATAGTGCTTGAGACAGAATTCCCCTCTAAGTTCTTCCCTTATCCAAGCGGAAGATCGAAAAGATTATTCCCGAGTAAGATTGGTTCGGTCTTGTGTGCACTTGTCCCTCTTCGGGGAGGTAGGGTACTTCCTTCTCCAAGTATATAGTAGTGACTAAAAAGCTCTAAACCAAGTACTAGGACGCCCTTTTCCTTAATATAGAAGGGCTCGGAAAGCTATAACAACGAAAATCATTTCTTTCTTTGCGAATTGCCCATTCTAAGTATGGGGAAAGGGTTTGATAGAGCCGATCGTGTGAGGTGCACTCCTCTTAGCCTGAACTTCGAGTTGGCTTGGGCTATTTCCTTAACGATAGGTTGATAACCTAACCCAAAGTTATAGTTGCTAGTGGGTTCAAGGGGTGGAAGATAGGGTGGTATGCCCTACGGCCTACAACAAGACCTGGAAAGTACCCCTTCTTCGTAAGTATCGAATGGATGATAGGGTTACAGTAAGGATTGAAATTAAAAGGTGTTTCATCCCTATTTAAAGCTGCAACAATCTCGAATCCGTAGAGTTCCTCGTCGTTGGCATCGAGCTCGATCTCAACTATAGACTCTTTGGAGGTGATAGTAGCACAGAGGTTATCCCCCATAATAGTTACAACTTGACCTTTGACGATCATTTTAACTTTCGGATGCACCTGTAGAGGCACTCGCTTGATGATCATATAACCAAGGGCGTCCTATGAGTAAATTGAAGGCAGGTGGGATATCTAGGACTTGGAATTTGATGTTCCTTCCAAGCCATATATTAATTGGCAAGGTCACTTGTTCCCAAAACTGTTCTCTTATAATTATTATAAGCTCGAAGATGGACAGTCTATTTAGGGAGTTGTTGCTCTCTAATTCCTACCCTTCTTGCGGTTCTCCGGAGACAAACATTCACTGTTGATCCATTATCTACCAAAGTTAAGGGAACAAACTTGTTAATGCAAGTTATGGTTAAGTAGAGGGCATTGTTATGTGCTACGCCTTCTTCCGGGAGATCCTTTTGATTAAAGGTAATAGTTCCATCCCCATTGTTAACCAATCCTACTGCTTCCTCTGGCGTAGTTTCTTGCTGAGTGCAATAATCAAAGCTTGCCTATGTTTCTGGGAAGCAAATATTAATTTCCAAATTGAGATATCATCCTTTAATTTATGAAGTTGTTTAAAGATTGGGTGTTCTTCTTTAGTAGCCTCGAGGCTCTTTTGGGGCTTCCCGAGTGCTGTTGTGGATCCAAGGGTACATTCTGCAGTCCGGATCTAGTAAGGAATTGAATCGTTGGACCTTTAATTTCTCCCCAAAAGTATTCTTCTTCTAACGGTGGTGTGCCCTAGAAGTCATCATCGTCACCGTTACTCTTTGTTTCATAGACATCTTCTTCATCACTTACCCACAACCCATGGACTTTTAGATCTAAACGAGGCAAGTTAAGAAGTTGGTTGGATTCATCAACATCTTGAATGAAGACAGAGGGTCCCATTGACCTATATTAGGTTCATTGTAAATAGCCAAGGTACCATTAAAAGGATTTTTGTTGTTACTTCGTTTTTGGGCAGCCTTAGGTAAAGGGAGTTGGCTATTTCGAAATATGCTTTCTAGTTTGTTCTTGAATGTCCAACACTATTCGATGTCGTGTCCTCGTGCACAATGGTACTTGTAAAATTTTTCCACGTTTTAGTTTTCCGATTGTTGCTGCTGTTTCGATTCTACTCTTATGGGTGGCAATTTTATCTTTCCCTTTCCAATAAACGATCAAGGGCTTTAGTGTCAGGTGGTATCATTAAGAGTGTAGTCGGTATATCCGTTGATAGCATTGACATCTGCATCCTCCTAGTATTGCTCGTATTGGAGGTTTTCTTATCTTTGGAATGATAATTTCCTCTATACCTCGTTGTGACTTTTGTGGTCGCGGTGGACAAATCTTCTTCTATTAGCAAGCCAACATCTCTAAGGGTTGAGAAGTTCATCATGGGTAAAAACTTGAGATGCTGATTGTAATTAGGCTAGAGGTTTTCACGATAATTTTGACTTGGTCCTTAACGGAGGGTCGATCTACCATGTCGGCAGCCTTTGCTCTCCATCTAGTGAGGAAGTCTCGTGAAGCTCTCTTCGTCACCTAGTTTGACTAATTCCAAGTCTCTAAGAGTTACTGGCAAATCAATGTTATATGAGTATTGATGTAGGAACTCCTTGCATAGATCGATCCGAGTTGGCAACCTTGTGTGGGTCGACCGTATTGTACCACTTCATTACATTAGTATCGAAAGTACATGGGAAGATGATATGGTAAGTATCTTCTGGAATGTTCTTAAGATTAATTGCTCCTAAGAAGTTTTGAACGTGATGGTGGGGATTCTCGTAACCTTCGAACTTAATATCTAGCATGGTAAACTTTGGAGGTAGTTTACCCTTTGGAATTGAAGCGAATCCCTTGTGATCAAAATAATGATTATTGAACATGGATGACTCCCTTAGCATATGTTCTATCCGATCTACACGTAGATCAAGCTAAGGTTTGGATTCATGCTTAGGGGATTCATATTTGGGATTGTTTGCGGGAGATAAGCTAGGTGGAAGTGAAGGACCTAATCTCTTTCCTCTTCTCAACGTTTCACTTCTTCATCTCTCTTCCTGTCTTCAATAACTTTTATAATAGTCTTAAAATCCCTCGATATAGTAGATATCTTGGCATCTTGATCATCCACCCTAGTTTCCATCTTAGCTAAGTTCTCGTTAAGCATAGTGAGAATAAGTGACTGCTCTAGTTGGGTTAACTCCATTGGAAGGGAACTTTTTCTAGGTACTGGCTTATGACGAGTAGTAGCTTGGACTGGTGTGGCATGCACTCGAAACTTGTCGCACCGGTATAGACCGTGGAGTAGAACGTAACGCGAACGAGGGGAAGATGTGTCAAACTCTTTAGTGAGGCGATGTAATTTTTGGAGCCCGGATTCCAATGGTACTCAATTGCAGTAGACTTCCCTATTCTCGCGGCCTAAAGGATGAGGTTTAGGACCAGGTGAGAGAAGACAACTTTTCGGAGGCATGGGCTTAAGTGCAAGACCCGAAGAAACTAAGGATGCTTTTATTTGGATGCACGTAAGGAATGCAATAAAAAAATGAAGAGCATGCGAGTGTTGTATGACTTAGTTTGGGATGATTCTATTATTTGGCTAATGCACTATGAATAATTTTATCCTTAATAGAAATATGCTTCTATCCTGATTGGATGACAATGTATTTTTTTCTAATCGTAGAATGATTTTGCTTTGGCTACATGTGAATACAAAAACAAACTTTCTTAATATGAAATGAATTTATTTTGGCTAATGCAAATGCAAAATGGACTCACCTACTACGAGATGAATTTGTTTTGGCTAATGCAAAAATGTAAAATGAACTCACCTAATCCGAGATGAATTTGTTTTAGCTAATGAAAAAATGTAAAATGAACTCACCTAATATGAGATTAATTTGTTTTCGCTAATGCAAAATAAGAAATGGAAATGAAAAATGAGAATACGAGGCAAAACTTGACTAAAAGATTGAGGGAACTTTGGTAAGACCATCTTGGACCGATCGGCGGTGACTACTACGACCACCACTACTACAAAAACGTTATATAGCGACGGAATACGAGTCCATTACTAACTAGCGAAGGAAACAACCACGTAAACCGACATTTGTCGGATAAAACTAACTTAGCGACGGAATTTTTTCCGTCGCTATTTTACTCATTAGCCACGGACCTAATGACGGAAATGGAAACATTAGCGACGGATTTTTGAAATAAATTTTTTAAATTTTTTATTTTTTTAATTAGCGACGAAATCAATCCGTCGCTAAGTCTAATTTTTAAATTTTTTTTTATTTAGCAACGCAATTAGTCCGTCACTAAATCTAATTTTTAATTTTTTTTATTAGCTACGGAATTAGTTCGTTTGCTAATTTCGTCGCTAATTCAAAATTTTTAAAATTTTAAATTTGCCGCCTATTTTAATTTAAAAAATATAAAATTTTTCAAATTTAAATTATCGACGGAATTTTCGTCACTAATTCCGTCTTTAATCCAAAATTTTCATAATTTAAATTTGCCACCTATTTTCATTTTTCAAATATATAAAATTTTCAAATTTTTAGTTAGCGACGGACCGGTCCGTCGCCGATTCGATCGCTAACTCAAAATTTGAAAAATTTTACGTTGGCGAGCTATTAAATTTTGTCCAATTTTGAAATTTTAAAATTTTTTAATTAGCGATAGACTGATTCCGTCGCTAACTAAATTTTTTAAGTAACGACGGACGCGATCCATAGGCGATTCGTCGTTACGTTAGAAATAAAAGCCCGAGTGCAACGAGGCTCAGCAAAAACATAAGGAGAGATAGATTAAGAATTAGAAAGAAGTGAAAGTGTGAGAGAGCAAGAGGCTGAAAAGCTTTCCTCCTTTCGTAATCGTCTACCACCGCCACCGCCACCGCCATACATGTCACCAACTAACCACATTTAACCTCTTGTAGGTATGCTTTCTCCATCCTTCCTCATTGTTTGTTGTATTTATAATTTACTTTGTTTACTATAAAATTTCAGATTTTAGAGGATTTGATATAACTTATTTTGATAGACATGGTTGGAATGAAAATGAGGTAGAAGGTGAAGATAATGAGAAAGAGGAAGAAGAAGTGGAAAAGGAAGATGAAGAACATAACTTGTGTTTGTAAATAATGTAATACTCTTGTTTTTTTTTTCAATTAGTTTTTATGTATGTTGGTGAATTGAAGTTGGATTATTTATGACTTTTGTGTTTGTATATGATTGTGTGTTTGAATTGAATTTGAATTTGATGTTGTTATCTTTGCGGGATTATTAGAATTTGTATTTCGTTCAAGATTTTTGTATTAAGCACTCGAAAATACAGAAAATTATAATTTTTTAAAAAATTGGTGATGAATCAGCAACGGAATTCTACGATTCCGTCACCGATTATCGACGGACGCGAAAATCAGCGACGGAATTTTTCCGTCGCTAATTATGAAATTCCGTCGCTAAATTTCGTTTTTTAGTCGCTATTTCCATTGCTATATGGCGATTTTCAAGTAGTGTGCTTAAAAAGGATTTTAGTGTGACTCGGAAATGCAAACAATAAACTAACCCTAGTAGGAAAAAGAAATTTTGACTTACGGCTAAATGCACATAATGGACTTACTCTACGGAATTTATTAAAATGTTTTATTTACACCCGTACAACACTCCTCACCTATTCCTAGAAGCTCACAAGCATATGATTAAATCTAAAACAAACACACTTATTCAAGCATGCAAATGAAGTCAAGGGACCACCTAATACTCAAAAGATCTATGGCCACGAGAGGTTTAGACACGGTAGAATACATGGTGACTCGTAGTCCGAGGATTTGGTCCTCCGTGTGGGGCACGACAGGAGAAAAGGCTAGAATCCTTGGTGCCTCTCGTTGAACTAAGCGGCTTGAACTAAGAGTGCGTGCTATGAGGGAAAAGGTAGCGTTTCCTTGGGCAATCAGGCGTAGTTGGGCCCACCTAGGATCTAGTGGGAGCCTCATTCCGGAAAGGGTTAAATTAGGGATGGCCGGTGCCGACCACCTGAGCATGCTTAGGGTTTCGTGCCCTAGTGTGTTTCCAAGGGAGTCTACAAGCCAAAACGCAGCGTTTCACTTAAGATATGTACGGTGTTCGACGCCGGCCATGACGTCGTTTTGAGGCTAAAAAGCTCCTAATCTCGTGTAGACTGTTTTGAAGCTTAAACACAGCACTTTGATGCTAGTGATCATAAAATGCAACGTTCTAATACCGTCTTCAAGTCTTCAGCTCTTTGTCCGATTAGACAAAAGTAAAATGCGGTAGTCTTTGATCGTCCAGAAAGAAAAGGGGATTTTTGGATCGACCTAAGGCAAAAGGTTATTAATGAGATGTTGGGGGTTCATTGTGGTTTATTAGCTTCCGTCGCACCAATCAAATATAGTTCGTGATCGAAATCCTCAAGTAGGACTCGGGATTTCATCATTGGGCCAACAAACTAAAATATAGAATTTATAAAGATAAGGGACGACACTTTTTAGGTGTCTACATTGGCCTACTAGATGTAAGATAAAGTAGAGATCCAATCATACCTCTGTATAGTTTCGATCTCTTGCTTTACCTTTCTTATCCGAGTCTAGTTTGATACTTCTACTCATTGGTGTTGATGCATGTTTGACATCTTGTAGGCTGTACATCTTGAGTAATTCCTTAGTGTATTTGGACTCATGAACATAAATGTCATTTTTCTCTTATTTGATTTGTAGTCCAAGAAAGAAATTGAGTTCTCCCATCATACTCATTTGGATCTCTCGGTCTCATCAACTCAAAACATTCTTGACATAGAGTTTCATTAGTAGCTATAAATATAATGTCATCAACATAAATATGAATAATGAGAACATCATTCCCCTTGGCATTTGTGAAAAGTGTTTTGTCAATAAGACCTCTTTTGAAATCATTTTCAACCAAGAAGTTTCTTAACCTTTCATACCAAGTCTGTTTAACCTTGTTTCGAACCATACAAAGCCTTTGGCAATTTGAAACCATGATTAGGAAATTGAGTGTTTTCAAATGGAAAAGGTTGCTCAACATAAACTTCTTCTTGAATATAACCATTAAGAAATGCACAGTTAACATCCATTTGATATAATTTTATGTTTAAGGAATGTTTGAGATTATTTTCAGCGAGTAACGTTAATGGATGTGTATTCCGATTAGCTTTCTACATCATTAAGCATAGGAGAAAGCCGTATGGGAATGAGAGCCAAGGCTCTCTATTTATAGGGAGAGACCTAAGTCATAATAACGTAGGGTTGCTCTTGGCCAGCCATCCAGGCAGCTGAGAAAAATCCGGGCCGGATATCCTCCGATTGAACTAGATAAAGAAGAGATAAAACCGGATAGAATTGGGTAAATTAGGGATAGCGGCAGCGGCCACACGGGCATGCCTAGGATTTCCTGCCCTAGCGTGTTTCCAAGGGAGTCCGCCCATGAAGGTTTGCTCTTGGAGAGTCTAAGTCGCCCTAGAGGGGGTGAATAAGGTGATGAAGAAAATTAAACTATTTTTGCACCAATACAAACTAAAGCGGATTCCGAGTTTAGAATGGACTCGAAAGGCAATAACACGAGATATACGTGGAAACCCTCCTGGGGCGAGAAAATCACGGACAGTGCTAATTCAAGCACCAAGTCAAATCCACTATTTTGAATCCACAAAATACAAAGGACTCACTCAACCAGAATTGCTCCCTTAAATAATTCCTTAAAATGTTTTCCTAGACTCGAAGTTCCCTTATCTAATCTAGTACTTCCTGACCGAGGTAACGTTTACAATCGGGGACAATTGAGCTGAGTTAAGCCTTATAGCTCGGTCAAGGGACTTACGAAGAAGGTAAGAGAACTATGTAATTAATTAGAAGACTTTCTTTACAACTCGGAGAATATTAAATACGGAATTGGAGTTGTAAGTAGAAGATTGAGTAAGAATGAATCCAATAATAGGTTTAACAATAATTTCGAAAACCTTTAAGTCTTGCAAAGTGGCTTCTTTTTATCGACACCCAAGCAAAGTGGCCGTTGAGGCTTGTCTCTGGACTGAAGTCTTCACTAGCCATTATAACGGCTATTCCGAGTTACTCGAAAAGATCCGTTGGGATGTGAACATTGTGCAACGGCTCTTGGTTCCAAAATATGGTCCAATCACTTGGTGGTGACTGAAAGCTGCGATGGAAACAACCGTTAGGGCTAGAGTTGGAATTTTCCAATTTCGGAAACAAACAACCCTAACACGATGTTTGAGCCTTGTCCAGAGGTTGCTAAAACTTGTTTGCTTGGTGGCTAAAGGCTAGAAGCCAATTGCTTTTGTAATTTAAAAATACATTAGCCTCGTTTGAATAACCTACAAAAGCAAACCACATAGGTTCTCAAAGTACAACAATACTTTGGTCCAAGATTAGGCACGAGATAATAATTAAATCAGAATAATTAAATGCTTAATTATGTTTGGCCTAAAAGAATAAAATTTTCTGAGTCTAATATTCAATATACTCAAATTCCATCTTGAGTCAAGCCTAGGTTGATCAAGTAAGAGAGAGTAAAATATCCTAGTATAACAACTTGATCCGGTCCAATAATTCTCAAGGAAATAAACTAACTTAGAATAAAGAATTAAAGTCTGTAATTCTTTTTGCGTTGAAATACAAAGTCGGCGCTCGGAGAAAGTGTGTTAGAGAAATTATTTGATCATGTGATGGTTCCGAGTGAGTCAAAAATACGAGTGACGAAGATATATAGTAAGGCGCTTTACGAGTGAGTCGAACATAATGAAAACTTAGATAGCGGTTTCTAAAGGTGCAGAATGACTTAGAATCAAAACCTAAGAGAGATAGAGATTTAGACCTAAATCTTCAATCTCCCCCTTTTGAGGAAAGGCATTCCATACTTAAGATAGAAACTTGTTAATACATTACATAAGTTTTCATTGCTAATAATCAGAATAGAAAGTCACGTTCTCGAGCAAGATTGACTTTGAGATACTGAAAGTGCGGTTCGGATCATACCATTACTTAGAGCATATGTGCGGATAATGAAATATCCGAGCAAAAAGAATTGAAATTAGAGTAGATATGTTAATGAGTTAACTATCGGGCCATAGTGTAGTATCGAGTATAAAATACGAAAAAAGTAATATGTACCTCGAAACGAGATATGCTTAGAATAGAAAGTATTAGTATCAAAGCATATAAAAATATCATATCATCAAAGCAATTCAGGACTGAGTATGCTGAAAGAAAATTCATTGCTCCGACATAAAATAAACAAACTAAAGAAAAATCTTTTTCATTAAGTGGAGTTTCTCCCCTAAACTAAACATCAAGTTTTCTATATTTTTCTCCCCTAGCATTTCATCAAAAAGAGGGAAAAGCGAGAGCAGTACAACCGATGTTGGACAAAAACCAAAAAAAATAGAAACGAAGAAAAGAAATGAACTAAGAAGGTGGGGCTAGTTATCTAGACGAGGAGGGACGAGCATTGCACATGCGCTCGTAAGCTTATAAGGAGATAGATGAGCGAGGCCGTTGCAGAGATCGGGATGTCAGGAAGTTACTCTTTCCTGGTTTTGTGAAGCAATGGACATCTTCCTCAGGCTCATCTTCCTCGAATACAGACATCGAGCGGTGCTTACGGGATAGCGACTTAGGATTGACCAACGTCGCCAGCCTCTTCTAACCCACTCGAACATGATCCGAGGAGATTAGTTCCGGTGCACTTTGGCCCTTAGGTTAAGCGACCTCTTCCTTTTCTTTTCCTTCATCCTTCTCCTCTTCCTTCCCTTGTTCTTTCTTCTCTTCGATAGGAGCCGCTTCTTCTGCTGCTTCCTCGGTTGCCTCCTCGGCGGATGTAGACTTAGCTGGGCTAGAGGACTCCTCGGGAGTATTAGAAGTGTCCGAGTCCTTAGCAACTTTAGATCATCGTTCGTGGAGTAGTTGGATCTGCTCGTGTTACTCTTTGACAATGGCCTTGAATTCGAGCAAAAGATCCTGGCTTTCCCCGATCCGGTACTCGTCCGGTCTTCGGGTAATTACCCCGCCTTGAGAGACGGTTTTGAGAGAGCGGAGATTGTTCCGAAGTTCTTCGGACATAGAGACAATCTTGTTTACCATCTTGGTAAACATTGCAGCGAGAGGGAGGAGGAGGAGGTGGTAGAGAAGTAGAGGGACTAGTAGAGGGAGGTGGAAATGCTAGTGGACTTTAAGTCTAAGTGGGAGGAGGTAAGGGAGGTTTTAACTAAGACCCGTGAACCCGGACACCAGGTTTGACTTCCTAGTATCAATACCCTAGCAGTTCTTTTACGCAATAACAATGGCAGCCTCAAAAATAGCTGTTGGTTCCGAGGGAAGGGAAACCTTGAACTGTTTGAAGACAAATGTCAAAAGAGCTCCAAAAGGAAAAGGAGCAGAATTTTTGGAGTGAGTCGGCACGGTGGCCATCTACTCGATGATAAAAGGGAAGAGTTCTACTTCGTAGCCTTCTAAGATATCAAACAAAACTTTGAGAATCTTGGAGTTTGGATTCTCTTTACTAAAATGATGAAAAAAAGGTCCTCATTTAGATGAAATAAAGTAATCTTGCTTCGGTCTTCATCCGAGTTACTTGAGAAATTTTTGCATGACTTAGGAATTTCTTTGGCAAATTTCTCAAAGAAATCATCAACAATCTCTATAAAAGGTATGGGAGTGGAGTTTAGAAAAATAGAAAAGGCTTTAAATAGTCTTTGAAGGAGAAGGAGGTTTATACGGACAACCTTCCCTTGAACATTTGAGGTGATAACACCCTCAAAGTGGGACATGTTAGCATAGAACTCGACGACGAGTTCAGGGTAGATGAAATCACTAAAGCACAAGTAGTTGTAAACTGCAGGTGTTTTTAATGTGCGATAACCACTAGAAAGAGGTGATTTGATAAAATTTATCATCCAACGTAAAGTGTTGGGTAAAAAGATTCTTGAAGGATTGGAGGTTCCTTCTTGAGAATTTTTGGTGCGGGGCTTTCGGTAGCTGACCCCAATTCTAGTCCTAACCCTTACTTTGGCATGGTGAATCAAGAAAATGCGAGAGAACAGAGATAAAGAGAGCGTGTCGATTTAGTGAGAGAGTATAGGTGAGTAGAAATTTCGAGAATAAAGAGCAAGGAATCAATAAGCAAAGTAAAGAAAAGAAGGTAGAGAGGTGTCATTTATAGTAGAGAGGAAATGACCTTCAACCTTCGTTTTGACCCGAACATTAAATGGTACTCTCAAATCGGTGTGACGTTCGCACTCCAATGGTTAGTATTCCAACAGACTTTCTTCCAATAGTTAGAATTCTCTTATTAGAACACGTGGCAAACAGAGAGAGAAGAAAGGGTTTTTCAAAAAGATTTATGAAATTCTCCATTTATCTAGAGATTATCTCAAAAGCTTGATGTGCATTTTGCACAACAACCGAGTCTAACTTAGTATGATTTCCGAGTGACTAAGAACACTCGGAAAACTAATAACTCATAGCTCGGTTTCACTTTGTCAACTGATCCATTCATTATTAAAAACATGTAACACATAATTATGCAAGGATAATTCACTTAATAAATCATGTAATCATGCATTAATCGTACCCTGCTCATTCCTAATAAAACAAAGCTGATCCTCACTAAGTGGCTTAGTGAAAATATCACTAACTCGAAATTTCGTAGGAATGAATTCTAGTTCGAGTATCACCTTTTTCGAGTGATCTCTCGGAAAATGATACCTGGTCTCAATATACTTTGTCTTTGAGTGCTGGATTAGATTGTTGGTAATGCTGATTGCACTCTAATTGTCACACTTGATTAGGATAGATGTGAATGATAACCCTAGATGCTTCAAGTGCTACTTGATCAACAAAATATGAGCACATCAAGCTCCAGCTGCAATGTACTCAGCCACAGCGAGTTGATAGAGCAAGCTGCGTTTTGTTTCTTTGAATGTCGGGAGATGAGGGATTGACCCAAAAATTGGCATGCTCCTAATGTGCTCTTTCTATCAACTTTGTACCTAGTATAATTAACATCCGAGTATCCTTTGAGAGTTAGTTTTGAGTCTTTTGAAAACCATAAACCAAGATTCTAAGTCCCTACAAGATATCTAAAAATTCTCTTCAAGCACGGTCAGATGTGATTCTTTTGGATTAGCTTAAAATCTTACACAAAGGCAGACATCGAACATGATATCTAGCCTACTAGATGTAAGATAAAGTAGGGATTCGATCATACCTCTATAGAGTTTCGATCTACGACTTTACCTTTCTCGTCCGAGTGCGGTTTCAAAGTGCTACTCATAGGTGTTGCTGCATTCTTCACATCTTGAAGTTTGTACTTGTTTAAAAGTTCCTTTATATACTTAGATTGATGGACATATAAGCCATCTTTGTCTTGTTTAATTTGTAGACCAAGAAAGAGGTGGATTTCTCCCATCATGCTCATTTAAAACTCCTATCTCATCAACTCGGACAATTCTTGACATAGAGTTTCATTAGTAGCTCCAAAAATGATATCATCAACATAAATCTCAGCGATAAGAAAATCTTTCCCCTTGGTTTTTATGAAAAGATTTTTGTCAATTTGACCTCTTTAAAATCATTTTCGACCAAGAAACCGCTCGGTCTTTCATACCACGCTCCGGGAGCTTATTTAAGACCATATAGAGCCTTTTGCAATTTGAAAACAAACAACCCCGACCTGGTGTCTTAGCCTTGTTAAGAAGTAGCTAAAACTTATCTATCGGTGCTAACGGCTAGAAGCCGCTTACTTTTGTAATTCAAAAATAGATTAGCCTCGTTTGAATAACCTACAAAAGCAAACCACATAAGTTCTCAAAGTATAACAATACTTTGGTCTAAGATTAGGCACGAGATAATAATTAAATTTGAGTAATTAAATGCTTAATTATCTTTGGCCTAAAAGAATGGAATTTTCTGAGTCTAATATTCAATATACTCAAATTCCATCTTGAATTAATCATAAGCTGATCAAGTTACGAGAGTAAAATATCGAGTATAACAACTTGGTCCGGTCCAATAATTCTCAAGGAAATAAACTGACTTAGAATAAAGAATTAACACTATAATTCTTTTTTGCGTTGAAATACAAAGTCGAGTGCTCGGAGCAAGTGTGTTAGAGAAATTATTTGATCATGCGATGGTTCCGAGTAATGTCCGAGTGAGTCGAAACACCAGTGATGAAGATATGTAGTAAGGAACTTTCTAAGTCAGTCGAATATAATGAAAACTTAGATAGGAATTTCTAAAGAATACAGTAATGACTTAGAATCAAAACCTAAGAGAGATAGAGATTTATACCTGAGTCTTCAACCTATTCAGGTTCGAGTAAGGCTTCTAGTACATTTTTAAGTTCAATTAATGAAATGAATGATGAAAATGCACATAAGTTTTGCAATGAAGAACGAGTTCTTAACCCGAGTATTGATGTATGAGATGATGTTCTCAAGTGGGTGACTAGATGCATATTTGAAAGCTTTACGTGTCCTATAGTTTACTAGATTTGATGGTTGAATTCTTTGTTCTTTAGTTGGTTCATCTTGTTGACTCCCTTCTTCATCTTGTCCTTCGAGTGGTCCGAGCTTGTTCTTGAACCGGCTCATTCTTAGTTGGCTTAGTTTTCTTATTGTTGTTCATTGTAAGCTCAACCTATACTAAGTCATCTTCATCTTGATTAAGCTTGATGTATGAGAATGTTGATTCACTTATCCTACTATTATCAACCTCATCAAAGATAATGTGGATGCTTTCCTCCACTTTGTTAGTTCTCTTGTTAAAAATTTGATAAGCCTTGCTATTAGAAGAATAACAAATAAAAATACCTTCGTCTAACCTAGAAACAAATTTGGTCTTACCATTGTTATGCATAAAGCATTAACATCCGAATAGTTTGAAATAAAAAATGTTAGGCTTCTTCCCATTGTATAGCTCGTAGGTTATTTTCTTTAGAATGGGTCGAATGAGGCATATGTTAAAAGTGTAGTTTGCTCTGTATTGATCGCCTCGGCCCGAAACATGATAAGGTATTCATTTTCAATCATCATCCTCCTTCCTATTTCTTCAAGAGTGCTTTCTCTCCACCACTCCATTCTGTTGAGGAGTTTTGAATGTAGAGAAGTTATAGGAGATGCCATTCACAAAAGTCTACAAATTCTAAGTAGTCGAACTCCCTTCCATGGTGCTGTTCGAATTCTCTTAATATGAGTCTCAAACTCCACTTGTATTTTCGTAAAGATCTTAGTGAACTCTTTGAAGGCTTCATTTTTGTTTTTTAGAAACAAACCCAGGTAAATCTTGTGTAATCATCAACAATAACTAGCACATATGATTTACCTCCTAAGATTTTAACAAGAATTTCACCACACAAATCCATATGTATTAATTCAAGCACTTCGATGTAGATAATGTCTTGAGTCGCTTAAATGATGATCTAGCTTGTTTTCCTTTTGTGCATGCATTACAGATTTTATTTTTCTTAAATGAACAATTAGGCAATCCTTTGACTAATCCATGAGATGCAAGTTTCTTGATAGTATGCATGCTGATATGACCTAATCTATGATGTCATGTCTATGAATCATCATTCAATAAAGCTTTTAAACATGATAAATCTTTATTAGAATCGAAAGAGGAATAATATAGGTGTTACCTGACCTCGGACCTAAGAGCTTTGTCTCTTTGCTAGCTGCATCGAAATGAAACAGTTTATATGAGTGAATCTTACCTTTTGACTTTTGTCACAAAGTTGAGAGATACTAAGAATATTATACTTTAGCCCTTTAACAAGACACACTAGACTAATTCAACTGTCTCCTTGACCAATTTTGCCAATTCAAACTATCTTACCCTTATAGTTATCTCTAAATGTGACTCTTCCTCCTTTCATCTTCATAAATTCCGAGAAAAGTCTTGAATCTCCATACACGTGGCATGAACACCCACTGCCTAAGTACCAGTAACCTTTTTGTTTCGAGTCACCTACAAAGTAGAAACAAACTAACCCATATCGCTTCCTCTTATGAACCCGATGAATCGTCTTTACTATGGGTCTTTTCCGAGGAAAGCACTTTTGGGATCCAATATTTGATTAATTTTAGGTTTGGTCCGATTCCGAGTCTTCTTTCTTGAGAACCGACGTTGTATCTCTATCTTTTGAAATCCTCTCTTTTTATAAACTGGTTGAGAAGACTTTCCCATAAAAGCTAGTTTAGGCTCCGTCCTTTTCTTTTTGAATGAATGGGACCATACTCAACCTTTCTAAACTTAATAGTTGTGGAATTAGTTTTGAAAAGACTTTTCTAGGAATTGTATTCCTTTTCGACGATTGTAACCAAGCCCTTCTTTTCGAAAAGAGACACACTGAGAACCAAGTAATAAATCAAGGTTTTTGTAACCTTAAGTAAGCTTTAAAACCAACCCCTGCGACTTAGTGAGCTTTTGTTTTAATTGCTCATTCTTTGTTACGAGGCCCTCGGACTCGGTCCGAGTATCTTGAGTACTAGTGTCAAGCACCTTTAGGTTACTGTCTCGGTTTTTCTAAATCATTTTTCAAAGAAGTGTTCTCAGCATTAAGAGACTTTAATTTCTCTTTAAATTTAGAAGATTCAGAATTGGACTTATCCTCCAAAGTAAAAAATATCTAGCAAGATCATGCTTGAAGGATTTGAGATAGTAATTGATTACCTCTTTAGGGTTTGTTTCCTCAATATCTCATACTTCATTTTGTGACCTAGATCCAACTTCGAGTCCGATAGAGCCATGAGACACTTTGATTCATCATCGGTGTCATCATCTTCTTGTGATTCATCACCACTCTAGGTGGCTACCATATCCTTTTGCTTCTTTTTGTCATTCTTTCTCTTTAGACAGTCTTTGACTATGTGCTCTTCGTTGCCATACTTAAAACAGCTTGAGTTCTTAGTCAAAGATAAATTTGAAGAGAATGAGAATTTACCTTAATGTAGAACTCTTGTTTAGACTTCTTCTACCACTAGAAGTGCCATGACGTCTTCTTTAGAATCCGAGGAGCTCGGACTTGGACCTGGTTCTTCTCGGGCTTTGAGAGCAATATTTCTTTTGGTGCTGACCTTATATTCTTCATCCTCTAGATGCAACTCATGGGTGAGTAATTTCCCAATGAGCTCATCTAACTTCAGTTGAGAAAGGTCCCGAGCTTCCTCAATAGCTTTCACCTTGGGATCACATCTTCTCTCCGGTAGATTCCTAATAATCTTTCCGACAATTTCTTCATGTGACATCTTTCTTCCAAGGGACTTGCAATTGTTGACAATCTCGGTGAAGCGAATGTACATCCGAGTTATGTTCTCATCAACCTCTATCTTAAACCTGTCATACTTGTGGAGATACTGACTTATCTTGGCTAGCTTCACTTGACTAGTACCTTCATAAGTAGTAACCGAGTGTGTACTAGACTTCTTTGGCAGTATAATAAGCGAGATACTCGATTGCATTCTGCTGAGTCAATTGCACACATTAGTTTGTTCATTACCTTGAAGTTCTTTCTATATTTCTCATTTTCTTCAGCAGTGAATGAAGGTTTGCTCTGGGAGAGACTAAGTCACCCTAGAGGGGGTGAATAGGGTGATGGAAGATTTTTAGAAAATACAAATTGTTTTGCACGTAATGCAGACTTAGAAAATAATTCGAGTATACAATGAACTCGGAAAGTGCGAGTACAAAAAGAAATATGTGGAAACCCTCCCGCGGTAGAAAACCACGGACAGTGCTAGTCCAAGCACCAAGTCAAATCCACTATTTTGAATCCGCAAAATACAAGGACTCGACTCTTTACAAAATTGCTCCTCTCGACAATTCAATTATAAGTTTTCATAGACTCAAAAATTCCCTTATCTAATCTAGTACTTCCTAACTGAGATGCCCTTTATAGTTAGGGACAACGGAGCCGAGTTAACCCTTACGGCTCGGTCAAGGGACTTAGAAGAAAGTACAAAGAGTAGAAGTGATTCTAAGACTTTCCTTTACAACTCGAAAGTTACAAAATTGGAGTTATAAGCTGAAGATTGAGTAAGTAAGCACTAAGTCGGTGCTAAGCAACATGTTTAACAATCTTCAAGTCTTGTAGAGTGGCTTCTATTTATTCATAGTAGGGCAGATTAGCCGTTGAGACTTGTTCTTGACTGGTAAACTTCAATAGCCGTTGTAACAACTAGTCTAAGTCACTCGGAAAAAGGATCCTTTGTAATATGAATGTTATGTGGTGGTCCTTGGCTTAAAAGTTTTCTATCCCTCTAGTTGTGACTGAATTCTAGGGTGGAAACAACCGTTGGACACAAAGTTTAAGTTTATCGAATTCGGAAACAAACAACTCGGCACGGTGTCTAAGCCATGTCTAGAAATGGATGATTTACGTCCGCTAGTGTTTAACAACTAGAAACCAGTTGCTTTTGCTTTTCAAATTAAAAATTAAACTTCTTTAATCAACCTGCAAAAGCAAATCAAAGTGGTACGCAAAGTATAAAAATACTTTGGTCCAAGATTAGGCAAAGATAATAATTAATTGAATGTAATTAAGCACTTAATTATCTTCAGCCTAAAAGAATGGAATTTTTAAGTCTAACATTCATTACGTTCAAATTCCATCTTGAGTTAATCCTTATACTCGATCAAGCTAGTAAGAACAAAGAATCGGAATGCCTAAACTTAATCAAGTAAACAGTTTCATTAAGTAAGCTCATTTGGATAGTAGAATTAACGTTGTAATTCATTTTTAGTTTGAACACCAAGTCGATACTGAAAATTTAAATTGTGAAATTATTTACTCATGCCATTATTCTGAGTTATTTCGAGTGAGTCGAAACCCAGTCAAGAGTGTACTATGAGCATGAAATGGTAATGTTCCACGGCTTGACAAAGCCAAATTCACTTGCTTCAACATGGAGGTATTTAGGAAGTGAGCTTTGGCTCGTCTTGATTTTCCTTAGTGACATGTTTATTTATAAACATAAGGACATAAAAGACAATCTCTTGAACCTCTACCCTCCGGGGTCAATTTGCACCATAGAGAATTCAAGTATTTTTGGTTGCCTTCCAGGCATGTTTGCACGTTTAGAATGGACATCCCTCGGCTCATACTTTGAGGCTAACCACTTTCCATCATTCTCCCCTTGTAGGAAAGCATTTGTCCTCAAATTCACAAAAATAATATTTTCCAAGTGTGGAAAAAAATTTTGTATGTTGAAGCTTTCGGTGAGATTGAGGAGGGAATGCCCTTTTGTGTTTGTGCAACCGGCTATTTGCGTGGAAATGTGCTGGACATTTGGCCAGAATGGATGCTTCTCTAGCATGCTCATAGTGTAGAGATGGGCTTGATAAAAAACTTCACAAGGAGGCACACAAGGCCGTGAGCTTTTGGGAAGATAAACAACTTCCTTTGCTAACAAAAGAATTGGCTCTACACACTCCATTGAGACCTCTTGAGCCCTTGGGTTCAACCTTAAGGGATAATCCCTTAACATAAGCAAAATTATGTAATCACGGTCAAACAATCCTTCTTTGAACATTTTTTGGAAAGATAATCCGTGTATAATACAAGGAGAACTCTATAACCGTGTGCTATCGAGAAGGAAGTCATCCTTCCTTGGCACCAAAAAATGATCCTACCCATGGAGTCTCTTGTTTCTCCTCTCGGTCTTCCGCCCATAACTCATCACCAATGGACTTCAAATCACAACCTGCTCGGATGGGATAGATAGCATTCAGGTTAGGTCTGTTTTTGGAGCTGCGGGTCTTCTTGTGGTGATGGGCTAGGAAGCTTTTTGTTTGGAAGGACAAGGTCAAGTTTGGTTTGTGGAATGGTGGCGAGGAGTGGAAATTTTGGGGAGGTCTCTCGGTATCATGTGATGGCGAGGAAATGAGTTTGTGGATGGGATTAAGCTCTCATTGCTTGTACTTGAGAAGTGGTTCTCCAAGCAAAAGCAAAAGGTCGGTTTGAGGAGAAGAGCTTTGCGGTTTGAATTTGATGTAGTCGTTTGGGGGTAAAGGTGGTTTAAATAGGAGGGGTAAGGTTGGGGTTTAAATCAGCCAAGGGAAGGCTTTGATGGTGGTGGTATGTGGGCGGATTTGGGTTGTGGAGTTTCGGTTGAGAGCGAGGCTTGCGGGCTCTTTTGTGGATTTGTCGTTGTGGGTTGGCTTAAATGCTCCTCCTCTCTTTTGTTATACTCCACAATGTCACTAAAGTGCATGACCACAAACTTCTTGGAGTTGACTTGAACATTTTCCTCCTCATTCCGCCATAAGGGGTGCTCCTTTAGCATTGTTACAATTATGCCAAAATGTTTAACCAAACCCTCATGGTGCACTTCTCGGAGAGGCAGCTCTTGTATGCCACAATGAGAACTCAAAAACCGAGTGCCCTCAAGTAGGAAATCATCCTTCCTTGGCACCAAAAAAATGACTCCATGTATGGACTTTCTCCTTTCTCTTCTAGCGTGCTCATGATGTTGTAAAAGTGATCTTGGCCAGCCAAAGTTCCATGATAACGTATACAACACCAAACGCTTTTGGTAAAGAAGTCATCTCCCTTTGGTACCAAAAGAATAGGTTCCACATACTCCTTCACAATGCCTCGGGCCTTTTCCTCCATGTTCGGCCATGAAGGATGCTCGCTTGGTATGTCTATGATTGTACCAAAATGAGGTTTCCAACACCAAATATCCTTAGGAAGGAAGTCATCCTTCCTTAGCACCAAGAAAGTAAGCTCCTCATCTTGACTTTCCTCTTTCTCTCCTAGGCCTTTAGCCAACAATTCAACAATTTGACTTTGGTTCTTTTGAACACTTTTAGGATCCACTCCATAGGCTGGTGGGTTATAATAGATGGCTCTCGAAATGGGGTTGGCAAGATGTTGTAGGGTTCTTTGTGGTGGAGTGCTAGGAGGAATTTCATTTGGGAGAACGTGGGCAAATTTGGCTATGGTTCTTTGGTGGTGGGATGATTGTTTTGTAGTGGGTTCTCGGCTTCGGTTGGTGTCAAGAGAATTAACTCATGGGCTGAACGAAACTCATATTGTGTTGCTTTGAGAAAATTTTCTCCATGAGTTAGGATGGGGCTGATTGGGGCGGAATCACTTGACTTTGCTTGTGGGATTTGGCTCGATGACAAAGGGATCAATGTGATCCTCTTGCCATCTTTAGTGAAGGTATAGGTGTTCAAGAATCCATCATACATGACTCTCCTATCAAAGAGCCAAGGTCTCCGTAGCAACAAATGACAAGCATCTATTGGAATAATGTCATAGCATATCTCATCACAATAATTTTTGCCAATACTAAATGAAACAAGGCATCTAGAATTGACTTGGAGTTTTTCACCTTGATGAACCCATTGAAGGTTGTAAGGATGAGGATGGGGTAAAACAAGAAGTCCAAGCTTTTCCACCATAGCCAACGAGGCTATATTCATGCAACTACCACCATCGATGATGATTGAGCATACTTTGTTTAGCACGGTTCCTCTTGTATAGAAAATATTCTCACGTTGATCTTCACTTAGCTCCTTGAAACCACTCAAAGTTCTTCTCAAGAAGAGGTTAACGTTAATGGCTGGGATTTTGGTAAGGCTGGCTGTTTTTTGGTGTTTTTGGGTTTTTAGAAAATGGATCATCCACCAAGGAATCAGAACTTGCTCCGATACCAAAGTTGATGTATAGTGGGGCGGAAGCAATAACAAAGGGAAAACCGCAAGGAAGCAAGTCTGGACGAGAATGTGTCCTGCAAGTGCGGTTACTGGGGAAAAGGGTGAAAGGAGGGGTAAATGATGGGAGTTTTGGCTAAAATTTGGAGGGGGATGAGGTAACTGGTTGGGGAAGGTCTGGGTAAAATTTGGGAATTTTTGGATGACGGGAACTCCTTGATCCGCAAGCCTGAAGTTCGCGATGCACCGGCTGGAAGTCTAGGTTGATACTCTTTGTTTGGATCGAAAGAGGGGGACAGTAGGGTTCTTGGATGAGGCTAATTTTGGGGGAGGGAGAGGGGGAAGTAGACTCACTGAAAGGATAGTGTGTGAAATTTGGGCTAAAATGGATGAGTAGATTGTGAGATATGGATCGGTAAAGTGAGGGGATAGAACCCGGGTTACGGCTCGGATACTGAAACACCACCAAGTGAACCAAGGGGCACCTTCAATCAGTCCGGATACGAAACACCACCGGGGATTGAAGGACTCAAAGAACAACACCGTGCTGCCACACATGGATATAGCAATTGAGATTTAAAGAAGGAGAGCAATCCAGCTCAAGAGTATAAACTCATATATATCATCAAAAAGTGTCTTTACATGATGCATGCTAGCTGAATATATAATGCCTCACATTGGCATTTTACAAAGCTGAAACAAGGCTGAAAATTAAAGCAAAAATGATAACAAAAACCATAAAGATTCTTTCCTCTCCTCCAAGTTAAGCTAGGAGGAATTCTAGCCAAGTATTGTAAAATTGGGAACATGTAGCCGTGGCTTGTTTCCCCTTTCCCAAGCTTCTCATTTCTTGATGCTTCTAGACTTCCTTGTCATCTCCTTTTCTTGTTGCTCTATTTTCAGCTTGGTCTCATCATAAGGAAATATGGACCAACCATACTTAAGCACCAATTTATTTATGTACTATGAGCATGAAATGGTAATGTTCCACGGCTTGACAAAGCCGTATTCACTTGCTTCAACATGGAGGTATTTAGGAAGTGAGCTTTGGCTCTTCTTGACTTTCCTTAGTGACATGTTTATTTATAAACATAAGGACATAAAAGACAATCTCTTGAACCTCTACCCTCCGGGGTCAATTTGCACCATAGAGAATTCAAGTATTTTTGGTTGCCTTTCGGGCATGTTTGCACATTTAGAATGGACATCCCTCGGCTCATATTTTGAGGCTGACCACTTTCCATCACCCACTGCCTGTACAACCTTTGTAAATACGTGAGGCCGATCCATAGATAGAAGAACAAATAAGGGAAGCTGCTAAGAAATCTCGGGAAGACAAAGAAAGGGAGTGGTCCGAGAAGCTCGAGGAAATCAAGAAATAGACCTAAGTGGGGTCTAGGGAGTCAAGTGACGCAAAAGACAAAGGCAAGAAAAGTAACTTAGACTAGGGCTTTAGAACTTGATTTGCCTCTTTTATTATTGTTGGACACATTTTTTTATTCAAGTAGTGTGCTTGTAATTTTCCTTTTATTTTAGTTGTGTACTAGTGTAACTAGTAGGCTTCGCCTTATTAAATATTAATAGATTGACAAGTTTTGTTCTTAATTTTTTGCTTTATCAATAATAATCGCAAATTTTGACTCCTGCAAAATTATTAATCTCCGACATATATTAAAAATAAAAGCTGGGTGCATGAGGAAACAAGAAACCTTCAAGCCAAAATAAATGGGACCGAGATGCAGTCTAAGGTCCATCCTTAAATGGGCTACTTGCATTTTGGGTCGATAGACGTGCTTGGCCCTTTTAGTAAAGTGTCGAGCATAATATTTTTAAGCTGAACAAAATCGATCAATTGGGTGTATTCTTCGCCAACTAGGTTTATTAATTTTACTTGCTCCTCTTGGCGGAATTGTACGAGAAAATATAAGGACCTTGCCACTTAGGTTTAAACTTACCTCTACTATCCTGGATTAGGGCCCTAACTTCTTGAAATGCCATATTCCTTTCTTTTAAATTCCTTGGCCTGAATTTATAGTTAAATTTCTTACATATCTGTGTTTGGTATATCTTGATGTTGTGTAAGGCTTACAGGGGCCTCTCATCCATCATAACTAATTCTTCATATCGGACTTCCATATGGTATTCTAAGGAGTAGAAAGTTGCTCCTGTTGAGGCCTTGATTTAAATTTGATACCCCTATAAAGTAAAGGGTAATTTTTCCGACCAATTCTTGTCATTTACAGCCATCATCTCTATTATTTTTGGGATGTTTTTATTTGCTTGCCTCAACTGCCCCATTAGTCCGAGTTTTGTACGGAAAAGACTCATGATGTTCGATTTTGTACATGTCAAGTTGGTTTGCTACTTCTTTCTTAAAATGACCACCATGGTCCTTAATGAACCCACATGGTACTACATAATGAGAAATAATGTTATGGGTTATGAATTTGACCACATGTTTGGATGTGATGGTGGCCAAGGATACGGCCTCTACGCATTTGGTAAAGCGGTTGATTAATACTAACAAAAATTCTTGACCTCCCATTCCTTGAGGAGTCATTTATCCAATTTTGTTGATTCCCGCGCCGAGAATGGCCACATTGAGGCTACGGTGATCAGTAAGGAAAGGGGTTAGTGCTACAAGTTAGCATAATTTATGACATCTCGCTAACAAAATCATGGTCATCTGCTAGGCTAATTTTACCCCAGTTTCTAAACTTTCCGAACCAACATTTTTCCATTCATGTGCGGTCGACATCCTCCTCTATCAACTTCAAGCATGATTTGCTTAGCTTTTCTTTGATTAACAGAAAGCATGTTGATCCATATATATATATATATATATATATATATATATATATATATATGTATATGTATTCTTGTATAGCTTCCCCGATCCATATAATACTTGGGCAACTAACATGCCCATTTCTTGTTGGGCTCTGGGAATGGTGTCCTACGGGTATTCTTAAAATGTACTAAGACCTATTGGTTTTGTCAATACTGAAGATTGCCAATGTGCGGACATGTGGAGGCTGATTTTGTCACTTAGTATTATAAGAACTACGGCCCTCGTCCCCTATGAGGGAATCGGATTGGGACCGAGCTTCCCCACGAATTTCGGGCCTCTTTTTCAAATATTCTTTTTGAAGATGATTTTGAAATTTTATTAGAAATAGGGATGTACCTCTTATTGAGATTTTCGATTTTTATAATTTAATTTGAAACACATTAATCAAAATAATGATTGGAGGTTTTATTAATCTTATTTTAGAAATTATTTGTAGAAGCATTGGGATATTATTTCACAATTTAAAGAAATGACAAAAATTATATTTATTTCTACCCCCAAAGGCTTTTGGGCCAAAATAGTGTGAAAATTATTGTAGGTAATTAGTAAAATATATGCCGGAATTAGCCGATGAGGCTAGAAGGGCGGCATCGGCCTAGATTTGGTCGGTCCGGCTACGACTAGGCTAAAAGCCCTCGGCTCTTCCCAAGTCTTGTTTTTCCTTTTTTTTTTATTTTTGATTTTGCTCCTGTTGCACCTTAAATTAGGATGACTCCGACTGTGTAGGACCATAATAATTTTACTATCTACGGTGTGCGGATCTGGTTGGTGGAGCACTTTAAATTGGTGCAAGGACCGTGCGGTTCTATCAGCGGTAACAGTTGGGTGCGTCAACTAATCATGCAGGTTCTTGGCGGGACCCATGGTTTAGAGCTGGCGTCCCGTTGATTGGAGGTGTCCCAATTTAGAACACATACTGAGAGGCATCCATTTGTACATTTGTTGGGTCTTGAAACCGAGTACGTACTACTTCCCTTACCGTGTAATGCGAGCAAATGGGGCGAGTCCAGGAGATCCCTTATTTGGATTGCATCGCGCCTGCCTCTTTTTAGATTTTTTTAGGCTTCGGCAGCGCGAGGCGGGTAGCTACATGGGTTGATTACTTGACAAACCTGTCGAGGTTGCTAAAACCGGCAAACAAATGAAGCACCGCAGCTCTCGAATTTTATCTAGACTGGATAAAAGAGACTGATCCCAAACAATACAAGGCACCGAGGACTCGAGAACGTGATCCAAGAGGAGCTATTCCTGCTGTAGCACATTTTTTAATTCATAAAGTTGTCGCACAAGTTGACGAACAGGCTCACGGGAGAGAAGCCGAGGCTAAGGAAGTAGAAGATAGAAGGGCTCGAAAGATCGAGGAACTGAAACATCAAACCCGGGAGGATGTAGTCGAGTCTAGCGAGTACGAAAGGGAAGAAAGTGAAAATCGACGAGGCTGAGATTAGGAGAGAATAAGATCTTAGGAAATTTTTTGTTTTGCCTCTTTAGAACTATTTATTTTTTCAAGTGGTATGCTTGTTTATTTCCCTTTTTATTTACCTATATATTTAGGTAAATAGTAGGCTTACCTTTTATTAATAATAATAAAGTAAAAAGTAAGTTTTATGCTAACTTTTATGTTTCATTTATTTAATCGCTTACTTAGAGGAATTAATTAACCAATGGACCGTCTAATTGGACCAGCCTAAAAATATCAATTAAATGTCAAAAGATAAAATATCCCAATCGGAGGAATTAATTAACAATTGGATCGTCTAATTTGACCGCCCTAAAAATAACAATTAAATGTCAAAAGATAAAATCAGCTAGAGGGATTTCTTTGCCCAATCGTCTCGCCATTGTCCGGAGGGTGGATGGCACCGGCCGGGCCGTGACCTGGTTGCGCTAGGCCTAGAAAATTAGGGGAATTGTTTAGTATTATGCTAAATATAATATTTCGTTAACCGATCCAAGTTAGTATATTAAAAAATCTCATCACCATCCAAATCGGTCGGTTTAACTGTCCCTCCTTGTAGTATATGACTCGAGTATAAATAGGCCTTGCCGGTTCGGTCTAATTTTTCTATGGGGTCTTGTATTGGTGCTCTAATATCCTTAAGGACCAAATCTCTAATCTATAAATTACAAGAATTAACCTTTTTGTTAAATGCCCTTGATATACACGCCTGGTATATTTGGACATTATGTACAACATTCAAACACCTTTCATCTAGTAACATTAACTCCTCAAAGTGGGCTTTAGCCCAATTTGCTTCATGAATATGACTTTTTACGTTGATTTACAAAGAAGGTATGGCCATTTCTATTGTAAGGACTGCTTCCATAGCGTATACTAGGGAATAAGGTATTGCTCCCGTTCGGGTTCTAACGGAGGTTCGGTAGCCCTAAAAGAGAAGGACAATTTATTAGACCAATCCTTATAACTAACAGACCATTTTCTCCACTATCTTTCGCATATTGTTGTTAGTAGCCTGGACTACCCCGTTGGTCTAAGGGCTATAGGGAGAAGACCTATGGTGTTTGATTGTACTTGTCTAATGGATCCGCCACCTCTTTCCCGAAATGACTACCATGGTCACTAATCGGTTCATGTGGTACCCCATATCGGCAGATAATATTGTGAGTTATGAATTTTGTCACATGCTTCAATGTTAGGGTTGCATAGGAGGCTGCTTCTACCCACTTGGTAAAATAGTCAATTGCTACTAACACGAACTCATGACCACCTGTTCCTTTAGGGGTCACTTTACCTATGATGTCAATGCCCCAAATTGAAAATGGTCGAGGTGAAGCAAGTGTCGTTAAAAAGGAAGGTGGTTGTGGTTATAGTTCGCATACGGTTGACACTTGTGACATTTCCTTACGAACTCATAACAATCCGCTACCATGGTCGACCAATAATATCTTAACCTCTGAATTTTCTGAACCAACATTCTTCCATTCATATGGAGTCTACATTCCTCACCATGAATATCGGTCATTATGCGCTCCGCTTCATGTTGGTTGACACAAAGTAAGCTAATTCATGTGTTGGTTTTCTTGTACAGATTGACTTTGATTTATAAAGAAATGTGCTGCTAGCATACAAATTGGCTCGTTAGGCTTTAGATGTGGAGTCCGATGGGTATTTTTTTATAAGTATTAATAGATGTCATGTTACTAACAATTTTGGTTAGTGTTAGATACTTCCAGACGCGTATACATGCACGGAGTTGACTCTGTCATTCTATATATGAATGGGCAATGAATGAATGCCATAAGGGATATTGATTATGGATGTTAATTTGCCTAGGACATCTGCGAATTGATTGTCATCCCTAGGAAGGTTTTTTCATGATATACTATTGAAATATTTTTCTAATTCAATCAAATGCGCTTGGTAGGATGCCAAGGCTTCACTACGTACCTTCCACTTTTGTGAAATCTGATTTGATGATCGGACTGGAGTCACCGAAGACCCTGATATGCTTGGCTCCTAATTCTATGGTGTCTTGAAGTCCCGTGATACATGCCTTGTACTCTGTAGTGTTGTTAGTGACCTCAAAATCTAATTTGATTGAAATTGGAGTATATGCTCCCTCCTGCGAGACTAAAAGGATCCTTACCCCGAAGCCTCTCCGATTGGATGCGCCATAAAAATACATGGTCCACATGTCAACTTCTACTAAAATGTTTTCATCTAAAATGTTGAGATGTTTGGGTTGTGCTTTCTTTACTAGTAGATCGACTAAGAATTCCGACACTACTCTTTCCATTTGAGCAACATACTTGAGTTCAAATTCCGATAGCATGATTGTCCATCTAGCTATCTTGCTATTGATTGTTGGTTGCTCAAGAATGTATTTGATAGGATCCATTTGTGCTACTACATGTACCATGTAGGCCAGCATGTAGTGTCTAAGCTTCTTGGTGGCCTAAACTAAAGCCAATGATATTTTGTCTAAAGGTGTATACCGAATCTCATAATCTTAGAACTTCTTGCTTAGATAATACACCGTATGTTCCTCATTTCCATCCCACTGAGCTAACTTGGCTCCCATTGCAGTTTCTATTGTAGCAAGGTATAAAAGCAATGGCTCCCCTAATTAGGGTGGAATTAGCACTAGTAGGTTGGCCAAATATTCTATAGCATTCTTGAATGCTTTTCGAAATTCTTCATCCCAAAAGGCTTAACTTAATTTTTAAGCTTCTTAAACATGGGTTCACAGACCATAGTCGGTTTTGATATGAAACGACTAATGTATTGTAAAGGTACCGAAACTGTCTTTGGTGGTGGAATCTCTTGGATGGCTTTGATCTTGGATGGGATCAACTTCAATTCCTCTAAGACTAACCACATAGCCTAATAGTTTGCGTGAGGTTATCCCAAAGGCAAACTTTTGTGGGTTAAGGTGCATGTTATATTTTCGTAGTCTTTCGAAGAATTTTCTAAGGTTAGGTGAGTGCCTCGCCCTATCCTTGGACTTGATGATCATGTTGTCTATGTAAACTTTGGCTTCCTTATGTATCATGTCATCTAGCAAAGTTGTGGCTGTCCTCTAATAGGTAGCTCCGACATTGTTGAGTTCAAAAGGCATTACTACATAACAGATCGTCCCCATTGAGTGATGAAGACCGTTTTTCCATGTCGTCTTCAACCATCTTCACTTGATTGTAGCCTGCGTATCCATCCATATATGAAAGTAAGGCATGACTAGCCGTGTTATCAAGCGGAATATAGATGTGAGGCAACAAAAATCATCCTTAAGGCTTACCTCATTCAAATCCCCGAAATTGATGAACATTCAAACCCTGCCATCTTTCTTCGAACTCGACACTATGTTTGCTACCTACGAGGGTAGTGGACCACTTTGATGAACCCGGCTTCGAGTTGCTTCGAACTTCCTCTTTAATCTTCAATGCGCACTCGGGTTTTATTCTCCTAAGTTTACGCTTAACCGGCTTAGCATCTTTATAGAGTGGAATTTTATGTTCCGATATGCTTGAGTCTATCCCGGCATCTCTTTCTAGGACCACGCAAAGACATTCATGAATTCTGTTCTTCTAGATTCAGTGTTTTCCCAATTTTAACTTCTTGGGGTTAATTTACTAATCCTAAATTAATTGTTGTTGGTTCCACTATTATTGGTGAATGACTTTTATGATCTTCCATAGATTTTATTAATTCTTTAGGGATTTCTTATTCATCATTAGAGGCTAAACAATTAAGAATAGAGGGAGACAAAGAGTAAGTAGAAAGATTCATCTTATTGAATTAAGAAATGAGCACATCGGACTCGAAATGGAAATTATAGAAGATGAACTACCGAGAATCAAAAACGAAACAACGACCCTAGTGCTAGACTCAAAAGTAGACTCTTCTCCTAAAGTGATGGAAAATTCTTGGAATTCTTCAGCATCAATCCATGTGATATGCTTGGACCTTTTGGTATTGACGTTAGTGATGAACTTGGACGGATCAAGCTGCCGGTGCGACATAGCTTGGGACATTACCGAAACCAAACTCCCTCTAGAATTTTCTCTCGTCCGAATACCAGATTAAAAAGTTTCTCTTAGCCAAATTGGTCCAATCTTTTGTGGACTGTTCCTTCTCGGGAAGGTAGGGTGCCTTCTTTTTCTAGCACATGGCAGTCACTAAAGACTTCTAAACCAGGTACTATGATGCTCTTCTCTTTTATATAATAAGGTTCGGAAAACCATAGTAGGGAAGTCATCCCCTTCTTTCAGGAATTATCCATTTAGACTATAAGGATGGGTCTAATAAAGTGGACTGTGAGTGGTGCAGCCCTCCTGGTTTGTGTCTCCCACTTAGCCTTGGCTATTTCCTTAGTAGTTGGATGATAGCCTAGTTCAAACTTATAGTTATTGGTGGTCTCAAGGGATAGAAATATTGGGTGGAATGCCCTCCTTCCTACATCTAAGCCAGAAAAATACCCTTTCTTGTTTAGCATTGAATGGACACTAGGCTTGGCATAAGGATTGAAATTAAAAGGTGTTTCATCCTTAGACATGATGGTGGCATAGAGGTTATCTCCCTTGATGGCTACTACTTAACGTTTAATGATCATTTTAACTTTGTAATGCGAGTGTAGAGGGCACCTGCCTAGTGGTCATGTAACGAAGGGCATCCTAGAAGGAGATTGAAAATGGTTGGAATGTATAGGACTAGAAAGTAAATATTTTTCACCACTTGCCCAACATTGATCGGAAGAGTCACTATTCTCAAAACTATTCTTTTAGAATTTTCATAGGCTAAAAGATGAACAGGTTTGCGTAGAGAGTTGTTACTCTATAATTCCTAACATTTTGGTGGTCCTCCATGGACAGACGTTTACAACGGATCTATTGTTCACTAAGGTTAGAGGGATTAACTTGTTGATACAAGTTATAGTTAAGTAAAGGGCATTGTTATGTGCAATGCGTTCTTTAGTGAAGACTCGAACACTTGCTCAACGCATTTCGAGTTGCATTAAATGAATCAGGTATAACCATCTTGTACTTATAGAGTTTTGATTCCAAGGCATTCTCTCGTGTCTTAGAAACCTTTCTAAGTGAAATGTATCTTCTCTAAGTGATACAGCTTTTACTTCATATATTTTCTTGCTTATCCTTGAGTGACTCGGAAAGCCGATTCTCCGTTCCGAGTTTCTCATCACTTAGATGTATCGCAGATTGAATAGACTAGTATTTCGTCTTTTCTCACTCAGAATCGACTTCGGTTATAAGCTCTATTATGTTATAGTCAGTACTTTTAGCATGATTATTACTTAGTCTATATCAAGTTTTCTTTACTCGATATTCTTTGCGGAACTTGATCCTTCACTTAGACTAAGTCGGATGGAATTATGAGTATCATTGATATTAGACTCGGAAAATTCCATTCCTCTTCCGACTCGAGATAATTAGCTGTTTAATTATCATAATTATTTTATTATCCGTGTCTAACCTTGGACCAAAGTATGTTATACTTTGAGAACCAAAAATTGTTTTACTTTTGTAGGTTATGTAAACGAGGATACACTTTTCAAATTTCAAAAGTAACCGGCTTCAAAACGTCAAATCACCAGCGAGACATGGCTTTTCACCTTCTCTGCTTTAGTCCCGGAAGATTGTGTCGAGGCTGTCTGTTTCCAAATCTGAAAAGCTGGAACGCTACGCTTAACGGTGGTTTCCACCTTATCTTTCAAGACAACGCCGGTGGTTTTGGGACTTCCAAGAGAGTTAAACCGTTATCCAACATTCACATTACAACGGATACTTTCGAGTGACTCGAAAGCTTCATCAACGGTCACAAAAGACTCTCGGTCAGCGAGATGAAGATAACGGCTACTCTGCCTGGTTATCTATAAATAGAAGCCACCTCACAAGACTTGAAGATTGCCGAACATATTCTTAATACTCATACTTGCTCAAAGTCTCTGTATACATTCTCAATCTTCTACTTACAACTCCCAATCTGTAATTCACTACTCTCCGAGTTGTAAGGTCTTGTACCCGATTACAAACATTTTCTTACGTTCTCTGTAAGGTCCCTTGACTAAGCTGTAAGGGTAAACTCAGCTTAGTTGTCCCTAGCTATAAGGGTTATCTCGGTTAGGAAGTACTAGATCGAGATAAGGGAATTTCGAGTCTAGGAAAACTTGTATAGAGTTGTCTAAGGGAGCAACTCGGGTTCGGTTAGTTCACGGTATTTTGTGGACTCAAAATAGTGGATTCGACTTCGTGCTTGGATTACCACGGTTCGTGGTTTTCCGCCCCAGGAGGGTTTCCACGTAATTTCCAAGTGTTATCTTTCCGAGTTCATTCTAGACTCGAGAGAGTCTTACTACTTCGCTTGATCCGCCTAATTATTTGTGATAGTATTTACGAGTCCAAATATTTCGACCTGTTGTTTGACTCGGAACATGTATTTGTCTCTTCCTTAACAAAAGAGTTAAAGGTTCCAAGAAAAACTTCCATCACCCTATTCACCCCCTCTAGGGTGACTCGGACTCTCCCGAGCAAACCTTCATTTAGGTAGGTCGTACTTATCAATTAAGGCTTGCCTATGCTTTTGGGAAGCGAGATATAAGTTTCTAATTGGAAATGTCAACTTCGAGCTTTTGAAGTTGTTTTAGGATTGGGTCATCTTCTTTAGTAACTTTTTTTCTTTTGGGGCTCGTTGAGTGCTGTTGTGGATCTGTTGGTGTATTATGTCATCCAGATCCGGTAAGAAACTGGATTTTAGGACTCTTTGGTTCCCCACGAAATTCATCTTCTTCTAAGGGTTGTGTGCCCCGAAGTTCACTACTACAAAGCTGCTGAATAGCGACGGATTTAGCGTCGGAATGCGGCAAATAGTGACGGAATTCCGGTTTCATCGCGGGTTGCTAAATTATAATGACGGAAATGGCCAAATCTGTCGCCATTTAGCGACGGATCGATGACGAAAACATCTTCCGTCGCTGGTGTAGGTCGGCGACGGAACGTAATTTCCGTCGCTAATTCGTCGATAAATGCCGACGAGATATGGCAACGGATTGACGTAATTTCCGTCGCCGATTCGAAAACATCCGTCGTTATTCCTTCTCGGTTCCGTCGCTGTTCAGTCAAAAATCCAACATAACATTCTCTAATTATTCGTCACCCTAGTACAAAAATTGTGAATGGATATAGAAATCCAACATTCACATACGTGGCACTTACATTTGGTATTTAAATTTGCCGACCACAAAGAACTCATCAAAGTTAGATATACAAATCCAACTTACATGTTCAAAATCATGAATAATCAAAACATATTTAAAACAAATTCACAAGTTAAAAAAAACAAACATACAAAAGTTCACGGGAAGTTCACCGATATACACAAAAGTTCACAATGCATTCGAGGTCCCGACTCTTCCTCATCCTCTCCCTCTTCTTCTTCCTCTTCCTCCTCCTCTTGTGGTTGTACTGGTCGACGGTGAGATCCGGATGCTTGCTGAGACTGCAGAAATTCATTGAAGCGTACAATTCGCTCGGTGAAACCTGTCCACCTTGTCTTTAAGCTGCCTATTTTCCAACCCAAGCACCCGAGCATGCTGAATCCATTAATGTAACTCGAAGTTAAATTATGCACTTGTTGCTCTCAAATCCGAGTCATCTGCAGTAGAAGCTTTCGATAATTTGAATGGCGTGGTTGGTTTCAAGTTTTTAGCCTCGGATCCAAGTCTATAAATGCGACCTTTCTGGTTCGCATTAGCTTTGACCCACAACTCATGTTGTGAAGGGGTGGAGACTTGATCCTTAGAAGAGTTCGGGTCATCACTAGAAGGTTGAGTGGATTGAGTGTTTTGCAACTCTTCCCACTCTTTTTGAAACTTGTCCTGAATAAAATATAAATATTTGAGGCATGTAACTATCACAAGTTGTTAACGAAAATCATAAATTGAAAAATATAAAAATTGCATATTTAATGTTACTCACATAAATGGCCTTGGATTTTTTGTCGACCCATTCGTCCATTTTTGTTTTGTGGGTACGTGAAAATAGTTGGGTAGGTAGAGGCTGAACTCCTTTAAGCTCCTTCATCTAAAAAAAAATTAGTAGAGAATCAATTTATTAATATGAACATGTTAATAGTTGCATGCGTAATTATTAATAAAGGGGTATGTACCAATCGCCGTTTATGCTCCGTCATGGGGATTGAGCCACAAGTGTGGAGCGATGAACCAAGTCCCCCTTGATCAGCATGGCGGTTTTTCGAGCCTGCTCATAGAACTTCTTGTAGTTAGCAGTTTCCCAATATTCCAAGCAACTCGTGCTAGTAGTTGTCACCCAACCATTTCGGGTTCTTCTTATTTTTCCTCGTCTTTAGCATGAAGTCCTTTAATCGATCACTTCCTTTCTTTTCAAAATTTCTTCTTATTTGGACTTCATCGGTTGGGGACCAAGTGAAAAATTTCCATATAAATAAAAAAGTAGTTTATAAGTTTTGAAATTATAATATAATGTTCGAACATGCACAATAAGTCATTATGTTATCTCAAATTCAGAAAACTAAAGATTTGTCATCACCTTAAACTCGAGAAAACCACAAATCACGTTGTGATCGAGGAACTTTACCCCATGTAGGCCAAGCTCCATCGAACTTGCTTTGGAATATGTGGGAAATTATGCCCACAACTTTGTCAATGGGGAAGAACCTACTCAACAAACATATAAAATAGTTAGTTATACTATTAAAATATTAAGCTTAATTTATTTTATTACTTATTATCACACTTACCCTTCACCATCTGGCTCAATTT
Source organism: Talinum fruticosum (assembly GCA_021018815.1). Classification (NCBI taxonomy): domain Eukaryota; kingdom Viridiplantae; phylum Streptophyta; class Magnoliopsida; order Caryophyllales; family Talinaceae; genus Talinum; species Talinum fruticosum. Next base: position 6,557,660 of record JAITYX010000010.1, on the reverse strand, counting down.
GAATCTTTTGTCGGCTGCTAGCACTGCTTGATTCAAGACTAGCATGCTCGTTCCCTGCATCGGTTGGCCCATCATTTGTAGGCCTCTGTGGTGGCCTTTGTTCGGCACCAACGTGGATGCATGGTAAATTATTTGTACCACCATATTGGTTATATGCATATCCAATGGGCGAGTTTGAGTACATATGGGCGCGCGAGAATATGGATGGTTTGGGATGAACGACCCACCCATTGGGCTTTGCATGTGTGGGATGTTTGGGGGTTGGAAAAAGGAGGGTTGGGAATAAATGACCCCCCATTGGAGTTTGGTTATAAAGGGAGTGTGGAGATAGTGCTCCACCTATAGGAGATTGAAGGTTATGAGGGTTTTGAGAGGAGGTAGAAGTGCTGACATGATTACCTTCCCCATCGGTAGTGGTGTTTCTAACACTTCCCGAGTTATCGATCTTTTGGACCTCCCTTGACCTCTCTCCATTTTTCTGAACATAAACAACAGAAAACCACTATTAGTAAACATTCAATGGTTAAAGTGATTCCATATAAAACCCCTAAATAGATTTTTTTATGGTCTGAAAATTAATGCCTAAAATGTTTGGAATAGGGGATAGTGGAGATAGAAGTTGTTGCTCTTCCTGTTTTACAAGCATTAGCCACTTAGAAGAAAAATTAAGAACCAATTTTCCAGCTATGTGGAGTGGGGTTTCTTCTCCATTTCTCTTGGAGGAAATTGTCACTTTTAGAAAGTTTTTTTTAATCAGTTTATGCTTTTACTATTACAAAAATAAAAAAATATGCCCAAATCATCCATAAGATATAATAACATATATTGACTTTTAAGAGCATATATAGTTTAAAATTTTTAAATAGATTGAGGTCTTAGTTTGTAAGTATTGAAAGTGCACCAACATAATAATATGATATTCATGCAGTTATGTAGTTTGGACCCAACTGTAATATTTGATTGTCGTAAATACGTATTTTTTATATTTTTATTATTTTTTAAAATACAAATATATAAATTTTATTACAATAAATCTTGTTAAATTATAAAAAATATAATTTTTATCAAAAAATAAAAATATTATATTTTTAAAATAAAAAACTGTTAGAGTGAGTTTTGTTTTCGGGCCGGTTAACTAGTCCGGCCCATTTATGAGCTGTAATCTGTTTTTGAAAGTTAGTAATACCTTTGAGTTTGATTAAAGGTGCGCCAATTGGGCCGGATTTCCCTTGGAAGACTGCAATGCTAAAACATGACAAAAAGTCGGGCAAGATTTATACATAAAAATTATTAGTTAATAATAATATCAATTTTTTATTATACATAAATTTCTTTAATTTCTATGTTTGACTCGTAAGTATTTATATCATAATTAAACTAATCATACCTAATTAGCATAAATAAACTCACACAAATATAATTACACTCATCATGACTAATCATACCTAATCAAACCTAATTAGCATACACAAACTCACACATATAAACCACAAACAATTGCACATATATAAATCACAAAAACATTTACTTCAACTTCAACAATAATTTCCAACAAATCTAACACCACATACTTTCAACAACACAAATTCTATATATAAAAATAACATTTACTTCTACTTCAATAATAATTTCCAACAAATCTAACTTCAATAACATTTACTCCATAAATAACACAATTGCACATTTTTCTTTTCAAATTCATTCACAAACAACATTAATTTCCAACAAATTACATATATTCATCAATTTGAAGTTAAAATTTTTAAAATCCTAAATCAAATACAAATAAAAAAAACAATACCTTTAAAGAAGGGGCGGCGGGAAGACAGGCGGCGGCAGCGGAGGAAAAGCGTGCAGCGGCGGGAGGACGAGTGTGCGGCGGTGGCGACGGTGGCGTTCTGCAGGCGGCGGCGACGGCACAAGGGTCGGGACTTCAACAAGGGTCGGGAGCGGCGGCGGCAAGAGGATCGGCACCAGCGGCGGACGAAGGGCAGCGGACGGCCGGATAGGCGGCGGGCGAAGGCGGCGGCGGGCGAACAGAAGCGGGAGTGGGGGTGGCGACCGGTGTTGGGCACTAACGCTCGCAATCGCTCTCGCTCGCCCTCTCTCTCCTCTCTCTTTGCTTTCGGGAATTCGGTCCGGTGAAAAGCCGGATCTGAATTTATTTAGATTTAGCGACGGAACAGATCAGTCATTGTTCAGTCGCTAAATAAAAATTTTAATTTAGCGACGGATCGATGACGGATTATTCCGTCGCTAAACACTAAATAAATTTAATTTAATTTTTTTGGGTTTTCTTAAATCGAAAAATCAATGTATCATTAGCGACGGAATAACGACGGAAATGTCCGTTGTCTGCTACTCAATTAACAACGATTATTACGTCCGTCGCTAATTACGTCTCTCGTCGACACAGTCGTCGAGATTCCATCACGATCCGTCGCTAATTACGTCGTTATGTGGCGACGGACATGTTTCCGTCGCTAATGTCCGTCGTTATTTAGTAGTTTTGTAGTAGTGGTTGTCATCACTATCGTCTTTAGTCTCGTAGACATCTTCTTCGTCACTTACCCATAATCCATGGACTTTTGGTTTTGATGAAGGTAAGCTAACAAGTGGTTTGGACTCACTGATGTCTTGAATGAAGACTGATGGATCCCACTCGACCTGGAATGGGTTCGAAAAGATAGCTAAGGTACCGCCGAATGGATTCTTGGTTTTGTTTTGTTTCGAGTTGCCTTAAGGAGAGGGAGTTGACTGCTATGGAACATACACTCGAACTTGTCCTCATTATTTCATATCGTGTCCTCATGCACAATGGTATTTACAGAATTTTCCTGCATCCCAGTTTTTGATCTGTTTTGTAGTTTCGATTCTACTCTTACCGGTGGCAACTCAATTTTTCCTTTTGAAGGCAAACGGTCAAGGGCTTGAGCTTAACTAGTATCTATAGGAGTGTAGTCATTAAACCTGTTAAGGGCATTGACATCTGCACCCCTGCTAGTATTGCCTTGATTAGAGGTTTTCTTGTCTTTGAGTTTATAATTACCTCTATGTCCAATCATGGCTTTTTGGTCGCGCGGACAACTCTTCTTTTATCAGCATGCTAGCATCTCTAAGGGCTATGAAGCTCATAAACAATAGGAATTTCGGATGTTGGTTATAAGCAGGCCGAAGGTTATTCATAATAATTTTAACTTGGTCCTTCTCGGAAGGTCGGTCCACCATATGGTTAGCCTTTGTCCTCTATCTAGTGAGGAAGTCGGTGAAGCTCTCTTTCTCCCCTTGTTTGATCAACTCTAAGTCTCTAAGGGTGGTAAGTAAATCGGTGTCATAGGAGTGTTGATGTAAGAATTCCTTACACATATTAGTCTAATTAGTGACCTTGCGTGGGTCAACTACATTATAACACTTCATTACATCACTATCCAATGTCCATGGGAAGAGCATGTCGTAAGTGTCTTCCGGTACATTTTTAAGAGTCATTGCTCCTAAGAAGATGCAAACATGATAACACGGATTCTTATAACCATGAAACTTGATATCCGGCATAGCAAACTTAGGAGGTAACTTCCCTTTAGGGATTGAAGTGAATCCCGTGAGATCAAAGTAGTGACTCTTGAATATGGAGATTCCCTTAACATTTGTTTTATCCGATCTTTGCGTGGATCGGACTTAGTCTTAGGCTCGGGACTAGGCTTTGGTGTAGGTTCTCAAGCAAGTGGAGAGCCTCTTAGGGGCGTATGAGCTTCTTCTTTACCTCCTTTCTTATTATTCGAAGAGTCTTTAGGATAACTCCAAGTGTTTAAGATATGGACTCTATCATTTTGTCCTGGGCCTCAATTCGAGGCTTCCATCTTGGCTGAGGATTCATTGAGCGAGTGAGGATGGGGGATTGTTCTGGTTCTCTCGTCCATTGGAGGGGATTTGTTTTTAGGTATTTTCCTATGACGGAAGATCAATTGGACTGGTGTCGTGTTCACTGAAGTTGATCACAGCGATGTAGATCGAGGTGTAGAGTGAGGGGAAAAGGTACCGGACTCCTTGCTGAGGCGTTCTAACCTTTTGGAGCTCAAATTCGACGAAACTCAATGGCGGTAGGCTTCCCTATTATGCAACCGAAAGCATAACCGATTAGGACTAGTGTAGGAATACAAACTTTTGAGAGGAAGGAACTCAAGTGCAAAACTCGAAGAAACTAAAAAACAAGAAATAATGTTTTTATTTAGATACACATATGAAATGCAAATCGGTTGAAATGGAATGTAATGATGTCAATAGTTTGGGATCATTTTTATTTGTCTAATACATAAATGAACTGCAAACCTGGACTCACCTAATTTTGAGATGAATTTTATTTTTGGCTAAAATGAAAATATGGACTCACCTAAATGGAGATGAATTTATTTTTGGCTAAATGCAAAATTGAAATGCAAATATGGACACACCTAACTTGAAATGAATTTATTTTTGGCTAAACACAAAATTGAAATGTAAATATGGACTCACCTAATTTGAGATGAATTTTTTTAGCTAAAATGAAAAATGAAATGCAAATATGGACTCATCTATTAGGGGATGAATTTTTTTGGCTAAAATGCAAATATGACTCACCTAATTGGAGATTAATTTATTTTGGCTAAAATGAAAAATGAAATGCAAATATGGAATGCAAAGACGCTAAAAACACAAAACCTTGAAAAAAAAAACGAAACCCACTGAAAAGAGAGAGGAGGGTCCTCGGCAGGACCCCTGGACCGCCGGAGGTGGTAGGCGTCGGCTAAGCCCGACGACCGGTAGCTAAGGCTTTGCAAAAAAACCAGAACCGCGAAATTGAACCGTAAACCGGCCAAACCGAACCGTTTTTCCGGTTAACCAAACTGGTTCAATTTCTAGTTAATCGAACCGGTGAACGGATAGCTTATCCGATTCCATTCCGGTTTGTGATTTTGAAACCGACGGTTAACCGGAACCGAACCGATAATAAATTTTTAAAAAAGTAAAAAATTATTATATGAAAAATTTGGAAAAAGTTCAACCCCACTCTTTTTCACTAGTAGTAAGCCCAACCCTATGGTTTTTCTTTCATTACCAACCGAGCCCGGTGGCTACTGCTCGCCTTGGCCCAATGACTGTTGATGCTCCAGTGAGTTACAGCTGGGTCCAGATAGGCTGATGATTGTTTGGCCTAGTCATTGCTTGCTAGCCCGAGTAGCAACAACTCAGCCTGATTTTGGCCTAGTAAAATCTCGAAAATTAATTAGTAAATATTTTCGTTTCCGATTTCGATTAATCGATGAACCGAACTGAATAATCCGATTAATTGACATTCGGTTAACCGGTTTATTCGATTCTGGTGACAGTTTCACGAACCGCCAAAACCGGTTAACCGGTTAAGAAAAACATATTCGAACCGAACCGAACTTTGAACACCCCTACCGGTGGTTAGCAAAACTAAGAGGGAATTTTTTTAGATGACTCAAAAATGCAATTAATGGATTGGCCTAAAAGGGAGGCAATTTTTAAGTTTTTGCTTAAAAATGCACACATTGGACTGACTCGAGGAAATTAATTATTGTATTTTATTCGCACCCATGCAAGGGTTATTTAGCAAACCTAACCTAACCTAAAGGGTCACAACTAGGTAATGAAGACTCGGACTACTCGCTCGGCACAATTCCGAGTTACAATAGAGGAATCGAGTATAAGAATTTCTCACTTATAGAGTTTTGATTCCAAGGCATTCTCTCGTACCTTAGAAACTTTTCTGAGTAATATGTTATCTTCTCTAAGTGATATAGCATTTACCTCATATATTTCTTGCTTGTCTCTAAGTGACTCGGAAAACAGATCTGCATGTCTCTCTCGGTTCGAATCCCTCATCACTTAGATATATCGCATGCTTGAATTGACTAGTATTTCGCTTTAGCACACTCAAATCGACTTCATGTTATAAGTTCTATTTTGTTGGAGTCGGTGCTTCTAGCATGAATCGTGCTTAGTCTATATCAAGGTATTTCACTCGATATTCTTTATGTAACTTGATTCTTCGCTTAGACTAACTCGGATGGAATTTTGAGTTTCATGGATATTAGACTTAGAAAATTCCACTCACTTTCTAACTCGGATAATTGGTTGCTTAATTATCTTAATTATATTATTATCTCGTGTCTAATCGTGGACCAAAGTATTTTATACTTTGAGAACCCAAAATTGATTTACTTTTGTAGGTTATTCAAACGAGGATACACTTTTTGAATAACAAAAGTAATCGGCTTCAAAACGTCAAATCACCAGCAGACATGGCTTTTCCTCTTTTCCGTCCCAGCCCCAAAAGATTGTTACTGAGGCTGTTTGTTTCCAAATCTGGAAAACTGAAACGCCAAGCTTAACGGTGGTTTCCACCTTATCCTTCAAGACACCGCCAACGGTTTTGGGACTTCCAAGAGGGTTAAGAACCGTTGCCCAACATTAATATCACAACGGATACTTTCCGAGTGACTCGGAAAGCCTTTATCAATGGTCACAAAGGACTTCCCGTCGAAGTTGTAGATAACGGCTATGCTGCTTGATCATCTATAAATAGAAGCCAACTTTCAAGACTTGAAGATTGTCGAACCTATTGTTAATACTTGTACTTGAGAAAAAGTCGAGTGTATTCATTATCAATCTTCTACTTATAACTCCCACTCAGCAATTTCATTACTTTCGAGTTGTAAGGTCTTGTACTTAGTTACAAACACTTTCTTACTTTCGGGTAAGGTCCCTTGACTAAGCTGTAAAGGTTAACTCAGCTTAGTTGTCCCTAACTCGTAAGGGTTATCTCAGCTAGGAAGTACTAGATCGGATAAGGGAATTTCGAGTCTAGGAAAACTTGTAAAGAGTTGTTTAAGGGAGCAACTTGGGTTTAGTCAGTCTACTGTATTTTGTGGACTCAAAATAGTGGATTTGACTTCGTGCTTGGATTAGCACGGTCCGTGGTTTTCTGCCCCAGGAGGGTTTCCATGTAACTTCTTTGTCTTTACTTTCTGAGTTCATTCTAGACTCGGACAGTCTTAAAGCTTCAGCTTTTTCTCGACTCTTTACTCTTTATAGCAATTCCGAGTTCATACTTTTCGACCCCACTTTAGACTCGGAATCTGTTTCTACCTCCACTTTGACAAAAGAGTTTGATTTTCAAAGAAAATCCTCCATCACCCTATTCACCCCCTCTAGGGTGACTCGGACTCTCCCCGAGTAATTCTTCGGGTAGGATACATAGTGTCTCATAATCCGAGCATTTAGTCCTCCATGGGGTGCACGACAGGAAAACCATGAATCCTCGGTGCCTGTTGGTAAACCAAAAGAGTGTGCTATGAGGGAAGAGGTACCACCTCCCCGACAATCGAGCTTAATTGGGCCCGTCCGGGTTAGCGGTTTGAACCTCCTCCAAAAGATTTTTTAAGGGTAAAGCCTAAAGGTTGAAATTAAAAGCAGCTATGTTTGAGGCTACCTAAATGCAAGATGTCTAATGCAAAACACATTAAGAAAACTCAAAACTCAAATTTTCAAATCTCACACTCTTAATAAATGATAATCCCTAGCGGAGTTGCCACTGTAGAAACCACAACCCCCATCCTCCGAGTAGGAAGGAGCCCGATTGGGACCGAGCTTCCCCACGAATGTCAAGTCTCTTTTTTAAGATGAATTTGAAAGTTTATTAGAAATGGGGATGTACCTCTTATTGAGATTTTCGATTTTGTAATTTAATTTGAAACAAATTAATCGAATAATGATTAGTGGTTTAATTAATCTTATTTTAGAAATTAATTTTAGAAGCATCGGGATATTATTTTATAATTTAAGAAAATAACAAAAAATTAAATTCATTTATGCCGCAAGGCTTTTGGGCCAAAACGAGTGTGAAAACGCTGGCTTGAACCAAAGTCGTACTCGGTGACTATCCGGTGCTGACAAGAGTCAACATCGTACGGTCGCTAGTGCCAGCAATAGGCTGAGATTAGAGGGTCGGTCTCGGTTAATGGCTTATGCTATCAGAAATAAAATCAACTTTTTTCCATTTTAAATCGAAATGCCGAGATGCACTTTTAGGAGAAAAAATAGAAAACGAGAGTCACCAATCGGTTTTAAGAAATAAAAACTAACAAAAACAAAAACAAGACTCTTCCAATCTTAGTATGGGAAAACTAAGCTTGTAAGAGGTTTAAAAGTTGACTCCATCGATCTAGAACCGAGAATCTAGATTCGGGGACGAAAGTACAAAACATAGAGATAAGCCCATTCCATTTCACCTGTCAATAGACGACCTTTACTAATTTGAGATGTGAGTTTAAGAAATGTATTTGAAGTAAGCAAGCATCATACGAATACGAGAATTTAAATCAACCAAGGCATATGAAGAAAGCTATAAGAACAACTAAGAATAATAAAGGAAAGCGGTAAAGAAAGCGATAAAAGAAAGTGAAAACGAAAACGATAAAAATAAATTACAATGGGCGGGAGGAATTTAAAACGATTATATCTTTGTATCCACAATACGGAAAGTGATAAAATACAATAATTAAATAAACCGTTAAAACCGTGAAGGAAATGAATGCCCTCATATTGTCGCACCTTCGGATCTTGATCTCGAACAGGATCCGTAAGCATGACCGTGGGTGAACAAGAACTAAAAGTGGCTTTTTTTGAATTTCGGCCGAGGTAGAGTGATGTATGAAGTATGAAAATGATGAAGGTTAGGAGATCGAATGAGACGATGGTATTATAGTAAGGGTTAGCTAAAAAGAACAAAGAGATTAGAACATTGTGAAGAATTCGAGTAGCTCTTAGCCAAATTTTAGCAATGTTTAGCTAGGATCTTGACCTCTCTACAAATGAGAAGCTAAGCTCTCTATTTAGAAATGACCTAAAAGCAGCTAAGCAGCCGTCCAAAAATCATAAATGAACCGGCTAGAAAATAAGAAAAAGGACTAAATCGCCTTGAACTGGGGGTAGGGTCGAGGATTGTGGTGCCGACCTCAAAACGACGTCGTTCGATCAACAAAGCTTCCAAGTTTCTGCTGGTCTATGGAGAAAAATGCAACACTTTGGCAAAAAGTCCCCTAAAGTGCAGCATCGGCATGTATGGTGTCATTTTGTGTAGTTGGCGAAAATTCCCTTGAACAGCGGCGCTTTGAGAAAAACGCAGCGGTTTGGTGAAAAGTCCCTTGAAGAGTAACGCCGACCAATGCGACGTCGTATGGACAATTTTGCCTGTCCGAAGACGGCCATTACTAGTTCGACTAGTGTATTAATAAAGATGTAAGAAAACAAGCATACAACATACAAAACAAAATTCCAGACAACTAAAACATAATAAGGAAAACGATAAAGAAAAGCAATAAAAGAAAGCGATAAAAGAAAGAAAAGCAGGAAATAAAAGATTACATCGGTCGGGAGGAAATTAAAGCGATTACATCTCTTAAATCACAATAAAGCAAATAAAACAGAAATAAATATAACCTTTTGAAGGCTGAAATATAGCCATCGGGTTGTCCCACCTTGCCGATCCGGATCTCCACGCCGGATCTCTCGATGCAATGATGACAATCCAAAGAAAAGGGCTAGTTTTATGAATTGTGTCTAGGGTATGGCAGTGATTAGTTGAATGAGTGCCCGAGAGATCAGAATAATCGAATATTCTTTAACTTTTTGCACATATTCAACGATGAAAGATGAATGTTTATAGAAAATTCGCCGAGTAATAGTTAGATGAGAGCATGTAAGCGGCTTTCAGCAACGTGAACCTTGACCGCTATTAAGCTTAAAGCTCGATGAGCATGTCCGAACTTTGACCATTGTTGGGCCCGAAGCTCAATGGAGGTGTCCGAACCTTGACTGTTGTTGGGCCTAAAGCTCGACAGGGATGTCTTAACCTTGACCACCGTTGGGTCCCGAAACTCTACATCTATTCACTTTTATTGGAATAGGGACGGATGAACTTAACTTGTTTGAAAATCTAAAGTTCAATGAGGTTATGAGCCCTATTCTAATTTTGAGCTTGTTAGTATGTGTGCTAATAGCTCCTTTATTTGCAAGATAAGCTATGAGTGCCTCTTCCCGAGTATTCTTGGAGTTGTGTGTGGTCATATGATTCTTTTGATCGTGAGCCCTCACGTTCTTCTTGGCTTCCCGTGTCTAGCTCTTCGTAAATGTTGGAGAGTCAGCGAGCATTGATTAGTTGATGGTATAGGAGATTCCCTTTGAAGGTGGTAATGTTGGTGGAACTCCTATTATCGACTTCATAAATAATTCTTATATGGTGCTTTGTTTATTAAATGTTTTTTTTACAATGCAAGACTCTATTCTAAGAACAAATGCATTCTTTTATTAATATAATGCAAAAAATTCAAAAAGGATAAGATAAAATTTCACATTCACCCCACTCCCCAAAGTAAAGAATGATGAAAAATGGGTCGCTTGAACTGCAATGTACTGCTACTAAATAGTGAGCCCTGGACCCGATGGTTCGGTGCCGGATCGGAATGACATGCTTTCTAAATGATTTCTGCTCCTCTTAGTATGGCAAAGTGGCTTTGGATTCAGAAATTAGAAATTTTAAATGGGAACTAGGAAAGAATAGGATTGGGGCCAAACCTCATATACTTCTTACATATTTGCATAGCGTAAATCGGACCTTCATAGTTCATGCATGACCTCTTAGTTGGTTACGGCTTTTGTGGATGCCTGCTCCTCTTCTATAAGCATGCTAGCATCTCGGAGTGTTTTGAAGTCTATGAAAGGAAAGAACTTCAAGTGTTGATGATAAACAAAGTTTTCGGTTTTTGATGATAAGTCTAACCTAATCTTTTTCATAGGGCCGACATGCCAAGTGGGGGCCTTTGTCCTCCAACGAGCAAGGATGTTAGTGACGCTTTCTTTGTCTCATTTTTTTGTCATATCAAGGTCTCGAAGAGTGACTTGTAAATTAGTATTGTAGGAGTATTGGTGTAAGAGCACCCTCCAAAGATCTTGCCGAGACCTTGTATGGGTCGAAAGCATTGTATCACTTTATGATGTCTTTGTTAAATGCCCACTGAAAGATGACATGGTGTGTATCCCCTGGTATATTATTTAGAGTCATTGCTACGCAAAGTTCCTCACGTAGTGGTGAGGGTTTTTAATCCCGTGGAACTTAATGTCGGACATGATGAATTTTGGGCTAACTTACCTTTAAGAATTGAAGTGGATCTTTGGGATAAGTAGTAGTCATTGAACATGGAAGATTCTCACAACATCTTTTCGATTTGATCTATCCATGGATCAAACTAAGGCTTGGGTTGAGATTGAGGGTCTCCTTCATCTCCATCTTTTCTTGCTCCATAAGCATTCTTATTGAGGTTGGGATTATAAGATCAAGGGTTTCGGACATTGTAGGAACCACGACGGCGGGACTCGACCAGGACCGAGTTTCCCCATGAATGTCGAGTCGCTCTTTTAAAGATTATTTTTAAAGATGGTTTTGGACGTTTATTTAAAAAATGGGGATGAACCTTTTATTAAGATTTCTGAATTTTATAATCTGATTTAAAATGAATTAAGTGTAATACCCATAATTTTATTTTGGGTGATTATATGAGTTAAATTAGTATATTAATTTTAATTAAATAAATTCGATCAATTGGTTAAATATTTATGTGATTATATTTAGATACTTGATATTCTTCCATGTTTATTAATGTTGAATGAAATAAATAAAGAAGATTACCAATTTAGACGAGTAAACCCGAGTTAGACTTGGTAGAGTACGTCCGATAACTATTATTTTAGCTTCGACCTTTTCCTAACATTCCTACTTAGTTAAGAATAGGTAAAGAAAGAAGGTGGAAAAGGATGAAGATGTGGATTTGACTATGTCAAATTAGATAAGAAGGAGATTAAGTTGGGGGTCCAATAATAATTAGGCAGAAAACACATCATTCAGTGAAGAGAGAGAGAAGAGAGCTAAAAGAGGAAAAGTGAGGGTAGTTCACTAATGAAGGACAAACGGAACGGGGAAAAGCAAGTGGCTAAATAGAGAGAGTGAGGGTGAGATCAAAGGAGACTGAGAGAGTGAGAGCAAGAGCAAGAGGGTTAAGAGAGAGAACAAAAAGCAAGGAACAACGATAGGCAAAGAGAAAGCAAAAGAGTGGAGACTGAGAGATAGAGATTGAAGAGACCCAAGATTGATAAACCGAGGGCGAGAGCTAAGGAACGGCAGAGGAACCACAACCAGCAATCCAAATAACACCGATCGGCGGCAAGGGCGAACGACGAATAGGAAGCGAGAGGGAGTAGGAGAGAGCGAGAAACCGAGACCCATAACCGTAAGCGGCGCTAGAGACGGGTGAAAGGTAAGAGGCCGTGCCAGAATAGAGCCGGGCAAGAGAGAGAGCACGAGAGGCTGAGAACCGAGAACCCGAACCAGAGAGCAAGAGCTGAAGAAGAGGAAGAAGGAAATCAGCCCAAATCAATCCCAAGCCCTAGAATTCGAGGTGGATAATTCGTTAAATTAATGGAAATTAAAGCCTTAATTGATTTGTTGTTAAATATTCTTGATTTGGTTGATTTCATTTAAATTGTGAAAATTGATGGAAATATAGAGCATGTGGAGGAAAGAGGAAGAAACCGAGTAAATTAAGGATTTTGTGCGTTCAAATATTTGAGGTTGAGCCTGATGAATTTGAAGGTTTGAGTTGGTATTAATGGAATTAGAATGTTGAATTGAGGAATATAGTAAGTGAATGAATTGGGAAGATTAAGCTAGATTGAGGGTATGTGGGTTTAAACATTTGATGTTTAAATGTTACTTACCTTATGAATATGTAGGTTTGAGTTAGTGATTAACGAGTTGGAGTGCTAAATTGGGAGGTGGAGAATGACTTTGGTATGTAGTAGGCGAAGCAGATACAAAGAAACAATTATAGATTCTTGTCTACTAGGTTGCAAGTTGCAAGTTGTGAAATTACTAAGTTTAGATTACTGAAAACGAAAGCGATTATTATTCCATGAAAGTGCTTGAAACCGAGTTGAGTTTGAAGATTACTTGAATTACGAGAAAATTGGGTGGTGATGCGAAAGTGAGATTTATATGGCTGAATACGTTTATGAAATTCAATGGTGAATTAATTGCTGATACATGTTTGTGCATTGGAGTTATAAACTACAATTTCAGAATGGTTAGCGTTGAATTAAGTTAGAAAGGATACTTGTGATTATGGGTAGCAAATTATTATTCTATTGAGGTTCAACTCTTTATGTTTCGGAAGTTTGTGTTTGAGAATATAATGGTTTGAAGAGTGGAAGGAAAAGAGAATTTATAAGAATTGAAGTTTAATCAAGCTATAAAAGTGATAAATGACTACTGTCACACTTGGTGCGAAGTTATCCTTTAATTGAGGATTACTAGAACTTGAAAATGGATATGGTGAAAGGAGTTATCTAATATCTATAAGCCTAAAGTAAATAGAATAGGTCGAATTGAACCAAAACCCGAAAAGTTGTACTTGAATCTAATATACATGCTTTTTAACTTAAATTTATGAGTTCAGTGGATTTGAGAAATGTATGTTGATTTGAATATGATTTACATACGTTCTATTTACCTCTGTTTACACGCCTGCATAGGCAAGTTCTAATTATGTGAAACCTATTCCGAATGTTTTTGGGTAATCTAAGAAAATGATTGAGAATTGAATTCAAGCTGAGGGTTTTAGAAAATAAATGAGTTTGATCTACAATGGTGTGGTTTAATGGTTTATGTGGTTTAGTTGTGATTTGAATGCTTTGAAATGCAAGTTGAGATGCTTCGAATCTTTGAAAGATTATGCCTTAAAACGAGTTTGAATTAAGTTGATTCTTAAGAAATGTGATGGGATTTTGGAAATGCGATCTTGCCAAATGTCCTCTTTAAAGTAAGTGTATTAATATTGAGTGGTTTTAAGAGCCAAAGAGTCTAGCACCACAGGATACCGTGCGATCCGGTAGTTCCCGATTAACTCGTGCGGTCCGGGATAATGGTATGGTACTAACGAAGGGCTTGGTCGTACGATCCGACCTTAGGATACCGTGCGGTCCAAGTATTCCTTGACAAGAGTTCCTCCTTGACTTCAGTAGTTTGCAGGATTCGAAAAGGTCAAACTTGGATTACGGTCACCCAAGTGAAAAGGGTACTAGTGTCTAGATAGTGATATGATGCTCTAAGGATAACCTTTATTCAATTAAAGAATTGAATAATGGTTTATTATTTTAAAATGCTTTTATTCAATTATAGAATTGAATAATTGTCTAATGTTTGAAATTACCTTTATTCAATTAGAGAATTGAATAATGGTTTATGAAATGAGTTTGATTGAATTGCATTGGTAACAATGCAACCTTGAAAATCCAAAAGATTGAAAGATGACTAAAATTGTATTTCGATTTGGTTCAATTCATTGAGTGAGCTATTTGGAAATGTGAGAAATAGTTAGCAGAGTGACATGTGAAACACATGAGGTTTTTGAACTAGAATTTAGAATAAGGATTGGAAGATAGAATACGATTGAGAGACTGTGCTATTAAACTACTAATACTCTATGGGTTGTATGTACGCATATAAAGTATAAATATTATGATTTTTGAGATAGGATTACCCACTAAGCTTGTGGTTTGCTCACCCCATATTTTTTTGGAGTTGCAGGTACTCTTTAAGGTGAATGACCTCTTATCTTTAGCTTACCCTAGACTTATGTGCATAATGTTGTTGCTTAAGATGTGTGTATTCTATATGTTTCCACTGGTTGTAATTTGTAATTAAATTCATGTAGTTGCATAAGTGTGTCCTAGGCCAATTAAATTGTTTTGAGTTTTAAATGCCTATTGGTTGGACTGTAACTTGTGGTCGTTGAGTTGTATACTCCAAAAGTGTAGCTCGTTGAGTTATATTGTGGGTTTTCCGGAGGGTTTTAAGGCTTTAATCCAAGGGGATAGGCCATATTACGGACGTAACTCAGCCAAAATTTTCAGAAAAATCTTCAAACGTGTAAGATCACCTCCATTACCTTTAACTTGGAATTACAAAGTCAAAGTGACACCTTAATTAGCCTCGGGAGTTCCTTTAAAGAACTCCGGCCATGTAATACTCCTAGGGCGGGGTTCGGGGTGTTACATTAAGTGAAGTTTGAATAACAGTTTTATTAATTGTTTTATTTTGGCAATTATTTTTAGAATTCCTCGGATATTATTTCTTAACCAAAAAATAATCAAAATTAGGGTTTTGAATCTGCCGTGAGGCTTTAGGGCCAAACCAGTGTGAAAACACCGGTTTGGACCCGAGCTTCACCTGCCGACCACTCGGTGCGAGATGGTAGCCTGGACCTGGTGGTTGGCGGTGCCGGCCGAGGGCCATGGCTAAGGTGCTCAGCCTCGGCCTTTGGCTTGCCTAATAGATCTCGATCCCATTTTTTATCGTTCGATCGAAAAAATCGAGAAGCAATATTGAAGAACTAAAGTAAAAATAGGAGTCGCGGTCGGTTTTAGAAAAAAAAACTAAAAAACAAAATAAAGTTTACTTTTCTATTCTTAATATGAGAGAAACTAAGACTAAAAAAGATTGAAAATGACTCTGTCGGTCTTAAAACCGAGAATCGGATTCATGGGCTTGGAGTACGAAACGTAGGGATAAGCCCTTCCATTCCGCCCGTCAAACGACGGCCATTTCTAGTTTGAGTAGTGAATCTAAATAACGCATTAAACAAAATCACACAACATACAATGCAGAATTAAAAGCAACCAAAACATAATAATGAATGTGGTATAGGCATATATGGAGAGCGATAAATAAAGTAAAAGCGAAAAGAAAAGAAAAGCGAAAAGAAAGGAAAAGCGAGAAACTAAAGAGATTACATTTGGTAGGGAGAAACTAAAAGCGATACAACTTTATCCATAATATTGAAAAAATTAAAATAAATAAATAAGTAAACTGTGATTTGAAGACCAATTTGGTGCCCTCGGGTTGTCCTACCAGCTGATCTAGATCTCGAATCTGGATCCGGTGATGTGACGATGGTGAATTGAAGGGGCTTTGTATGAGTTTTCATGGAGATGAGTATAAATATGTATGAATGATGAAGTTTCGGGGTTCGGATGTGATTGGAATAAGGAATAGAATAAGAATACATTGAAAAGAAGCTAAGAGATCAATATACAAAGAAGAGTATTCGAGTAGGTCTTAGTCAAAATTCAATAGCATGATGTTAAGGGATGAGTCGTATGCGGAATGAGAACCTAAGCTCTCTATTTATAGGCAAAGGCTAGGTCACAAATGACCTAGGGTTTGCGCTCGACTAGCTGTCCGTAATTAGCCGCAAAACCAGGCTAAGAAAAATAGAAGATTGAACCGGATAAAATCGGATAGAATAGGGGTAGGGCGACCACCTGGTATTATCCCGGGGTTTTGTGCCCTTCCGTGTCTGCAACAGGAATCTTAGGAAAAACACGACGTTTCAAGGTAAAAAATGCTGGTAGGGGTCGTCGACCATAAAGTGAAGTTTTGGGGATTTGACATTTGTGTCTCGGGTGGACTGTCATGGAGAAAAACGCAGCACTTTGATGCTTCGATCATGAAATGCGAGTGCCTAATGTCGTTTTGAGGTCTTCGACTCCGTGTCCGGTTGGACAAAGCCGAAACAAAGAATTTTAAACCCGAAATCTCCCGCACGTAGCACCGGACTTCCATTGACTCTGAAGGCTTAACCCGGGCTTAGACTGTCGGAAAAAAAAAGGTTTCTTGGACCGACCCAAGGCAAGAGGCTATTTATTTGGTGCTTAGGAGTTCTTTATCGTTCATCGGCTTCCGTTACACTAGTCAAATACGAGTCCATGATCCAGGTCCTCAAACAGGACTCGGGATTTCATCATCGGACCAATAAATAAATAAAATAGAAAAGGGATGACACTTTTCAAGTGTCTAGAGTTAGCCCCTCTTTGACCGAGTCCGAAAGACGATTGTCAAAGTAGACACTAAAGGGTGGTTACCTATTTACTCGGCACTCGCTTCGGATGCCGATTTGAACTACTGCGTCTGGAATTAGTTGTCTCTCGAATTGAACTCTAATAGGGGGCCTAGATTTGACTAATGGAGTCCGAAGTCCAGGTGGTTAATTCCTGAACTTGGCTAATCAAAGACCCGAAGCTCAGATTGGTGTGCCTAAACTTGACCATGTAGTTAGTCCGAAGCTTGCCGAGGTACGTAAACTTGACTTAGGTAGTAAAGTTTTAAGTCCAACGAGTGTGCCCGAACTTGACTACTTCTTGGCTTTGAAGTTTGACGGGGTATCCCGAGCTTGACTTGATCAATGTCTTGACGCTCGGATAAGGGGCCTAAACTCAACCGATGTTGGTCCGAAGCTTGGCTGAAATTTTCTACGGTAATAATTTTATTAGATAATAATCGAATGTAAATAGTTGCAAGTGTTACTTGAAAATGACCTTTAATAAGATCACGTTTTAAATGTGCTTTGACTTGGCCATGGGGAGGTTCTGAAGTCTTGGTGTTGTGTGTGAACCTTGACTATTGTTGGGCCCGAAGTTCGATGGGGAGATATCCGAACCTTGACCACGGTTAGGCCTAAAGTTCGATGGAGGGATGTCTCGAACCTTGACCACGGTTGGGCCCGACGCTCGACGGGATTATTTGAACCTTGACCACCTGTTGGGTCCGAGACTCGATTGAGGTATGTCCGAACCTTGACCGCTCTTGGAGTCCGAGACTCGACCGGGGTGTCCGAACCTTAACCGCTCCCGAGTTTGAGACTCGATTGGGTGTATGAACCTTGACCGCTTCGGGTCCGAGACTCGAAGGGGTTATCCGAACCTTGACCGCTATTAGGCTTTAAGCTCAAAGGAGATGTCCGAATCTTGACTACTTGTTGGGCTCGAAGCTCGACATGGGATGCCTATACCTTGACCGTTGTTAGGTCCGAAGCTCGACGTCTATAAACTTTCGTTGAAATAGGGATGGATACTTATCTTCGTATAGAAATTTTTGCCTAGACTTGGTCATTAGATGACCTGAAATTTAGGGAACGCCTACTTGAAAATATGATGTTCCATGAGGTTATGTGCCTCATTCTAAATTTGAGCTTTTAGTTTGAGTTCTAATAGGTCCTTTGTTTGTATTCTTGGAGTTTTTATATGATCCTTTCAATTATGAGCCCCCATGTTCTTATTGGGTGCTTGTGTTTGCTCTTCTTAAATGTTACAGAGTTGGTAAGCTTTGATATTCTTGGTTGAATTTCTTTGAAGGTGGAAATGTCGGTGACCTTCGATGTTGACTCGATAAATGATGCTCGATTGAATAATTCCTTGTAGGGTGCTTTGTTATTAATTTTTATATTTTGAGGAGTTTGACTCATACAAAGGAGATGGATGCAAGAATCTATTCTAAGAACAAATGCATTCTTTTATTAAGATGATGCAAAAATTTTTAAAAAGACAGACAAAATTACACTTTAGCCCCCACTTCACAAAGTAGAGCCTAAAGAAAATGTGTCACTTGAATTGTGATGTATTGCTACCGGCGGATCATGAACCGTAGACTTGATGGTTTGGGGTTGAATCAGAATGGCATGCTTCTTGATTGAATTTTTCTTCTCTGCGTGTGGCGAAGTGGCTTTGAATTTGGAAATTTGAAATTGGGTCACAAGATTAGGTTTGGGGCCGGACCTCATGGGCTTCCCAAAGTATTCGCTATAGCAGAAATCAGGCCTTCGTAGTTAAAAAGGGAATAGTCGATTTCGTTTTTTTCCTTTTTTAGAAAAAAGAAAAGAAAATAGACATAGAATGGATATGAAAAAGGGAAATGCATACTTTATTAGTATCCTTGATGAGTGATAGGCTCATTGGATGATCTTCCGACTGGTGTAAGTTGTTGTGGATACATGTTCCTCTTCTATGAGCATGCCAAGCATCTCCGAGTGTTTTGAAGTCCATGATAGGCAAGAACTTCGAGTGCTGATGCTAGGCAGGTTGTAGGTTCTTGATGATGAGTCTAACATGATCCTTTTAGAAGGTCCATCAGTCATGTGGGCAGCCTTTTCCATCTAGCGAGTGAGGAAGTCGGGAAACTCTCTTCGTCTCCTTACTTGATCAACTCTAAGTCTCGAAAAGTAACCGGCATATCGGTATTGTACGAGTATTAATATGAGAACTCCCTGCAAAGATCTTGCCAATTTGTGACATTATGTGAGTCAACAGACATTGTACCACTCCATGACGTCTTCATCAAACGTCCATAGGAAGATGACATGGTATGTGTTTTTCGATACATATGCTTTAGAGTCATTACCCCTATAAAGTTCCTTACATGGTAAGGGTTTTCAATCCCATAGAATTTGATGTCGGGCATGGTGAATTTTGAGGGCAATTTTCCTTTAGGGATTGAAGTGAATCCCTTAGCCAAATAGTAATCTTTGAACATTAATCCCTTAACATCTTCTCTATCTAATCTATTTATGTATCAGATTGAGGTTTGGACCGAGGTTCGAGGCGGGGTTCTCCTTCTTTTGATTTCTTCTTTAGTTCTTTGAGTACGAGCTCAAGGGTTTCTGCTATTGACTCAATCTTCTTATCTTGAGCCTCAATCTTAGCTTCCAATTTTACAGCGAGACTCCTTAAATAAGGTCATGATCGGAGTTTGTTCTGGTTTGTTGGCCATTTTGGAGGAGGGTTGCGCTTTGACCTGGGGTGAAGCACTCGGTGTTACTGGTAAAGGTGCAGGACGTACTAGTGTGCTATGTGCTGATGTTGTAGAAAACTTCTTATTTCCTAGCTGCTTCATGCAAGGATTCGCAATTTTAGTAGGATTTCCTGTCCTGCATCTCAAAAGAGTATGCGCTCGGGATTGGCTCGTGGAAAAATTTTTAGGGGAGATGGGGCTTAAGTGCTTGACTCGAGGAACAACCGATCCTAAGAGAAAAGAAAATTATATGTTCTTTTATTTGGATGCACATAAAGAAATGCAAACTAACCAAAATGAAATGCGATGATGCAAATGAAGTCTCTTAAATTGGGATGAATTTGAGTTGGCTAAGTGCAAACAAAGACTCACCTAATATGAGATGAATTTGATTTGGCTAAATGCAAACAAACGACTCACCTACTTTGAGATGAATTTTAATAATTGGCTAATGCAAACAAAAGATTCACCTAATTTGAGATGAACTTGAAATTTGGCTAATGCAAAAATGGACTCACCTATTTGAGATGAATTTAAAATTTGGATAAATGCAAAATGGACTCACATATTTGAGATGAATTTTAAATTGGGCTAATGCAAATAAAACACTCACTATTTTGAGATGAATTTAAAATTTGGCTAATGCGAAATGGACTCACTTATTGAAGATGATTTTATTTTTGGCTAATGCAAAAATGAAATGAATGGACTCCACTTAATTGAGATCATTTTATTGTTGGCTAAATGTAAAAGGGACTCACCTAATTTATGATGAAATTTAAATTTCAATAAAATGCACAAAATGGACGGACTCAAAGTTTTATTATTTTTTTATTTTTTTTTTGCACCCATGCAAGGATTACTTTAGCATTCCTCACCTATCCCTAAAGGCTCATAAGTAGATGATTAAATCTAAACAATCATATGAAGACTCAAACATTTCTCAATGCATTTCTGAGTTGCACTAAACAAGTCGAGTATAACAACCCCATGCTTTTAGAGTTTTGATTCCAAGGCATTCTCGGCATCACGTAAACTCCTTTGAGTAAAATAAGTATCTTTCTGAGTGATACATCGTTTACTTAGTACTTTTGTTGCTTATCTGTTTTTGACTCAGAAAAATGGTTCTTTATTCCGAGTCCATCTTCACTCAGATTTATCGCAGACTAATGTTTCGTCTTTTTCTCACTCGAACCTTACTTACGTCTACAAGCTCTATTTATGTTAGAGTGAATCTCCTTAGTCTCGTTTCATGCTTAGTCAATATCAAGTTTTTCTCACTCGATATTCTTTATAGAACTTGCTCTATCGCTTAGACTAAGTCGATGGAATTCCGAGTATCATGGATATTGGACTCGGAAGATTCCACTTCATTTCGACTTAGATAATCAATTGCGTAATTATCATAATTATTTTATTATCTCGTGTCTAACTTCGGACCAAAGTATTTTATGCTTTGAGAACCAGAATTGATTTACTTTTGTAGGTTATTCATTCGAGGATACACCTTTTCAAACTACAAAAGTAGCCGAGCTCGAACGTCAAATCACCAGCAGATATGGCTTTTCACCTTCCTCGCTTTAGTCCCGGAAGATTGTGTCGAAGTCGTCCGCTTCCATATCCGGAAAACCTGGAACGCTAAGCTTAACGGTGGTTTCCACCTCATTTTTCAAGACACAACCGATGGTTTTGGGACTTCCAAGAGAGTTAAACCGTTGTCCAACGTTCATATTTCAACGGATACTTTCGAGTTACTCGGAAAACTCTTATCAACGGTCACAGAGGACTCTCGGTCAGCAGATGAAGATAACGGCTACTCGCTCGGTCATCTATAAATAGAAGCCACTTCACAAGACTTGAAGATTGCCGAATCTATTTGTTAATACACATACTTGAGAAAAGTCATTGTATTTACTCGCAATCTTCTACTTACAACTCCCATTCCGTAATTCATTGCTTTCGAGTTGTAAGGTCTTGTACTCGATTACAAACTCTTCTTACATTCTTTGTAAGGTCCCTTGACTAAGTCAGTAAAGGTTAACTCAACTTAGTTGTCCCTAGCTGTAAGGGTTATCTCGGCTAGGAAGTACTAGATCGGATAAGGTAACTTCGAGTCTAGGAAAACTTGTATAGAGTTGTCCAAGGGAGAAACTCGGGTTCGATCGGTTCACGGTATTTTGTGGACTCAAAATAGTGGATTTGACTTCGTGTCCGGATTGACACGGACCGTGGTTTTCTGCCCCAGGAGGGTTTCCACGTAAAATCTAAAGTGTCTTCTTTCCGAGTTCATTCTAGACTCGATCGCTTTCTTGCTCTTGTTTCTTTTGATTCATTGCTTTCGAGTCCAATCTTTTCGACTCGTTTATAGACTCGAAACCGCCTTTGTCTCTTTTCTAAGAAAAAGAGTGTGTTTTCAAAAAGAATTTTCTATCACCCTATTCACCCCCTCTAGGGTGACTCGGACTCTCCCCGAGCAAACCTTCAAAGCCATGAACATTCTTATGTGCGCCATAAGCTCGGAAGAATACAACCGAGTCTCTGCATGTGACTCTGCTAAAGAGGTGTGGGATACCTTAGTCAACACCTACGAAGGTACGAGTCGGGTGAGACAAGCGAAGATCAGCCGAGTATCTTAACAAATATGAGCTTTTCAAAATGGAGCCGGAGGAGAATATTACTCGAGATGTTCATTCGCTTCACCGAGATCACCAACAATCTCAAATCTCCGGGAAAGAAAATCTCCCATGAAGAGATGAGCCGGAAAATTCTCGAAGCTTACCCAAGAGACGATGGGGTCCTAAGGTGACTGCCATAGAAGAGGCTCGGAACCTTTCACTCTTGAAGCCAAACAAGCTCATCGGAAAGCTTTTAACACATGAGATACATCCGGAAGAAGAAGATGCTGAGGGTACTACCAAAAGGAACATTGCGCTTAAAGCCTCGGAATCCAAAGAAGCAAGTCCGAGCTCTTCCGACTCGAAGATGATCCCATGGCACTTATTGCAAGAGGCTTTAAGAGAATGATGAAGCATAAAAGATGGGACAAAAGACCAAAAGAAGAATTCTACAAGAAAGACAAGAGAGATAGAAAAGGTAAGTTTTCTTCTCCTTCAAAGTTGTCTTTGTCTAAGAATTCTGGATGTTTTCAATGTGGCAAGCAAAGACCACATAGTCAAGGACTGTCCAAAAAGAAAAAGGGACAGGAAGAAGAAAAAGGCCATGATGGCAACATGGAGCGATGAGGACTCATCGAAGACGACGAGGACTCGGATGACTCAAAGTGTCTAATGGTAATCTCCGACTCGAAGCTGAAAGAGAGTCGGACTCGGACTCGGACAATGAGGAAGCTGATCCTTAAGAGGTAATAAACTACTTCCTCAAATTTTCCAAAGTTGATTTAGCTAAATACATCTTTACTTTGGAAGAAAAGTCCAATTCCGATTCTTCTCATTTCAAAGAACAACTTGAGTCAATCACTTCGAGAGCACTCGCTTTGGAAAAACGAATTAGAAAACCGAGACTCACACTCGGAGAACTCAAGAAAAGTGCTCAAGCTAATGAGACCGAGTCCGAGGTACTCAAGAAAGAAAATGAGCGACTAGAGTAGAAGCTCACTAAGTCTCAAGATCCGGTTTTAAAATTTACTCAATGTCGAAGAACCTTGACATGCTCTTAGGATCACAAGTGTGTCTCTTTTCGAAAAGAAGGTCTTGGTTTCAACAAAGAGGAAGAATCTAATTCTTACTCGAATTGTTCAAAAGGATTCCCGAACCGTAAAGTTCAGGAAAGCCGAGCACGGTCCCATTCACGTAAATGAAAGGAGGACCAAGCCCGGAACTCGTTTACAAAAGGAAACCATGTTCTCCTATTTCAAAAGGAAAATTTTTCGGAAAGAAAGAGACACAGACTCGGTTCTCGAGAGGAAGACTCGGAATCGGACAAAACCTAAAGTCATTCAAATCTGGGTTCCAAAACACCTTCTTCCTCGAAAAGGACCACAATAAAAATGTTACTGGGTTCGTTAGAGGAAGTGAGAAGGGTTAGATTCTCTTTGTTTTGCAGGTAACTCGAAGTGATCAAAAAGACACCGGTATCTTGACAGTGGATGCTCACGCCATATGTCGGGAGATGCAGGACTCTTTTCCGAGTTGAATAGACATAGAGGAGGTAAAGTTACTTTTGGAGATGATAGCAAGGGCAAGATCGTGGGGATTGGCAAGATTGGGAAAGGAAGCAATCTGGTCAGCCCAAGTATATCTTGTCCAGGGATTGAAATATAATCTGCTCAAGCATCTCTCAACTATGTGACAAAGGTCAAGAGGTAAGATTCACTCGGACCAATTGCACTATTTCGATGTCTCTACCAAAGAGATCAAGCCGTCAGGTAAGAGATCGGGTAATACATACATCATCCCTCTTTCCGACCCAAGTCGAATCTATCTTGTTTAAAAGCGTCTCTCCATGATGATTCTTAGACTTGGCATCGTAGATTAGGCCATATCAGCATGCATACTATAAAGAAATTAGCATCTAATGGTTTAGTTAGGGGCTTACCTAACTGTATTTTTGAGAAAGACAAAGTATGTGAAGCATGCACTCGAGGGAAACAAGTCAGATCTTCATTCAAATATCTCGAAGACAGCTTCCACATCCAAAGTACTTGAATTATCGCATATGGATTTATGCGGTGAAATCCCCGTAAAGAGTCTCGGAGGTAAATCTTACATACTTGTCATTATTGATGATTTTTCACGATTTACCCGGGTGTGTTTTCTTAAGCACAAAAATGAAGCATTCAAGGAGTTCAAGCAAGCTCTGCAGAAAGATTCAAGTTGAGTCTCGGACTCGGATTCAAAAGATTCGAACCGACCATGGAAGGGAGTTCGATTACTCGGAATTCTCGTAGTTTTATGACAAAAATGGAATCTCTCACAACTTCTCAGCACCCGTAACTCCTCAACGTAATGGAGTAGTAGAGAGAAAGAACAGAACCCTTGAAGAAATAGCAAGGACGATGATGATTGAGCACAACTTGCCATACTATTTCTGGGCGAGGCAAGTAAACACAGCCAACTACACTCTAAACAGATGCCTCATCGGACCCATTCTGAAGAAAACACCCTATGAACTCTACAAAGGGAAGAAGCCAAAGATTTTATATTTCGGACCTTTCGGATGTAAGTGCTTCGTTCACAACAATGGTAAGGATCATCCGACCAAGTTCGATGCTCTGGTCGACGAAGGTATTTTTCTAGGTTACTCCTCTCATAGCAAAGCTTATCGCATTTACAATAATCATACTAACAAAGTGGAAGAAAGCATCCACGTAGTATTTGATGAGCTTGAACAGGAGAAGCCAAGTAAGTCTTCATACTCGAACCGAAGCTCGAAAGGAGGATGACGAAGTTGAGCCTACAAAGACTCGGACCCAACATGCTCGAATGAAGTCACTCGTAACGAGGAAACTCGGAATGAGACGCCAAGAACTGGCTCGTAACGAACAAGTCAATGAAGGAGATCACTCGAACAAGCTTCGAAGATCAAGCCGCTCAACCCACAAACCCGGTGAATCAAAGAACTGGTAAAGCCTTCAAATTCACTTCTAGTCATCCTCAAGAAAACATTATTTATGATATCAACAAGTGGGGTAAGAACTCGTTCCTCTCTTCACAATCTATGTGCATTCACCGCATTCATTTCATTAACTCGAACCCAAAATGCACTAGAGGCCCTTAACGAACCGGAATGGGTAGAGGCCATGCAAGAGGAACTTAATCAATTCGAGAGAAACCAAGTCTCGGACTCGACCAACCGACCTTCCGACCACCCAGCTTATAGGAACCAAATGGGTTTTCGAGAACAAACTGGATAAGGGTGGAGTGGTAGTCGAAACAAGGCTAGACTTGTGGCTCAGGGATATAATCAAGAAGATGGAATTGATTGTGGGGAAACCTTTGCACCTGTAGCCGAATCGAAGCCATTAGAATATCGTTGGCATTTGCATCCAAGCATGCATATTAAATTATATCAAATGGATGTTAAGTGTGCCTTTCTCAATGGTTTTATTGAAGAAGAAGTTTATGTCGAGCAGACCTCCCGGTTTTGAAAACTCGGAATTTCCAAATCATGTTTTCAAACTTCAAAAGGATCTCTATGGTCTTAAGCAAGCCCCTCGAGCTTGGTATGAAAGACTCGAGTAGCTTCTTGGTTCAAAATGATTTCAAAAGAGGTCAGATCGACAAGACTCTAATCATAAAGACCAAAGAGAAAGATTTTCTTATTGTTCAAATCTATGTTGATGATATTATTTTCGGTGCTACTAATGAATTTCTGTGCCGAGAATTTTCCGAGTTGATGAGTCAAGAATTCCAAATGAGCATGATGGGAGAACTCAATTTCTTCCTTGGGTTGCAAATCAAACAAGACAAAGATGGAATCTTTGTTCATCGATCAAAATACACCAAGGAACCGCTGAAGAAATATGAACTTCAAGATGCAAAGCACGCATCTACACCAATGAGCAAGCAAGTATAAAGCTTGACTCGGACGAGAAAGGTAAAGCAATAGATCGAAACTCTATCGAGGTATGATTGGATCTTTGCTATATCTTACTTCAAGCAGAGCTAGATATAATGTTCGAGTGTTTGTTTATGCGCAAGATTTCAAGCTAATCCAAAAGAATCACATCTCACTGCGGTGAAGAGAATTTTCAGATATCTTGCAGTACTCGGAATTTAGGTCCGTGGTATTCCAAAGACTCGAACCGACTCGACCGGGTACTTAGACGCGGACTACGCAGGATACAAAGTTGATCTAAAGAGCACATCCGGAGCTTGCCAATTTCGGGTCAATCCCTAATATCTTGCCACTCAAAGAAACAAAACTCAGTAGCTCTATCAACTGCGGAAGCTGAATACATTGCCGCTGGAGCTTGTTGCGCTCGCATTCTTTGGATAAAACAACACTTGAAGGATCTTGGACTATTCCTCAACTCAATCCCAATCATGTGTGACAACCAAAGCGCAATCAGCATCACTAAGAATCCTGTCCAAAGCATTCAAAAACAAAGCATATTGAGGTCGGTATCACTTCTTACGCGATCACTCGTAAAAGGGTGATATTGAGCTTAAGTTCATTCCTACTAATCTTCGATTAGCGGATATCTTTACTAAGCCTCTTGGTGAAGATCAATTTTGTTTTATTCGGAATGAGCTTGGCATGTTAAATGCTTAATTACGTGCTATGTGCTTTCGTGTTAATAACAATTAGTTCGGTTGATTCGGTGATACTGGGCTGATAGTTATTTCGTGTTTCGAGTCACTCGGAAATCTTTCGAGTTAAACTAGACGTAGAGAAATTTGGACATCAAATTTTCTGAAGCTATCTCTAGAACAGATGGAGAGTTTCGGATTATATTTTCAAAATCTTTTCCTCTTTCTTTCTCGAGCGCTACGATCAAATCGTAACCGTAGATTTCAAACTGTTGGTTTCTCAACCGTAGAAGAAGAACCGTCACACCGGTCTTTGGTGACTCGATGGACAAGCTGAGTCGAACGGAGTTACTTAATGGATAGTGGACGGGCGCGCTTATTTTCTATAAATAACGACTATCCATCTTCATCTCGGTATTCTAAAACTCCATCTCTCTCAAAAGAAACTTCTCGCGGAAGATTACTACGTGAACAGTCCCTCTTGATAGTCCGCAAACATCGAAGAAGCTCTCTCTCACTCTCTCGTAAGTTTCGACTACTCTCATCACTCTTTCTTCTACTTTTTCTATTTTCTTCTCTTCTACACCTCCTTCTCTCTTTCAGTCAAAAAGCTTCATCTTTTCTCTCCTTCTCTCACAATGCCTAAACGCGGAAACCATCCCGACTTCCAGGTTTCTCCCTCCTCCAAAAAGCCTCGCACCAACAAGCCGAAAGCTCAACCCCTTCCAAACCCGTTGTCACCCAAGCACCTTGCGTTGGACGACAAATTCTTCCCAACAACCAAATTCTCCTGGTTGTCCAACATCCAAACCACTCGGAGTCTACCAATTCTTGTGTTTCAGTGAGTTCATCTATCCCGAACTCGTTTCGAGTTCTATGCTCACCTCACTCACTCCGAAAATGTTCTAACCTCTAGGGTTCGAACATTACTCGTTCAGTATCAACTCTTCCCTCGCTCCACCGCCCGTTCAAAGTTTCTTCTCTTTTCTTGAACAGCAACCCTATCCCTTTCACTGAAGTCGCCGACGTCTTCTTTGAAAAGTACGCAAAAGAATTCCCGGGTCCGGAAAGAACTTTTCGTGACTCGATTGAAGTCGAAGTTAGGCTTCAGTGCTTTCTGCCGATGAGAACCTTCTTCTCACAGACATTCTAGCAAGGAGAACCCCAACTCCAAGCACCTTAAAGCCCTCTTCGATATCCTGGAGGGATACGAAGTCGACCTCTTCCCCTTCATCATTGAGCGGATGGCCGCTGTGCCAGCTCAACTCCAAACCAAGAAGAACACCTCCCTTCCTTTCGGTGCTCTTTTCACCCTCGTTTTCAAACAATTTCAAGTTCCTCTTCCCTCCGACCCAAACGCGGTGTCCGAGGTAGCCATTGTGGTCGGCAAGAAGGAACTCCGGGGTACGGATACCAGAAACCGACCCCGGTGTCCGGGTTCACAACTCGGAGCCGAGGCCCCCTTCTCCTCCTCGGACTCGGAAATCAACCCCTCTCCCTCTTCCCTCTCGCACTGGTGGTGCCTCCACCTCAGGTCCCTCCAAATCTCTCTCTGCCCTCTTGTCCCCTGCTTTCATAGACAAGATCAGCTCCGTGTCTTCTAAACTCGAGAGACATGCTTAGGGCTTTCAAGTTCTGTCCTCCAATGTCCGACCATCAACCAAAAGATCGGTCGAGTCCCAAATCCGAGAGCAGCAGTCTCTCGTTCTTGAGATGAGGGAGCTGGTCCAGGAGCAAAAGGAGCTGGTCGAGCTCCATAGAGAGAGAGGGTCTAAGGCGGCTCGAGACCAGGATGACTCGGACGCGTCCGAAGCATCTTCGAGCCCAGCACTGACCTCCTCGGACAGCGAGGAAGCCGAGGAAGAAGAGGAAGAAGCTGCAGATGCAGCAGAAGATGCTCGAGGAACCCGCGGCCGAGGCAGGCCCTTCCGGGCAAAGGGAAGAAGAGGCCGTGGCAACCGCTGAGGGTCAATCTGCTCCCCAAGAGCAAATCATCAGTACTCGGCTCGGACGGCAGTCCGAGTGGGTCGAAGACCTCGCCCTCCAGCTGGGTCGGACAAAGCAGCCCCTCCAGCCCACCGAGGTCCCAAGGGAAGAACCCCTTGATCCACTTTCTCCGGGTCGCCCACTCGTAGCCGAGCCCCGAGGACAATTCTGGTTCTCCCTTCGCCGCGCTCAAGCACATCGTCAAGATCATATCGGCGCCGGTGCACCTCCGCCTCCACTCGGATATCCCCCGTCCCTCGTAGGAGCCATGCACCGAGTCACAATTCCTCGGTGTCTCCGTTTTCTCGTTTTATGTTTTGTTTCTGTCCGGACATCTTAGTTGTATTCATTGTTCCTTTTCTCCCTTTCTTTTCTTGTTGTCTTGTTTTTGCTGAAAGGCAAGGGGAGAACTAGAGTCGAAACTGGTTGTCTTGTTTAGGGGAGTTTTTCCGCCCCTTCTTGAAATTTTAATGAAGCAATGCATTTCTCTATTATCTTCTAAGTTCGGTTTTGCCTTGCTTTATTTTCCGAGATAATGTTGAAAGCATACCTTATTTTATTTTGCTCCGATATACTATATATTGCTCCGATTTATTCAGTATGTCTTACTCACGCAAACCACTCGGAATCATTTTTTTCTCTAACAAAGTTTCGTTTAAGTATGGAATGTCTTTCATCAAAAAGGGGAGATTGAAGACTCGGACGTTTCTCAATGCATTTCGAGTTGCACTAAACAAGTCGGTATAACAACCCCATGCTTTTAGAGTTTTGATTCCAAGGCATTCTCGGTATCACGTAAACTCCTTTGAGTAAAATAAGTATCTTTCTGAGTGATACATCGTTTAATTAGTACTTTTGTTGCTTATCTGTTTTTGGCTCGGAAAAATGGTTCTTTATTCCGAGTCCATCTTCACTCGCATTTATCGCAGACTAATGTTTCGTCTTTTTCTCACTCGAACCTTACTTACGTCTACAAGCTCTATTTGTGTTAGAGTGAATCTCCTTAGTCTGTTTTATGCTTAGTCTATATCAAGTTTTTCTCACTCTGATATTCTTTATAGAACTTGCTCTATCGCTTAGACTAAGTCGATGGAATTCCGAGTATCATGGATATTGGACTCGGAAGATTCCACTTCATTTCGACTCGGATAATCAATTGCGTAATTATCATAATTATTTTATTATCTCGTGTCTAACTTCGGACCAAAGTATTTTATGCTTTGAGAACCAGAATTGATTTACTTTTGTAGGTTATTCATTCGAGGATACACCTTTTTCAAACTACAAAAGTAGCCGGCTTCGAACGTCAAATCACCAGCGAGATATGGCTTTTCACCTTCCCTCGCTTTAGTCCCGTAAGATTGTGTCGAAGCTGTCCGCTTCCATATCCGGAAAACCGGAACGCTAAGCTTAACGGTGGTTTCCACCTCATTTTTCAAGACACAACCGATGGTTTTGGGACTTCCAAGAGAGTTAAACCGTTGTCCAACGTTCATATTTCAACGGATACTTTCCGAGTTACTCAGAAAACTCTTATCAACGGTCACAGAGGACTCTCGGTCAGCAGATGAAGATAACGGCTACTCGCCTGGTCATCTATAAATAGAAGCCACTTCACAAGACTTGAAGATTGCCGAATCTATTTGTTAATACACATACTTGAGAAAAGTCATTGTATTTACTCTCAATCTTCTACTTACAACTCCCATTCTGTAATTCATTACTTTCTAAGTTGTAAGGTCTTGTACTCGGTTACAAACTCTTCTTACATTCTTTGTAAGGTCCCTTGACTAAGCTATAAAGGTTAACTCAGCTTAGTTGTCCCTAGCTGTAAGGGTTATCTCAGCTAGGAAGTACTAGATCGGATAAGGTAACTTCGAGTCTAGGAAAACTTGTATAGAGTTGTCCAAGGGAGCAACTCGGGTTCGATCGATTCACGGTATTTTGTGGACTCAAAATAATGGATTTGACTTCGTGTCCGGATTGACACGGACCGTGGTTTTCTGCCCCAGGAGGGTTTCCACGTAAAATCTAAAGTGTCTTCTTTCCGAGTTCATTCTAGACTCGGATCGCTTTATCGCTCTTGTTTCTTTTGATTCATTGCTTTACGAGTCCAATCTTTTCGACTCGTTTATAGACTCGAAACCGCCTTTGTCTCTTTTCTAAGAAAAAGAGTGTGTTTTCAAAAAGAATTTTCTATCACCCTATTCACTCCCCTCTAGGGTGACTCGGACTCTCCCCGAGCAAACCTTCATCATACTCATCCAAGGATGCAAATGAAGAGAAAGGGACCACCGAAACAACCAAGGGTCTATGGTCAAAAGAGGGGTAAATCTAAGTAGGATACATGGTGACTCATAGTCCGAGGATTTAGTCCTCCATGGGGTGCACAACGAGGAAAAATGCATTGAATCCTCGGTGCCTCTCTCGTAAGCCGAGAGTGTGTGCTATAAGGGAAGAGGTACCACCTCCATTGGCAATCAAGCTTAGTTAGGCCCCTATAACATAGTGGGAGCCTCTTTCCAAAAGTGTTTTCAAGGAGGTAAAACCTAATGGTCCACCAACAAAAATAAACTATGTTCAAGGGTTGCTTAAAATGCAGGATGTCTAATACAAATACATTATTAAAACTCACTACTCAAATTTTCAAGTTTTGTCCTCTTAGAGAGAAATTTAAGAAGGGTTTTTTGAGAGTGGAAGTGAAGGAGAGTGAAGAGAAGAGAGACTGAGATAAGTCATTATAAATGAGGGGGTTTCCCAGCTGATTGGTGTGAAATTAATGGAAGAGGTACCCTCTATTTATAGCAATTTTGGGGTTGAAAAACCCTAAAAATTGAGCTCATCCGCAAGCTAAACAATTTAACCGTGTATGTATTTTTGGAAAAAGGATAAAGGGAAAAATCAGACCTTTGAACTTGTTAAAATGACACAACTCATAGGGATCTAGGGACCACTCGCCAATCCAAAACGATGTCGTAAGGACGTTTGGGAGCGTGTGTCACGTCTAGCCGCTAAAAGAGGTAAACCGTTGTGTTTGAGCAGGTTGGGAGACCGGCGCCGGTTCGGATCCTGGTTGGGAGTCCGAACCTATCTTAGGTCAGCCAAAGAAATGGTTTGTGGGACGGCCCAATCCCAGAAAAATGAAAATGCTTGTTTTGTGATGATGAATGGCTTTTTGTGGGCTTCTAGCTTCCGTTATGCTATTTTAGTCCGATCATAACTCGAATTCGCAAACGAGACTGGGATTTCATCACCCGGGCTAAATAAATAAGTAAAAGAGAGAAGGATGTTTTTAGGTGTCTACATCAGCCCAAGGGAATGCACGATGGGCTATCTTTATGCGATGGTTTTCTTTTTGTGGGCTAAATTAGGATTCGTTACTCTGCTTAGTCCAATCTCCACCTGAGCACACAAATGAGGCTGAGTATTCATCACATGGCCAGCAAAATAAATAAACTAAGTAAAATGGAAAATCACGACACTTTTTAGGTGTCTACAATAACAAACCGCAAAATTAAGAAAAAAATAATTCCTAAATTCCGCATAAGAACCTCCATATTAACACTAGCAAGTAGCAACCTTGTCTATCTTCTTCAACAACATGAAGATAGAAGATCCACCTTATCATAAACATAGAAAAATAGGGAAAAACTTAAATATGTCAAATGAAGAATTTGTTGCAAATAAAAAAATGTCAAATCAAACGTAATGCGACAATATCAAAGAAGTTTCAATATCAAACTTACTGACATCAATGAGATGCAAACGTTGGATTCTCTACAAAATTTAATTTAGCATGAAGATACAATACCTACTTTTCCCCTTCTTGCATTCACTGATTAAATTAAGCATGAACTACTACCTAGGTGATTTCGAGTAAATTCGAGCCAACGATATTCGAGTACATGATCTTTAGAGGCGTTTATCGGTATGTAAACCAAGTTGGTTATCCAATTGTGGCCCATACTTAACTCAATCATTGTTGTCAAAGATCAAAACTACATGCAAACGGAGAGATAGTTCAAGCTTTTCAACTTAGGGCATGTTCGAACTTATATACAAAACGCACATAAACATAAACAAAAAAAAAAAAGAAGCCATTTCACAATAGCATATCTTGAGTAGCTTTTTGAGTTGACTTTTTCAATATTATATATTAAATAAATTTTGTTGACCAAAAGTTGATAATAATTACATCAATTGTCATGCCCCCATTAAAACCTTATTTGCTATTATTTCTTTGTTCCTATCACACACCACTACCACTGAAATTTCTTTCTCGCCTCCCTTTAACTTCATAAATGAAGAAATATCTTACACTCAACTCCATTGAAATTTAGAAATCAAGGTGTTCTATTGAAACTCATCATTGAAGGTAATTTCTCAGCTCTGTATTTCCTTAATAATCTAAAGGTATCATCCTTATTGATATTTTAGCTTTCTATTTTTAGCTCTTCATTTGGTTAATAATTTTTCTAGCTCTCCTTAAAAATGTTGATGGTTTTTTTAATCAATAAATGAGTTAATCTTGGAAATATTCGTCACTATTTTCACGAGAAAAAAAAAAAGAGCTTTGAGTGTTGAGGAGACATTAGTTCACTCTGAATACTATTATAAGCATTTCACGACCTTGGATATTAATATCGCCTATTCGAGTGGTCATTTTTTTTAGATAATTTAATTCTCATTACAAGAAAATTGGGTAAACAATAAAAAATTAATATCATATAATAATAAATATCAAATTTGAGTGGTTATTTATGCGTTAATTCATATTGGAGAAACAAAAATACAAATATCCAACTAATCAAAATTATAGGCAAAAAAGTAATTATCAAATAACCTTGTGAGAAACAGACTAAGTTTACCAAATATTTTTTTTAACAAACAACTAATACAAATAACTAACATAAAAGTTGACACAAACAACTAACAGCAGACTATCAGCCGATCGCCAAATAGGACCATAATATTCTTACTATGTAAAATACTAAAACTTTAACCCCTCCCGAAAAGATATGAAAATTTTACCATAGTTGAAAAAATTTTCAACTATAATAGTTGACAAATCTAGACTGTTTATTAAAAAACATATCTGAACCATTAATTTATTTTAACCATAGTTAATTGTTATTTTCTCTCTCCTTGTAAATTGATTCTACTATGTATATCTCTACAAACCAGATGCATCATTCTCATGTCTTCTTTCTCTCGTGGCCCTCTCTCTCCAGTGCATGACCCTCACTCTCGCTCTTCCTTATCCATGCCCGGAGCACCCATCCCTATTGCTTTCCCTCATCCATGCCCAGGATGACCTCCATCTCGCTCTCTCTCTCATTGTCACGTCCCTTTCTCTTATCCT
Organism: Talinum fruticosum; assembly: GCA_021018815.1. Lineage (NCBI taxonomy): Eukaryota > Viridiplantae > Streptophyta > Magnoliopsida > Caryophyllales > Talinaceae > Talinum > Talinum fruticosum. The sequence continues at coordinate 6,523,366 of JAITYX010000010.1, read as the reverse complement.
CCCTCATTCGTGGGGTGCCTCTAGCTCTCCTCCCTCTCTCCCATCCTCTCTCTCGCTAAAAGGTAGTATAAGCGGTGTGTTTGGTTGTGGATTAGGGGTCGTTGAAGTGCCGGATCGAGATCGAATGTGGTTGGAGTAATATTGCTCTTTCACACATGCCCTCTCGGAATTCATTGAAGCGGCAGATTGAGATGGAGATGGAAAACTGCTCCGGAATTTAATAGTTGTGCTCAATTTGTGAAGTTTAGGTAATCTTCTAAAACTTAAAATTTTGACAAATTACAAAGGCAACTTTACAAGCATAATTTCACTGATATTGAAAAGGCCTTCTTAGTTTCTATGCTATTCTGGTCATAGAAACCCATAGTTGATTCCATGATAGGAATGAATTTGTTTTCCCGAATGCCCGACTATATTGGTTAAGCGATGACAGATTTGGGCATTTGTTGTATGAGAGAAAGTAAAGCAAAAATATGTAGTCGGGATTGACAAAATGAGCTTGAAACTAATCAACATTTCTTATTGCATTGTAAATTTCCTTACTTGTAAAAGAATGGATATATTTGATTTGCTTAATCCCCTCTAATTTTGGGGTTGTTGAATACCCCTCCAATTTCGAGTTGCTTGTTTCTTGATTTTGTTTTCGGACTATCTATCCGTGGAAGGAAAGGGCCTCTAAGTTGTTTGTTGAATGTGGATTTAATTGATTTTTTAGATTCTTGCATGGAACTTGCTCTGGTTGAAGCTTAGATTGTTGTAGTGCTTATAGTGTCCTTATTCCAGTAGTTTATTTCGAGCATCGTAATCCCCCACCCTCCCCCATCTAAAAATGGATCTCTTTGCCTCCCATATGCTTGTGTTATATCATTTTTTCCGCTTGTTTGTAAAACAAGGAATTGTGAAAGGCTTGACTATATATACTTGAGGAGCCAACCTTCACAAGATTTGAAGGCGGACCGTTTCATCTAATGTGAAAATTGTATAAGATTTTTAATTTATTTGTGTAATGTAAGTATCTCACTCATCTCGCTCTTGATCAGTTTTTTGATGCCTTTTTACAACCTCGATAGTTTCACCCATTCTTTTAGGCATGTTCTATCTTACATGTGACATGTGGCTTGTAAGGCATAAGGCCTTGTTGGACCATTTTTTGTAGTGTTTCTTCCTACTATTGAAAGTTTGATTGTTTGGGCAGGAGGAGGCCATAGGAATTTTTATATTCACCCCGCTTGCTGTTATGGAAGAAAAGAACGAATACTAATGGAGCATCTTGTCCCTGTATTTAATTAAGAGTGAACAAGATTTACAAATTCTACATCCGATAAGATTGCAAAGCTTTGAACAATATTATTAGTTATGTGCATTCCTTGTGTTGTATTTATCCCTTACCCTCCTTGATAAGGGGTGTGTTATGTTATTTGTATAATGTTATTTGTTTTGTGTAAGGGAGAGACTAGCCCTGTGTGTGCCCCGACTTTTGTATGCAAATTTTGTTCTTGCTTTTTTCCCTCTAATTCTGTTTCGATTTGTATTTCTTATATTTATTTGGCTTTTTTTAGGGAGTGGTTATTGGACTAAAAATTTTGGATATCTCCTAAGAAATGAAGCATTTTTTTCAATGTTTAAGGCAGGTTTATATTATGTAATAATTTATGGAATAGTGATCTTTTGTACAATTTAGGTTGTTCGAGTGCAGCCAAGAGTTGTTTGCTCAAACAAAGTACAAGGAAGCTAATGTGCTTGTAGCTGAGTCGCCACGAGAAATCTTGCATAGTCGCCCCCCATAATAGAAAAAAACTAGAATTTTTCAAATTAAAGTTGATGTTGTAGGGTTGTCGAGTGGTGTTTGGCAGTTTATTACTAATATTATGTAGTGCGGTTATGTTTGTTTGAAATTTGATGTCATCCTTGGAGGATGTGAATGCTTGAGATTTGATGTAAACACAATGAAATGTATATATGTTACCTCCTACTTAGTAAAAAATGATATATTGGTGTAACATTATAATACATATTCTAGGACTCTTGGTACCTAGTGAAAAACTTGATATATTGGTGTAATATAGGAAGGCGAATGCATGGTTGATGGAAAAAGTATTCTTCTACAAACATCAAAATTCAAATGTTGTTGTTTTGCTAGGCCCCATCTGATTGGCAACATTTAATAAATAACAAGTATTAGGCACAATTTAGTAAATAATTATATGGTATTTTAGATTTACTTTATACAACACTTTGCCAAAAGGAATGTAAAAATGACAATATCAATAGAAATTCTTTAAACTCAATCAATATAATGATAGATGTTATTGTTACTTGACTATAGTTTACAACTTAACATTTGTTTTATACATTAAAAGGTTTTTATTATTTATTATTTTTTTATAATGTAATCATTAATTAATTTAGAAGAAAACTATATACATTTAATAAATAAAAATCTAGACCGTACCTTCAATTTTGGGCAAACTATGTTGTTAGAACCATAATTATAAAAAACCTTTTTACTAACTAAGTGACACCATAAATGTTAACCATGAAGATCACCACTTCATTTCATCCGAAATCGATACTCGATATTTCAAAAAAAAAAAAAAAAAAAAGAACATGGACATTTGAATCCTCCTTTTAAGATGGTAATACAAAATTTCCAAATGATGGCTCAATCCAACACCAAACCATGTAGTGCACCTGATATTCAACAAGGTTAATTATAAATTTCTCATAAATTTAATTTAAATATTTTCTTATTTAAATGTAATTTTATTTTGTTAATAAATTTAAATTTGAAAAAATAAAGAATTTTAATCATAATAAAACTTTGTTTTCCTTCTTCATTTGATTTTATAAATTAAAAAAATTATTTTGATACAGCATTCAAACTTATCATTTCTCCAAATTTTTGCTTTCCAATCTAGCAGCCGATATTGTGTGTGCATTATTTCTAAACGCTCAATTGGATCCACCCTAATTTTCCGGACTTAGGTAATTGTCCTGTTATGCATTGTATAGAACTGTCCAATCCTTGATTTACCAAAATATTAATGTCTAACAATGGATTATTTCTACCTAACAATGTGTTTCTTCACTATTACCACTACTACCACATGAGGTATCTATCTATGTCGTGAATTTTGTCGATTCTTTCTGGTGGGTATCTTACTCTAAATCAGTAACCAAAGCACAAATCTGTGCTTTGGAAGTTGCTAGTATGCCATACATACTTGCAGCATATTTGTTTTGGTGTTTCCCCTTTGAGTTTCTAATAAAATGCACCGAGTATTAAGCTTTTCGACTCTGGACCATGCATTGCTCGAATCAATGGCTTGACTCGCTTCCTTGATTTTGTACATTTTCCTCGAGTACCAACACACAGTAGTCATCCCTACCTTGCTGGTAATCCCAAATATTTTTCTGCTTCAAATAATGAGAATTAGTTCACTTAATTAGTCCGAATGTTTGCAATCATGGTGCTAGCAACTGAATATGGATTTTCTCCATCACGAAGTGTTCAAAATATAGCTAAGAATGTTTTTAAGATTCCTAACATATGTAACTAAGTACTAACATCAGGCCTAAAATAAGATTACATCTTAATAACCATTATATCCCAAAATGGCAAAAAATACCCAAAAAATAAAAGAAATTGATATGGATGAAGAACTGAAGGTAGTGATTTTGGAAATCAAACTTGGGCAATTATTACTTTCATAGAATTGCAACATTTCCTACATGCCTAACTTGCTCAAAGCCAAAACTTCCCTATTATGCACTTCCATCATCTTCTACGCATATTTCTTGCTTACAACTCGTCCGCACTTAGCAAACCCTACTTGCAGCAACTTGGGATGGAAAGTCTCCTTCACATGACATCTAAAACATGAATAAAAACTTCCTAACTTATTAAAGACCAAAAAAGATTAAACTTTTTCAAAAATAAAAAATTCTGCTCAAAACTACGAACCGAGAGTGCTAAATTTGGTTCACATGTAGGCATAGTGTTTTTCATCATTGATCACATTCCTTTACTATATTTTTGACTTGTCCAAAGCCCTGGCTTCCCAAACTACACTACCACTAAGTTTTATGCACATCTTTTGCTTGTAGTTGAACTTATGCTTCACTTAGTCCGAATGTTTGTAATCATGGTGCTAGCAACTGAATATGAATTTTCTCCATCACAAAGCGTTCAAAATATAGCTCGGAATGTTTTTAAAAGTCCTAACATTTGTAACTAAGTACTACCATCTAGGTCTATGGTACTCAAGAGACTCATAACTTACTCTCACTGGATACGCAGATATTGTCTATGCTGGGTACAAAGTTGATAGAAAAAGCACTTCAGCAGCCTGCCGGTTTCTAGGTCAATCCCTTATATCTTGGCACTCAAAGAAACAGAACTCGGTAGCTCTATCAACTGCTGAAGCTGAGTACATTGCAGCCGGAGCATGCTGTGCTCGGATTTTATGGATCAAGCAATACTTGAGAGATCTTGGACTTAAATTCAAATCAATTCCAATCAAGTGTGACAATCAAAGTGTGATCGGCATCACTAAGAATCCAGTTCAGCACTAAAAAACAAAGCATATTGAGGTCAGGTATCATTTTCTAAGAGACCATTCCGAGAAAGGTGATATTGAACTTGAATTCATTCCTACCATTATGAGCTTGGCATGATTAATGCATAATTATGTACTTCTCCGAACTACTTTGCATGTTTATGTGTTAAATGTCTAGTGTTTTTAATTTAATAATAATTAGTTCAGTTGATCTCGTGATACTGAGCTATGAGTTATTACTTATTTGCGGTTTCGAGTCACTCGAAACTTTACTTGAGTCGGACTCAAATTTTGAGAAAAATGGACATCAAACTTCGAAATCATCTTTAGATCGGTGGAGAATTTTAGAATTTTCTTTTAAAATCTCTCTTTTTCTCTCTATCTCTCGTGCGCATCAATGAGAGAACTAGCCATTGGGAGACAAGCACCGGAATTCTAACCGTTGGAGAGCGAGAATAGTCACACCGGTCCGAGGCAACCGTTGCGGAGGCTGGGTCGAACGAACATTGAAGGAAAATCCTTTCTCTATAAATAACATCCTTTTTCCTTCATTTCGATACTTTACTCTTCTACAGACTCTCTCTCTCTCGCTTACTACATCTCGACCAAGTTCACTGTTTTTAAGAAACGAACCGACGCTCAAGTCAAGTGAAAGCACCTCAAGTAAGCACCGATTGCTCTCGACTCTTTTTCTACTCTTTCATTTTCTTTTTACTCTCTCTCTCCTTCTTCAAGCTATCTCTCTATCTCTCTCTCAAAGTTCATCCTCTCTCTTGTCTTATTCAAACATGCCGAAAACAGACTTCTCACCTAGACTTTCTTGGTTCCGCCACTAAGAAACCTCACACAAAATGCCAAGAGGGTCCTTCAAACCCCTCTAAAATAATTGTCACCCAACACCTAATGTTGGATGACAAATTCTTTCTAACCACTAAGTTTTTGTGGTTAAACAACATCAAAACCACAAGGGTTTATAATTTCCTCTATTTTAGCAAGTTCATCTACCCATAACTCATTTCGAGTTTTACTCTAGCCTCTCCAACTCGAGGGTATACTCACCTCCGAGTTCAAAACATTGTGGTCCGATTCAACGTCTCTCTACTCCACTGCCTTTTCAAAGTATCTTCTCTTTTCCTCAACAGCAACCCTATACCCTTCAACAAGGTTGCTGGTGAATTCTTTGAGAAATACACCAAAGAATTTCCTAAGTCATGCAAAAACTTCTCTATAGCTCAACTAAAGTCGAAGCCCGACTTCGTGTTTCATGTTGATGAGAATCTTCTTCTCTCGAGCATTTAAGCAAGGAGAACCCTAACTCCAAGCATCTCAAAGCTCTTTATGATATCCTTAAGGGCTATGAAGTAGACCTCTTTCCGGCCATAATCGAGCGGATGGCCGCTGTGCCAGCTCGGACTTAGTCTAAGAAATCCACCCCACTTCCTTTCGGGGCTCTTCTCACATTCATCTTTAAGCAATTCAAAGTTCCTCTCCTCTCATATCCTAACGCGGTTTTGAGGCTGCCATTGTTGTTGGCGTAAAAGAACTTCTTGGGTATGGATACCAAGAGACCCAACCAGGTGTCCGGGTTCATAGCTCGAACCGAGGCCACCTTCTCCGCCTTAGACTCGGACACAAACTCCTCTCTCTCTACCTCCTCCACCTGGTGGTGCCTCCACCTCAAGTGCTTCTTAGGTTCTCTCTTCAGCCTTGTCCACTCGCCACAGTGGACAAGATCTCCTCGGTTTCCACCGAACTCTAGGACACCCTCCGGTCATTCAAGGTTGTCCTCCAGTCTATGACCATCAACCAAAAGACTACTCAATCCCAAATTAGAGAGCAGCAAGATGTGCTTCTTGAGCTGAAGGCACTTGTCCAGGAGCAGAAGGAGATGATAGAGCTCCTTCAAGAAAGGCGCTCCAAGGTCGCTCAGGATCCGGTTGACTCGGACACATATGAGGAATCCTCCTCTAGAGGAGAGGAAGAAGAAGAAAAAGAAGAGGAGCTTGCGGTCGAAGCAGCTCCATCCGAGGAGAAGGAGGAAGGGGAAGGAAGACAAAGAGAAGGAAGAAGCAGAAGGAGCCGAAGCGATAGAGGGACAAGGTCTTCCAGTCCTCCAACTAGAACTAATCGGCTCGGACGAGTAGTCCGGGTGGGTCGAAGACCTTGATGACAAAGGTCGGTCAGCAGCTGTCCAGCTGGAGCCAGCACCTCCCTCGGTCGAGTTCCAAGAGGATGAAGCTCTAGACGACCTGGTTCCGGGTCAGCCATTCAGGGCTGAGCCCATCCCGGAGATCCCATTGCTGCCCTGCCTCGATCTTCAATATCCTCTCACTCTTACCAGCGAAGGCGCACCTGCTCGATCCTCCACCTCGACTCAAACTACTTCATCTCCACCTTCTTAAATATTTTTTTCTTTTCTTTAATTTTTTTTTGTCCGGACATACAAATTTGTATCTTCTTGATACTTTCTTCCCCTGTTTGTTTTTTTTTTAATTTTCTGCTGAAAGGTAAGGGGAGAATAGTTAGAAAATTTGTGTTGTCTTGTTTAGGGGAGATTTTTCTCACCTCTTTTGTGTATGTATCTTTCTATGTGAATATTAATGAAGTGATTTCTGAGTTTCAATTTATTTTTTGAGTTCATCTTGCCCCAATATATGAACTCGGTTACTTATTATTCTTTCTTGCTCCGATCTATCAACTCGATTACGTTTCTTTTGTGCTCGATATAAGCAATACTCTAAGTTTGATTCACTTCATTTCTATGCGATATTTCATCTTTTAGCTCTAATGCAAAGTAAATTTTAATTGCTCCGACATGTTCGTTAAGAAAGAATGAAAACTCGGGGCTTTAGCACTAACAAAGTTTCTATCCGAGTCAAGAATGCCTTTCATTAAAAAGGGGAGATTGAAGACTTAGACTTTGCATGTATAACATTCTGAGTACTATCAAGGAATCGGGTACAAACTTCATCTCTTATAAGTTTTGATAACAAGTCATTCTAAGTGATATAGAAACTTTTACGAGTGATACGGAACATTCTCCGAGCGTTACGAAACTATTGCGTTTGTTTTCATTTGATTCGATTGACTTAGAAAGCATACTCGTTGCTCATCTTTTCACATTTGTAGTTCCGAGTCACTCGGATAACACTCAGATTTATCGCATGTTCAAATACTCACTCCAACACACTTAAACACGGGTCCGACTTCATATTCCAAGTTCGGGTGAATTACATCATTATTTAATCTCATCTAGTCGACTTGTTTTGTTTGAACTTTATCTGTTTACATCAAGTATTCTTACTCGATATTCTTTATCTAACTTGTTCTTTCTCCGGACAGACTCGGATGGAATTTAAGTATAATGAATATTAGACTCGTAAAAATTTCATTCCTTTCTAACTCGGATAATTATGCACTTAATTATATTAATTAAATTATTATCTATGTCTAATCTTGGACCAAAGTATTTTATACTTTGAGAACCAAAATTAATTTACTTTCGTAGGTCATTTAAACGAGGTTATCCTACTTTTGAACTACAAAAGTAACCGGCTTCAAGATGTCAAATCACCAGCGAGACAAGGCTTTTTCTACTTCGACCAAGGCCTAGAAACTATGTTAGGGTTGTCTGTTCCAAAACCGAAAATCTTCAACGCTAAGATCAATGGTGGTTTCCACCTTAATTTTCGAACACCACTTGTAAGACCCAGAAATTTCAGGTGTTTGCTTGCTAGTGGATTAAATTATTAAAAGTTAAGTTAAAAAATAGATTCGAAATTATTAAATTAAGTATAATAGAATTTTTCGAGTCGAATTAGAACCCGAGAACCGAACCCGAGCATGGGCCAGCTTAATTGGACTAATTGAAATTGAAGTTAGGCCCAATTTGTCAAAGTCCAAAACAGAAAAAAATGAAAAAAAAAGGAAATGAGAAATTGAGATTGCTGGCATTTGAGGAGGAAGTCGGCAAGGAATTAAGTAAAGAAAGACATTGGGGTCGAATGGGAATTAGGCAGCAAGCCCATTAGGTGTGATTAGGAGAAGAGGAGAGAGAAATTGGGATGAGAACAAAAGAAAGAGAAACGAAAGAAGCGAAGCGAGGAACGAGAAAAATTAGAAGCAGAGCAAAACGAAAAGAAGCAGAGGTCGAGCAAAAGAGGCGAGTAGAACAAAGACGCCGCTGCCGGTGGGCAAAGGGAGAGCAACGGCTTAGGGGGCCGAGCAGAGCAAAAGAAGAAAGGGGAACGAAAGAACGCGGAAGTAGAGGAAAGCGAGATAAAGACGAGAGCCGAGCGAGAACAGAGAGGAAGATAAGGCACGGAGTGCTCGCGTGGCCGGCGAGCGCGAGAAGGGATCCGGCGAGACCGGACAGAACCGAGGCCAGGGGTTTGAGAACCTGAAAACAATAGTGCGAGAGGAGACAACGAGAGTTTGAGTGAAGGTAGAAGAAGTGGGCGCCGGGAAGAAGAATGAAGGGGGAACCGAGAGGAAGAAAGGGAAAGAGGAAACAGAAATTGAAACCTAATTCGAAACCTTCCAAAGCCGAAATTCTTAGAACCTCTAAGAATCTAAGGTGAGTAATTTGAATTCATCCTCTAAAGTTAAAATGAATTAGGAAGATGAAACTTGGAATTGATTCATGAAATTGGAAACCCTAGGTTTAATTGAAGAAGTTAAAGGCTTAAATTCACTAAATTAAGCAACTCACGAATTAAAGAGCATGTTGTGATTATGTAATATCTAGTTCTGAATTTGTGATGTTTAAGTGTTATTGACCATGATTATTGAGAATTGGATGAGATTAGCTTGAATAGAATTAGGGAGAAAAATCAGAAAGTTAAGTTCATAACTTATGTGCGATTTTCGGTAATTATGCATGCTTGTCCGAATTTACGTGAATACGTGTGTAGCCTAAATTTCCTGAAACTTTTACTGCAACTTCGTGGCAATTTATGAAAATTTCCTGTAAATTTTAGTATGCATGGGATGAGTAGATTGGGAGTTATGCAATTTTAAGTGAAAATATCCTGTTTGGGCAAAATCGGAACTAATGGAGTAAATGAGGCCAAGAACTGGAATTTGAGAGGTTATATAGCTAAACTAGGAGATATGTAATGTTTAAGGAAAATTATAGAACCATAAACCACCTATGCGCGATAATACGCGATTATGAAAACGATAAGTTCGTTGATTGGAAATCATAAGTGACATGCTTATGTGATTATGTGTTTATCTTGAATTCCATCGATTATAAATGACATAAGCATGCGTATGTGAAATGAATTGATTATACTTGAGTTAGAACTTGGTTATGTGAATTGTTACTTGCGAAAGAGTTACGTATGAAGGCGATAATCATGAATTATATGAATTAAGTGTATCTTATGTATAAGTAATAAGAAGATATAAGAAAATAAAGAAAACGTAAAGAACTAGAAAAGGGAGAAAGGATTGTGTTATTGATCTAAGACCCCATGAATTAAAGAACCCTCTCGAAGCTATGGCCATAGAAGTGTCTCGTCAACCCGAAGCCACGAATTATTTTGCTTCCACGAATTATTGACGATATGCGTCCTTCGAGTGAGGCAAGCCTCGAGGCGACGAATTATTTTGCCTCCAAGAACCGAGCCCATGAATTATTTTGGCTCCAAGAACTGGGTCTTTAGAGCAGAACATAAATCTTCTTTCCATTCGAAACTAAGAACACTTAAGAATTATGATATGAAGAAACGAATGATCATGCATGACGAACAAGAAAGAATGAATCGATGATTTATAAAATGCATGATTGAACTCAAGAAGAAGAATGAGAAGAAGAACGAACCCTAATTTCATAAGAAATGAATACGATAAGAAGTAAGATATGATTTACGTCATGAATGCTTTACATGATGAATGATTACTGTGATTTACTTGCGTAGAACGACGAATGAAGTATGTTTGATTGAATTCATGAGTAAATGATGTCATTGTACTTCTTGGTAAGTTGGTAAATTAGAATCTCGTATGTCTTAAGCATGTATGATCCGAATCGTATGTTATGAATGAATTATGAACTTACATGTGTTTGTTAATGAATTAATGTGCAAAGTGAAACCTAGGTTGGGTTTGGATTATTCACTGGGCTAGTGGAGCTCATGACCTCACCAACATTTCAGGTACGGAAGTAAGACTCCTCGGGAGTTGCTTTTGGCTTTTAGAAGAAGCGAACCAACGGATAGGACTTCTCCGGACTTATTATGTACTTTATGTTTTTCATGCTTGTAAAGATCGGTGTATGTGAACTTAAGTTTTGATTAAGAATGTAAAAGCCCTATGTGAATACTCCGAGCATGTGGCTCGTCAAGTTTGTGTGGTGTTTCTCCGAGCGTGTGGCTCGTTGAGTTTAAGATTGTGTTTCGTGTAGGGTTAAGGCTTTAAGCGTATGAGATTAGCCATATTACGGAGGAAACTCGTCGAAATTTTCAGGAAAACCTTTGAAAACCTAGAATTACGCTTCCGCCAATCCAAGAAAGGGTTATTAACCCAAGTTGAGATCTTAAGCAGCCTTAGGGGTTCCTCTCGGGAACCTTGGCATGTAATACTCCTAGGGTGGGTCTAGGGGTGTTACACCACTAGTGGATTGGGACATCCTAAGGAGTCAAGAGCCGTTGCACAACGTTCACAACTCAACGGATCTTTTCGAGTGACATTGAAGAACCGTTACAATGGTCACGAGAGGACTTCTAATTAGAAGTCACAACGGCTAAACCGACTGGTCATCTATAAATAGAAGCCAACTCTTAAGACTTGAAGATTGCTTGGAACCATTTTCAATACACATACTTAAGCGAAAGTCTTTGTATTCATATTCAATCTTCCACTTACAACTCCAACTCTATATTTAACATCTTTCGAGTTGTAAAGTCTTGTAATCGAGTCACAACTTTCTTTCCGAGTAAGGTCCCTTGACTGAGCTGTAATGGTTAACTCAGCTCGGTTGTCCCGAGCTGTAAAGGTTACCTTAATTAGGAAGTACTAGATCGGATAAGGGAATTTCGAGTCTAGGAAAACCTTGTTAGGAATTGTCCAAGGGAGCAATTCTGGTTGAGTCTGTCTATTGTAATTTATGGATTCAAAATAGTGGATTTGACTTGGTGCTTGGATTAACACCGGCCGTGGTTTTCTCGCCCAGGAGGGGTTCCACGTAAATTACGAGTTTATACTTTTCCGAGTTCAATCTCGACTCGGAAAGTCTTAAAGTTTGCTTTAAAACTTTAATCTTCCATTTATTGTTCAAATTTCCTCATCACCCTATTCACCCCCTCTAGAGTGACTAATTCTCTCAAGGAGTAAACCTTCACCAAGCATTCATGGGAAAGCTCGGTGAGTTCACGCATCTGTGGTTCCTATAGTATGATCCGCCAATAGAGATTACTGACTCCAGAAATTTTGTATGCTCATTGGGAAGTTGGACTTGCAAATTAGCAAAGATTATGGACAGAAGGGCACTAAAAGGTAAATGAGGTTTTTTTATCCAAAGGTATAGAACTCATATGTTCAATGATGAAAAGGAAGAGATCAACTTTATACTCTTCCGGAATATCAAATAAAATTTAGAGAACCTTATTGTTAGGGTTCTCCTTCGACGGATAGAATGAGAACACGGTTCTAATCGGAAAGAAGTAAAGAAGTGTGGCCTCATACTTCGGTTAGGTAATAGAGAAATTCTTTTGAGATTTGGGAGGAGCTCGGGCATATTTTTCGTAGAATTCCTCTCGCTAGTTCAGCAAAAGGAATGGGATTGGAGTTAGGAATAGACACTAAACATCAAAAAGTTTATAAAGAAGTGGAAGATTGATAGTTATACTCTTGCCTTCGACAGTCGAATAAAAAACATTGTCCTTCGAGGACATGTTCAAGTAGAATTATGAGATTAGCTCAGGATAGATGTAGTCATAGAAGCAAATGTAATTGAAGATACATGTCCTGGTGAGTGGTTTAACCCATGACAGTTTGGTAAAAAGGATGAACTTGTCTTTTAGAAAGTAGTGATGGGCCCCAATCGAATGTTTCGGATCGTCGAAGGATAGGGCTTTTCCCTTTGAGGTATCCTTTTGAGGATCCTCAGATTGAGTGACATGGGTTCTTACCTTCTTTGTGGCAAAACCTCCTTCGAGCAACATTTCTTCTCTTAGGCATGTTGTGAGAAGATTAAAATCAACAAGAGAAATGTAGAATCAAACGAGTAAGAAGGAAAGCGAGAGATTTGAGAGTAGAGTTCTAAGTCAAAAATTGTTTGAGAGAGAGTAATGAGTTACGGAATTGAGATTAAGAGACAAAAAACAACAAAGTGAAAGAATGAGGGTGAACAAAGGCTATTTATAGATAAAGGCTCTCACTGTAATGAAACCTCAACTAACCCGGTTTGTAGAGGAACGACTAATTGAACCTTTTGCAATTCCGAGCATCCTTCCAACGGTTACTTCTTCAATCCGATTCCTCCAACGACTAGTTTCTTGACTATTCACGTGCCAGAAAGAGAAAAAGAAATTTTTAAAAATATTTCTAAGATTCTCAATTGAATTAGAGATGATCTCATAATTTTGATGTCCATTTTCTCTTAACCGAGTCCGACTTAGTAGACTGCTCGAGTTGATCACAACATACTCGAAACTAATAATTACAGCTCGGTCTCACAAAGTTTCAATTAAACCACTAGTTATTCATATAGAGCAAGTAAGAATCAAAGAAATCACATAATTTCGAGGCAATAACTTAAGTAATCACACATTTAGTATACCAAGTTCATTCCTAATAAAACATAATCGTTTTTCACTCAATGGTTTTATGAAGATATCAGCTAACTACAATTTAGTAGAAATAAATTCAAGTTCAATATCACCTTTTTCAGACTGGTTTCTCATAAAATGATATCGAGACCTTAATGTGCTTTATTTTTTCGTGCTAAATTGGATTTTTGTAATGGTGTGTAGGAACCACGAGACCCGTTCGATCCCCATGAATTGGTGGGATTTTCTCTGTTTTTTTAAAGTGGAAATGATTTTTTTAAAGGTGATAGTTTTTAAAGTGGGGATGAATCTCTTATTAGGATTCTTGATTTTTATAGTCTAATTTGGAATAATTTAATTAAAGGTGCATGGCGATTTTATTAATTATTTTATTTTTGGAATTATTTTTAGAAACCCAGGGATATTATTTCAAAACTAAAATTAAAAAAATCAAAATGAATTTAGTTCTACCATATGGCCAAGCTAGTGTCAAAACACCGGCTTGGACCGAAGCCCTACCTGTTGACCATGTGGCGCGGGTGAAAGCCAGCGCCATACGATTCACCGGGTCATGGGCCGTGATCGAGGTGATCAATCTCAGTCCATGGCCTGACTGTCACATATAAAACCCTGTTTTTGTTATTTTTAAGTCAAAAATTCCGAGGAGCTAATTACGAGAAATAAATAGGAAAACAGAGTCGCCACTCGGTTATAGGAACCAAAAATAACAAAAAAAAATATAGAAATACTCTTCCAATCTTAGTATGAGAAAATAAGCTTGAAAGAGGTTTAAAATCGACTCCATCAATCTAAAATCGAGAATCTAGATTTGGGGGCAAAGGCACGAAACGTAGGAATAAGGCCCTCCATTCCGCCCATCAAAAGACGACCTTTACTAATTTGACAGGTCGGTTTACATAATGCATTGATGACACACATACAACATATTAATATGCGAAATTTAAAACAATCAAGGCATGCTCCTGAAAGTGATAAAAGCATATATGAAAACAATAAATGAAAGCGATAAAGAAAACAAAAAGAAAAGTAAAAAAGAGAACAAAAACGACATAAAAAGGTTACTTCGGGTGGGGAGGAATTAAATGCAACTACATCTTTCTCTATAATACTGAAAATGATAAATAATGAAAATTGAAACAAACCGTAATTTGAAGGCAGCTTTGGCACCCTCAGCTTATCCCACCTGTTGATATAGATCTCAAATCGCATTTGAAAGCATTATAGCAGTGATTGGATGGGGCTTTGCGAGTTTTTGAAGGTAAGTAGGAAGAGGTGTGTGATTGATAGAGTATTAGGCTTCAAATGTTGTTTGTAATGTAGGGAGGATTAGGTGAAGGGAGACCAAGAGATTAGAATAATTGAATATTTAATATCTCTTAATCAAAATTTAGCAGCATAAAGGATAAGAAAAAGCCATCTCCCAAATGAGAGCCTAAGCTCTCTATTTATAGTAAATGATTAGGGCACAAATGACCTAGGGTTTTAGTTGAAGCAGTAGACTCAAATTAGCAAGCAAAAACATCGGCTGATAGAATCACAAAAGAGGGACCAAATCGAGGCTTGGACCAGATTCCAAGAATAATGTCGTCGTGCGTGGTGTTGGACATAAACGACGTCGCACGGTCCCCGACTTCTTTCCATGTTGTAGCTAAAGTCTTAGGTGAAACGCGAGTGTTTGGGGGTAAAATCCCTTGAAATGCAGCGCCGACCATGAGTGACATCCTTTTGTGAAAATAAGCTTTGTGTCTCGGTTGGACATTTTGGAGCAAAACACGAGTGTTTTAGTGATGTTTACCATGAAACGCGGTGTCGGCCAATTGTAGGAACCACAACCCATCCCCCGTAAGGGAACCAGATTGGGACCGAGCTTCCCCACGAATGTTGGGTCTCTTTGATTTTTGAAGATTCTTTACGAAGATGATTTGTGAAAGTGGATTTAGAAAGTGGGGGTATGTCTCTTATTGAGATTTCCGTGTCTCGATCATGAGATGCTTGGTGGAGTAATGGTTAGTCGAAGATGAGCTAAGAGATCAAAACACCAATATAGTATTCAATAGTCTGTTAGCCTAATTTTAGCAACATGTAGCGAGGTTAATTACCTCTCATAGAATGAAGGATTAAGCCCTCTATTAATAGAGAAAAGCTAGGCCACAAAATGACCTAAGAGGTAAGCAAGCGATCGTCTAAAATCGGCCAAAATCTAGAAAAACCGGACAAAATCCTATTGAATCGAAAATCCCTTGGAGAGGGCCGAGATGTGTGGCGTCGGTCTCCAACAACGTCGTACAGGAGTTTTTGAGGTTCGGTGCTTCTAATGACCTCCGAGAATAAACCATAGAGTTTTAGCAAGTTAAGCTCGAAAACACGGTGCCGCTCTCAAATGGTGTCGTTTGGTTAAGTTTTGACTTCCGTGTCTCGATCATGACATCTTTCCAAAAATGGAATGTTTCCATTTTTGACGAGTTTCTATTTTTTATAGGTTTCTATTTTGGCACATTTTATTTTTGGTGTGGGTTTGGCTTTCTTGGTTGGGATCCCGACCCGGGTTTGGTCTCACCGAAAGAAAATGGGCTTGTGGGACGACGAAAGCGAAGAAAGCTATTTTTGTGGTGTTAAGCGATTATTTGTGGTTTACGAGCTTCGTCACGCCGATATCCGAATCCGCAAGCGGGACTGGGATTTCATCATCGGGCTAACAAATAAATAAAAAACAAAAAGGATGACACTTTTTAGGTGCCTACGGTTAGGCCCCACTTTGATCGAGTCCGAAAGACGAAGTTCAAAGTAGACACTAAAGGGCACTTAATTGTTACTCCGGATGCCAATTTAATTAATGTGTTTGAAATTAGTTATCTTTTTTGTTGAACTCTAATTGGGGAGCATGGACTTGACTAATGGAGTCCGACATCCAGGTGGCTAATTCCCGAACTTGGCTAATTAAAGATTTAAAGATCGGATTGTTGTGCTTAAACATGACCATGTACTTAGTCACGAAGCTTGGCCGGGGCGAAAGTTTGAAGTCTAGTTTAGGATGTTTGAACTTGACCACACTTGCATCTGTAGTTCGGCGAGTAGCTTGAACTTGGCTCGATCAACGTCTAGAACCTCATTTAAGGGGCCTAAACTTGACAGTTCCTCGCACTAACAGTTTTGTTAGCTAATAATCAACCGTAAACAGATTTAAGTGTTACCTAAAAAATTATTAGTAACCGGATCACGTTTCAAATGTGCTTTATTGACTTAGCTATATGGAGGTCCTGAAGTTTTGGAGTGGTGTCTAAATCTTTGACTACTATTGGGCCTAAAGTTCGATGGAGGGATGTCCGAACCTTAACCGTTGTTGGGCCTAAAACTCGACGAGGATTGTTCGAACCTTGACCGCTGTTGCGCTCGAAGCTCGACAGGGTTGTCTAAACATGGACCACTATTAGGTCCGAAATTCGACTATGGTGTCCGAACTTGACCGGTGTTAGGTCCGAAGCTCGACCGGTGTCCGAATCTTGACCACCGTTGGGCGTGAAGCTTGACGAGGTTGTCTAAACCTTGATCACTTGAAGCTTGACGAGGTTGTCTAAACCTTTGACTCGTTGTTAGGCCTAAAGTTCGATGGAGGGATGTCCGAACCTTAACCGTTGTTAGGCCTAGAGCTCGACGTGGATTGTCCGAACCATGACCTCAATTGGGCTTGAAGCTCGACAGGGTTGTCTAAACTTGGACCACCTGTTAGGTCCGAAGTTCGACCGGGGTGTTTGAACTTGACCGGTGTTAGGTCCGAAGCTCGACTAGTGTCCGAACCTTGACCACTTGTTAGGCCGAAAGCTTGACGAGGTTGTCTAAACCTTTGACTGTTGTTGGGCCTAAAGTTTGATGGAGGGATGTCTAGACCTTGACCGTTGTTGGGCCTAAAGCTCGACGGTGATTGTCTTAACCTTGATCGTCGTTGGGCTCGAAGCACGACAGGTTTGTCTAAACTTGGACCACTGTTAGGTCTAAAGTTCGACTGGGGTGTCCGAAGTTCACTGGTTTTAGGTCCGAAGCTCGACTGGTTTCGAACCTTAACCACTCGTTGTGCTCGAAGCTTGATAAGGTTGTCTAAATCTTTATCGTTGTTGGGCCCGAATTTCGACGAGGATTGTCCGAACCCCGACCACTATTGACCCGAGGCTCGATTGCAATGTCCGAACCTTTATCACTATTGGGCTCGGAGCTCGAAGGAGATGACTCCTTAACCTTGACCACTCATGGATCTAAGACTCGACTAGGGTGTCCGAACCTTAACCATTATTGGGTCCGAAGCTCCACTTCTATCCACTTTCATCGGAATACTTATGCAAAATTTTTTACCTAAACTTAGTCATTTGATGACCTGAAATGTAGGGAATGGCCTACTTGAAAATCTTATGTTCGGTGGGGTTATGTGCCCCATTCTAATTTTGAGCTTTTTAGTCCGTGTGCTACTAAATCTTTTGTTTGTATTCTTGGAGTTATTGTACGACCCTTTCGATCATGAGCCCCGATGTTCTTCTTGGGTGTTTTTGTCTAACTCTTCTCGAATGTTGGAGAGTTGGTGAGTTTCGATGAAATCTCTTTGAAGGTGGCGGTGCCAGTGACCTTCTTCATGCTTACTTGATGAATGATGCTTGATTGAATAATTCCTTGTAGGGTGCTTTGTTATTAAGATTTGTATTTTCATGAGTTTTGACTCATGAAAAGGAGATGAATGCAAGACCCTATTATAAGAACAAATGTGTTCTTTTATTAAGATGATGCAAAAAGTTCGGAAAAGACAGAAAAAAAAATTGCACTTTTAGCCTCCATTCCCCAAACTAAAGCCGAAAGAAAAGATGTCGCTCGAACTACGATATATTGCGAGATGGCAATGAACCATGAACCTGACGGTTTGGTGCTGAATTAGAATGGCTTTGAATATGGGAATAGGAAATGGGAACAAGATTAGGATTAGGGTCGGACCTTATGGGCTTCCTACGTATCCACTAAAGCGAAATCACGCCTTCATAATTAAAAAAGGTATAGTGATTTGGGTTTGATACTTTTTTGGAAGAAAGGAAAAGGAAATAAACGTAGAATGGATATGAAAAGGGAAAGGCACGGTTTATTGGCATCATTGATGAGTAATAGGCTCAGTGGATGATCTTTTAGCTGGCTGAAGCTTTTGTGGATGACTGCTTCTATTATATAAGCATGCAAGCATCTCGGAGTGTTTTAAAGTCCATGAAAGGTAAGAACTTCAAGTGCTGATGGTATACAAGTTTTAGGTTTTTGATGATTAATCTATCCTGCTCCTTTTCAAAAGGTCAATCAACCATGTGGACGGACTTTGCCTTCCAACAAGTAAGGAAGTCGGTTAAACTCTCCTCGTCTCCTTGTTTGATCAACTCTAGGTCCCAAAAAGTACACGGTCGATCGGTATTCTAGGAGTATTGGTGTAAGAATTCCCTACAAAGATCCTTCGAGTTTGTCACCTTGTGTGGGTTGACAGACATTGTACCACTTCATGACATCTTTGTTAAACGTCCATGGGAAGATGACATGGTATGCGTCCTCAAGTACATTTTTAGAGTGATTGCTCCTAGAAAGTTCCTCACGTGGTGGTGAGGGTTCTCGATCCCGTGGAACTTAATATTAGGCATAGTGAATTTTGGAGGGCAACTTCCCTTTAGGGATTGAAGTGAATCCTTGGGCCAAATAGCAGTGATTAAACATTAATGACTCACACAAAACCTTCTCTATTTGATCTATTCGTGGATAAGATTGAGGCTTAGGTTGAGGTTCGAGTCGAGGTTCTTTCTCTTTTGATTTCTTCTCTAATTTTTTGAGTATGAGGTCAAGGGTTTCGTTATTGACTAAATCTTTTTATCTTGGTGTTAGCTTGTTGTACAGGTACAAATTAAACCACTACTTAGGCTTATAATTAACAATATAGCATAGGAAAGTAGGGATCGAATCCACGAGGAAAGATATAATAATATGCAAGCTTAAATCTAATTAAATTTACTACTCTTTAAAACAAAAGAGAAAATATAAACTAGTAAATTAATAGCTATAAATCACATAAAATTATGCCCTAATAAATAAATAATTTATACAGAATATAAAAATTATAATAACCCAGAAATATTTTTTGATACTTTTTTAAAATAATTAAAACAGAAAACTAAAGCAAAAAATAAACAAATTCTAAAACAGAAAATTAAATAAGTAAAATTCTGCACTAAATTAATGACGAAAATAAATACTAAAATTACATAGAATATTAACACTAATTTTCTAGACCCAACCCGACCATAAAAATATAAAAATAAAAGTTAAAACCGAATTCACGAATTTATTTAATAAATACCTACAGTAATTATATTCAAGAATTAAATCTGAAAAATTATCAAATTAATTCCAAAAATTCTAAAATTTAATCACATCAAACTAGGACTCTATCTAAACCCTAAAGGAAGATAAAACACAAAAAATAATAAAAGAAACTATTTTTAAACTAATTTCTAACAAACTGACAGAATTAAAATATATAAGGACTTAAAATTAAATTAAAATAAAATTACTAAAACTAACCTAAAATACTGATCTTTAAGGGGGATAATGAAATTCATAATAAAAGAATATAAATTTATAAATGAAAATTGACAAACTAAGGAAAATAACTAAAAAACAAACAAATAATTATCAAAGATATCAAATTCATAAAAACACTTAGTATAATCTATATCCACCATGAAAAATTATTATTTATCATTAACACACAAATTGATCTACCCATGAGCTAAACTGCAGAAGACAACCACTAGCGAGATCTTCCCCGTTTTTCCTTAAATATTAGTTTACTTAGGCCTAGCCCTAATATAAACCCTATTAATATTGATAACCCTAGTACTAGCACTAGAATTTAATCAAATTAGAGCATGAAGTATTAGAAAAACATCATCTAGCACATAATAACCAATCTACTAGCAAATTGATTTAAGAAGGATCTATGATAATTTCCTAATTAAAAGAGATGGGTATGAGCCATCCATGATTAACTAGGGTGATACTTATGTCTAAAAGATCAAGCGATTACGTACTTAAACCCTTTAAACTATCGTATGAATTTATATAAAACTAATTGGCTTGTACTCTAATTAATTGGACATAAAATCATAAACATTAAAATCAAATTATCATAAAATCATGGATCGAATCAATAAGACAATAAAGATCGAAACTTTGTTTCAAAATAAATAATTTAACATGGTTTCAAGTAGATTATACTAAGTATAAAAGAACTACTCAAACATAATGTAATTTGAGACACATAAACTAAATAAAAATATCATCTTTAATATTAAACTAACAATAAAAATAGAGTCTTTAAAATAAAAATTACAATACTAACACTAATACCATAATAATCCTTGCCATGGTGATGATAAGAAGGTGATGAGGATTATTATGATGATGACGGGTGATGAAGGGGAGAGATTATGATTTTGTGAGGGATATGAGCAGCGAAGGCGGTTTCATGGGCAGCCAGCATGAGCAAGGAAGGAGCAGCGAAGGAGCGAAAGAGGTAGGCGGCTGTGTGTAGGAGATGGCCAGCCAAGAGAGGGGGGCAGCAAGAGATGTCTTACGTAAGGCTTTGTAGCTATTAAATAGCTAGTGAGGTTCTAGGTTTGGTTCCTCTTTCTTCTCATCCAATTCTAAGGAAGAGTCCTAGTAGATTTAGAAATATGATTATCTTCCCTCTCCTCTTCAAATTAAGACTTCAAAAATATCATGTCATAAAATAAATATTTTATGACACATTATTTTTATGGACCGACTTCATGTCTTTTCCTGAACACTTATCGGTAGTTAAAAATCCGCTTTTAACATCTTTTCTTTTCTTCCCCACTTTATTTGATAATTACCTATTAATAGACAAAATAGGATAAATTAAATAAAATAAACTATATAATATAAAATAATAACTACTAAAATTACGTACAAAATACGACTTAACAAATCCCCCACACTTAGACTTTGGACGTCCTCGTGCAAAGAAATCTAAGACTTGACCTAAAATTACGCTTTATTATAAAGATATACATAAAACATAAAGTATACACTAGGTTTGCCTTGCTTTCAAAAACAGTTTGATGAAAATTTTGTCTTTCCCAAGCAAGTGAAAAACTAAACATTTCATTGTCATCAGAGAGTTTATTCATCAGCGTCACAATATCTCTTTCATTTAAGCAACGGTAAAAATTATCCATCTCTTTCAAACATGCACATTCTGGTCAAGAGGCCTAAAATATTTTAGGATGGGAAAAATTAAGGTGCGAGTATGGTTATAGAGACACTCGAATCAACGAGATAACTCAATAAAAATCGATAATAAACTTGTTTTGCAAACTTTTCTCTCTTTTTTTATTATATATATAACTCCATTCAAACACATATTCGAGGCCCATATAGGATCTTAGAAATATAACACTCCCTATCTCCCACTCACCCAAACAGAGGTGCTGGAGTTAATACTCTATTATTAATTTTTTTCTTTTTGTGAGTATGGTTCGAGCCATTGATCGGCCCGAAAGGGGCATGACTCTCCCAGCATGGGTTAGTTCATTCCTAAGGCTCAACTTGAGACCTAAACTTAAGGGAAATGGTGCCGAGCCACCAACTCCAACCCATGTTGGTAGACTAACATTTTGTTTTTTTCTATTGTTTTTTTTTTGTTTATTTTTTTTTTTGAAAGGCAAAATAAAAAAATCAAATTTTCAATGAGTCAATCTGCTAAGTTCAGTAGTCTAGGTGAATGGTTTAAGTCAATTTATTGCCTCTATCACGATTATATAACTTGATCAAACTGACGTAAAAATTATGAATGTCACTAATTGAAGAAATATATGAGGATCAACTCAAATAACTACGAATGACAATTAACATATTCAAATTTCTCACTTACAAAGGGAAAGAAAAATTAGAAACGGAAAAATTAAGCAAGTTAACCTAGCATATATTCATGTTCATGTATTTCTTTACAAGAATTTTTTTTTCCAAAAAATAAGATAAAAATAAATGCATAGAATTAAAACGCAGGATGCACTCCCCACAATTAATTCATGCCTAATGCATGCAAAATAAAAATAAAAATAAAATTAAAGTAAAAATTGTAGAAACTTCCTTGAAAATGTTGGGTTGCCTCCCAACTAGCGCCTTTGTTTATTGTCTTTGGCTCGACATCTTTGTAGCTCAAGGATAATTCGGTTCTATTTCCCACACTAAATTGATCCGGTCTCCAAGCATACTTGCAATTAGTGGGAGATTTCTTTTGGAAAAAGCAGATGTATTCTCCCCACACTTACCTTTTTGTTCCTTTTCAATTTTAATTTGTTCGTGAATAGATCTTTAAGGAACTTAGCATAACGAGGTTCTTGTTTCATGGTATCTAGAAGAGGAATGTTGATTTCTGCCTTCCTATATATTTCTATGATATCTTCATTTGCCTCGTCTATCATAGGAGTTGTGCTTATTAATCTACTAGGAAAAGGTGGGATAGGCTTGTCAAGATCTTTTTATTTTCACCTATTTCCTTAACATTAGAGGCGTCATCTTTATTTTGGTCAAGTTTAGATTCCTTAACCTCTAATTCGGCTCTACCGCTATGTTTTTCGTAGGTTCCTCTAACTCTTTCCCCCTACTAAGTGTTATGACACTCACATTTTCTTTTGGATCTTGGAAAGGTTGAGATTGCATTCGGGCTTGTAGGTTACTAATTATGGGAACATTGGCAGTTTGTCTCTCTTGAACCCGCTTAATGGTCATCTCTAAGCTTTGGAACCTAAGGTCGGTCTCCTTTTTCTGGTCATCCATCTTCTTAATGATTTGCTCTAAAAGATAATTAGTTTTGTTACGAGCAATGGATTGATCAAATTCTAGGGGTTTTCTTCAAATCCATACCTAAGGTTATGATAGTCCCTCCACCCTTCATAAGTGTTGGAGAATTGGTTATAGTTCATTTGACCTTGGTTGGAAAAAATAGCATTCACATGCCCTCTTTGTTGTGTAGGGCATGAATTAGCAACATGACCCTCTAAACAACAAATACTACAAACTACTACTTCTTCTCTCGTGCACCAATTTATTTAACATAACAGTAATTTGGGACAATTGGGTCTCTATAGATGAACCCAAATTGAACTCATTAACATTCCTAAATTGGGTATCTCCAGTTCCAAATTGTTGAGTATTTTGGGCCATAATATTAAACAATTCTCTAGCTCGAGCTGGAGTCTTATTAAACAAGACCCCTCCATAAGTAATATCTACCATATTTCTATCTATTGGAAATAAACCTTCATAAAAATATTGAATCAATAAATGCTCGAAACTTGATGTTAGGGACAACTAGTACATAATTTATTAAAACGTTCCCAATATTCAAAAAAGTCTCCCCAGTCATATGTTTAATAACACAAATTTCCTTTCTAATCGACCCTATCCTAGATGCAGAAAAAATTTCTCTAAAAATGCTTTATGAAGTTCGATCCATGTAGTAGATATTGCAGGGGGTAGGTAATAAAACCAATCTTTAGCCTTATGTCTGAAGTGAAAAGGGAAAAGCTCTTAACTTAATTTGGTCATGGGTGATTCCCTCAAGTTGCATAGTGGAACATGTAATAATAAACTCATTGATATGACGATATGGGTCCTCACCAGGCAGTCCATGAAATTTAGGTAACATATTTAAAAATCCAAAGTTCAATTTTAGCGGTCGGTCCAATGCAGGATATAAGATAGGTAGAAGATTTGTATCCAAATTAGGTGCAACAAGCTCATGTAACGTAGTCATCTCAATAATTTTAGAACTTAAAGAAACATGGTTAGAAACACTTACTTGACTTTCAAATTCGTCAAATCTATACTTCTTGTAAAAAAAAAAAGCACTAAAAAAACTATGAAAACAAACTATTAAAGTCACAAAGAAGTAGTAAATCTAAATTAAATAAAACTAACAACTATTATTTTCTTTCCCGACAACGGCGCCAAAATTTGTTAGCTTGTCGTACAGCTACAAATTAAACCACTACTTAGGCTTATATTTAGAAATATAACATACGAAAGTAGGGATCGAATCCACGAGGAAAGATATAATAATATGCAAGCTTAAATCTAATTAAATTTACTACTCTTTAAAACAAAAGAGAAAATATAAACTAGTAAATTAATAGGTATAATCACATAAAATTATGCACTAATAAATAAATAATTTATACAGGATATAAAAATTATAATAACCCAGAAAATTTTTTTGATATTTTTTAGAATAATTAAATTAGAAAACTAAAGTAGAAAATAAACAAATTCTAAAACTGAAAATTAAATAAGTAAAATTTTGCACTAAATTAATTATTTAAATAAATACTAAAATTACATAGAACATTAACACTAATTTTCTAGACCCAACCAGACCATAAGAATATAAAAATAAAATTTAAAACTAAATTTACGAATTTATTTAACTAAAACCTACGAGTAATTAATTTCAAGAATTAAATTTGAAAAATTATCAAATTAATTCTAAAAATTCTAAAATTTAATCATATCAAACTAGGACTCTATATAAATCTTGAAAGAGATAAAACACAAAAATTAATAAAAGAAACTATTTTAAAACTAATTTCTAACAAAGTGACTCAAAAATAATAAACACCGACAGAAAGATAATCTGAAAATTAAAATATATAAGGACGTAAAATTAAATTAAAATAAAATTATTAAAACTAACCTAAAATACTGGTCTTTAGGGGGCGGGGAATAATGAAATTGATAATAAAAGAATATAAATTTATAAATGAAAATTGGCAAACTAAAGAAAATAACTAAAAAGCAAACAAATAATTATCAAAGATATCAAATTTATAAAAACACTTATTATAATCTATATCCATCATGCAAAATTATTATTTATCATTAACACACAAATTGGTCTACCCATGAGTTAAACTGCAGAAGACAACCACTAGCGGATCTTCCCCGTTTTTCCTTAAATATTAGTTTACTTAGGCCTAACCCTAATATAAACCCTATTAATATTGATAACCCTATCTCTAGTACTAGAATTTAATCAAATTAGAGCATGAAGTATTAGAAAAACATCATCTAGCACATAATAACCAATCTACTAGCAAATTGATTTAAGAAGGATCTATGATAATTTCCTAATTAAAAGAGATGGGTATGAGCCATCCATGATTAACTAGGGTGATACTTATGTCTACAAGATCAAGCGATTACATACTTAAACCCTTTAAACTATCGTATGAATTTATATAAAACTAATTAGCATGCACACTAATTAATTTGACATGAAATCATAAACATTAAAATCAAATTATCATAAAATCATGGATCGAATCAATAAGACAATAAAGATCGAAACTTTGTTTCAAAATAAATAATTTAACATGGTTTCAAGTAGATTATACTAAGTATAAAAGAACTACTCAAACATAATGTAATTTAGGACACATAAACTAAATAAAAATATCATCTTTAATATTAAACTAACAATAAAAATAGAGTCTTTAAAATAAAAATTACAATAATAACACTAATACCATAATAATCCTTGCCATGGTGATGATAAGAAGGTGATGAGGATTATAATGATGATGATGGGTGATGAAGGGGAGAGATGATGATTTTGTGAGGGATATGAGCAGCGAAGGGGGTCCGATGGGCAACCAGCATGAGCAAGGAAGGAGCAAGTGGAGGAGCGAAAGAGGTAGGCGGCTGTGTGTAGGAGATGGCCAGCCAAGAGAAGAGGGGGGAGCAAGAGATGTCTTCCGTAAGGCTTTGAAGCTAGTGAGGTTCTAGGTTTGGTTCCTCTTTCTTCTCATCCAACTCTAAGGAAGAGTCATAGTAGGTTTAGAAGTTTGATTATCTTCCCTCTCTTTTTCAAATTAAGACTTCAAAAATATCATGTCATAAAATAAATATTTTATGACACATTATTTTTATGGACCGACTTCATGTCTTTTCTTGAACGCTTGTTGGTAGTTAAAAATCCGCTTTTAACATCTTTTCTTTTCTTCCCCACTTTATTTGATAATTACCTATAAATAGATAAAATAGGATAAATTAGACAAAATAAACTATATAATATGCTCTTTTATTTGAATGCACGTACAAGAATGCAAATTGAACCAAAATAAAATGTAATGATGCAAATAGAGTCTCTTAAATTGGGATGAATTTGATTTGGATAAGTGTAAAATTTAAGATGAGCTTAAAATTAGTCCAAATGCAAATAAAGACTCACCTAATTTGAGATGAATTTATTTTGGCTAACGCAAAAATAAAATGAATGGAATCACCTTAATTGAGATGAATTTTAATTTGGCTAAATGTAAACAAAGCACTCTCTTAATTAAAGATGAATTTAAAATTTGGCTAATGCAAAAATGGACTCACATATTTGAGAACTAAAAGGCTCACCCATTTGAGATAAACTTAATGAAGGTTCGCTCTCGGAGAGTCTTAGTCACCAAAGAGGGGGTGAATAGGGTGATGAGGAAATTTTAACAAACTTGGAAGATTTACGCTTAAAAGAATAATCAAGATAGTTTGAGTCTAGACTGGACTCGGAAAATGTGAACTCGGATATACGTGGAAACCTTCCCGGGCGAAAAACCACGGACAATGCTAGTCCAAGCACCAACTCAAATCCACTATTTTGGATCCACAAAATACAACGAACCGACTCAACCGAATTGCTCCCTTAAACAATTCCTTACAAAGTTTTCCTAGACTCGTAAATTCTATTATCTAATCTAGCACTTCCTAACCGAGGTAACCTTTATAGTTAGGGACAACCGAGCTGAGTTAATCCTTACAGCTCAGTCAAGGGACCTTACTCAAAAAGTAAGAAAGAGTATGTAACCGATTACAAGACTCTACAACTCGAAAGTATGAATTACAAGTTGGGAGTTATAAATAGAAGATTGAGTACGAATACCATAACTTTTGCTTAAGTAATGTGTATTGACAATATGTCCAACAATCTTCAAGTCTTGAGAGTTGGCTTATATTTATAGATGACCAAGCGGATTAGTCGTTCGACTAGTTTCGAACAAAAGTCCTTTGTGACCGTTGTAACGGTTCTTTTGAGTCGCTCGTAAAAGATCCGTTGAGATGTGAACGTTATGCAATGGCTCTTGGCTCCTAAAGATGCTCCAATCAGCTGGTGGTGTCCGAAAAATAAGGTGCAAACCACCATTGCGCTTAGCATTGAAGTTTTCCAGCTTTGAAAACAGACAATCCCGACACGGCGTCCGAGCCTTGTTCACATGTAGAAAAGCCTTGTCTGCTGGTGATTGATAGCTTGAAGCTCGTTACTTTTGTAATTCAAAAATAAGATAACCTTGTTTGGATAACCTACAAAAGTAAATCATTTTGGTTCTCAAAGTATAAAATACATTGGTCCATGATTTCACACAAATAACAATTTAATTAAGACAATTAAGTGCGTAATTATCTTAAGCCTAGAAGAGTGGAATTTTCCGAGTCTAATATTCATTATACTAAAATTCTATCGAGTCAGTCTTAAGAAAGATCAAGTTGTAAGAGTGAAAATATCGAATATACGTACTTGATCCGGACAAATAATTCTCAAACAAACATGTTGACTTAGAAAAATGAATTAATGTTGTAATTCACTTTACTTCAAGATATCCAGTTAGAACTCGGATATGAAGTGTTAGAGAGATTGTTTGAACATGCGATAAATTTGAGGGATGAGAAGATTTTAAAAAAAATATCCGAAATCAATGTCACATAATTTCTTTTTTTTTTTTCTCGGGATGCCATATAATAATGACCGACATTAGTAATACAGTTACCATTTGCACTAAATTCCTATGAATAGAGAGAACACCTACCTAACAAGGAAAATGTAAATGGAAAAAAGATAAACATTATTGAATCTCAAAGATTCGTAAAAGCGTTCCGGTATTACATTTATGTTAGAGGATGAAAGCCAAAGACATTTGAGATATATCGATCGTTTAGGCTAAAAGATCAAATTCATACCCCTAATTCCTGCTTATGTAAGGTTTGGGGCAAAACAAATCATACTTCTAGGAGTGAAGTAAGTGCCTATCAAACACATAAGTTATAATACGATATAGGAACATGATCGAGTTTGGGGAGAGTGGGTTCGGATATTGTAGCCTTATCTCGTAAAGATTGTTTATGTTTTAATTCTAACAAGTATAAGATAATTTAGAGGGTATTTTCTTAGTCTATTATAACCTAAATTGAGAGATATATTACCTGTGGCAACATAGCAGGAAGTCATAGAACCAACAACATTCATAGCTCCGAGAGCAACCATCTCTTTGTTTCCATCCAACTGGTAGTCATTTAGAGAAGCAAATGTCCTCCCAATTGCACTAGCTTCCTATTTAATTATGTCATGTAAGAACATCTCTTTTCATGAAGGACTTTAAACTACAACAACTCAATCAAGGAAAAACAATCGAATGATGACTTACTGTTAGTGCAATCAAACCAGCCACAGAGCCTATTTTAAAACCTCGTAAGAGGTTTTCTCCGGACAGATATAACAGATGCACGGATGATGGGTTTAGTCCTTTCTCTATGTGATTCACCTGCAGTAGAAAGAATCAATGAAATATGATCAATTTGTTTGTTTTTCATCCCTTTTTTCCGTTTTGTTTTTTGTTTAGATTTGACGAGAAAAACAAAGAGTCTGAGCTTATAATTGCCACTCCCTTCTTTTTAGCATGAGTTACGAACACAAAAAGGGTGGACGAGAATGTTTGATATCAAAGGGCAACTCGCTGGTACCTGTAATAAATTCTTCTTCCTTTTCCCCTATAGTTTTAAAAATTTTTAAAAATATAAAAAAATTTGTTTCATCATAAAAAATAGATTTATGTAATATTGAGGATGAGAAATCAAGGAATAAGCTTGAAAATCTTACAATAAACTTAGCGAAAAGAAGGAAGGCCAAAAAGAGTGCGACAATGAGAATAGTCCGCCAATTCCACTCGCAAAAACAAGCAACGAAGATCGTCAAATTCAGTCACTATTTTTTATACCAAATGCGGATAAAGTATTAAGCAATGTAGAAGTACCCCATGGTGAGCACAGTAAAAAATAGTGCAAGACGAAAACTATGTCGGATTTCTTTGTAAAATGTTTGATGCCAAGAAATTCCAGAGACCTACATAAAAATTTTCGGAAAACATGTTTATAATAACCTGAAGAATCCAAGGGTAATTTGCGTGATTCCCGTAAAAAATGTTGTTGTAAATGCAAGTCTTTTGTATTCCTCGGGATGAGTGGTGTGATCGATCTCATTCCGAATAAGAGTTCCTAGTAATAAGGCAACCACATCTACAGGACCAATTGCTATATCTCTCGGAACTCCCCATGCAAACATAAATCAATGGGGGAATAAAGCTCGAGTTTTCATTCATTTTACATGAGAAAAAAACACATACGTTATAGTTAACATCACTTCATCAGTAAAAAATAAGCCAAAAAATAGTTTAAAAAGATGTAAAAGTAGAAGAACTTACATAACCCATATTAAGGAGGCAGGTTAGCAAGATTTTAGTACCCTATATCCTGTTCCAAAATAGAGAAAAGGGTTAGCAATTTGGATCCCAAAAAGTTGATTTTTAAAACACATTGGAGAATAAAGAAAGATGAGTGACCTGAGGGATACAAAGACTAGCAATAGTGATGTCAGCAATGACATTTCCTCTAAATTTCTTAAAATTGTAGCCTTTAGCCCAATCAAGGATAGGGAAGACAACTTGAATGTCGCGTACGAGCTTCTTGGATTCCGATTAATCCTTGAAATGGCGTAAAGGGTCATCAGCAAAGAAGGTTTCTTTAATGGCATTAGTGAACTCCTTAAAGAGGTTCTCGCTCGAGGGTACACCAACTTTTGTGTTGGTGTACACCTCGGGTTGAGTTCTGGTGGTGTTGTTGTTACAAGGACATTGGCATGCTCACCATGTCGATGTCCTTGGTCTCGGTCTCTCCACCAAATGGAAGAGCGCCCATTGAAGTGTTTAAGGGAATGGGGGAAGGGGCAGGAGAAGGTGCAAGGCACTTATTCCCTGCAAAACTACACAAAAAGGGGGTTTACAATAAGAATTTAGGATGAGTTGAAACTAAGCTAAGTATATAAAAGTGTCAAAGAGATTAGAGGAAGTAGACGAGAAGGAGAATAGGAGCTACCCTTATAATTGAGAAAGTGACTTAAGCTACAATGGTGCAAATTGCAAAAGACTTAAAGAGATGCAGGGTTTTATAAGTTGTGCTTGAAAGATCAACAAGTCAAAGTCATCAGTTGGGCTAGCTGAGAGAATAGTCAACAATGATACAATTGTGTGGATCAAGGAATAAGCTACAATGGTGCAAATATTAAAAAATTTGTTTCATCATAAAAAATAGATTTATGTAATATTAAGGATGAGAAATCAAGGAATAAGCTCGAAAATCTTACAATAAACTTAGCGAAAAGAAGGAAGGCCAAAAAGAGTGCGGCAATGAGAATAGTCCGCCAATTCCACTCGCAAAAACAAGCAACGAAGATCGTCAAATTCAGTCACTATTTTTTATACCAAATGCGGATAAAGTATTAAGCAATGTAGAAGTACCCCATGGTGAGCAGAGTAAAAATAGTGCAAGACGAAAACTATGTCGAATTTCTTTGTAAAATGTTTGATGCCAAGAAATTCCAGAGACCTACATAAAAATTTTCGGAAAACATGTTTATAATAACCTCGAAGAATCCAAGGGTAATTTGCTTGATTCCCGTAAAAAATGTTGTTGTAAATGCAAGTCTTTTGTATTCCTCGAGATAAGTGGTGTGATCGATCTCATTCTGAATAAGAGTTCCTAGTAACAAGGAAACCACATTTACAGGACCAATTGCTATATCTCTGGAACTCCCCATGCAAACATAAATCAATGGGAGAATAAAGCTTGAGTTTTCATTCATTTTACATGAGAAAAAAACACATACGTTATAGTTAACATCACTTCATAAGTCGAAATAAGCTAAAAAAATAGTTTAAAAAGATGTAAAATTAGAAAAACTTACATAAACCATATTGAGGAGGTAGGTTAGCAAGATTTTAGTACCCTATATCCTGTTCCAAAATAGAGAAAAGGGTTAGCAATTTGGATCCCAAAAAGTTGATTTTTAAAACACATTGGAGAATAAAGAAAGATGAGTGACTCGAGGGATACAAAGACTAGCAATAGTGATGTCAGCAATGACATTTCCTCTAAATTTCTTAAAATTGTAGCCTCTAGCCCAATCAAGGATAGGGAAGACAACTTGAATGTCGCGTACGAGCTTCTTGGACTTTGATTGATCCTTGAAATGGCGTAAAGGGTCATCAGCAAAGAAGGTTTCTTTAATGGCATTAGTGAACTCCTTAAAGAGGTTCCGCTTCGAGGGTACATCAACTTTGTGTTGGTGTACACCCAGTGGTTGAGTTATAGTTGTGTTGTTGTTACAAGGACATTGGCATGCTCACCATGTCGATGTCCTTGGTCTCGGTCTCTCCACCAAATGGAAGACCGCCTATTGAAGTGTTTAGGGGAATGGGGGAAAGGGCGGAAGAAGGTGCAAGTGAATTTATTCCCTGCAAAAACTAAACAAAAAGGTGAGTTTACAATAAGAATTTAGGATGAGTTGAAACTAAGCTAAGTATATAAAAGTGTCAAAGAGATTAGAGGAAGTAGACGAGAAGGAGAATAGGAGCTACCCTTATAATTGAGAAAGTGACTTAAGCTACAATGGTGCAAATTGTAGAAGACTTAAAGAGATGCAGGGTTTTATAAGTTGTGCTGAATGATCAACAAGTCAAAGTCATCGATTAGGCTAGCTGAGAGAATAGTCAACAATGATACAATTGTGTGGATCGAAACCCGTGATGAAGAAAAGAAAAGCTAAAATCAAACTCAAAATGGAATTTTAAAAAGATCGCGATTAGAGGTTTAGAGTTTAAATACATCAATAATAGGTCTTGGACTATTACCACTTGGAAAATATATGGAGAAGAGGGTATTATTTTCTAA
The DNA here is from genome assembly GCA_021018815.1 of Talinum fruticosum. NCBI lineage: Eukaryota > Viridiplantae > Streptophyta > Magnoliopsida > Caryophyllales > Talinaceae > Talinum > Talinum fruticosum. The sequence goes on along the minus strand of JAITYX010000010.1, from coordinate 6,490,884 downwards.
TGAAAATCATTATGAGAGAAAAACCAGAAAGGGAAGTGATTAATAAATTACCAGAAAACCATGGTAACTCAAAGCTACTTTAGTCAAGAACTTGCAGCCATTTCCGTTAATTTCACACGAGAGAGAAAGGTATTGTAGGTGGGTAGGGAGCAAAAAGTGGGAGGGGGCTATTTATATATAAAGATAACATGGTGGTGGTGGATGGATGGATGCCAATGCCATCAATTGTCTAGTGCACATTACTAAATTCAGGAGTCATCTTTATCATTACGTAGGCCAAGCAAAGCTTAGTGAAAAACTCGTAATGAAGAATTCAATAAAATACATCATTATTCATAGCCAAAAACTCTCAATGCTGCTCACCTAGAACACTGCAACCGTGAGGAAACTAATGTGGACAATAATCTCTTAAAAAGCTAATACTTTGTGGGTCAAATAGGTAAATGAAGCGTACTTAAAAGGTAAAAACTTATAGGAATATACAACTGCAGATAAGGTAAAGTCGGTATTGGGTGAAATTGAATTTAAGGAGAAATTTGGGAAAGGCTATATCCATGATAGATGGCAACATCCCCAAGATAGATCCTACACCATCAAATCAGTTTATCAATGGCTGAGAGGAGTTAGACCACCTGTGTCTAAACATAAGTATATTGTCCGGTTACTCATGAATGACAAACTCACTATCGAAGCAGTGCTTTGTAATCGGGGAATGCGATCGTTGACACATAATGCATTTTTCTTCTTCCATGAACAAGAGGACACCAAGCATTTGTTTTTCCAAGTGTCCTTTTAAACTGTTGACACAGATTCCGATAAGATAATTCCCTAAATTCAGAACCCATTTTGCTAATCTTGACCAAAGCTTAATCAACTACTAATTACAACAAAGAAAGCAGATACCTTTGTAACCCTACTTCATCCAAAATTTTAGTACAAACCCAATTCACTAGTTTTCCCAAAGAATCAATGCATATAACTCGCAACCCAATTCAAACCCGGATACAAAAGGCACGAAAATTTCAAGTACAAACAGGCGCAGAGAGAGAGAGAGAGAGAGAGAGAGAGAGAGAGAGAGAGAGAGCGGGAGATAGACAAGATGCATACTCGCTGCACCGATGGTGAATAAATGAGGACCGGAATAACGGCGAGGGTGACCGAAGAAGAAGACATCGATGGTGAACAAACTACGACCGAAGCGAGAGGGCGATGGAGAGAACAATTGTAACGGAAACGGCAACGGCAACGGCGACGTCGACGTCGACCACAACGGCAACGGCAACATCGACTTCAATAGAAACAGAATCGGCGATGGCCATGACAAGTTCTTGGGGAACTTAGGGTTACCGGGCAATGAAAAATGTCGATAGATGAAGTGCCGTGTTAACTTCCTTTTTTAAATTGTTTTTCAAATAAATTCATCGATGTTGAAGGTTTGCTCTTGGAGAGTATAAATCACCCTAGAGGGGGTGAATAGGGTGATGAGGAAACTTGCTTGAAAATTAAAGCAAATAAGGATCCGATGTGAGTGAGCGGCAAGGATACACTCAAAAAGCATAAACTCATAATTCAAGTAAGCAGTGAAGAAACAAATTAAACGAGTACTAAACCTGTCTGAGTCTAGAATGTACTCGGAAAAGTAATAACTCGGAAAGTACGGGAAACCCTCCCGGGGCAGAAAACCACGGACCGTGCTAATCTAAGCACGAAGTCGAATCCACTATTTTGAGTCCACAAAATACGATAGAGCTGACTTAACCCGAGTTGCTCCCTTAGACAACTCCTTACAAGGTTTTCCTAGACTCGTAAATTACCTTATCTCGATCTAGTACTTCCTAACCGAGATCACCCTTACAGTTAGTGACAACCGAGCTGAGTTAACCCTTACAGCTCGGTCGAGGGACCTTACTTAGAGAGTAAGAAAGAAAGTGTTTGTAATCGAGTACAAGACCTTACAACTCGAAAGTTATGAAATACGGAATTGGAGTTGTAAGTAGAAGATTGAGAATGAATACAATGACTTTTGATCAAGTATGTGTATTAACAATAGATTCGGCAATCTTTAAGTCTTGAAAGATAGCTTCTATATATAGATGACCAAGCAGCTTAGCCGTTGTGTCCATCTTCCGACTGGAGGTCCTTTGTGACCATTGTAAAGGATTTTCCGAGTCACTCGGAAAATATCCGTTGAGATATGAACGTTGAGCAACGGTTCTTGACTCCTTTGGAAGTCCCAAAACCACTCGGTGGTGTCTTGAAAAATAAGGTGGAAACCACCGTTTAACTTGGTGTTGCTGATTTCAAATTTTGGAAACAGACAATCCCGACACGAGTGTCCGGGGCTAGGTCGGACGTGGAAAAAGCCTTGTCTGCTAGTGATTTGACGTTTGAAGCCGGTTACTTTTGTGATTCAAATTTAGGATAGCCTCGTTTGAATAACCTACAAAAGTAAATCAATTTGGTTCTCAAAGTATAAAATACTTTGGTCCAAGATTAGGCACGAGATAATAATATAGTTAAAATAATTAAGTGACTAATTATCCGAGTCATAAAAGAAATGGAATTTTCTGAGTCTAATATCCATGAAACTCAAATTCCATCTTAGTTAGTCTAGAGGACAATCAAGTCGAGATAAAGAATATCGGAGTAAACAGACTTGATCTAGACTAAACACAATTCAAACTAAATATGTTGACTTGGAACAATGTAATTCCTGAACCATGAAGTCGGACTCGAGTTTAAGCGCGGAAAAGATAGTGTTTGAATATGTGATATATCCGAGTGTTGGGTGACTTAGAGCCGAGTGTGAAGAGGCATGTAGAAGTATGCTTTCCGAGTCGAGTCGAGTCGGCGAAAGCAGCATAATAGATTCTATAACACTCAAAGGAAATGTTATATCACTCGGAAAAGTTTATAAGATACATAGAATGACTTGAAATCAAAACCCTATGAGAGAAGAGTTCTTATACTTGATTCCTAGATGGAACTCGAAATGTGTAAGTATAAAGTTTGAGCCTTCAATCTCCCCTTTTTGATGAAAGGCATTCCATACTTAGACAAAAACTTTGTTAGTGATATAAGTATGATTTTGTAAACTTGCTCGAGAAAATAACTTAAGATTTCATAGCTATCGGAGCAAGAAAATAATTAAATCCGAGATAGACAATAATTGTTAAGGAAATGCATTGATTTTAATGACGATGCTAAGCAATAAAACATATTTGATGGAAACTCATAAATACTTGCATTAATCATCGAACTTAGAAAATTGTAAAGAAATGCATTAATTCATTGAATTTAAAGACAATATTTACGACGGGTGAGAGAGACTCCCCTAAACAAGACAACAAATTTTTTTCTATCTATTCTCCACCTTGCCTTTCAACAAAAACCAAAAAAAATGGGAAGAATACAACGAGAGAAGTACATATTTGATGTCCGGACAAAAGAGAAAAAAATGAAACACTCGTAAACAAAAGACTAAGAAATTAAGGAGGGGATGGGTTAGTCACGAGTGGAGGAGGAAGGACGAGTGGTGCTCCGACGCCGATAAGATCTTGACGATGTGCTTGAGCGCGGCGGAGGAAGTACAGAGATCTCCGGCATCGGCTCGATTATGAGTGGCTAACCTAGAAGTAGTTCATCCAGAGGCTCGTCCTCTTGGAGCCGAACGACTCGGAGGGTCGTGCTCGAGTTGACCTGCTATTGACTGTCCTTGCTCGGCGGGTTCTTCGATCCACTCGAGCTGCTGTCCGAGCTGATCACTTCGGTAGCGCTTTAGGAGCACCCGGACCCTCGGTTGTTGCTCCTTGTCCTTCTTGGTCTCCTTGGCCTTCTGGCTCACCATGCTTAGAAAGAGCCGTATCGGCCGTAGGCTCTTACGCTTTTCTTAATCTTCTTCTTGATCTTCTCCTCTGTCCGAGGAGGACTTGGCGAGACTCAAGGATTCCACGGAGGTGTCCGAGTCTCCTTGATCTTGATCTACCTTGGAGCGTCTCTCCTGAAGAAGCTCGATCGGCTCCCTCTGCTCCTTAACTGAGCCTTTATCTCGAGGAGCACGTCCTGTTGCTCTCGGAGTTGAGATTGGGCGGTTTTGTGGTTGATGGTCATAGGCTGGAAGACAGTCTTGAATGGCCGGAGGAGGTCCTTGAGTTCCAAGGCCACAGAGGAAATTTTGTCCATGAAAGTAGTGGACAAAATAGAAGAAAGAGTTTTAGAAGCACCTACGGTGGAGGCACCACCAGGTGGAGCGAGGAAGAGAAAGAGGGGGTCTTTACGAGTCCGAGGTGGCGAATGTGGCCTCGGCTACGAGCGGTGAACCCGGACACCGGGTTGGGTTTCCTGGTATCTATACCCTAGAAGTTCTTTTTGCCTAGAAGTTCCTTTTGCCAACTACAATGGCGAGCATCGAAGCTGCGGTCGAGATATGAGGGAAGAGGAACTTTGAATTGTTTGAAGATGAGAGTGAGAAGAGCACCGAAGGAAGAGGGGTGTTCTTCTTGGTCCGATTTTGAGCTGGCACAACTGCCATTTGCTCGATAATAGCAGGAAAGAGGTCTACTTCGTAGCCCTCTAGAATATCAAAGAGCGGTTTGAGGTGCTTGGAGTTGGGGTTCTCCTTGCTAGAGTCGTTGTGAGAAGAAAGTTCTCATCGGCAAGAAACACGGAAGACGAGCTTCTAACTTTAGGCTGAGTCATAGAAAAATTTTTGCGTGACCCAGGAACTCTTTTGTATACTTTTCAAAGAAGTCGTCGGCGACCTCATTGAAAGGAATTGGATTGTTGTTTAAGAAAAGAGAGGAAACTTTAAACAGGACGATGGAGGAGGGAAGTATTGATTCGAATAGTTATGTTACGAACTCTGGAGGTGAGAATACCTTCGGAGTTGGAAAGATGAGTATAAAACTCATAAACGTGTTCGGGATAGATGAACTCGCTGAAGCAAAGAAAGTTATACACCCGGTCGATTGTATGTGAGGCAAGCATGAAAATTTTGTGGTTGGGAAGAATTTATCATCCAGCGCAAGGTCTTTGGGTGACAAGGGTTTAGAAATTGAGGGCCTTCTTGGCTTTTGATGCGAGGTTTCATGGTGGCGGAACCAAGAAAATCAGGGTGAGAACCTCTTTTCGGCATTTTGGTGAGAAAAGAGAGGAGGTAAACTTGAGAGAGAGTAGAAGAGAAGAAGACTTGAAAAGAGTGAAAGATAAAAGGAAAAAGTAGAAGAGAAATGAGTTTGAGAGCAACGGAGCTTACTTGAGATGATCTTCACGAAGCTTGAGAGCACTGGGTGTCGCGTTTAGTCACTGAGATTGTGGTCGCGAGGAGTTGATATCGAGAGAGAGAGTAAGTGTAGAGTAAAGTAAGGAAATGAAGGAGAATATGCGCTATTTATAAGAAAAATAAATGTCCTTCGAGTATCCATTCGACTTAGCTCTTTCAGCAATCACCTCGGACCGGTGTGACGGTTCTCTTCTTAACGGTTAGAATTCCAGCGGTTTGTCTCTCAATGGCTAGTTATCCGATCATGGTGCGCGAGAGAGAAAGAGAAAAAGAAAGATTTTGAAAACAAATTCCGAAATTCTCCACTTGTCTAGAGATGATTTCAGAAGTTTGATGTCCATTTTTCTCAAAGTCCGAGTCTAACTCGGCTAGGTTTACGAGTGACTTAGAAGCTGGAAATAAATAATAACTATCGGCTCGGTATCATTGAATCAACTAAACTAATGGTTATTAACGAATTGTAAACACATAACACATAATCATGCAATGAGATTCTCATATAGAAAACACATAATTATGCATTTAACATACCAAGCTCATTCCTAATGAAGCAAAACTGATCCTCACTAAGTGGCTTAGTAAAGATATCAGCTAATTGAAGATTGGTAGGAATGAATTCGAGTTCAATATCTCCTTTCTCGGAATGGTCTCTTAAGAAATGATACCGACCTCAATGTGTTTTGTTTTTGAGTGTTGAACCGGATTTTTGGTGATGCTGATTGCACTCTGATTATCACACTTGATTGGCATCGATTTGAAAGAAAGTCCAAGGTCTTTCAAGTGTTGCTTTATCCATAAAATTTGAGCACAACATGCTCCAGTTGCAATATACTCAGCTTCGGCGAGTTGATAGAGCTACTGAGTTTTGCTTCTTTGAGTGCCAAGATGTTAAGGATTGACCCAGAAATTGGCACGCCCCTGAAGTGCTCTTTCTATCAACTTTGTATTCAGCGTAATCGGCATCCGAGTATCCGGTGAGAGTCGGTTCTAAGTCTCTAGAGTACCATAGACCTAAATTCCGAGTCCCTGCAAGATATTTGAATATTCTCTTCACCGCAGTGAGATGTGATTCTTTTGGATTAACTTGGAATCTTGCGCATAGACAGACACTAAACATTATATACTGGTCTACTTGGATGTAAGATATAGCAAAGATCCAATCATATCTCGATAGAGTTTCTGATCTATTGCTTTACCTTTTTCGATCGAGTCTAGTTTTATGCTACTTGCTCATGGGTGTTGCTTACATGCTTCGCATCTTGAAGTTTATACTTTTTCAGCAGCTCCTTGGTGTACTTTGATTGATGGACATAGATTCCATTTTTGTCTTGCTTGATTTGTAGACCAAGGAAGAAATTGAGTTCTCTCATCATACTCATTTGAAATTCTGTCTCATTAACTCGAGAAAAATCTCGACACAGAATTTCATTAGTAGCTCCAAAAATTATGTCATCAACATATATCCGAGCGATAAGGAAATCTTTCCCCTTGGTTTTTATAAAGAGAGTCTTGTCGATCTGACCTCTTCTAAAATCATTTTGAACCAAGAAATTGCTTAGTCTTTCATACCAAGCTCTGGGAGCTTGTTTAAGACCATAAAGAGCTTTTGAAGTTTGAAAACATGATTTGGAAAATCCGAGTTTTCAAATCCAGGGGTTGCTCAACATAGACTTCCTCTTCGATAAAACCATTGAGAAAAGCACACTTAACATCCATTTGATATAACTTGATATTCATGCTAGATGCAAATGCTAACAGAATTCTAATGGCTTCAATTCTTGCAACAGGTGCAAAGGTTTCCCCATAATCAATCCCTTCTTCCTGATTGTAACCTTGAGCCACAAGTGTAGCCTTGTTTCTGACTACCAACCCACCTTCATCCAGTTTGTTCTTGAAAACCCATTTGGTACCTATGATTGGGTGGTTAGAAGGTCATTTGGTCGAGTCCGGACTTGGTTTCTTTCGAATTGATTGAGTTCCTCTTGCATGGCCTATACCCATTCAGGTTCATTTAGGGCCTCTAGTGTATTTTTGGGTTCAATTAATGAAATGAATGCGGTGAATGCACATAGATTCTAAAGAGCGGAACGAGTTCTTACCCCACTTTGTTGATATCATATAATATGTTTTCTAGTGGATGACTAGAAGCATACTTGAATGCTCTACCTGTTCTCCGATTTACTAGATTTGTAGGCTGAATTGGTTGATCTTCAGAGGTTTGTTCTAAGTGAACTTGTTCATAAGTTTGTCCTTCATCATTCTGATCGGGTTCTTGAGTTGTCTCATTCCGAGTCACTAAGTTACGAGTGACTTCATTACGAGTTGGTTGGGTTTGATTCTTGATAGGCTCATTTTCATCATGATCATCACTTCTGCTGAGCTTTAGGTCCGAGAATGTTGACTCACTTGGTTTTTCCTGTTCAAGCTCATGAAACACAATGTGGATGCTTTCTTCCACTTTGTTAGTTCTCTTATTAAAAATGCGATAAGCTTTACTATGAGATGAATAACCCGAGAAAAATACCTTCATCCGACCGAGCATCAAACTTGGTCGGGTGATCCTTACCATTGTTGTGAACAAAATACTTACATCAAAAGGGTTTGAAGTATGAGATGTTGGGTTTCCTCCTTTGTAGAGCTCGTACGGTGTTTTCTTGAGAATAGGTCCGATGAGGCATGTGTTCAAAGTGTAGTTGGCTCGTGTTGACTGCCTCGGCCTAGAAATAGTAGGGTAGATTATGCTCAATCATCATTGTCCTAGCTATTTCTTCGAGAGTTCTGTTCTTTCTCTCCACTACTCCATTTTGTTGAGGAGTTCTTGGTGCTGAGAAGTTGTGAGAGACACCAGTCTTGTCGCAAAACTCTGAGAATTCTGAGTAGTCAAACTCCCTTCCATGGTTCGGTTCGAATTCTCCGGATCCGAGTCCGAGACTCAACTTGGATCTTTCTGCGAGCTTGCTTGAACTCTTTGAATGCTTCATTTTTGTGCTTGAGAAAACACACCCGGGTAAATCGTGAGTAATCATCAACAATAACAAGTACATATGATTTACCTCCGAGGCTCTTAACGAGGAGTTCACCACATAAGTCCATATGTAGCAATTCAAGCACCTTGGTTGTGGAAGCTGTCTTCGAGGATTTGAATGACGATCGACTTGTTTCCCTTTTGTGCAAGCTTCACAAACTTTGTCTTTCTTGAAAGCACAATTAGACAATCCTCTGACTAAACCATGAGATGCCGGTTTCTTGATTGTATGCATGCTAACATGACCTAATCTACGATGCCATGTCCATGAATCATCATAAAGTGATGCTTTTAAACAAGATAAATTCTGACTAGGGTCGAAAGAGGAATAATGTATGTATTACCTGATCTCTTACCTGACGGCTTAATTTCTTTGGTAGCTACATCGGATATAATACAGTTGGTGCTGTGTGAATCTTACCTCTTGACCTTTATCACACAATTAAGAGATGCTAAGCGAGGTTGTACTTTAATCCTTTGACAAGGTATCTTGGGCTGACCGGATTGCCTTCCTTACCAATCTTGCCTATCCCAATTATCTTGCCTTTGCTATCATCTCCAAATGTGACTTTTCCTCCTTTGTACTATTCTAACTCGGAAAAGAGTCCTGAGTCTCTCGACATGTGGCGTGAGCATCCATTATCCAGTACCAATGTCCTTTTGATCTTTTACGAGTGGCCTGCAAAAATAGAAACAAACTAACCCTTCTCACTTCCTCTAATGAACCCAGTAACACCCTTTACTGTGGTTCTTTTACGAGGAAGAAGGTTTTCGGGAACCCAGATTTGAATGACTTTAGGTCTAGTCCGATTTTGAGTCTTCCGTTTAGAGAACTGAGTCTGTGTCTCTTTCTTTTGAAAAGCTTTTCTTTTATAAATCGGTGGAGATGGTTTTCTCCTATAAGTTGGTCCAGGCTCGGTCCTTTTATGATTGGGACCGTGCTCGGCTTTCTATGAACTTTATGGTTACTGGAATCCTTTTGAAAAGCTCGGAGTAGGATTGGGACTCCTCCTCTTTGTTAAAACCAAGACCTTCTTTTACGAAGGAGACACATTGAGATCTCAAGAGCATGTCAAGGTTTTTCGACCTTGAGTAAACTTTAAAACAAGATCTTGAGACTTGTTGAGCTTTTCCTTTAGTTGCTCATTCTCTTTTCGAGTAACTCGGACTCGGTCTCATTGGATTGAGCACTAGTCTTGAGTTCTCCGAGTGTGAGTCTCTGTTTTCCAACTCTTTTTTAAAGAGATGCTCTCGGAGGAAATTGACTCAAGTTATTCTTTAAAGTGAGAAGAATCAGAATTGGACTTTTCTTCCAAAGTGAAAATATACTTAGCTAAATCAGCTTTGGAGAATGTGAGAAAGTATTCGATTACCTCTTGAGTATTTGCTTCCTCATTGTCCGATTGATCCGAGTCTAACTCTGTTTCGCTTCGAGTCGGAAAGTCTCATCGAGACACTTTGAGTCATCTAAGTCCTCGTCATCTTCGATGAGTCCTCGTCACTCCATGTGGCCATCATAGCCTTTTTCTTCCTTCTGTCCCTTTTTCTCTTTGGACGAGTCTTTGACTATGTGTTCCTTGCTGCCGCATTCAAAACAGCCAGAGTTCTTAGACAAAGATAACTTTGAAGGGGAAGAGTACTTACCTTTTCTATCCTTCTTGTCTTTCTTGTAGAACTCTTCTTTTGGCTTCTTATCCCATCTCTTGTGCTTTATTATTCTCTTGAAGCCTTTAGCAATAAGTGCCATGGGATCCTCTTCGAGTCGGAAGAACTCGAGATCTGCCTCTCCGGTTTTCGAGGTTTTCAGCGCAATGTTCTTTTTGATGCTGATCTCTACATCCTCCTCTTCCAGGTGGATCTCAAGGGTGAGAAGCTTCCTAATGAGTTCGTCCGGCTTCGGTAGAGATAAGTTACGAGCCTCGTTCGATAGCTGTTACCTTGGGACCCCATCTTTTCTTGGGTAGGCTTCTCAGTATCTTTCTGCACATTTCCTCGTGAGAAATCTTTTTACCCAGAGATTTAAGATTAGTCCGCCACTTCCACTGTAAAAACAAGCAACGAAGATCGTCAAATTCAGTCACTTTTTTTATACCAAATGCGAGATAAAGTATTAAGCAATGTATAAGTACACCATGGTGAGCAGAGTAAAAAATAGAGTGTAAGATGAAAACTATGTCGGATTTCTTTGTAAAATGTTTGATGCCAAGAAATCCGAGAGACCTACATAAAAACTTTCAGAAAACATGTTTATAATGACCTGAAGAATCCAAGGGTAATTTGCGTGATTCCTGTAAAAAATGTTGTTGTAAATGCAAGTCTTTTGTATTCCTCGGGATAAGTGGTGTGATCGATCTCATTCTGAATAAGAGTTCCTAGTAACAAGGAAACCACATTTACAGGACCAATTGCTATATCTCTGGAACTCCCCATGCAAACATAAATCAATAGGGGAATAAAGCTCGAGTTTTCATTCATTTTACATGAGAAAAAAACACATACGTTATAGTTAACATCACTTCATAAGTCGAAATAAGCTAAAAAATAGTTTAAAAAGATGTAAAACTAGAAAAACATACATAAACCATATTGAGGAGGTAGGTTAGCAAGATTTTAGTACCCTATATCCTGTTCCAAAATAGAGAAAAGGGTTAGCAATTTGGATCCCAAAAAGTTGATTTTTAAAACACATTGGAGAATAAAGAAAGATGAGTGACCTGAGGGATACAAAGACTAGCAATAGTGATGTCAGCAATGACATTTCCTCTAAATTTCTTAAAATTGTAGCCTCTAGCCCAATCAAGGATAGGGAAGACAACTTGAATGTCGCGAACGAGCTTCTTGGACTTTGATTGATCCTTGAAATGGCGTAAAGGGTCATCAGCAAAGAAGGTTTCTTTAATGGCATTAGTGAACTCCTTAAAGAGGTTACGCTTCGAGGGTACATCAACTTTGTGTTGGTGTACACCCAGGGTTGAGTTATAGTTGTGTTGTTGTTACAAGGACATTGGCATGCTCACCATGTCGATGTCCTTGGTCTCGATCTCTCCACCAAATGGAAGACCGCCTATTGAAGTGTTTAGGGAATGGGGGAAGGGGCGGAAGAAGGTGCAAGTGAATTTATTCCCTGCAAAAACTAAACAAAAAGGTGAGTTTACAATAAGAATTTAGGATGAGTTGAAACTAAGCTAAGTATATAAAAGTGTCAAAGAGATTAGAGGAAGTAGACGAGAAGGAGAATAGGAGTTACCCTTATAATTGAGAAAGTGACTTAAGCTACAATGGTGCAAATTGCAAAAGACTTAAGGAGATGTAGGGTTTTATAAGTTGTGCTTGAAAGATCAACAAGTCAAAGTCATCAGTTGGGCTAGGCTGAGAGAATAGTCAACAATGATACAAATGCGTGGATCGAAACCCGTGATGAAGAAAAGAAAAGCTAAAATCAAACCCAAAATGGAATTTTAAAAAGATCGTGATTAGAGGTTTAGAGTTTAAATACATCAATAATAGGTCTTGGACTATTACCACTTGGAAAATATATGGAGAAGAGGATATTATTTTCTAATGAAAATCATTATGAGAGAAAAACCAGAAAGGGAAGTGATTAATAAATTACCGAGAAAACCATGGTTACTCAAAGCTACTTTAGTCAAGAACTTGCAGCCTTTTACGTGAATTTCACGAGAGAGAGAGAGAGAGAGAGAGAGAGAGAGAGAGAGAGAGAGAGAGAGAGAGGTATTGCAGGTGGGTAGGGAGCAAAAAGTGGGAGGGGGCTGTTTATATATAAAGATAACATGGTGGTAGTGGATGGATGGATGCCAATGCCATCAATTGTCCGGTGCACATTACTAAATTCGGGAGTCATCTTTATCATTACGTAGGCCAAGCAAAGCTTAGTGAAAAACCGTAATGAAGAATTCAATAAAATACATCATTATTCATAACCAAAAATTCTCAATGCTTGCTTTACCGGAACACTGCAAGCTGTGAGGAAACTAATATGGACAATAATCTCTTAAAAAGCTGATACTTTGTGGGTCAAATGGGTAAATGAAGTGTACTTAAAAGGTAAAAACTTATAGGAATATACAAGCTGCAGATAAGGTAAAGCTGGTATTGGGTGAAATTGAATTTAAGGAGAAATTTGGGAAAGGCTATATCTATGATAGATGGCAACATACCCAAGATAGATCCTACACGATCAAATCAGGTTATCAATGGTCGAGAGGAGTTAGACCACCTGTGTCTAAACATAAGTATATTGTCCGGTTACTCATGAATGACAAACTCACTACCGAAGCGAGCTTTTATAAGCGGGGAATGCTGACTGTCGACACAAAATGCATTTTTCTTCTTCCATGAACAAGAGGACACCATGCATTTGTTTTTCCAGTGTCCTTTTCAACTGTTGACATAGATTCCGATCAAATAATTCCCCAAATTCAGAACCCATTTTGCTAATCTTGACCAAAGCTTAATCAACTAATAATTGCAACAGAGAAAGTAGATACCTTTGCAACCCTATTTCATCCAAAATTTTAGTACAAACCCAATTCACTAGTTTTCCCAAAGAATCAATGCATATAACCGCAACCCAATTCAAACCCGGATACAAAAGGCACAAAAATTTCGAGTACAAACCTAGTTCACTAAATTTCAGTACAAATAGGGGAACAGAGAGAGAGAGAGAACAGAGAGAGAGAGCGGGAGATAGACAAGATGCATACTCGCTGCACCGATGGTGAATAAATGAGGACCGAGAATAATGGTGAGGGCGACCGAAGAAGAAGACATCAATGGTGAACAAACTACGACTAGAAGTAGAGGGCAATGGAGACAACAATTGTAACGGAAACGGTAACGGCAGCGGCGACGTCGGCGTCGACCGCAACTGGTAACGGCAACGTCGACGTCAACGGAAACGAGAATCGGCGATGGCAACTACAAGTTCTTGGGGAACTTAGGGTTACCGGGCAATAAAAATGTCGATAGATGAAGTGCTATGTTAACTTCCTTTTTCTTAAATTGTTTTCCAAATAAATTCATCGGCGTTGAAGGTTTGCTCTTGGAGAGTATAAATCACCCTAGAGGGGAGGGCGTGAATAGGGTGACGAGGAAACTTGCTTGAAAATTAAAGAAAATAAGGATCCGATGTGAGTGAGCGGCAAGGATACACTCGGAAAAGCATAAACTCGGAATTCGGTAAGAAGTGAAGAAACAGATTAAACGAGTGCAAGCTGTCTGAGTCTAGAATGTACTCGGAAAAGTAATAACTCGAAAGTACGGGAAACCCTCCCGGGGCGGAAAACCACGGACCGTGCTAATCTAAGCACGAAGTCGAATCCACTATTTTGAGTCTACAAAATACGAGTAGGCGACTTAACCTGAGTTGCTCCCTTAGACAACTCCTTACAAGGTTTTCCTAGAGTCAAAAATTACCTTATCCGATCTAGTACTTCCTAACTAAGATCACCCTTACGAGTTAGGGAAAAGCGAGCTGAGTTAACCCTTACGGCTCGGTCAAGGGACCTTACTTAGAGAGTAAGAAAGAAAGTGTTTGTAATCGAGTACAAGACCTTACAACTCGGAAAGTTATGAAATACGGAATTGGAGTTGTAAGTAGAAGATTGAGAATAAATACAATGACTTTTGATCAAGTATGTGTATTAACAATAAATTTGGCAATCTTCAAGTCTTCAAAGTTGGCTTCATATATAGATGACCAAGCAACTTAGCCGTTGTGTCCATCTTCTGACTGGAGGTCCTTTGTGACCATTGTAAAGGATTTTCCGAGTCACTCGGAAAATATCCGTTGAGATATGAACGTTGAGCAACGGTTCTTGACTCCTTTGGAAGTCCCAAAACCACTCGGTGGTGTCTTGAAAAATAAGGTGGAAACCACCGTTGAGCTTGGTGTTGCTGATTTCCAATTTTGGAAACAGACAATCTCGACACGATGTGCGGGGCTAGGTCAAAGGTGGAAAAAGCCTTGTCTGCTGGTGATTTGACTGAAGACTCGGACACTCGCTCAATACTTTTTTGAGTTGTATAAAAGGAATCGGGTATAAGAATCTCATACCTACAGAGTTTTAATTCCAAGGCATTCTCTCGTATCTCGAAACTTCTTTCGAGTAAAACATTATCTTTTCTAAGTGAGACAGCTCTTACTTATTATATTTCTTGCTTATCCGTAGCGACTCAAAAACCGGTTCTTTGTTACGTGTCCAAGCATCACTCGGAATTTGACTTGTGGATATAAGTCCTATTTTGTTATGGTCGGTATTTTTAGCTTGTTTCATGCTTAGTCTATATCAAGTTAACTCTCCGATATTCTTTACTTGAACTTGATTCTTCGCTTAAACTAAGTCGGATGGAATTCGATTATCATGGATATTGGACTCAGAAAATTCCATTTCGTTTCGACTCGGATAATCAATTGCTTTATTTATCGTAATTATTTTATTATACTGTGTCTAATCTTGGGCCAAAGTATTTTATACTTTGAGAACCAAAATTGATTTACTTTTGTAGGTTATTCAATCGAGGATACATTTTTAAGTTACAAAAGTAGCCTAGCTTCGAACGTCAAATCACCAGCGAGACATGGCTCTTCACCTTCTCTGCTCCAGGTCCGAGTAAATTGTGTTAGGGCATGTCTGTTTCCAAATCTGGAAAAGTGAAACGCCAAGCTTAACGGTGGTTTCCACCTTATCTTTCAAGACACCGCTAATGGTTTTAGGACTTCCAAGAGAGTTAAATTGTTGTCCAACGTTCACATTACAACGGATACTTTCCGAGTGACTCGAAAGCTTCTATCAACGGTCACGAGAGGACTCTCGGTCGGGAGATGAAGATAACGGCTACTCTGCTCGGTCATCTATAAATAGAAGCCATCTCACAAGACTTGAAGATTGCCGAGCATATTGCTAATACACATACTTGCTCAAAGTTATTGTATTTACTTTCAATCTTCAACTTACAACTCCCACTCTGTAATTCATTACTTTACGAGTTGTAAGGTCTTGTACTCGATTACAAACTCTTTCTTACATTCTCTGTAAGGTCCCTTGACTAAGCTATAAGGGTTAACTCGGCTTCGTTGTCCCTAGCTGTAAGGGTTATCTCAGCTAGGAAGTACTAGATCGAGATAAGGCAACTTTTGAGTCTAGGAAAACTTGTATAGAGTTGTCTAAGGGAACAACTCGGGTTCGATCGGTTCGCGGTATTTTGTGGACTCAAAATAGTGAATTTGACTTCGTGTCCGGATTGACACGGTCCGTGGTTTTCTGCCCCGGGAGGGTTTCCACGTAATCTCTAAGTGTTATCTTTACGAGTTCATTCTAGACTTAGATAGTTTTTCAACTCTTGCTCATTTTGCTTAATAGCCTTCGAGTTCAATCTTTTCGACCACGTTGATAGACTCGGAACCTATCACGATCTTGCTTTTGACAGAAGAGCTAAAGTTTCCAAGAAAAACTTCTATCACCCTATTCACCCCGCTCTAGGGTGACTCGGACTCTCCCAGAGCAAACCTTCAATTGGTATCGAGCCTAGCCTTTCGGAAAGGATTTAACAATCCAAAGGTTTAAAGATCAAATGGCTCGAGACACCGGAGAGTTCGACGAAGGAAGATCTTCCAACGAGGCCACCAAAATTCAAAGGACCAAACTTTGGGCACTTGGAAGAAGCTTATGGAATGTTTTCTTATGGATCATGATGAAGAGGTATGGGAAATCATACAACAAGGAAACTACATTCCAATGAAGACGAGATGAATTCAGAATCATTCCCAAGACAAAGGCTGAGTTCACACCGGAGAAGCAGAGAAGTTCGAAAGAACTTCAAAGCAATGAACATCCTTATGTGCGCCATAAGCTCGGAAGAATATAATCGAGTCTCTGCTCGTGACTCTGCTAAAGAGGTGTGGGATACGTTAGTCAACACCTACGAAGGTATAAGTCGGGTAAAACAAGCAAACATCGGTCGAGTATCTTCATAAATATGAGCTTTTCAAAATGGAGCCGGAGGAGAACATTACTCGGATGTTCATTCGCTTCACTGAGATTACCAATAATCTCAAATCTCCGGGAAAGAAAATTTCCCATGAAGAAATGTGCTTGGAAAATTCTCGAAGCCTACCCAAGAGACGATGGGGTCCGAAGGTGACTGCCATAGAGGAGGCCCGGAACCTTTCACTCTCAAAGCCGGACGAGCTCATCGGAAAGCTTCTAACTCATGAGATCCATCTAGAAGAAGAGGATGCTGAGGGCGTACCAAAAGAAACTTAGCATCGAAAGCCTCGGAATCCAAAGAAGCAAATCCGAGCTCTTCGACTCGAGAAGACGATCCTATGGCACTCATTGCAAGAGGCTTCAAGAGAATGATGAAGCACAAAAGATGGGACAAAAGGCCAAAAGAAGAATTCTACAAGAAAGATAAGAAAGATAGAAAAGGTAAGTTTACTTCCCAGTCTAAATTTTCTTTGACTAAGAATTCCGGTTGTTTCGAATGTGGCGGCAAAGACCACATAGTCAAGGACTGTCCAAAAGGAA
This sequence comes from Talinum fruticosum, assembly GCA_021018815.1. Taxonomy (NCBI): domain Eukaryota; kingdom Viridiplantae; phylum Streptophyta; class Magnoliopsida; order Caryophyllales; family Talinaceae; genus Talinum; species Talinum fruticosum. The sequence goes on along the minus strand of JAITYX010000010.1, from coordinate 6,474,029 downwards.
AAGGGATAGAAAGAAGAAGAAAGCCATGATGGCAACATGGAGCGATGAGGATTCGTCGGAAGATGATGAGGACTCGAGATGACTCGAAATGTCGATGGCAATTTCGATTCGGAAGTTGAACAGAGTCGGACTCGGACTCGAGACAATGAGGAAACAAATCCTTAAGAGGTAATCGAATACTTTCTTAAGTTCTCCGAAGTTGATTTAGCTAAGTATATTTTTACTTTGGAAGAAAAGTCCAATTTTGATTCTTCTCAATTCAAAGAACAACTTGAGTTAATCACTTCGAGAGCACTTCTTTGAAAATTGAATTAGAAAAGCTGAGACTCTCATTCGAGAGAACTCAAGACTAGTGCTCAATCTAATGAGGCCGAGTGCGAGCTGCTCGGGAAAGAAAATGAGCTACTAAAAGGGAAGCTCACTGAGTCTCAAAATCTGGTTTTAAAGTTTACTCAAGGTCGGAAGAACCTTGACATGCTCTTAGGATCACAATGTGTCTCTTTTAGAAAAGAAGGTCTTGGTTTCAACAAAGAGGAAGAATCTAATTCCTACTCAAAATTGTTCAAAAGGATTCCGAAGCTGTAAAGTTCGGGAAAGTTGAGCACGGTCCCATTCACGAAATGAAGGGAGGACTAAGCCCGGAACTATTTACAAAAAGAAACCATTCTCTCCTGTTTCAAAAGGAAAGGTTTTCAAAAAGAAAGAGACACGGACTCGGTTCTGCGAGAGGAAGACTCGAGAATCGACAAAACCCAAAGTCATTCAAATCTAGGTTCAGAAACACCTTCTTCCTCGAGAAAGGACCACGAGTAAGGAATGTTACTTGGGTTTGTTAGAGGAAGTGAGAAGGGTTAGATTCTCTCTGTTTTTGTAGGTCACTCGAGAAAAATCAAAAGGACATTGGGACGAGCGGATGTTCATGACACATGTCGGGTGACCAAGGACTCTTTTACGAGCTAGAATCATACAAAGGAGGAAAAGTGACTTTTGGAGATGACAGCAAAGGCAAGATAGTGGGTATTGGCAAGATTGGAAATGAAAGCAATCTGGTGAGCCCGGTCTACCTTGTCAAAGGACTAAAATACAATCGCTTAGCATCTCCCGGCTATGCGACAAAGGTTAGGAGGTAAGATTCACTCAATCTAAGTGCTACATCTCAAATGAGACCACCAAAGAGATAAAGCTCTCGGGTAAGAGATCCGGTAACACTTATATCATTCCTCTTTCGACCCAAGCCAGAATTTATCTCGCTTAAAAGCATCTCTTCACGATGATTTATGGTCTTGGCATCGTAGATTAGGTCATATTAGCATGCATACAATCAAAAAGCGGCATCTCATGGTGCTAGTTAGAGGTTTACCTAAGCGTGTCTTTGAGAAAGACAAAGTTTGTGAAGCATGTACAAGGGGAAACAGGTCGAGATCCTCATTCAAATCTCTCAAGACTGTTTCGACATCAAAGGTGCTTGAGCTGCTACATATGGATCTATATGGTGAAATTCCAGTAAAGAGCCTCGGAGGTAAATCCTACATTTTTGTCATTATTGATGACTTTTCAAGATTTACACGGGTGTGTTTTCTCAAGCATAAAAATGAAGCCTTCAAGGAGTTCAGCAAACTCGTAGAAAGATTCAAGTTGAGTCTCGGACTCGGATTCAAAAGATTCGAGCCGACCATGGAAGGGAGTTCGACTACTCGAGAATTCTCGGAGTTACGCGATCGGAATGGAATCTCTTACAACTTCTCGGCACAAGAACTCCTCAACGAGAATGGAGTAGTAGAGAGAAAGAACAGAACCCTTGAAGAAATAGCAAGGACGATGATGATTGAACACAATTTGCCTTACTTATTTCTAGGCTGAGGCGATCAACACGACTAACTACATTTTAAACATATGCCTCATCGGACCCATTACGAAGAAAACACCCTACGAGCTCTACAAAGGGAAGAAGCCAAACATCTCATACTTTAAGCCTTTTGGTTGCAAGTGTTTTATTCATAATAATGGTAAGAATCACCTGACTAAGTTTGATGCTAGGTCGGATGAAGGTACTTTTCTAGGTTACTCTTCTCATAGTAAAGCATATCGTGTCTTTAATAAAAGAACTAACAAAGTGGAAGAAAGCATCCATGTAGTGTTTGATGAGTTTGAACAGGAGAAGCCAAGTGAGTCATCATACTCGGAGCTGAAGCTCGGTAGAGATGATGATGAAGCCGAGACTACAAAGACTCGGACTCGACCTGCTCAAAATGAGGTCACTCGGAACGAGGAAACTCGGAATGCGACAACTCAAGAGCTCACTCAGAACGAACAAGCCAATGAAGAAGATCACTCGGAACAAGATCAAGTGGTTCGACCCACAAATCTCGTGAATCGGAGAACAGGTAAAGCATTCTAGTTTACTTCTAGTCATCCACTAGAGAACATACTCTCGACATCAACATCTGGGGTAAGAACTCGCTCCTCTTTATATAATCTATGTGCATTCACTTGCATTCATTTCATTAAATGAACCCAAAATGCACTAGAGGCCCTTAATGAACCTGAATGGGTAGAGGCAATGCAAGAAGAACTCAATCAATTCGAGAGAAACCAAGTACGGACTCGACCAACCGACCTTCGACCACCCGGTTATAGGAACCAAATGGGTTTTCAAAAACAAAGCTGGATGAGGATGGTGTAATAGTCGAAATAAGGCTAGACTTGTGGCTCGAGGATATAATCAAGAAGAAGGAATTGATTGTGGGGAAACCTTTGCATCGGTAGCGAGAATTGAAGCCATTAGAATACTTGTTGGCATTTGCATCTAGCATGCATATTAAATTATATCAAATGGATGTTAAGTGTGCTTTTCTCAATGGTTTTATTGAAGAAGAAGTCTATGTCGAGCGAGCCTCCTGGTTTTGAAAACTTAGAATTTCCAAATCATGTTTTCAAACTTCAAAAGGCTCTCTATGGTCTTAAACAAGCACCTCGAGCTTGGTATGAAAGAGCGAGTAGCTTCTTGGTTCAAAATGATTTTAAAAGAGGTCGGATCGACAAGACTCTCTTCATAAAGACCAAAGGGAAAGATTTCCTTATTGTTCAAATCTATGTTGATGATATTATTTTCGGTGCTACTAATGAGTTTACGTGCGAGAATTTTACGAGTTGATGAGTCAAGAATTCCAAATGAGCATGATGGGGGAACTTAATTTCTTCCTTGGCTTACAAATCAAGCAAGACAAGGATGGAATCTTTGTTCATCAATCTAAGTATACCAAGGAATTGTTGAAGAAATACAAACTTCAAGATGCAAAGCACGCATCTACACCCATGAGCAGCGGCATAAAGCTTGACTCGGACGAGAAAGGTAAAGCGATAGATCGAAACTCTATCGAGGTATGATTGGATCTTTACTATATCTTACTTCCAGCGAGGCCGGATATAATGTTCGGTGTTTGTCTATGCGCAAGATTTCAAGCTAATCCAAAAGAATCACATCTCAGCTGCGGTGAAGAGAATATTCGGATATCTTGCGAGGCACTCGGAATTTAGGTCTATGGTATTCCGGAGACTCGGAGCCGACTCTTTACGGATACTCGAGACGCAGACTACGTAGGATGCAAAGTTGATCGAAAGAGCACATCCGGAGCGTGTCAATTTGCAGGTCAATCCCTAATATCTTGGCACTCAAAGAAGCGGAACTCGGTAGCTCTATCAGCTGTTGAAGCTGAGTATATAGCCAGTTGGAGCTTGTTGCGCTCAGATTCTTTGGAGAAAGCAACACTTGAGAGATCTTGGACTATCATTCAAATCAGTACCTATCAAGTGTGACAACCAAAGTGCAATTAGCATCACCAAGAACCACTGTCCGGCATTCGAAAACAAAGTATATCGAGGTCGAGATATCACTTCCTACGCGATCACTCGGAAAAAGGTGATATTGAACTTGAGTTCATTCCTACTAATCTTCAATTAGGCTGATATCTTTACTAAGCCTCTTGGTGAAGATCGGTTTTGCTTTATTCGGAATAAGCTTGGTATGTTAAATGCCTAATTATGTGCTATTCTTATTCATTGCATAATTTTATGTTATGTGCTTTCACCGTTAATAACCATTAGCTCGGTTGATTCGGTGATACTAGGGCTGGTAGTTATTTCGCGTTTCGAGTCACTCGAAACCTATACGAGTCAAACTCGGACGTAGAGAAACTTGGACTTCAAATTTTACGAAACTATCTCTAGATCGAGTGGAGAGTTTCGGATCATTTTTTCAAAATCCTTCTCTTTCTCTCTCGAGCGCTGTGATCAGATTTTAGCCATGGATTTCTAACCGTTGAAATCTTAACCGTTGAAGAGAACCGTCACACCGGTCTTTGGTGGCCGATGGACAAGCCGAGTCGGAACGGAGTTATACTTAACGGATAGTTGACGGGCGCGCTTATTTTCTATAAATAGCGTCTATTCATCTTCGTCTCGGTACTCTAAACTCCATCTCTCTCAAACGAAACCTCTCGCGGAAGATTACTACGTGAACAGTCATCCTTGATCGTCTGCGAGCATCGAAGAAGCCATCTCTCGTAAGTTACAGCTTGCTCTCATCTCTTTCTTCTACATTTTCTTTGTTTCTTCTCTTCTACATCTCCTTCTCTTTCCTACTCGAAAGTTTCATCTTTCCTTCCTTCTCTCAAAATGCCTAAAACAGGAAACCATCCCGACTTCCGGGTCTCCTCCTCTTCTAAAAGCCTCGCACCAAAACTCCGAAAGCTCCACCCCTTCCAAACCCATTGTCACCCGACACCTTGTGTTGGACGACAAGTTCTTTCATACAACCAAATTTTCTTGGTTGTCCCACATTCAAACCACTGGAGCATTCAACTTCATGTGCTTCGAGCAAGTTCATCTATCCCGAACTCATTTCGAGTTCTACACTCACCTCACCCACTCAGAAAATGTTCTAACCTCTAGGGTTCGAACATAGCTGTTCGTCTAAACACCTCTCTCCTCCACCGCTTGTTCAAGGTCTCCTCTCTTTTCTTGAACAGCAACCCCATTCCTTTCATTGAAGTCGCCGACGACTTCTTTGAAAAATACGCCAAAGAGTTCCCCGAGTCCGGAAAAACTTTTACGTGACTCGGTTGAAGTCGAGCTCGCCTTACGTAGCTTTACTGTGATGAGAACCTTCTTCTCACGGCATTCCAGCAAGGAGAACCCCAACTCCAAGCATCTCAAAGCTCTCTTTGACATCCTTAAGGGATACAAAGTAGACCTCTTCCCCTCCATCATTGAGCGGATGGCCGCTGTGCCGGCTCGACTCCAATCCAAGAAGAACACCTCCCTTCCTTTCGGTGCTCTTCGACCCTTGTCTTCAAACAATTCCAAGTTCCTCTCCCGTCGGACCCAAACGCGTATGCAGAGGCTGCCGTTGTGGTCGGCAAAAGGAGCTGCGAGGGTACGGATGCCAAGAAGCCGAACCCGGTGTGCGGGTGCATAACTCGAAGTGAGGCCTCCTTCTCCGCCTCGGACTCGAAATCAACTCCTCTCTCTCTCCCTCTCTAGCTGGTGGTGCCTACACCTCGGGTGCCTCAAAATCTCTCTCTGCTCTCTTGTCCCTGTTTTTATGGACAAGATCAACTCCGTGTCTTCGATTTCGAGAGACATGCTCCGATCCTTCAAATCTGTTCTTCAAAATCGACCATCAATCTCAAGGCTGGTCAATCCCAAATTCGAGAGCAGCGAGTCTCTAGTTCTTGAGATGAGGGAGCTGGTAAAGGAGCATAAGGAGCTGGTCGAGCTCCTCGAGAGAGAGCGGTCCAAGGCGGCTCGGGACCATGATGACTCGAGACGCGTGCGAAGTGTCTTCGAGCCCGAGTCGACCTCCTTGGACAGCGGGAAGAAGAAGAAGAAGGCTGCAAATGCAGAAGCGGCGGACCCAGAGGACCACTGCGGGCGAGGCGAGTCCATCCGGGCAAGGAAGGAACACCAAGAAGAAGCGAGTGGGAGCTGCCGAGGGTCGAGCTACTCCACAAGCTCAAATAGCGGTACTCGGCTCGAGACGGCGATCGAGTGGGTCGAAGACCTCGCTACTCCGGCGGGTCGGTCGAGCAGCCCCCTCCAGACTGCGAGGTTCCAAGGGAAGAACCCCTCGATCCACTCACTCCGGGTCGGCCACTCGGAGCTGAGCCCACGACGATAATCTCGGTTCTCCCTTCGCCGCGCTCAAGCACATCGTCAAGATCATATCGGCGCCGGCGAACCTTCGCTCCCTCCGCCTCCACTCGGAAATCTCGCTCTCCCTCATAGGCGCCATGCATTGAGTCACAATTCCTCGGTCCGCGGAGTTTTCTTCTTTCGAAATTTTTTTTTTCCGGACATCTAAGTTGTACTACTTGCTCTTTTCTTCCCTTCTTTTTCTTGTTGTTTTTCTTTGAAAGGCAAGGGGAGAAATAGAGACATAGAGTCCGAATCGGAAAAACTTGTTGTCTTGTTTAGGGGGTTTTTCGCCCTTTTGAAATTTAATATAGTAATGCATTTCATTATTAATTTCGAGTTCATTATTGCTAGCATGTCTTTTACGAGTTAATGTTAATTACTTAAAGCATACTTTACTTTTTGCTACGATATATTAAGTATTGCTCGGATACATTGAGTATGCCTTACCCATCTCATCTCATGCGCAACCACTCGGAATCAAATTTTTTTACTAACAAAGTTTACGTTTAAGTATGGAATGCCTTTCATCAAAAGGGGAGATTGAAGACTCGGACACTCGCTCAATACTTTTTGAGTTGTATAAAAGGAATTAGGTATAACAATCTCATACCTACAGAGTTTTGATTCCAAGGCATTCTCCGTATCTCGAAACCTCTTTCGAGTAAAATAGTATCTTTTCTAAGTGATACAGCTCTTACTTATTATATTTCTTGCTTATCCGTAGCGACTCGGAAAATTGGTTCTTTGTTCTATGTCCAGCATCACTCGAATCGACTTGTGGTTATAAATCCTATTTTGTTATAGTCAATATTTTTAGCTTGTTTCATGCTTGGTCTATATCAAGTTAATTCTCACCGATATTCTTTATTGAACTTGATTCTTCGCTTAGACTAAGTCGGATGGAATTCCGAGTATCATGGATATTGGACTCGGAAAATTCCATTTCGTTTCGACTCGAGATAATCGGTTGCTTTATTTATCGTAATTATTTTATTATCTGTGTATAATCTTGGGCCAAAGTATTTAATACTTTGAGAACCAAAATTGATTTACTTTTGTAGGTTATTCAATCGAGGATACACTTTCCAAACTACAAAAGTAGCCTAGGCTTGAACGTCAAATCACCAGCGAGACATGGCTCTTCACCTTCTCTACTCCGGTCCCAGTAGATTGTGTCGGGGCTGTCTGTTTCCAAATCTGAAAAGCTGAAACGCTAAGCTTAACGGTGGTTTCCACCTTATCTTTCAAGACACCGCTAATGGTTTTGGGACTTCCAAGAGAGTTAAACCATTGTCCAACGTTCACATTACAACGGATACTTTTGAGTGACTCGAAAGCTTCTAGCGACGGTCACGAGATAACTCTCGGTCAGGAGATGAAGATAACGGCTACTCTGCCTGGTCATCTATAAATAGAAGCCATCTCACAAGACTTGAAGATTGCCGAACATATTGTTAATACACATACTTGCTCAAAGTTATTGTATTTACTTTCAATCTTCAACTTACAACTCCCATTCCGTAATTCATTACTTTACGAGTTGTAAGGTCTTGTACTCGATTACAAACTCTTTCTTACATTCTCTGTAAGGTCCCTTGACTAAGCTATAAGGGTTAACTCAGCTTAGTTGTCCCTAAGCTGTAAGGGTTATCTCAGCTAGGAAGTACTAGATCGGATAAGGGAACTTCGAGTCTAGGAAAACTTGTATAGAGTTGTCTAAGGTAACAACTCGGGTTCGATCGATTCACGGTATTTTGTGGACTCAAAATAGTGAATTGGACTTCGTGTCCGGATTGACACGGTCCGTGGTTTTCTGCCCCGGGAGGGTTTCCACGTAATCTTTAAGTGTTATCTTTACGAGTTCATTCTAGACTTAGACAGCTTTTTAGCTCTTGCTCATTTTGCTTAATAGCCTTCGAGTTCAATCTTTTCGACCTCGTTGATAGACTCGGAACCCGTCACGATCTTGCTTTTGACAGAATAGCTAAAGTTTCCACGAAAACTTCTATCACCCTATCACCCCGCTCTAGGGTGACTCGGACTCTCCTCGAGCAAACCTTCAATGGGTATCGAGCCTAGCCTTTCGTAAAGGATCTAACAATCCAAAGGTTTAAAGATCAAATGGCTCGGAACACCGGAGAGTTCGACGAAGGAAGATCTTCCAACAGGCCACCAAAATTCAAAGGATCAAACTTTGGGCACTTGGAAGAAGCTTATGGAATGTTTTCTTATGGATTATGATGAAGAGGTATAGGAAATCATACAACAAGGAAACTACATTCCAATGAAGACAGATGAATTCAGAATCATTCCCAAGACAAAGGCTAAGTTCACACTAGGAGAAGCGAGAGAAGTTCGAAAGAACTTTAAAGCAATGAACATCCTTATGTGCGCCATAAGCTCGGAAGAATATAATCGAGTCTCTGCACTGTGACTCTGCCTGTTGATAGACTCGGAACTCGTCACAGTCTTGCTTTTGACAGAAGAGCTAAAATTTCCACGAAAAACTTTTATCACCCTATTCACCCCCTCTAGGGTGACTCGGACTCTCCCCGAGCAAACCTTCATTGACGTTTGAAGCCGGTTACTTTTGTGATTCAAATTTAGGATAGCCTCGTTTGAATAACTTATAAAAGTAAATCAATTTGGTTCTCAAAGTATAAAATACTTTGGTCCAAGATTAGGCACAAATAATAATATAGTTAAAATAATTAAGTGACTAATTATACGAGTCGGAAAAGAAATGGAATTTTCGAGTCTAATATTCATGAAACTCAAATTCCATCTTAGTTAGTCTAGAGGACAATCAAGTCGGATAAAGAATATCGGAGTAAACAGACTTGATCCGTGTCTAATCTTGGACCAAAGTATTTTATACTTTCATAACCAAATTGATTTGCTTTTGTAGGTTATTCAAACGAGGCTATCCTAAATTTGAATTACAAAAGTAACCTACTTCAAAACGTCAAATTAGCGAGCAGACAAGGCTTTTTCCACCTCCGACCTTGCCCCGGACACTATGTCGGGGTTGTCCGTTTCCAAAGCTGGAAATCTGCAACACTAAGCTCAACGGTGGTTTCCACCTTATTTTTAAGACACCACCGAGTGGTTTTGGAACTTCCAAAGGAGTTAAGAACCGTTGCTCAACACTCATATCTCAACGGATATTTTAGGAGTGACTCGGAAAATCCTTTGTAACGGTCACAAAGGACTTCCGAGTGAGAAGATGGACACAATGGCTAAGCTGCTTGGTCATCTATAAATAGAAGCCAACTTTCAAGACTTGAAGATTGCCGAATCTATTGTTAATATACATACTTGATCAAAAGTCATTGTATTTATTCTCAATCTTCTACTTACAACTCCAATTCTGTATTTCATAATATTCCGAGTTGTAAGGTCTTGTACTCGATTACAAACACTTTCTTTCTTACTCTCTAAGTAAGGTCCCTTGACTAAGCTCGTAAGGGTTAACTCAGCTCAGCTTGTCCCTAACTGTAAGGGTGATCTCGGTTAGGAAGTACTAGATCGAGATAAGGAAATTTCTAAGTCTAGGAAAAACTTGTAAAGAGTTGTCTAAGGGAGCAAATAAGTTCAAGTCGAGTCTACTATATTTTGTGGACTCAAAATAGTGGATTTGATTTCGGGCTTGGATTAGCACGGTCCATGGTTTTCTGCCCCGAGTAGGGTTTCCAGGTACATTCTGAGTTATTAATTTTCTGAGTGCATTCTAGACTCGAGACGGGTTTAAAGTTTCGTTTAATCTGTTTCTTCACTCTTCACCGATTTACGAGTTAGTGCGTTTCGAGCTCATCTCCGACTCTCGCTCACATCAGATTCATATCTATTTTAAATTTGAAGAAAATTTAATCATCACCCTATTCACCCCCTCTAGGGTGACTTAGCCTCTCCCCGAGCAAACCTTCATGGTCATCAACCGGAAGATGGCTCGGTCTCAAATCGAGGAGCACCAGGATCTCGCTCATCGAGATTAAGGGACTTATGAAGGAGCAATAAGAGCAACTTCAGCTCCTACAAGAAATGAGAACTAAGGCTGCTTAGGACCTAGAAAGCTTAGACACTTCGAGGAGTCCTAAAGTCCTGCCAAGTCCCCCTCCGTAGAGGCGGAAGAAGAAGAGCCTGCGGCTGAAGCAACTCAAGCATGACTAGAAGGAGGAAAAGAAGGAAGAGGAGAAGGAGGAAGCAGCTCAACCGAGAGGGAGAAGGTTCTAGAGTCCCTGAACCGGAGCTGATCGGCTCGGACAACGATTGAGTGGGTCGAAGACCCTGCGAACTTTGGTCGATCCACGGTGGTCAAAACAGAAGAAGCACCTCCCTCCGCTGTTTTCCAGGAGGATGACATAGTTCCGAGTTAGCCAACCGGAACCGAGCCTCTCGCTAGACATCCCCGTGCTGCCGCCGCCACGGTCTCCCACGTCATCACAAGCTTACCAGTGCTCGGCGCACTACTCGCTCCTCCACCTCAACACCACCAAGCACCCCGTCCTAATTTCTTTTCTTTAGTTTCGTTTTTTTTGTCCAACATCATGTGTCGTTTCTTTGATGTTACTTCCTGTTTTTAATGAAATTCAAGGGAAGAAAAATTAAAGATTGATGTTGTTATATTTAGGGGAGCCCAACCTCTTTTTGTATTTTTTGTGTATATATACGTGAATTTTTGTTCTTTGAGCGAGAATAATTTCGAGTTAACTCTTTCTGAAGTAGATTTCTCATTTTATTATTTTTCTGCTTCTGCTATATTTGTTCATAATTTTTGCTAAATGTGTTATCCGCATAAATGTTTTAAGTATTTATAAGTCTACAATACATTTTCTATGTATGAAATACTTCTATCACTACTTCTTATTCGATATGTTGTACTGAGTGAGAATGAAAACTCATGGTTTACTCTTACAAGTTTCTATCTAAGTGAGGAATGCCTTTTGATAAAAAAGGGGAGATTAAAGACTCGGACTCTAATTCTAAGATATTCTAAATACTAAATGAAGACTCGAGTATAAACCTCATCCCTCGTAAGTTCCGATTACAAGTCATTCCGAGTGTTATAGAAACTCCTATATAATTTTTTCATTCGTTTATGACTGACTAAGAAAACACATTCTTGTATATCTTTTGCATTGGTGTTTCGACTCACTCATATGGCAATTAGATCTATCACATGTTCAAATAATTTCTCTAACGCATCTATTCTAAGTTCCGATTGCATATTTCAACGCAAAGTGAATTACAGTGTTAATTCCTCTTTCTAAGTCTATTTGTTTGTTTGAGAATTATTCGTCCAGATTAAGTCTTTATACTCGATGATTTTTACTTTTTTAACTTGATCTTTCTTAGGACCGACTCTTATGGAATTTCAGTATATTGAATATTAGACTCGGAAAATTCTACTCTTCTAGGCCTAAAATAATTATGCACTTAATTGTCTTAATAAAATTATTATCCGTGCCTAATCTTAGACCAAAGTATTTTATACTTTGAGAACCAAAGTTATTTACTTTATTAGGTAATCCAAACGAGGTTATCTTATTTTTGAATTACAATAGTAGCCGGCTTCAAGTTGTCAATCACAAGCGAGATAAGGCTAATCTACTTCGAATAGGGCTTAGACACCGTGTCGAGTTGTCTGTTTCCAAAGCTGGAAAACTTCAATGCTAAGCTCAACGATGGTTTCCACCTTGCTTTTCGGACATCACCAGTTGACTGGAGCATCTTTAGGAGCTAAGAGTCGTTGACAACGTTCACATCCCAATGGATCTTTTACGAGTGACTCGGAAGAGTCGTTACAACTACTAGTAAAGGCTTCTATTCGGAACCAAGGCACAATGGTCACTCTGCTTGGTCATTTATAAATAGAAGCCACTTCACAAGACTTGAAAATTGCTGAATCCATTTGCTAAAAATATATCTCTTAGCACATCACTTATTCAATCATTTTCTTATAACTCAAAGTCTCTACTTAATACTTTTCCGAGTTGTAAAGTCTTGTAATCGAGTCACATACTTTTCTTACTTTTTGATTAAGGTCCCTTGACTGAGTCTGTAAGGGTTAACTCAGCTCGGTTGTCCCTAGCTATAAAGGTTATCTTAGTTAGGAAGTATGAGATCGGATAAGGTAACTTCGAGTCTTAGAAAACATTGTAAGGAATTGTCTAAGGGAGCAATTCGGTTGAGTCGGTTCGTTGTAATTTGAGGATTCAAAATAATGGATTTGACTTGGTGCTTAGATTAGCAATGTCCGTGGTTTTCTACCCCAGGAGGGTTTCCACGTATCTCTTTCGAATACTTGTCCGAATCCAATCTAGACTCGGATTCTCTTGTTCATTCTTTTCAAGCTTGAAGTTTCTAAGTTTGTTAAAATTTTCTCATCACCCTATTCACCCCCTCTAGTGTGGCTTAGACTCTCCAAGAGCAAACCTTCAGTCGAGACCGAGATATCAGCCTAGGTCCTATGGCCTCGGTTGGCAAAAAGTTAATTTAAATTTTTCGATTTTTTTAAATTAGAAATGCTAAGAAGCAATTAGGAGAAATAAAATAGGAAAAGGGAGTCCCTTGTCGGTTTTAGAAATAAAAACTAAGTAACGTAAAAGAAATACTTTTGTAATCTTAGTATGGACACACTAAGCTTGAAAGAGGTTTGGAAGATGATTCCATTAGTCTAGAACCGAGAACCCTCAACACCACATAAATAGCCTCTCACCTTGGACGAATCGAAGAATCCCGTTTTCTTTCACACGGTCCAAGCTCGGGCCAAGCCTTTAAAGACAAAAAAGCACTGGTGCCGCGTACAGGGAAATTCCGGGCTTAGAACACCGCATTTCACTTCAGCCTAACCAAACAAGGAGTTGAAGACCTCAAGACGCTTTGGCTCCAAGACAGTCCACCCGAGACTAGGAGCACACATCCAGCACCAAAAATGGAACTTTCCAAAAATATAAACCTACCAAAAATAGAGACATGTGAAAAATGGAAACTATCCATTTTTGGAAAACTGCTATGGCCGGCCCCCTACCACTTATTTTGAAACGTTGTGTTTTGGCTCGAAGACTCCCTAGGTAGCACGACAGGGAACAAAACCCTAGAAGATCTCCCATGGCCGACGCCCTGCCCGGTTTTATCAAGTTTTATCCCGATTCTATCCGGTTCAATCTTTACATTATCTTAACCTGGTTTTACAACTTATTCCGGACGGTTGGCTAAGAGCTAAACCTAGGTCATTCCTTGACCTAACCTCTCCCTATAAATAGAGAGCTTAGGATCTCATTTCAACAATGGCTGATCCCTTAGTGTCACGCTGCTAAAATTTGCCTAAGAGCTACTGAATTCTCCATTTAGTATTCCGATCTCTTTGTCTTCATTCGGTTTATTCCTACTTGTACTCTCCATTCCAAAGTGCATTTGAACCAGGAAACTCCATCGTTCATACATCCTTTACCTTATCTACACCGAAAACTCACAAAAAGCCTCCTCGATACACCATTGTCGTGTCACCGGATCCGGACTCGAGATCCGGATCAACAGGTGGGACAACCCGAGGGCATGGATTCGATCCTCAAAAAGTTTAATTATTTTTATGCTTTTATTGCTTTCCGTTTTGTAGTTTCGAGATGTAATCGCATTTTAATTCCTCCTCAGCCAATGTAATCTTTCAATTTTCGCTTTTTCTTTTCTTTTCGCTTATGCTTTCCTTACATCTTTCCTTTTTATTTTTCTCTTTATCACTTTTCTTTATTATTTTCTGGTTGCTTTAATTCTCGTAGCATGTTGTGTGCTTGTGTTTGAGACATTATGTAAATTCAATACTTGAACTAGTAATGGCCATCGCCGGATGCGCGAACGGAAGGGTTTATCCCTACGTTTCGTAGCCTCACCCCGAATCCGATTCTCGATTCTAAGATCGATGGAGTAGCTTTATAGCCTTTTTCAGTCATAGTTTTCCTATACTAAGATTGGAAGAGCAAATTTTAGTTTTGTTTTTGTTAGTTTTTCTCTCCTAAAAACTAACTGGCGACTCCTCTTTTTGCTTTATTTCTATTCAAATTACTTCGGGCTATTTCTTAACTGCAGGATAGAAAAACACGTTCGAATCTACCAAGCCAGAGGTCGAGGTTGACTACCTTAGCCTTGGTCCCTAGCCGACGCCAACTACCCTAAGGTGCAAGCCGCCGCCTACACCGAGCGATCGGTAGGATGGGCTCATGTCCAAACCCCGTGTTTTCACACCAGTTTGGCCCTAAAGCCTCACGGCAGAAACAAAAACCCTAATCATATTTATAGTTCAATTAGGAAATAATATCCTTGGACTACTAACAATAATTGTTAAATTAAAATAATTAATAAAACCACCAATCAAATCTAATTTAACTTGTTTTAACTTGATTTAATAAAATTTGGAAATCTTAATAAAAGGTTCATCCCCACTTTTATAGAATTCATCTTCAAAAACTATCTTCTAAACTCATTCTTTAAAAAAGAGACCCGACACACGTGGAGAATTTTGGTCGGCCCCGCTGGTCGTGGTTCCTACGAGTGGCGATTCCACTGGGGATAATCACTTATTAAGAGGGCAAAACTTGAAAATTTAAATAGTGAGTTTTAATAATGTTTTTGCATTAGGCATCCTGCATTTAACCCTTGAACGTAGTTTATTTCTATCATTAGAGCATAGGACAAATTTATTTTAGCATCTCGTTAAACACTTCGGTATGAGGCTCGTCATCGAATCCCGGGCCCGCCCTATTATGCTTGATTGCCAATGGAAACAGTACCTCTTCCCTCATAGCTCGCGCTCGTGGTTCACCGCTTGGTACACCGAGAGGCACATAGGATTCCGGCATTTTCTCTTGCCGTGCCCCACACGGAAGACCAAATCCTTGGATTATGAGTCACCATGTATCCTACTTAGTCTAAACCTCTTTTGACCATAGATCATTGACTATTAGGTGTCACCTAGGCTCTTTATTTGCATGCTTGATGAGTATGATTGTTTTTAGATTTAATCATCTACTTGTGAGCCTTTAGGGGTAAGTGAAGATTGTTGAATAATCCTTGCATGGGTGCAAAATAAAAATATAATAATGAACCTCTTTGAGTCGGCCAATTTGTGCATTTTAGCCAAAAGTCCAAAATTAGCTTTCCTTCTTAGGTTTCGAGATGTAATCGCATTTTAATTCCTCCTCACTCGATGTAATATTTTAATTTCCGCCTTTCTTTTCTTTTCGCTTATTCTTTCTTTACCGCTTTCTTTATTATTTTTCTTTTTATCATTTTCCTTTAATATGTTATGGTTTCTTTAATTCTTGTAGTATGTTGTGTGCTTGTGTTTGAGACATTATGTAAATTCACCACTCGAATTAGTAATGGTTGTGTTCGGATGGGCGAAACGGACGGGTTTATCCCTACGTTTCGTATCCTCACCCTTGAATCCGATTCTCGGTTCTAAGACCGATGGAGTCACTTTTTAGCCTTTCTAAGTCTTAATTTTCCCATACTAAGATTGGAAGAGAAAATTTTATTTTTGTTTTTATTAGTTTTCTCTCTTAAAAACTAACTTACGACTCCTCTTTTCTCTGTATTTCTATTCAAATTGTATCTCAGCTATTTCTTAATTATAGGACGAGAAAAATAGGTCTTAGATCCGCCTAGCCGGGCTAGAGACCGAGGCTGACTGCCTCGGCCTTGGTCCTCGGCTGATGCCAACCTCCCTAGGTGCAGGCTGCCGCCTGCACCGAGCGGCCGATAGGCGGGCCCGGGTCCAAAAGGGTGTTTTTACACCGGTTTGGCCTTAAATCCTCACGGTAGAAACAGAAAACATAATCTTATTTATTGTTCGGTTAGGAAACAATATCTCGGGCCTTTTAAAAATAATTGCTAAAATAAAATAATTAATAGAACCTCCAATCAAATCTAATTTAACTTGTTTTAACTTGACTTAATAACATTCCAAAATCTTAATAAAAGGTTCATCCTTATTTTATAAAATTCATATTCAAAAACCATCTTCTAAACTCATTCTTTAAAAAAGAGACCCAACACACATGGTGAAGCACGGTCGGACCCCGCTGACCATGGTTTCTACAACAACATACTAATTGCAAAAATCAAATCAACCAAACATGCTAGGAAAGCAATAAAACCGACATGAAAGCGTAAAAGAAAGCAAAGAAAGGATAGCGGAAAAGAAAACGAGAAATAAAAATATTACAAGTGGGTGGGGAGGAATTAAATGTGATTACATCTTGGTCCACAATATGGAAAGCAATAAAAATATAAAATAAATAAATTGTAAATAGGATTGACAACGAAATATGCGTCCTCGAGGTTGTCCCACCTACTAATCTTGAATCGCGAACGGATCAAGAAGCATGATGTTGGATGAATAAAACTAAAGAAGACTTTTTGTGGAATTTGTGGTAGTATAGTAGTGCCTGGAGAATGATGAGATGCTTGGTGGAGTAATGGTTAGCTGAAAATGAGCCAAGAGATCAAAATACCGATATAGCATTCAATATCTCTTAGCCTAATTTCATAAGCATGTAGCTAGGAGTAGTATGAGGGGTTAGGCCCTCTATTTATAGAGGAAAGCTAGGTCACAAAATGACGTAAGAGGTAAGTAAGTAGCCATCCAAAACCGCTGAACCGAACCGGCCAAAATCTATAAATCCCTTGGAGAGGGCCGAAATAAGTGGCACCGGTCTCCAACGACATCATATGGGCGTTTCGAGCTTCCATGCTTTATATGACCTCTCGGGAACAAAATACGACGTTTTGGCAAGTTCAACTCAAAACGCAACGCCGATCACAAGCGTTGTCATTTGGTGAAGTTTTGACTTCTATGTCTCGGTGGATGCTTGGAAACAGTGAAATGTTGTATTTTTCACGAGTATAGAGGTGATCGACACCGATCATGGTAAATTTCCAAAAATAGAAAGTTTCTATTTTGCGGGTTTCTATTTTTGGCAAGTTTTATTTTTGGTGCAAGTTTGGGTTTCCTAGTTGAGAGCCCGATCCAGGCTCGGTCCCACTGAAAGAAAATAGGTTTTTGGGTTAGCCCAAAGCGAAGAAAGCTGTTTTTGTGGTGCTAAGCGCTTCTTTGTGGTTTACTCGGTTTCCGTCACACCGATCAAATTCCGCCGTGATTTGAATCCATAGCAGGACTGTGATTTCATCATCAGGATAACAAATAAATAAAATTCAAAAGGGATGAATCTTTTAGGTGTCTACACCAATGCGATGTTGTAAGGACGAGTTTAGTTCCGTGTCTTGGTTGGACGCCGGTGATGCAACGCAACGTTTTGAGCGTTGAAGGGCTCTGTACGCAACGCCGACCTAGAGTTTACTTTGAAAGGTTAACCCGGGCTTGGACCATTCGAAGAAAAGGATTTTTGGACCGACCCATGGCAAAAGGTTTTTTTTTGTGCTAAAGTGTTTTTGTTGTTTTCCGGTTTTCGTCACTCCAACCGGATACCGACCGTGATCCGAATCCACACACGGGACTCGGATTTCATCATCGAGCCAAAAATAAAATACAAAAATAAAAGAGATAAGGATTACACACTTTAGGTGTATACGGTTAGCCTCCACTTTGATCGAGTCCGAAGGCGAAGGGTCAAAGTAGACACTAAAGGTTACTTATCTCGATTTTGGATATCGTTTCAAATGCTAACCGACTTTTATTGTCTAAAATTGGTCACTCGTATCAAACCCGAACTCCAAAACGAGTGCTCGGACTTCATCGCGATGCATGCGTTCGAAGTCGGGCAAGAGAGTCCTAAGCTTGGCTTCCTTAGAGCCTTAGAGCTCGGCGAATTTTTCTGCTAAAACTTCGATTGTTTCTTAATCTAAAGCTTGGCCTAATAATCTGTTGTAATAACATGCTTGTTAGTGGATAATCATATTTACAAAAGTTGCATTTTACTCGAATAATTCGATCGAAAACAAACTGAAAATCTTATTTGAAAAAGCCGACGTGGTGGGTCCAAGGATCCACATGCATGCACATGGTTCCAAGAACCCACTTACCACGCTTGATTAGTCTTCACAAGCTAGCCACTAGCTATGGTTGTAAGGCTGCCTTCGATGGGACGTCGGTTAGTCCTCATGGCCGGCGTCGGCCAACTTTGGGTGAGCCTTGTCACGATGTGCTCGTTGGATTCCTTTCTTGGTCTCCTCTTGCTGTTTTCATTTTGTCTTGTGTGCTTGTCATGCCTTGGCTGAATTTTCCTACGAAAAAGGGGTTAGTATGTTCATTTTGCACACTTCACTTACTCCTCTCTTGCTTGCTCTAACTTTGTTCTAGCTTTGCTCCTTCTTTGCTTATTATTGCCTTCGGAAAACTAGTTGGTTTTCAAAAGCACAACTCCTCAAAAATGTCTAGGAGAAGAGCTCATCCCGTTGGGAGGACAACAGATGAGAGATTAGTCCATGACAACTTCATAGAAAGATAGTGGCGACCTTACGACAAATGGAGCCCTAGTGACCTCTTGGTGGAAGCCGAAAGCTATGTTTCTTCACTTGCCATTTCTCCTTCGGTAAACTTGTTGACTTAAACTTCTTTCTTTGTTCATTTGGAGTAATACTTCTACTCAATCTTGTTGGATTTTCATTTTGTAGAAAGGTTCCAATTCGGAGTAGCGGGCTATCTAGAAAATCTTACAGACGTATAGGGAAAGGAACTACCCCTTGGAGAACATCATGAACTGCGTTGGGTTTGGTTCCTTTTATATTACTTTAAACCATCTATGTAATAAGAAAGAGTGTGACACTAACCAGGCCATTATCGACCGCTTTTGGGACACTACCAACACATTTCATCTTCCTTTTAGGGAGATGACTATTACTCCCTTTGACTTTGCGTCCTCTTAGGTTTAGGCTTCTCGGGGAGCCTTTAGTCTATGACCAAAACTTGTACAAAAACTGTGACTATTTATGTCACCTCTTTGTTCCCGTGGCTAGTAGGTTTCCTCGGGAAAATTTCTTTTATACTCTCCTTTTAGGCCTTTGAGAATGTTAAGTTTTGGGCTCAACATACCCCACAACAACAAGTTCAAGTCGTTCTTGCTCTTATGCTAATCATATACATCTTCTTGGACCAAGCTTCCAAGGTGCATGTTCGGTATTTAGTGAACTTAGCGGACCTTGACAAAGTTAAAGACCTTAACTGGTGTGTTCCATTTTTACTTGTCTCTTTGTGGGTCCTGTGAGTGCAGGCCAACTTCCACCCTTGGACTCAAATTGAGCTCCCTCCAAGCTTAGATGCGGTGCGAGAATTGAGTTAGAGGAGGATCTTGTTTGAAGGACCTTTTGGTTAGTGTTGGTATCTTAGCAAACAGGTCATGCCTCAAATCCGTTATAACACATGGCCTCCATTTGCTCCATCACTCAAGAGGAGCAGGAAGAAGTAATTACTCGGGTATCCTTATACCCAATTTCTAAACTTTTTTTAATCCTGCCGAAAGAAGAGAAAGAACTCCTATGCTCAACACTTGGGGCGGAATATGATTCGACTAGTGAGTCTTCCTCTATCCCTTTTGTGTAGTTGAATTTCTTGTGTGGAAATTAACTTCACTCTTTATAGCTTCTCCCTGAGGACATTTATATCCCAAGTCTTGATGTCGATGTGTTGCAACACTGGGAGTCCCCATGCTACATTCGAATTCTTGAAATACCTGGAAGATGAGTGTGTTGGGAACCCTTTCCCTAATAACTAGCAAGGGGTAAGAGTTTTATGCTCTTTACTTTTAGTTGTATGCAAAAGTGTGTTGCTAACAAAATGGATTTTGTAGTATGATCGGGAGCAATCTCGAACTCGTGTCTATCGAGTTACGGTCCGCCTCGAAAGGTTTCAAGCATTTAGTTACTTGGAAAGACCTTCCAAACATTTCGGGTGAGTCTTAGTTAGTGTAAGTGCTAACTCTATTGAGCTTTTAGTAAGTGTACTAATCTCTCCATTATTTTTGTAGAGTCGACGGTCTAGATCTTCTTCATCAAGAGGATTCCTTGGTGGTTCCAGGACTCAAGCTCACCCATCTACTAAACAAACACCATCCGGTACCGCGACTTGGGCGGGTACTTCCCGACGTTCTTCACATCACACCATCGTAATGCTTCCAAAGTGGGGCCTAGCACATCTACACTTGGACCTAGTTCTTCCGAGGTCGGGCCCAGCTTTTAGGAGGATTGTATGGATATTATGTCTCTCTAAGCACTTGACCGTCACGGTAGCCCCGTTTGATTTCCACCGGATGTCATATAACGGGCCTTCTCATAGAGCTTCTCAATCTTCTTAGGATCATGGGGCTAGCTCTTCACAAGGTGGTGGGGATAGACTAGTTTTCATATCCATCTTAGAGGATTTCGGCAATTACATCTTCGACGACGTTTGAGGATGAAGATTAGTCAACTCCTTGGAGGGTGCTTTTGTTAATATTTAATGTAAAGACTCAATTCTAAAATGCTTTTATTTATATGATACGTTAAATTCTAAAGAAAATCGTAAAGGCAATAATAAAAATTGCACTAGCCCCCATTCCCCCAAAAGAAAATAATAAATTGGAAAATAGGAAATTGTAAATGCACGGTCCAAAAATATTAAGGCCTCGATCGAAATGCCTTTTTATTTTGTTTTCTTTTTGAAAACTTGTTGGTTTCCAAAAAATTCATTTCTTCAAAATGTCTAGAAGAAGAGCTCATCCTCCTGGAAGATCGAGAGCTGACGGACTCGTTCAAGATAACTACCTCGGGCGAGAATGGCATTTGCAGAACAAGTGGAATCCAAATGACCTCTTGGTGGAAGCCGAGAATCATGTTTTTCCCTTGCTATCAGTCCTTTGGTAAGCTAGTTGGCTTAAGTTTCTTCCTTTGCTCATTTAGAGTAGTTCTTTAACTAAAATCTTGTTGGACTTTTGTTTTGTAGAAGGGCTCGGTTCGGAGCAAGTGGAGTCATTCCCAAATTTGTGAAGACATGTAGAGACATGAACTTTCCTCTTGAAGACGTTATCCAAATTGCTAGGTTTGGCTCTCTTTTCCTTGCTTAAAACCATATATGTAGTAAGAGAGCAGGATCCTATTAAGGCCATTAGTGTCCGCTTTGGGATACCACCAACACTTTTCATTTTCCCTTCGGGGAATAACTCCTTTTGATTTTGTCGTTCTACTCGGTTTGGGCTGTTTAGGAGAGCCTTTAGCTTATGACCAGAATTTGTATAAGGACCGTGAACATCTTCGTCACCTTTTTGGTCCCATAGTTAATAGATTTCCACAAGAAAATTCCTTTAAATATACTTGTTCTTTTGGGCGCTTTTGAGTATGCTCGGTTCGGAGTTTGTCTGTTCTCCTCAACAAGAAGTTCGAGACTGTGCTGGCTCTTTTATTGATTATGGTGCTCTTCTCCGATCAAGCGTCCTAGGTTCACGTTCACTATTTGGTGAACTTAACGGACCTCGATAAAATAAAGGAGCTCAACTGGGTGCTCCAAGCATATGCTTGCCACATTAGGGGCCTCCGTGCCGGTGTGCAGCACACAAATCTCGAGATAAATTCAACGCATTATCTTCCATTGTGTGATTTGTGGAAGATTATTGAGGTATTTTCAAATTCTTTATTTCCTTTCCACGTGTTTTTCATCCGGTGTGGATGGACAAAATCTTACTCGATTTGTGATAATGCAGTCTGTGGTTATATGAGTACTTCTAGCACCTTTCTCCTGGTTCAACAAATTGTACCGTGTTTTTAACCTCTATGTCATGGGCTAGGATCTACCTTCAACGGTCCTCAATCCATGCTATTGGTTTCTTAAGATCAACCCTCAACCGTCCGACCTTAGTATGTCTACTTAAGCTTAAAATTGGTCTTAAAATACTCCTAGAAAGCATTTTACTTCACCGATTTGCAAGTTTCCCTGCCCACAGGTTGTGAAACTGCCTGTGGGATAGCTCTGTGGCGGATGCCAACGTTGGTTATACACGGTTTTCACCCATTTTCTTATTGTCTTGTTTGCTTATTTCTTCATTAATCCTATATGTACATGCTAATTTTCATCCTTGGGCCCAACTCCAACTCCCTCCAAGCATCACCATCGCATGGGAATTAAGTGAAAGAAGGATCTTGTTTAAAGGTCCTTTTGGGTTTTGCTTGTATCTTGGTGAGAGGGTCACACGTCGAATTCGGGTCAACACATGGCCTCCCTTGGTTCCGGCTGATCCACCCCGGACCATGTTTTACCTTCACTCTCTTCCTTTACAAGAGCAAGCCACTACAACCATCAGGTATCCTTATACTCAATTTTTAAATTTGTATATGTCTTAGGCACACCATGTGAGCTGGATAATGATCCACCTAGTGAGTTTTAACTTCTTTCCTTTCTCCATATCATTGAATTCCTTGTATGGAACTTGACTTCATCTTTTGCTAGCTTACTCAGAAGGATATCCACATTCCTAGTCTTGATGTGGATGGTAGATGACTTAGGGAATCTCCACGTTGCGTGAGGATTCCCGAAATTCCCGAGGAAGAACGTGTTAGGCATCCCGAGGATATACCGGAGAGTTTGAGTATCTCATCCGGAAGTGTTATCTATTTGAGAATGATCCACAAATTGTAGTGAGATATTAGTCAGGTTTGGAAGAGAAGATTGCGAGTGTTGTGGAGTTGCGGCCATATACCACCCTCGATGATCTGAGCTCATTAGCTCACAAGGTGTATATATAAAGGAGATTTAGAGGAAAATGAGAGTTCGCTAAGACTCCCTACAAATCCAGCAACTACCCCAAACTCCCATACTACTCCCCTGTAACCAACCCACCCTCGACACCATAAAATAGACCCCCTTCACCTCGGAATCGAAACCCCACAAACCCCTCAAAAACCCAACCCAAAGCCCATTCGGACCCACAGGTGTTTCGGATGCCAAAAGGACTAGGGCAATTTGTCTCAGAATGTCCTAACAAGAAGACCATTTCACCGGCTGAGTACCAAGCAACCAAGGAAGAGTTTCGGGAGATAAAACAGAGTCGGAACTGGATCAGTTGCTGCAGGAGAGTGATGAACCTATAGAGGAAGGAGCTGACTAAAGAGATCTTCTAATCCTCAAAAGAACCCTAACTTGGTTTGCTGAATCAGAAAATCAGGAATAGAGGGAGACATCTTCCATACAAGATGTACAGTGAATGACAAAATGTGCTCGTTGATTGTTGATGGAGGAAATTGCACCAATGTAGCATCAAAGTCTATGGTGGATAAATTGAAGTCGCCACTTGTCTCCTCATCCAGCCTTTTACATTCAATGGCTCAACCAAGGAAAAGGTATCCAAGTCACTTCTAGGTGCCTTATTTCTTTATCAATTGGCAAGTCCTATAAGGATAAGATCTGGTGTGATGTGATACCCATGGACACTTGTCATTTACTATTATGAAGACCTTGGTTGTTTGATAGGCATGTCATGCATGATGGTAAGTTGAATACCTACACCTTTGTGAAAGACAAGAATAAAATCACCCCTACCCCTCTTAAACCCTCCCAAATCCGAAACCCCGAAAGCATGTCCAGTGTTTCCGCCCTCCTTACTAACTTATCGAAGTCACACTAGCATGAGTTTGAGTCACTCAAATTCTAGCTTATGCTAGGACAGGAAGCTTCCCTAGCTATTACTGACCTCCACCCTTCCCATTGTCATAAGAATTTGCCTACGTTTTTCCCTCACAAATTCCCCTGGCCTACCCCCAAAGAGAACAATCCAACACAAAATTGATCTCTACCCCGATGCCCCACTAACTAATAAATTAACCTACAGAATAAACCTAAAATGAACAGAAAAAGTTCACGAGGCGGGTTAATGACTTGTTGATGAAGGGAATGATTAGGGAAAGTCTAAGTCCCTATATAGTATCTCGCCCTAGTTGTCCCCAAGAAGGATGGAACTCGAGAGGATGTCCGTTGATAGCCAAGCCATAAATAAGATTACCATTAAGTATACGTTTCCTATTCCCAAATTGGAAGATTTACTTGGTGAATTGCATGGGTCCTCAGTCTTCTCCAAAGTGGACCTTAGAAGTGGCTATTACCAAATCGGAATATGCGAACGAGATGAATGGAAAACAACTTTTAAGACTAAGGTTGGCTTGTACGAATGGCTTGTGATGCCCTTTGGCCTATCCAATGCCCCTAGTACTTTTATGAGGTTGATGAACAATGTGTTGAAACCACTCATAGGGAAATGTGTGGTTGTGTATTTTAATGATATTCTAGTTTACAATAGAACTACCGAGGAGCATTCTAAGCACCTTAGAAAAGTCTTACAGATTCTAGCCTAGGAGAAACTCAAGATCTTTAGCCTTGTATAAGATTGTGGATTATAAGTACTTAAAGTACACTAACCATCTTCTTAAGTATTTTTCATAATATACAAATGTTATTTGTGGTGATTTTGTCCCTAAAAACAATTGAAGGGTCTCGTGCTAATTATATGTCTCATTGAAAACCCACTATGGCATTCTTGATCACCTAATAACACCTTAGCTTCCAAATTATATATTGTATTACTTGAGCCACATTAGAAGCCAATAGTCCGTCAGTCTCTCAATAGAATTAAAGTATCTTTCTTGCTATTTTCACTTATAATTCTCAAATCTAGGATTTCTAGCTAATATCTATTTTTTGTTAGATACTTCACATATCTCGGTATAATGGAGAAATTGAGTTGATCTGTTTACTCTCTCTATCTCCCTACCCCGTCCCGTTTCTCTCTCCTCCTTCACCTCATCCCAACCTTAAAAGAAATGGACATTGATTCCTCCTAATGAATCTGGAGCTGTAAACTTTGGATTTGTAGGTTTCCCATTTCCTTTATCTTTCTCTTTTCATCTCTACGCAAATCTATCTATACTCGGGTTTCAATTTTGTCTGCTTCCCCAAAGGTATCACTTTATTATGCTTTTCTCCCTGATTATTTTTTTGAACTATTGGCTCTATTTCTGTTTTATTCTAGTTATTATTCGTAAAGGGGCTAATTTTCTGAATTGGGTATCTACAATTTTCACTATGAAAGGTGGGGGTTATTTGAAAATGAAGAAAAAGAAGAGGTTGTGAAGCATCCGTCGCCTTTGTAAAGGCCATGGTTGCTTTAGTGCAGCTTTGTGTCTTGCATGAGGAGCTTGTTACGGCCATTTGGAGCGACGAGGAGCTTAATTTCGAGTAAATTGAATTCTAAGGTTTTAAATCCTCTTTTCGAGTAGCGTAACTAGACTAAATTCTTATAATTTTTATTTTGTTTTCATCTATGCTTATACTTTGGCCCTGTTTGGCAATCGGCTAACAACCGTTAGCTATTTGTATTAGCTGTTAGTCGTTAGTTATTTTTTAGCTATTTGTATTAGTTATTTACATTAGTTGTTTGAGGAAAAGGTATTTGAGGAAAAGGTATTTGACCAGGACAAGTAAAGAACTTGAGGTGATCTCTTCGATCACACTTAGAGTGCCTCGAAAAGGCTGCTGAAGTTGGCCAGTCTAAGGCCCTTGCCTCAAAACCTCAACCAACAGTAGTTTTTGAGGAGGAAGAAGAAGAAGAAGAAGAAGAAGAAGAAGAAGAAGAAGAAGAAGAAGAAGAAGATCTCACTTTGGTTCAAAGAACCCGGACCCCTCCAAGTACTCAGATTTACCTATTCCGATGCCACCTCGCCAAGCTACTTCCACTCAAGCATATAGTCGTAGGTGCACGGCTCGATCTTCAACCTCATGCCGGACTACCCCTCCTTCCCGATTTCAAACTCAATTTTCTTTGTTTTCTTTTTTATCCAACATCTTATGTATTTACTTGTTCTTTCCTCCTTCATTTTGTTATTTTTTGTTAAAATTCATAGCGGGAGAGAAAAGATAGAAAAATAGATGTTTGATTTAGGAGACGTTTTTTTCCCTTGGTTGTTTTCTCGAGTTTACATTATTTTGTTCTTATATAAATGTTTATTGTAAATGAATGAAATTCGCTTATTTCTAAGCATATCTATTTCTTAGGATATGTTTTATATTTACTACGATATTTTTAGTCTAGTATTATCTCTTTACCCTTTAACAATTCTCGCTCCGATTACTACAAGAAATATGTTTTGAGTTATGTTTTGATCCGAGCTGAACTAATAAATATTCATCATTATTTTTCTTACTCTAGTTAATACTCGTGCTTCGATGAATTCTCTATAAAAATTTGACTCTCTAAACTAATTAGTTTTTATCTTATGTATGGAATCCCTTTCATAAAAAAGGGGATATTGAAGACTCAAGTATAACTCTCAATCTCTCATAGGTTTTGATTCTAAGTCATTATGAGCTTTAAAGAAACTCATATCTAAGTTTTCATTTTGTTCGACCTACTCAAAACCATTCATCAAGCATAACGTTCTTAATCGTGTTTCGACCCACTTAAATACAACTTAGAACAATGGCATGAATAAATACTTTCTCAAACACGTTTATTCCGAGCACTCGACTTCTTGTTTCAAGTGGAAATGAATTACAACATTAATTTTAATTTCTAAGTTAGTTTATTTATTGAGATTTATTTACTTTATCAAGTTTATGAATTCTAATATCTTATTCTTTCTAACTTGATCTTTTAAGGATTTACTTAAGATGGAAACCGAACCTAATGAATATTAGACTTAGAAAAATCCATTCTTTTAGGCTGAATATAGTTAAGTGCTTAATTACTTTGATTTAATTATTATTATTTCCTAATTCTGGACCAAAGTATTTTTATACTTTGAGTATCACTATAATTTGCTTTTGTAGGTTGATTAAATAAGCCTAATCTATTTTTGAAATACAAAAGTAGTTGGTTTCTAGCCGTTAAACACCAGTAGACGTAAATCAACCATTTCTAGACATGACTTAGACCTCGTGTCATGGTTGTTTGTTTCCAAAACTGAAAAACTTCAACTTTGAATCTAATGGCTGTTTCCACCCGAGATTTCAATCACCACAAAAGGGATGGACAATCTTTTGAGCCAAGGATCACTAAACAATGTTTACATCTCAACAAATCTTTTTTAGTGTCGGACTAGTCATTACAATGGCTATTAAGGCTCACCAGTCTAGAATAAGTCTTAATGGTCATTCTACTTTGGTGCTTATAAATAGAAGCCACTCCACAAGACTTGAAAATAGCTGAACACATTGGTGGGATGGAACATATTCTACTCTTACTCAATCTTCTAGGTTTTATAACTCCAACTTTGTCATTCTTACTTTACGAGTTGTAAAGAAAGTCTTGTAATAATTTAAATTCTTTCCACTTTATTTCTAAGTCCATTAACTAAGCTGTAAGGGCTAACTCAACTCAATTGTCGTGACCGTAAGGGTTAACTAAGTTAGGAAGTACTAGATTAGATAAGGAAACTTTTAAGTCTAAGAAAACTTATAAAGGAATTATCTAAGGGAGCAATTCTAGCAAGAGTCGAGTCCTTTGTAATTGTGGATTCAATTACTAGATTTGACTTGGTTCTTAGATTAGCACTGTCCGTGGTTTTCTGCTCTAAGAGGTTTTTAACGTATTTACGTGTGTACTTAACTTTCCGAGTCCAATATAGACTCATAATCTGTTTCTAAGTTTGTTACAGTGCAATATCGTTTGATTTTTCTCAAAAATCTTCCATCACCCGATTCACCCCCTCCTTTAGGGTGACTTAACCTCTCCAAGAGCAAACCTTCACAATTAGCATAACTAAGAATCCGCTTCAGTACTAAAAAATGAAACATATTGAAGTCATGTATGATTTTCCGAGAGACAATTCTGAAAAATGGTGATATTGAACTTGAGTTTATTCCTACAAAATTTCAATTAGCTAATATTTTCACTAAAGCACTGAGTGAAGATTCGTTTTTCTTTATTAGGAATGAACTTGGCATGTTAATTGCATGATTATCCGAGTTATTACGGATGTTATTCTACTCGATTGATTGTTATATGCTTTGAGTGAATAACAATTGGATGAGTTGACACGGAATGAGACCGAGCTATGAGTTTTTAATTTTCTATGTGTTTTCCGAGTCACTCGAAACATCTCTAAGTCAGACTTAGATTATTAGCAAAATGGACATCAAAATTCTGGAATCATCTCTAGATCAATGGAGATTCTCATAAATGTTTTCGAAAAATCTTCTCTTATCTCTCTATCACGCAAGCGAGTCATAAGAACTAGCCATTGGAAGAAAGTTGCTTCAAAAACTAGTTATTACTCGTTGGGAGACTCAACGATCCGATAACCATTGCTTGGTAGATCGAGTCGAAAGGCGGCTGTTCAATGAGATCATTTATTTTATAAATAACACTCGCTTCATTTTCATTTATTCATTTTGCTTACTTATTGCTCACACTCTCGCTCTCTTTGCTCTCACACTTAATCTCTCATACTTAAACTATCTCTTTGTTTCTCACTCATCTCGTGTGCTTCACTCTTGTTTTGTTTACATTCAAACTCTCTCTATCTCTTTCAATATGCCTAAGAGAGGTTCAGCTATGGAGGGAGGTTCGGGCACAAAGAAGGCGAGAACCAAGTCAACTCGTTCTGCGGCTGCTCAAGCAAAGGGTAAAGCCCCTGCCTCGGATGATTCAAAGGTACTTGTCACTCAAGCATTTCTTTCTTGAAGACAAATTATTCACCAAAACCTCTTTTTCTTGGTTAAAACCCACCATCAAAGATGGTGCTTTCAATTACTTGTGCTTTTATGAGTATATCTACCTAGAAGTCATTACTGAGTTCTATACTCACATGATTGCGAGCGATAACATGATCTCTTCGTCGTCCAAGGAAAGGTTATTCGTATCAATCTTGCTCTACTTCACAAACTCTTCGATGTGATGTGTCTCTTTCTCAATTTTAACCATATCCCCTTTATTGAAGTCGCAGATGACTTCTTTGACAAGTTTGCTAAAGAAAGCCCTCGGTCTAGAAGGAACTTTTATTTGACTCAAATGACTTCTAAAGCTAGAATTTCGTGCTTCATTCTGATGAGAACCTTTTTCTCTTACTATTCCTCAAAAGACAACCTTACTAGCAAAGTTCTTAAGGTCCTTTTTGACATTCTGGAGGGGTATGAGGATGACCTCTTCCCTTTTATCCCGAAACAGATCGCTTTTGTTCCATCCGACAAGAAGAAGACTCCTTATCCCTTTAGAGCTCTTTTTTCAAATGTTTTCAATCAGTTTGAGGTTGAACTTCCTTCTTACCCGGACAAGTGCCTAAAGCTTGCTGTCTGTTTTGGCAAAGGTAAACTTATTGGCCTTGGATATTAGGAAATCCAACTCTGGTGTCTAGGTTCACTCCTCGGAACTCGCTCCTCCTCCTCCTCCACCTCAAACCGAGACTAGTATTGAGGTTCCACTTCTTCTGTTGGACCATCCACTTCTCTCGCCTGCCCCTTTTATTGAACTTCTTTAGGAGGTGGCCACTCGGTTTGTCTCTTTGGCTAAAGAGTTCTAAATAAATCTAGGAGCTTTCCAAGCTTTCATGCCATTGATGACTTAGTACCAAAGCCAACCTTAGACTCGGATCGAGCATAGTCAAGCCATGATTATAGAGCTTAAGGAGGTTATTAAGTAACAATAACAGCACATGTGCCACCTCCAAGATAGAAGGTCCAAAGTAGAAGAGGACTCGGAACCCGAAGAAGCACAACCTTCAAAGTCCTTGAGTTCTTCCGAGTCCGAGTCAAAAAGTCGAAGAAGAAGAAGAAGAAGAAGAAGAAGAAGAAGAAGAAGAAGAAGGACAAGGAGAAGCTAAACAAGAAGGAGAAAAGGAAGTTGAAGTAGTTTAATCCGAGGGTCGGGGTGATAAAGAACCTAAGGTGATCTCTTCTAATCACACTTAGTATACCTCGGAAGAGGCTGGTGATGTAGGCGGTCTAAGGCCCCTACCTCGGAACCACCTCCTACAGGCAACATTTGCTCGAGTCCTCAAAAGCGAAGAAGCGAGAGGAAGATCTACCTCCGACTCGCAGACGACTTATTCCACTCGCCCGATCTACCACTGCTATTACCCCCTCGCTAAGCTATCTCTACTCAAGGCTACAAGTGTAGGCACAACCCTTGATCTTCTACTTTTTGCCAAATTGCTCCTCCTCCCTTTTGATTTCAAACTTTGTTTTATTTTGTCCAACTTTGTTTTCACTTAGTTGTACTTTCCTCCATCTCGTTTGTTATTTTTTACTAAAATGCATAAGGGGAGAGAAAAAGATAGAAATTTATTAGATAGAGATATTTGGTTTAGGGTGAGTTTCCCTTAGTTATTTCTATCTTTGTTTATATTTGTGTGTAATTGCTTCAACTGTTTAATGAAATTTACTTATTTATGAGCATATCTTTTTCGAGTAAACTTCTTAGTTACTTTGATATATTTTTCTTTGTTCTGTAACAAGTATGCTCCGATTACTTCAAGAAGCATGTTCCGAGTTATATATGATCTTAGTTCAGCTATTAAATACTCTATATTATTTTTCTTGGTCTCGATCAACATACAATGAAAACTTAACTCTATGAACCGATTAGTTTCTATTGTAAGTATGGAATGGCTTTCATAAAAAGGGGAGATTGAAGACTAAGGTATAACTGTCTATCTCTCCATAGTTTTGATTCCAAGTCATTCTAAGCCTTTTAGAAATTCAAATCTAAGTTTTCATTATTTTCCGACCTACTCGAAACTATCTATCAAGCATAACACTCGTTAATTAGGTTTGGCATGAGTAAATAATTTCACAAACACTTATGATTTTGAATACCGACTTGGTGTTCAAATTCAAAACAATCTAAGTCAACATATTTAATGAAATTATTTACTTGATCAACTTTATGTATTCTAATTCTTTATTCTTACTAACGTGATCATTTAAATGATTTAACTCAAGATGGAATTTAAACCTAATAAATATTAGACTCAGAAAATTCCATTCTTTTAGAGCTGAACATAATTAAGTGCTTGAATTACTTTGAATTAATAATTATCTTTGCCCATTCTTGGACCAAAGTATTTTTATACTTTGAGTACCACTTTGATTTGCTTTTATAGGTTGATTAAAGAATTTTAATCTGATTTTGAAAAGAAAAAGCAACCTAGGTTTCTAGCTATTAAACACCAGCGAGACGAAACCGGCCATATTTGGACATAGCTCGGACACCTTGTTAGGGTTATTTGTTTCCTAACCTAATAAAATTCAACTTTGAGTCCAACGATTGAATCCACCCCAGATTTTAGTTACAAGTAGAGGGATGGACCTCTTTTTGAGACAAGGATCACCACACAATGTTCATATTATAACGGATCATTTTGTTAGTGACTCGGACTAGCCGTTACAACGGCTATTGAAGCTCACCAGTCCAGAACAAGTCACAATGGATAATCACAGCCCTACTGTGTATAAATAGAAGCCGATCTACAAGACTTGAAGATTACGGAACACATTACTTAACACTCACTCGGTGCATACTTACTCAATCTTAAACTTACAACTCCAATTATGTAATTCTTACTTTTTGTGTTGAAAAGGAAAGTCTTGTAATCACATCTACTATTTCTACTTTCTTCTAAGTCCCTTGACTGAGCTATAAGGGTTAACTCAACTCAATTGTCCCTAACTATAAGGGGCATCTCGGTTAGGAAGTACCGGATTAGATAAGGGAATTTCGAGTTTAGGAAAACTTGTAATTGAATTGTCTAAGGGAGCAATTATGTAAAGAGTCGGTCATTGTATTTTGTGGATTCAAAATTGTGGATTTGACCTAGTGTTTGGATTAGCACTGTCCGTGGGTTTCGTCCTAGAAGGGTTTCTACATATTTCTCTAAGTACTGCACTTTCCGAGTTCATTCTAGACTCGGAATTATTTTCTAAGTATGTTTTATGCAAAAGCAGTTTATAATTTCTCAAAAATCTTTCATCACCCTATTAAACTCCCTTCTTGGGTGACTTAGCCTATCCAATAGCAAACCTTCGAGGTTGTAACTGGGGCCCTTGTTTATCAGGTGCCCAACTAGAGATTTCCTAAAAATAGGTCCCAAGAGCCTTAATAAGGGTTGCACCCTCGAAACTATGAGATGCTAGTTCAAATCTGCAACCTAGAAAGTTGATTCGAGTTCCAAAAGAGTTGTTAATGATTGCGAAACCATGTTTTAAACGATTGAAATGTTATGATCTTTAAGTTAGAAGGGATTTTAGGGAATTTCATGGAAAAGTATCTAGATTTATAAAACATTATTTTACTTTTACCAATTTCATTAATATGATTAGTATGCGTAAAGAATTTCCGTTTTAAGAGTGGAAGATTCACCATTGAGAGGATTGGTGCTCACCCCTCATATCTCTCAACATGTAAGTACCCCCGAAATGGTTGTTCCGCCTTTTTCATTGATCGAAATGCTTATGGTGATGGTCGTGACGAAGCTTGTTTTTTTGTTTTCATGTTTTAGCATGTTGTATATTTTTATTTACAAATGTAGATACGCAAGGGATGTATAGTGTAGTTGGACTAGCAGCTCCGATAAGGCGAGAATTTCCTAATGATGGCAATTTTTGTTCTTTCTATGTCATCTATGAGGTTCAACCTCATCCTCTTGACCTCAAGCGATTGTAACTTAGTTTTGTAACTTGGTTTGTAACTTAGTTGGGAACTTGGTTTATGTGGTTATAAATATACTCCGGCGTCTGGCTGTTGAGTTATATACTTGCGAGCTTGTGGCTTATTGAGTCTTATTGTGGTTTTGGTGCAGGTTTTAAGGGTTTTAGTCTAAGGGTTAGGCCATATTACAAACGGAACTCTAACGAAGTTATTAGAAAATTTCAAAACCAGACAAGAAATCAACGTAATTAATTTTGGGACTTCCTTTTGAGGAACTCTTGTGATGTAATACTCAAATGGTGGGAATTGGGGTGTTACATTTATGGTATCGGAGCATTAGGACCACCTAAACCCGCTTTCAACTACGTACTATGAATAGGTGTTTTATATGTGATTATATGTGCATTACTTGTCACTCCTTGTTTCTCTTATTTATATCTCTTGTCTATGTGGTTAAGGCTTTTAGTTGTGATAAGCGTTATTAGAAAGTATTAGGGCTTGTATTATTAAATGAACCTTTAATGGAAAGGTATTTGTCTTTTGATTATGATAGATGCCTCCACGAAGAGATCAAGCTTTCCTTCCACCACCACCCCTGGACCAACAACCATGGAGATGGTTCACTAGTTCCGAAGTCGAAGACCCCTAAGTTCGCTGAAGGTATAGATCTTTTGGTATACAAGGAGTGGTTAGTGACCATTGACAACCTCTTTGAAGTAATGGAGTGCTCGAAAAGATTTAAGGTGCAAATGCCCACTCACCGGTTTGAATGTGAAGCTCAATTCGGTGGCATACGGTTAAACCTCGTGAAGGAGAGATTGCAAAAACTTGGCCACAACTTAATCCTTATTGGAGGCAAAATATTACCCAAAAGTCGTCAAATGGGGTCGGAGTAGGAATTTCACCAACTAAAACTAGGAGAAGATATGCGTGTGGTCGAATACGCTGTCAAGTTCAATAAACTAAGTTCATTTGCACCTCTCAAGTAGCTGAAGTGAAGGCTTTCTCTTAGAGAGTGTTGGTCGCCTTAGGGGGTGAATAGGGTGATGAGGAAATTTTAACAACAATAGAGGGGTTAAAGTTTAAACTGAATAATCAAGACAATCTAAGTCTAGATTGGACTCGGAAAAGTATCAACTCGAAATTATGTGGAAACCCTCCCGAGGCGTGAAAACCACGGCCGGTGCTAATCCAAGCACCAAGTCAAATCCATTATTTTGAATCCATAAAATACAGTAGATCGACTCAACCAAAATTGCTCCCATAGACAATTCCTTACAAAGTTTTCCTAGACTCGAAGTTCCCTTATCCGATCTACTACTTCCTAACCGAGGTAACCTTTACGACTCGGAACAAGCGAGTTGAGTTAACCCTTACAGACTAAGTCAAGGGACCTTACTTAAAGAGTAAGAAAGGGTTTGTGACTGATTAAAAGACTTTACAACTCGAAAAAGTGTTAAGTACAAACTTGGAGTTGTAAGATGAAGATTGAATGAGTCTTATAGAAAGACATATAGTTTATGCAATGGGTTCAAGCAATCTTCATGTCTTGTGAAGTGGCTTCTATTTATAGGTGACCAAGCAGATTAGGCATTGTGAATATGTTCCGATTAGAAGTCCTCTCGTGATCGTTGTAACGGCTTTTACGAGTAGCTCGAAAAGATCCATTGAGATGTGAACGTTGTGCAATGGTGCTTGACTTCTTAGGATGTTCCAATCCACTTGGTGGTGTCCGAAAAGTAGGGTGGAAACCATCTTTGAGCTTAGCATTGAAGATTTCCAGCTTTGGAAACAGACAACCCCGACACAATGTCTGGACCTTGGTCGAAGAAGAAAAAGCCTTGTCTATTGGTAATTAACAGCTTGAAGCCGGTTACATTTGTAATTCAAAAAGTAGGATAACCTCGTTTAGATAACCTACAAAAGTAAACCAATTTTGATTCTCAAAGTATAAAATACTTTGGTCTAAGATTAGGCATAGATAATAATTTAATTAAGATCATTAAGTGTATAATTATTTGAGTCCCGGAAGAGTTAAATTTTCTCGATCTAATATTCATTATACTCAAATTCCATGTGAGTTAGTCTAGAGAAAGATCAAGTTTTAGAAGAGAATATCGGAATATGAGTACTTGATCTAGACAAATATATTTCACTCAAAACATATCGACTTAGAAAGTTGAATTAACACTATAATTCACTTTATCTTAGAATAGGAAGTCGAACTTAGTTTGAAAGAGTTAGAGTGAACGTTTAATCATGCGATAAATGCGAGTGATGTCCGAGTGACTCGGAACCATCGAGTGAATTAATGAACAAGAGTGTACTTTCCGAGTCGGTAAGAATCGAACGAAAACATATGCGATAGTTTACGTAACACTAAGAAAAGTTTACTATAACACTCATAACAGTTTCTATAAGACTCGGAATGACTTGTAATCAAAACTTAGAAGGGATGAAGTTTGTACCTAATTCCTTGATATAAATGTAGAATCCGAGTCTTTAATCTCCCCCTTTTGATGAAAGGCATTCCATACTCAAATAGAAACTTTGTTAGTGAAACAATCCCGAGTTTTCATTCTTTCTCAAAGAGTATATCGTAGTTTAGAGATAGAATCGCAGAAATAGCTAAAGTTGTTCGGACTTAGATCGTATAAGAGCGATTATACTTAGATTGCATAATAGCTAAGAATAAAATATCGGATAGAAATGAAGTGATTCGAACTTAGAGTATTACTTATATCGGAGCAAAGATACATAACCGAGTTGACATATTAGAGCAAGATATACTAAGAAATTGAAACTCGAAAGGAGTTATACTTAGAGGTAAATAATCATGAAACAAAACTTCATTCATATTCACATAAGCACGAGAAAATATGTACAAGAAGGGTGAGAAAAACTCCCCTAAACAAGACAACAAATTTTCTAAATATTCTCCCTTTGCCTTTCAGAGAAAAACAAAATAGAGAAGAATGTATCAATTAGATACAATTTGTTTGTCCGGACAAAAAAAAAAAAAGAAAACCAAAGCAGAGAAAAAAAATTTAGGATGGTGGAGTGGGAGCGAGTCGAGCGAAGTGGATGAACGGGCAGTGCACCTACGCTGGTATGAGCGAGAAGATGTTGAAGATCTTGGCGACGGCAACATTGGTAACTCCGGGATGGGCTCGGCTCCGAGTGGCCGACCCGGAATAAGGTCGTCCGGAGGTTCATCCTTTTGGAACTCGATGGAGGGTAGTGCTTCCTCCGGCTTGACTGCTGCCGACCGATCTTTGTTAGCGGGGTCTTCGACTCACTCAGATCATCGTCCGAGCTAATCAGCTCTAGTTGAGGGGTGGGAGCACCTTGTCCCTCGGCTTCTTCCCTTTCTCGCTCCTTCTTCTTCCTCCTTCTCCCTCTTCCTCCTTCTCCTCGAAGAAGCCGCCTCAGCCGCAGCCTACTCGTCTTCTTCTTACGCCTCTCCGGAAGGAGATTTGGCGAGGCTCGAGGACTCTTTTGATGTGTCGAGCCGACCCGGTCTTGAGCTGCTTTAGAGCGCCATTCTTGAAGGAGCTCGATCGGTTCCTTCTGTTCCTTAACCAGTGTCTTTGTCTCAAGGAGCACGTCCTGCTCGCTCTCGGATATGAGACTCGAGCTGTCTTTTGGTTTATGGTCATAGATCGAAGGACGGTCTTGAATGACTGGAGAGTGTCCTTGATTTCAATAGACATAGAGTAGAGATTGTCCAACATTGTGTTAGACAAAGCGGAAGAGAGAACATGAGAAGCACCTGAGGTGGAAGCACCGCTGGTGGAGGAGGTAAAGAGAGTGGAGTCTAAGTCTCGAGTCCGAGTCCGAGGCGGAGGAGAAGGTTGCCTCGGTTCGAGTCGTGGACCCGGACACCCGGTTGGGTTTGCTGGTATCCATAGCCTAGAAGCTCTTTTCTGCTAACTACTATGGCGGGCTCAAAAACCGCGTTAGGATCCGAGGGGAGCAGGACTTTGAATTGTTTGAAGATGAAGTTGAGGAGAACCCCAAAAGGAAGAGGAGTGGATTTCTTTATCCGAGCTGGCATAGAAGCCATCTATTGAATGATTGTTGGGATGAGGTCTACTTCGTAGCCCTCTAGAATGTCAAAAAGAGCCTTAAGAATCTTGGAATTCGGTTTCTCTTTGCTGGAATGCTTGAGAGGAAAAGGTTCTCATCGAGTATAAAACAAAGAAGATGAGCTTATCTTCATCCGAGTCACTAAAAAGTTTTTGCGTGACTCGGGGATTTCTTTTGTGTACTTCTCGAAGAATTCATCAGCAACCTCGTTCAAAGGTATAGGGTTGCTTGTTGAGGAAAAGAGATGATACTTTGAATAAGCGGTGGAGAAGATAGATGTTGACTCGAACAACGACATCTTGAACTCCGGAGGTGAGGATCCCCTCGAGCTAGAGAGATTTGAATAGAACTCGAAACGAGTTCCGGATAGATAAACTCACTCGAAACACAGGAAATTGTAAATCCTCGTAGTTTTGATGTGGTTCAACCACGAAAATTTAGTGGTTGGGAAGAATTTGTCATCCAACGTTAGGTGTTGGGTGACAAGGATTTTAGAGGGGTTGGAAGGACCCTCTTGGCTTTTAGTTCGGGGCTTCTTGGTTACGGAACCAAGAAAGTCTAGGTAAGAACCTCTTTTCGGCATAGTTGGGAGTTTCAAGAAGAGAGGAGATGAACTTTGAGAAAGTGAGAAAATAGCTGGACGAGAGAAAGAGAGAGAAAAATAAGAGAGTAAAGAGAGAGCTGAGAGCTTTGGGTGCTTACTTAAGATGTTTCTTGCTTTGCTTGAGAGAGAAGGTTTGCTCCTCGAAAACACTGAACTTTCTTGAGAGGTAGTATGCGAGAGAGTGAGTGAGTAGAGAGTAAAGTAGCGAAATAAAGAAAAATGGACGCTATTTATAGAGAAAGAACTGTCATTCAGTATTTGTTCCGACCCAACCGTCCAACGGTCGCCTCGGACCGGTGTGACTGTTCCGCTCTCCAACGGTTACAATTCCAGTGTTTGTCTTCTAACAGCTAGTTCTCTTATTGATATGCGCAAGAGAAAGAGAGAAAAAGAGAAAATTTTAAAAGATATATCCGAAATTCTCCACTAATCTAGAGATGATTTCGAAGTTTGATGTCCATTTTTCTTAAAAGCCGAGTCCGACTCGAGTAAAATTTCGAGTCACTCGGAAAATACAACCAAGCAATAACTCATAGCTCAGTATCATTAGGTCAACTGAACTAATTGTTATTAAAGCACGTAAAAGAAACATTTACCACATAATCATGCAAAGTAAATTCACTTAGAAAAGCACATAATCATGCATTTATCATACCAAATTCATTCCTAATAAAACAAAACTAATCCTCACTAAGTGGCTTAGTAAAGATATCAGCTAGTTGAAGTTTGGTAGGAATGAATTCAACTTCAATATCACCTTTCTAAGAATGATCTCTTAGAAAATGATACCCGACCTCAATATGCTTTGTCTTTGAGTGCTTGAACCGGATTCTTAGTGATGTTGATTGCACTTTGATTGTCACACTTGATTAGAATTGATTTGAATGAATATCCAAGATCTCTCAAGTGTTGCTTGATCCACAGAATCTGAGCACGAGCGTGCTCGACCTGCAATGTACTCAACTTCAGCAGTTGATAGAGCTACCGAGTTCCGCTTTTTAGTGCTAACATATGAGGGATTGACCAAGAAAATTGTAGGCTCCTGAGGTGCTCTTTCTATCAACCTTGTATCCAGTATAGTCGGTATCCGAGTATCTAGTGAGAGTTAGTTTTGAGTCTCTTGAGTACCATAGACCTAGATTCCGAGTCCCCGCAAGATATCTAAAGATTCTCTTCACCGCGAGTGAGATGTGATTTTTTTGGATTAGCTCGAAATCTTGCACACGGACATACACTAAACATTATGTCCGGTCTACTTGGAAGTAAGATACAGTAGAGATCCAATCATACCTCTATAAAGTTTCGATCTACTCCTTTACCTTTTTCATTTGAGTCCAATTTTATACTCGCTACTCATTAGGGTTGCTCTGCATGTTTTGCATCTTAAAGCTTGTATTTCTTCAAGCAACTCATTGGTATACTTTGATTGATGGGCATAGATGCCATCTTTGTCTTGCTTGATTTGTAGACCAAGGAATAAGTTGAGTTCTCCCATCATACTCATTTAGAATTCCTGTCTCATCAACTCGGAAAAATCTCGACAGAGAATTTCATTAGTAGCTCCAAATATTATATCATCAACATAGATCCGAGTAATAAGTTCCCCTTGGTTTTTAAAAAGAGTCTTCTCAATCTGACCTCTTCGAAAATCATTTTCAACCATGAAATTGCTTTGTCTTTCATACCAAGCTCTCTAGGAGCTTGTTTAAGACCATAAAGAGCTTTTTGCAACTTGAAAACATGATTTGGAAATTATGAGTTTTCAAATCCAGGGGTTGCTCAACATAGACTTCCTCTTGAATGAAACCATTAAGAAAAGCACATTTAACATCCATTTGATACAACTTGATATTCATGCTTGATGCAAATTCCAAAAGGATTCTAATAGCCTCAATTCTAACTACTGGTGCAAAGGTTTCCCCATAATCAATTCCTTCTTCTTAATTGTAACCTTGAGCCACAAGTCTAGCCTTATTTCGACTACCAACCCAGCTTCATCTAGTTTGTTCTTGAAAACCTATTTGGTTCCTATGACTGGGTGGTCGGAAGGTCGTTTGGTTAGAGTCCGGACTTGGTTTCTTTCGAATTGATTAAGCTCCTCTTGCATGGCCTCTACCCATTCAGGTTCTTTAAGGGCTTCTAGTGCATTTCGGGTTCAATTAATGATATGAATGCAGTGAATGCACATAGATTTTGTAGAGAGGAACGAGTTCTACCCCACTCGTTGATGTTAGACAAGATATTTTACGAACGGGTGGCTCGAAGCATAGTTGAATGCTTTACGTGTTCTCTAGTTCACCAGGTTTATAGGTTGAATTGGTTGATCTTCAATGGTCTAATCTGATTGAGATTGCTCATCCGGTTGACCTCTAACATTCTAAGTCGGCTCTTGAGTCGATTCATTTTGAGTTATGGTGTTCTCGGTTACTTCATTCCGAGTGACTTTTCCTTGACTCTGTCCGGGCTCATCTTCAGCAAGATCATCATCTCGACCGAGCTTCAGATCCGATAATGTTGACTCACTTGGTTTTCCCTTATCAATCTCATCAAAAACAACTTGAATGCTTTCTTTCACTTTGTTAGTTCTTTTATTGAAAATACGATATGCTTTACTATGAGATAAGTAACCAAGAAGAATAACTTCATCCGACCAAGCATCAAACTTGGTCAGGTGATCCTTACCGTTGTTGTGAACATAACACTTACATCCAAAGGGTTTGAAGTATGAAATATTGGGTTTCTTCCCTTTGTAGAGCTCGTATGGAGTTTTTTTCGGGATGGGTCCGATGAGGCATCCGTTCGGAGTGTAGTTTGTCTGTGTTGATCGCCTCAGCCTAGAAATAGTAAGGTAGATCATGTTCAATCATCATTGTCCTTCCTATTTCTTCAAGAGTTCGGTTCTTTCTCTCCACTACTCCATTCTGTTGAGGAGTTCTTAGTGCTTAGAAGTTGTGGAGATACCATTCTTATCACATAACTCTGCAAATTCCGAGTAATCCAACTTCCTTCCATGGCCAGTTCGAATTCTTTTAATCTAATTCCGAGACTCAACTTTGATTTTCCTGCAGAGCTCTAAACTCTTTGAAGGCTTCATTTTTATGCTTAAGAAAACACACCCAGGTAAATCGTGAGTAGTCATCAACAATCACAAGTACATATGATTTACCTCCGAGACTCTTGACAAGGATTTCACCACATAAGTCCATATACAACAATTCAGCACTTTGGATGTGGAAATAGTTTTGAGACGTTTGAAAGATGATCCGACCTGTTTCCCTTTGTGCATGCTTCACGATTTTATCTCGTCTTAAATGCACACTTAGGCAAGCCTCCGACTAAACCATGAGATGCAAGCTTCTTAATGGTGTGCATGCTAATATGACCTAGTCTACGATGCCATCATGTAGAGATGCTTTTAAGCAAGATAAATTCCGACTTGGGTCGAGAGAGGAATAGTGTAGGTATCACCGGATCTCTTACCCGAGAGCTTAGTCTCCTTGGTAGTTTCATCGAAATATAGCAATTGGTCCGAGTGAATCTTACCTCTTGACCTTTGTCACACAATTGAGGGATGCTCGAGCAGATTGTACTTTAATCCCTTGACAAGGTAGACTGAGCTGACCAAATTATCTCCTTTTCTAATCTTGCCTATCCTAACTATCTTGCCCTTGCTATTACCTCCAAAAGTGACATTCCCTCCCTTGTATTCTTCTATCTCGAAAAGAGTCTTGAATCTCCCGACATGTGGCGTGAGCATCCACTATCCAGGTACCAATGACCTTTTGTCCTTTCTCGAGCTACCTGTAAGTTAGAAACAAACTAACCCTTCTCACTTCCTCTAACAAACCGAGTAACTCCTTTACTCGTGGTCCTTTTATGAGGAAGAAGACTCTTAGGAACCCAAATTTGAACAACTTTGGGTTTGGTCCGATTCTGAGTCTTCCTTTTAGAAAGCTGAGTCCGTGTCTCTGTCTTTTGAAAATCTTTCCTTTAATAAACCGATGGAGAAGGTTTTCTCCGAACGCTAGTCCGGGCTCAGTCCCCTTTTCATTCTTATGAATGGGACCGTGCTTAGCCTTCTTGAACTTCACAGTTCTGGAATCCTATTTGAAAAGATCCGAGTAGGAATTAGATTCCTCCTCTTTGTTAAAATCAAGTCCTTCTTTTATGAAAAAGACACATTAAGACCCTAAGAGCATGTCAAGGCTTTTCGAACCTTGAGTAAACTTTAAAACAAGTTCTTGAGACTCATTGAGCTTTTGCTTCGGATGCTCATTTTCTCTTACGAGTGTCTCGGACTCGGTCTCATTAGCTTCGAGTACTAGTCTTGAGCTCTCTTAGAGTTAGTCTCGGCTTTTCTAATTCATTTTTCAAATACATGCTCTCCGAAGTGATAGTCTCAAGTTATTCTTTAAATTGAGAGGAATCGAATTGGACTTTTCTTCCAAAGTATAAATATATTTAGCTAAATCAACTTTGGAAAACTTGAGGAAATATTCAATTACCTCCCGAGGATTCGTTTCATCATCGTCCGAGTGGTGAGAGTCCGACTCATATTTAGCTTTTGAGTCTAATAGAGCCATCAAACACTTTAAGTCATCCGAGTCTTTGTCTTCTTCATATGAATCTTCATCACTCCATGTGGCCATCATAGCCTTCTTCTTCTTTTTGTCCCTCTTTCTCTTTGGACAGTCTTTGACTATGTGATTTTTGCTGCCACATTCAAAATAGCCGAGTTGTTAGTTAAAGATAACTTTGAAGGGGAAGAGTGTTTACCTTTTCTATCATTCTTATCTTTCTTGTAGAACTCATCTCTTGGGCTTTTCTCCCATCTCTTGTGCTTCATCATTCTTTTGAAGCCTCAAGTGAGAAGTGGCATGCGATCTTCTTCGAGTCCGATGAACTCGGATTTTCTTCTCTACTTTCCGAGGCCTTCAGCGCGATATTCTTTTTAGTGCTAACCTCGGCATCCTCTTCCTCCGGATGGATCTCATAGGTGAGTAGCTTCCCAATGAGTTCATCTGGCTTTAATAGAGAGAGGCTCTAGGCTTCCTCAATGGCTGTCACCTTGGGACCCCATCTTCTCTTGGGTAGACTTCGTAGAATCTTTCGACACATTTCTTTATGGAAAATCTTTCTACCCAGAGATTTGAAATTGTTAGTTATCTCAGTGAAGCGGATGAACATCCGAGTGATGTTTTCTTCTGGCTCCATCTTGAACAGCTCATATTTGTGACGATATAAGCTTATCTTCGCTTGTCTAACTTGGCTCATGCCTTCATATGTGTTGACAAGAGTGTCCCACACTTCATTTGCTATGTCACATGCCGACACTCCGTTGTATTCTTTTGAGCTGATGGCACACATCGAATGTTCATTGCTTTCAAGTTCTTCCTAAACTTTTCTACCTCTTCGAGTAGTGTACTCGAGCTTTTCTTTAGGCACGAGTGTTGGTTACTCCATCTTCATTGGAATGTAATTACCTTCTTGTATAATGTTCCATATATCTTCATCGTGATCCAAGTAGAAAACATTCCATGAGCTTCTTCCAGAGTGTACGAAATTTGATATTTTAAACTTTGGTGATCTGCTGGAAGATCTTCCTTCATCAAACTCTCCATTTTTCTAAGCCATTTGATCTTGAAACCTTTGGATTGTTAGATCCTTTCGAAAGGCTAGGCTCGATACCAATTGAAGGTTTGCTCTTGGAGAGTCTTGGTCACCCTAGAGGGGGTGAATAGGGTGATGAGGAAATTTTAACAATAATAAAGGGGTTAAAGTTTAAAGTAAATATTCAAGACAATCCGAGTCTAGATTGGACTCGTAAAAGTATCAACTCGTAAATTACGTGGAAACCCTCCCGGGGCGGAAAACCACAGCCAGTGCTAATCCAAGCACCAAGTCAAATCCACTATTTTAAATCCACAAAACTAACTCAGCCGAATTGCTCCCTTAGACAATTCCTTATGAAGTTTTCCTAGACTCGTAAGTTCGCTTATCCGATCTACTACTTCCTAACCGAGGTAACCTTTACAGCTAAGGACAACTAAGCTGAATTAAACCTTACAGCTCAGTCAAGGGACTTTACTTAGAGAGTAAGAATGAATTTGTGACTCGATTGCAAGACTTAAAACTCGAAAAAGTGTTAACTATAGACATGGAGTTGTAAGATGAAGATTGAATGAGTATTATACAAAGAGATATAATTTCAGTAATGGGTTCAGCAATCTCAAGTCTTGTGAAGTGGCTTCTATTTATAAGTGACCAAGCAGATTAGCCGTTGCGACTAGTTTCCGAACGAAGTCCTCTCCGACCTTTGTAACTGGTTCTTTTGAGTTGCTCAAAAAGATCCGTTGAGATGTGAATGTTGAGCAACGGCTCTTGACTACTTAGGATGTCTCAATACACTGGTGGTGTCTAAAAAGTAGGGTGGAAACCACCGTTGAGCTTAGCGTTGAAGATTTCCAATTTTGGAAATAGACAACCCCGACATAGTATCTCGGACCTTGGTCGAGTAGAAAACGCCTTATCTGCTAGGTGATTGACGACTTGAAGCCAGTTACTTTTGTAATTCAAAAAGTAGGATAACCTTGTTTAGATAACCTACTAAAGTAAACCAATTTTGATTCTCAAAGTATAAAATACTTTGGTCCAAGATTAGGCACGAGATAATAATTTAATTAAGATCATT
The DNA here is from genome assembly GCA_021018815.1 of Talinum fruticosum. Lineage (NCBI taxonomy): Eukaryota > Viridiplantae > Streptophyta > Magnoliopsida > Caryophyllales > Talinaceae > Talinum > Talinum fruticosum. The sequence continues at coordinate 6,429,838 of JAITYX010000010.1, read as the reverse complement.
AGGTGTATAATTATCTCGAGTCCTAGAAGAGTGGAATTTTCTGAGTCTAATATTCATCATACTCAAATTCCATCCGAGTTAGTCTAGAGAAAGATCAAGTTATAGAAGAGAATATCATAATATGAGTACTTGATCTAGACCAATATATTTCACTCAAAACATGCTGACTTAGAAAGTTGAATTAACGCTATAATTCACTTTATCTTAGAATAGGAAGTCGAACTTAGTTTGAAAGAGTTACGATGAATGTTTGATCATGAGATAAATCTGAGTGATGTCCGAATGACTCGGAACCATCAGAGTGAATTGATGAACAAGAGTGTTCTTTCCGAGTTAGTCAAAATCGAATGAAAAACATATGCAAGAGTTTCGTAACATTAAAAAACGTTTCTATAACGCTCGTAACAGCTTTTATAACACTCAAAATGAGTTGTAATAAAAAATTAGAAGGAATGAAGTTTGTACCTGATTCCTTGATAGTACTAAGAATGATATAAATGTAGAATCCGAGTCTTCATAAAGGTTTGCTCTTGGAGAGTCTTAGTCACCCTAGAGGGGGTGAATAGGGTGATGAGGAAATTCTAACAAACTTAGAAGATTAAAGCTTGAAAAGAATAACCAAGACAATCCGAGTCTAGTTGGACTTAGAAAAGTGTGAACTAAGATATACGTGGAAACCCTCCCAGGCGTGAAAACCACGGCCGGTGCTAATCTAAGCACCAAGTCAAAGCCACTATTTTGAATCCACAAAATACAGCAGATCGACTCAACCAGAATTGCTCCTTTAAAAATTCCTTACAGAGTTTTCCTAGACTCGAAGTTCCCTTATTTAATCTAGTACTTCCTAACCGAGGTAACCTTTACAGCTAGGGACAACCGAGCTGAGTTAACCCTTATTGCTCAGTCAAGAGAACTTACTAAGAAAGTAAGAAGGAGTATGTCACTCGATTACAAGACTTTACAACTCATAAAGTAAGAATTACAAGTCGGGAGTTGTAAATAGAAGATTCAAGTATGAATATAAAGACTTTGGCTTAAGTAATGTGTATTGACAATAAATCCAGCAAGTCTCAGCAATCTTCAAGCCTAGAGAGTTAGATTTTATTTATAGATTACCAAGCGATTAGCCGTTGTGATTATCTTTTGAATAGAAGTCTTTTGTGACCGTTGTAACGGTTCTTCCGAGTCGCTCGTAAAAGATCCGTTAAGATGTGAACGTTGTGCAATGGCTCTTGACTCCTAAAGGTACCCCAATCAGCTGGTGGTGTCTGCAAAGTAAGATGGAAACACCGTTGAGCTTCGCATTGAAGATTTCCAGTTATGGAAACAGACAACCCCGACACGGCGTCTAAGCCTTGTTCGAAGTAAAAAGCCTTGTCTCGCTAGTGATTGACGACTTGAAGCCGGTTACTTTTGTAGTTCAAAAATAGGATAACCTCGTTTAGATAACCTACAAAAGTAAACAATTTTGGTTCTCAAAGTATAAAAACTTTGGTCCAAGATTAGGCACAAATAATAATTTAATTAAGATAATTAAGTGTGTAATTATCTTAGTCCTAGAGGAGTGGAAATTTCGAGTCTAATATTCATTATACTCATAATCCATCGTAGTCGAGTCTTAGGAAAGATCAAGTTATAAAAAAAATATCGAGTATAAGTACTTGATCTAGACAAATAATTCTCGAACAAACATGCTGACTTAAATAGATGAATTAACGCTGTAATTCACTTTACCTCGGATTATGAAGTCGAACTTAGATTAAAAGTGTTAGAGAGATTGTTTGAACATGCGATAAATCTAAGTAGTGTCCGAGTGACTCGAAACATCGAGTGTGAGTTGATGAACAAGAATGTGTTTTCCGAGTCAGTCATAATCGAATGAAAACATATGCAATAGTTTCTATATTACTCGTAATGACTTGTAATCAAAACTTAGGAAGGATGAGGTTTGTACTGTGTCCTTAATAGTACTCGGAATGATATAAATTCGAGTCCGAGTCTTCAATCTCCCCTTTTTGATGAAAGGCATTCCATACTCGGATAGATACTTTCTTAGTGAAATAATCAAGAGTTTTCATTCTTACTCATTTGGCAAAGAATATATCGAGCTTAGAATAAAACATCACAGAAAAATAGAATAATAAATGATGTGATTCGGACTTAGAATAGAGATAGCCCATTTGATGACAAATTGTGAGTAGTTTTATCAAAGCAAAATAGAGAAATGAGTTGATATATCGGAGCAAAACAAAATGAGACATTTAAACTTAGAAAGAAGTTATACTCAAAAATCAACATGCTCGAAATCCGAAACTTCATTCATATATATACATAAATACGAAAATTCATACAAAAGAGAGGGTGAGAAAAACTCCCTTAAACAAGACAACAAATTTTCTAAGTATTCTCCCCTTGCCTTTCAGGAAAAAAAATCAAAATGGGGAAGAATGTATCAAGGCGATACAATTTGTTTGTCTAGACAAAAAAATAAAAATAACGAAAACAAAAACAAGAAAAAAGAAATCAAGATGGTGGAGTGGAAGCGGTTTGAGTTTAGGTAGATGAGCGTGCTCGTGCGCCTTCGCCGATACGCTTGTGAAGACGTTGAAGATCTTGGTGGTGACAACGACTGGGATCTCTAGAATGGGCTTAGCTCTAAGTGGCTAACCCCGAACAAGGTCATCCAGAAGCTCATCCTCTTGGAATGTTGCAGAAGGAGGTGCTTCCTCTCGCTTGATCGTTGTCGATCGTCCAACATCAATAGGGTCTTCGACTCACTCGGACTCACTGTCCGAGCTTATTAGTTCCGGTTGAGGAGCGAGGAGCACCTCGTCCCTCGGCTTCGTCCCGCTTTTCTCCTTCTTCCTCTTTCCCTTTTTCCTTCTCTTCGTCCTCCTTTTCCTCGTAAGGAGCCGCTCGACCGCAGCCTCCTCTTCTTCTTCACTGCCTCTCCAGATTGAGACTTGGCGAGACTCGAGGACTCCTCGGACGTGTCCGAGCCGTCCGGGTCCTCAACGGCTTTGGATCGCCTCTCTCGTAGGAGCTCGATCATCTCCTGTTGCTCATTAACCAAATTTTTCATTTCGAGAAGCACATCTTGTTGCTCCAAAATTTGAGATTGGGCCCTTTTTGGTTGATGGACATGTTCGAAGAACAAGTTTGAAGGAGTGGAGAGTGTCTCGGAGATCGCGAACACAGAGGAGAGCTTGTCTATCGGGGATGTAGACAAGGCGATAGTGGCTTGAAGAGGGGGACCTCAGGTGGAGGCATCGCTAGGTGGAGGTGGGAGTGAGAGAGGAGTCCGAGTCCGAGGCGAATGAGAGGGTTGCCTCGGTTCGAGCCGTGGACCCAAACACCCGGTTGGCTTTCCTAGTATGCATAGCCAAGAAGCTCTTATCCGCCAACTACTATGACAGCCTCGGACACTTTGTTAGGGTTTGAGGGGAGCGGGACCTTAAATTGTTTAAAGATAAGGGTGAGAAGAGCTCCGAAAAGGCGAGGAGTGGATTTCTTGGTCCGAGTTGACATAGACGCCATCCGCTCGATAATGCTCGGGAAGAGGTCTACATCATAGCCCTTGAGAATGTCAAACAAAACCTTGAGAATCTTTGAATTAGGATTCTCTTTGCTTGTATGATGAGAAAAGAAGGTTCTCATCAGCAAGAAACAGAGAAGACGAGCCTCGGTCTTCATCGAGTCACGTAAAAGTTTTGCGTGACTCGGTGGACTTCTTTGGCATACTTTTCAAAGAACTCATCAGCAACTTTATTAAAGGGGATGGGGTTGTTGTTCAGGAACATAGATGAAACTTTGAGTAGACGATGGAGGAAAGAGAGGTTCACACGAACTGCCGTATTGCGAACTCCGGAGGTGATGATCCCCTCAAAGCTAGAAAGGTTTGAGTAGAACTCACCAACAAGTTCTTGGTATATGAATTCGTTGAAATAGAGGAAGTTGTACACCTCGGTGGTCTTGATGTGTTTCAACCACAAGAAAGTTGTGGTTGGGAAGAATTTGTCATCCAACGTAAGATGTTTGGTGACAAGGATTTTCAAGGGGTTAGAAGGGCCCTCGTGGATTTTTGGTTCTAGATTTCTTGGTGGCGGAACCTAAAAAGTCCGGAGCGAGATCATCGTTTAGGCATGTTTGAGAAGCTTTGAGAAGAAGGTGAGTTAGCTTCGAAGAAAAGAGAGAGAGAGAGAGAGAGTACCGAGAGCACTTGAGAGAATTGAGATTGCGAGAGTGTAGGTTATCGGAGAGTAAAGTAGCAAAATGAAGGAAAATAGATGCTATTTATAGTGAAAGGGATGTCTTCGGTATCCATTCCGACCTAACTCTCCAACGGTCGCCTCAAACCGGTGTGTCTCGTTCCGCTCTTTAATGGTTAGAATTCCAGTGTTTGTCTCCCAATGGCTAGTTCCCCGATCGATACGCGCAAGAGATAGAGAGAAAAAGAGATATTTTAAATAAATTTCTGAAATTCTTCACTAATCTAGAGATGATTACGAAGTTGGATGTCCAATTTTCTCAAAACCGAGTCCGACTCGAGAAATTTTCTCGAGTGATCGAGAAAGCGCAAACAGATAATAACTCCTAGCTCAAGTATCACTAGGTCAATCGAACTAATTGTTCTTAAGACATAGAGAAGAAACATGTAACACATAATCATGCAAGATAATTTCACTTAGAAAAACACGTAATCATGCATTTATCATGCCAAGTTCATTCCTAATAAAGAAAAACTGATCCTCACTAAGTGGCTTAGTAAAGATATCAACTAGTTGAAGTTTTGTAGGAATGAATTCAAGTTCAATATCACCTTCCTCGAATGGTCTCTCGAAAATGATACCGACCTCAATATGCTTTGTCTTTGAGTGTTGAACTGGATTCTTAGTGATGTTGATTGCACTCCGATTGTCACACTTGATTGGAATTGATTTGAATGAATGTCCAAGGTCTTTAAAGTATTGCTTGATCCGTAGAATCTGAGCACAGCGATGCTCCAACCGCAATGTACACGGCTTCAGCAGTTGATAGAGCAACCGAGTTCCGCTTCGTGAGTGCCTAGATATAAGGGATTGTCCCGAAACTAGCATGCTCCTAAGGTGCTCTTTCTATCAACCTTGTATCCAAGCATAGTCACCGTCTCGAGTATAGTTCCGAGTCTCTTGAAAACCATAGACCTAGATTCCGAGTCCCCGCAAGATATCTAAAAATTCTCTTCATCTGTAGTGAGATGTGATTCTTTTGGATTAGCTTGGAATCTTGCTCACGAGACATACACTAAACATTATTTCTGGCCTCACTGGATGTGAGATATAGCAGAGAGCCAATCATACCTCGATAAAGTTTCGATCTATTGCTTTACCTTTTTCATCCGAGTCCAGTTTTATACTACTACTCATTGGTGTTGCTTGCATGTTTTGCATCTTGAAGCTTGTACTTCTTTAGCAACTCCTTGGTATACTTAGATTGGTGCACATAGATCCCACCTTTGTCTTGTTTGATTTTTAGACTAAGGAAGAAATTGAGATTGCTCATTTGGAATTCTGTCTCATTAACTCAGAAAAATCTCGACAAAGATTTTCATTAGTAGCTCCAAAAATTATATCATCAACATATATCCGAACAATAAGAAAGTCTTTCCCCTTGGTTTTTATGAAAAAGAGTTTTGTCAATCTGACCTCTTTTGAAATCATTTTCAACCAAGAAACTGCTCGATCTTTCTTACCAAGTTCGGGAGCTTGTTTAAGACCATAAAGAGATTTTTGCAATTTGAAAACATGATTTGGAAATTCTGAGTTTTCAAATCCAGGGGTTACTCAAGATAGACTTCCTCTTGAATGAAACCATTTAGTAAAGCACATTTGACATCCATTTGATATAATTTAATATTCATGCTTGATGCAAATGCCAATAGGATTCTAATTGCTTCAATCCTAGCAACCGGTGCAAAGGCTTCCCCACAATCAATCCCTTCTTCTTGATTGTAACCTTAAGCCATAAGTCTAGCCTTATTTCGACTTCCAACCCATCCTCATCCACTTTGTTTTTGAAAACTCATTTGGTTCCTATGACTAGGTGGTCGGAAGGTCGTTTGGTCGGAGTCTAGACTTGGTTTCTTTCAAATTGATTAAGTTCCTTTTGCAAGGCCTCTACCCATTCAGGTTTATTTAGGGCCTCTAGTGCATTTCTGGGTTCAATTAATAATATGAATGCAGTGAAAGCATATAGATTTTTCAAAGAAAAACGAGTTCTTACCCCACTTGTTGATGTCGGATAAGATGTGTTCGAGTTGGTGACTCGAAGCATATTTGAATACTCTACCTGTTCTCCGGTTCACCAGATTTGTAGGTTGAATTGGTTGATCTTCGGTGATCCGATCCGATTGAGCTTGCTCATCCGATTGACTCTCGGCATTCTAAGCCGGCTCTAGAACCGCTTCGATCCGAGTCATGGTATTATGAGCTATCTCATTCTTAGTTGCTTTTCCTTGACTTTGTCCGAGCTCGGTGTCCGAGGCTAGATCGGAGATGGAAAAAGCCTTGTCTCGCTGGTGATTTGACATTTTGAAGTCGGTTACTTTTGTAATTCAAAAATAGGATAGCCTCGTTTGAATCACCTATAAAAGTAAATCAATTTGGTTCTCAAAGTATAAAATACTTTAGTCAAAGATTAGACACGAGATAATGATATAATTAAGATAATTATTCTGCTAATTATCTAAGTCGGAAAAGGAATGGAATTTTCTGAGTCTAATATTCATGATACTCAAAATTCCATCCGAGTCGGTCTAAAAGTAAATCAAGTCAAATATGAAATATCGGAGTAGTCAAACTTGATCTAGACTTAACACAATTCAAACTAAGATACCGAGAGACAGAGCGTAGAAAAGATAGTGTTTGAATCATGCGATATATCCGAGTGTTAAGTGACTCGGAACCGAGTGAACCATGCGGAGATGATTTCGAGTCACGAGAGTCATGTATAAATGCATGAGATAATTTCAATAACACTTAGAAAGAATACCATATCACTCGGAAAAGTTTCTAAGACACAAGGAATGACTTGGAATCAAAACTTTATAAGTGAGAAAGTCTTATACCCGATTCCCTAGATAGAACTCGTAAAAGGTGAGATGTAAAGTCCGAGTCTTCACCACCTTTAGAAAAAGAAGACTTTTGGGGAGAATTGAAAGGTCCGGAAATCCAATTTCTTACTAGATCTGGTTGACATAACGCACCCTTGGGGTCCACAATAGACTTAGGAAGCTCCAAAAGAATTTGAAGCTACTAGAGAAGAAGACCCAATCTCGAAACAACTTCAAAAGATAAAAACTAACGTTTTAATTTGGCAACTTATATCTCGCTTCCCAAAAACATAGGCGAGGCTTTGATTGATACACTTAGTAAGATCGAGGTCTCTCCTAAAACCACACTTAAGGAAGTAGCAGGATTGGTTAACAGTGGGGATGGAACCATTACTTTTGGTCAAAAGGATCTCTCTAAAGAAGGCGTTGCACATAACAATGCCCTTTATTTAATCAGTAACTTACATTAAAAAGTTTGTTCCCTTAATCGTGGTAAACAAAGTATCGGTTATGAATGTCTCGTCCTCGGAGGACCACCAAAAGGTTAAGAATTAGAGAGCAACAACTCTCTAAACAGACTGTCCATCTTTGATCCTATGATAATTCTAAGAGAACAGTCTTAGGAACGATGACATTGCCAATCAATACAGGGCCAGTAGAAAGGAACATTGAATTCTAAGTCCTAGATATTCCAGCTACATTCAACCTACTCCTAGGAGGCCCTTGGTTGCATGATCATTAAGCGATGCCCTCTACATTGCATCGAAAGTTAAAATGATCATCAAAGGTCAAGTTATAACCGTCAACGGGGATAATCTTTGTGCTACTATCACCTCCAAGGAATCCATGGTTGAGATTGAGCACGATGCCAACGATGAAGAATTATATGTATTTAAGACTGTCTCGCCTTAGACAAGGATGAAGCACCTGTTAACTTCAATCCTTATGGTAACTCTAGTGTCCATTCGACGCTTAGGAAGAAGGGGTACTTTCCAGTGTCTTCTCTGTAGGAAGAAGGGAATACCACCGTATCTTTCCACCCCTTTAACCCACCAATAATTACAAATTTGGGCTAGGCTATCAACCTAGTACTAAGGAAGTAGCCTAAGCCAAGTGGGAAATTCGGACTAAGAGGATTGTACCTCACACAATCCCCTCTATTAAACCTTTTCCCTATACTATAAACGGGCAATTTTTAAGAGAAAGGGACTACTTTCCCTACTATGGTTTTCCTAAACCCTACTATCTCAAAGAGAAAGGCATTCTGTACCTGGTTTGGAGATTTTTAGTGACCGTTGTACACTAGAAAAGAAGGCACCCTACCTCCTCAAAGAGGGACAATCCACATAAGTTTGGACTAACCTAGCTGGGAATAATCTTTCAATCTACTGTTCAGTGCAAGAGAAGAACTTAGGAGGAAATTCGATCTCAATATCATTACGAGCCATGTCGCACCCACATTTTGATCCGTCCACATTTATCACCGACATCGATAATGAAGGGTCCAAGCATGTTACTTGGATCAACACCGAGGAGGGCCAAGAATTCACTGTTAGCTTAGGAGCTCATCCCCTTCCTAAGTCTAGTGATAGGGCTTTTAATTCTCCTTATGTTGCTTCTAGTTCTTTTTCTAATTATGTTGTTTCCAATTCCGCATCCTTTGTTTCGAGTCCGATGTACTCGCTTCTTCATTCAATAAAGTGAATCTTTCTGCTTACTCTTTGCCTCCTCTTATTTTCAATTGTTTTGCCTCGAATGATGAACAAGAAAACCCTAAAGAATTAATAAAAATCTATGAAGATCATGAAAATCGCTCACCAATAATAAAGGAAACAATAACAATTAATTTAGGATCGGTGGATCAACCCCAAAAGGTTAAGATCATGAAAACGCTGGATCCGGAAGAGCGAAGCAATTTACTTCGCTCCTTGCAAAGTTCATAGATGCCTTTACATGGTCATACAAAGACATGCCGTAGATAGATCCAAGTATAGCGGAATATAAAATTCCACTTTATAAAGACGCTAAGCCGATTAAGCGTAAGCTAAGAAGGATGAGGCTTGAGTGGGCATTAAAGATCAAGGAAGAGGCGCGAAGTAGTAAGAGGTTGGGCTCATCAAGATACTTCACTAACCTTAGTGGGTAGCAAATATAGTACCGGTTTCGAAGAAGGATGACAAAGTTCGGATGTGCGTTCACTTCAGGGATCTAGACAAGGCAAGCCCTAAAGATGATTTCCTGCTGCCTCATATCGACATCGTTGTAGATAATACAGCGGGTCATGCTTTGCTTTTGTTCATGGACGGCTAATTAGGTGAAGATGGCTAAAGAGGACATGGAGAAGACAACCTTCATCACTCAATGGGGGATGTATTGTTACGTGGTGATGGCATTTGGGCTCAAGAATGTCGGTGCAACATACTAAAGGATCGCTACAACACAATTGCATGACATGATCCACAAAGAAGTCGAAGTTTATGTGGATGACATGATCATAAAGTCCAAAGATAGGGCGGGGCACCTACCCGACCTAAGGAAGTTCTTCAAAAACTCCGAAAGTACAACATGCGCCTTAAGCTTCAAAGTGTGCCTTCGGGGTAACCTCGAGCAAACTGTTAGGCTATGTTGTTAGTATAAGAGGAATTGAAGTTGATCCATCCAAGATCAAAGCCATTCAGGAGATCCTGCCGCCAAAGACAAAAAAGGAGACACGAGGTTTCCTAGAACGTTTACGATACATCGGTCGTTTCATATCAAGACCGACTATGGTCTCGTGAACCCATTTTCAAGAAGTTAAAGAAAGGATCTCGAACCCATTTAGGATACCGAGTGCCAACAAGAATTCGAGAAGGTTAAGGAATACCTAGCTAACCCTTTAGAGGTAGCTCCACCAAAACCAGGAAACCTTTACTTATGTACCTCACCACGACAGAGACAACTATAGGTGCCATGCTAACTCAATGCGATGGGAAAGAAGAGAACACAATATATTATCTAAGCAAGAAGTTATCAGATTATGAGACTAGATACACGTCACTAGAAAAAACATCATTAGCACTAGTCTAGGCTACCAAGAAGCTTAGGCACTACATGTTATCCCACACGGTATATGTGGTAGCACCTTTGGATCCCATTAAATATATATTTGAGCAACCAACCATCAGCAGACAAGATAGCAAGATGAACTATTATGATGTCACATTTCAAACTCAAGTATGTCCCTCAAAAAGTGATCAAAGAAAGGGTGATTTTAGAATTCTTAGCTGATCTGTCTATAACCGAATCGCAACCCGAACTCCTCGACTTTCCGGACGAAAATATCTTACAAGTAGAGGTGGACGTTTGGACAATGTGCTTCGACGACGCTTCCAATCGAAGGGCTTTGGAGTAGGGATCCTTCTAGTCTCACCGAGGGAGCACACACTCCATTTCAATCAAATTGGATTTCGAAGTCACCAACGACGTCGCGAGTATGAAGCGTGCACCATAGGACTTGAAGCCGCTATTGAGATCGGGGTCAAGAATATCGGGGTTTTTGGTGACTCAGTCCGATCATTAATCGATTTTGTAAAAATAGAAGGCATGTAGTGAAGCCTTGCACTCGTACTCAAGCACATCTAATCGAACTATCAAAGTATTCCGAGAATATTTCTTTCACCTACCTTCCTAAGGATGACAACCAATTCGCATATGTGTTAGCCAAATTAGCATCCGTGATTAATATCCCTAACGACATTCATTCAATGCCTATTCGGATATAGCGACTGAGTCGACCAGCAAACATCTACACATTAGAAGTTTCTAATACTCGACCAAATCGGTTGCTATCATGACATTTATCAATATTTGGATAAGCAAGAGTACCCATTGGACCTCACACTCGAAGCAATGAGCCATTAGGATGTTGGCAACCCAATTTTTCATTTATCAAGGGCAACCGTATAAGAAAACCAACACTAGGATTAGCTTACTTTGTGTCAACCAACATGAAGCAAAGCGCATTATGGACGAGATTCATGGTGGGGAATATGGCCCTATATGAATGGTGAGACGTTGATTTAGAAGATTCGGAGACTTGGATATTACGAGCCGACCATGGCAGCAGAGTGTCATGAGTTTGTTAAAATATGCCATAAGTGTCAAGTGTATGAAAATTTACGAGCACCAATCACCATCATTTCTCACAACACTAGCATCACCCCGGCCATTCTCGGTTTAGGAAATAGACATTATTGGCAAGGTGGCCCCTAAAGGAACGGGTGGTCATAAATTTGTGTTAGTAGCAATCGACTACTTCAACAAGTGGGTAGAAGTAGCCTCTTATACAACTCGACATCGAAACAGTAGCTAAGTTCATTACCCGGAACATCATTTGCCGTTATGGGGTGCCCCATGAGTTAATTAGTGACCATGGTAGTCACTTCAAGAATGAAGTAGCTGACTTGTTAGATAAATACAAGATTAAGCATCATAAGTCTTCTCCCTATCATCCTCAAACCGACGGAGCAGTCAAGGCCTCCAACAAGAACATTCGTAAAATAGTGGAGAAGATGGTTGTCAATTATAAAGATTGGCCCGATAAGTTGCCTTTCGCTTTGTGGGGCTATCGAACCTCCATTAGAACCTCTAGAGGAGCAACATCGTACTCCCTAGTATACAGCATGGAAGTAGTCCTTCCAATAGAGATAGTTATTCCCTCGTTAAGAAAATCGCTGAAAGTTAAATTCCAAAAGCGAGTAGGCTAAAGCACGCTACGAAGAGTTAGTCTTGCTAGATGAGAGGCGCCTCAATGCCCTGCATAATGTCCAAATATACCAAGCACGTATATCAAGGGAATTTAACAAGAGAGTGAAGCCTTAAAACCTACAAATTGGAGACTTGGTCCTCAAAGAGATTAGAGCGCCAATTCAGGATCCACGAGGAAAATTTAGGCCTAATTAGTAAGGCCCATTTGTGCTTAGTCAGATTTTACCAGGCGAGAGCAGTGAGATTAACTTATTTATATGGTGAAGAGATCTTTCAGTACACAAAGTTGGATCAACTTAAGAAATACTACGTCTAGCATGACCCTAGACGATGGGCCAAGCCTAGCCAACTAGGCTATGCCGTGGCGGCGCCAGCCACCACCCGGACAACGAGTGGATTGGCCGGACCGAAATTATCCCATTTAGTTTCTTTTATCTCTCGTAATTTATTTTAACCATCCAATTAGATGATCTCTTTTTTAGATAGTCCAATTAGGCGGTCCATTGGTGTAATTAATTATTTATTTTAAGGGTAGTCCAATTAGACAATGCAATTTGTTTATACCTCTAGGTGAGCGATAGAAAATTATATATAATTAAAGTGTAGCATAATACTTAATTTTATTCAATAAAAGATAAGCCTATTACTTACCTAAATACATAGCTAATAAAAAGGGAAATAAAACAAGCACAATACTTGTGAAAAATAATTATTCTAAAGAGGCAAAACTAATCCTCCTAATCTTTTATTCCTGTCCAAAAATTCTATTTAAAGAAATGTGCCCTAGTCCTGTCTTTACGTTATTTCCTTTGGGGTCACTAGACTTAGCCCCATCATCTTGGGTACACTTTTTTAGCTCCTCAATTCTTTAGGCCCTCCTCTCCTCGGCTTTCTTGGCTTTGGATTCTTTTCGCCAACATGTTCAGCTATCTCGAGGGTTTGCTTCGCGAATTTGGAGCGGTGTAGCAGCAAGGGCAGCTTCTTGGGGATCCATCTCTCGAGCTCTCAGTGCCTTATGCCGTTGGGGATCCACTTTTATTATCTACTCCAAATAATATGCAGATACGAGTAGTAGTCGACTTGACTCGCGAGGTTTCGATAGCCTTGGCGAGTTCATCCAATATTCAGGCCATGAATTCATTCTCCTAGAGTTGCTAAATCCTTCAAATAGTTCGAAGGTAGCATGTCGGATGCAATCCAAAAGGAAAATCACCTGCTCTCTTCCCATTTGTCGTAACACACGGTTAGGGAAGTAATAGGTACCGGTTTTTAGGCCCAGCAGATTAATAAAAGGGTGTTGTCGCAGTATGTGTCCTAAATTGGGACACTTTCCAGAGTGCACGATGTACCATTCTATGTTGTTACTATGATTTTAAGGTATTCCTCCCACCAAGAAGCGGGGTGATCGGTTACCACATCCACTTGTTTATCTGGAAAAAGTGTACCGCCGGTACGCATCAACATCCGAGGGAGCTCGAATTAGTTGAAGATGCTTCGTCAACCAAATCGCACGTCATAGACAAATAAAAATATATATATAAATGTCCTGCATGGTCAAAATTCAACCTTTCTTTTAGGCCCAACAAGAGCAAAATAAAATAAATAGTGAAAGGAGAAAACAAAATAGAGACTTTCGGCATGAACCATACGCGATTCAACCTTGGCGGTGTCGGACAACCACTTGTAGCCGGCGCTACCGATCGATCCATACTGTTTGATCTCGCCAGCTATTATTTGCTTAGCTGCAACAACAACGGTTCCCAGTGAAGTCTTCCTCGGAATTGGATTCAACTCGGTCTAAGCCTATAATAGTTTCAAGCAACTATCGGCGGCGTCGAGGAACAATAATTCTCTAACTCGCTCAACTCAGCTCAAGCAACACCGCCGGTGCCATATCCTTGCGGCCTCCTACCAGTAACAATCCACCTATCGGGCACGTGATAATAGCTCGTCGTCTCGGGATTATAATAGCCTTAAAGTATACGTACATTTGTCGGTAGTGTTTCATCGAGTTCATCAGATTCACTCGATTTCCAATAAGAATCCACCCTAGATTCCTATTGCTCGGTTTCAATAGATGTTTATAGGTCTCGCATAGATTTTTGGAAGATTTGGGCGGGACGAGTTTCGCACGCCTTTGGATACCCAAGTATAACATCAAACTCCTCGAGCGGGGGCATAGTTCCTTATCCCCAAACTTGAAGATGTGGTGGTGAGGATCCCAAAAGCCACAAGCATCCCTTAAGAAAGTCCAATAGACTTTCACTTGGCGAATACTCGAATAACGTATTCAACCCATATTGTGACAAACCTACCATCTCCGTATTTGTCATCTCATGCATCCAACAAGATAAATCGCTCATGAAGTTCATCTATTTTTTATAAGGAAGCTAAAAACACTAGGAAGTTTTCTTTGATTTGCGGAAGAATAAGCAAAAGACACAATTTTCAGCCTTCAACACATGTTCAATTTATATTAGTTTTCCAAGTACACAAGAGTCTTACTCCACCGCAACCACGTGCATTCGCCAACGCCTTGGTCTCTTGGGTGGCAGGTGGTGGCCACGGCCCGATCCGGCCGGTTCACGTTCTTTCGTTGGAACGAGCATTCCTTGGACCATTATTCATTATCTTCTCTAGCCTAACCCATTTTTGTACACGCCATATTATTATTGGACCGTGCACTTAAGAATTCCCATTTTCATTTTTATTATTTTCTTTTGAGGGGATGGGGGCTAATGTATTGTTTTTTTCTTTTCGATTTGTCTTTGTAATTTTTCCTAAGAATTTTGCATTATATTTAATAAAAGAAAGCATTTTAAGAATTGAGTCTTTACATTCCATCTCATTGCATAAGAGTCACAAGATTACAAAATCATAAATATTAAACAATAAAAGCACCCTACAAGGGATTCACTAATTATCGCCATCAAAAACATCATTAAAGATATAATTCCCGAAGTCCTCCAAGGCAGATGTGGAAAATCGGCCTTCTCCACCACCTTGATAAGAGCTAGCTCTGTGGTCCCAAGATTAAAATGATCCATTATAAGAAGCCCGAGGGAAGTGAAGTAGGTTTCCGTGCGGGTCAAAGGCTTGAAGAGGCGGGATGTTTAGACTTTCTTCAACGAAAGTTGGGTCTCGCACGAGAAGAACTAGGCCCGGAGGTGCTAGGCCCCACTTTAGGAGTGCTCCGACAATGCGAACGCCCGAAGAATGCCATGATGTACCTGCCCTAGATGTACCACTAGAGGGTACTTGTTGGCTAGATTGATGTGATAATACCCCGGATCCACCAAGGAGGCCGTCCGATTAAGACGCTCTAGATCGACGCCTCTACAAAAATGAAGGAGCGATTAGCACACCTTCTAAAAGCTCGATAAAGTTAGCATTTCACTAACTAAAGACTCACCCGTAAGGTTGGGAAAGTCCTCCCAGGTGAAGAAGTCTCGGATTCCCTAAGAGCATATTGAAGTTTAATGGACATGGTTCGGGATTGCTCTTGGTCGTAATACACAATTTGTTAAGTGGTATCAAGCAAAAATACTTTTAGCATGCACCTAAAAGAAAAGAGCATGAAACTCTTACCCCTCACCAATTTCTAGGGAACGGATGCCCAACACATTCTTACTCGGGGATTTCAAGAACCCTCACATAACGAGGGATTCCCCAAGTTGAATAATGTCTATATGAAGGCTCGGAATGTGGATGTCCTCCAGAGTAAGCTACCAAAATATGAAGTTAATTTCCATACAAGAAATTCAACTATACAAAAGAAAGGAAGAAGTGGGAATTAACTCGTTGAGTCATAATATGCCCCGCATGATATGTATAGGATATGTATAAATTAGGGAAGAGAGCAAATGTAGAACATAGTTGGTGGTGGATCAAGAGGAACAAACGGAGGCCACGTTTTGTCTCGAATTTATGGTGGACTCTTTCACCGAGGTACCAACAAAACCCAAAAGAACCTCCAAACAAGATCCTCCTTTCACTTAACTCCCATCCTATAATCACACTTGCAGGGAGTTGGAGTTGGGCCCAAGGATGAAAATTGGTTTGCACATACAGGATTCATAAGGAAATAAGCAAGAAAAAGTGGAAACTAGCAAGAAAACAGACATAAACCATGCACGACCAAGGCTGGCATCGGCCACAGCCTAGGCCCACAAAGTTCACCACAGGCAAGTGGACGAGTGGCAGCCAGCTAGACAGATGAAGTAAAAATTTTCTAGGCACATTTTTTAGGTTAATTTTGAGTCTAAAGTCAACATATTGAGGTCACACGGTTAAGGGAAAATCTCAAGAAGCCTATATCATGGATCTTAGACAGTTGAAGATAGATTCTAACCCATGATATAGAGGTTGAAAACGTTGGATGATTCGTTGAGCCATGAGAAATGTGCGGAAAGTATTCATACAACCATGACTACATTTTGCAAACCGAATATGATTTTTATCCATATAAGATAAAAATATATTGGGAATAAATGAAGAATTAGAGCATACCTCAATGATCTTCCACAAGCCGCATAATAGAAGATAATTGGTCAAGTCTATCTCGAGTTTTGTGTGTCACAAACCAACACGGAGGCCCCTTTTGAGGCAAATGTACGCGGGAGCACCCTAGTTAAGCTCCTTTATTTTGTCGAGGTTTGTTGAGTTCACCAAATAGTGAATGTGAACCTTAGAGGCTTGGTTGGAAAAGAGCATTGTGCTCAATAAAATGGCAAGCATGATCCGAACTTGTTGTTATGGAGAATGTCGGGGCCAAAACTAACATCTTCAAAAGCCTCGAAAAGAATGGTATACTTAAAGAAGTTTTCTTGAGGAAACCTACTAGCCACGGGACCAAAGAGATGATAAAGATAGCCATGATCTTCGTATAAATTCTAGTCATAGACTAAAGGTTCCTCCGAGAAGTCCAAATCGGATAAAATAGCAAAATCGAAGGGGTAATAGTCATTTCCCGAAGGGAAGGTGGAAAGTATTGGTGGTATCCTAAAAGCGCTCACTAATGGCCCTAATGGGTCCCGCTCTCTTTTATCACAAAGATGGTTTAAAGCAAGGAAAAGATAACCAAATCCAACATTATGCATGACATCTTCAAGAGGATAATTCATCTTTCCGCATGTCTCCATAAATTTGGGTATGGCTTCACTACTCCGAATCGAGCCCTTTTGCAAGATAAAAATCTAACAAGATTTTTAATAGAAGAACTATTCTAAATAAGCAAAAGTAAAAGTTTAAGCCAACTAGCTTACTCGAAGGAGTAATGGCAAGTGAAGAAACGTGATTCTCAGCCTCCACCAAGAGGTCATTTGGATTCCATTCGTTATGAGGACGTCATTCCCATTCAAGGAAGTTATCTTGGACAAGCTTCTCAACTCTTGTCCTCCCGTAGGATGAGCCTTTCTCTTAGACATTTTTTATAAGAAGATTTTCGAAACCAACTAGTTTTCAAGAACGAGCAAAGTAAGAATGCACAAGAGCAAGGCAACAATGCAAGAGAGGAGTAAGTGTGAAAAGTGAACACACTAATGACCCCTTTCATAGAACCATTCGGTCAATCCAAGCCAAGCATACAAGACAAGAGTCAAAAAAAGAAAAGGAGACCAAGGGAATCCGACAGAGCACGCTGGGGCTAGGCTCGCCAAAGGCCGGCTAGGGTCGGGCATAAGGCACGATGGTGTCCTTCAATAGCAGCTTTGCAGCCACTAGCTGGTGGCCTAGTTTGTGAAGTCCCATCGGTCCCGGCATATGACTTCTTGGCATCATGTGCATGCAAGTAGGAGTTTTTGGACGCACCAAACCCGCTTTTTCATATCGATTCTTAGTCAATTTTCGATTGAATTATTCGAGTAAAACACCGAACTTTCGTTAATTTTATTATCCACTAACAAGCATGTTAGTATAGCAGATTATTAAGCCAAACTTCAAATAAAAAACGATCAAAGTTTCAACGTCAAAATTCATCAAGCTTTAGGCTCGATCAAGCCAAGCGTAGGACCCTTTACCGTACTTCGAACGCATGCATCCCGATCAAGTCCAGGCCCCATCTTGGAGTTCGGGTTCGACGAGCAACCAATTCCAAGCATTACACAACAATTTTTTTAAAATCACCGCATAGAATCAAGGTAAGTATCCTTTAGTGTCTACTTTGACCCTTCATCTTTTAGACTTGGTCAAAGTGGGGGCTAATCGTAGACACCTAAAAAGTGTCATCCTTTATCTCTTTTAGTTCTCGTATTTTATTTTCTTGTCCGATGATGAAATCCCGAGTCTTGTTTGAGGATTTGGATCACGGACTAAGTTTGATTGGTGTGACGGAAGTCGGTAACCCTCAAAGAACCCCTAGCACCAAATAAATAGCCTTTTGCCTTGGGTCAGTCCAAAGATGCCTTTTTCTTTAGGACAATCCAAGCCCAGGCTAAGCCTCTAGAGACAACGAAGTCCACTACCGCATATTGGGGAAATTCCAGGCTCAAAATTATGCATTTCAATTTTGTCCAATCAAACACGGAGTTGAAGACCTCAAGACAGCATTAAGCGTTGCATTACATGATCATGAGCATCAAAGTGCTGCGTTTAAGCTCCAAGATAGTCCGCTCGAGACTAGGAGCTTCTACTCTCAAGACGAAGTCGTATGGCCAGCGCCCCTACCTACATTTCTTAAGTGGAACGCTGCATTTTTGCCAGAAACTCCCTTTGTAGCACGAGTGGTCGGCGCCCCAATCGATATTCTATCCGGTTTTATCCTACTTTATCCGGTCTTATCACTTTAGTATTGGCCCAATTTTTTCTTCTCAACTTTGGACGCCGACCAAGAGCAACCCTAGGTCATTTATGTAAGACCGGAAAATTCAATTGCTTGCTTAATAATGAATTAAATTATTAAAAGTTAAGTCAAAAATTCAAAATTATTAAATTAAGATGAATTATAATTTTTCCGAATCAAAATTAAACTCGAGAATTGAAACCCGAGTGTGATTTAAGTAAGTGGGCTTTGTGAAGCCAATTTGGGCCCGATTAAAAGAAAAAAAAGGAAAGGAAATGAGAAATGGATATGGTCGGCATTTTTAAGAGGAGGAGTTGGCGATTACTAAGTAAGAAAGAGAAAGGGGTCCAATTGAAGTGAAACAACATATTATTGAGGTGTAGTCGGGTAAAGAGGAGAGAGAAAGGGGATTGAGAATAGCAGGGGAGAATGAGAGGAAACGAAAGAAGCGAAGCGGGAAAGAGAGCAGAGGGAGACAGAGAGGTGAGGGACGAAGAGGAGAAGCAGCGAGAGAGCCCGAGAGGAATCGGGAAGCGGAACGGACCGAGAGGGGGGCGAGAGCCAAAGCGAAACAGAGGAACGGGAAAGCGAGAAGGAGTAAAACAAAGCGAGAGAGGGAGAGAGCGCGAGAGGCCGGTGGTCTCCGAACGGTAAGGGCGCTGCTGCCGGTGGGCAAGGGAGAGCAAGAGCTTGGGAGGCCGAGCAAAGCAAAGGAAGAGGCGAAAACGCGAGATCAAGAGATAGAGACCACGAAGGGGAAGCGAACGCGAGGGTCGAGGAAGGCAGCCGGTGAGCACGGGAACCGTGGCCGACGGCCGGCTAACGAGAAGAGGATGGGCGACTGAATCGAGGCGGAACCCGGATAGAACCGAGACAAGAGAGCGAGAACCGAGGGGAACCATAACATAATGAAGAAGTAGAGGGTTAGGAAAGAAGAAGGAAGGGGAAATCGAAAGGAAGAAGAAAGTAAAGCAAAGCAAAACCAATCGAAAATCTTCAAACCGAAATTCTTAGAACCTTTAAGAATCTAAGGTGAGTAATTCAAATTCATCCTCTAAAGATAAAACGAATTAGGTGGATTAAACTTGAAATTGATTCATGAAATTGAAAACCTTAAGTTAATTGAAGAAGTTAGAGGCCTAAATTCACGAAACTAGCAACTCACGAATTGAAAAGCATGTTGCAAATTATGTGTCCGATTCATGAATTTAGTGGTGATTGAGCATTATTGAGCATGGTTATTTAGTCTGTATACTCGAAAATTTGATGGAAATAGCTTCAATAGAATTAGTGAGAGAAATTAGAAAATTGAATTCATGATCTAAGTGCAGGGTTAAGACTTTAAGCCTATGGGTTTAGCCATATTACGGAGGAAACTCGCCGAAATTTTTGGAAAACCTTTGAAAACCTAGAAACACGCTTCCGCCAATCAAAGAGAAAACCATTAACCCTAAGTTGAGATCTTAAGCAGCCTTAGGGGTTGAGATCTTAAGCAGCCTTAGGGGTTCCTCTCGGGGAACCCCGGCATGTAATACTCCTAGGGTGGGTCTAGGGGTGTTACAATTTATGACCTATGTCCCTTCCTATAAATAGAGAGCCTTGGCTCTCATTTCTATACAGACTTCGACCTATGCGTCACGCTGCCAAAATAGTTCAGACGACTTTTCCTTAAATGTTACTCTGCTGAAAAAGTAACCTCGAATACTCCTTTTCCTAAACATCACTGCTAAATCCTTACTAAGAGCTAACAAGTATTCGGTTATTCCGATCTATTGGTATTCATTCAGCTGATCCTTCTAGTTTCCTACGAACTTACCTTCTTAAAACTCATAAAAGCCCCTTTCTTGATTCACCATCGTCGCATCAAGAGATCTAGTGCGAGAGATCCATATCGGTATATAGGACAACTTGAGGGCATCAATTCAGCCTTCAAACGGTTCTTTATGTTTATGCTTTTATCGCTTTCCGTATTGTGGAAAAGAATTGTATCGTTTTTTATTTCCTCCTCGTCCGATGTAATCCTTTAAGTTTCTCGCTTTTCTTTTCTTTCGCTTTTATTTTCCTTCACCACTTTCCTTTTATATGCTTTTTATCACTTTCATTCATGTTTGGTTGCTTTAATTTCGTTTAGCATGCTATGTGCTTGTGTTTGGTATGTTATTTTTTAACTCACTACTCAAACTAGTAATGGTCGTCTTCGGACGTGCGGAATGGAAGGGTTTTCCCTACGTTTCGTACCCTCGCCCCTAAATTCGATTCTCGGTTCCAAGACCAATGGAGTTACTTTTAGCCTCTTTCTAGTTTTTCCATACTAAGATTGAGAGAGCATTTATTTTGTTTTTGTTAGTTTTTCTTTCCTAAAAACTTACTAGAGACTCCTTTTTTATACTTTATTTCTAGTTAAATTGCATCTTAGTTTTTTTTCCGATCGTAGCTACAAAATTTAGGACTTTCATATATGCTGCCAGGCCAAAGGGCGAGGCTGATTTGTTCGACCATGGCCCGTGCCCGACGCCCTTGATCGCCAAATGTTGGCTTCGGCCAACATTGGGTGACTGATGGCGGTGGCTTGGGTCCAAACTTGTGTTTTCACACCGGTTTGGCCCTAAAGCCTCACGACAAATTTGAGTCCCTAGTTTTTTTATTTTGTTCAGTTAAGAAATAACATCTCGAGAATTTTGAAAATAATGTCTAAAATGAAATAATTACTAAAGCCGCCAATCAATTTAATTTAACTCATCTTTAAGTTGATTTAATAAAATTCGAACTCTAAATAAGAAATCAATCTCCACTTTCAAAATTCATTTTCGAAACCCTAAAATCATTCTTTAAAAGCTTTTTAAAAACCTAGCGCCAAACATTTGTGGGGAAGCTTGGTTCGATCCGGTCCCCGCCGACCATGGTTCCTACATATACATGTCATTGCGAGTCAAAAAATACAAAGTATTGGAAATTACCTTTCCTCTCGTATGCAATAAAAGTATATTCACCAGTTAAGTCATCTCCAATTACTCCCCTAAGGCTATTCAAGAAGTAACATCAGTTGTCTTTACTTTTTGATCAACAATAGCATAGGCAATAGGAAGCAATGGTTGTCTCCATCTAGACCAAGTGCACTTAGAAGCACTCCTTTAAATGGACTCTTCAAATGGCAACCATCAACTCCTACAAATTTTCTACATCTAGCTAGGAACCCTTGCTTGCAAGCATTTAAGCATATAAACATTCTGAAGAATACAGGAAGGCCACCTTGTTTTGCGAGTCATGCCACTTTATGTAACACAAGCTGCATGGGTTTGACTACTTCACCATAGTGTACCTTGCAAGGTACTGGTATCCCTCTTCTTGTCTCCCATATAAAACATCTAAGATTTGTTTTTTTCTTTCCTCAACACATACACATGCCTTACAATCCCAAACTTATCTATCGAGTGTAGTTGTCATGCTTGTCATGTCCATTGAAGGGTTTTCTTTAACATCGCCATAGAGCTTCCTTGCAATCTATGATGCACTTGTAACATGGTTATTTTGAAGGAAAGAGCAGTTAGAGACCCTTTTAACACCTTAACCTAAAATGTAGTGCCATCTTGCATAAGGGATGCATGGATCCTCCAATTACATTTCTTGTTTGAATACACGGTTGTGTATCTATGATTGTCATTCTTCAAGTATTACAAATGGTAACCTCGCTGGACTTGGAAATCTCTAATGATATCAAGGAAACATTTCCTGTCTTCAAACATATCCCATTGCATTACATCTATTTTACCATCAACTTCTAATACCCACCATCTTCCCCCTCATACATTTTCTCATTTGGATCAACCTCCTCATCGGATATGTCTTCAAAATTTTCATCTTCATCTAGCAATGAACATTCACTTTCCGAGTCACTACCTGAGTCGGTCTCATCAATATCCTTAGTAGGATCATCAATATCCGAGTCTTCATCACTATCTATTGGGTTAGTGTCATCATTTGAAACATAATCGGGTTGGCCACAATGCTTAGGTTCTTGAATGATCATACCCTTTTTGCCCCCAATTTGCAATCATCTCGCTTCTATTTTGTTTGAGTTCATAAACCATTTTTCCCTTCCTTTTGTCAATTTTTGAAATATGGGGTTTGGTTCTACATGAACTCAACCACTTTCAATGTAACCACTACTTATTTGTGACAACCCTCCTTGAGATACATTGAAAACAAAGGCATCAATTGATGCTATGATCCCATCCCATATTAAGTCTTCATCTCCCTCCTCTACTTGTGCAATAAGGGTTAACAACGAGTGTTTGATTAAGGATTACCAACATGCATCAACTCCACCTCATTCTGTCCAACATTTTCGAGCATTCACATTCTCTCCTTCAAGTCCCTCAACAATCTCATTCATTATAATTAGAGCTTTCCTATCAAGTATGACAAACTTAATCTCTCCCTTAACATGCCATTTTATAGCCATTTCTAACAACTGTTCTTCAATATTGATTGGCCATCTTTGTCTAAGCCTATCTAGGGGATATGAAACTATAGAAAAATACTTAGGAGCAGACTTCTACAATAGGCCTAGTAAGAAATTTTCGAGCATCTCTATACAAATCAATTTCCCCATATGTATTAAAATCCTTCTTCCCTACTTTAAGTCTCCACCCCTTAAACCTTAAGACCACTACTAATTCCGATGACATCTACATCCAACAATTGAAAAAAAAATCAATTATGACATTATCATTCACAATTAGAACAAAAGACTTCCACTAAACCCACATTTCAAAAATTTAAACATAACACTTGAAATTCTAAACCCTAGATTTTGGCTACAAGCACAAACTTGATAATTTAATACTTGGAAAACTAAATACTCACCTCGGAATGTGTAATCGATTGACAAAATTCTGAAATTCTGTAACCCGGATGATGTTTCAACTACAAACTCGGATCTCACACTACAATCGCTTCGCGAAGGCCCAATTTCGCTTCTTCGCTAATTGAAATTGCTCGATTGACCACTTCATAAGAGGAAGAAACAGGAGCTTGCACTCGATTAATCGTCAATGGTCTCTTTCTTCTCCAACCCTAAAGCCGGATGAAGTTCTTCACTTCGGGAAGGTGAGATCGATGAGGAAAACAAGGAAGAGAAGCATTTGATGTTTTCTCTTTCAAGGCGCCAATTACTAATGGGGTAGCATAGTCATTGTATTTTAAAAATTAGGGGCAAACTTGTCCTTTTACATTTTCGATTAACCTTTCACCGTTTTTTATCTTAAATATTTTTATCTCTAAACCCGAGTGTAGGTAAAAATAAATACCAATATCTGGAGGGCTTATAAATGATTTCCAAATACCTCGAGGGAGGTAAATGTTAATATTCCATAATAATAATAATAATAATAATAATAATAATGATAATAAATAATAATAATAATGATAATAAATAATAATAATAATAATATTTTGAAACAATAATAATAATAATAGTAATAATAATAATAATAGTTATTATAATTGTACTTATAATAATAATAATAATTTTATCAAAAAATATTATTATTATTATTATTATTATTATTATTATTATTATTATTATTATTATTATTTCATTGCCATGTCATCATTCAACCAATAAGGAAGGGCAATTGTATCATTATATAGTGTCACGTCATTTTTGGCTCGGAATTACTAGTTTGTTGCTTGAAATTGGTTCCAAAAGTATTTATTCAAACTTTAATGGACCCAAAAATATTTATTCAAAATTAGTGGATCGCTTAAATAATAATAATTATAGTTAACATCAAGGGTGGAGGCTTGAAGAGGTCAAGCTCAAAAAAATTTAAGAAACAACTTATGTTTGGATCAAAGAATTTAAAATTATAAATAATTGAATACCTTTTAATTTGGTCCAAAAGACATTGGATACTCTTTTTAAAATTTTTAATTCCGCCACTAGTTGACATATTATGATTAATTAAAAGAAAAATTTAACATTTGGTTTGCGTTATTATCTTTGAAACAAAATATATACATAAAATTCCTCTTTACCTAAAAAAGTTCATAGACTCTCACAAGGATATTATTGTGACTTAATTTTTTAAATTAATGTTTAGATCTTGGAAAATTATCTTATAATAGTTTCATTATATTAGGAGGGCTAACAACTAATTTTTAAACTACAGGTTCCTAAAACTAAGATCCACATCATGTAAGGTACTTCCTAGAAAATTTTGGGAAAATTTCGTTGTAATAATTTTTACGCAGAAAATAAAGAATTATGTCATGAATTTTTTTAAAAAATTTGGTTGTCACCTCCTCCAATTATCAATTGTGAAAATTGCGCCTCCGCTCCTCTTTGCGGCCTTAATCGCCTCTCTCTGAGTCTCTGCATTGATCTTTTTTCTTATCTTTGCCATCTATCGACCAGCCTTCCCGTCTCTGTCTCAGTTTCTCTCTCCTGTAAAAAATTAGGGTTTTCCCTTTGTCTTCTCGCTAGCTCTTCCTATCCTCATTTTCCCAGCTAATTGTCCTTCAAATCTCAGCTATCTCAATCGCAACTCAAAATTGGATGTATAGATCTGTATCTCTTTAGCGTCAAGCACCAAGGATTCTTCGTTCTGTTTATTCCTCTCTCTCTCTGCTGATTGAACTCTTGGTCTCTTCACCATGTTCTGGAAACTCACTGCGTTATCTGCTTCATCACCTGTAAGTTCAGCTTCCATGTATTACTTTAGTTGAATGTTGGATTAGACTATGTTTGCTTATTTATTTTCTGATCTTGCTGTCGGTTTGTTAATCGAGCTTTCCTGTTGCAATTCTTAGTTAACGCAATGGTTTTAAGTTCATATTTTTCGGTGGTCATAGCTTCTGCTAGATTTAGGAATGAGTTTTTCATTCCAAGAACTTAATTTTTCTACTGCTGGTAATTAACTACTAGATGGGTGTTCCCATGCCGAATTTGGTCTTTACGATTAGCAAGTGAAATGAGCAACAACACTTTCGGGTTGTCATAGTTCACTTATTCACCTGTATTTCCATTTGTTTTTGGAACCCATTATACTTCTTTCTCTTTAGGATAAGTGAGGAATGGCAGTAAGCTACTGTGATCCTGATCCTGGGCTAGGAGTAGAGTCAGAGGGGTACGGGGAAGAAGGGGACCAAACCTGATACAACGAACCGTCCTGCGAGCATATGGTAGTGAATGGTAGGGATTGATTGTCCATGTCAAGCTTGGAGGAGGTACATCTCATAGCTTGAGCATTCTTAGGGACCCGTAATATTTTGGTACACAGAAAGGAAATGCTGAATATTCATTCTAAAAGAGCTTATTTTGTTTGATTTGGTAATGCTTATCCTTTTGAAAGGCTTTGGATTAGGGTAAAATGCCGTAATGGTGAATTGGGTGTTAGATATTAATAGAATACCCAGTGTGGATTTGTGACTGATATGGACTAGGGAGATCAAAGTGTAGGCAGCCCTTCTGTTGGCTTGTTGAACTGTATATTTCTTATGATTCTGTCAGTCTTTATGGTGCTATTGATATCAAAATTCTCACAGGGAGCAATGGTATTGATGAGTTGGTTAAAATAAAAATCCACACTAGATGTTGTCTGTTTTGCTTTCTGCCTGCAATTTTGGAGTATTGTTTCTGGGGGATAATGGCTCTTTTTGTGGATTTCATTGCTTTGGACTTTCTGTGAAAAAGATTAAATGTTATCTTTACAAATATTACACGAATGAGTCAAGCCTATTAGCTAATTTTGGAGTGTATGAATACTGCCAAGGTTCTCGAGTCAAGGATGAGGAAATTCATTAGCAAAATTATTGTTCCTAGTCAATATGCTTTTGGTTGATGAATGCTTTCGTTGGTTAATGGATTCACTGTCCAAATCTTATTAAAGATTGCAGCATGCAAGCTTGGTATTGAAATGTTTATTGTAACCTATTTAAGGCACTCTTCTTGTAAGTTTTGAGGGGCGTATCAAGGACAGTCAAACTTGAAGGAAAATAAAGATAGCAAGTAATGCATAAGTACACAGTTGGCAATGAATCCAAATTTATCTAATCTAATGAGAGAATTAGCTTAGACTGGTTGGACTAAACAAAGATACCTTCACTGTGTCATTGTGCTTTTAGATGAGCTATTAAAGATAAAAACCTAACCAACTTGAGGTGCCTCTTTTTTTTTTTTTTCTGGTTTTTGCTGGGGACACAAACCAACTTGAGTTAAAAGCTATTAACCAGAGGTCTAGAATGAATCCTCAATCTTTTGCATACCACTCAATTTTAAGAATTTGAAGTGGAAATATTTTTGAAACACTACAACCCAAACAATCCAGGGGATGGGGTTCATCGATTTGCAAATAATTGAAATTTAATGAAGAAGACAAAAATTTAAAACATGAAAGACATTATTAGATCACGTTGAATTGATTTCAATTGATCTAAGAACTAAGGATGTGAATTTGAAAAGAACTAAACCTATTTCAATATATTTAGGTGTCTTACATTCTTCGCTAATCTCTTTGATCGAACAACATGATCTCTTTGCTAATCTCTTTGACCATAACGAGCTTGATCTTTGTTGGAACTAATAACCTGAGACAGATTGCGCATGGCATACAAAGACTTAAATATTTACTGGTCGACCTACTCGAGACATGCCTAACTAACAATACACCAACTAGATTTGAAGAAACAAGTGTTTCTTTGGAAACGCCTAAGAGAAACCTCTCTAAAATTCTCATTGAAAAATTCAATTTTTATGAGATATAGAGAAAATGAGTTAAGGCAATGACCACAAAAGCTTTTAAGACCAGGGCCAATCCCAACACCCCCTCCCCAAGAAAAAAACTCCATTTGTGGTGATGTGATCGAGCAATTTGCAGCTATCATGCAAAGTTCAGATTGCTATGCTAGGATAGTTACTGTCTTGTGCAAGTTTTCCTAATTGCAAACAAAGGGGATCAAATGTTTTTGAACAAGTAAACTTAATCTCAGAACTGAGAAACTTCATCATAAAAAATAAGTGCACATGTGAAATAGGGAAGAAACATAGGTTTTGAGAATGAACATAGGGTTTGAGAATGAAAATCTTGAAATTGCTTCATTTGCAGGTTTCTGTTCTGTTGTTACTGTTGGTCTCTGAGCATAAGTCTTTTAGGTGAGCGAACAGCTGGAGTGTATTGGAAAGTTTCAGTTGTTTAACCTCTTTCTGTTGTATTTTATTGTCACTATTTACTGTTGCTTATCCTTTATCCGTGTTTCAAGGTTGATGCTGTATTAGACAAAGAAACTTTCACTTTGGAAGAGCTGTTGGACGAAGAAGAAATAATCCAAGAATGCAAAGCTTTGAACAGTCGTCTGATTAATTTGTAATTGATTCTTTCTCTTCTTGAAATTGATATATATTATCTCCTTTCTCAGGCTGAGGGGATAGCATTCTTTTTCCTTTTCTTCCCTGTTTTATGAATGTTGAGATGTCTGTTTGGTAATCATGGTCATATCATCACTTTTTTTCCTTCCTTTCTGCAGCTTACGAGACAGAGCCCAGGTGGAGCAACTCTTAGGCTATGTTGTAGAAGAACCTTCGGAGGATGCTGATAGTAAACGTGCCTTCAAGTATGATGCTTTGTTATGACATCTTGTTTCCCCTCTTTGTTTGTTGGATGGTTTTGATGAGTAATCAAATTAAGATGACACCTAGGGGATGTCAACCATGTACAAAGAGGGTGCTGGAAAAATTATCATACCCTCAAGCTATCTTGAACAATATTATCTACGAAATCCAAAAAAGTCAGTACCATACAACAATTGAGAGCTTGACTTCAAATGCACGAGGTGCTCAAACAATAATGCTTGAATGCTTGATATGACATTGGCTTGCCCTCGAAAATTTTGATATCAAATTGCCAACTATAACATCTTCCGAATTCCAAGAACCCACGTCATCCTTTTGTTCAAGCCAAATATATGCACTTTTGACCTTGGTGGTGCACAAATTAACACCTATGAAGGAGACAGACAAATGTGAAAGCGAGTAAATCCACCGACAACGAACAAGAAGGTGGCCCGGGGATTCTTCTTCCTCGAGACACATAGTGTACATACTTGCTTCGTTGAAATTTCTCATTTTTTTGCATATCCTATGGGGATTCTTTCCATTATTGACCACTAAGCAAATTAGCTTTTTAAGTGTGAGTACTTTAACTTGTGATACTAAGAAAGGCTTAGTTTAAAAAGCGCGCCGGGCGCGCCTAGGCGTTGAAAAGCCCGGGCGCACCCCTCCGGGCTTTTTGGGGGTCGAGCGCAGTCCCTCCAAAAGCCCGAAAAGCGCGCGCTTTGGGGCTTTTTTCCAAGGGGCGCTTGGGCCGGGCGCGGGCTTTCCGGACTAGGTTACTTGTTTGCTTGCTTGTTCTTAAAAAAAAAAAAAAAAGAAAAAAGCTTTTACTTTACTTCTGGAGGCCCGATGACTCTTCTCGCGAAGTGAAGTAGAAACCCTAGCTTTTGAGACCTTCCTCCTTCGTACTCCCTCCTTAGCTCCATCCTTCCGGCAGCTCCATCATCAATTCCGACACCGACCTTGGTGTTTTCGAGGAACGCTGTCGCCAACTAGCGAGTAAGCTCTTCGTTTCTTCGACTTCTTTTTCCCTCTTCCTTCTTCTTCTTCTTCTTTTTTCCTCTTCCTTCTTCTTCTTCTTTTTTGATTTTCGTTTTTCCTCCTTTCTTCTTCCGCTTCCATTTTCCTCTTCTTTCTTCTTCTTTTTCCTCTTCCTTCTTCTTTTTCGTTTTTTCTTTTTCGCCTTTCTTCTTCACGTGTCCGTTTTCCTCTTCTTTCTTCTTCTTCTTTTTTCCTCTTCTTTTGTTTTCAGGCCCTTCTTGGTTCTTCTTTTTATTTGTTTTTTGGAGTCCTTTTTCTTTTTTCCAGTGTTGAGGCGATTAGACACATCCTTCTCATTTTCTTTTTGTCTCTGTGTTCATTATGAGGCTAGTCGAGTGATTCTTTTTTTTTTTTTTTTGTCTCTCTGTTCACACCGATCCTTCTCATTTTTTTGTCTCTCTGTTTTTTTTTTAAATATCCATGTTAGTTGGTCAAGAATAAGGAGTTTTTATTTTTAGTTGCACTCGAATTGTGTTATATTTTAATTGTTTTAATTGTCATAATTGTAGTGAATTGTGTTGAATATTGTGATTTGAATGGAGGAATTTCAAGATGAAGAGGATGAAGATGAAGAGGAGATGGATTTGGAATTAGATGATGATGATGATGTGGAGGCGGAGCATGTGGTATTAGATGATGATAATGATGATGCTTAGTTGACCTATGGGGGAGGGGGCTTACAAACTACTTTGCTTTGTGTGTTATTTTTTATGACTATGCTTGCTTGTTTTGTGTTTTAGACTTCTAAGTGTGTGTTTTGAGATATTTGAATGTCGATTCCGATTCTTAAGACTATGTGGTGCTTATGGTGGGTAAAACGTTGTCTAAATATTGTTTTAATGTGCTATCTTTCTTATTTCATAAAAAGTATGGGTTGTGAATGAATTTCAAGTATTTTTATGTAAAAAGTGCGCCTCGCTCCAAAAAGCCCGCACCTTCGCCTCAAAGCGGGCCCCCGGGCTCCTGGACCCCGTGCGCTTTTTGCGCCTTGCGCTTTTAATCTAAGAGAAAGGGATAGGTTTTGGTGAATAGATGTCCTATGTGCAAAGCTGATTTGGAATCCGCTAGTCATTTGTCTGTTGCATTGCCATTTTGCTAGAGCTTTGCAGGAGTTAGTCTTTATTTTTCACTTATATATATATACACACACACACACATACACACATATTTCGATTTTTCTTGTCAAAAAAAGTAACCCATGTGAATGAGAGTCAAATTTCTTTACATATCCTGTGGGGACTTCCAGATGGCTTTGGCAATAAAATCTGAACAAATTGATCCTTCATTTTTCCTATTGCACAAACCTCTTAAAAGTAACATACTTTTTCGAGTCATGGGTCATGGGGCCGGACAATCTCATCTAAATGTTGGCAAGCAAGGCCAATAGTTTGAATAACCATTCCTCTTCCCAATCTTTTGGGCGTCTCTAGAAAATATATTCTTTTGCCTACTATATTCAACAATTATTGCTACTGCTGTAGGGTTTAGTGAGGGGTTGTGAGGTTGTTTTCACTGCGTGCTAATGTTTCATTGTCACCAATCCTTGTCCGATCTGCGAATATGTGGTGTCCTTACATTCTTCTCTCTTTTGTCTTCTCCCTCACCCTTCTCCCCTTATCTTTCTCTTGTGGCACAACCTAGTTCATTGAGTTACAGACATGATGGTTTGAGCCTCTAGGAGTCAAGTTTGCGACCCTCCCCTCTTCTTTGCTGTTAACGATGTGTTCTTTCTTCATTTGCTGTTCTGACTTTGTGTGGCCTATGGTTTGGTTGGGACATAGTCATGATGGTTGGGATGTAGTCATATTACGTAAAAGCTAGTTAACTTGTGTAACACAGTTTCATATGTTACAAGGATTTGATGCTCATTATGTTTATCTACTAGTTTGTGGATAGTGTAAAGGGAAAGGTCCCTTTTGTCATTCCCATAGTGAGTTGAACCCTATTTCAAAAGTTGGTTCATTTAGGAAATTTATGTGGCCATTGATTATGCCTTTACTCTCTCTCTCGCTCTCTCTCTCTTTTTCAATTTTTTGTTTTTTTGAAACCATCTCAACTAAAGCTTAGGTTATGGTTGAAGGCTCGAATTAGGTTTATAACATAATGTGACACATGCCCCCTAACGTTTATGTCTTTTGAGACAAAGGCCCCTCCTTGAGTCATATGGGAGTTTTTGAGGTTTGAACTTGGGACCTCTCGCTTAGAAAGGTTGTGATACTATTTTCCGAAATCATGTCAACCAAAAGTTTAAGGCCCTATTTGAACCTCGGAAAATGTGAGGGAAAAACATTTCAAAGGACAAAAAATTCAGAGGAAAAAAGTGTAAGGAAAATCAAATCTTTTCTACGGTTTGGATTAAAGAAAAAGTTGAGAGGAAAAAATCTCAATTAATCCATTATTTGTGATAACCCTAATCTACCCCCCACCCACCACCCACGACACACACACCTACTGCATCAAGTTACCCCCTCCCACCTCAAACTTTCTCTCTCCTCTTTCCACATTAGCTTTATGAATCCCTTGTCCCCTTCATTCTTCTAGAGCTTATTGTCCGAATTTCCCCATGTTCTTCTTCTTCTTCTCCTCAATTCATGCGTTGGAACTCAAAACCGATTGATATAAAAGCGAGATTTTCGGTGGTTGTCATCGGCTCAAGCCACTCAATGGCGATCGGAAAATGGTGATGACTTCTGATTTGAGATGGAAGCCATTGTTAACAAGTGAACGAGATAGATTATTGGTGAGAATAGTGAGAGAGAGGTGAGTGACTATGGTTGTTTGATACAGATTGGGATGTCGAGATGTTGAAACGATAACTTTTCCAAACTTTTCCTCTCATTTTTGGAAGGAAAGATTTAATCACATAAAATAAACAAATTTCCATCTGATTTTCCATCTATTTTCTTCTTCTAATTTTCTTTAATCCAAACACAACAAAAAAGTTATTTTCCAATTTCTATTTCTGTCCACGCCATTTTACAAGGTCCAAACGGACTAAGTCTAAGTTGATGGTCGAAAGCCAATAATAGGTTTTGTAATATACTCTTAATGTTTCTGGGTAAGTCTTAACTTTTTGGTTAAGTGTTACAAAGATGTGTATTTGTTTAAACCTACAAACTTTCTGCTTGTCCAATGATATTTTGAGTAAGATTTGATAGAATTCTTATTTATTGGATGTTTACGCTACATAATTTTAATATAGCTTATAGAGATTTTATGTGTAGGTTGCTAAAAGCCTTTGGCTAGCTTTTCTCTGTAATCTGGCGCTCTTTAAATTATGATGATTGCCCATCTGAGAGCTGATTAACTTGAGTAGAGAAGTTGACTGGACTCATATTTCCAACTGTTTTGCAACTTGTTTATACTTTAATGGCTGAAAATCTACAAGAAATAACTTAGTTTTAAGCTGTAATGTTCAGTTCCTAGTTTCTCAGTGATGGTGAATGGGGAAAGAGAAGATTTTAGAGGAGGGAGAAGGATTAAAGAGCAGGAGTAGAGAAAGAGGTACCAAAAGGGGAGAAATACCATGTATTAGTGGATTCAATTGTCAATTATCGGTATTAAGGTTATTAGAGCCGAGGATGTTAATCTATATATAAGACTGTTAACTTTGGAAATTAAGCTAAAAGCTTACCTAAGTCTATCTTTAGTAGAATAGTAATGTATATCTTATTAAGATACTCTTAAATAGCCTTATCTCTGACTCATCTTATATACCCTATAATATTATACACAAAATCATGTAAAACATATCAAACTACGACATATTTCCAAATACTAGAATATATCTTTTATTCTTGATTTTAGTTTTCCTTTATTCCTTATCTCCATTACCTAGTGATTTATATTATTCTTGTTTTTAATTTAGGTTCCCGTTTGTGGCATCGGAGGTGTTCACATGTGAAATTGATGTCATTTTGAGGACATTAGTAGATGAAGAGGAGGTATGACCATAATGTTTAATTTTGCATGGTGTAACCTTTCTGCAATAATGAATGTATTACATCTGTTATTTCTGATTTGTGAATTGTATGATTGTGATTGCAGCTAATGAATTTGCTTTTCTCCTTCCTGGAACCTAACCGACCTCATAGCACCTTGCTAGCTGGGTATTTTAGCAAGGTGATTTGATTTTCTTTTGTTAATTTGGTGATTTTCAGCCATCTACTGTTTCATAATCTTACTAATGGTGGCTGGCATTTTCTCTCTCTTTTGGCATTGAAGGTGGTTGTGTGTCTCATGTTGAGGAAGACAGTCCCACTTATGAATTATGTGCAGGTATGTGTATTCTGCAACTTATCTATGCCATCTTCTTGATCTCAAAATGAAAAGGGCATAACGTTTCCAGACATAATGCCTACTCTTTCTGTTAATAATTCTCACTCCTGCAGTTCTTGACGACTTTTTTGAGCTACTTGTGACCTAGCTGCTGCCTTGTGCATTCCATAAAGCTATTGAAGACTTTCTTTTTGACCTCTTGATGTGTAGCAGAGAATCCTTTCTGCGTGTTTTTGATTCTAAACAGAAAAGAAATCAAGTGATGGATAGAACTTCTTAGTTTAACACTAAGGATCTAAAAGGTTGGGCCATTAATGCAAGGATAATGAATTCCACATGCATTTACCTCTTGACAACTAGATAAGTAAACAAGTGTTTTGAGGAACATTTTCCTCCATAGAGAACAGATACAATTGCTGTTCAACTTGAACTGTTTTGGTGTGTTTACATGAGAGTCTGATTTGCCTTTTATAGTCAAATGGGAGGTAACAAAGGTTATTAAATAAGCTTGAAGCACGAATCTCGTTGGTCACTGATCTAGGACAAAATAGATGCTCTTAGTTCTGAGTATGGTAATTATAATGTGTATAAAAATGAATCTCAGGAATGCTGAATACTAAGCTTCCCATTCACTAGCTTATATGGGCCTTGTTTAGTCGATTCATATGCGCTCATTTGTTCATCTATTGAATTGTGTTTGCATTGATTGACTATTAGACTTGCAAGGTGCAAAAACCTTGACTTTTATGGTCAAATTAGGTGCATGATTGCTGATTTCTTGGAACAATGTTTTGAAATTTCGTCATTATTGCCATTGTGTTTGATTTCGTAAGACATCATAAAACTGGGGCATGTCAGTCCATGCATTTTACCATTTCAATGAAAATTTGACTTGATGGTCTAAAGCCTATTAGAAATAAACACTGGACCTCATCTATACTAATTGAAGTGTTCAAACTCCAAACCAAGTTTCTCTCTTTGTTTTTTTACTATAAATGAATCATTTAGAAACCTGAACGAGCTATTTTGGCCCAAATTAAGATCAATCCATATGCAAATGCTATTGCTGCTTGCGAAATGGGGTAGAATATATGATGTTCTTCAGCACAAGAGTCTTCAACTTGAAAGGTCTTTGTGACTGTGTTTGCTACAAACTGGCTATGCAATCTCGATTCTGAGATAATTTAGGGTTTCCTCTTAATGTTCCACGAAGAAAGGATCCAAAGTAAGGAGTCTTTTGATCACAATTGCCTAAATTACTGAAGTGCACTGCAATTTATGTCTCTGGACAGTTTAGACATATTTCTTAATTCAGCTCTTATAGGAATGCAATTGAAATGAATCTGCTTACCCACGAAAAATATGGTCAGTAGTCGCTAAGGATCTTAGACGAATATGTTCTGTACGAAACAGAGTTAAATGCATAAGCAAATAAACTTATGAGAACCAATTCTAACCTGTTGAAATTGAAATGGGCAGATTTGCGACAATCTGATTTGCTTATACACTTTTATGCAATCTTGGCTTGGGAAGTAAGCGTGTGCATCACCTCTTTGTACTATTATCCTTTCTCTAACTTTACTGTATTTGGTTTCACCAGGCTCATCAGATTGTCCTGCAGCAGCTGATTGATTTGATTGGGATTACATCTATTATGGAGGTCCATCACTTTAGCTACTCTTTATTTGCTCTGGTCTCATAGACTGTCCATTAGTAATATATGTTGATTGTTCTTGGTGAGTTTGTTGTTGGCTATTACAGGTCTTAGTTCGACTTGTGGGGGCTGATGATCATGTTTATCCCAATTACATAGATGTTATGCATTGGTTGGCTGATAGTAATTTGCTGGAGATGATTATTGATAAACTCAATCCTACTGTAAGTTTTTCTTTGACTGCCTTGTTTTTTGTTCTTCCTAAGTTCATGTTTGAGTTATGTTTTTGTGGTAATGTGACATTGTTGCTTCTGTCTTTGACTATCATTTCTGGTACTGCTTTGTCTTGTTTACTTTTACAATCATGTTGCAATTTTTTAGGAAGAATTAAGACTTAAATTTATAACCACAAGTGCACGACATAGTTGGAGCTAGCTGCCAAGCACGGGTTATGCCCATAGAGAGTTGTGTTTCTAAGTATCAATGTTATCTTAAACTTTCTATCTAGGAGAATCAAAAGGAGGATAATTATGATAATTAAACTAATCTTAGAAAGCAATATTATGATTTTACTATTTAATAAACTAATTAATCAAGCCAAGCCTAAATCTACCCAAGCTTATACAAGTATTTAGGAGTGATTGGTTACACCATCAAAACCTACCCAAGCCGCACTTTCGAGGTCATGGGCTAGTCTAGCTATTCTAATCACTTGTATTCATGGGGTTAGCCCAACTAGACTATAAAAATAGCAACCTCAGATCTAGTTAGGATTCAAGCTATTTTCATGCCAAAATCTCAACTATTCTCTTTACCCACATTAGCAAATTGACTCAACTTTTGAGCAATAGACCAACTCGCCTTAAAATAAAGATAAAAAGACCCTTTTAGGCATCTCATCGAACATGTGATAGGTAAGAGAAACAATCCCAAAATACTAGCATAAACTAAGCAAATTAAGGCTCATACAAGATCAATTAGCCATTAAGAAGGCTAATCACAGCCTAAGCCACACAACTACCAACTAGTTAACATGAAATACAATTAATATAACAACTATACTAATGAAGATCGATTCAAACAATGACATAAACTAATGAATAAACTTAAACATGAAATTATAACTACTACTAAAATCGAAAGATAATAAAAATCGAACCTTTAAACTAAACTGAACAACTAGAGAGAAAGGAGACATAAAAGGGAAGAAGTTATTAGGAACGAATCGAACTCAAATTGAAAACTGTCTGAATTAATAATTAAAGCTAAAATAATAATTAAATGTAAAATATTTGAGACAAAATTTACAAGAGGAAAACTAAAAACCTAACTAATATGCTAAGTTATGGCTCATGCCAAAGCTAATGCCGAAACTCCCTATTTATCCTCCTAGCCACCGTCTTCCACCATCCTTGTTATAATCTCCTTCCTCCATGAGATATCATCCCCGAGGTAATGAAAATCTACAAAATCCACTTTTCGTACTTGAATAGAACTCTCTTAGGTTCCCCAAAATTGGAGAGAGAAAACTCTTGCACTTTTGGATATAAGCCTAACCCATCTTATTAATTTGAGAATTAATGGTGACAATTTCCTAGCTGGGTCGTTTGAAACAAAAAGGCAAGGTTGGGGCGTTGCTACTCTTCGACGAACAAGCTCGCTTGGCGAAAATAGATTTGTGACTGGGCTTGTCAATTTTTTTACTGTTTACCCAGCTCAACTTACTAGCTACAAAATAGAATAAACACAAATAAAAAAATGCTAATATTATATTATTTTTCGAGAAAAAACTAGAAAAATAAGGGTATAAATAACGTAATACTAGTAGGGATCCCGTGGTTCCTATGCCGCGCGTTTCCGGTCCTTTTCTTTTATTGCTTCGACCCAAAGCTATAGCTTCTAGCTAGTTCAGTGGATAAGATGGCTGCCCTCCAGCTCACTCAAGAATGGGACGGCAGTGGTCTGCCGGCAAGCTCGTTCTAATCTTGGACGTTTAGACCGAACACAACTTTTTGAATTGTTGACGTACACAAATGCTTCTTTTTTCCGCTTTTTTCTGAAAATGATGTGCAAATGCATCCATTCTCCTTCTCGAAATAAAAAGGAAGAAGAAAAAGTCAAAATACCATGCTTAAGGATATCCACATTAATGACCTGAAATTTGAAAGGGAATAGTATCACTCTGCGAGTTTACTTCTAAGCTTAGATCTGGGCTCAGAGCATTGGTATTATATTTCTTTTTGATGAGGAATTGGTAGTATATTTATATATGGTGTTCAAATGATGGGATGGATGCACAGCTAGCATCCAACAAAGGACTATGGAGGCGGCTACATCAAAAGGGAAGAGCAAAACTTTCCATTATCCCAAAAAATAATGGGTTCCTTTGAGCCTGCAAGGGAACCTCCTTTGAAATGAGTCTGCAAAGATGAAAAATTCAGATGTAGGATCTCCAAACAATAAGATCTAACTGTAAATTCCCCTTTGCAATTAGATTCAGGGTTGAAATGGAAAGGTTATGGTAGATTCAACATGTTATAGGTTTTAGCCAGTGATATTGATCCGGAGATACATTACATTATACATGCATCAAAGCCTTAGAAGGGTGGATTTTGGCAACTTTGCTGGGTCAATGCAACATATTGCTCAAGTCAACTTTGGAAACAAGGAGGAAGATAAATGCAGTCAAACCCTTTTGGAGAACCTTGGGTTTGAAGTTAGTTGGTGTGTTGGAGGAAGAATTGATGACCATCTGCCGGATCTACGAAGAAAAATGGGAACAGGAAGCTTGATATGTTAATTTTGAAAGTTATGGTACTAAGAACGGATTCCGTAAGAGGCCTTCACTTTTCTTTTTTAACCCCTAGGGCAGGCAGCTCTTTCTGTGCTATTTTTTAGCAAGAGAATAAAAAAGCAAGAGTTATTTGTGGTCTATGTATCTGAATTTTGATTTTGCATCAAATTGCCTCCGAGGAAAGAGTAGTAGTGATTTATGGCATTTATCCCTTCTTGTTCCCATCTATTTCTTATAAACTTTTCTCTTTTTTTGTTTCCCTCAATTTTTCTTCAATCGGTCAGTGTCCTCCAGAGGTCCAAGGTAATGCGGCAGAGACTCTTTGTGCTATCACTCGGAATATGGGATCACCTCTTGCTGTAAAGCTTTCCAGTCCTAGGTTTGTAGATCTTTATATTTCTACCATTTTCTTTTTAAGTAACAGTTATTTGTGGTTTCTGCGAGGAGAAATTAGTAACAGGGGGCAATTCCTTTGAATGCAGTTTTGTCTCTAGAATTTTCACTCATGCCCTTGAGGACACCTCTACCAAGTCTGGTCTAGTGCATGCGCTGTCTGTGTGTATATCTTTGTTGGATCCAAGAAGATCAGCAGCTTCTTTGTTAATTCATCCTTTTCGAGGCCAATATATGTATGAAGCTCCTGTTGCAGTTAATCCTGAGACCATTGGTGCGATGTTACCGAGACTTGGTTAGTGTAAAGAGAATTTATGATTGCTATTTGTAACCATTCTACTGATTTATTTTACTATGGGGTTTCTTTTCCTTCTCCTTCTCCTTTTCCTTTTCCTTTATTTTTTTTTCTGTATTTATTTGTGAATCTCATGCTTGGATTGGTCTCCATTGGATGTTTTCCACTGATGAAGTCTCTCCCTTTCTGATTTATATAATTTTAAGGTCACTATTGCTTGTGGTTATTCGCAGCAATTAATAAAGAAATAGTACATTGTAGGTGATTTGCTTTTGCTTTTGAATGTGATGTCTGATGAGAAGATTTTACCGACAACGTATGGGGAATTAAGGCCGCCTCTTGGGAAACATCGGCTTAAGGTTAGCTATTGTCTTGTTTGCTATCTTCTTGGCACTATGCTTCAGTTCCAATTGTCAAATGCTTTTCATATGTTTCACCTACGTCATGGTAAAAATGTTATCTCGGGCTTTAGGAAATTTTTGTCAACACCCAATTTTGAGAAATAATGCCTTGAAGATGGGTGATAATGTCGGCATGTTGGTAGTGCCATTGGCAAAAGTATTTATTGATAAAACAATAAAGTACTGTAGACATTCCCTTGGTGTCATCATAATACAATTTTCTGTTCATAAAAAACAATCAAGTACTTTATATTAAATTTTTCTTCTCAATGTTGTAAGGACAATTAATGTTGATTTTGTGCTGGTAAAAGAAAGAATCACTATTGGGCAAAGCCTTTTAGCTTTTATTATAGTGAACTTAAAAAAATCTCATTAAAGTATCCTATGCCATTTTTATTTTGTGAACCTAAGTAGTCAACTGCTTTCAAATCTAGGTAACATTAGACAACTGCTTTCAAATCTAGGTAACATTGGGAATAACCTCATTATAACTTTAATCTGGGTGTAAGGCAACTTATACTGTAACATTGGACAACTGCTTTCAAATCTAGGTAACATTGGAAACAGCCTCATTATAACTTTAATTTGGGGGTGAGGCAACTTATACGGGAACAACCCCCCTTTCTCTCAAAAAAAAAAAAAGAAAAACAAAATAAAAATCCACCCTGTGTGCTTCTCTGGTCTAACATTTGTTATTTGATACATAGTAACTTGTAATGTTAAGTAAATTTGTCCAGATGTAGAACAATCTAAGATGAATATTATCATGTCTTCAGTTTGGAAGTTGGACTACACCCTTAAAAGTATAACCTTAATTTCCTATGACATCTTTCTTTGTTTTTTAGCTTATATTTGAATTTGGTTTTGATTAAATTATCAATTCAATAAAGACCTATTAATTATGCTTTGTTCTATAATTAGTATTTATTATAGTTATAGTTTTCATTCGATTCTTTCAAATTGTTTCTCATTGTTGGGAAAAGGTAACCAAGATAAATATATGAGCTTCTCTTATAGCAACAACAACTAATTGTTGCTGTTTCAAGGTTAATTTATTTACTCACTTATATTATATTTTTCTTGGATCGGGTGCAAAGAAATGATCGTTGCTGTTTTGTCGTTGAATCCATGCTAGGAGAACCATTGAGATTTGGTTCAATACTAGTATGGGAAGGCAGCCATCCCTATAATGGCTATGGTAGAACCACATTACACTTGCGTTATTATTATTTTTTCCTCTTAGTGTTTGTGAATGTTACATTTGTCCTAGTGTGGTTACTGAAATATTTATCTTGAATAAACGTCATTTAGGAATATATGTCCGCCTTCTGGGAAGCTAAATGTCTACGCATTTGGCCCTTCTTCCCTTTTCTTACTAAACTACTGAATACTTCTTTTTGTTGTAGTCAAGTAACAAATGATAGTCAATCTCCTTCAAATCCAAAGTCCAATGGAAATATCCGCTCTTTAAATTGTTTGTTGGGCTAAGCCCTCTTCCCCCACTCTGTTTTTTTTTTTTTGGGGGGGTGTGCCTAAGTAGACTTAGGTTGGTTTGGTTGCATGTGGAAATAGTGAAAAACCAAACATTCAAATTTCCTATGCCAGTCCTGTGACAACATGGCAAAAAAATTTTAGTTTATGTGTAAAAGTCCTAAAATATCCATAAAATTGTTAAAGTGGATACCCATAAAAAAATAATTAATATTTATAAAATGCAAGGATATTTAAAAAGGGACATCGTTAAATAGAATTTCTAGCTCCACCGAATTTGTTCATTACTTTTGTCCCTCTTCCATGTGCTTGTGTGCTAGTACAAGGATGAGAAGGCGTATCTACTAGCATGGCTAGTTTTGAGAAGATGGCAACAATACCGGTAGCATTCTCCATTGGGTCAAATTGGATGAAGTTTGTCGTCCTAATCAAGAGGGAGGGCTTGGCATAGGACCCCTTCGTGAGATGACTGAAGCTTTGAAGACAAAGTAGTTTTGGAGGTTTGCAAAGGAGGACGATGCGCTGTAGAAAAATGTGGTCAAGGCAAAGTATGAGGTTAATGATTTGGGGTGGTGGAGCAAGAAGAGTCATTATGCTCTAGGTGGGGTTGGTTGCTGAAAACTATCTTAGTGGGTCTGGAGCCCTTCAAATCCCTAGTGAATTTTGAGGTGAAGAGTGGCACAAGGGTGTTGTTTGGCGTGAAGTTTGATGTTGGGATCAACCTCTTAAGGAGGGTCAATTTTGGCTCTTTCGAGGATGTCTTGTTTTAGGAAGCAATGGTACACGAGGTGGGTTCATTGGAATGGTGACAAAAGCCATTGGAATTCAACTTTTGTGAGAGGTCCTACTGATCAGGAAGGGATAGCATTTGTAATTTGTTGGCTTTACTTGCTAACATAGAGGTTTTGCCTCACAATAATGATGAGATTGTTGGCCTGCATGATTCGAAGGGGTCTTTTACCGTCTTAAGAGTTTTTGTTTCATACATTTTGATGCCGAATGGCACAGATTTTCTTGCCAAGTTCATTTGGAATTCTAAAGTTTCAACTAAAGCTTGATTCTTGGCTTGGCAGCCAACAAAAGAAAGCTTCCTACATAGGACATGCTCAAAAGAAGAAATTTTCGGCGGTTCAAGTAGGCGTTGTATGTGTTTTGAGGAAGAATCTGTAGATCATCTCTTTGTGCGTTTTCGATGGATTTCTTGGCTTTGGCATTTATCTTTGATGGGGGTTAGTTGGGTCCAACCATGTAATGGGAAAGACGTGTTAGTGGCTTGGGGAGGAGAAGGATGACGAAGAGTAGGATTTATGGAGTTTGGAAAATGGTTCCTTTGGCTATATAGTGGGCTACTTGGAAGGAGAGAAATCGATGGATTTTTGAGAGCAATGCTATGTCCGTTCAAGACTTCAAGCTCTATCTTTGAGAATGTTCCATAGTTGGAGCGTTGTGCTTAATGGTGATTGAGATTTGAATTTTTTGGATTTTGTAGATTCTATTATGGATGAGAGCTTGAGGGCATAATGCTTTTGTATTTGCCTCTTTTGTAAATGGGTGACACCCCCTTGGTATCTTGTCAATATATCTAATGGTTACTTATTTAAAAAGAGGTATGCCAATGAGGAGAAAATCTGCATGGGCATATCCTCTTAGAATTGAATCCTAATCTTCTGTTGAAGAATTCGCTCCAGAATAACCATTTGTAGCAGGAACGTTTGCTGACAGCAGTGTTACGTTCTCGCTCCGATTTACATCAGTGTATGCTTTATAAATTCAGAGAAATCTGAACTGCATTGATGTTTTGACAACCTTTTTCTTGATTACAATACATTCCAGATTGTGGAGTTCATTGCTGTTTTATTGAAAGTGGGCAACCAAGCTGCAGAAGAGGAATTGGTGAATTCTGGAACCATTAGACGAGTTTTAGACCTTTTCTTTGAGTGAGTTACTAGTGCTTATATTTCTT
Source organism: Talinum fruticosum (assembly GCA_021018815.1). NCBI lineage: Eukaryota > Viridiplantae > Streptophyta > Magnoliopsida > Caryophyllales > Talinaceae > Talinum > Talinum fruticosum. The sequence goes on along the minus strand of JAITYX010000010.1, from coordinate 6,387,304 downwards.
TCGACTCATATGTAGCTCAAAATTGGATGTTTTTTGTATTTACTGGTCTTGATACTGGTGTTATGGACATTGCAGATACCCATACAATAATGCGTTGCATCATCATGTTGAAAGCATACTATCCACATGCATGGAAAGCAGGAATGATTTGGTTACTGATCATCTTTTCAGAGAGTGTGATCTGGTTGGAAAAATTCTTGATGCTGATAGAAATCCCGTACTTTCTGGTGACTGTAGTCTGGTAAATGCATGCATTATAATGTGTTATACTAACAGTTTCATTTTTATTACGAATAGAATCTAAGATGACTCTTAAAGGTGTGTTTAAGCTTTGAGATGCCAGTATTTCGTGCCTTCTGTTTTCTGATAGATCTCATGAACAAAATGAACTTTCATTCAAATGTGATTTTCCACTTATTACTATTATTTCACAGTGCTAATCATAGCTCTGTACATTTTGACCATAGATCTGAGTTACTTGAATTCCTTTTATACAGATTGTCGTGCTTTTTAATTGTCGTCTTGGAGTTGAATTCCTTCTTTATGGATATCTCAAATCTCAATGCAAGCATACAAAGCTTGTTATTGGGAGGCTGGGAGAGGAGAGGAGAAAAGCTTCGTTTCATTTATTTTTAGTGAATGTTTGTTCATCAATATTGTTATTGCAGCCGACTCAATCTGCTTCTGGGAAGAAGGCACCTAAGGCAGGTAATGTTGGACATATAACTCGAATTGCCAACAAGATTGTTCAACTTGGACAAAGCAATAGAAGCATTCAGTCATACGTTCAGGTGTGAATGCTTATTTTTTCAGACCACAAGTCTTTTTGGATATCACTTGCACTTATTTAAATAACTAGTCCTTAACCTGCAGGCTTCTTTAAAATATTATTTTTCGAAAATTGTAAAGTTATATATAGTGTGTAGTGTCTAAAGTGTGAATTGTTCAATGTAATTCACACTATATATTTCTGAACATAATTTGTTTTTAATATTCCTAAATTACAAAATTTGATTTTGAAAATATAATTGTATAGTGTTATATAACTAGGATTAAAAATGTTAGTTCTTAAATCTAGATATTAAGACCTTTTTTTTCCTTTTGGTGTTATTGGAATTAATGCACAAATTGAGTTTGGTAGATCAAAAGTTCGAACAGTGCTCCTAACAACAGCGCTAGGCTAACTAATGCCTGAAAATGTGTGAAACAAATTGATAGTTTGTGATTAATTACTCTAAAATATGATACTATTTAGATTTTTCTTTTAAAAAAGCTACCCTTCTTCTGTATATAATTAAATAGACCAAAAGAAAAATTAATAATTAAAAATAAAATTTATGGTAAAAATATATCGGAAATTCTTGTATAAACGTACCGCAAAACATAAATGAGGCCTATACTTATTAAGACCTATGATATAAATATCACAAAGTAATCATTGAAAAAAGTACCTGTAAAATAAAATGTACAAAAATTCATATAGAATATGGAAAATTAAACATTGATCATTCCAATATAACAAATAAAAGGCATGAGAATTACATGACATTAAAAATTGAACCTTGGTGATCATATAATATCAAATAACTGAACCTTAGTATATGCAATTACATAATGGACATTAAGAAAGAGAAAGATTCTTTAAAAGTAGCATAGTTAAAACATGCCAAAATGCTTTATTAAGTAGAGTGTCCACAATGATAAGATATTAATAATGCAACCATCTATGACTAAGATCTAACAACTCTTGATCCTTTTGAGATGTACGATGTGAATTTCAGACAATAGATCACCTCATCACTAAACCTGATATTTAAAATATAGCATATCTCAAGTGTAAACTAATAACTAAATAGATGAATTGCCAAAAAAAAATAAATGAAAGGTAAATACTGATCAATATTTTCCACACATGGAAACATTGTCGTCGAATATTTTTATATAGAGAGAGCAAGCTAAAACCGATAATATAATCCCTCCACGTCCCTCCACTTGTCCAATCCGTAAGTTAGCTACATGAGGTGATTTATAGGACGTGAAGACTGAGCCGTTTCATGAAGGAAAGCACACATCGGGTAATTAACATGCAACTAACAATAAACGATTATTGATATAGAAATCAATTTCAGTAACTGAATACTTAGTGTACAAACGTTGGCCACATTTAAGATTGATAACTGAAATTAGCTCACAAAATTGATGACTGACTGTTGAGGACAATAGACTTGCTATTAACGTTGATTACATCTCCCTCATTAGTCAAGGACTCAAAAGAATGTACTAGATTTCAATTTGAAAAATCTAATGTATTTTTTTACCTTTTTTTGGATGTTAGCTTCTAAAAGATAATCCAGGCAATATAATCTGGTAGATAAAAAGCTACATTCGAAAATAAAAGAAAAAGCGGCTGGTAATAGGTGAAAAAAGTAAATTTAATTATTGTAGTTAATATCTTATATAATGAATACTAAATTATTGTATTTAAAAAGAGCAATTAAAACATTAAGTTGAACTAAACAAACCAATAATTATGTGATGACTCATCATGAACAAACGTATAAGCTGGCACATGTCATTACCACAGAAAACGACTTAGGGGTACCCCATATATGTGGAAATTATTTTTAGGGGACCACATTATTAAAGTTGTTTTAGAAGTGTCATACATTTTACTGTAACTATTAATGGGGTACTTATCGTTAAAAATTTGTTTGAATCTGTTAAATTTTATTGAATTTACTAAATTACCCCCTCCCTCACCCTCTTCCTCCATAAATGCATCTCTCTCTCCCTCTCTCTCCTCCCTCCTCTCTCTGTCTCCATAAGCGCATCTCTCTCTCCTCCCTTGCTTACAAATTCAACCCCCTCCTATCTCTCTCTCCCCATCATCGACTATTATAAACAAATTTATTATTAATGGCACCATCGAGGAATCCCTCAATTCATCATTCTAATCTTCGATCAAGAAGAACCCAATTGATGTTCATTTCATCCCTCCTCATTTTTGTCTCTTCTCCTTGCTCAATTACTCCCCATTGACATCCTCTTACTCTTTCCACGCCATTTCCGTAGCCACCCTCAGTTATTCCCTCTTTATCTCTCTTCCTTCCACCTCCATTACCAGCAGTTCCTTCCAAAATGGATCGGCTCTGGCTCATGCTGCCAGAAGATCACTCTTCCCAGCTAATCCGGTTCGGATTTTGAAGCCATTCTGCCCCGAAGAAGAAGATTGCCCTTTTTCTCCGAGAACTAGTGGGAGCAAAAATAGGGTTGGGTTCGGTGACCGATCTTGCCCATGAGAGGAGAGGATAAGGACTGCCCTGTTTTTGCAAATAAATACCATCATATTTTTAGGAACAATTACATTTTTTAAAAAAGAAACTCAACAATTGATGGCTGCTTATGTGGCAATTACATGGCAGACATGTCAACACTACATCAATTGCACTCACATATATATATGTGTGTGTATGTGTGTGTGTGTGTGTGTGTGTATATGATTCTTTACAACTTTTATGCTGGCTAATATGAAGCATTCACATCATGTTGACGTGAATCTTGTGTATCTGTCCTGTAGGAAAATGGTGAATGGAATCAGTGGCATGGAAGAGTTTTGCAGGAAAGAAATGTGGTTGAGAATGTCTACCGCTGGGCTTGCGGGTATTAAATATAATTCGGTTCTCTTTTCTATGCATGATTTTATAACGTGGTTTCGGCTACAGTCCTGTTTTCACTGCTGCCGTGAATTGAATAATACTGTAGATGAGTTCGTATTTGTGGATTTGTTATTTTCAACTGCTACATGAACATCGGGTAAATCAATTTGAATTGTTTCCTTTTCTTCCACAATCAATTAACTATTTTGGATCAAGTTGAAGTTTTGTCAGTTATTCTGCCATTTTAATCTATAAACCATCCGGACCATTGTGTGAGTGTCCTCTGCCTGGCTTTTTCCTTCGTCTGTGATTTGCAACGTCTTCTACCAACATGTTTCTATTATACTTGATTTACACCAACTAGGTTACCACACTGTAACATAGTTGGGGGACTATTGTTGCGGGAGCTGTTGTATTTAGTTAAAGTGCTACAGTCTTATATCGAAAAAGATGTTGCTTCTGTTCTTCTAGAAGCTATGCCTGGAGAGAAAGCAGAAGCTCAATCTTTTTTTTTAAATATGGAAAATGGAGGCTATTAATATATCATGAACAAAAGGTTGCATGCCAAGCAAGCATCCTACAAAATACATCCAAAATGAAACCTATCCACCAAATCTACAACATCAAAACAAGATTGACAAAACTGCAAAAGTTCCCCCACCCACAAAAGAAAAAGAAAAAAGATTCTCGATCAGATTATCTTTGGTCTGCTGAAGAATGTCTCCACTCCAATGAAGGCACTTCTATTTCTCTCAGACCAAAAACTCCAAAAAAAATTCTTGTGGAATTTTTTGTATAAGAAAAGATAAGATATATTCGTTAATAGAAAGGATGATGAAAAAGCATCTCATAAAAGCTAATTACAATCTAAAAATAGGTTATACACAAAATTAACAACATCAATCGGCAAGGAACAAAAAACCTCCTCCTCCAGAACACATAGTCTTGTCTTTTAAGTGCTCAACTGAAGTTTCAACCTCGTCGAAACCTCTCCGATTTCTCTCCAACCATTACAACCAAAACATAACATGGGAAATGGCTTAACAAACTTTTTAGTTGACCTTTCGATCAAAAAGCCTTTCCTCGCCAGTAATAGTTGTCTCACAGAGTGAGGCATCACCCGATAGAGGCCCAAACAGCACAAGGCGAACCTCCAAAGATTTCTGGCAAATGGGCTATTGAGTAAATGGTCTATAGTTTCCACTTCATCCTCGCAGATAAAGCACCTATTAACCAATATTTTCCCCTCTTTTGTAAGTTATCACAAGTTAAGATCTTGCCTTGAAAAAATTGCTTGTGGAATTTTGAAGTCTTCTCTGTTGCTTTTCTATTCCTACCAAGGAAACCCTTCCAAGCCAAAAGATGATTCCTCATACAGTTTGAAGCAACCCAAGAAACTCCCAAGCTAGTAAAGGCAACTCCTGAAGGGCTATTGCAAATGGACAATGAAGGAGCGAGTGATCAGTCAACTCTAAATTAAAAAGAACACCTCGTGCAATTCCGAGGATTCCATTGAAGAAATCAATAACAACTAGAATTGTGTGTGTGTTCCTCAAAGAGATGTTTGATATTGATCATGTGAGTTGCTGATCTCAAAATATGTGGTTATCATTTGTTATGGATGGGTGGAAGTGTTGTGATTGTGAGTGTTGTGGTGACTTGATGGCTATTGCCTGTGTTTAGTTCTAATGTAATTCACTGCTTGCCCTTAAACATCCCTATACAGGCGTCCAACTGCATTGCATGACAGAACAAGGGATAGCGATGATGATGACCTTCATGAGAGAGATTTTGATGTTGCAGCATTAGCTAACAATCTAAGTCAGGCATTTAGACCTGATTTATTTGGTAATGAGGTTTCTGAGGAGGTGTGCTGCTTCAACTATTAGTCTTACTAGTTTTCCTTATTACCAAACTCTCTTATGAAGGCATTAATGATGTTGTAATTGTCACTTTGCAGGACAGTGGCGCTGTTGGACGAGATGATGAGGTACTACTGTACTAGCAACACCATCTGGTTGATGTACTATAATTTTTCATATGTACCATAATGAAAAAGAAGGAATTAACATCTTAAAGTGGGGAGAATGTTTGTTGAAAAGGTTGTCTCCCCCCAAAAAAAAAAGCTTTCTCATGGTTGTAATATTGTGTTTGAATATGTAGGATGTCTACTTTGATGATGAATCTGCTGAAGTTGTTATATCTTCTCTGCGGCTTGGTGATGACCAAGGGAGGTATGATCCTGAATAACATCCGGAGTTATTTTTGTTTAATTCTAGGTGATTGTGGTCTCTCTTCTTTCTAGTCTGCTGATGAATATCTAGTTTGGATGCTCTTGGAGTTTTCTTATTGGATGTCCTCCCTATTCTCTAATGTCCCCAGTGTTCTTATGCCTTCTAGAAAATGCTTTACTAAAAACCAATTCTTTTGGGCCACTTGAAGAATTCAGTTAACTATTACTAGTTGAAACTGTGAATGTATATTCATTTAACTCGGTGTTTATTTGAAAGAAGGAAGATAATTCAGCATTTTTGGCTCTCCTCCAGTTTATTGATGATGTAACTGTAGGTTTTCTGGGGATGTGAGATAAGCTATGTGGATCATAGATAGAGATCCTTTTCAGTTATTGTTAAAAAACGAAAAAGAATAAATGTAGTAGAATGGCTGGGCATGATCAATCAGGAATAATGCTCTGTTCTGACATGGAAACCTTTTTCCTGTCTAACTATTGAAATGATGCCGACCCACTTCTACTGGGTAACCATGTGGCTGAACCTACTCTCCTGATCTGATCTCCCTATTTTCCTCTTTTTCTCCACCATTTGGATCTATTATCATTCATATATAATTGTGATCAGCACAATTTGAAGTCCATGAATAACCACTACCAAGACATAGACGATGTTTGATATCCTAAGTGATGTGTGATCTGAGTGATGTTTTCACAAGCCCTTTTGTCCTCCTAGAAACTCTTTGATTACTCTCCTGGCTTATCAGATAGACAGACTGTTGCTGTAAACACTGTTTCATTGCTTTATAAGCCTTTCCCGCAGAACTGGTCTTAGAGCATAAGTTTATCACCCCATATGTGAGAGAGGGTAGGCTTACCCCAAATTTTTTAAGCTAATTACGTACTTGAACATGCTTTCATAGTATTCCTTTTCTTTTCTGCATAGAAAATGCATCTAGTGGAATGTCCACAAATTGGCAATCTTTCTGCAAGAAGGCCAGCGAAGAAACAGAACCTCAATCTAGGTAAAATAAAGCTGTGAACATCGAGCATTTATTGTGTTCAGGCTTTGATCTGCAGAGCTGTTTTTATACCTAACTTCAGCATTATTTCCTACCAGCTGATTAAGACATGCATGTAACTAGATTCTTCCTTGCCCCACTTGTGCGAGTTCTGTTGTGCTGCACAAACGACAAGACTTTGATTAGTGCAGTCTCCCTGCATACTATTGGTCATTGCTTGCCGTTGTTGCTTGCCGTTGCCCAGTTCTGCAATTAATTCTGTCTAAGAGGATGATATTTGAAACCTGGATTATCTTTCAGAGTGTACAAGCGTCTAGAGTGACACTCTGTGCCAAGGTGTACAGATAAAAATCAGATGGTGTCTCCTTGTATGATAGGAGGAGGTTGTAAGGATCAAAAGATAGAAAGGCTCAATGTTGTCAAATATTGAGTACTCCCAACACACAAAATTTGAAGCATTCCACTAAGGCATATTGAAACTCATGTTTTATGCTCAAGGTGTCTATCAAAAGTTACCAAACCTGGAATATCTTATGTAGGAATAACTAAGATGATATTGGAGCGTGAAACCCCGTCTCATTTTAGAGTTAATAGGGGATTTCCAGTATTATTGAACATGTAAACTTGAATGCATTCTTTAGGGTCATTATGTGTTGAGAGATATTAGATGGTGTTATTTATTTATCTTCTTTTTGTGAGAAAGTGGTATAAATATTGGTAAGACATGAGATAAGGGAAGGTCCACCAGGAATAACTCTGAGAAATGGAGGATCCACCTCTCAAAAGTTGAAGGCTTGGCTGCTGTCCATGGGGCAAAAGAATACTCAACGGAAAAGCTCTTCAATTCCAAGGCCAATTGATCCTCGTTTAACTATGATAAAATTCAAACTAGCCTATTCATGACCCACTGTATTTGTGTGACTTTACCTTGACAATATTATTTACAAGCATGGGAACATTGATTATATTGTGCGTAGGATTGACAACTTAGAATGCTAAGTTGGCAACATAGATTTTAGATATTGTATCATGCATATATTGAATCTGTCAATTTACAAGAAGCCTTCTGCAGCTTGCTGACACATGCTTGTCCCAATTTTCTCTAGCATTTTCTGCTGAAGGAGTTTGTTAATAAGTAGTGCAGCTTGGGTATTGCCCCTTCATTCTCTTTAGTGCTGAGTCTTTCCCCTTGAAGTTAACTATTTAAGGTCTCCTTGTTGGTGGAGCCCACTGGAGCCCAGGATTGGTTTATAATCTCAATTAAAATTGTGCTTGACAAATGATTTCTCTTGACTAGATGAATCCGGTTGTTTGGAACTCTTGTAGCAAGTGAACCCCTGGGCATGAATTACAACCAAATGTGTAATAATCTGTGTCTTTAGTGATCGTCACGATGAAGAAGTTGAGGATTTCTACTTTGGTAGAAGTAGGCTCAAAGCTTTCTCTAGGAAGCCTCCTAACTTCCTGCAATGTATGTGTTTTGACAGAAGATGGACTCACTGAGATGTAGAAACAGTAGGCATGACCTACACAGGTGCAAACATGTCTTGAATTATGGAAATGAAAACCAAGTTGAGACAGCTAGATGGTGAGGTTTTAACACTTAAGCATCAAGGGCTGATTTGTGCTTGGCATTGGATATTTGTGAATCAAAACTAGGGATTACTTTGGATCTTTCCTACAAGCTTCAAATTCAAGCAGATAATCAAGATATTAAAGCACGATTTCTAGTTTTCTCAAGGACTTTGGATTCACATGCATCAGATAGGCTTCAATACGTTTACTGCTTTTACTGGTCCATATGCCTAATTGGTTAGTTTCTTTTTTTGGCCTTTTCTTTTTTCAATCAGGAGGAAATGTTTGATTGAAACCACCGGCCTGTTTTTCATGCGCTTCACCTGTTTGTCGCGCTTTTCATATTCTTTTGAGATATTACCATCCTCAAAGTTTCAGAGGTGTTTTGTACCCGCCAATCTCTGAACCTGTATCCAACATTTCATTAGACGTGGAATACACCATGCTTCAGCAGTTTTCTTGCCACAGAGACACTTCTTTGACAATTCTGGAGTACATGACCCCAAATGGACTGTTGTATAAATTTGAGATTCCGATATTTGGAGTTCTCTGTACAGTCACACTAACATCCACCGCGGAACTGAAACCATAAAATAACACCTCAGAAAATGGTTGAGTTCAACTTGATGGTTGCATGAGATAATACTGCATTATGGGTACAATACAGTTGGAGTACGACTGCTAAAGAGGTGGAATTGACGGTAGGTATTTGGAATACGAAGCATCTCATGGATGATAGGTTTAGAGATAAAATACTGTGACTTTGCTGTTGTGTGTTGACCTGACAAGTTGATTACTTGACCACTCACTCGTACTTGAAGGTATAGTCTAGACCACACCTTGAACTCAAATGACTCATAACCTAAATTGTGCAATCTGAATCGAATCAACCTATTAATCTGATCAATATTGATTGCAGTTTCTCAGATCAAGCTAATTTGATAGACTGATGGTGACTCTAAACATGATCTGAACCTGATATGACCATGAGCTAGATTGAACATTCTACTGGCCTGAGCTAATGCTATATGAATCTGACTTCAATGCTTAGTTTTGATGTCTGGTTGTGTGATTTTCTGATGTTTTTTTGCACATTTCTAGCTCTTGGAATAAGTTTTGTATCTAATGTATATGTCTGTTGCAACTGCAGTTTATTTACAAATTCAAATTGGTTCTCATTCAGAGACGAGAAAGTTGACACTGCTCCAGTGGGTACTTCTCTATCTGATGTGATGGATGATATCAATTTGAATGGAACAGTCAACGGTGGTAATAGCAGCAGTGATGATGAGGTAGTGGTCGATGACGATGGAGAGTTGGGTGAAACTAAAGATCCCAACAATATTTCATCCAGCGTCAATCCTAATGAGGTGAATGTAATTGGAATTGGTGGAGGAGAGATGAAGAGTACCGAGGTGGACGTTTTGAGCAATGCAGAATCTATCCAATTTGATTCATCTGATGAAAAGGATTTATTTGGGGAGAAGCCAGTATCTGATTGGGTGAGATGGACTGATACTTCAGTTTTGCAAGTTGATGGTTCAAGTATGAACCCCTTTTTGGATCATGAAGCCATAAGACCGAGTATCAACCCTTTCAATAGAGAATCTACCCTACCAAATGGCACTTCAAACACTGTTGGCTGTGGGGAAAAATCAATTAACAGTGATTTATGCCACAGATCTGTTGCTGTTCCTTCATTGTTTGAGGAGGATGTTGAATTTGTTGGTGTTGAACCTGAAGGAACAGAGAAAGCAATGGAACAGGCCTTGAAGGAAGGGATTGTTGGGGAAGCAGGGCCTTTGAAGAATTTGTCCCCAAAGAAAGCAGAGGAGAAACCTGCTGAAGATTCTGCAGTGACAGAGTTCAATGATGCAAATTACTGGAGGGTTGAACAGGAGGTTGCCGTACTTGAGTGATTCTGGCTGCTATTAGCTGTTTCCGAGGCTGAGTTTCAATTCTAGTAGCGCCAATTCCCTTTGCAGATTGGCAAGGGCATTCACCTCCAAGTTTGATGTACAGAATGTTTTTGGCTTTGCTTTTATTGAGGATCATCTGATAATTTATGCAACTTATTGTTGTTCACTTATTATTGTGTCTTGTCCCTCTGTGTTCATGCTTTCCTTTGCCAATTTCAGTCAGACATACTCTTTTACTTGGACGTTAAATTTCGATGTGAAGTCAAGACTGCAGTTGATGAAGGGGATCTCCGTATTTGTTGATGGCTGTGGTAGGTTTCTTACTTATACAAGTTGTAATCACAATTAAGCTATATAATTTGACAGGATGGTTACTACAATGCTTTGATTAGTGCCTTCGGCATCAGCTGCTTGAACTAAATGTCGTCACTCAGGTTTCAGGTTTTTATTTTTTTCATGACATAAGATTACAACAAAGGTGCATCATTGTCAGATGTCAGATTATAACCATGATCTTATGAAGGGTTGAGTTTAGCTTGGCTATTGCTGTGTTCTTTTTTGCTATGCAACATTGAGGGCATGCTTGCTCCTGTAAGACTACAACTTGCACTTCTGGATGGAGGAATGATGGCTAGTCATGATGTCAGTTTTGGCCATCTCGACCACTTACTATGTTCGATATTTTGAATCACGTCAACATTGACCTTTATATCTCCTTTTGCTCAAAAGGACAGAGGGAAAAGAAAGGGTAAATGTTAATTTGATGGTGGAGCCCTACCTTTTCGTACATTTGCGTCGAAACTGCTATGGGTCCACTCGTTTTCAGCTTGGCTAGTTGGCTAAGATTAGTTGTTAACTTTGAACTTTTGACTCTTGTCCTTCACTAGGCAGGAAAATGATATTGGTTATATATTTGTTTTCTTGTCCAATGCCAAACATCTGTCCTATTTCTAAGCCCTCGAACAATCATTTTGCTCGAACTATTTTTGAAATTGATTCAAGTATTGAGAAGTTCATATGTATTTTTGCAGACATACCAACTAATCTTTTTCTAAGCGGAGTGCCAACCAGATAAAAAAAAAACTAGATGAATGTAAGGTTCTACTTGATTATAAGAAAATCAGGTATGATTTCAAGTGTAAGCCAGATAAAAAAATTAGATGAATTTAATGGCTCGTTTGGTTGGACGTATTCAGAGATGTAATACAATTAAAATAACATAGTTCATTATATTACAGCGTTTGGTTAAAAAAAAATGTATGCGATTAAAATTACCTTGTAATCATAATAACATAGAAAGGTGTAATTAAAATAACATAGGCCTCCCTAAACAATCCTAATTACCCCATCCAATGCAATCAATTTGGCCCAAATGTAATCAAAACTCGATCCCCCTACCGCCCATCTATCTCCTGTTTCACCTCCCTTCTCACGACATCAGTCATGGCGCTCTCTCTCTCTCTCCTCTTTTTTGTCCTCATGGCGCCATGGCTTAAGCTCTCTCTTTCTCCTCTTTGTTTTTCCTTGTTCTTTCTCTAGTAGTGCTGATTTCTCTGTGCTCAAGTTCAGGCTTCTCTATGCTCTCTCCTCGTCCGACTCTTTCCTTCACTAAGAAAATATCGTCTCTCAATTTGTCTCTCCCTCTCTCTTCCTACCCTGCCATCACCACTAGCTCCGGTTCTGCTCTGCTCCGATCGACTTGTTGAAGATTGCTACAAGGTTCATCCCCTATTCGCAACTAGGGTTTCAACACAAATTTTTCAGATCCGGTTCGTCTCTCAATCCCAACTTCCTCTTTAGATTTACATCCAAATATTTAGAATTGAAGTTTGTGGTTCATAATTTTGATTAGGTCATCACTCCATGCAATAGGTTGGCCTTTTAATTATGTCATTTATGTATGTTCTGGGATATTTCCAAGTGGTCTTTTACAGGGAATTTGGGTTAGACATGATAAAAATAAATCTACTGGGAAAAAAATCTTTGGCTGATAATATCACATATTAATTCGTGCTCTTATTTGTGCAAATACAAGGAAAGTTCTTGTGTTTTGGATGCATTCAATTCCTCTTTGTGGGTTCTATGTCTTCCTGGGCTTTGCTATTTGTAGTCTCGGCTTCCTTTTCTATGTTGTACGTTACTGGTTTAACGATGAAAGATGATAATATCTGTGAATACAATTACCTCGAATGACAAATTATTTCTGTAATCTGAACATACATCAGCATTGTTTTGGTCAGGTGTAGACATCTAGCCTTCTCTTAGCAGGTAGAAATTGAGTTTATTTCACCTGAAAAAGCCAGCTCAAAAATTGATTTGTCTACAAATTTTATAGTTTGGGCCTATTGGGCCAGGCTATGTACTTCCCTGTTGGCCCTTTGATACACAAATTGGACAGCTTCTTGGGCTAATAGGGAAAATTTTTTACTCCAATTTGATTTCTTGGTAAGCATAAGCCCATATGAATTGGAGCGGGCAGTTAGTTGATCCACCGGATGTCAAGCATGTTTTTTAGTTTTTAACCATTCAATTGTATGTGTGTATGTATGCGACTACAATATTATCTTATACAATTTCTTCACACTTTTTTCTAGACATTTATGTATGTTCTGGGCAGATTATAATGTGTAAAGCTGTGTTGTACTGTGCTAATCTTGTAAGAAATCCAAGAAAAAATAGAATAATGAATAGATTAAAGATGAAGTCAGAGCTAAATAAAGAAGATAAAGGGACAATGTGTGTTAGGTGTTTGTTTATGGGTTTCTTTCTTTTATTGTGAACGATGAAAGTTTCTTTTCACTTTCTATTTTGCCAAATTCCGCCCCAAAATAATGTATAAATGCCTTGCATTAGGATAGCGGCAATTTTAATATTATGTCACTAGTTGAACATGTTTATGTTGAACTCTTTGGTATGCAGCCATGGCTCGTTTGAGTTTAGCCACAAGGAAAATGAGGAAAAGAAAGGAGTATGCAAGCTTGGCCCTATTATGGTTGGAAGTTTTGAACGTGGTTGACTTGTTTGTTCAAATTATTTGTCATTTTTTGAAATATCATAGGGAGAGATACTCATTAACGAAATCACATTCTTTAACCGAGCACACAAGTTGGAGAATAAACTATGTAAATAGTTTGATTCAAGAGAGTGATAGGAAATGCATCGGCCATCTTAGGATGGATATGCATATTTTTTCAAATTATGTAGTATGCTAAGAACCATAGGACAGTTGGGTGATAGCAAGTATGTTCCGTTAGAAGAGAAAGTAGCTTTATTTTTAAATATTCTTGCACACCACACAAAGAATCGAATTGTACACGATGCATTTAGGAGATCGGGGTGGACAATTAGCCGATATTTCAATAAGGTGTTGAAGGGTTTTATGCGATTACATAGTGTGTTAATTAAGAAGCCGGTGCCAATTGAGGAAAACTCTAGAGATGAGCAATGGAAATGGTTCAAGGTATAAAACTATTTATCATACTACTGTAGTGTCTTTTCTCATGTTAAATTCTTAATCTAATTAAAATACGCTTAATTTTAGAACCGCATTGGAGCTCTGGATGGAACACATATCAAAATGAGGGTGCCTGGAAGTGGACAAACCTAGGTATCGGAATCCTAAGGGTGAAATATCCATGAACTTGTTAGCTGCATGCTCCCAAGATATGCAATTTATATATGTTTTAAGTGATTGAGAAGGATCTACCACCGATAGTAGAGTTCTTCGAGATGCGGTAAGTCGAACAAATGGGTTAAGAGTCTCACATGGTAAGAGAATAACTTTATGAAACCACCCCTTTTTTTCAATATACGCCTTAGGAATTTATACATGTTTGTTATATATTGTAGGACAATATTTCTTAGTAGATGCTTGGGTATGTGAATTCTGAAGGTTTTCTTGCCCCTTATAGAGGACAACGGTATCATTTGAATTAATGGAGAAGTGGATATCAACCAACAACTCCCTAAGAATTATTTAACATGAAGCATTCAAGTGCAAGTAGAAGGTGAAGATTGTAATTGTTTTCATTTTGGTGTGTAATAGAGAGATATTTTGGTGTGTTAAAAGATGCGTTGGGCTATTCTTAGAAGTCCTTCATTCTATCCTGTGCGTACGGTAAATAAAATTGTGATGGCTTGTTGTCTACTTCACAATCTTATTAGGGAAGAGATGACAATAGATCCTATGGAGGAATACTAAGAAATGAAGAACACATAGATACCATTGAATCTTCCGATGAATGGAGGGTGAAGCGTAATGAATTAGCTCAAGAGATGTTCGATAAATGGGGGCGGGGGCAAGTAGAAGGCGAAGATTGTAATTGTTTTCATTTTTATTTTTATTTTTTGTACTTTGAACTTAAATATTATTCCAAGTTAAAGTTTGTTATGTCTCTTAGACTCCATGTCTTATAATACATATGAGATTGCCTCCGTTGAGTGCACCGATCTTTTTATTCTTTAATTAGAATTTAATTTGGATGTCTGTTTGGATTTTTGTAATTGTTTCTGCTTCATGTGATGTTACAAAATTTGTATGTCTTGAATACCTCAATAAATTCCTTGTACTAGTTCAATGGAAATTGTAGAATTGTTGATTTGTGAGGTACGCATGGAATGTAACCGCACTATTATGCTATTATTGTATGAAGTTTAATAGTATTTCTAAATGTTGGATAGGAAATTGCAATGGCTTCACTAAAACAACATGGACGGGGAAAAACAAAAGAATATGGAAAGAAGAAGAAGATGATGCATTTATTGAAGTGCTCAAGAATCTTGTGAATGGTGGAACTTTATTCAAGACCGAGAATGGCCTTAAGCCTGGTGTTGAGTCCAAAAAGATGATAATTTTTATACCCTTTTATATCTTATTTTATTCGTAATAATTATTAAATTAGGAATTTTAATTTGATTTATTTTACTTTTGTAGGAAATGTGAAAGAAAACCGAATAAGAAATAAAAGAACCGAAGTTTGAAGAATCGGATCGACCGTTTGTACTTGGGGCCCAAAGTCCTCTTGACCGCAGCTTTCCACCATCCTAGAAGCTTCTCGGGTTCCCTTCCATACCGGCCTAGCTTCCATCTACCTCATTTAAAAGCCTTCCATTCCACCAAAACCCTAAAATCCCTTTCCCTCGCCCCTATCGAAGACTTCCACCATTATTGGGATTCATCTTCTTCCCCACTCTCCCGCGAGTGCATCCGAAGTCAAACCGGATTCAAACTCTATCCACTACCGAGATCTTCGGAACAGCTTATCCAACCGGGAAAGCACACAAGATTAGGACCGAGGCAAGAAGCTATAAAAAAAAAGGAAGCAATTGCGAGAATGAGACAGTCGGCGAGCTCCAGTAACAAGGGCAAGCCGCAAGTTAGGTTTTCATTTTCTTCAATTTCCCGTTTCGGATCTTAGGTGTTGTTTGGCCTGATTTATAAAAAAGTGTTTTTGTTTATGAAAAACAGTTTTTCTAAAAAGTGTTTTTTGAAGAAGTTATGAAATGTTTGATCTAATTTATATGAAAATATTTTTGAATAATAAGTTGTTTGACCTAGTTTTGTCTACACTATTTATTATAGTATAATTTAGTTTTTTTAATTTACATAAGAATTATTATTTAATATTTATTTTTGTATAAGATAATATTTATTTATTTTTTAGACTAAGAAATAAAGATAAAATAAAATAAAAGAGAGAGGACAGAGATAAAGATAAAGGAGAGAGAGAGGAAACGAATAGGTAAATAACCTCAAAAAAGAGAGGAGAGAGAAAGAGTGGGATTCTTGGTGGTTGTTAAGCGGTTTCTCCATAAACTAGAAACAAAAATAGTTATTTGTTATTTTTGTTTTTGAGGAGTTTTTTCCAAAATCACTTTTGAAAAACAGTTTTAATTTTTTAAAAGTTCGTGTTTGGCCTAGTTTTAGTTTTTAGAATCCAAAAACAGTTTTAAAATCTAGGCCAAACACCCACTTAATTAGGTTTAGTTGTTAGTTCTCAAATTTTCGGTTTAGTTTCATAGATTTTATAAATATTATTTCGTTAAAGAGTTGATTCCGCAAGTTTAGTTGTTACTTTGGTGCATTAAAGTGTTTCGGTTTTGGCAAATCTGAAGTTGAATCGTGTTCACGAACTGTTTGTTCAAATTGCTCTGTCGGATCTGGTTTGTCCGCATAGGCTCGGTATAATTCTTCCTCTATTGCACTTTTAATTCTACTGGTTCAAGCTTGTGTTTTTGGGTTGATTTTTCTTGTTCGAATGTGCCGATAGAATTTTTATTTGTTCAATTCTGGTTGTTGAGTTAGTAAAAACTAATCTTCATCACATAGTTAATTTTGGTTAAGATTAATGATAGTTTAGGTTAAACTCTTTAATTTTGTTTCGCAATCTGAATTCAATTCAGTCCATCTCCGTGGTTCGACAATTTCCCGTATTCCCTTAAAATCACTTCAACACCTCGGTTTTCAAATACCGTGGAGGAAGCACTCAAAGCTAAATTTCCGGAACAGATTTAAAAGCAGTTCCACATATACACTCACGACTTCGACACTTTAGAGGTGTACACTCTACCATACATGACATGGGAGTAGGAAATTGTACGAGTGGATTTGGTTGGGATTCAATTACAAAATCTGTTGTGGCTGAGAGGGAAGTTTGGTAAGCTTACGTGAAGCTAAGTTTGTTGTTTTATATTTTCAATCTTATGCATTTTATCAATTTTATTAGAAGCTCCAAGTGAATAAAAGTGTGGCTATTTTCAATCTATTGTGTATTTTGTATGTTTTTATTTGTTCAAACTTATAACTAAGTTCATATAGTTTGTGTACGTTGTGTCTTAGGCTAATTAGATTGTTTTTATTTGTTCAAACTTATAACTAAGTTCATATAGTTTGTTTACGTTGTGTCTTATGCTAATTAGATTGTTTTTAAGTTTTAAATGCGTATTGGTTAGACTTCGGCATGTGGCCATCGAGTTGTTGATCTCCTAGCATTTGACTCGTCGAGTATTCCTATTGTCATTTCTTATGCAGATGTAAGGCATTAAGCCTAGGGAAATTAACAAAATTACAAAGGAAACTCGTCGAAATTTATTAGATTTTACTATTTTATACTCGGTTGTTCAAGTTTTCTAACGGTATGTATTTTTTATGATGTAGAATCACTGCAAGGCCAATGATTTGAAGGGAAAACCTTGTCCCTATTATTAGGATTTGTCTATTATCTTTGGGAAGGATCGTGCCTGGAGGACAAGACGCTCATGGTCCGGAAGATATTGAATTTGAGGTTAATAGGATGAAAATGAAGATTTGATTAAGAAGGATGCTCCTGAATCTTCATTCACTCAAGAGCCTTCTTTTGAGAGGGTTGAAACTAGTTCTGGGAGGTATAGACATTTAAGGAAACGAACTAGAGTGTCCGACGAGCTTGGTTAAAGGCTTGACGAAGTTGCTTCCATTCTTGGTAGAGAGATACGTGCCGCTAGAAGCGATATCGGTCGAGCTGTGAGTGTTGATGTTTTATTAAGTGAGAAATGCTCCAAGTTAAATGAAGAGTTGACTACGTTGGGGTTGGCAACAATGGAGAGACATCGAGTAACTAGAAAAATCGCGTCCTAGCCGGAAACTATGAATGTCTTTTTAGTATCCCTGATGATGAGAAGAAAGAGTGGGTGCAAGCTCTTCTTCGTGGAGATATTTAGACTCAGTAAGTTATTCATTTTTCTCTATAGTTCTATTATTTTTTGTTAAAGTTTTAAATATTTTTTTTTCATATGTTCAAGGTTTGAAAGCTATTGAAAGAGATTGAAGTCCAGAAATTGATGGAAGAAAATGTGAAGTTGCATGCTCTAATGGAGAAGAATATTTAGTTGATTTTTCGAACTTTTAATTTGTTACTTTCTTAGACAATGATATTCGATAATTTTGGTAGTGTTTATGAGTTATTAAAAATTTTAGCGAGATAATTTATCTATCTTTTTGGATGTATTATCTTATTATATATGAAGAAGTTAGGATTCATTTGGTATTTCAATTCTCAAATTATAGACATTGTTTACACTCAAAAATATTGGATTGATTTATTACCATTACGTTGTTCAACCAAACATGAATAGTGATTGCATTACATAGGTGATTACTGCATAACCAACCAAACATAATAATGTAATTCTTATTGCATTGGATTGCATTGTTGATTGCATTACATTATTGATTGCATTAGATAGTCATGACATTGCATTCAACCAAATGCCACCTAAGGTTCAGTTTGATTACAAGAAAGTTAGGTGGATAGAAAAAATATTAGGAAAATAACTTTTTTGTTCATGTTTGAGTCAAGGAAAATTATAAAGGGTATGTTTGGTAGAGCGTAAAATTATTTTCCTAAAAATTATTTTTATGTAAAATAATTTTCAATGTAAAATTTATTTTCAGCTAATATTTTCAACTGTTTGGTGAGAAAGGAAAATGAGGGGCGGATTCTCAAAGAGAGAGAGAGAGAGAGAGAGAGAGAGAGAGAGAGAGAGAGAGAGAGAAGAAGTTAATTATCTTCAAACTTGACGGATCCAAGCCCATCAATGGGAAGCACGACTGTGGTTATATTTGTTATATAATATTAGGATAACAAGAGGTTGGGGAAAGTGGGGTCCGAAATTGGGTACGGGGATAAAACCTGAATGACTCGGAAGGGACAGAATGTCCAACTTTGAAATCAAGTAACTAACAGCAAAAAAATTGGCCTAGTAATGGATCCAGCAGGGGTATCTAAGATCTAGGAGAACACCACTTGGTTGCCAAACCAAGCTTCAATAGCTAGGGAATTTTGAGTGTAGAAGTTTGATTAACTTAAATGTTCCGAGTTGAAGATACAATAAATGTATCAATCACCAATTCAAATATTCAAAAGTTCTGTTTGTATAAGAATAGAAGGCCTTATATAAAAGGCCATTTCCCGCGCAAAATGCCTTTCCCAATCATTAAGGAAAGGTTAAGACTAATCATAATTAATTAGTGCTAATTATAATAATTAATCTCGACTTAGACAGAAACTAAAAACTGCAAAAGTATTATGATTCTTATTCTAACCGTAGCAGCAATCTGAACCAATGACAACTCCTCTTCTCTCTTGGCAAGTTGTGATTGGTTGAAAAGACCGAAAAGCCTTGACAATGCCACTCGGAAGACACCTCATTGGACCGCACCAAAAGTAGGTGCATGACCTAATAACTAGCTTGCAAGTGGGCTAGTTTACGAGGCTTAGAAACACTCGTAAATAAGTGAGAATCTTGTCCATCTGATTTCTTCTGATTATGAGTGAGGTCTCGTGGAGCTCCTATACTCGAAAGGCTCTTCCTTCATGCCGTCATCATCCATTATTAAGTAAGAGGGAGTGTGGCAATAATTGTTCCGACCGGGTCGAAACATGCCTTCTTCCTGTGAACACACAATGTTCTACCTAATGAAGTGTAAATTGACATCATACACAATGTCTCTACTTATTACACACCAAGTATTGTTTCATCAAAACAAATAAAATCGTCCAAGTAATAAATAACAAGAACAAGGGTCACTTAGAAACCGAGTGAGGTGAAGTCCGGGTGCGGATCAGGTTGATGAAGTTGGGATGTGTGATCTCTCCTTTGCATTGATCCAGGCCCATTAGTCCTGGACTAAAACTTTCCATCACGCTCTTGATCAACAAAGTTGAGTTCTTGGACCGTTTCATTATTAACTCGAATTGCTGTCTGTAGTGGATTCCGAGTTGATTAGCTCGGATGATGGAATATTTCCATCAAAACCTACCCAAACTCACTCTCTCTCCTTCCTTCCCATGGCTTCGTAACGCCCCCAAATCCCATAATCACCAGTTTAGTCTTAATGACTAATTAACTAGTAATTAGCGCAGCGAAAAGAAATATTAGAAGCGTTACCGCCGCTCTATACAAAGAGCGAGGCAACTCCTTTGAAAATATAATATGAGCAGGACTCTACTACATCACTTGTAAAGTTCAAAACATCTCGGACACCAAACTTGTACAACCTCAAGTCAAGTTGACAGTACTCATCATAATTACAACTTGTTTAATCGGAAAATATATGACTTCCAAACATCACATCCCTTACTACTACTGTGAGCCTCTAAGTCTCGTTGACCAAAATAAATAGGTCTACTCCTTTCTTCCATCAACATTAGCATTACCTAAAACAAAACATACAAAAACATTTTGAAATAGTGAGCCGAAGCTCAATACATTTATCCTTGCATTGTAAATGAATATTATGTAAAGTTATTTGTGAGCACGTGCATTCAATTCATTTATAAATTAGATAGGAAGAATGTAGTAAAACAATTATTAGTTTATTATCCGAGTGGCTCCGTACGATCATCGGTTTCCCTAAATATGCGCATACCCATACCGATGGACAAAGTCCGCTTGATAATGGCCAAATATATATGGGTGTGATCATAAGTCTGATCATGCTGGTATGATTGATATGGGCGGGCCACATAATTAGGTGACAAATAATATTTGAAATAGTTCATTTCGTTAAGCAAACCATTTGATATTGTTATGTATAAACATATGGGTTTTCGTAAGGTACAAGTAATAAACGTACTTTAGCCTTGATATCCTTTACTGATACATAATGATGTGCATTGGCTCGACAACCATTGGAGGATCCTCTTCTGCTACTTAAGTAAATAGTTATATTGTCAATAATTTGATCAGATTATTCATTGCGGGTTTTAAATCTCTTTACGCAACGTTCATTGTTTTATTCTTAGAATAATTGTTATAATCCGATTTTATTAGGAAATGTTTTGTCCTCTATTTAGACCATTCCTATTGACCATCCTATTAGTCCCTAATTTTATTTGTAATAACCACTAGGGTATAAATTCGTAGTATGTGTCTTATTACTCCCTAATAATTCATATCGGTATTTACGTGTATATAACTATTCTTTTTTTTAATAATATTCTTATATTAATTTTGCTCATTATTATTTTTCACATATTTTCATTTCCAACCTTTTTTCATATATATATATATATATATATATATATATATATATATATATATATATATATATATATATATATATATTATACTTGTATACTTCTTACGTCGGTTAAAAGTTATTCGTATATAATCAATTTTATTTTGGCTTATACAAACTTAAAAACGACACAACAATATAAAATAGAAGTAAATTCTTAACATATCCAAAATAGTTATTTAATATGGTCCCTTATTATTAATTACCAACTAACTCAATAACTCATGCGAAATTGTCATCGATCCCATAACAAAACCATGAGCGTTTTGGTCATAATTTAAGGGTAACTTAGAAAATTCATATCTTTTTTCATCCGATATCGAATCAAGGCATAAAACCCAAATTTAGAATGCTTGAAAAATAATCTAAAACTTTCATTCAAATCATAAATTCTAAAAAGAACAAGAAGAACCTCAAAAACTTACTTGAATCAAGCTGCTCCCAATTTATGTAAAAATTGCACCGTTTCGGTAAAACGATCATAACTCGGATTGTACACCTCCAAATCCAGTGAAATTTGATTTGGTGAAAAGATAACTTCCTTCTATATGTTTATACTATATTTATAAACTTTAGTACATCCCAACTTACTCCATATTCTAACTTTATATTACTTCTTATTTTACACCTTATATAAAATTTTCTCTTTTTGCCTACCCTCCTTGCTCCCTCAAGATAACTTCTTTACTTTAACCCTACATATCTCCATTTATATTTGCAACTTATAATTTTTCCCCAAATAATACATGCAACAGAATTTCATGATCATCTTTTCCTTCTCTCTACTTCTTTTTGTGTTTTTTATCTATCAAGCAAAACCACAGAACTATTCATTTTCTCCAAACTCCTTCATTCAATATCACTATTTTTGGTGTGTTTCTTTTGTGTACTTTAAGAGAGGAAAATCAACTCCTATTTATAGGAATTTCAAACCAATGCATGCATGATACTTGTCAAGTTGTTTTTAGAAAACTATAGGCTAAAGCCATGTGCATTTTAAAAACTATGGCTAAATAAAACCATGGGTTTGGTAAAACCATGGGTTTGATAAATCCATGTGCAAGTTAAAATAATTGGCTTGTATACATACATACATACATATATATATTATTTGCTTTATTACTAAGTGTGTATTTGACTTAACTTGACTTGATTTGATTTTGACTTTGGCTTAATCAATTTTATATGAATAGGAAAGTTACTAAATATAATATCAATAATTTTGATGAATGTAAATTAATCCAATGAACACATAATTCTAATTGTTTTCACAAAAATATTAAGGCTAATAAAAATATTATACAATCAATTAAATGACATGTTCAAATCAAGTATTTATATGCAAGTGTTCATAATTGATTCTTATTATTAAATTTATTTTTACTCTATTTATATAGAGCATATGTATATGTTTAAGTGTGTTACTACACTAGCTTTTTTATTTTTTTTTGGTTACAAGAATGTAATTATATTTTTATTATTTAGTATTTGATGTTTAACATTTAGTTGGATCATTTCATTAGTAACATTATTTATCCAATATATGCATAAATCATATGTTTGATCGAAGACCTTCAAGATAATTCGAGCCCCGCAAAAACAAACACTTATAAATTTCGAATTAAAGTGCACACGCTCGATTTGGTTATCTTAACTGTTATTTAAGAAAAATAATAATATTAGTTAGGGTGAGGTTGTTACAGACTTCCGTCTACCTTGATCCCCTCCTCCTTTTCTCTCTCATTTTCCAGGCACTAGACCTCCCTATCTCTCCTCCAACGCACCGACACTCAACTACCCGCTGCGTTCTCCCCGATCTCCAAGGACAACCCCACGGGCCAGTACTTGGCCCAAGTCCATCGTGAAGTTAAGCGACGGGAATGTGGATCGAGACCATTTGAGTAAGAACTCGCGGCGGCGTGAGTCGAACCCGGCGGCGATGAAGTGGAAAAAACATTTTCCGGGAACGAGGTGTGCTTTAGGACGGAATGGACGGCACAAAAGAGCCACAGAGGTACTTATTGATATGTGGACCAATGAGGGGTAGCATTGCGGCGGTGCTCGTCATGTCCCACCGGATACGATGGAGGTACTGTAATTCCAGTCCTGCCCTTGAGCTGTATCTTGAGAAAGATCAGATTCAGCGAAAAATGGGGACAAGAAGAGGAATATGAGGAGAGAGAATAGGTCGTTCCACCGAAAATCGACTGCCATTGTCTTCTTCCCTCTCTACATTTTTCCCTTATTCTTCTGTTTTTTCTACTTTTACCCGGAACGACTGCTTCCCCT
Source organism: Talinum fruticosum (assembly GCA_021018815.1). Taxonomy (NCBI): domain Eukaryota; kingdom Viridiplantae; phylum Streptophyta; class Magnoliopsida; order Caryophyllales; family Talinaceae; genus Talinum; species Talinum fruticosum. The sequence goes on along the minus strand of JAITYX010000010.1, from coordinate 6,363,554 downwards.
CCTATCCTAATTCTCTCTCCTGCTACTCCACTTAGTGCTCCGCCGCCACCTCCGCCTCCTACCCTGCCTCCACCTCTACCGCAACACCGCCGTGTACTCTGTCCCTGTGGCACCCTGTCACCACTCACCACTCGGAAAATCTGGAATTGGAGAGCTCGTGGAAGATATATGTAACTGCAAGAGAGAGAGAGAAATGAAAGGGAAAATGTAACTTACATTCATAAAAAAGGAAAAATATTTTTCTTTGTCATGGAAAAAATTCATTTTTCCTGAAAATTATTTTCCGAAAGTTTTGGTATCAAACAAATAAAAATTGGAAAATGATTTTCCGGGAAAATAATTATACGCCATATCAAACACAGCCAAAGAAAAAAATATTAGGAAAAAAATGGAAAATTTATCGAGAATTAAGGGATTTGATTTTCCTTCCAAAATTAGATGGAAATGGTTGGCTATGTCAAGATCATCTGGACCGGAGCGGTTCGTTGAACCAGTCTCGGACTCGCTTTGTAAAGCTATTTGGAAATAGCAACAACCCGTTTTAGCAATTAGGCCGAGTAACCCGTGTAAAATCGCCAACCCAAGTAAGACGGTTGACCCGGTGAATCGTGGTTGAACCGGGATGTCTTTCCAATTTGGAACTGCAAGGCTCTTGAAACACAAAGACTCAAGGAGAGGGCGTTTTGTAGAGAGGGAGAGTGAAAAGGAGAGGAGGGAGAGAGCATCATCCGCTGGTTGTAATAATGAGATCTCTGTCAACAAAAAGTTCTAGGCCTGTTTTATACTTGAGAAGTTGAGATGAGAGAGGGGTAGGGGAGAGACAAAAAGTGCAAGGTATAACCGTGTGTACCTTGCATTGTGCATAGGGTATATAATATAGCTAAAGTATAAATGGGCCACGCTGATATTTTCCAAAGCCCAATCCTCACTATGCTTTCCGTGATATCATGCTCCAAGCAATCCTCATTGATGCTTTCCAAAACCCATTCCCCCAACTACACTCGAAGATAAATATTTCTCTAATTGATTTTCAAATCACACTTAATTGCTGCAAACCAAACCCTAATCGAGTAGCAATTGACGGATTCCGAAGATAATAGAATTGCTGAAGCGAGCTATTACCGATTGAAGAATTACAATTATTAGAGGTTCAACAAGAACCTGAACCCGCTGAATTAGAAGTTAAACAACAGCCTGAACCTGATGCAATGGAAGAAGAAATTGAAGAAGGAGAACTACAACAATTTATCCCGACCACAGGTGAAGGTACGTATGATTTATGCTAAATATATGAGTTTTTAGAAACATGCTCGAAGTTATATTGCTTGTGTAACTTGTGTTAATTTGTTAGTTTTCATATTATTGTACGTTACATGTTTGATAAAATTCCTTAAAGACAATATTCTTAAAAGTTAAATCACGAGGTATAAAAAGATCGTATAATTTTCACAAAAAGGTACACTAATTTGCTGATCAAGATACACTTCGAACCATTAAAGTACACTAGATTAACAAACAATATAAACAACTAATAACAGTTTTTACCTATTCAAGTTATTCTATTTTATTTCTCTTATAAGTTATTAACCTAAATTACGGATCCTCAAAATCAAAATCTTACTGAGAAATTATATGAAGAGAATGTTGAATTTGAATTAATGGGGAAAACGGTCAACTCGAGCAAGAAGCATATGATCTCGTATAACAATTATGGTTTAATGGTGGGATTCAACATTCGTCGCCACAATAACGGACCTAGAATAGATGGCACTAGTATAACTATGAAGAGGTATTGTTGTGCGAAACAAGGAAGTAAGAGACAAAGTGGGAAAAATGAAGTAGAAGGTGACAAAAGGGCATATGTCAAGAAAGTCACACGAGTTGGTTGCAAAGCAATGGTTCGGTTCTCAGTAGATAGAAATGGTGTGTGGACTGTCGTGAGACATGATAAGCTGCACAATCATCCATTTTGCAATGTGAACAAACGTCACTTTATGAAATCTCAACGAAAAAGTGACTAGTGCTGAATTAGAGTTACTGAAACTAATGAAATCATGTAGAATAAAAGTTTCGATACCGTGAAATTATTGAAGAAGGAGGTAGGCGGTTCACCCGCCCTCGGGTTTACCATCGGAGATGCATATAATATGCTTGCTGCAGATAAAAGAAAGCACTTGGACGGTGCTGATAGTAACACTTTAATGGGAATATTGAGGAAAAGGAAAGTTGAGGATGTCAACTTTTACTTTGACTTTGAACTTAGCGAAGGATCAAGTCTCACTAGCATTTTTGGAGGGATAGCATGATGAGAGAAGATTATGATATCTTTGGAGATGTGATTATATTTGACACCACATACAGGACCAATAAATACGACATGATATGTGCATCGTTTGTTGGAATAAACCATCACAATAAGAATATAATGCTTGGATGTGGGTTCATTTTGAATGAAAGGATAGAGTCATTTATCTAGCTTTTTCAAACTTTCTTGGAATCAATGGGTGGAAAGCATCCTAGGACTATAATGACAGCACCAAGCACCTTCCATTGCTGCTGCTATCAAAGTGGTATTTCCGCAAGCACATCACGGACTATGTGTGTGGCATATTATTGAAAATTCAAAGAATCATATAAGAACGTTGAGATGTCGGAGAATTTCACGGACAAATTCAACCATGTACTCATGGGTTGTGATATTGAAGAAGAATTTAATCATTATTGGACTAGGTAAGAGCTTCATTGTAACTTCTTTTCCAAATTAATTAATTTTGTTATCTTAATGTAAAAAAGATACCCTGCAAAAGACTAACAGTTCACTGCAGAACAGAATTGATACCCTATAAATAGAGTAAAGGTTCACTATACAATACTAAAAACATTTGCCTTATCACCACTCGCCGAATCCTTTTGTTTTCTTTTGATTTTCCCAGGTTGACTACAGAATACAATTGTGCTGAAAATGATTGGCTCAAGAAGCTTCATAGAAGTAGACATCATTGGTGTCCGGCTTTTGGTAAAGATTTTTTTCCGGAGGCATCTTATCTTCCCGGAGGGTCGAATCAACCAATCGCTCAATTTCTTGCGGACTTCAAGCAACTACTGATCTTTGTGAATTTTATAATAACTTTCTTGATGTGGTAGCTGAGTGGAGAAGTAAAGAGAACGGAAAAGACTATGATTGTTGGGATGGACAACCGTAAACCTGTTTTTCCCATGTACATATATTGATTCGTGCAATGGAAGTGTATACGGCTGAAGCGTATCATATTTTTTAGCAAAAGTACAAAAAGGAGTATCTTGTGCACATGCCAAAATTCAAGAGACCGCTTCATGTTTAACATATAGAGTATGGAGGGAACAAGTTGATGAAATTTTTCCACATTGTTAACATCAATTGGGTCAATGAAACAGACTTCTTGTACATGCAAAAAATTTGAAGAAATGGGAGTTCTCGTGCTTCCATATCTTGAGGATATTTAACATGTATTGTGTCAAGAAGATACCTGAGAAATATATATTGGATAGATGGAGGAAAAACATCAAGGCTTGGGGAGGTGATAATAATGCAAGATGTTTCAAGCAAATCTACCAAGCACTTCGTCATCGGTTTGGCATGTTGCAAGCACTGCGAAAATTTAGTACCCTTATAATTGCATCTGCCACAAATGAGAAAACAAGAGCTTTTTGGGACGAATTGTTTGGAAAGGCTAAGGATGCTCTTGAAAAGGATATTGGCCCAATATACCATTGTGGATCAGAAGAGGAAAATGTAAACTCAAGAGGAATAGTCCAAAATCCCAATAAGACAAGGGAGAAAAGGCAAAGAAATAAAAGAAAAGTGAGCATAGCTAAAAAGATGAGCAATCAAGTGAAGGCCAGAAAGAAGAATGCTCCAAAGCAAGCCACAAATAGCATTAGCCCTCTTAACATAAGCCCAAACATTCCAGAGAATTGAGTGAAGACATGTTGTGGATGTTGAAGAACATATAAGGAATTCATTGATGATTGCAAATTGATCATTGAAGATGTCGATATTGAAGAACTTTTTTGAGCACCTTTATATTATTAAACATATATGGTACATTTATTGGTTATTATTAAAAACTTACACGGTAATAGATTGTGATTATTATTGGTTGTTATTGGCTCTTATTAGGTGTGACACATTGATGGTTTCAATTTTTATAAAACTTTAGTGTACTTTTTCTCTCGTTGCGGTGAACCTTTTCTCTACTGCAGTGAACCTTTTCTCTATTGCAGAGTGTACTTTTTCCTAGGGTTGTTGAGAGAAAAACTTAAATAACCGCCGAAACAGATGAGTCGCACGGCCGTGCTGGATCGCAGGGGATACCGTGTAGGTTTTGTGGTTTTTCGCACGGCCAGTGCATGTCTCGCACACCGGCTGTGCGAAAACTCTGAAAACTCGGAACTCTTTGGACGATTCGCACGGCCATGCAGCTTCCGCGACGGGTACAGTGCGAAAACTCTGAACTCTCCGGACGATTCGCACGGCCAGTGCAGATTCCGCAGCGTGTACCGTGCGAAAACTTTGAACTCTCCTCTTCATCGCTTTCATCAAAGGTCATGAGATGTGACTTTTTCTAAATTACAGGGAACCTTTGTTTAAATTTCAGTGAACCTGTTCCATATTACAATGAATCTTTTCTACTACTATAGTGAACCTTTTTCAAATTTATTATATAATCTTCTAATTTTATAACCCTAAGGCTACTTAAGTTCTCAACTTGGGGTTAATAACCTTTTCTTAGATTGACGGATGTGCGGTTCTAGGTTTTCGAAGGTTTTTCGGAAATTTCGGCAGAGTTTCCTCCGTAATATGGCTAATCCCATAGGCTTAAAGCCCTAACCCTGCATGAAACACAATTATAAACTCAACGAGCCACACGCTCGGCGTATTCACTTAGGGCTTTTACATTCAAAATAAAACTTAAGTTCACATACACCGATCTTTACAAAGCATGAAAAACATATATACCAAAATATATACCTTCCGCAATTAAAGTTGAGCATCATCTCTTAATGTAGATGTTTCGATGATATACAATACAGCTCAAACCAACAAATAGCAGAATGCTATAATTTGCGGGCTCCAATAGAAAACAAAAGATTAATTCCTACTAAAATAAACAAAACAACCCCTAAAAAATCTAAATGAAAGATTAACCTAACCCTTGATGTTACCATGTAGCCTCCCACTTCTCCTTCTTGCAGGAGCACCTTCCTGCTCATTCTCCAATTGAAAACCACTGAAGGACACCTCTTTTATAATTCTATTTTGGTAATTTTGACACTTATTTTCATTCAAAGAAGAAAGTTCATTTTGATCATTGACGATGATATTGTAGCAATATTTGGCCCTCAATTTCTTCAACAATGCATCCTGTGGAAGGAAAAAAAGAAATATAAGAAACTCAATCAATAACATCTTATAAACTCAAAAAGTATTTCAACTTACATTGCATTTCTTAAATCCAAGCATCCCATTTGTTAGGATCTCCCTTGTACGTCTCCATGTGTCGCATTGCATAAATCCCCGAATCATGATATGATTCGTCTGCAAGCAATAGTTGTCCATGGCAATTTCAAATGTTCAAGTTGGAAACTAGCCAAAGAAACAACTTTACCCCTTGTTGATCTTGGGATTCTATTTATACAACGATGATAGTATTCCGAAAAGCAACGACACTCGGCAAAAAAAAAGCATGGTATTGTTATGGTACATTTTTCACATAATTTTCATAGAACTTTAGTGGACATGTTTTCTATTACAGTGAACCTTTTCTCTAATGCAGTGAACCTTTTCTCTAATGCAGTGAATATTTAACTATGGTTTAGATAATCTTTAACTATAATGTCATAAGGTGGTTCTAATTCAAAAAGAAAAAAAATGATAAAATTAAGATAGAAGATTACCAAGAGGTAAACAATGGTATAATCACCAGGACTTTTCTCACTTTTCTAAGAAACATTATCTATAATCTCCACCTTCTTTCTCAACAAATTGAAGCACACAACAAAGTAACGCCTATTATGGAATATAGGAAAGAATATCTGCACATATCAACACAACTTTAAACATCATATGAAAGCAACGTCAAGTCAAGCAACCGAAATGCAAATACAAAAAGATCTTACCAGATTTGACTTTAGAATGTCAAGCCAGGAAGTGATTTGAATCGCATCATCTATAACTTTTTCAAAAGATTTAAACTTCTCCATAGAATATTCACTATCGTCACCACTATTGTCACCCCCACCTTTAAACTCCATCTACGTCATAACATTTAAATTAATTGAACATGGACTACAAAGAGCAAGCACAAACTAAAGTATCTTAAAAACAACAATTTACTTACATATGGAGTACACCCAAAAAAGAACCTTGACGGTGATTGAGGACCCTTCAATTTCTCCGAATGATTTAGTAAGTACGAGAATAAATCAATCACATTAGGATCCAAATGATCCGCACACCCCAGAGTTCTAATCACCGATCTAGGAACCTTGAAACGTACATCGGCAGATAATATTTCACTGAAAAAAAATTGGATGTATGGTGACCTCAAATAATATTTCACTCGAAAATAAAATTTAACATCTAATAAATTTATGAGAATAAAAACTTCTTACAAGATTACCTCTCAAGATGAATTTCATCAATTGGAAGAAAACCCCAATCGAAATGCGCTTCTCTTTCGCGGTCAAAGACTTCAAGGCATCAATGTGCCTTTGGAAGTATGGTGACCTCAAATAAAGCGCTCGCAATTTCTTCCTTGGTGGTTGAACACTTCCGATATCTTGGCTCAACTTGGGGCTGCATTGTACATGAGTACTCGATCCACTTTGAGGATCTCCTTCATCACCATCACTTCGTTGATTATGACCTTCAGCAACCCCGAGGACTTGGTTGATTATGACCTTCTACATCCGCATGACTTGGTTGATTAGGCGGTGGCTGAGATGAGGTGAAATCAAATCCTAAATCAAAGCTTGGAGGTGTAAAGTTGCCCGGCCCAAAAGTCCGATCATAAGTCTTGGCCAATTCAATGCAAGCCTCCCAAAATCCTTGATCATCTCGCAAACAAGTTGTCATCTTGACTTAAGGGAGGTGCCTGTTTTCCTCTATCGAGATTTTGATGTTCACCATCATGAAGATTTTCGCATTGCGCAGATGGACCAGCTACGTCCTTAAAAACTTCCAATTTTGAGCACTGAATTAATACATCCACCAAAGTACCTTCAACTTTTGACATGGCGGAACTCACTGAAAACATCCTACGCGCCTCACCAACCGACCGAACAACATGCACCAAAGCATTCGAAAAGTTCTTCACGGTACGTAGAAACTTTATGAATGCATGCCTACAAAAAAAAAAAAAAAGAAAAGACCCTGCAGAATAGAAAAGGTATCTTGCACATGACAAAAGGTACACTTAAAAAGACAAAAAGATAACATGAAAGAGGATACATTGTCGATACCTTTTTCGACTCGACCTCTTCATCAACTTTATCTTGAATGTCACATTCTCTTGAATTCGGTACCCCAATTCTATCATCTACAACCCCTTTTCCAAAGCACCAAACATATTTCATTTCATAATTCATTCTGTCCAAAAGATCTTTCCCAGTCCAATTTGACAAAATAGGAAATCTCCTTCCAATCACTCTTGCTTTGAAGAAGACACGATCCACATAGCAAATCTATAATTTAAGATAAAGAAGAAAACAGATCATTAGAACATAAATTTCTACAATAAAAAACACATTGAACTCTAAAAATTTATATGAATTAGAGTATTTACCATCAAGAGTAGAATTGGACCTCTAAATATTCCATTTGGTTTCAGCTTCCATGTGTCCGTACACTTACCAAACTATCCAATGTATATTTACACCAATTCAGGTTCTTCACCTCTTGTAAATTGAAAACGCTTTTCAGCACAAGATGATTAACCTTTAGACTTTGATGTCCCTTAATAATGCAGGTAACCACATAAACAACAAAGTTCCTCTTAAAATCATCACCCCCTTGGCTTTGATGTTTCAATTTTTCAACAAGTTGATATGTCGGTGGAAATTTCCCATCCCATTGACTCTTCCATTGATTAACATATTCCTTATAAAAAGTTAGTTCATTTTTTTTGCCTCTTCAACGTCTTTAGGTCCCCTTTGAAAGCCTAATGTCAAATACACATCTTCTTCTCTAATGATCAATTCATCATTTTCCAACTTCAATGATTGTCTACAAGTGTCGAGGTTTTCAGCAAGCCATCTAGATAGCCTTGACGAAATTGCATCAATTTTCAAACTAAATAAAGAACCAAAACCCAGCTCAATAATATCTCTCTTCGTTCCACCGATACATTTGAAAGAAAGCTAACTAAAGAAGAAGGAGACATTCTTCCCTTGAGTTTGATGGGATCATGTTCCATACCTAAACAACCAATAAAGATTGATGACAATCTTAATAAAAAAGTATTTAAAAGAGTAAATTAAATAGCAATTAAATGTACCAGGATTATTAGTTTCTTGCGGTGAAACTTCGAACGAGTTCTTGAATAATTCTTATGTGCAAAAGTCTTGACTCGCTTTTTCCTCATGCTATTATCATAAGAAAGAAAACAACAACCTTTAATAAGCTAATAGGATAACAAAAAATATATAACCCTGAAAAATAGAGAATTAAAGACTCAATTTCAATAAACTAATAGGTACCCCGCAAATGACAAAAGGTACCCTGCACAACTTAATTTCGATAAAGACTCAATCAAAAGATACTCTGCACAACTTAACTAATAGGTACCCCGCAAATGACAAAAGGTACCCTGCACACGACAAAAGATACTCCTGAAAAACAGAAAAGGTACCCTGCACAGGACAAAAGGTACCCTACACACCACTACATCTTACCGATTGCAGCGAGTACAAGCAGGACAAAAGGGATAAAGAATTAAAGATGGATGTGGGGTATGAAAGTTGGGTTAAGAAGGAACACCATCTAAAGATAGCAATTTGCAGCAGTACAACTCTACATGGAAATTCAACATACTTCATCGTTGTTTCAGTTTCGGGCTCCTAGAAGTTGTATTTATATTTTTCTTTGCTTAGTTTCCTAGCTTAGTACTACCTTAAATAACAAACACATAGTTTCGGGCTTCGAGGATAGAACCACACTGAATGTTGTAATCTCTCCATGATTGCCCAAGTAAAAACAACTCACCTGTGAGTTCTAAGAGGAGAAAACAAGACTAAGAAGCTCTATCCATCCCAATTTACCCGAGTGCATTGTTTTCGAGTGGCTCAAGAAAATGTGAGTCACAAGTTACAAAGCATTCAAATAAATCGGGACATAGGATCTACGTATCGCCATTTGATTTTAGGATAGAAGTTGACTTAAGCTGCATGTATCCTAGTTTTTCTTATCAATGAAATTAGCATAGACAATAAAGAAATTTGAAAGTCCCTTACATGACCTTCTTTCCTTTTCAATTAGTATTCATCGAGTAAGATGACGTATTAACCAAGTTAGAGGGAGACTTCAATATCTTTGAAGAGCATAAATTTTTCATGAAATTATGTTTCGAACAAGTACAAAAATCACACAATACCATTCATCCTGTATGCAAAATCAGAACTATGTTTTCAAGCCAAGAAGGAAGTGCAATACAATCATCCCAAGTAAAAAGTGGAGCCATAATGCTAGATCATACCAGTCGTAATCCACCATGGAATTAGGTTAATAAATCTCCTTGTTCGAGCAACATTAACAACAAATCCCACATAGTTTCTCTTTCAATTGTTGTGTGTATCCAGCAGAGAACATTTATTTTAGTTTTCAAGAGAAGGGATACATCAACTTTGTGGGGAAACTTAGAAGGACATGATAATAATGGAGCAGTTCCCTGTGAAGAGTTTCACTATTAATTATGTTTTGTTGGGAAATGTAATTGTGGCATCATGCATGTGTCTGTTGAACTAACTGTGTAACTAGATGTACATCTTGTAATTTCAAAATTGCTTGAATTGTTGTTTGTTCTTTGGGCTGGATATCCTTATTCCGTAGTTGATCCTTCCCTCTTTTCTTTTTCCTTTTCCTTTTTTTTTGGGTTTTGGGGGCGGGGGAGGGATTGGGTTGGGGCTGTGCCAGTTTGGCCATTTTCTTAATGTTTTTCCTCCCCTTCTCCCCCGCAAAAAAAAGGAAAGGCATTTCGTCCTTTCCTTCCCTATATAATGTGTATATCTTTTTATGCAATTGTATGTTGCACTTTTCTTGTAGACCTGATGGCATTTGTTTCTTCGAGTGAAGGGACCTCATTTATTTATATTATCATATGCAAGGAGAGCTGGAAGGACGTCACATTGAAAACGGACCATTCAAAGAGCTTTTCCCAGCTTTTGATCGACTCAAAGCTTCTTAGATTTTATCAAAAGAGGTCTGATTGCGATCTCTTAGGGGTTGCCAAAACTGGCCACCTGTTTGACCTTATGCGTCTGCGACATGATATTGGCCTTGATATATGGGATTACTCGGAATGGAAAGCATCAAAGCGAGATAGCGAAACCGCACTTTTCACCGGCGGAGTGCCAACTCAATGGTGGTGCTTGTTGGTTCAAGACTCTTGGCATTACAAGCGATTACAACAATATTAACTCTAAATATGGGGGATGTAAGTTTCCATCCCTTTCCCGATGATGTTTGTGGCTTTCCTGTTTATTTACATAATTGAATAGGTAATGAATTGTTGAGAAGTTAGACCTTTTGTACCTTATTTTAGAGCTTTTCTTCGTAGACTTCTATGTTAAAAGAGTTTCAAATCTAATACCCTCAAGGCCTTAAGAGACTCCTAGTTTCCAAGAAAAACAATCCAGATTAAATGAGTCCTTGCATCTTTTGTAACTTTCACGGATGTGTTATGTTGGTTGGAACTGCGGTAATGCAATGGCCATCTATTGGGATTGCAAAACTAGAATGTCGAAACTCCTATGATGACAATTGATTTAAAATGTCATCTATAAAACTAGGCGTGATTATAGGATGGCCGGAGTAGCTTTAAGATGTTAAACTTGGCATACTCGTACTCGTGCTCGTGTGTTTACTATGTGCTCGAGCAACTAGTTTCTTGCCTCATAACTCCCCTCCCTCCCATAATAAAAAGAAACAAAAAGCCCTCCCCGACCTAGAATCTCTAGGGATGGAATTCTCTTATGCTTAGAACATGTATGCAAGGAGTTTCATGCCACAGTAGGAGTACTTGCAGCAGCATCGAGATACTCCTCAAGAAATTCCACAAATTAGACCTCAAATGACAACAAATAGCTCAATTGATGAATAGATACATGTGCCGTGTACAGGAAGTGTGATCCCCAATGGTAGGCAAATTTAATAATAAAATAGAATAATAAAAATGAAAATCCAACAAATTAGAACCCTTGAATCGCAACAGGTAATTTCATAGACTCAATTACTAATATTTTCACCAGTTGTAGACCCTAGAATATAAAATTGAAAACAGAGAACAATGAAAGTGAAATCAAACAACTATAAAAATTCAAAAATCCCTTACCTCGTTTTAGCATTTTGAGAAGAAGGCCCGGGTACATCCATCTTATGCGGCAAGCTACAAATTAGAGATGAAAAACAACCGCAAATTTGAGCCCGAAACGATGAACGAAACTAAACCTTCGAAAACTGAAAAAATCATCTCCAAATACAAAGAAATTGGAACTTACGAAAGAGATAAATAAGAAATCGAGCTGGAATGAGCGCGCGAAACCTCGAGAGACAGAAGTGTAGAAGAAATTAGGGCACAATTCTTACTGTCGAGAGCAAGGAGAAGCGTTCTCCGATCGAAGAAGAAAGTGAAATGAGAGGAGAGAGAAATGAGAGGAGAGAGAAAGCTGAGAGCGCACGGGAGAAAGCCGAAGTGTTTTAGTAATTGAAGGTCACGTGCTGTCCGTATGTATATTAAAATATACATACGGATATATTATATAATTTGCCGAGGAGAGAGGTAAAGAGGAGGTGAGAAAATGAATGAAGTGGGCATGTAGTTGAATTGAAGAAGCCAAGGAGGGGGAGGGATAATTGGAGGAGAGAGAACGAATGAAGTGGACATGCGACTGAATTAAAAAGGCCATGTGTCGCCCTAAATTCCTAATTAACGTGTGTCAAGCCCATATTTATTATTATGCTATGCATTTTCCATCATTTATCTATATCGATAAGTTTACATCATATACATAAAATGTAAACAAAATTAATAGAAATAGTAAACATGATAGGATTTGGGCTAAAAATTATCATTTATTCCATTTTATTTTATTTTATTTTAAAGCAATTTTTTATCTTAAATGTCAATACAAAAATAACAATTGATGATATCGAGTCATGTCGGTTCATTCCAATTCGATGCTAAAACGGGTCAACCGATCCGATTGGTTGACCTATTGACCCACTTGTCGCACAGAGTTGATCACCGATATGATTCTCTTAATATAGACTACTGGAAAAACATTGGAAGCAAAAACTCAATACTCTCCATTTGACTAATCCTATCCGTAGCGCCTCTCTATCTTACCATTTCTCTCTGTCCCTCCAATTTTCAAGGTGAAACTCTAGCAATTTGAAGAACAAACCCTAGGTTTCCACCTCTAATTTGAATTTCTTCAAATTCAACTCAAGCATTCAACTTAAATAGTGTACGATGGCTTCAAAAAAATTAATTAACCCTTCAATTTCTTATGTGAATCACCCTAAATTCACCACAAAATCCTCTCAAATCCGTTTGATGAATCTGGCCATGTTTGTTATGTAGATTTGTTTGAATTTGACTTAATTTTTTGCATTTCTATCAATTTTTGAGGTATTTGTATCCCTACTTATTTGGTTTAGGATTCCTGTGAAGTTTTCTAGGTTTTGCAATCATTATATTTCAATGCCCATAGTATAAGAGGGTTTAATTAGTTGGCAAATGGGAGGAAAGATAAAGTGCATTAGCGATGGAGATGGAGCACAAAAACTTTGATCTTCGAAGTTTGATTTGCACTGGGACTCTTTCTTTCGTATGCTATTGTCAGTGGTTGAAGATACCATTTCGTGTATGAAGTGAACGGGAACAAAATTACAATGCAAATTAGCTTTTTCCAAGCATTCAAATTTGATGGATTTTTTTTTCTGCTGGTTTTTTTTCTTCTGATTCAAAAAAGAGAACAAAAAATCTTTCAACTTTTCCCTCAATTTTTTCCGTCTAAATTTTGTTTCTATTAAATTTTACTATAATTAAATAGAGTTTGATCTATTTGGTTCTTGAAAAATTAGATGGAAAGAAAAAAAAAGAAAGTAATAAATTCATTTTGTGTTTAATGAAAATAAAAGGGGAAAAATAAGTTACGGAAAATTTGGTAAAAAATATTTGATTCTAAGAAAACTTGAAGGAAAGAAAAAAAGTGAAAAATGAAATTTTTTCCCTTGTTTGAATCGAAGAAAAAAGGAGAGAAAAAATATTTGATGGAAAAACTCATGGAAAATTTTGTCAATTTGGTTAATGATATTTTCCTTCCAAATTGAGAGGAAAATGGAAAAAAAATTCATATAGGCTCTATTTGATTCTAAGAAAATAGGTTGGAAAGAAAATTTAAATGGAAAAAAATGATGAGGAAAAAAAGTCAAGGGAAAATTAATTTTTTTTCTTGTGTTTGGTTCTAGGAAAAATAGAGGAAAAAAATTATAATCATTTTCTAACCTTTTAACCATCCACCACATTGTCATGAAGAGAAGAGAGAAAATATTCAATAACATTGATTAATTGAGAGGAGAGAAAAATTCTTAATGACATTACTTAATAAAATTCTCTCTATTTTCTACATTTCTCTCTTTCGTGAAATTTTTCTTCCATTTTCCTCTCAACTTTGGAAGGAAAATATGATTGATGAAATTGACAAAATTTTCCATGAGTTTTTCCATCAAACTTTTTTATCTCATTTTTCTTCAATTCAAACAAGGGAAAGAAATTCATTTTTCATATTTTTTTTCTTTCCTTCTAATTTTTTAGAATCAAATAGAGCCATAGAGAGAGAAATGGAGATAAGAGAGTGACTTCTATTAAGAATTTTCTTTCTTCTCTCATGGCGATGGTGGATAGATAAGAAAAATATAATGACTTCAATTAATCAATGCTATTGAGTATTTTTCTTTCCTCTCCATGGCAATGTGGTGGATGGGTAAGAGGTTGGAAAAAGATTATAATTTTTTTTCCCTCTATTTTTCCTTGAACCAAACACAAGAAAAAAAAATCAATTTTCCCTTAACTTTTTTCCTCATCATTTTTTTTCATTTAATTTTTTCCACCCTATCTTCTTAGAATCAAATAGAGACTTAGCCAACGTTATTTCCCTTTAAAAAACTCATGCATAGTTTCTAGGAATTTTTCTTAAACTTCAATCACTGGTCTACACAACAGCGAACTCGAGCTCCTCTTCGCCCTATACTTCCTTTTCTCCCTCCCAAAATCAGCTACCAATGTTCATCGTAAATCTTGCAACTTCATCGCTGGAACTAAAACCTTGCCCATTGATTGTTCAAACACGAGCATGTCTCCATCCTCCCCTCTCCCTCTCTCTCTCTAGGAATTCCAAAGGCGGCCGTGAAGTCTACATGTTCCCATTGTCAAAGAACGCCAATTCCATCCACTTTCGAAAGCAAATCATTTTTTTTTGTACTTTTTTTCCGTTTTAATTTTTTTCCTCATATTTTGTTAGAATCAAATAGGGAAAATGTATAAGAAATTGGACTTAGATCAAACAAATAAAAACTCACATTCAAGCCTACAATTTAAAAAATAGCAAGAGTATTACAAATCTTATATTTAACAACCTTAATTACTTGGTGAAACTAGATCTCATGTTCTATACTTAGCATGATTGCAGATAACGAGCTTGTCAAGTCCTGTTGTTATATGGGACACCCATGGGTCAAACATCACTGATCCAGTACTTTTACCAAAACAAAAAAGAAAAAAATGAAAAAATTGAAAATAAATTCAAAACATGAAACTCTTTTCTCTGCCTCCCTTACTCTCTCTCCGATTTTCAAAGAAACTTACACTAAATTCCTTAGAAAAATTTGATAATTTTTCTTCAATTGAAGCTGCAAAGTTTGAAGAACACTACAAGTTCGAGATTTAATGCAAACATATACAAAAAGAGGAAAAATAAGCCAGAAGAATTCTCCTACAAGGAGGTAATTTCTACTTTTTCTAGGTTCAGGTTTAATATTACTACATTTTTTAGTGTTTTTGGTGTTAATTCATCCTTGTCATACCTTATTTTAAGTTCATTTTAGTTTAGAACTCGATGTATAAGTGATCTATGATGTTCATTTATCATTGATAGAAGATATTAATCACACTTAGGTTTAGTGTTATATGCTATTTATTTGCTTTGTTTGTTTTGCAAAATAACATGTTTTCTTAAATTTGTTACTATAAGGCTCTATTTGATTCTAAGAAAATAGGTTGGAAAGAAAATTTAAATGGAAAAAAAATGATGAGGAAAAAAGTTAAGGGAAAATTAATTTTTTTTCTTGTGTTTGGTTCAAGGAAAAATAGAGGAAAAAAATTATAATCATTTTCTAACCTTTTACCCATCCACCACATTGTCATGAAGAGAAGAGAGAAAATATTCAATAACATTGATTAATTGAGAGGAGAGAGAAAATTTTTAATCACATTACTTAATAGAATTCTCTCTCTTTTTACATTTCTCTCTTTTTGTGAAATTTTTCTTCCATTTTCCTCTCAATTTTGGAAGGAAAATATGATTGATCAAATTGACAAAATTTTCCATGAGTTTTTCCATCAAACTTTTTTTCTCTCCTTTTTTCTTCAATTCAAACAAGGGAAAGAAATTCATTTTCTATATTTTTTTTCTTTCCTTCTAATTTTCTTAGAATCAAATAGAGCCTAATGTTTTTGCCAATTTGTTTTGGGATGAGGTTTACATTTAGTATAGAGCAGTTTCAACTAAATTAGTGTTATTTAGAATAAGTTTTATTGTTGTTTGTTTTGATAGCTAATTATCCGTGTGAAAAATTAGCATAATGTAGGAACCGCCGGCCCTGCGTCCCCTCCGTTAGAGGGCACTTGGATTTAGGTCGAAGCTTCCCTACAAATGTCGAGTGTCTCTTTTTGAAGATGATTTTTGAAGGTGGTTTTTTGAAAGTTTATTATAAATGGGGATGTGCCTGTCATTGAGATTTTCGATTTTTGCAATCTGGTTTGAAATAGTTTAAGCAAAGGTGATTGATGATTTTATTAATCATTATTTTAGAAATTATTTAGAAACCTCGGGATATTATTTCACAACTTAAGAAAATAACAAAATAAAATAAGTTTATTTCGCCGCAAGGCTTTTGGGTCAATCCGGAGTAAAAACACCGGCTTAGACCAAAGCCTTGCTCGGTGACCATCTCGACGCCTGCAAGAGCCAGCACTTGTACGGTCGCCGGTCTCGACCATGGGCCGTGACCGAGGTGGTCGAGTCTTGGTCCATGGCTTAAAATGTTGGAAACCAAATTTCATTTTTGCCATTTTAAGTCAGAAATGTGGAGCGGATTAAAGAGAAATAAAAAAAGGAAAATAAGAGTCGTCACTGAGTTTTGAGAGATAAAAACTAACAAAAATAAATAAAAGACTCTTTCAATCTTAGTATGGAAAAGACTAAGCTTGAAAGAGGTTTAAAACTTGACTCCATCGGTCTAGAACCGAGAATGCTGGATTCGGGGGAAGGTACAAACCCTTCCGTTCCGCCCATCAACAGACGACCTTTACTAGTTTGAGATGTGAGTTTAGGAAAAGCGTTTCGAGCAAGCACATAACATACTAAGTGTGAAATTAAATCAACCAAACATGCTAGGAAAGTGATAAATGGTAGATAAGAAAGTAGTAAAGAAAAGAGATAAAGAAAAGCGAAAAGGAAAGCGAAAGAAATAAAAAGGTTACAAAAGGCGGGGAGGAATTAAAAGCGATTACATCTTTTCTCCATAATAAATAAAGCGATAAATAACAAGAATTAAATAAGTCTGTTAAAATCGTGAAGGTAATGAACACCCTCAAGTTGTCCCACTTGTTGATCATGATCTTGAACCTGGATCTGGAAGCGTGAAGGTGGTGAATTGAAAGTGGATTTGTGTGAAATTTAATGAAGGTAGAATGATGAATGTGAATTTTGAAGTTTAAGGGATCAAATATCGGTATTGTAGTGAGGATTAGCTAAAAGGAAACCAAGAGATCAAAATACGTAAAACATTGATAGGTCTTAATTAGATTTCAACAGAGTTTAGCATAGGAAATTGCCATCTCTAAAATGAGAGACTAAGCTCTCTATTTATAGTGAAGGGATTAGGTCACAAAATATAACCTAAGAAGCAGCTTAAACAATCGTCCAAAATACAGCAGCGAACCACCCGGAAAATTAGAAAAATCGGACCAAATCTTCCTTGAACCGAGATCCCACAGACAATGCCGAGAATCGTGGCTTCGGTTAAGAAACGATGTTGTATGTTCAAACCACCCTTCCGTGTTGTAGCTGATCACCGGAGCAAAACGCGAGTGTTTGGGCGAAGACTCCTTGAAATGCGGTGTCGGTCAAATACGACGTCGTTTTGTGCGGTTGAGCTTCGTGTCTCGGTTGGAAACTTGGAGTAAAACGCAACGTTTTGGCGAATTTTTCCATGAAACGCGACGCCGATCAATGCGACATTGTACGGACGAATTAAGCTTCGTATCTTGATTGGACGCCGAAGGCGAAATGCGGCGTTTAGCAAGCGGTATGGCTTGATGCGTGGCGATGACCAAGGTTTCACCCGGGCTTCGACTGGCGAGGAGGAAATGGGTTTTTGGATCTGCTGAAAGCAAATAAGGTTGTTTTTTGGTGCTAAAAGGTTTTTGTGGTTTACTTGGTTTCCGTCACACCAATTAGACGCCAACCATGATCCGAATTCGCAAACAGAGTCGGGATTTCGTCATCGGGCTGACAAACCAAAATATGGAAATAAAATAGATAAGAGTGACACGTTTTAGGTGTCCATAGTTAGCCCCCACTTTGACCGAGTTTGAAGGACGAAGGGTCAAAGTAGACACTAAAGGGTACTTATCACACTTTTGGGCATTGCTTCAAATGTTGATTGATTTATAGCGTCCGGAATTGGTTGTTGTCGAACCTAAGCTCCGAGACGAGGGCCTGGAGTTTTTGTGACGTGTGCATTATGAAGTTTGGAAAAAGGTCCTGAGCTTGACTTGATCAAAGTCCCGAAGCTCGGTGATTTCCTACTGAAGCTTTGATCGTCTCTTGATCTTAAGTTTGGCCTAATAATTCTAATGTACTAACATACTAGTTATGGATAATTGTATTCATGAAAGTTCCGTATTTTTCTTCAATAATTCAGTCAAAGACAGATTGAAAATTTGATCCGATAAAGTTGACATTATGGGTCCAAAGACCCACTTGCATGCATAAGGCTCCAAAAAGCCACTTGCCACGCCTAATTGGACCTCACAAGCCTGGCCACCAGGTACACTTGCAAAATCTGTTGTTGAGGTGACACCGATCGGGCCTTGTGGCCGGCCTCGACCAGCTTTGGGCAGGTGTAGGAGGCAAAAATGTGTAGCCAATTACATGCCGCCACGTGGAAAATCAAATCATTTTTTATTCGATCTATTGCAAATTTCCACGTGTCAAAAACGGCTTTGGAAGGTGTTTAAAATTAAAATCGAAAAAATTAAATTTCGACTAATTAGAAGCTGCTACGTGTCACCGATGATGTAGTAAATAGTAAATATTTCTTTTAAGAAATAATTACTAAATTATGGGCTTAAGCCCAAAACCCAATTCAAACCCTAACTCCAAAAAAAGCTATAAATAGAGGTCCTCTCAATTTTTTCATACACATTCAACCTCTACAAAATCCATAGCTCATACTCGCAAGCAATATCCAGCTACCAAGTGTCAAGGATCAAGGTCTGCAACCATTTAGAAACCAAATTCAAAAATTCAGATTCAAGACTTTCAACTCATCCGGATCAAGAACCACTCGGCGTTCATCATCCGGCTCTACACCAACGTTCGAGATCAAGCTACAATGCCTTCGAATCATTGAAGTTACAGGGAGATTGAATGAGAGGATTGCATCAATTGTATTTAATACGAGATTGTATCAAAATAAAGAAAGTCAATACAAATTATATTTGTTTCTCAATTTTCTGTCTTTATGTGAGACCCCAAAATTTCGGTGTTTGCTTGCTAGTAAATTAAATTATTAAAAGTTAAGTGAAAAGTTTGAAATTATTAAATTAAGTGAATTAGAATTTTTCGAGTCGGAATTAGAAACCCGAGAACTGAAACCCGAGCATGGGCTAGCTAAATTGGGCCATGTGAAGCTACTTGGGCCCAATTAAAATAAAAAAGAAAAAGGAATGAGAAATGGAGATTAGTGGCATTGTGTTGGCAAAGAAAGAAGTAAAGAATTAAGGGGTCCAATTGGAATTAGGCAAGCAAAGCCATTAGGCTGTGATTAGGAGAAGAGGAGAGAGAAATTGGGATTGAGAACAAAAGGGGAGGAACGAAGAAGTAGAAGCGGAAGCAAGGAAAGAAAAGAAGAGGCAGAAGCGAGAGAGAGCGAGAGGGAGACCGAGAGGAAGCAGAACGAGAACATAAGAGGGAGAAAGCGCGAGAGCCGCCTGAACGGCGAGGACGCCACCGCCGGTGAGCGAAGGGAGGGCGAGGGCTCGGGAGGCCGAGCAGAGTAGAAGAAGAAAGGGGAACGAAAGAACGCGGAAGCGAGGGAAAGTGAGAAGGAGCAGAACGCACCGGGAGAGAGGAAGAGCGAGCGGGAGCAAGAGGAACGCCGAAAACCGGCAGCCGGCGGGCACGGCAGCCCGAGAACAGGCAGCGGACGAAGGGGAAAGGAAAGAGAAGCGAGAGGGCGAAAGAAGGAGAAGAGGAAGCAAAACCCAAATCGAAACCCAATTCGAAACCTTCCAAAACCGAATTCTTAGAACCTCTAAGAATTTAAGGTGAGTAATCTGAATTCATCCTCTAGAAATAAAATGAATCGGGTGGATTGAATATGAATTCAAAGCATGAAATTGGAAACCCTAGGTTTAATTGAAGAAGTTGAAGGCCTAAATTCACTAAACTAGCAACTCATAAATTAAAGAGCATGTTGTGATTATGTGATATCTAGTTCTGAATTTATGATGTTTAAGTATTATCGAGCATGATTATTGAGAATTGGATAAGAATAGCTTGAATAGGTTTAGTGAGAAAACCCGAAAAATTGAGTTCATGATTTAGTGCAGATTTTTCGGTGAATAAAGCCTGCTGTCTACATTATTGTGCTGTCATGTGTAGCCCGAAATTCCTGTAATTTTTACTGCAGCTTCGTGGCAATTTATGGAAATTTCCTGTAAAATTTGGTATGCATTGGATGAGTAGATTGGGAGATATGCAATATTAAGTGAAAATGTGCTGTTTTGGGCTAAAATTAGAACTAAGTGAATAAGCTGAATTAAGAGCTGAGATTTAAGAAGCTATGTGGATAGATTAAGAGATACTTATTGATTAAGAAAAGTTATAGAACCATTAACCACTTATACGCGATAATACGCGATCATGAAAACGATGAGTTCATTGATTAGAAATACTAGTTGGCATGGTTATGTGATTATGTGTTTATCCCGAATTTCATTGATGATAAATGACATAAGCATGCGTATGTGAAATGAATTGATTGTGCTTGAGTTGGAACTTGCTTATGTGAATTGCTTGTTTTGAAGAAGTTACGTATGAACGTGTTAAGCATGAATTATATGAATTAAGTATATCTTATGTATAAGTAATGGGAAGATAAGAAGAAAATAAGAAACATAAAGAACTAAAGAAGGGAGAAAGGATTGTGTATTGATCTAAGACCCCACAAATTAAAGAACCCTCTCGAAGCTATGGCCATAGAAGTGTCCGTCAACCCGAAGCCACGAATTATTTTGCTTCTACGAATTATTGACGGTATGCGTCCTTCGGGGAAGGGAGGCTGCCTCGAGGCCACGAATTATTTTGCCTCGAGGCCACGAATTTTATGCCTCCGTGAACCGAGCCTACGAATTATTTTGGCTCCAAGAACTGGGTCTTTAGAGCGGAACATAAATCTTCTGTCCATTCGAAACTAAGAAGACTTAAAGAATTACGATACGAAGAATCGAATGATCGTGCATGACGAACAAGAAAGAAAGAACTAATGATTTATGAAATGCACGATTGAACTCAAGAAGAAGAATAAGAAGAAGATCGAATCCTATTTTCGTAAGAAATGATTGCTATAAGAACTAAGCTATGATTTATGATGATTTACATGATGAATGATTCTATGACTTACTTGTGTAGAAATATGAATGAAGTATGTTTGATTGAATTCATGAGTAAGTGATGTCATTATGTTTCTCGGCAAGTTGGTAAGTTTAGAATCTCGCATGTCTTAAGTATGTATGATTTGAATCGCATGTCATGAATGAGTTATGAACTTACGTGTGTTTGTTAATGAATTAATGTGCAAAGTGAAACCCGGGGTTGGGTTTGGATTATTCACTGGGCTAGTGAGCTCATGACATCACCAACATTTCAGGTACGAAGTTAAGACCGGCGGGAGTTGCCTTTGGCTTTTGGAAATAGCGGACGAATAGGAGATGCCGGACTTACTGCATGTTTTTCTGTCTTTTGTTTGTAAAGATGTTGTAAAGACTGTTGTATCCGAACTTAAGTTTTACCTATGAATGTAAAATCCCTATGTGAATACTCCGAGCGTGTGGCTCGTTGAGTTGTGTTGTGTTTCTCCGAGCGTGTGGCTCGTTGAGTTTAAGATTGTATTTCGTGCGGGGTTAGGGCTTGAAGCCTATGGGTTTAGCCAGCTTACGGAGGAAACTCTGCCGAAATTTCCGAAAAACCTTTGAAAACCTAGAATTACGCTTCCGCCAATCCAAGAAAGGGTTATTAACCCCAAGTTGAGATCTTAAGCAGCCTTAGGGGTTCCTCCCGGGGAACCCTGGCATGTAATACTCCTAGGGTGGGTCTAGGGGTGTTACACTTTATTTATTATAGACTCGAAATTTGTTTTTACAAATTTTGGCACGCCCGATGGGACATCTCTGCCTCTCATCTCTTTCTCCAAACAAATCAGCACTCTACACCTTTGAAGAACACATGGCTCCTAAGAACGCCGTCGCTAAATCTTCAAAGAACAAAACTATTGGATCCACTTCTCAAGGATCCACCCACGCTAGAAATACATCTAGCGAGAATGATGACCGAAGTAAGAAAAGAGCTGGTGCCGCTTGTTGCTGTGAAGGAACCAAGCGTAGCTGCACCATTGCGGTTATGTCCAATTCAAAACCTTGACTCCAACTTTCTCAATGGAGTCGATCAAACTGTGTCACATGTTAGTGTGAAGGAGAGAATTGTTCCTATCTTCAACTCGAAGTAGACGATTCCTCGTGGGATGAATGAACTTCAAGCTCACACCAACCTTATCTTTATGTTTTTGGTGAAGAAGATGATGGTTATGCTAGTGGGGATTCCGCACCTCTGTCTCCCAAAGACTCGTTGTTCTCTTCATCCGAATCTGAATCCTCTAACACTGTCATCATGCTAGTAATGGTGATAGGAGTTATTAACATTGAAAAACAACTAAATGAGATGAAGGAAACACTAGCGAGCCTTTCTAAAGAGAGGGCGAGAAAAGGATGCGTAGATCAAGCTTCAAAGTGAGCAAATCGCTAGCTTGACAAAGAAGTTAGAGAAAAGTCATCCGAAGCCTCTAACAAAGGCTCGACAATGAAGGGTCCGATAAGGAGTCTAACCACGACGAACAATCGATGATGAACAGAAGGAGACACCATTACCTACAATGTCGGTTGAACAAATTCAGAACTTAATCGCAAAGGCGGTTAAGAATCAATTATGGGAAGGGTCTCGTAAGTCTCACCTGTACACGAAGCCCTATATTAAGAAGATCGACACCCTAAGAATGCCTCATGGTTATTAACCACCGAAGTTCTAACAATTCAACGGTAAAGGAAATCTTAAGCAACACATCGACACCCTAAGAATGCCTCATGGTTATTAACAGTCGAAGTTCCAACAATTCAATGGTAAAGGAAATCTTAAGCAACACATTTCACACTTCATCAAAATGTGCAGCAATGCTGGCACGAAGGAGATAGGTTGGTGAAGCGGTTCATTCAAACTCGAAGGGAATTGGTTTTGACTGGTACATGAACTTAGAGCTAAAATCCATCAACAGCTGAGAGCGAGATGGAATAAGAATTCGTTAACGGGATCTATAGCACTCAACACGTTGTTAGTATGATAGAGCTAACTAATGTAAGGCAATGGAAAAAGGAACTAGTTCTCGATTACATCAATCGCTGGAGAGCCCTCGGCTTCGAATGTAAGGATTAATTGTCTGAAGCATCTGCTGTAGAGATGTGTATTCAAGGCATGGAATGGGACTTTCTTTACATTCTACGGGTAAGCAAGCCAAGGACTTTCCAGGAATTGGTTACCAAGGCTCACGACATTAAAATGACGATATCAAGTCATTGCAATAAGTCTTCCTCTTCATACGAATCAAGGAAGGATCAAGGCGAGTACAAGAAGAGTACTAAGTCTTCAAAAATAAAGTCAATTTATATTTCCACATGAGAGTGGGTGCAAATTTATGGGAAGTTGAAGTCGAGCAAAAGAAGATCATATACTCTAAGGATGCCATGAAGAAGCATCCCACACCGAAGGAGCTTCAGGAGACGAAGTACCCATTCCTAGACTTAGAGTTGTCGGGAATGTTGGATGACTTGTTAGAGAATAAGGTGATTGAACTTCCTGAACCAAAGCGGCCGGAAGAAGGGAGAAAAACTTCGATCCAAAATACTGTCTATGCCATATGGGTTATTAGCCACCCTCTTGAGAAGTGTATCACACTCAAGGAGCGTATTATGTAGTTGGCCAAAGATGGGAATATCATATTGGATGTGGATAACATAGCCGAGACCAATTGAACCTCCATCCGACTAGAGAACCCTCCACTTTCATGACCATTCCAATCTTATCGAGAGGAAAGGTCTAATCGGGCTTAGTCTCCCAAAATGGAGTTGTTTACACTTTAATTTGGAAATGCGGAACTAGTGATCTTGCCATTAATGGTACAAGCACCGTATATGGAAGTCAATCCTACCGTAGCTATTCCGGATAAAGATAAAAAGATGGACCCTTGTCACTCGACGGAGGCCAAGGAGACAAAGTCATGTTCAGTCACCACTTGTCTATCACGAAAAAAACAAAGCGAAGGAAGAATCCTAGGTATACGAAGAACAAGAAAAAGTCAAAGGTAAGCAAGAAACAGGAAATCCAACATGTTGACTTACTTGAACAAGAGCCACTTGTTCCCATCACCTTCGAGGAGTTCTTCCTAACAATTTTCTTTAAGAAAGTCATGTTATAAACATGACTTCGTGTTTAGAGCTTGAAGATGAAGAAGAGGTGAAGGATAATGATGAGGAAGATGTCCAGCGATACTCGTAAGGTCCTCAATGTTCGATAAGTTGCAATCGTCTACCTCGGAAAGATGCCCTTCCGTGTTCACAAGAATAGGGGAGGCCAAAATCCCAAATCATCGATATTCTATAGAATGAAAGGAAGTGGACAATCAAGACCTCCGGTCTTCAATAGAATTAAGAAAGAGGAAGGTGTGTCTAAGCCATCGGCTCTTCAATAGAAAGACTCGATGTTCCATCGTCTTGGCGATACAAATGAAGTACAAAGTTCTATCCCTTCCCGCATAAAGCGTGTTACAACACTAGGTGTAAAGACATATGGCTCACTGAGAGTAAGAAGACGCACTTGTGGTCTCTACGGGGCAATGGGGTGACTCTAGTCCTAAAAGAGATGTGGAGCTATGAGAAGTAACTTCATCCAATCACATTACGGTTTTCGAACATGAAGATTCAGACCTAGAGATAAAGCTTAAGGAAACTCCTCAAACTCTTGAAGATGAAAATCACAAGCTTTGTCTAGCTAAGCTGGAAGCCTTTGATGAAAAACAAGGACTTTAGGCCTAACGAAGTTATAATGTTATCAAGCTCGCCTATCATGGGCATTCAACAAAGAAGTTCGACCGCACTTGTTTGAAGTAGGAGATTAGGTACTTGTAGTAAGAAGGGTGATCATCATGTCTCACAAGACTGGAAGCTAGTTCACTTCAAAGTGGGATGGTCCCTATAGGGTGCGGGAAGTCTACACAAATGGTGCCTACATGGTAGTCAACACCGAAGGAGTACGACTTGGTCCCACAAATGGAAAATTTTGAAGCTTTATTATCCTTGAACATTGTCGCTTGTAAGCTCCTAAGCAAGAGCCTAAACTTCTCATTCTTTCAAGTTGAAATTGAATGTACTACTCCCGACCTGCAAGAGTATAAACTATGAATGGCAAAAAAATTCAATAAAACTTATTCCTTTCAGTGTGAACTACGTTTCACTTGATCCTTTAGGGTATTGTATTCCCTTAAGGTACGTAGGAATCTTAAGAATAAACTTGAGCATAGCCGCATAAAAAAAAGTATGTTGGTATTTTTTGATTACTCGTAAACTTGAAATTAAGTTTGGGTTTACTGCAATACACTCAAAATCAATGCCAACATTGAATAATGTCAAATTTCAAAAGAAGAAGAGCGATAACGAGGTTGCAATAAAAAAACAAGTCTAAGATAAAAGCACCGAGTAAAGCTTATGCATCCAAAGTGCCTAAAAGTTCTTGGACATGTGTTTAGCCATTTCAACCCGAGGTATCTCTTCTACAGTAACTTGAGAGGTGACATCCAATGCAACAACTTCCTTTTTGAGAAAGGATATATCATCTTTGGCTTTCTTCGAGTGAAACTTAAGTTTCCATAAACAAGCCTTGTAACTTTTGCTCATTTACCTTGATTTGTTCAAGATCATCCTCAAGTAATTTCCTTCGAGTATGAGCTCGGGCAATTAAGGCAACTTCATCATCAAGTCGTTAAAAAAACCTAAAGACTTCCAAGTCAAACATTAAAGACTCCTAAGTCAATGAACTTACTATCATAAAAAAATTCTAAAAGACTTCCAAGTCAAACATTAAAGACTCCCAAGTTAAACTTGCAGACTCTCAAGTCATCAAAAAAATCTAGAGACTTCCAAGTCAATCATTAAAGGCTCCAAAGTCATTGAACTTGCAGACTCTCAAGTCATTAAAAAATTTCTAGAGACTTCCAAGTCAATCATTAAAGATCCCAAGTCATGGAACTTGTAGACTCTCAAATCATCAAAAAGAAAATTTTAGAGACTTCCAAGTCAATCACTCGAAGACTCTCAAGTCATTGTACTCACAAACTCTCAAGTCACTTTTATAGACTCATAAGTCATCAAAGTTGTTGACAACCAAATCACTTTTAGACTACTAGGTCATCAAATTATCAACTTCCCAAGTGTCAAATTGTCAAATTTAAAGACGTACATCATAGATTTTCAAGTCATCTAAGGTGCAGATTATCAAGTTATGCTTAAGACTTCTCAACCTAATTTTAAAACTTCGACATTAGATCTTGAATCACAAGTTAGGCTCGATGTTTGATTGAGATGCTTGGCCCTGATGTCTCTGCTTAGGACGTCTCGCTCTTATGTCTCCGAACCGGATGTCTCATTCTTATGTCTCCGAACCGGATGTTTCATTCTTATGTCTCCGAGACGGATGTCTTGCTTTGATATCTCCGAGTCGGATGGCTCGCTCCGATGTCTCCGAGTCGGGTGGCTCTGTAAACACCAAAAAAGTGTCATCCTTTGCTATGTTTTTTATTTGTTGGCCCGATGATGAAACCCCGAGTCTTGTTTGAGAATTTGGATCTCGGATAGTGATCAATTGGTGCGACATAAGCCAATAAACCAAAAAGAACCCCAAGCACCACATAAATAGCCTTTTGCCTCGAGTCGATCAAAAAATCCCCCTTTCTTTAGGACGATCCAAGAACCGGGCAAAGCCTTCAGAGACAACGGAGTCCAAGTGCCGCGTCACGGAAATTGCAGGCTCAAAACACTCGCGTTTTACTTCAGTCCAACCAGACAAGGAGTTAAAGATCTCAAGATGATGTTAGACGATGCATTTCATGATCACAAGCATCAAAGTGCTGCGTTTTGGCTCCAATACAGTCCACCCAAGATTAGGAGCAAGCATTCCACATCAAAAATGAAACCTACCAAAAATAAAAACCCGCCAAAAATGAAAACTCGTCAAAATGAAAACTTTCCATTTTTGGAAAGCTACAATGGCCGGTGCCTACCGTCCTAAAATAGTAAGTGGAACGCTGCGTTTTGCCACTGGAGACTCCCTTGGAAGCACGCTCGGGCACGAAACCCTAGGCATCCCTTGATGGCCGGCATCCACCATCCCGGTTCTATCTCGGTTTTATCTCTTCTATCCGGTTCAATCTCCGCAATATCCTGCCTGGTTTTTCTTTGTTGCTTTTGAAGGTTTGCTCGGGAGAGTCCGAGTCACCCTAGAGGGGGTGAATAGGGTGATAGGAAATTCTCTACGGAATCACACTCTTTTGCACGTAAGTAGAAAGGAAGATAGATTCCGAGTCTATTAACTGGGTCGAAAAGATTGGACTCGAAAGCAATCAATCGGAAAGAACAAGAGCGATGAAGGCCGTCCGAGTCTAGAATGAACTCGTAAAGGTAACACTTAGATTTTACGTGGAAACCCTCCTGGGGCAGAAAACCACGGACCGTGTCAATCCGGACACAAAGTCAAATCCACTATTTTGAGTCCACAAAATACCGTGAACCGATCGAACCCGAGTTGCTCCCTTAGACAACTCTATACAAGTTTTCCTAGACTCGAAATTCCCTTATCTGATCTAGTACTTCCTAGCTAAGATAACCCTTACAGCTAGGGACAACTAAGCTGAGTTAACCCTCACAGCTTAGTCAAGGGACCTTACAAGGAATGTAAGAAAGAGTTTGTAATCGAGTAAAAGACCTTACAACTCGTAAAGTAATGAATTACAGAGTGGGAGTTGTAGGTAGAAGATTGAAAGTGAATACAATGACTTTTCTCAAGTATGTGTATTAACAATAGATTCGGCCATCTTCGGGTCTTGTGAGGTGGCTTCAATTTATAGGTAACCAGGCAGAGTAGCCGTTATCTTCATCTCGCTTACCGAGAGTCTTCTTTGACCGTTGATAAAAGCTTTCCGAGTCACTCGGAAAGTATCCGTTACAATGTGAACGTTGGACAACGGTTTATCTCTCTTGGAAGTCCCAAAACCATTGGTAGTGTCTTGAAAGATAAGGTGGAAACCACCGTTAAGCTTAGCGTTTCAGTTTTCTAGATTTGGAAACAGACAACTTCGACACAATCTTCCGGGACTCGAAGTAGGGAAGGTGAAAAGCCATGTCTCGCTGGTGATTTGACGTTCAAGCCGGCTACTTTTGTGGTTTGAAAAAGGTGTATCCTCGAATGAATAACCTATAAAAGTAAATCAATTCTGGTTCTTAAAGTATAAAATACTTTGGTCCAAAGTTAGACACGAGATACTAAAATAATTATGATAATTAAGCAACCGATTATCCGAGTCGAAATGAAATGGAATTTTCCGAGTCCGATATATATGATACTCGAATTCCATCCGACTTAGTCTAAGCGATAGAACAAGTTCCATAAAGAATATCGAGTGAGATAACTTGATATAGACTAAGTGTGAAATAGACTAAAGATATTGACTCTAACGAGAATAGAGCTTGTAATCGGAAGTAAGATTCCGAGTGAGAGAAAGACGAAACACTAGTCTATTTAAACTGCGATAAATCTGAGTAAAGATGGACTCGGAGCAAAGAACCACTTTTCCGAGTCTCAAACAGATAAGCAAGAAATGTAATAAGTGAAAGCCGTATCACTCGGAAAAGATACTATTTTACTAAAAGACGTTTCTGCGAAACCGAGAATGCCTTGGAATCAAAACTCTAAAAGCATGGGATTGTTATACCCGACTCTTTTAGTGCAACTCGAAGTGCGTTGAGAAATGTGTGAGTCTTCAATCTCCCCTTTTTGATGAAAGGCATTCCATACTTAAACAGAAATTTTGTTAGAGAAAAATGATTCTAAGTGGTTTGCGCATGAGTAAGACATACTCAATAGTTCGGAGCAAGAAGTATATAGTCGAGCACAAGGTAAAGATACTTAGCAATGAAATAATGTAAGCTCGAAACATTTTAAACATGGAAATTATTATGTAAGAGAAAGCATTACTTCATTGATCTTAATAGAAATTACAAGAGTTAACAAAAAACGAAAACTCCCCTAAACAAGATAACAAATTTTCGACTCTATTTCTCCCCCTTGCCTTTCAGAAAAAAAAAAATTAACGAAAGAAGGGAGAAAAGAACAAGTAATACAAATTAGTTGTCCGGACAAAACATAAAAAAATGAGAAAGAGGAAAATTAGGGGACACCGAGGGAATGTGACTCAGTGCATGGTCCTACGAGGGAGGGGGATTTCGAGTGGAGGCCGAGGTTCGCCGGTGCCGATATGATCTTCACGATGTGCTTGAGCGCGGCGAGGGAGAACCAGGATAATCGTCGGGGCTCGGCTCCGAGTGGCCGACTCGGAGAAAGTGGATCGAGGGGTTCTTCCCTTGGGACCTCGGTGGCTGGAGGGGCTGCTCTGTTTGACCCGCCGGAGAGGCTAGGTCGTCCGACCCACCCGGATCGCTGTCCGAGCCGAGTCATGACTATTTGAGCTTGGGAGTAGTCGACCCTCGGCAGTTGCCACGGCCTCTTCTTCCCTTTGTCCGGAAGGGCCTGCCTCAGCCCGCAGTTCCTCAAGCATCTTCTGCCGCATCTGCAGCTTCTTCCTCTTCTTCCTCATCCCCGCTGTCCGAGGAGGTCGGACTCGAGCTCAAAGACGCTTCGCACGCGTCCGAGTCATCCCGGTCCTGAGCCGCCTGGACCATCTCTCTCCGAGGAGCTCGACCAGCTCCTTCGCTCCTTGACCAGCTCCCTCATCTCAAGAACTAGAGACTCGCTGCTCTCGGATTTGGGATTGACCAGTCTTTTGGTTTATGGTCGGACCTTGGAGGACAGATTTGAAAGCTCCGAGCATGTCGCTGAATTCGGAAGACACGGAGCTGATCTTGTCCATGAAAGCGAGGGACAAGAGGGCAGAGAGAGATTTGGAGGCACCTGAAGTGGAGGCACCACCAGGTGTAGAGGGAAGAGGGAGCGGGGTTGATTCGAACGGTAATGTTACGAACCCTAGAGGTTAGAACATTTTCGGAGTAGATGAGGTGAGCATAGAACTCGAAATGAGTTCGGGATAGATGAACTTGCTGAAACATAGGAAGTGGTATACTCCGGTGGTTTGTATGTTGGACAACCAAGAAAATCTGGTTGTTGGAAAGAATTTGTCATCCAGCGCAAGGTCTCTGGGTGACAACGAGTTTGGAAGGGATTGAGCTTTACGGCTTATTGGTGCGAGGCTTTTTGGAAGAGGGAGAAACCTGGAAGTCGGGATGGTTTCCTCTTTTAGGCATAGTGAGAGAAGGAGAGAAAAGATGAAACTTTTCGAATAGGAGAGAGAAGGAGGTGTAGAAGAGAAGAAAATGAAAATGTAGAAGAAAGAGATGAGAGCAGATTGTAACTTACAAGAGAGAGAGAGAGAGCTTCTTCGATGCTTGCAGACGATCAAGAGTGATCTGTTCACATAGTAATCTTCCACGAGAAGTTTCTTTTGAGAGAGATAGAGTTTAGAATGCCGAGATGAAGATGGATAGACGTTATTTATAGAAAATAAGCGCGCCGTCAACTATCCGTTAAGTATAACTCCGTTCGACTCGGCTTGTCCATCAGTCACCAAAGACCGGTGTGACGGTTCTCTTCAACGGTTGAGATACCAGTGGTTAGAAATCCACGGCTAAGATCCGATCGCAGCGATCGAGAGAGAGAGAGAGAAAAGATTTTAAAAATATAATCCGAAACTCTCCACTGTTCTAGAGATAGTTTCAGAAAATTTGACGTCCAAGTTTTTCTACGTCCGAGTTTGACTCGAAAGGTTTTGAGTGACTCGAAACACGAAATAACTATCAGCCCAGTATCATTGAATCAACCGAACTAATTGTTATTAACAGAGAAAGCACATAGCACAGAATTATGCAACAAAGGTAGTACGGAATTAAGCATTTAACATACCAAGCTCATTTCGAATAAAACAAAGCTGGTCTTCACCAAGAGGCTTAGTAAAGATATCAGCTAATTGAAGATTAGTAGGAATGAACTCAAGTGCAACATCACCCTTTTCGAGTGATCGCGTAAGAAGTGATACCCGACCTCAATATGCTTTGTTTTTGAGTGCTCGGACAGGATTCTTGGTGATACTGATTGCGCTTTGGTTGTCACACTTGATTGGAACTGAGTTGAGAAATAGTCCAAGATCCTTCAAGTGTTGTTTTATCCAAAGAATCCGAGCGCAACAAGCTCCGGCGGCAATATATTCAGCCTCCGCGATCGATAGAGCTACCGAGTTACGCTTCTTTGAGTGCCAAGATATTAGGGATTGACCCAGAAATTGGCAAGCTCCGGATGTGCTCTTTCGATCAACTTTGTATCCTACGTAGTCTGCGTCCGAGTACCCGGTCGAGTCGGTTACGAGTCTCCGGAATACCATATACCTAAATTACGAGTACACTGTAAGATATCCAAATATTCTCTTCACCGCTGTGAGATGTGATTCTTTTGGATTAGCTTGAAATCTTGCGCACAAACAAACACTTAACATTATATTTGGCCTGCTTGAAGTAAGATATAGCAAAGATCTAATCATACCTCAATAGAGTTTCGATCTATTGCTTTACCTTTGTCATCTAAGTCAAGCTTTATACTCGTTGCTCATAGGAGTTGATGCGTGCTTTGCATCTTGAAGTTTGTATTTCTTCAACAGTTCCTTGGTGTACTTTGATTGATGAACAAAGATTCCATCTTTGTCTTGTTTGATTTGCAACCCAAGGAAGAAATTGAGTTCTCCCATCATACTCATTTGGAATTCTTGACTCATCAACTCGGAAAATTCTCGGCACTGAAATTCATTAGTAGCACCGAAAATAATATCATCAACATAGATTTGAACAATAAGGAAATCTTTCCCTTTGGTCTTTATGAAGAGAGTCTTGTCGATCTGACCTCTTTTAAAATCATTTTGAACCAAGAAGCTACTCGGTCTTTCATACCAACCTCGAGGTGCTTGCTTAAGACCATAGAGAGCCTTTTGAAGTTTGAAAACATGATTTGGAAATTCCGAGTTTTTAAAACCAGGAGGCTGCTCGACATAAACTTCTTCTTCAATAAAACCATTGAGAAAAGCACACTTAACATCCATTTGATATAATTTAATATGCATGCTTGGATGCAAATGCCAATAGTATTCTAATGGCCTCAATTCAGCTACTTGGTGCAAAGGTTTCCCCACAATCAATTCCTTCTTCTTGATTATATCCCTGAGCCACAAGTCTAGCCTTGTTTCGACTACCACTCCACCCTCATCCAGTTTGTTTTTGAAAACCCATTTGGTTCCTATAGCTGGGTGGTCGGAAGGTCGGTTGTTCGAGTCCGAGACTTGGTTTCTCTTGAATTGATTAAGTTCTTCTTGCATGGCCTCTACCCATTCAGGTTCATTAAGGGCCTCTAGTGCATTTTTGGGTTCGAGTTAATGAAATGAATGCGGTGAATGCACATAGATTGTGTAAAGAGGAACAAGTTCTTACCCTACTTGTTGATATCGAAATGATGTTTTCTTGGTGATGACTGGAAGTAAATTTGAATGCTTTACCAGTTCTTTGATTCACTAGGTTTGTGGACTAAGCTGCTTCATCTTCGAAGCTTGTTACGAGTGATTAACTTGTTCGTTACGAGCGAACTCTTGAGCTGTCTCATTACGAGTTTCCTCGTTCTAATTGACTTCATTACGAGCAGGTTGGGTCTGAGTCTTTGTAGGCTCAACTTCGTCATCATCCTTTA
This sequence comes from Talinum fruticosum, assembly GCA_021018815.1. Lineage (NCBI taxonomy): Eukaryota > Viridiplantae > Streptophyta > Magnoliopsida > Caryophyllales > Talinaceae > Talinum > Talinum fruticosum. Next base: position 6,330,401 of record JAITYX010000010.1, on the reverse strand, counting down.
TGAGCTTCGGTTCGAGTATGAAGACTCACTTGGCTTCTCCTGTTCGAGCTCATCAAATACTACGTGGATGCTTTCTTCCACATTGTTAGTTTGATTATTGAAGATGCGATAAGCTTTGCTATGAGAGGAGTAACCTAGAAAAATACCTTCGTCGACCGAGCATCAAACTTGGTCGGATTATCCTTACCATTGTTGTGAACGAAGCACTTACATCCGAATGGTCCGAAATAGGAGATATTTGGCTTCTTCCCTTTGTAGAGCTCATAAGGTGTTTTCTTCAGAATGGGTCCGATGAGGCATCTATTTAGAGTGTAGTTGGATGTGTTCACTTGCCTCCGCCCAGAAATAGTAAGGCAAGTTGTGTTCAATCATCATCGTCCTTGCTATTTCTTCAAGGGTTCTGTTCTTTCTCTCTACTACTCCATTCTGTTGAGGAGTTCAGGTGCTGAGAAGTTGTGAGAGATTCCATTTTTGTCACAAAACTCGAGAATTCTAAGTAATCGAACTCCCTTCCATGGTCGGTTCGAATCCTCCGGATCCGAGTGCGAGACTCAGCTTGAATTTTTCTACAGAGCTTGCTGAACTCCTTGAAAGCTTCATTTTTGTGCTTAAGAAAACACACCCAGGTAAACCGTGAAAAATCATCAATAATTACAAGTATGTACGATTTACCTCAGAGACTCTTCACGGGGATTTCACCACATAAGTCCATATGCGATAATTCAAGTACTTTGGATGTGGAAGCTGTCTTCGAGAGATTTGAATGAAGATCGACTTGTTTCCCTCTGGTGCATGCTTCACATACTTTGTCTTTCTCAAAAGCACGGTTGGGTAAACCCATAACTAAACCATTAGAAGCCAATTTCTTGATAGTATGCATGCTAATATGACCTAATCTACGATGCCAAGTCCAAGAATCATCATGGAGAGATGCTTTTAAACAAGATAAGTTCGACTTGGGTCGAAAGAGGGATGATATATGTATTACCCGATCTCTTACCCGAAAGCTTGATCTCTTTGGTAGAACCATCAAAAATAGTGCAATTGGTCCGAGTGAATCTTACCTCTTGACCTTTGTCACATAGTTGAGAGATGCTTGAGCAGATTATATTTCAATCCCTTGACAAGATAGACTGGACTGACCACATTGCTTCCTTTTCCAATCTTGCCAATCCCCACGATCTTGCCCTTACTATCATCTCCAAATGTGAATTTTCCTTCTTTATGTCTGTTCAACTTAGAAAAGAGTCCTGCATCTCTGACATATGGCGCGAACATCCACTTGTCAAGGTACCAGTGTCCTTTTGATCTCTTCGAGTGACCTGCAAAACAAAGAGAATCTAACCCTTCTCACTTCCTCTAACGAACCCAGTAACATTCTTTACTTGTGGTTCTTTTGTGAGGAAGAAGGTGTTTTAGAACCCATATTTGAATGACTTTGGGTCTTGTCCGATTCTAAGTCTTCCTCTCGGAGAAGCGAGTACTGTGTCTCTTTCTTTTTGAAAACCTTTCCTTTTGAAACAGAAGAGTATGGTTTCTTTTTGTAAATAGATCTGGGCTTAGTCCTTCTTTCATTTCGGTAAATGGGACCATGCTCGGCTTTCACGAACTTCACGGTTACGGAGTCATTTTTAAACGGTTACGAGTAGGAATTTGATTCCTCTTCTCCGTTGAAACCAAGACCTTCTTTTTGAAAGGAGACACATTGTGATCCTAAGAGCATGTCAAGGTTTTTCTAACCTTGAGTAAATTTTAAAATCGGATCTTGAGACTCGGTGAGCTTCTATTTTAGTTGCTCATTTTCTTTCTGAGTAACTCGGACTCAATCTTATTAGCTTGAGCACTAGTCTTAAGTTCTCCGAGTGTGAGTCTCAATTTTTCCAATTCATTTTTCAAAGAATTGCTCTTAGATGAAATTGACTCGAGTTGTTTTTGAAATGAGAAGAATCGAATTGGACTTTTCTTCCAAAGTAAAAATGTATTTAGCTAAATCAACTTTGGAGAATTTGAGGAAGTAATTTATTACCTCTTGAGGATCGGTTTCCTCATTCTCTCGAGTCCGAGTCCGACTCTCATTCTCCTTCGATTCGGAGATTGCCATCGGACACTTTGAGTTATCCGAGTCCTCGTCATCTTCGATGAGTCCTCATCGCTCCATGTTGCCATCATGGCCTTCTTCTTCTTCCTGTCCCTTTTCCGTTTTGGACAGTCTTTGACTATGTGGTCTTTCGTTGCCACATTCAAAACATCCAGAATTCTTAGATAAGGATAACTTTGAAGAAGAAGAAAACTTACCTTTTCTATCTCTCTTATCTTTCTTGTAGAATTCTTCTTTTAGCCTTTTGTCCCATCTTTTGTGCTTCATCATTCTCTTGAAGCCTCTTGCAATGAGTGCCATGGGATCGTCTTCCGAGTCGGAAGAGCTCAGATTTGCTTCCTTGGATTCCGAGGCTTTAAGTACAATGTTCTTTTTGGTACTACCCTCGGCATCCTCCTCCTCTAGATGGATTTCATGCGTTAGAAGCTTTCTAATGAGCTCGTTTGGCTTTAAGAGTGAGAGGTTCCGAGCTTCCTCTATGGCGGTCACTTTGGGACCCCATTTTTTCTTGGGTAGGCTTCGAGAATTTTCCGGCACATTTCTTCGTGGGAGATCTTCTTTCCAGTGATTTGAGATTGTTTGTAATCTCGATAAACCGAATGAACATCCGAGTAATGTTCTCCTCTGGCTCCATCTTGAAAAGCTCATATTTGTGAAGATATTGACTTATCTTTGCTTGTCTGACCTGGCTTGTGCCTTCATAAGTGTTGACAAGGGTGTCCCACACTTCTTTTGCTGAATCATAGGCGGACACTCGATTGTATTCTTCGAGCTTATGGCGCACATAAGGATGTTCATGGCTTTGAAATTCTTTCGAACTTCTCTGCTCTGCTGGTGTGAACTCGGCCTTTGTCTTGGGAAGAATTCTGAATTCATCTGTCTTTGTTGGAATGTAGTTTCCTTGTTGTATGATTTCCCATACCTCTTCATCATGATCCATGAGGAAACATTCCATAAGCTTCTTCCGAGTGCCCAAAGTTTGAACCTTTGAATTTTGGAGGCCTGTTGGAAGATCTTCCTTCGTCGAACTCTCCGGTGTTACGAGCCATTTGATCTTTAAACCTTTGGATTGTTAGATCCTTTACGAAAGGCTAGGCTCGATACCAATTGAAGGTTTGCTCGGGAGAGTCCGAGTCACCCTAGAGGGGGTGAATAGGGTGATAGGAAATTCTCTGCGGAATCACACTCTTTTGCACGAAGTAGAAAGGAAGATAGATTCGAGTCTATTAACCGGGTCGAAAAGATTGGACTCGGAAAGCAATCAATCGGAAAGAACAAGAGCGAGTAAGGCTGTCCGAGTCTAGAATGAACTCGGAAAGGTAACACTTAGATTTTACGTGGAAACCCTCCTGGGGCAGAAAACCACGGACCGTGTCAATCCGGACACAAAGTCAAATCCACTATTTTGAGTCCACAAAATACCGTGAGCTGAGCGAACCCGAGTTGCTCCCTTAGACAACTCTATACAAGTTTTCCTAGACTCGAAATTCCCTTATCCGATCTAGTACTTCCTAGCTAAGATAACCCTTACAGCTAGGGACAACTAAGCTGAGTTAACCCTCACAGCTTAGTCAAGGGACCTTACAAGGAATGTAAGAAAGAGTTTGTAATCGAGTAAAAGACCTTACAACTCGGAAAGTAATGAATTACAGAGTGGGAGTTGTAGGTAGAAGATTGAAAGTGAATACAATGACTTTTCTCAAGTATGTGTATTAACAATAGATTCGGCCATCTTCGGGTCTTGTGAGGTGGCTTCAATTTATAGGTAACCGGGCGAGTAGCCGTTATCTTCATCTCGCTTACCGAGAGTCTTCTTTGATCTGTTGATAAAAGCTTTCGAGTCACTCGGAAAGTATCCGTTACAATGTGAACGTTGGACAACGGTTTATCTCTCTTGGAAGTCCCAAAACCATTGGTAGTGTCTTCAAAGATAAGGTGGAAACCACCGTTAAGCTTGACGTTTCGGTTTTCCGATTTGGAAACGGACAACTTCGACACAATCTTCGGGACTGAAGCGGGGAAGGTGAAAAGCCATGTCTGCTGGTGATTTGACGTTCGAAGCCGGCTACTTTTGTGGTTTGAAAAAGGTGTATCCTCGAATGAATAACCTACAAAAGTAAATCAATTCTGGTTCTTAAAGTATAAAATACTTTGGTCCAAAGTTAGACACGAGATACTAAAATAATTATGATAATTAAGCAACCGATTATCCGAGTCGAAATGAAATGGAATTTTCTGAGTCCGATATACATGATACTCAAAATTCCATCCGACTTAGTCTAAGCGATAGAACAAGTTCCATAAAGAATATCGAGTGAGATAACTTGATATAGACTAAGTGTGAAACAGGACTAAAGATATTGACTCTAACGAGAATAGAGCTTGTAATCGGAAGTAAGATTCTGAGTGAGAGAAAGACGAAACACTAGTCTATTTAAACTGCGATAAATCTGAGTAAAGATGGACTCGGAGCAAAGAACCACTTTTACGAGTCTCAAACAGATAAGCAATAAATATAATAAGTGAAAGCCGTATCACTCGGAAAAGATACTATTTTACTAAAAGACGTTTCGCGAAACCGAGAATGCCTTGGAATCAAAACTCTAAAAGCATGGGATTGTTATACCGACTCGTTTAGTGCAGCTCGAAGTGCGTTGAGAAATGTCCGAGTCTTCACTTTTGGACAGCTAGCCGAGCTAACCCTAGGTCACTTCCTTGACCTAACCTCTCCCTATACATAGAGAGCCTTGGCTCTTATTTCTACATGGCTTCTCGCCTTAGCATCACGCTGCTTGAAACATGCTTAAGAGCTACTGAATATTCTCTTTGGTATTTTGATCTCTTGGTCCCTTTTTGGCTTATTTATTCTCTACTTCTATCATACTCCCTACATCTGATCCCTAAGCTACATCGAGTCACACATCCGCCTACCCATCTCTACAAAATACTCATAAAAGCCCCTTCAAATCACCACCTTTGGATCAAGAGATCCAAATTCGAGATCCGAGATAAGTAGATGGGATAACTCGAGGGCACGGATACAATCCCGACAATGATTTATTATTTATTTTTATGCTTTCTTTATCGCTTTTTGTATTTTGGATTCAAGATGTATCGCTTTTAATTCCTTCCCGCCCGATGTAATAGTTTAGGTTTTTGCTTTCTTTTCCTTTTTGCTTTCGCTTTCGGTTTTGCCTTTACCGCTTTCCTTTGCTTTCGCTTTTATCGCTTTCCTTAATTATGTCTTGGTTGCCTTAATTTCACTTCACATGTTGTTGTCTCGCTTGTGTTTTACATCATTTTAAATTAACTACTTGAACTAGTAATGGTCATCTTCGAGACGGGTGGAACGGAATGGTTTATCCCTACGTTTTGTACCCTCACCCCGACTCCGATTCTCGGTTCAAAGACCAATGGAGTCATTTCTAGCCTCTTCTTGTCATAGTTTTCCCACACTAAGATTGGAAAAGCAAATATTTACTTTTGTTTTTGTTAGTTTTTCTTTCCTAAAAACTAACTCGCGATTGCTCGTTTGCTTTATTTCTATTGCATTGCATCTCGGTTTTTCTCACTTGCAGGTTAAAAGAAAAAAGGGATTCCGGATTTGCCAACTAGGCCGAAACCGAGGCTGAATTACTTCAGCCACGGCTACTAGCCGACACTACTCACTATATGACATTGGCTCTGGCTGGCGCCGGAAAGCCCGTGGGCGAGTCTTCAATCCAGATTGGTGTTTTCACACCGATCCGGCCCTAAAGCCTCACGAGTAGATTTGAAAGCCTAATTTATGTATTTTGTTCGGTTAAGAAATAACATCCCTGGACTTCTTAAAATAATTACTAAAATAAAATAATTAATAAAGCTGTCATTCAAACTTTGCCTAAATAAGATTTAATAAAAGGTTCATCCCCACATTCCAAAATCGGCTTCCTAAAACTATCTTAAAAATCTTTAAAAAAGAGACCCAACACAAGTGGGGAAGCTCGGCTGGCCCCGGCCAGCCGTGGTTCCTACAATGTAGACTCCATTGGGGATAAATCATTTATTAAGAGGGTGAAACTTAAAAATTTTCGCAGTGAGTTTTAATGATGTGCTTACATTGGACATCTTGCAATTAGCAAGCTTTGAATTAGTTTAAATATTGTTTTGGACCACTAGGAAAAATTTCTTGTACATCTTGTTTACCCTTTCCGGAGAGAGGCTCCCGCTGGTTCCTTTAGGCGGGCCCAACCGGGCTTGATTGCACGAGGAAACTTTACCTCCTCCCTCGTAGCACACACTCTTGGGCTAAAATTTTTGGTTCACCGAGAGGCGCTGAGAATTCTGGTTGGTATCCTTATCCGTGCAACCCATGGGGGACCAAATTCTCGGACTACATGTCACCATGTATCCAACCTTTTGAACTCTTTTGCCATAGAACTTTTAGACCTTTTAGGTGGTCTCCCTCCTCATTTCATGCTTGGATGAGTATGTGCGTTTTAGATTTAATCTTTTTTTGTGAGCCTTTAGGGATAGGTGACGAGCGCTGAATAATCCTTGCATGGGCGTAAAAATAAAAATCAAAATAAAACTTTGAGTCGGTCCAATTTGTGCATTTTAACCAAAAATTCCAAAATTAGATTCCCTTTTAGGTCGGTCCATTCATTCTATATTTGCATTTCTTTTTTACATTTATCAAAAGTCAAAATCATCTCAAAATAGGTCAGTCGATATTTGTATTTCTTTTTTGCATTTAGTCGAATTCAAATCATCTCAAAATAGGTGAGTCCATATTTGTAGTTCTTTTTGCATTTAGCCAAAGTCAAATCATCTAAAAATAGGTGAGTCCATATTTGCATTTCCTTTTGCATTTAGCCAAAGTCAAATCATCTAAAAATAGGTGAGTCCATATTTGCATTTCCTTTTGCATTTAGCCAAAGTCAAATCATCTCAAAATAGGTGAGTCCCATTTTTGCATTAGCCAAATAAATTTCATCTCAATTAAGGTGAGTTCGCATTTCATTTTTGCATTAGCCAAATTAAACTTCATCTTAATTAAGGTGAGTCCATATTTACATTTTATTTTTAACATTAGCCAAATTAAAATCCATCCCAAGTAAGGTGAGTCCGTTCATTTCATTTTACATTAGCCCAATTCAAAAATCTTCTCAAGTAGATGAACCCAATCTTGCATTTCATTCTTGCATCTAGACAAAAGTCAAAGTCATTTCAAAATAGTTGAGTCCATATTTGCATTCCTTTTTACATTATCCAAATTAAATTAATCTCTAATTAGGAGAGTCTTTCATTTGCATTAGCCAAACAAAAATTCATCTCAGATTAGGAGAGTCTACTTTGCATTTTCATTTCTCATTTAGTTAAAACAAATTCATCTTCCATTAGGATCAATCATCTATGCATTTCGGTTCCGCACTAGCCAAATCATAGAATCATCCCGGATTAAGTCATGCTCATCATTACATACATTTCATTCCATTTGTTTATGTGCCACCAAATAAAAGAGCATATCATTTTCTTAGGATCGAGTCGTTCCTTGGGTTAAGCACTCAAGCCCTATCTCCCTAGAAGTTCTTCCACGAGCCAATCCCGAGCATATTCTTTTGGGATACAGGATAAGGAAATCCTATGCAAGTCGGGAACCCTAGCACGAAGCGTCTAGGAAGTATGAAATCTACTTCAACACCGATACTGATCAACACCGAGACGTCCCGTATTAGCATGTGCCACATTAGTACGTCCCACACCTTTACTAGTAATACTGGTGCGTCATCCATTACCCAAACCTAAACCTAATCTTGAACCCAATTTCCAATTTCCAATTCCCATTTCTAATTTCCCAAATCCAAAATCGCTTCTTTAGGCTCTACTTTGGGGAGTGGGGGCTAAAGTGTACTTTTTATGTTTGTCTTTTTGAACTTTTTGAATATCTTAATAAAAGAATGCATTTGTTCTTAGAATATAGTCTTGCATTCATCTCCTTTGCATGAGTCAAACTCCTGAAAATACAAAACTTAACAACAAAGCACCCTACAAGGAATTATTCAATCAAACGAGCATCAAGCATCGGATCAGCATTAGGAAGGTCACCAGCACCAGCACCGCCACCTTCAAAGTGATTCCGTCGAAGCTAGTCTCCAACATTCAAGAAGGTCTAGACATAAGAACCCAAGAAGAACGTGGGGGCTCAAGATTTAAAGGGTTATACAACCACAACAACTCCAAGAATACTAGGGAAAGACACCAATCATTTTCCTTACAAAGGAGCTATTAGCACACAAATTAAAAGCTCAAATTTCGAATGAGGCACATCACCTCATGGACCATCATACTTTCAAGCAAGCATACTTTAGGCCCCACGTTCTTCTTGGGTTCTTGTGTCTAGCCCTTCTTGAATGTTGGTCAAGGTTTATACACAACTCATTTGAGCTTCAAGCCCAATAGTGGTTAAGGTTTAGAAACTTCAATCAAGCTTCGTGCTCAACAGCAGTCAAGGTTCATACACAATTTAGTCGACCTTCAAGCCCAGCGAGTGGTCAAGGTTCAAACATTCCTCCGTCGAGCTTCGGGCCCAACAGCGGTCAAGGTTTAGACACCACACCAAGACTTGAGGACATCCATGGCCAAGTCATGGATCCTCATTTGAAATATGATCCGGTTACAAATCATCTTCAAGTAACGATTGAAACTATTTACATTCGATTATTAGCTAACCGCCATTCAAATTTTGCCTAAATTAGATTTAATAAAATTCAAAAATCTTAATAAAAGGTTCATCCCCACATTCCAAAATCGACTTTCTAAAACTATCTTAAAAATCAATCTTTAAAAAAGAGACTCGACACAAGTGGGGAAGCTCAGCGGGTTCCGGCCGCCGTGGTTCCTACTGAGCTCACTCGATGTCCCTAAGTCGGGTGGCTCGTTCGATGTCTCCGAGTTGATGATTCACTTTGATGTCTTTGAGTCGGATGGTTAGCTTTGATATCTCCGAGTCGAATGGTTGGCTTTGATATCTCCGAGTTGGATGGCTCCTCGCTTAGATGTCTCTAAGTCGGATGGCCCACTCGCTCCGGTGTCTTCGAGTCGGATGTCACACTCGATGTCTTTCATTCGGGTGGCTCACTCTAATGTCTCCGAGTCGGGTGGCTTACTCCGATGTCTCCGATTCGATGGGTAGCTCTAATTTCTTTGAGTTAGATGGCCCGCTCGCTCCGGTGTCTTTGAGTCGGGTGATACACTTTTATGTCTCCGAGTCGGGTGGCTCACTCGATATCTCTAAGTTAGGCGGCTTGTTATGAGTCTCCGAGTCGGTGACTCACTTTGATGTCTCTAAGTTGGATGGTTGGCTTTGATATCTTTGAGTCGGATGGCTCGCTCGCTCGGATGTCTCGAGTCGGACGACCCTCTCCGAAATCTTTGAGTCGGATAGCCCGCTCGCTCCGATGTGTCCGAGTTAGGTGGCTCACTTTGATGTCTCCGAGTCTAGTGGCTCACTCCGATGTCTCCGAGTCGGGTGGCTTACTCTAGTGTCTCTAAGTTTGATGACTCGTTATGAGACTATGAGTCGAATAACTCGCTCCGATGTCTCCGACTCGGATAAGTCGGATGACTCATTCTAAGACTCCGAGTCAAATAACTCACTCTAATATCTTTGAGTCATATAAGTCGGATGGCTCGTTCCGAGACTCCGAGTCGAATAACTCGCTCCGATGTCTCTAATTCGGATGAGTCGAATGGCTCGCTCCGATGTCTTTGAGTCAAGTGTTGATGTGAATGATAGACTCGTATAGTGCGGGAAGGTTTACTAGAAGAAAATTAATAGTCCAACTTCGGAAAAAAGGAAAATAATAGAATTTCACGTGAACGTTTGTCACCAACTTAGTAAGCTTTTGGCAATTTACACTATTGTGAGATCCATCAAAATTAGTCAACTTTTGGCAAATTACACTAAGGTGTTGTTCTGCCCTAAATTGAGGCACTAATCGAGATTTAATTAGAGAAAGAACTAACTAACATTAGTCATGTCAGCGAGCAGCATTTAAGGGTAATTTGTACAAATTTATGTCAAAACATTCGGACGTTCAAGCAGAATAGTGCACAACCAACTTCAATAAAAAAGGGGCTTTATGTTAAAAATGGGGCATGATATATATATATATATAATGTCCAGATCAAATGCTCGAAGCAAGCCGACGGTTCCTATTATCAATGAGCAAGTCTTTATAAACAAACCAATATCAATTTCAAGAGACTGCCAAATCTGAATTTTCAAAGCCATATTTTTAGCAAAGTAACATAGGAGCAGAACGAGTACATGGCCAACTAAAAAAAGGGCTTTATGACTTAACAAAACAGAGCCACGACATCGAATTACACAACAAAAAAGAAGGCCATTATAATTGAAGAAAGAGTCATTATCCTCAATTTCATTATGAAATCAATGCACAACAAAAGAAAAGAACGACCAAAACAGAGAGGAAAAAAAGGGGTCTAACAATTCTTCTACCATTGTCCACTTAACAAAGCAAAACAGAGAAAAAAAAAAACATGGCTTAATAAGAAGAGTTCACCATAGGGGTCCTCTTTGCATTAGAACAATGACCTTATCACCTTAGAGAGGGAAGATGTTGTTCCGGATGACTGGAAGCCTCCGAGGTTAGCGGGGAAAGTCAAGCCTTACCAAATTAAAACGCAAGTCAAAGGATAGATTTCTTCCAGCAAGTAGGCTCGTAGCCTAAACGCAAGGTGGAGAGCTTTTGCAGGGAAACTTGCAAGTATAGTTTGGGGGAGGCGGGCGAAGTGGGCTAGCGAATGAGTCCACTAGCTGTCTTTGAACCTACTTCGGCTGAAACAGGCCATTGCTACAAAATGGAGTGATCCTTTTGGATCTCTTACTCGTCCCACCTCATTGGGGTTTTTTCACCGAACTGCTAATTCTCCGGATTAAAAAAAGAGAGAAAAGCCATGACAAACAAAGAAAGTCTGTTATGGCCGGATTGCATCGGTTGGCTTCGGATCAAAAAACAAAAACACAACAAAAAAAAAAAGTGGTTCCAGAAAAAAGAGGCTCCATTGTTGAGGGCAAGATCTAGATGAAGGACAAGTGAAAAAGAAAATCTGCTTCCTTCAACCTTCAAAAATTAGAGACAAAAATTCAATCAACGAGAATAAAGAAAGAAGAAGAACTTGTAGAATTCGAAAATCGGGCACAAGACTTCAAACAAAAGTAAAGAAAAACAGGGGAAGAAGGAGAGTAAGCTGTAAGAATGAACATATCACTTTGAGTTTCACATTCCCAGTGAATTATAAACACTTAACTTTAATCATCTTTTGGAGATAAATAAAAGAGATAAAGAAAAATCATCGGAAAATCGGAGACCTCCACAACTTACTTTGAAGATAAGTGTGTAAGAATCCAAATCCAACATGGATTCAACTCGGTTTCCCCAAGCACAAGTAGAATTACAAGAGTCTAAATTTAAATGGGACTGTCATACATCCCACGAGCCTCCGACTTTATTTAATTTAGAGTTTAAAACTAAATCGGAGGTCAATTCCTAACCGAAGTTCGGATCCGAACAAATCTAAGTGTGAAACTTCATCCGGGCATGCCCGATGAAACGAAACCAATGTCAAGAGGGAGTGAAAAACAAAAATGAAATAAAATTTCTCCAGGCAGGCTTGATTTTAATAAGCCCATTTTACATGTGCTTTTACCTTAATTCATGCTTATTATTATGTTTCTCTCTCCCATTGCTACTAAATTTTGCAAATTTGTCCGGATAACCATGGTCATTGAAAAATTTTAATCTTGCCTATTAAATGGAAAATAAGGGGATCTCGTAAATTATAACTAAACAAGTCAAAATATCTGATCTAGGTAATTTCGGTGTCAATCATCTTTTAAATATTCGAGATCCAACCGCTCCAAACACTCAAAAATTCGTGCACGTAACTAACTCTCGAAGGGGGCATTTGTAGGAGCCAAAAATTTGTAGCCAATTACATGCCGCCACGTGGAAAATCAAATTATTTTTTATTCCACCTATTGCAAATTTCCACGTGCCAAAAGTGGCTTCGGAAGGTGTTTAAAATTAAAATCGAAAGAAATTAAATTTCGACCAATTGGAAGCTGCCATGTGTCACTGATGATGCGGTAAATAGTAAATATTTCTTTTAAGAAATAATTACTAAATTATAGGCTTAGGCCCAAAATTCCACTCAAACCCTAACTCTAAAAAAGTTATAAATAGAGGTCCTCCCTCATTTCTTCACACATATTCAGCCTCTATAATATCTAGAGTTCGGATTGCAAACAACATCTAGTTACCAAGCGTCAAGGATCAAGGTCTGCAACCATTCAAAAACCAAATTCAAGAATTCAGATTCAAGACTTTCACCTCATCCAGATCAAGACCAGCCGGCGTTCATCATTTGGATCTGCAGCAATGTTCGAGATCAAGGTACAACGCGCTCGAATCATTGAAGTTACAGGAGATTGAATTAGAGGATTACATCAATTGTATTTAATGCAGAGATTGTACCCAAACAATGAAAATCAATACAAATTATATTTGTTTCTCAATTTCCTATCTTTATTTATTTTAGACTCAAAATTTGTGTTTATAGCGAGGCTTTGTCTTGGATGCTTTTGGATTCCATGCTTGGTTTCCTCTTGCTTTTTGCATTTTTCTTATATCCTTGTCATGCTAGAGGACTTGGTGCGTTCATTTTGCACACTTCACTTACTCCACTCTTTGCTTCCTCTTTCTTGCTCTAACTTTGCTCTAGTTTGCTCATTCTTGTCTTGAGAAAACTAGTTTGGTTTTCAAACATAATTTCTTCAAAAATGTCTAGAAGATGAGGTCATGCCATTAGGAGGACAAGGGCTAAAAGCCTAGTCTATGATAACTTCTTGGAATGGGAATGGCTCCTTCACCATAAGTGGAGCCCCAATGACCTCTTGGTGGAGGCCCCCGAGTTATGTCTCCTCACTTGCTATCTCTCCTTCGGTAAGCTTGTTGGCTTGAATTTATTCTTTTGCATATTTGGTACTTCTACTAACTATAAAATCTTGTTGGATTTCCATTTTGTAGAAGAGCACTATTCAGAGTAGCGATGTTATCCTGAAATTTATTGAGACGTTCAAGGAGAGGAACTACCCATTAGAGCACTTCATGAACAATGCCGGGGTTTGGTTCTTTCTTTGTTACTTTCAACCACTTGTGTGATCGGAAGTAGCGTGACCCTATCTGGGCCATTAGTGAGCGGTTTTAGGATCCCACTAACACCTTTCATCTCTCGTTTGGGGAAATGACCATCACGCCTCTTGAATTTGCCATTCTTTCGGGTTTAGGTTTCTCGGGGAACCTTTAGTTTATGATCGAGACTTGTATAAAAACCGTGACTATTTGCATCACCTTTTTGGTCCCATTGCTAGCCGGTTTCCTCAGGCTAATTTCTTTAAGTATACTCTTCTTTTTGAGGCCTTCTAAAATGTCGAGTTGTGGGCTCAACATACTCCACAATAACAAATCCGGATATTGCTACCCCTTATGCTAAGCACATCCATCTTCTCGGATCAAGCTACCAAGGTATACATTCATTATTTAGTGAACTTAGTGGACTTGGACAAGATTAAGGACCTTAATTAGGGTGTGCCTGCCTACACTTGTCTTATAAGGGGTTTACACTCCGGGGTGAGGCACACAATGACTCGGAAGGACTCGATGAATTACATGCCCTTATGTGACTTGTGGAAGATTATTGAGGTATGCTCCATCCCTTCTTTCAATTTCCGAAACATCTTATCTTCCATGGATAAGGATCTCACTTGCTTTGTAAACTTGTAGCCATGGCTATACGAGTATTTTCCCCATCTTTCACCCAGCTCAAGGAACCATCCTTCTTTCTCGGCCTCGGTAGCATGGGCCAAAGTTCACCTCCAATAGCGAGGGTCCATTTAGCTTTTGTTGGTATATTGTTGAGCGGGTTATGCCACAAATTCGTTATAATACATGGCCTCGTTGTGTTTCCTAAGATCCTCCACAAATGATGTTTTATTTCCACTCCATTACTTAAGAGGAGTAGGAGGAAATAACCACTAGGTACTTTTACACCCAATTCTTGGATATGAATTCATCTTACGCTCAATATTTGGGATGAATCATGACATGATTGGTGAGAGTTCAGCTACTCTTTTGTGTAGTTGAATTTCTTGTGTGGAAACAAACTTTAACTTCTACAAGCGTCTCCGGGTGACATCTACAAAGCATTGATGTCAATGTATTTCAACCCTAGGGGTCCCCATGCTATCTAAGGATCCTGAAAATTCTCGAAGATGAATGTATGGGGCATCCTCTTTCGAAAAACTAGAAAAGGGCAAGACTCGTAATGCTCTTTTTACTTTTAGTTGGATTGTAAAAGTGTTTTGCTAACATAATAAATTTGTAGTATGACCGGGAGCAATATCAAACCATGCCTTCAATCTCCAGTCTGCCCTCAAAGCTTTTAAGAATTTGTTTACCGGAAAGACGTTCCGAACATTTCGGGTGAGCTTTAGGTAGTTAAAGTGCTAACTCATGAGCTTTTAGTAGTTTTTCTAATCGCTCCATTATCTCTTGAGGATCGTCGATCTAGGTCCCCTCCATCAGGAGGTTTCCTTGGAGGCTCCGAGGCTCCAACGTGTTTCTCTAGCCAACGAGATACCGTCTAGTAGCATGGCTAGAGTCGGTACATCCTGTCGTTCTTCACCGCGTTCTCACGAGCCTAGTGCTTCGAGGCGCGGCCAAGTACATCCGTACCTGGCCCTAGTTCTTCCAAGTGCTAGGCCTAGCTCTTCCGAGGCCTACATGGATGTCATGCCTCTACAATCGCTTGAACTTCATGGTAATCCATACTATTTTCATCGGATGTCGTACAACGGGCCTTCTCATGAAACTTCTCGATGAACTTAGGATTATGGAGCTAGCTCCTCGCAAGTTGCTCTGGATAGACGGGTTTTTGCTTTAATCTTGGAGTATTTTAGTAATTACATCTTCGATGATGCCTCCGATGATAAAGATTGAACTCCTTGTAGGGTGCTTTGTTAATATTAACGTTTTATACCATTTGACTTTATGCAATGAGATGAATGCAAAGACTCGATTCTAAATACTTTCTTTTATTTATATGATGTGAAAAATTCTAAGGAAAAATTGCAAAGACAAATCCAAATGGAAAAAAATTTGAACTAGCCCACATTCCCCCAAAAGAAAATATTAAGATGAAAAATAGGGAATGTTAAGTGCATGGTCCAAAAATAATAAAGCTTGCACGAAATGGGCCAAAAGCGAAAAACCAAAATTGGCCCAAACTACAAAGAACATCTCACGCCGAACAAATTAAGGTGAATCGATCGGTGCTAGTCAATTCGTGGCCTAGGGCTCTGGTTGACTATAGTGACGTGATGGAGGAGGACTCCGGTCCGAGAATCTGCTATAAAAAGGACTCGCTGGCTCTGTCATCGAAAATTACACCTTCAATCTCCTTTTTCGCAACTCTTTATGAAAACAGTTCCTAGGAAAATTTCGAGTGCCTGTTCATTCCTTTTTGCCTTCAAAGATTAATTTTATAACTGAACTATCCCGCTGGATGCATGAGATGACTGAAGTTGATAAATTAGGGTTGTCCCCTTATGGATCGAATGCCTTGTTCAATATTCGGTAGGTGAAAGTTTACTAGACTCTATTAAGGGTAGCAGTGGTCTTTTGGGATCCAGAATACCACATCTTTAGTTTGGGGATAAACAATTATGTTCCCTTTCTAAAGAATTTAATGCCATCCTAGGCATTTATCATCGGACCAAACCGTGGTTCCGATGCCTTCTACCAATATGTATGAAACATATAGATGTCTTCTAAAGTTGAATACTAGGAATCTAAGTTGGATTCTAATCGGGGACAAAGTGTATCTAATGAACCTGATGTCACACTACTTGTCCGATGTATTTTTCGGGGCATACGCATATTTAAAGGCGTTGGGCCATAATCACTTGTCCGATAGGTGGTTTCCTATTAGTTGGAGGCTGTAAGGATATGGCACTCGCTGTGTTATTAGACTTCACCGAGTAAGTCGAGGATCATCACTCCCTTACTCCTTTGATGGTCGTAGAGACTATTATAAGGTTGGACCGGGTTGAAGCAAATCCAAACAAGGACTCGCGAGCAGCCCCCTAGTATTGCAGGTAAGCAAAAAGAATGTTAAGGGAATCAACCGAGTGAGGTTAGATGGGCAGCGTCGGCTAGCAATCATAGGAATCAGTAGTGCAGCTGTGCAAGGCTAAAATTCATCGGGTTTTTTTTTCTCAAGTCTAGTTTTTTCTCAATTATTTTTTATTTTGATTTTTCTCCTGTTGGGTTGTCAATAGTGATGAATCCAACCGTGCAGGACTTAATAATTTACTATTTGTGGTCCGCACATCTGGTTGGTGGAGAATTATAGAGATAAGAGACGACACTTTTTAGGTGTTTACAGTTAGCCCCCTTTTGACCGAGTCTAAAAAGACGAAGGGTCAAAGTAGACACTAAAGGGTACTTACCCCGATTTTTGATATTAGGTATTGTGTGATGCTTGGAATTAGTTGTAATCGAACCTGAACTCCGAAATGAGACATGGACTTGATCGCGATGTATGCGTTCGAAGTCCGATAAGACGATCCTAAGCTTGGCTTGATCGGAGCCTAAACCTTGGTATATTTTGATGTTGAAACTTATATCATTCTTTAATCTAAAGCTTGGTTAAATGATCTATTGTACTAACATACTTGTTAGTGTAAAATTTTGATGAAAGGTAAGTGTTTTACCTTAATAATTTAGTCGAAACAGATCGAAAATCGGATCCAAAAATCTAGTTGGTGGGCCCAAAAACTCCAATTTGCATGCACAAGATGCCAAAGAGCCACATGCCACGATTAATATGACTCTACAAGCTAGGTGGACAGGCTAAGGCTGCAAAGTTGTCACCGATGGGACATCACGGCACCTTGTGGTCGGCGCCGCCAGCCTTTAGTAAATGTGGCCCCCAGCGTGTTATGCTAGATTCCCTTGTTCTCCCACTACTTGCTTGACCCTTGTCTTGTATGGTTGTGGCTACCTTGACCAAGTTTGCCTATAAAAGGGGTATTTGGTGTGTTCATTTTTTACACTTACTCTTCTTGCTCTTACATTCCTCTTATGCTCTCTTACTTTGCTTCTTCTTAAAAACTAGTTGGTTCTCAAAATCTCTTCTTCTAAAATGTCTAGGACAAAGGCCCATCTTGTCGGGAGGTATAGAGCTGAGAAACTTGTTCAAGACAACTTCCTTGAATGGGAATGTGTCCACAGAATGAGTGGAACCCGAGGGTCCTCTTGGTCGAGCCCGAGAGTCACGTTTCTTCGCTGGCCATCACTCCTTCGGCAAGGTAGTTGGCTTAAATTTCCTCTTTTACCCATTGAGAATAGCTCTTTAATTAAAAAAGTCTTGTGGGATTTTTGTCTTGCAGAAAGGCTCAATTTGTAGTAGTGGAGCTATTGAAGACTCGGACACTCGCTCAACGCATTTCCGAGTTACATTACATGAATCGGGAATAACCATCTCGTATTTATAGAGTTTTGATTCCAAGGCATTCTCTGTGTTTTAGAAACTTTTCTGAATGAAATGGTATCTTCTCTAAGTACTACAGACTTGCAGTTCATGTGTTTATTGCGCTTCTTTAAGTGACTCGAAAACCGATTCTTTGTTACGAGTCCAAGCATCACTCAGATTTATCGCAGATTGAGTGGACTAGTATTTCACCTTCTCTCACTCGAAACCGGCTTCGATTATAAGCTTTATTTCATTAGAGTTAGTACCTCTAGTCTGTTTCATACTTAGTCTATATCAAGTTATCTCACTCGATATTCTTTACTTATCTTGATCTATCGCTTAGACTAAGTCGGATGGAATTTTGAGCTATATAGTTATTAGACTCGGAAAATTCCACTTCTCTTCGACTCGGATAATTAGTTGATTAATTATCATAATTATTTTATTATCTGTGTCTAATCTTAGACCAAAGTATTTTATATTTCGAGAACCAAAATTGCTTTACTTTTGTAGGTTATTCAAACGAGGATACACTTTTCAAATCACAAAAGTAACCAGACTTCAAAACGTCAAATCACCAGCGAGACATGGCTTTTCACCTTTTCTCGCTGCAGTCCCGTAAGATTGTGTCGTGGCTGTCTGTTTCCAAATCTGGAAAACTGAACGCTAAGCTTAACGGTGGTTTCCACCTTATCTTTCAAGACACCGCCAGTGGTTTTGGGACTTCCAAGAGAGTTTAAACCGTTGTCCAACGTTCACATTACAACGGATACTTTCGAGTGACTCGGAAAGCTTCTATCAACGATCACGAGAGGACTCTCGGTCAGCGAGATGAAGATAATGGCTACTCTGCCTGGTCATCTATAAATAGAAGCCACTTCACAAGACTTGAAGATTGCCGAACTTATTGTTAATATACATACTTGTGCAAAGTCTTTGTATTCATTCTCAATCTTCTACTTACAACTCCTATTCTGTAATTCATTACCTTCGAGTTGTAAGGTCTTGTACTCGATTACAAACTCTTTCTTACTTTCTTTGTAAGGTCCCTTGACTAAGCTGAAAGGGTGAACTCAGCTTAAGTTGTCCCTAGCTGTAAGGGTTATCTCAGCTAGGAAGTACTAGATTAGATAAGGGAATTTCGAGTCTAGTGTAACACCCCAAAACACCCCCGGGAGTATTACATCGCCGAGTTCCTTAAAGAAACTCCCAAGGCTCTTTCTGGTATTGGTTTGGCTGTCTAAACTCAACTTAAAAGTAATACCGGTGGTTTTCCCAAAAGAATCTAAGATTCTCTCGAAAATTTCGGCAGAGTTCCGTTTGTAACATGGACTAACCCATAGGCTTAAAGCCTTAAAAATCCTGCATAAAAAGCATAATAAAACTCGACAAGCCACACGCTCGGAGTATACAACTCAACGGCCACACGCCGGAGTTCAACCAATCATGCGGTAAAACTTAAAACAATCTAACTGGGTTACTAGACATTTGGCACAACTATATGCACTAAATTACAAGTACAATCATTTAGAAATAAGACAATGCATGACAGCCACTTGGGTCGCTTCAACCGTCAACAATCGGCATGAGTCCGAAGCGTGTTAAGTGCGGATTATGCTTCGAAAGTGAACCCGCAACACTGGGTGGGGACGGGGCAATTTGTGGGGGTGAGCAATAATCAACGGGCTCACCGGAGTCTTAAACCCTTAAAATGAAAATTCTTCACACATAATACTCATAATAATGAAATCCGCGAAAACATAAAAGTGTAATAGAAATCTATATACTTTTCACTGAAATTTCTGCAATGAAAAAGCTCAAGACTCTTTAATCACTTAAAAGCACATAATCACATTCAAGAACACTTCTTTTGGGATTGAATCAACATTCTAGGCCTTCGAGGACTCGAACTAGCACTTCTTTAATTCGGGCGCGACCTCGACAAAAGGCTCCCGGGACCATTCTTCTAGGAAGTCTCGGAGCGGGCATCCTGTCTCTCCAGGACCCCTATTAGAACCCTTCCCTCGAAGTCTCTAGCTGAGCGTTCCCGGTTCAAACCCTTCGGTATGCTAAACGATCCGTAGCCGGTCGATTCAAAACAATTTGCACATTCTCATTCATCACATTCACTTCACAACTTTCTTAGTCGATTTGGTATCAAGGAAGGCATGACACCACGTGTCACCCTTATAAATTCACTTTCTCAAATTAGCTTTGCTTCTTTAAAACACATTCATGTTCGAAAGGCGGTTCATAAGAAATTGCATTCAAGAATCATTCACGTAAAATACAAAACTCCTTTTGAAACTATTTTTGAGCATCACGTAAAGTAATCACATAGCACGAATAATCACCATTCATTGCAAACAATCGTCCTCAACTCTTTTCCAACTAAGCTTTTCTCAATTCATCGGTTTAGTACGATTGAATCCATTTCTGAGCCACAATAACCACAAGTAGATACTATTTACTTCGACGTTCTCACTTTTCACAATTCACTATCTTTACCTCAATTCCTCATTTCATGACTTCACTTTGTAAACCAACCTCTTTTGCCCTGATTCAACCATATATCCTTAAACTTGCTTTACCGAATTTCCTCTATCTCCATTCACCTTTTAATTCAATTCTTTCTCCAAGGTCTTAGACATGACTATGGCTTAGTTCCACTTTACCGTCCCCAACTTGCTACTTCCCAACCTCAATCTCCTATTTAATATCTCTTTCCTTATTAATCAATTCTTGTTCGCCCATCCTTAATTATGTACCTCTTACTTACTTTTCATTATTCAATTCCCGTTAGCTTTACTTACTTTCACGCTCAATTCAACCTCAAGGATTTAAATATGCTTCGAATGTAATTAATCTCACAATCACCCATTTCTCACTTACTTGTCCCAATTGCGCATTACTCAATATGAATTCATACTCCTCTTTATACTTCGATGTACCACTCCCCAATGTTCGTAATTAGCTCTTAATACCGAGGTTCAAGAATCTCTACAACTTAGTTAACTCATAATTCATATCCATAACCCCACTCTTCGTCCTCAATAGCTAATCGAAACTTCAATACTACTCCTTTGACCTATGTAATCTAACCTCCTCGGAATCAGCAGGTTCCAATTCAACCTTAAGTAACTATCAAATCTCTTTGAAATTCCCAATTTAGTTCTACTATTTTAACCCAAGTAACTCCTTTCATTTCACGATTCAGCCCTCTCAATTCCTTAAATCTATTCTAAGCTCTTATTTCACTCTTACACAACGACTAGGTCCGTTCCGCAATACTGAGATATTCAACGTTCACAACAATTCAATATTCACATAACACATTCAACATTCACAACAAATCCATTTGGGTTTCGAAATTACTAATAGTTTAGAGTATAAGACTACCCACCTCGATTCGGGGATTGGAGGTTTGTGATTTGCTTGAGGTTCCGGCTCCCCGATTCGGTTCCTTCTTTCGTTCCTTTTCCCCTGCTGCTGGCTCGGGTTTCTGCCGCCTTCCCCTGCGTCTGCCGTCGTCGCCGGTTGCGGTCCTGCTTCCTCGGTTGCCCCTAGTTCCCGTTCCTCACTTCCTCTGTTTCTGGTTCGTTGTTCTTGGCCTCGGCTACCTCTCGACCAGGCCCCGAGCTCGCCGCCGGTCTTCCTCCCGGGCAGCCGCTACTTTCCCCGGTTTCCGGCCTCTCGGTTCCTCTCGCGTCTGTCCCGCCTCGGGTCCGACTTCCGCCTTTTCTCCGCCCGGTCTCTCGCCCTCTTTTCCTCTTCGCTCGTGCCTACTCGCGTCGCCGACCGCCGCCTTCGGTCCTACGGTGGTCGCCGGTCCTCCCCTTCGGCACACTCGCCTCCTCCTTCTTTCACTCTCTTCCGTTTGGTGGTTCTCTCCCCCTCCCTGTTCTGTTTGCTCTACTTCTTCCTCTGCTTTCTCCCGTTCCCCCTCCCTTCGGTCCTCCTTTTCTTTTAATTCCTTGTACTCTCTCTCCACCGCTTGACAAAACCCACCTCCTCATTCTATTGGACCTCAATTTTGTCCCTTTTATCCCATCATGGCCTAAGTAACCTCCTTCTTTATAAAACAATTCATGCCTCTTCCTTCCTCCGTCCTCTTATGTTTCGTCTCCTAGTTTATTTTGATGCATCAATTAGGACACTCGCCTAACCGCACCGAGTTTCAGCTCAAATAAGAAGGAAGGGTATTTCCTTGATTCCTTATTTAACAACGAGTTCTCGAAGGAGTACTGAAGTAATACGTCTGGCCGCAAATAAATCGGTCACTCAACCCCCTAGTTGTGGGGAATTATATTCAATAATTCTATGCTTTTCAACTGCTTTCTTTAAAATCCCGGGTATTACATCTAGGAAAACTTGTAAAGAGTTGTCTAAGGGAGCAACTCGAGTTCGGTCGGTTCACGGTATTTTGTGGACTCAAAATAGTGGATTTGACTTCGTGTGCTGGATTGACATGGTCCGTGGTTTTCGCCCCAGGAGGGTTTCCACGTAATCTCTAAGTGTTTACTTTCCGAGTTCATTCTAGACTCAGACTGTCTTAAAGCATTTGCTTTTCTTGCCATTTCTATCTATTCAGTCTTTTGAGTCTCTACTTTTCGACTCGTTTTGACTCAAAACTGCATTCCGTATTTTACCCGGCAAAAGAGTTTGAATTTCCACAAGATCTCTTCCTCACCCTATTCACCCCCTCTAGGGTGACTCGGACTCTCCCGAGCAAACCTTCAGCTATCCCTAAATTCATGGAGACATGCGGGAGGATGAACTTTCCTCTAAAAGATGTCATGCATAGTGCCGGGTTTGGTCCTTTTTATCTTACTTTGAACCACGTTATCGACAAAAGGGAGAGGGATACCATTCGGGTCATTAGTGAGCGTTTTGGGACACTACCAACACTTTTCACCTTCCCTTCGACAAAATAACCATAATGCCTTTTGATTTTGTCATTTATCCGGTTTGGGCTTCTCGGGAGAATCTCTAGCCTATGACCAGAACTTGTATAAAAGCTCGGGACTATCTTCATCACCTCTTTGGCCCCATGGCCGATAGGTTTCCATATGAGAAGTTCTTTAAGTATTTTGTCCTTTTTAGGCCTTTGAGGATGTTAGGTTTTGGCCTCAACACTCTCCTCAACAATAGGTCCAAGTCATGCTTGTTCTTCTCTTAAGTATGATTCTTTTCTCCGATCAAGTCGCTAAAGTTCATGTTCACTATTTAGTGAACTTACCGGACCATGACAAAATAAAGGAGCTCAACTGGGGTGCTCCAAGTATATACTTGCCTCATTAGGGGCCTCCGTGCTGGTGTGCGGCACACAAAGCTGAGTCGGATTCAACTAATTATTTACCGTTGAATGGCTTGTGGAAAATTGCTCAGGTATGCTCAAATTCTCCTTTTCTCCAATATATATTTTTTATCTCGTGTGGATTAAAAAAAGCTTACTTGATTTGTGAAATATAGCCATGGTCGTATGAACATTCCCACATCTTTCTCCCGATTCAATAAATCGTCCCGTATTTCGGCCTCCGTATCGAGGGCTAAGGTCTATCTTGAATGACGTAAAATTCATGGGATAGACTTCTTGAGATCAGCTCTCAACCATGTGACCTAAGTATTCCTCTTTAATCTAAAAAGGATACCTAAAAATATTCTTTAGAGACCTTATCATTTTGTTTATCTTCCTGCCTTTGCCCACTTGTGGGATCGCCCATAGTGGACTCCGGCCTTGATTATATCTTGTTTTTCATCCGTTTTCTTACTCGCTTTTCGTTCTTGCTAGCTTATTTTTCGAATCGAAAAAAATTGCACTAGCCCCCATTCCCCCAAAAGAAAAGAATAAAAAGGAAAAAAAGAAAATCACAAGTGCATGGTCCAAAATATTAAAATGGTTCGCAGGCGGTGAACTGTGGTAGGAAAATAATATGGTCTAAGGAGTGCTCGGGCTAAAGAAAACCGTGGAACGGGCATAACTAGGGTTGTTGCCAGCGCACGCCACCGGTCAACGCCGGGGTGTTGTCGATCGTGCAGTGATCAAGTTCTTAAAAAACTCGGAAAACCCCTATAAATAAGATCCACGTCGGTGCTTAAAAAACACGTAAATAAAAAAACCTTCGCAAACCAAACTAAGAGCATACTCGTATACTCTACTTCCGTCTAAAAGATATGAACTTCATGATTGAGCTAACAAGGTGGATGCATGAGATGGGTAGCATGGCTAGATCTAGGTTATCAAACTAATGGGTAAATATCCTATTCAAGCATTTGCCAGGTGAAGGTCCGTTGGACATTCTTAAGGGCTGCTGTGGCCTTTGGGATCCTCACCATCACGTCTTCGGGTTTGGGGATAAGGAACTGTGTCCCCTGCCTGAAGAATTCAATGTTATATTAGGCAGTCATAGGCGAAGAAAATGAGTTATACCCAAATCATCAAAAAATCTCCTCGAGACTTAAAAATACTTGCTGAAACTAAGCAATAAAAATCTAGGGTGGATTCTCATTGGGAATCGAGTAAATCCGACCAACCGGATGAAATACTATTGAAACATGTATGCCATCGCTGAATCAATTACTATCCCGAGGCGACTAGCCATGATCACTTGTTAGATAGGTGGATTCCTGCTGGTAGAAAGGCACGGGAACTTGGCATCAGCGGCGCTATTGAGTTTAGTTGAACAATTAGAAAACTATTGTTCTCTAACTCCCCTAATAGTTAATGAGACAATCATACACTTAGACCGAGTCGAAGCAAATTTTGAGGAAGACTTCTCCAGGAGCCCTTTATTATTACAGGTAAGCACATGACGATAGACGAGACCAAACAACATGGACTGGTCGGCGGCGCCGGCCACACGACGGTTGTCCGGTGCCGCCGAGGTTGAAAACGCACCAAACAAACAACCTTTTGCCTTGGGTCAGTCCACAAATCCCCTTTCTTTCGGGCGATCCAGAATCGGGCCAAGCCTTCAAAGACAAAGAAGACCAGAGATGTATACGGGGAAATTCCAAGTTTAGAATATTGCCTTTTACTTTTGTCCAATCAAACAAGGAGTCGAAGAGTCGAAGACGGCGTTAAGCGTTGCATTTCATGATCACAAGCATAAAAGTGCTGCGTTTATGCTCTCCAAAATAGTCCATATGAGACTAGGAACTTTTCCCCTTAAAACAACATCATTGTCAGCACTCGCAACCCCGGAGTTTTAATTAAAACGCTACGTTTTGGCTTGGAGAATCCTTTGGAAACACGGTATCACACAAAACCCTAGAAGAGCCCGGGTGGCCGGTGCCCGCGAGCCAGGTTCTATTCGGTCGTATCCTTTTTATCTTATTCAATCTCTTAATTTGTTGGCCTCGTTTTGTTTACTGCTGTTTTGGACCGCATGTTGCATGCATACCCTAGGTCATTTGTTACCTAGGTCTCTCCCCATAAATAGAGAGCCTTTGCTCTTATTTCCATATGAATTTCTCCTATGCATAATGCTATAGAAAGCTAACTAGAGCACTCATACTGAAACATTACTCGTCGAAATTACTATCAACCATTCATCTTTTCTCTACTTACCGTCGTTGAATCCATGCAAAGAGCTAAAGAATATTCAGTTATTTGGATCTCTTGGCACTTATTCAATTGATATTTCTTATTCCCTACATACATAGTTCACAAAAACAAGCCATTTTCTTTGATTTTTCGCCGTCGCATTATGAGATCCGAGTGTAGAGATCCAGATTACCAATGTGCGATAACCTAAGGGCAATCGTTCAAACTTCAAATGGTTTATTTTATTTTTATGCTTCATTTATCGCTTTCCATGTTGTGGATTAAAGAGATGTAATTGTTTTTAAATTCCTCCCCGCTCGATGTAATCATTCGGTTTTTCGCTTTTCTTTTCTTTTTTGTTTTCTTTATCACT
The DNA here is from genome assembly GCA_021018815.1 of Talinum fruticosum. Taxonomy (NCBI): domain Eukaryota; kingdom Viridiplantae; phylum Streptophyta; class Magnoliopsida; order Caryophyllales; family Talinaceae; genus Talinum; species Talinum fruticosum. The sequence goes on along the minus strand of JAITYX010000010.1, from coordinate 6,304,784 downwards.
TTCTTTACCGCTTTCTTTATTACTTTTCCTTTGGTTATGTTTGGTTGCTTTTATTTATTATTTTAGCATGTTGTATGTTTCTGCGTAGCACGTTATTTTAATGTACTATTCAAACTAGTTATTGCCGTCTTCGGACGGGAGGAATGGAAGGGTTTTCCCTACATTACGTACCCTCGCCCCAGATTTGATTCTCGGTTCAAAGACTGATGGAGTCAATTTTAGCTTTTTCCGGTCTTAGTCTTTCCATACCAAGATCAAAAGAGCAATTTTTTTTAGTTATTTTTCTTCCTAAAACTAACTACAACTCCCTTTTGTTTTATTTCTCGTTAAAAATTGCATCTCGGTTATCTTCTAGCCGTAGGGTAAAAAAGGAACCTGGATCTCGCCTACCAGGCCAAAGGTCGAGGTTCACCGTGTCAGCCTAGGCCTATGGCCGACGCCTGTGATTGCCAAGTGTAGGTGGCTGGGTGGTCAATGACGAGGTTTTGGTCCGGATAAGTGTTTTCACACCGGTCTCGTCCCTAAAGCCTCACGATAAAGACCCTAGTTTCTAATTTTATTTTTCCTTTAAGTAGGAACTACTATCTTGGGAATTCTAAAAATAATTTATAAAATTGAAATAATTAATAAAACGTCAATCAATTTAACCCAATTTAAATTGTTAGTTCGACTTAATAAAATTTAGGACTCTTAGTAAAAGGTTCATCCCTACTTTCGAAAATCCATCTTCAAAAACCTAAATCATTATTTCCGTTTTTGAAAACCCATAAGCCAAAGAGGCATGTGGGCAAGCCCAACCCGGGTCCCGGTTTAGGGCCCGCACCCGTGGGTTCCTACACCTATCATTAAACACCAGCAGACAAAAATACGTTTTTGGACAACGCTCGAACACCGTATCAAGGTTATTTGTTACCAAATCTGGTAAAATTCAACTTTAAGTCTAACGGTTGTTGCCATCCTAGATTTCAATCGCAACTGGTGGAATAGACTACTTTTCAAGCCAAAGACCAAAGCATAACATTCACTTTGCAACGACTCCTTTTCCGAGTGACTCAAACTATCCCTTACAATGGTCGTTGAAACTCACAAGATCGGAACAAGTCTCAACCACTACTCTACCCTGCTAAGTATAAATAGAAGCCTTCTTACAATAGTTGAAGATTGTTGGAACTAAATATAATCTACTCACTCAATCTTCTAGCTTACAACTCTAGTTCTTAAGTTCTTACTTTATGAGTTGTAAAGAGAAAGTCGTGTAATCGCTTCTACAATTTCAATTCTCTGTTAAGTCCCTTGACCGAGCTACGGGGTTAAATCAGCTCGGTTGTCCCTAGTCTGTAAAGCTTATCTCGGTTAGTAAGTACTAGATCGGATAAGGGAATTTATGAGTCTAGGAAAAACTTGTTAGTGAATTGTCTAAGGAAGCAATTTTGTAAAGAGTCAGTCCTTGTAATTTTGAGGATTCAAAATAGTGGATTTGACTTGGTGTTTGGATTAGCACTGTCTCGTGGTTTTCCGCCCTAGGAGGGTTTCCACATAGCTTGTGTGTTTTATCTGTTTCTGAGTTCAATCTAGGCTCAAAATTGCTTTCTTAGTCTTTGAGGTGGAGAATACTTTGTTAATTCAAAAAATCTTCTATCACCCTATTCACTCCCTCTCTAGGGTGATTTAACCTCTCCAAGAGCAAACCTTCGATTTTTTATACAGACTGCCCTTGGTTTGTGAAGAATTGTGCTACTAGCATACGGGTAGCTCGTTGGGCTCTAAGTGTGGAGTCCGGTAGGTATTCTTAGTTTTTAAGTATTGATGGATGTCATGGTACCAATACTAGACACTTTGAGTGTGTATATATATACGAGGTTGACTACGTCGTTCTATGAGTGGTAATTAAATGAGTACCATTAGGGATACGGATCATGGATGCCAACTTCGCATGGGCATCTCGCGAACCGGTTGTTATCCTTAGGAAGGTATGTGTATGATATATGTCGACACCTAATACATGTCATCCCTTTTTCTTATTTATTTTGTTGGTATGATGAAATCCCGAGTCCTGTTTGAGGATTTGGATCATGGACGATATTTGGTCAGGTGTGATGGAAGCTAGTAAACCACAAAAACCCTTTAGCCCTAAATAAATAGCCTTTTGCCTTGGGTCGGTCCAAAAATCCTTTTCTTTCGGACAGTCCAAGCCTCGGGTCAAACCTCCGGAGTTAATGGAAGTCCGACACCGCATACAAAAGGATTTCGGGCTCAAAACGCTACATTTCACCACCGGCGTCCAACCTAGACATCACAACGACGCCGTGGCCGGCGCCGCGTTTCATGGTCAAAAGCACCAAAACCTTGTGTTTTACTCCAAATAGTTCAACCGAGACACGAAGTTTATCTTCCTCAAAACGATGTCGTTTATGTCCAGCGCCGCGTGCAAGGTTCCAGTTCACCTAAAACGAAGCATTTTGCCTAGAGTCCTGCCGTAACACGGAAAAGTTGGAGGACCAAAACGACGTCGTTTTGGCCGACGTCGCGCATCCCAGGATCCCGTTCTATCCCTTATTTTTGGTCTGATTTTTGTGATTTTCAAGCCGGTTCATGCCTTGTTTTGGACGGCTGGTTTAATTCCAAGGGTAGGTCATTTCATGACCTACCCTTTTACTATAAATGGAGAGCTTAGGCTCTCATTTCAACAATGGCTTATTCCTTAACGTTATACTCGTTGAAGTCGAACTAAGAGCTACTAAATACTCGCTTTCGTATTCGATCTCTTGGTTTCTTTTCAGCTTATTCCTATTCTACTCCCCGTTCCACTACATATGAACACAAAAACTACGCCAATTATACAACTTTCTCCTTACCTACACTTGAAAGTCACAAAAGCCTTTTTGATTCACCACCGTTGCACTTGTTGCATCTAGATCCGAGATCCGGATCAGCGAGTGGGATAACCTGATGGCACCAAGCTGGCCTTTGCGAGTGGTTTATTTATTTTATGTTTTACTTGTTTTTGTATTGTGGAGAAAAGTTGTATCGTATTTAATTCCTCCCCGCCCGATGTAACCTTTTATTTTCACTTTTCTTTTCTTTCTTTACCGTTTTCATTTATAGCTTTTTGTATTTGGTTTTAATGCTTTCATTAGCATGCTTTGGATGCCTTTATTTTTGCATCTAATTATGTTGTGTGCTTGTGTTTAATATGTTATTTATATTTACTCAAACTAGTAAAGGTCGTCGTTTGATGGGCGGAATGGAATGGCTTATCCCTACATTTCGTATCCTCGCTCCCAAATTTGATTCTCGGTTCTAGACCGATGCAATGATTTTTTAACGTTATCCAATTTTCCATACTGAGATTGGAAGAGTATTTACGTATTTTATTTTTGTTAGATTTTATTCTTAAAACTAACTCACAACTCCTATTTTCGATTTATTTCTCTTAATCGCCTCTCGATTATTTCTAACTAAAAATAAAAAAAAGGGATTTTTGGATCGCCACCAGGCCGGAGGCCGAGGCCGACGACCATAGCCATAGCCCTTGGTAGGCTCCGCCAATCACAAGGTGTTGGCTTTCACCAGCGCCGAGTGGTTAATGGGTGAGGCTTCGTCCAAACCGGTGTTTTCACACCGGTTTGGCCCTAAAGCCTCATCGTAGAATCAATCAAACTCTAATTTATTTTTAGTTGTAGTTGAGAAATAATATCCCGGGATTTGTGAAAATAAGTTCTAAAATAAACAATTAATAAAACCGCCATTCAACTCTATTTATAACATTTTAACTTGGCTTGTGAAATTAGGAAATCTAAACAAGAGGTTCATCCCCACTTTCAAAAATCAATCTTCAAAGCCCTAAATCATTTCCATCTTCAAAAAGAAAAATTTTAAACCCGCCGGTTTGTGGGGAAGCTCGGTTCGTACCGGTTAGGGGCGGGCCGTGGTTCCTACTCGTGGCGGCTCCGTTGGGGATAATCACTTATTAAGAGGGCGAAACTTGAAATTTTGAGTAGTGAGTTTTAACAATGTATTTGCATTAGTTATCCCGTACTTAGGAAAATTTGAACATAGTTTATTTTATGTTGTTGGACCATTATGCTTTACCTTTTAAGAACAAATTTTGGAGGAGGTTCGAACTGCTATCCTAGATGGGCCCAATTAGGCTTGATTGTCAACGGAGGCAACACCTCTTCCCTCATAGCATGCGCTCTTGGTTTACCAAAAGGCACAAAGGATTCATGCTATTTCCTGTCATGCACCCCACGGAGGACTAAATTCTCGGACTGTGAGACACCATGTATCGTACCTAGATTTAACCCCTTTTTGACCATAGACCCTTGGTTGTTAGGTTGCACCTTGTCTCTTCATCTGCATGTTTGGATGAGTGTGATTGCTTTTAGATTTAATCATCTACTTATGAGCCTTTAAGGATAGGTTAGGAGTGCTAATTAGTCCTTGCATGGGTGCAAATAAAATATCATAATAAATTCCCTAAAGTTGGTCCATTATGTACATTTTAGCCAAAAGTCAAAAATTATCTTTCCCTTTTAGGTCAGTCAATTATTTACATTTCTAAGTCATCCTAAATTATTTCTTAGTTTAGGCAATCTAGGTTTCAGTCACTCACCACCACTAAGTCTAAAAGGGCCCTACCAGGGATCCGTCTATCTCTTTAGTTAGTTAGTCTTTATATTTTGACCTTTTTGTTTTCTATATTTATATTTTACACTTTGTATTTTCATCTAGCCAAAATAAATTCATCTCAAATTAGGGAGTCCATTTTATGTTTGCATCTAGCCAAAATAAATTCATCTCAAATTAGCTGAGTCCATTTCGCATTTTCATTTAGCCAAAATAAATTCATCTCAAGTTAGGTGAGTCCATTTTGCATTTTTATCGAGCCAAAATAAGATTCATCTCAAAATTAGGAACAATCATTTATGTATTCCAGTTATGCATTAGCCAAATAACAAAATCATCCCAAGTTAAGTCATACAACGTTACATACATTTCATTTGTTATGTGCATCCAAATAAAAGGCATTCTTAGCTCCTTCGAGTCTTGCGTTTCAGCCCCTTCCTACTAAAAGTGGTATCCTTTCACATGGTCCTAAGTGTCATCCTTTGGGCTGCAGAATAGGAAAGTTTACTACAATTGAGTATCGTGAGAATTAGAGCTCTAAAAGGCCGGAACGTCTCAACAAGGAATCGACACATCTTCATCACACTATGCACCACATTCTGCCCCGCAGTCTACTCCGGGCGACATACCTTGGTGCATACCACACCGGTTCAGTCAAGTTATCGTCGTAGGACGAGTACCTAAAAATAATTCCCCTCCAATAGACAAAACATTAGAATAATCTCCTATCCATGCCTCACTCAATGAAACTTCAACCAAGATGGAAGCTCGGATAAAGGCTTAGAATAAGAAAATAGAGTCCATTTTAGACACTCTTAAAGCTATCCTAAAAGCTATTGAGGATAGTAAGAAAGATGAGGAAGAAGAAGAATTAAGAGGAGAAGGTCCTCCACCTCCACCTAGTCCATCTCCTCCAGGCGAGTCCCAAGCATGAATCGAAGCCTCGATCCACATATAGATCAAATAGAAGAAATGTTAAGGGAGTCATCCATGTTCAGTAATCACTACTTTGACCATAAGGGATTCAGTTCAATCCCCAAAGGGAAACTACCCCTAAGTTCACCATGTCCGACATCATCATGTTCGCAACTTCTTAGGATCAATGACTCTTAAGAACATACAAGCGGACACTTACCACATCATCTTCCCATGGAGTTTTTGATGTACCGATAGAACAAGAGACAAGGTTAGGAAAAAGAGGAAACAAGTACAAACTCAATCGTGCCGGATTAGAGTGTTCTTGGTAACGATTTGACACAAAGAAAGGTAGGGATCGATTTGTGTGGAGTTTGGGTTTGAGTTTTGGTTTGGAGGGAGTTAAGACCTTGGGAAAGAAGAGGGGGAAAGTAAAAGATCATCTAAGATCTGATTGACCAAAAAGGAATGCTTGCAAACCAGATTAAAATTCACGTAGGTCAAAATAGACGTACTTTGTTTGGATTTGAGGTGGAGGATAGGATAGAACTGGGATGGGGTTGAGACTTGGGGCTTAGCAACTTAACATACCGAAGGAAAAGTGGGGAAAGCTTTCTGGAAGTTAAGCTAAAATCATGTAGATGGGAAACTTGTAACGTAACAGAAAGATAGATCTAAACTAGATCAAGATAAGACAAACCACTTGATTTAAGTTTAGGGCCACTAATCTGGTTTAGTGTGAAGACTCGGGTATAACTCTCTATCTCTCTATAGTTTTGATTTCAAGTCATTCTAAGCCTTTACGAAACTCATATCCGAGTTTTCATTACTTTATGACCCACTCGAAACCATTTTTCAAGCATATCTCTCTTAGCCGAGTTTCGACTCACTCGGAATTAACTTAGAACAATGGCATGAGTAAATAATTTCACAAACACTTTATATTCTCGAGCACTAACTTGGTGTTTTAATTGAAAATGAATTACGGTGTTAATTCTACTTTCTAAGTCGACTATTTAATGAAATTATTTACTTGATCAAGTTTATGTATTCCGATTCTTTATTATTACTAACTTGATCATTTAAAGGATTGGCTCAAGATGGAATTTGAATCTAATGAATATTAGACTTAGAAAATTCCATTCTTTTAGGTCGAAGATAATTAAGTGCTTAATTAGTTTGAATTAATTATTATCTTTGCCTAATCTTAGACTAAAGTATTTTTATACTTAGTACTACTTTGATTTGCTTTTGTAGGTTTATTAAAGAATTTTAATCTAATTTTGAAAAGTAAAAGAAACCGGTTTCTAAATTTTAAACACCAACAAATAGAAATCAACCATTTACGGACATGGCTTAGACACTCGTGTTAGGGTTGTTTGTTTCGAAATCCGATAAACTTCAACTTTGAGTACAACGGTTGTTTCCACCCTGAATTCAGTCACAACCAGTGGGATGGACCACTTTTCGAGCCAAGGACCACCAAAAAAATTCATATTACAACAAATCATTTTATGAGTGACTCGGACTCGTCGTTACAACGGCTATTGAAGCTCACTCGTCTAGAACAAGCTTTAAAGACTAATATTCCCTGCCGTGTGTATAAATAGAAGCTACTCTACAAGACTTGAAGATTACAAAACATATTTCTTAACACTTACTTAGTGCGGACGTACTCAATCACCAGACTTACAACTCCGATTCTATAATTCTTACTTTCCGAGTTGTAAAGAGAAAATCTTGTAATCACTTCTACTCTTTTTACTTTCTTCTAAGTCCCTTGGCTAAGCTGTAAGGGTTAACTCAGCTCGGTTGTCCCTACTGTAAAGGGTATCTAAGTTACGAATTACTAGATCGGATAAGGGAATTTCTAAGTCTAGGAAAACTTGTAATTGAATTATATAAGGGAGCAATTCAGTAAAGAGGCGAGTCCTCTGTATTTTGTGGATTCCAAATAGTGGATTTGACTTGGTGCTTGCATTAGCACTGTCGGTGGTTTTCTGCCCTTGGAGGGTTTCCACGTATTTATGTGTTTGTCTTCGTTTATGAGTTCATTCTAGGCTCGAATTATTTTCTAAGTCTGTTTTGTGCAAAACAGTTTGTAATTTCTAAAAATCTTCCATCACCATATTCACTCCCCTCTAGGGTGACTTAGCCTTTCTAAGAGCAAACCTTCATAGTGGATAAGACACAACACCACTAAATTAGATTAGACTCTAATGTAACAGTAAAACATGCCATATTTAAGATAAGCATTAAGAGAATTTTGAGGATTAAGGAGCAAAGCTCAACTTGTCATTAAAATGGCAAAAGTCCCGCAACAAGTATCATACTTAAGTATTTATAATATGGAACTCTTTAGGGCGAATACAAGGCATCCAATGGTTCAAAATACATGATCATCATCCAAAGGCTAGATTTACATTCAGCTAAATAAACACTAAAGCATAAAGCACAAAATCGAGCAACTCAAAAGGGTGAAAACCAGGCGGGTGCTTTAAGGTTATGTTTCCAACGTCCATATCTTCTTGGCTGAGGCTCAATTTACTGATCCAAAATGATGGTTCAAAATCTAGGGATGTCCTCTTTCTGTGCATATGCCTTTTTCCCAAGTTGACTCAGAATAGAGGGAGATATGACTTATGTTGTTCACAAAGGTCAAACTATCGCCCGGTTCTACCGACTTTGCCAAAATGAACCCAAACCTTATTGTTTTTGACTTAAATGGATAAACCATGATGTCAGTCTTTAGGGGACTCATAAAGGTAATTACTTAAAAAATTTGGGATCCCAACCCCTTCTTATTCATGACTTATGCAGCTCAAAAATGAACAAAGCATGCACTAAAATTGGGTCCGCTAAGGCGTTTTTGGGTCCGATTTCAAATGGCCATATCTTCTTAGATAGAACTCCAAATGCTGATCCAATGGTATGCTTGGAAATATGGGGATGTAATATTTCCATACATATGCTATTTGCCTCCATTGACTAAGAAATAAGGAAGATATGACCCAACACGTTGCTATTGCTCAATCGACTACATCTGCTGGCGCCGACTTTGGAAACTTGACTTCAAAAATTATTTCTTCGTCTTGAGTTGAAATGCCTAGATCCCCCAATTTTAGAAGACCTTTAGAGTGCATTAACCCACAAAATTAAGAAGGCTAACTCTTCCTCAAAGTCGAGTTATTGGGCAAACAAGTGGTCCGTCCAAGTGCTTAAGTCAGGCGGAATCACGTAGTGATTGTCTTAATTGTGAAAAAGCCTTTAACTCAGCTTGGTTTTAATTTAAGGAATAATCCTCATCTTTTGCATGATGTTCCTCAATTACCTTTCCATCACTTTTGATACTGATGCAATGAAGTGGTATAACATGGTTGATCCACGCAAGCTCACCAATTGGATTAATATGTGAAACAAGTTTCTACATCAATATTCTTATAACATTGATCTACCTATCACACTTAGTTATTTGGAGTTAATCAAGCAAGGTGAGAAAGAAAGCTTTGCAGACTTCCTTACTAGATGGAGGGAAAAGGTTGCCCACATGGTAGACTCGACCTTTATAAAAGGATCAAGTCAGGATAATCATGAAGAACCTTCAACCCGCCTACAATTAGCGTCTCAAATTCCTACCATTCATGAGTTCTCAACCCTTACGGATGTTGACATGCTAATAGAAGAAGAATTATTAACCACGACCACAAAATTCGTGATCTGGATATAGAGGTAACTATTAGTCTAAAGATAAGAACACCTATAACCAATGCAATACTAATAGGGGTGCAAATGTCAATGCCCTTAACAGGTATAATGACTACACTCCAATTGATACCACATCCACTGAAGCCCTTGACCGCCTGTTGGCTAAAGGAAAAATAGAATTGCCGCCTATAAGAGCGGAATCGAAACCGTGAAATAGTCTAATAACTAGGACCCGGGAAAATTCAGCAAATACCATCGTGCATGAGGACACGACATAGAGCAATGTTAGATGTTCAAGAATAAGCTGGAGAGCATGTTTCGTAATGTTTAACTCCCTCTCCCTAAGGCTGCTCGGAAATTAAGCAACAACAAAAATGCTTTCAGCTGTACTTTAGTTGTATTCTCTCGAACCTATTCTAGGTCAGTGGGACCCATCTATCTTCATTTAAGACATCAATGAGTCCAAACCACTTCTTAGCTTACCATCTCTAGACCCAAAAGTCCATGGATTACGAGTAAGTGATGAGGAAGATGTGTATGAAACCAAAGATGACAACGATGACTTATGGGGCACACCACCCTTAGAGGAAGAAGACTTTTGGGGAAAACCAAAGAGTCGAGAAATCCATTTCATTACTATACCGAGACAACATAATGCACCTGTGGGTCCACAACAGACATAGGAAGCCCTAAAAGAACCTGAAGCTTCTAAGGAGGAAGACCCAATCTTGAAACAACTTTGAAAGCTAAAAGCTAACATATCTATCTGGTAACTCATATTTGCTTCCCAAAAATATAGGCATGTCTTAATTGATGCGCTCAGCAAAATTGAGGTCTCTCCCGAAACCACGTCCGAGGAAGTAGTACAATTGGTCAATAATGGTGACAGAACTATTATCTTCGATTAAAAACATCACCCTGAAGAAGGCATTGCACACAGTAATGCCCTTTACTTAACCTTTACTTGCATTAACAAGTTCATTCCCCTAACCTTGGTAGACAATAAATCTATCGTGAAGGTTTGTCCCTGGAGGACCACAAAAAGGTTAAATATTAGAGACAAGGAACTCTCTAAACAGATTGTTCACTTCTAAGCCTATGATAATTCTAAGAGGATAGTCTCGGGAATGGTGACTTTACCGATTAATGTACGGTCAATAATGAAGAACATTGACTTCCAAGTCCTGGAAATCCTAGCCACATTTAACCTCGCTTCTAGGACATCGTTGGTTACATGACCATTAAGCGAGTGCCCTCTACACTTGCACCGGAAAGTTAAGATGATCATCAAAGGTCAAGTTGTAATCGTCGACTTGGACAATCTCTATGCTACTATCACCTCCAAAGAATCAATCGTCAAAATTAAACACGACGCTGATTATGAAGAGCTTTATAGATTTGAAATTGTTGCTGCTCTAGACAAGGATGAATCACATCTCAACTTCAATCCTTATGGCAACCCTAGTGTCCACTCAATGCTTAGGAAAAGGGGTATTTTCCGGGCCTAACTAGAGGTAGGAGGTCATACCACCCTACACCCCTTAGCCCTCGCTTATTTTCAAGAACCCTTTCCTCCTGTATTTTCCCAACAACTTGAGTTGCTAATCCCCAAGTTCAGCTTTATCCAAGATCTCTTTTGTTCTCCACATAAAAAGCAAATAAGGTCGGTCGGTTTGGAGTTCCGTGCACCTAGACTAGCTTGTGTGCTCTCTTTGGGGGTGAATGCGATCTTTGATCATTGTTTGCTTTCCCCTCTTATTTCTCAATGTCTTGAGTATACCCCCACAAATTTCAAACCCAAACTCCACCAAAAACAACCCCCATCCTACATTGTCCTAAAACCCCTCCCGGGGCACTCCCAATCTGCCGGGGGTGTTTGTGAACCTTAGCCCTTTTCCCCAATCCTTGCCTCTTGCTCCATAGGTATATTATGTTTAATATGTTATTTAATTTTACTACTTAAACTAGTAGAGCCGTCGTTTGACGGGCGGAACGAAGGGCTTATCTCTACGTTTCGTACTCTCGCCCCGAATCCGATTCTCTGTTCTAGACCAATGGAGTCATTTTTTAACCTCTTCCCAGCTTAGTTTACCGGTATTAAGATTGGAAGAGTATTTCCGTATTTTATTTTTGTTAGTTTTTATTCCTAAAACCGACTGGCAACTCCTATTTTTAATTTATTTCTCTTAATCCGCCTCTCGGTTATTTCGTCTAAAAACTAAAAAGGGATTTTCCGGACTCGCTAGCCGGGCCAGAGGCTGAGGCTCACCTCCTCGGCCACAGCCGCTGGCTGGCGACGCCGACCATAAGGTGCTGGCTTTCGCTAGTGCCGAGTGGTCGGTGGGTGAGGCTTCGATCGAAACCGATGTTTTCACACCGGTTTGGCCCTAGAGCCTAATGGCGGAACCAATTAAACCCTAATTTAATTTTTAGTTTTAGTTGTGAAATAATATCCCGAGATTTCGGAAAATAATTTCTAAAATAAAGAATTTAATAAAACCGCAATTCAACCGTATTTAATTCATTTTAACCGAACTTGTAAAATTCGGATATCTAAATAAGGGGTTGATCCCCACTTTTAAAAATCAATCTTCAAAACCCTAAATCATTTCCATCTTCAAAAGAAAATTTTGAAACCCGTCAATTCGTGGGGAAGCTCGGTTGGGACGGGTCGTGGTTCCTACATTAGTATTGATGTCCGAGATTATGATATCGGGTGGGTGACTAGATGCATATTTGAAAGCTTTACTTATCCTCTCGGTTTAAGAGATTTGATGGTTGAATGCTTTGTACTTCGGTTGATTCAGACTTGTTGATCCCCTTCTTCATCATGTTCCTCGGTGGCTTGAGCTTGTCCTTGAACCGGCTTATTCCGATTTGGCTTAGTTTTGTTGTTGTTGTTGTTCATTCCGAGCTCAACCTCCACTAAGTCATCTTCACTAGATTGAGCTTCAGATCTAAGAATGTAGATTCACTTATCCTGGCATTATCAATCTCATCAAAGATAATATGGATATTTTCTTCCACTTTGTTAGTTCTCTTGTTAAAAATTTGTTAAGCTTTGTTATGAGAAGAATAGCCATGAAAAATACCTTTATCTTACCTAACATCTGTAGAAACAATGGCCTCAGCCCCCACACCGGGACTCGGGCCGAGCTTCCCCACGAATGCCCGGCGTAAGCGTTTTTGAAAAGTTTGGGAAAAGGATTTTAGGGTTTTAAGATGCCTTTTAGAAAGTGAGGATGAATCTTTTATTAAAATTTTCGAATTTTTTATTAATCTAATTCACGCAAAGTTTGAGTGGCAGTTTTATTAATTGTTTTATGTTTACATGTTATTTTCAAAATTCCTGGGATATTATTTACTAATTGAAAGATAAACAAAACTAGGGTTTTGGTTACGCAGCTATATTGGTATGAAAAACACACATTTGGACCGAAGCCTCACCTGCCGACAACTCGATGCGGATGGTAAACTACTACCAGCGGTGGCGGGCGCCGACCGGAGGCAAGGGTTGAGGAGATCTGCCTTGTCCTCTCGCCTTGGCTGGCGGATCTATAATCGATTTCTTTTATCATGTAATTAGAAAATAACCAGGATGCGGATTCAATAAGAATAATGCATAAAAGGGAGTCGCCGATCGGTTTTTAAGATGAAAAAAAAAAACTTGCTCTTCTAATCTTAGTATGGGAAAATTAAGACTAAAAGAGGCTAAAATTGACTCAATTGGTCTTCGAACAGAGAATCGAAATAGAGGGAATACCCTACGATTTCGTCCGTTCGGAGACGACCATTACTAGTTCGAGCAAGTGAATTAAAATAATGTAAAACAAACAAGCAAGGAACATTCTAGGAAAAATTTAAAGCATTAAAAATGAAATTAAAGGAAAAGCAATAATGAAAGCCTTAAAAAAAGCAATAAAGGAAAGAAAAGCGAAAAACTAAAAGATTGCATCAAGCGGGGAGGAATTAAAAGAACGATTACATCTCTTTAATCCACAATACGGAAAGCGATAAATAAAGCGTAAAAATAATAAACCATTTGAAGGCTGTACAATTGTCCTCAGGTTGTCCCACCTTGTTAATCTGGATCTCTTCGCTAGATCTCTTGATGCAACGATAACGAACAAAGAAAAAAGGATGGATAGAGAGGATATAACTGGATAGAACCTCGTTGGTGGGTGCCAGCCACCCATCCGCTCCTAGGGTTTCGTGCCCTATCGTGTTTTCAAGGGATTCTCTAAGTCAAAACACAGCGTTTCACTTAATATTCCGGGGTTGCAGGCGTCGGCCACGACATCGTTTTGAGGGGAAAAGCTCCTATTCTCTTATGGACTATCTTGTAGAGCTTAAACGCAACACTTTGATGCTCATGATGATGAAATGCAACACTTTAACGCTGTCTTCGGGTCTTCAGCTCCGTGTCCGAGTGGACAAAAGTAAAATGCAATATTCCGAACTTCGAATTTCTCGGTACATAACACTAGACTCCATTGTCTCTCGAAGGCTTGGCCTGGTTCTTGGATCGCCCTAAAGAGAAAGGGGATTTTTAGACCGACCCAAGGCAAAAGGCCGTTTATTTAGTGCTTAGGGTTCTTAGTGGTTTACTAGCATATGTCACACCAATCTATCACAGTCCAAGATCCAAATCCTCAACTAGGACCCAGGATTTCATCATCGGGTCGACGTAATAAAATATGAAGTTAAAGAGATAAGAGACGACACTTTTTAGGTGTCTACAGTTAGCCCCCACTTTGACCGAGTCTAAAAAGACGAAGGGTCAATGTAGACACTAAAGGATACTTACCTCAATTTTTTATATAAGGTATTATGTGATTCTTGGAATTGGTTGTCGTTGAACCCGAACTCCAAAATGGGGCCTGGACTTGATCGCGATGCATGTGTTATGAAGTCCGGTAAGAAGATCCTAAGTTTGGCTTGATAAATGCTTGAAGCTTGGTATAGTTTTATGCTAAAACTTTGATCATTCTTTGATCTAAAGCTTGGCTAAATAATCTATTGTACTAATATACTTGTTAATGCATAATCGAATTGACAAAAGTTCGGTGTTCTACTTGAGTAATTAAGTCGAAAACAAACCGATAAAATTGTTCCGGAAAAGCTAATTAGTGGGCCCGAAAACTCCCACTTACATGCACAAGGAGACAAAGGTCACATGCCACAGTTTGATAAGGCTCCACAAGCTAGGTGGGCAGGTTAGGCTGCAAACGCAGTCACCCATAGGACCTCTTGGCTCCTCATGACCGGCGTGGCTCCCGACGTGCTCGTCGGATTCTCTTGGTCTCCCACTACTTGTTTGACCCTTGTCTTGTATGGTTGGCTGCCTTGACTAAATTTGCCTATAAAAAGAGATGTTTGGTGTGTTCATTTTGCACACTTACTCCTCTTCTTGTGCTTTCTTACTTTGTTCCTTCTTGAAAACTAGTTGGCTCTCAAAAATCTCTTCTCTTCAAAATGTTTAGAAGAAGAGCTCATCTTGCTGGAAAAACTAAAGCGAAGAAGCTTACACAAGACACTTTCCTTGAGCGGGAATGGCGCCCACGGAATGAATGGAATCCGAATGATCTCTTAGTCGAGACCGAGAATCGAGTTTCTTCGCTTGCCATTACTCCTTCCGTAAGCTAGTTGGCTTAAAGTCCTTTGTTTGCTCATTTGGAGTAGTTCTTCAGCTAAAATTTTGTTGGATTTTTGTCATGCAGAAAGGCTCGATTCGAAGTAGTGGAGCCATTCCTAAATTCATGGAGACTTGGAAAAGAATGAACTTTCCTCTTGAAGAAGTCATGCATAGTGCCGGGTTTGGACCTCTCTACCTTGCTTTATACCATCTTACTGATGAAAGTGAGAGGGATCCCATTTGGGCCATTAGTAAGCGTTTTGGGATAATACCAACATGTTTCACCTTCCTTTTGGTGAGATAACAATAACGCCTTTTAATTTTGTCTGTTTTATCCGGTTTAGGCTTCTCGGGAGAGCCACTAGCCGATGAACGGAACTTGTATAAAAATCGTGACTATATGCGTGACCTCTTAGGCCCCATAGCCGATAAGTTCCCCCATGAAAATTGCTTTAAGTATAGTGTTCTCTTTGAGACCTTTGAGGATGTTAGCTTCTAGCCTCAATACTCTCCTTAACAAGTCCAGATCGTGCTTGCTCTTCTCTTGAGTACGATCCTCTTCTCCAAACAAGCTACTAAGGTTCATGTTCAGTATTTGGTGAAGTTAGTGGACCTTGACAAAATAAAGCAACTCAACCAGGATGCTCCCTCATACATTTGCCTCATTAGGGGCCTCGGAGCTGGTTTGTGGCACACAAAATCGGAGCCATATTCAACCAATTATTTGCCGTTAAATGGTCTCGTGGAAAATTATTGAGGTATGCTTAAATTCACCTTTTCAACACGTATTTTTCATCTTGTGTGGATAAAGAAAATGTTACTTGATTTATCAAAATGCAGCCGTGGTTGTATGAGTATTTCCCATATCTTTCTCCCGGTTCAAGAAATTGTCCCGTATTTTCGGACTCCATAACATAGGCTAAGGTCTATGTTGAATGGCGTAACATTCATGGGATAGACTTCTTAAGATTAGCCCTCAACCATTAGACCTTGGTATGCTTCTTTAATCTCAAAATTCACCTCAAAATATGCTTAAGAGAGCTTTTTACCACACTTTTAGCTTTTTGTCCCAACCCACCGTCTCGTGCCACCACCCGATGGCTCGCTTGTGGTGGACTCCAACCCTGAACATTCACTATTTTTCATCCATTTTTTCTAGTGTTTCTCTCTTGCTAGCTGATTTCTTGCTAAACCTTGAATATAAGCCAACTTTTATTCTTGGGCCCAAGTCCAACTTCCCCAAAGTGTCCTTATGGCATGAGAATTAAATGAATGAAGGATCTTATTTGAAGGTCCTTTTGGGTTTTGTTGGTATCTTGGGGAGAGGGTCATTCCTCAAATTTGGGCCAACACGTGGCCTTTGTTTGTTGTGGTCGATCCTCCTCCAATTGTGTTCTACTTTCACTCTCTCCATCCAAATGAGCAAGCGGCTGCCATTGTGGAGTATCCTTTTACGTTGTTTCCGAACTTGACAACATCCCGTGCCCATCATGTGGCACGGATCATTACCCGGCTGCTGAGTTCTCAACTCCTCCCTTGTCATAGCTTGAATATCTTGCGTGGAAATTAATCTGCACCTTTTGACAGCTCACTCCTGCGGACCTTCATATCCCGAGTTTTGATGTGGATGTTACTCTTCCCGGGAATCTCCTCGCTTGGTAAGAATTCCCGAAATCTCGGAAGAAGAATGTGTTGGGCATCCTTTCCATCAAATAAACATTGCAGTATGACCGGGTGCAATCTAGGACCATGTCTATTAGATTTCAATATGCTCTTCGGGGAATCCGTAACATCCTCAACGAGCTATCTTTCCCTAGTTTCGAGTAAGTTCTTAGTCGGTGGAGCGCTAATTTTATTGAGCTTTCAGTGATTTGCCAATCGCTCTATTATTCTTGTAGAGGCGCCGATCTAAAGCAGCTCCCTTCAATAGTCTTCCTGGTGTACCCGGGTCATAAACACATGCATTCGATCAACAAACAAGTTCTAGTGGTAATGCTAGACAAGGTTCTTCACTACCTTCTTCACGGCGCGCGCATCATAGGAGTGCTTCCGAGGCAAGACCTAGCACTTCCGGGCCTAGTGCTTCCGATGCGGGACCTAGCTATTCCGAGGAGAGCTTAAACATTTTGCCTTTAAAAGCTTTTGACCTTCATAAAAATCCTCCTCACTTCCCTCGGTCTTCGTACATCAAGCTAACCTATGAAGCTTCACAATCTTGGGACCACGGAGGTAGCTCTCATCAAGGTGGTGAAGGTGGTTGGTTTTTCCATATCGGTCTTGGAAGACATCGGGAATTACATCTTTGATGATGACTCGAAGGCAATGGTAAGAAGATTCCTTCGCTGCTTTCATCTTTCATGATTAAGAAGTCCCTTATGGGGTGTTTGTTTATTAATGTAATATTTTCTTTGTATTGAGGACATTTATGGAATGGGATGAAATGCAAGACTTGATTCTAAGAAATACGTTCTTTCATTTAATATGATGCATAAAGCTTAGGTAAAAAAAATTACACTAGCACCCATTCCCCCAAAAGAAAATAATATGAAGGTTTGCTCGTAGAGAGTCTTGGTCACCCTAGACGGGGGATGAATAAGGTGATAAGGAAATTATAACAAAATGGAAGGGTTAAAGTTTAAACTGAATAATCAAGACAGTCCGAGTCTAGATTGGACTCAAAAAGTATGAACTCGGATTTACATGGAAACCCTCTAGGGGCAGAAAACCACGGCCGGTGCTAATCCAAGCACCATGTCCAATCCACTATTTTGAATCCACAAAATACGGTAGACCGACTCAACCAGAATTGCGCCCTTAAATAATTCCTAACAAAGTTTTCCTAGACTCGAAGTTCCCTTAACCGATCTAGTACTTCCTAACCGAGGTAACCTTTACGAGTTAGGGACAACCGAGCTGAGTTAACCCTTACAGCTCAGTCAAGGGACCTTACTTAGATAGTAAGAAAGAGTATGTGACTCATTACAAGACTTTACAACTTAGAAAAGTGTTAAGTGCAGACTAGGAGTTGTAAGAATAAGATTGGATGATTATTATACGGAGAGATATAATTTCAGCAATGTGTTCAGCAATCTTCAAGTTTTGAAAGTTGGCTTCTATTTATAGATGACCAAGCGAGATAAGCCGTTGTGACTACTTCGATTAGAAGTCCTTTGTGACCGATTGTAACGGTTCTTCCGAGTCTCTCGAAAAGATCCGTTGAAATGTGAATGTTGTGCAATGGCTCTTGACTCCTTAGGATGTCCCAATCCACTGGTGGTGTCCGAAAAGTAGGGTGGAAACCACCATTGAGCTGAGCATTGAAGATTTCCAGCTTTAGAAACAGTACAACCCCGACACAATGTTTGGGCCGGGTTCGAAGTAGAAAAGCCTTGTCTGTTGGTGATTGACAGCTTGAAGCCAGGTTACTTTTGTCTCATTTGGATACCCTACAAAAGTAAACAAATTTTGGTTCCTCAAAGTATAAAATACTTTGGTCCAAGATTAGGCTCGAGATAATAATTTAATTAAGATAATTAAGTGCATAATTATCCGAGACATAGAAGATTGAAATTTTCCGAGTCTAATATTCATTATACTCAAATTCCATCTGAGTTAGTCTTAATGAAGATCAAGTTATACGGAAAATATTAGAGTATGAGTACTTGATCTAGACAAATATGTTTCAAACAAAACATGCTGACTTAGAAAGCTGAATTATCGTTGTAATTCACTTTAACTTAGAATATGAAGTCGAACACAGATTAAAAATTTTAGAGAGAATGTTTGAATATGTGATAAGTCCGAGTAGTGTTTAAGTGACTCGAAGCATCGGTATGAGTTGATGAATAAGAATGTGATTTTTGAGTCGGTCGGAATCGAATGAAAACATATGGAATAGGTTCTATATCACTTAGAATGACTTGTAATCAAAATCTAGGAGAGATGAGGTTTGTACCTGGGTCCTTGATAGTATTCATAATGATATAAATTTAGAGTTTGAGTCTTCAATCTCCCCTTTTGATGAAAGACATTCCATACTCGGATAGAAACTTTATTAGTGGAATAATCAAGAGTTTTCATTCTTACTCATTTGGCAAAGAATGTATCGAAGTTAGATTAAAATATCATAGATAAATAAATGAAGTCATTCGGACTTAGAATGTTGAATGAAAAAATTCCGAGGAGTTAGATCGGAGCAAAAATAAATATATGAGCTAATATATTAGAGCAAAATACACTAAGATATGTAAACTCGTAAAGAAGCAGAGCAATAGTCACGAATTCGAAACTTCATTTATATATTCATAAGTATAGAAAATATATACACAGGAAAGGGTGAGAAAAACTCCCCTAAACAAGACAACAAATTTTCTAAATATTCTCCCCTTTGCCTTTCAAGTAAAAACAACAAAATGGGGAAGATTATATAAAGTAGGTACAATTTGTGTCCGGAAAAAAATGAAAAACAGAAGGAGAGAGAAAAAAAAATTAAGACGGCGGAGAGGGAGCCGTTCGAGTCGAAGCGGATGAACGTGTGAGGTGCCTTCACCGATATGAACGTGAAGACCTTGAAGATCTTGGCGGTGGCAGCACCGGTATCTTTGGGATGGGCTGAGCTCTAAGTTCGTGACCCGTAACAAGATCATCCATAGGTTCATCCTCTTGGAATTCAATGGAGGGTGGCGCTTCCCTGGGTTTGATAGCCGCTGACCGACCGGTGTCGGCAGGGTCTTCCGACTCACTCGGACTCGTTGTTTGAGCTAATTAGTTCCGGTTAAGGGGCGGGAGCACCTTGTCCCTCAGCCTTCTTTCTTTTCTCTTTCATCTTCCTCCTTCGTTCCGTAACAACCCGACCCTAAATCACATTATTTATTCTAAAATCACATTATTTATTTTATTAATTACACTATTTATATAATTGAGCGCGTGCACTTCAATTCGATATCTTATATTTAAACTATTTTTATCTCGTATGTTATGCGGTTAAGGCGACGAAGTGGCCCCAATAAAAATCTCATAATAAGATTATAATTTGTGAACATCATTATTAAAATAAAATTAAAAGTAACAATAAAAGAAAACAAAAAAGTAAATAAAGAAATAAATCAAAATAATAAAATGACGAAATTAAATTTTTCTAAAGAAAAATCCAGAGAAAGAATTCTCTGGAACGTTAAACGACTCTAAAATATATTCAGGCTCATCCTCTCTCTCTCCGTGCTCCTTCGTGCTCCCTTTTCCCCGCTCCCCTGTTTCCCTCCTTCATCCCTCTCGCCTCTCGCTCTGCTGTTGCTGCCTCCCGGCTCGGCCACCGGACGCCACCAACGCCGGCCGAAGCCGGCGCTAGGCACCGCCGGCAGGCGCCTCTCACACTCTCGCGCGATGGCTCTCTCTCCCTCGCGTGCTCTGTTTCCCTCTTCGCCTCCATCTCGCTACTCTGGTCTCAGCCACCAACGCCAGAGCCAGCGGCCGGCGCCGGCGTCGCCAGGAAGACGCCCGGCGTCTCTCTTCCGCCTCTGCCTCTGTCTCTCGGTCGTGCTCTCGCTCTCGCTCTATTTCCGCGTGGCCCTGTCCCTCGCTTCCCGCGACCACTCGGCGGCCAACCGCCGCAGCCCCGACGCCGAGGCTCGTCGTCGGCCACTCCCGGCAGTCGCCATAGCGCAGCCGCACACCCAATCCCCTCCTTCCTCTTCCGTGAATTCGAAGGTAAAACCCTAAACCCTAAATTATCAAGTTCATTGGTTATTTGAGCAATTGTAATTGTAAATTGAAGTATATGATTAGAAATACGTTTGTGAGGTGAATTTAAAGATTAATTTTGGAGAATCCGAATTGGTGTGAATGATTGAGTTGTGTTATTTTGATTGATTGATTGTGTATGAACGTGAACGAATGTGATTTTCTTGGGGAAATTGTGAATCGGTGAATGAGTTTAGGGGATGTTCTATTGTAGAATTTAGCAAGTCGATGGAATTGTTACATTTTGGTTATATTGAGCAAATGAAGAGGAATGCACATGTAGAAGTTGAAATTCGATAATGTACAAGTGTACAGGCATGGAAAATAATTGAGCATTAGGGTTGCCTAATCGTGGTTGTGAATGTGAAATTGGTCGGGAGAACAATGCTTATGATCTTAATATGGTGTATGTACGGAAGTTGAACAATTCGATGGATTATGGAACCTTCCCGTAGGAAGACATTCGATGGATTAATCAACCGCCTAACTATGAGTCTTGAATGCAGGAAAGGGAGAAGTGAGGAATAAATTAGGAATAAGTGTTTGTTAGATATATTTATATATATACATATACCATTTTCAATCCAAAGTCGCTAACAAACTGAATTACACCAAAATCATCGAGTATTTAGTTAGCCTAATCAATTTCTTTAGTTAATATAAATTATATTCAATAAACGCAGTAAAGCTAAGTAATACAAACATTAGTTTAATCGACCTTCATACGAATATAGGAAATGAATTAAATTGTTAAAGCTTATACAAACTCAAGCATTAAAACTCAAGAAAACATTATTAACCCTAGAAATCCATTTTAAGCGTAACCGAGGCCACTTCGTTGCCGAGCATTCGCTGACTTAAATTTCTGCAAAAGGGGAGAAACAAATATTCTCAATTCGAGTACGTTCATTGCCTCGTACCTTTCGAAAACTCACATGTTTCATCAAATCTTAACATTTCTCATATATGCAATTAATAATGAATCATTTACAAGGCAAGTTTTGCCACCTAATTAAGTGGTCCCCGCCCAATTATCAATTACCAAGGGCTTAGGCCCGCCAATTATACCTGCGCGCTGCGTCAACTCGGGTTATCGATCGGCCCGGGGGTGACACCTGTTCAACGATCGTATCAATTACCAAGGGGTTCCACTTCCGGATAATAACCGGCAAGCATGTTTTACTCATATTCTCTCCCCGATTTCAAACTAAAATGAATTGAAATGCGCGCGCTCAATCAATATATTCTTCAAAGTTATTTTACGATACAGGAATGTGCGTACTGAGTTTCGACTCACTCTTCCAAATATTTTACTGTTTTTGTTTTAGGAAGAAGCATTGGTGAACAACCAACCATTCACCAAGTCCGGCGAAGGCAAACCCTAGCCAGCCACGTGGCATTTGGGGGTCCGAAGGTACATAGACGCTCACGGTGATTTTACCCTCAACCGGGGTTTAGGTATGACCTTGGGAATTGTTGCATGTTGTATATTATCTTGTAGAATAGACAAAGGTCTAGGTTGTATAAGTTTTGTGTTGCTAAACCAAGAAACGGTATTTTGGGGTGACCTAACTACTTGGGTAATAAGTAGTCACCCCTAACAGACATTGTTGGAAATATAACAGTGGAGGCACAAATCGTACTTCATTTTATTTCAAATTATTTAGCCTTGTCCTATTTTTAGGACGGCGGTAGCGCCTTCGATCGTTACCTTCCGCTGCGACCTTACGTAATAGTCCCTAATGAGGGGATTATTAAGTAATAATGATTGGGGCGTTACATGTTCCGCTTCCTTCTCGCCTTCCTCCTCGCTCCTCGAAGGAGCCGCTCAGCCGCAACTTCCTCTTCTTCTTCAGCTACCTCTCTAGATCGAGATTTGGTAGGGCTCGAGGACTCTTCATATGTTTCGAGCTGTCCGGGTCCTAAGCCGCTTTAGAGTGCCTTTTCTTTGAGGAGTTCAATTAGTTCCTTCTACTCCTTAACAAGGGCCTTCATCTCAAGGGGCACATCTTGCTGCTCTCGAATTTGAGATTGGATTGTCTTTTGGTTAATGGTCATAGACTTAAGAACAGTCTTGAATGACCGGAGAGTGTCCTTTATCTCAGTGGACACGGAGGAGAGCTTGTGTATCATTGTGGTAGACAAAGTGATAGTGGCTTATGGAGGAGGACCCGAGGTGAAGGAGGGAGAGAGAGAGGAGTCCGAGGTGGAGGAGATGCTAGCCTCGGTTCGAGCTGTGGACCCCGACACCAGGTTGGGTTTCTTGGTATCTATAGCCTAGAAGCTCTTTTCCGCCAACCACTATGGCAGCCTTAGAAACCTCGTTAGAATCTAAGGGAGCGGGACCTTGAATTGTTTGAAGATGAAGGTGAGGAGGGCCCTAAAAGGAAATGGAGTTGTTTTCTTAGTCCGAGCTGGCACAGAGGCCATTTGCTCGATGATTGCTCGAAAGAGGTCTACATCATAGCCCTCGAGTATGTCAAACAAAGCCTTGAGAATCTTGGAATTTGGATTCTCTTTGCTGGAATGCTCGACGGAAGAAGGTTCTCATCAGCAAGAAATAAAGAAGACGTGCCTCTAAATTACCTCTAAATTAATCCGAGTCACAGAGAAGTTTTTGTGTGACTCGGGGATTTCTTTGCATATTTCTCGAAGAATTTTTCAGCAACCTCATTGAAGGGGATGGGGTTGCTGTAGATGAAAAGGGATGAAACTTTGCATTAAGCGGTGGAGGAGAGAGACGTTAATACGAACTACTTTGTCACGAACTCTTGAGGTGAGAATCCCCTCGAGCTAGAATGGTTGGAATAGAACTCAGCCACGAGTTCTAGATAGATGAATTCGCTGAAATAGAGGAAATTGTATACCCTCGTAGTTTTGATGTGATTCAACCATGAGAATTTTGTGGTTGGGAAGAATTTGTCATCCAACGTCGGGTGTTGGGTGACAAGGATTTTAGAGGGGTTAGAAGGACCCTCTTGGCTTTTGGTTCGAGGTTTCTTGGTTGTAGAACCAAGAAAATCTAGGGCAAAACCTCTTTTCGGCATGGTTTTGGATTTTTGAGAAGAAAAGAGATGATGTTTGAGAGAGCGAAGAGGTAGTGAGAAGAGACAGAGAGAGAGAGAGAGAGAGAGAGAGAGAGAGAGAGAGAGAGAGAGCCCTAAGAGCTTAAGGTTTGCTTACTTGCTTAAGAGTGAAGGTTCGCTCTTCGAAAATACTAAACTTGCTTGAGAGCTAGTATTCGAGAGTGTGAGTGAGTAGAGAGTAAAGTAGCGAAATGGAGGAATATACATGCTATTTATAGTGAAAAAAATGTTCTTCGATGATCCGTTCGACCCAACTCTCCAACAGTCACCTTAGACCGGTGTAATCTGTTTTACTCTCAACGGCTAGAACTCTAGTGTCTATCTTCTAACGGCTAATTCTCTAATCGATACGCGTGAGAGGGAGAGAGAGAGAAAAAAGATAAATTTTAAAAGAAATTTATGAAATTCTCCACTAATCTAGAGGTGATTTCGAAGTTTTATGTCCAATTTTCACAAAACCGAATCGACTCAAGTAAAGTTTCTAAGTGACTCGAAACCATAAACACATAATAACTCATAGCTCAGTATAACTCGGTCAACTAAACTAGTTATTATTAAGACAAAGAAAGAACAACATATAACACATAATCATGCGAGATAATTTCACTTAGAATAGCACATAATCATGCATTTATCATGCCAAGTTCATTCCTAATAAAGCAAAACCGATCCTCACTAAATGGCTTAGTAAAGATATCAGCTAGTTGAAGTTTGGTAGGAATGAATTCAAGTTCAATATCACCTTTCTCAGAATGATCTCTTAGAAAATGATACATGACCTCAATATGATTTTTCTTTGAGTGCTCGAACTCGGATTCTTAGTGATGCCGATTGCACTCGATTGTCACACTTGATTGGAATTGATTTGAATGAATGTCCAACATCTCTCAAGTGTTCCTTGATCCATAGAACCCGAGCACAGCATGCTCCAGCTGCAATTATTCAGCTTCGACCATTGATAAAGCAACCGAGTTATATTTCTTTGAGTGCCAAGATATAAGGGATTGACCTAGAGACTAGCGAGGCTCCTGAGGTGCTCTTTCTATCAACCTTGTATCTAGTGTAATAAGCATCCGAGTATCCAGTGAGGATTAGTTCGAGTCTCTTGAAAACCATATACCTATATTCTAAGTCCTTGCAAGATATCCGAAAATTCTCTTAATCGCAGTGAGATGTGATTCTTTTGGATAAGCTTGAAATCCCGCACACGGACATACGAGTAAACATTATGTCTAGCCTAATCGAAGTAAGATATAGCAGAGATTCAATCATACCTCGATAGAGTTTCGATCTACTTGCTTTATCTTTTTCGTTTGAGTCAAGTTTTATGCTTCGCTACTCATTAGTGTTGCTGCATGTTTTACATCTTGAAGCTTGTACTTCTTCATCAATTCCTTGGTATACTTTGATTGATGAACATAGATGTCATCTTTGTCTTGTTTGATTTGTAGACCAAGGAAGAAATTAAGTTCTCCCATTATGCTCGGTTAGAATTCTGTCTCATTTTAGAAAAATCTCGCCAAAGATTTTCATTAGTAGCTCAAAAATTATATCATCAACATAGATCCGAGCAATAAGAAAGTCTTTCCCCTTGGTTTTTATGAAAAGAGTTTTGTCAATCTGACCTCTTTTAAAATCATTTTCAACCAAGAAACTGCTTAGTCTTTCATACCAAGCTCTTGGAGCTTGTTTAAGACCATAAAGAGCCTTTTGCAACTTGAAAACATAATTTGGAAATTCGAGTTTTCAAATCCAGGGGTTGCTCAACATAGACTTCCTCTTGAATGAAACCACTAAGAAAACCACATTTGACATCCATTTGATACAGTTTAATGTTCAAGCTTGAGCTATCTCATTCCGAGTTGCTTTTCCTTGACTCTTTCTAAGCTCATCTTCAATAAGATAATCTTCATTTCGATTGAGTTTCAGGTCGGAGAATGTTGACTCACTTGGTTTTCCTTGATCAATCTCATTAAAAATAATGTGGATGCTTTCTTCCACTTTGTTAGTTCTTTTGTTGAAAATGTGATATGCTTTACTATGAGATGAATAACCATGAAAAATACCTTCATCCGACCGAGCATCAAACTTAGTCGAGTGATCCTTACCATTTTTGTGAACATAACGCTTACATCCAAAGGGTTTGAAGTATTAAATGTTGGGTTTCTTCCCTTTGTAGAGCTCGTATGGAGTTTTCTTCAGGATGGGCCCGATGAGGCATCCGTTCGAGTGTGTAGTTTGTTGTGTTGATCGCCTCAGCCCGGAAATACTAAGGCGGATCATGTTCAATCATCATTGTCCTTCTTATTTCTTCAAGAGTTCTATTCTTTCTCTCCACTACTTCGTTCTATTAAGGAGTTCTTGGTGCTGAGAAGTTATGAGAGATACCATTCTTATCACGGAACTCTGCAAATTCCGAGTAATCGAAACTCCCTTCCATGGTCGGTTTGAATTCTTCTAATCTGAGTCCGAGACTTAACTTGAATTTTCCTACAGAGCTTGCTTGAACTCTTTGAAAGCTTCATTTTTGTGCTTAAGAAAACAAACCCGAGTCAATCGTGAGTAGTCATCAACTATCACAAGTAAATATGATTTACCTCCGAGGCTCTTGACAGGATTTGACCACGTAAGTCCATATGCAACAATTCTAGAACTTCGGATGTGGAAACAATTTTGAGAGATTTGAAAGATGATCCGACTGTTTCTCTTTTGTGCATGCTTCATAGATATTATCTTTCTTAAATGCACAGTTAGGCAAGCCTTTGACTAAACCATGAGATGCAAGCTTTAATGGTGTGCATGCTAACATGACCTAGTCTACGATGCCATGTCTAAGAATTATCATGCATAGAAGCTTTTAAACAAGATAAGTTCTAACTTGTATCGAAAGAGGAATAGTGTAGGTATTATCCGACTTTTTAACCGAGAGCTTAGTCTCCTTGGTAGTTACATCGAAATATAGCAATCGGTCCGAGTGAATCTTACCTCTTGACCTTTGTCACACAGTTGATATATGCTAAGTAGATTGTACTTTAATCCCTTGACAAGATACACTCGGGCCGACCAGGTTGTCTCTTTTTCCAATCTTGCGTATTCCAACTATCTTGCCCTTAGTGTCATCTCCAAATGTTACTTTTCCTCCTTTGTAATCTTCCAATTCGGAAAAGAGTCTTGAATCTCCTAACATGTGGCATGAGCAACCACTGTCTAGGTACCAATGACCTTTTGTCTTTTTCGAGTTTCCTACAAGTCAAAAACACACTAACCCTTCTCGCTTCCTCTAATGAACCAAGTAACTCCCTTTACTCGTGGTCCTTTTCGAGGAAGAAGATTCTTTGGAACCCAGATTTGAATAACTTTGGGTTTGGTCCGATTCTGAGTCTTCCCTTTTGAAAGCTGAGTCTGTGTCTCTTTCTTTTGAAATCTTTCCTTTTATAAACCGGTGGAGAAAGTTTTCTCCTATAAGCTGATCCAGGCTCAGTCCTCCTTTCATTCTTATGAATGGGACCGTGCTCAGCCTTCCTAAACTTTACAGTTCGGAATCTTTTTGAAAAGATCCGAGTAGGAATTAGATTCCTCCTCTTTGTTAAAATCGAGTCCTTCCTTTTGAAGGAGACACACTAAGAGCGTAAGAGCATGTCAAGGTTTTTCTAACATTGAGTAAATTTCAAAAGAAGTTCTTGAGACTCGTTGAGTTTCTGTTTTAGATGCTCATTTTCTCTTCGAGTGTCTCGGACTCGGTCTCATTAGCTTGAGTACTAGTCTTGAGCTCTCTTAGAGTAAGTCTCGGTTTTCCAATTCATTTTTCAAAATAATGCTCTCAAAAGTGAGTGACTGAAGTTGTTCTATAAATTGGGATGAATCGGAATTGGACTTTTCTTCCAAAGTATAAATATATTTAGCTAAATCAACTTTGGAAAATTAAGGAAATATTCAATTACCTCCCGAGGATTAGTCTCCTCATTATCCGAGTTGTCGAGTTCGACTCATATTTAGCTTCGAAGTCCGATAGAGCCATCGGACACTTTGAGTCGTCCGAGTCTTCATATTCTTCAAATTAATCATCATCACTCCATGTGGTCATCATAGCTTTCTTCTTTCTGTCCCTTTTTTTTCTTGGATAGTCTATGACTATATGATCTTTGGTTTCACATTCAAAACAGCCGGGGTTCTTAGTTAAAGATAACTTTGAAGGGGAAGAGTGTTTACCTTTTCTATCCTTCTTGTCTTTCTTATAGAACTCTTCTCTTGGCCTTTTCTCCCATTTCTTGCGCTTCATCATTCTTTTGAAGCCTCGAGTAATAAGTGTCATGGGATCTTCTTCGAGCCTCGAGGAACTTAGATTTTTCTCCTCTACTTTCCGAGGCCTTTAGTGCAATATTCTTTTTAGTGCTGACCGTCGCGTCCTCTTCTTCCATATGGATCTCATGGGTGAGTAGCTTCCCATTGAGTTCGTCCGGCTTTAATAGTGAGAGGTTCCGAGCTTCCTCGATGGCGGTTACCTTTAGACCCCATCTTCTCTTGGGTAGACTTCTCATAATTTTTCTGCACATTTCTTCATGGGATATCCTTCTACCCGGAGATTTGAGATTATTTGTAATCCGAGTGAAGCGGAGGAACACCCGAGTGATGTTTTCTTCCGGCTCCTTCTTGAACAGCTCATATTTGTGAAGATATTGACTTATCTTCGCTTGTCTTACTTGACTCGTACCTTCATATGTGTTGACAAGAGTGTCCCACACATCATTGGCCGTGTCACAAGCCGACACTCTGTTGTATTCTTCCGAGCCGATTGTGCACATCGGAATGTTCAGCGCTTTAAAGTTCTTTACGAACTTTTCTGTCTCTTCGATGGTATACTCGAGCTTCGCTTTAGGCACCGGTCTTGTATGTTCCATCTTCGTTGGAATGTAGTTTCCTTCTTGTATGATCTTCCATACATCTTCATCGTGATCCAGTGGAAAGTATTCCATTAACTTCTTCCGAGTGCACAAAAAGTTGATCCTTTAAACTTTGGTGGTCTGCTGGAAGATCTTCCTTCATCGAACTCTCCATTGTTCTAAGCCATTTGATCTTCAAGCCTTTGGATTGTTAGATCCTTTCTGAAAGGCTAGGCTCTTATACCAATTGAATGTTTGCTCGTGGAGAGTCTTGGTCACCTAGAAGAGGGGTAAATAGGGTGATGAGGAAATTATAATAAAATGGAAGGGTTAAAGTTTAAACTGAATAATCAAGACAGTTTGAGTCTAGATTGGACTCGGAAAAGTATGAACTCGCATTTACGTGGAAACCCTCCTGGGGCATAAAACCACTGCCACTGCTAATCCAAGCACCAGGTCCAATCCACTATTTTGAATCCACAAAATAGAGTAGATTGACTCAACCAGAATTACTCCCTTAAACAATTCCTAACATAGTTTTCCTAGACTCGAAGTTCCCTTATCCGATCTAATGCTCCTAACCGAGGTAACCTTTATTGTTAGGGATAACTGAGCTGAGTTAACCCTTACAGCTCGGTCAAGGGACCTGACTTAGATAGTAAGAAAGAGTATGTGATTGATTACAAGACTTTACAATTCAAAAAGTGTTAAGTACAGATTAGGAGTTGTAAGAAGAAGATTGAATGAGTATTATATAGAGAGATATAATTTCAGCAATGTGTTCAGCAATCTTTAAGTATTGAAAGTTGGCTTCTATTTATAGATGACCAAGCAGATTAGCCGTTCGACTATCTACTGATTAGAAGTCCTTTGTGGCCAGTTGTAACGGTTCTTCCGAGTCGCTCAGAAAAATCCGTTGAAATGTGAACGTTGTGCAACGACTCTAGACTCCTTAGGATGTCCCAATCCACTTGTGGTGTCTAAAAAGTAGGGTGGAAGCCACCGTTGACCTTAGCATTGAAGATTTCCAGTTTTGGAAACAGACCAACCACGACACGGTTGTCCGGGCCTGGTTCGAAGTAAGAAAGCTTTGTCCGGTGGTGATTGACAACTTGGAGTCGGTTACTTTTGTAATTGAAAAATAGGATAACCTTGTTTAGATAACCTACAAAAGTAAACAAATTTTGGTTCTCAAAGTATAAAATACTTTTGTCCAATATTAGGCACGAGATAATAATTTAATTAAGATAATTAAGTGCATAATTATCCGAGACCTAGAAGAGTGGAATTTTACGAGTCTAATATTCATTATAATCAAATTCCGTCCGAGTTAGTCTTAGAGAAGATCAAGTTATAAGGAAAATATTAGAGTATGAGTACTTGATCTAGACAAATATGTTTCAAACAAAACATGCTGACTTAGAAAGTTGAATTATCGTTGTAATTCACTTTAACATAGAATATGAAGTCATAACACACATTAAAAGTGTTAGAGAGAATTTTTGAACATGCGATAAGTCCGAGTAGTGCTCGAGTGACTCAAAAGCATCGGTATGAGTTGATGAACAAGAATGTGATTTACGAGTCGGTCGAGTCGAATGAAAACATATACAATAGTTTCTATATCACTCGGAATGAGTTGTAATCAAAACCTATGAGAGATGAGATTTGTACCGAGTCCTTGATAGTACTTAGAATGATATAAATTCGAGTCCGAGTCTTCATAATGAAAAGAAAAAAAGGAAAATCTCAAGTGCATGGTCCAAAATAATAACAAGATTTGTGCAGTGGGCTAAGGCGAAACTAAAATGGCCCAAGGAGTGCTCGAACCGAAGAAAACCGCGAAAATGGGTCGACCCATGGGCAAGGCCGATACCCGCCACCTCGCAGTCCCGGAGCGTTGGCTACTCGCTTAGTGATTAGTTGTAGTAGAACTCTAAGAACTCCAAAAACCCTTGTAAATAGGATCCACATTGCTTGCTAAAAAGACGCCTAACTTAAAAAACTTTATGTGAACCAAACTAAGAACATATCGTATTATCTTCTTCTAAAAAAATGAATTTCATGACCAAGCTAACATGATGGATGCATGAGATGACTATGAAGGTTTGCTCGGGAAGAGACTAAGTCACCCTAGAGGGGGATGAATAGGGTGATGGAAGATTTTTCTGGAAAATCAAACTCTTTGGAACAAAGAATAGACGAAGGCGATTACGAGTCTATATTTGGGTCGAAAAGTATGAACTCGGAATTTCGGTGAAGAGTAAAGAAGCAGATTAAGCGAAGCTTTGAATCTGTCCGAGTCTAGAATGTACTCGAAAGTGAAGACACGGAATGTACGTGCAAAACCTCCCGGGCGAGAAAACCACGGATCGTGCTAGTCCAAGCACGAAGTCAAATCCACTATTTTGAGTCCACAAAATACAGTAGGCTGATTGAACCCAAGTTGCTCCCTTAGACAACTCTTTACAAGTTTTTCCTAAACTCAGAAATTCCCTTATGTGATCTAGTACTTCCTAGCTGAGATAACCCTTACAGCTAGGGACAAGCGAGCTGAGTTAACCCTTACGGCTCAGTCAAGGGACCTTACTTAGAGAGTAAGAAAGAAAGTGTTTGTAATCGAGTGCAAGACCTTACAACTCGGAATATAATGAATTAATGAGTGGGAGTTGTAAGAAGAAGATTGAGAATGAATACAATGACTATTGATTAAGTAAGTGTATTGACAATATGTTCGGCAATCTTCAAGTCTTGAGAGTTGGCTTCTATATATAGATGACCGGGCAGACATAGCCGTTATCTCAATCTTCCGACTGGAAGTCCTTTGTGACCGTTGTCAAGGATCTTCGAGTCACTCGGAAAGTATCCGTTGAGATATGAACGTTAGGCAACGGTTCTTGACTCTTTTAGAAGTCCTAAAACCACTTGGTGGTGTCTTGAAAGATAAGGTGGAAACCACCGTTTAGCTTGGTCTTGTAAATTTCCAGCTTTGGAAACGAGACGGTCCTCACACGGTCTTACGGGGCTAGGTCGGAGGTGGAAAAAGCCTTGTCTGCTGGTGATTTGACGTTTTGAACCCGGTTACTTTTGTATTTCAAAAAGTGTATCCTCGTTTGAATAACCTACAAAAGTAAATCAAATTGGTTCTCAAAGTATAAAATACTTTCGTCCAAGATTAGACACGAGATAATAACATAATTAAGATAATTAACTACCTAATTATCCGAGTCGAAAAAGGAATGGAATTTTACGAGTCTAATATCAAACTCAAAATTCCATCCGAGTTAGTCTAGGCGAGAATCAAGTCAAATAAAAGAATATCGGGGTGAACAAACTTGATCTAGACTAAGCATGGTTCGGACTAGAAGCATCGACTATAACAGAATAAAACTCGTAACATGAAGTCGGACTCGAGTGCGGTGATGCGAATACTAGTCATTTAAACATGCGATAATTCTAAGTGATGAGAGACTCAGAATCGTGTGAAACAACGTGAGTGCATATATGTTTTCCGAGTCACACAGAGACAAGCAAAAATACATGAAATAATTGCTATATCACTTAGAGCAAATACTATATCACTCGGAAAAGTTTCTAAGGTACAGAGAATGACTTCGAATCAAAACTCTATAAGTGAGAAAGTCTTATACCCGATTCCCTTGATAGAACTCGAAATGTGCGGAGTAAAGTCTCGGTCTTCGGACTAATATGGATAGATCCGGGCTATCAAATTATGGGTTGAATGTCCTTTTCAAGCATTCACCGAGTAAAGGTCTATTGGACCTTTTTAAAGGTTGTTGTGGCCTTTTGGGATCCTCACCACCATGCCTTTAAGTTTAGTGATAAGGATGTATGCCCCCTACTTGAAGAATTCGATGCCATACTAGGCGGTTATAAGCGAACAAAACCAGCTACACCCAAATCATCAAAAACCTCCACAAGATGTACAAATAGTTGTTGAAACTAAGCAATAGGAATCTAGGGTGGATTCTTATAGGAAACGAGGGTTTTGGTTTCTGCTGTGAGGCTTTAGGGTTTTCGTTCGAATTGAAAAATAGGTTCCCAATGGAGTCGCTAGTATAAGAACCAGCGTTGAGCAAGTATTTTTACTCGCTTAAAGATCCGGATTTATTCGTATTTTTACACAATTCACAAAAAGAAGCCCTTTTGCTTTTGTTTTTCATTGTTGCATCAAGAGATCCAAGCATAGAGATTCGGATTAGCAAGGTCGGACAACCCGAGGGCAATCGTGCAACCTTCAAATGGTTTATTATTTTTATACTTTGTTTACCGCTTTACGTATTATGGATTAAAGAGATGTAATCGTTCTTTTAATTCCTACCCGCCTAATGTAATCTTTTAGTTTTTCGCTTTTCTTTTCTTTATCGCTTTTTTATAGCTTTCTTTATTTCTTTTCCTTTAATTTCGTTTTGGTTGCTTTAAATTTTGCCTAGCATGTTGCTTGCTTGGTTGTTTTACATTATTTTAATTCACTATTCGAACTAGTAATGGTCGTCTTTAGACATGCGGAATGGTACGGTTTTCCCTTTATTTCGTACCATCGCCACCGAATCGATTCTCGGTTCAAAGATCGATGGAGCTAATTTGAGCCTCTTTTAGTCTTAGTTTTCCCATACTAAGATTGGAAGAGCAAGTTTTTGTTTTTGTTAATTTTCATCTTAAAAACTAACTGGTGACTCCCTTTTATGCTTTATTCTTATTGAATCCGCATCCTGGTTGTTTTATGGTTGCAGGATAAAAGAAATATGTTCTGGATAAGCCAGCAAAGGCAGAGGCCAAGGCTGATCTCCACACCCCGGCCTCCGGCCGGTGCTCGCCACCGCTAAGTATAGGCTGCCGCCATGACCGAGTGGTCGGTAGGTGAGGCTTCGGTCCGGATTCATGTTTTCACACCGGTCCGGCCCTAAAGCCTCATAGTAGAACCAAAACCCTAGTTTTATTTATCTTTCAATTAGAAAATAATATCCCGAAAATTGTGAAAATAACTTGTAAACTTAAAAAATTTAATAAAACCACCGATTTTTAATGAAACCACCACTCAAGCTTGGCCTAAGCTAGATTTAATAAAAATTCGAAAATCTTAATGAAAGGTTGATCCCCACTTTCTAAAAGGCATCTTAAAAATCCTAAAATCCTTTTCCCAAACTTTTTAAAAAACCCTTACGCTAAGGCATTCGTGGGAAGCTCGGCCCGTGTCACGAGTGTGGGGCCACGGGCTATGGTTTATACGAGTTCACGAGTGCTTGGCATCTTCCCTAGGAAATAGCTCGAATTGTTTGAAGTAGCAAATTTGAATAGATCATAGTCCAACACTTTTTAACCGTAAACACTTAAAAATAAAATAAATAAATTGGACCCCCTTTAAAATATCAAAGACAAGAATGGACCGCCGAATTGGGCCATCCAGGAAGTAAATAAGAGAACCAACTAATCGACACTTGAAAACGAATTGCGAGAATCAAAGGTAAAGACCTCGGCCCGACCAGCCCACCGTTGTCCGGGTGGTGGCCGGCGCCCGCCATGGCCTGGCCTAGTTCGGTCGGGCTCGGCGTACTCCCTAGGGTCGTGCTAAACATAACACTTCTTCAGCTGATCTAAGTTCGTGTATTGAAAAATCTCTTCCCCATCCAAATTAGATAAGTTTACCGCTCCTCCAAGTAAGATCCGATAATGAAATAAACGGGCCTTGCCAATTGGGCTTAAATTTCCCTCGTGGATCCTGGATTGGCACTCTTATCTCCTTAAGGATCTAATCTCCAATTTGCGGATTCCGATGCTTACCTTTCTTATTAAATACCCTAGAGATGCCAGCCTAATATATTTGGGCATTGTGCATAGCATTGAGGCGTCTTTCATCCAATAATACTAACTCCTCATATTGTGTCTTGGCCCATTCTCGCTTCGGAATCGGCTCTCGGCAATTATGCTTAACAAGGGAATGTCAATCTCGATTGGAAGGACTACTTTAATGCTATAAACTAGAGAGTAAGGAGTTGCTCCCATAGAGGTTCGATAGAAGTTCTATAACCCTACAAGGCGAAACGCAACTTGTCGGGCCAATCCGTGTAAGTAACTCGCCATCTTCTCGATTATCTTACGAATATTCTTATTACGAGTGTTAACTACTCCGTTGGTCTAAGGGCAATGCAAGGAAGATTTATGATGTTGGATTTTGTACTTGTCCAACAAATCTGCTACATCCTTCTTAAAATGGCTACCATGATAACTTATTACCTCTTGGGGCACTCTATAATGACAGATGATATTTCGGGTAACGGATTAGGCTACTGTTTCGACGTCAAAGTTGTATAAGAAGCCGCCTCTACCCATTTTGTGAAATAGTCTATTGCTACCAACACAAATTCATGACCGTCTGTTCCTTTAGGGGTCACCTTGCCAATGATGTGTATTCCCCAAACTTAGAATGGCTAGGGTGAAGCTAATGTTGTGAGAAATAACGATGATTGGTGTTGTAAATTTGTATGCATCTTACATTTATGGCACCTTCTAACAAAGTCATGACAGTTTGCCACCATGGTCGACTAGTAATAACCAAGTCATCGAACCTTCCGGACGAACATCTTACCATTCATATGAGGTCCACACTCCCCACCATGAATCTCATGCGCTTTGGTTCATCTTGATTGACACAAAGTAAGCTAATTTTAAAATTTGTTTTCTTATACGAGTTGCCCTCGATTGATGAAGAATTAGGCAGCCAAAATCCAAATGGCTCATTAGGCTCTAGGTGTGGAGTCAAGGGATACTCTTGTTTGTCCAAATATTGATAAATGTCATGATACCAACTAGTATGGTTAGTATTGGACACTTCTAACGTACGGATGTGGGCGGGGTGACTCAGTTGATCAATGTGAACGAGCATTGAATGAATGCCAGTAGGAATGTTGATCATGGATGCTAACTTAGCTAGTGCATCCGCAAATTGGTCATCATCCCTAGGAAGGTAAGTGAAAGAGAAGCTCTTAAAGTGGTTAGATAATTCTATCAAATACGCTTGGTAGGGTGCCAAGGCTTCACTACGTACCTTCCACCCTTACGAAATCTAATTGATGATCGAACTAGAGTCACCGAAGACCCTGCTATTCTTGACCCAAATCTCTATAGCCGCTTCAAGTCTCGTGATGCAAGCTTTGTACTCTGCTGCGTTATTGGTGACTTTGAAGTATAGTTTGACAAAAATAGGAGTATGTGCTCCCTCCGGTAAGAGTAGCAGAATTCCTACTCCAAAGCCCTTCTAATTGGAAGCACCATCGAAGTACATTATCCAACCGTCCACCTCTACTTGTAAAATGTTTTCATCCGAAAACTCCGGTGTTCGGGTTGTGATTCGAGTACTGAGTAGATCAGCTAAGAATTCTAACATTGTCCTTTCTTTAATCGCTTTTGAGGGACAAACTTAAATTCAAATTCGATAGCATGATCATCCATCTTACTATCTTGTTGCTGATAGTTGGTTGCTAAAGTATGTACTTAATAGGATCCATAGGTGCCACCACATGAACCAGTCCGGGCTAGCATGACTCCCATAACTATTTCCGTTGTGGTGAGATATAGGAGTAAAGGTTTCCCTGATTGGGGTGGAACTAACATTGGAGGATTGGCCAAGTATTGCTTAACATTCTAGAATGCTTGTTGGCACCCGGCATCCCAAATGGGCTCATATCCTTTCATTAACTTCTTGAAAATAGGTTCACTGGACCACGGTGAGTTTTGATATGAAATGACCGATGTACTGCAAATGTCCTAGGAAACCCCTTATCTCATTTTACGTAGCTTAGCGGAGAGATCTCCTCAATGCCTTTGATCTTGGATGGATCAACTTCAATTCTTCTAAGACTTACAACATAGACTAGCGAGTTGACCTTAGGCTACTCCAAAGGCGCATGTTTGATTTCCCGAGTCTCTGGAAGAATTTCCTTAGGCTGGGTAGGTGCCCTGCCATATCTCTAGACTTTATGATCATGTCATCCACGTAAAATTCATCTTCTTTGTGGATCATATTATTGATAATGCAATAAAGTTGTTGCTATCCTCTAATATGTTACGCCGAGCATTCTCGGGCCCAAATGGCATCACCACATAATAGTAAGTCCCCCATTGAATGATGAAGGTCATCTTTTTCATATCCTCTTCAGCCGTCTTCACCTAATTATACCCAAGCATAACCATCCATGGACGAGAGAAAAGCATGACCCGCTATATTATCTACAAAGAGGTCGATATAAGGCAGCGAAAAATCATCTTTTGGGATTCGTCTTGTTCAAATCCCTAAGTCGACACACATACGAACCCGTCCGTCTTTCTTCGAAATTGGAACTATATTTGCTACCCACTAAGGATAGTGCACTAGATTATTGAACCTAGCCTCAACTGCTTCGAAACCTCTTCCTTAATTTTCAAAGCCTATTTTTGTTTCATCCTCCTCAATTTTTGCTTAACCGGCTTAGCATCTTCGTAAAGGGGATCTTGTGTTCTACTATACTCGGATCCATACCCGACATGTCTTTGTAGGACCATGCAAAGACATCTATAAATTTTGTAAGGAGCAAAGTACATTGCTTCTACTCTTCTAGATCCAAGGTTCTCCCGATCTTAACTTCTTGGGGTTAATCTATCGACCCCTGATTAATTGTTATTATTTCCTCTATTACTCGGTGAGCGATTTTCATGATCTTGCATAGTTTTTATTAATTCTTTAGGGATTTCTTGTTCATCATTAGAGGCAAAATAATTAAAAGCAGGAGGAGGCAAGGAGTAAGTGCAGAGGTTCACTTTATTGAATGATGCAACGAGTACATCAAAATTAGAAGCGAAGACACAAAATTAGAAATGACGAAATTAGGAAAGGAATTTGAAATAAAATAAGAGGAAATACAAGCCCCGAGTACTAGACTCGAAACAACAAATTTCTGAGCACTAATCCAAGTGACATGCTTGGATCCTTCAATATCAAGGTCGGTGATGAACCTGGACGGATCGAACTGTGGGTACGACATAGCTCGTGACAGTACCAAGACTGAATTCCCTTCTAGGTTACCCTCTTGTCCGAACGGAAGACCGAAAAGATTGTTCCCAGTGAGTTTGGTCCAATCTGGTGTGGACTGTCCCCTTTCAAAGAGGTAGGGTTCCTCATTTTCAAGAATATAGTAGTCATTGAAAATCTCTAGGCCATGCACTAGAATGTCCTTTTCCTTGACATAGTAGGGTTAAGGAAAACCATAATAATGGAAGTTATCTCTTTCTCTTAGCACCTAGCCATTCAAAGTATAGGGAAAGGGCTTGATAGAGTGAACTATATGCGGTGCGAGTCCTCTTTGTCTGAATTTTCCCACTTGGCTTGAATTATTTACTTAGTAGTAGGTTGATAGCCTAATCCAAGGTTGTAGTTATTGGTGGGTTCAAGGGGTAGAAAAGTAGGGTGGTATGCCCTTCCGCCTGCAGGAAGACCTGGAAAATACCCTTTCTTCCTAAGCATCGAATGGATAGTAAGGTTGCCATAAGGATTACGGTTAAGAGGGGCTTCATCTCTTTTTAAGGTAGCAACAATCTCAAATCCGTATAGTTCCTCATCATTAGCATTGTGCTTGATTTCGACTACGGATTCTTTAGAGGTGATAATAGCGCAAATGCTATCCCCGTTGATAGTTATGACTTGTCCTTTGATGATCATATTAACTTTTTGATGCGTTGTAGAAGGCATAGCCTAATAATCATGTAACCAAGGGTGCCCAGTTCTAATTCGGATATCTAGGACTTAGAATTCGATGTTACTTTCTACTTGCCCTACGTTGATTGGCAAGGTCATTGTTACCAAGAATGTTCTTTTGGAATTATAGTAGGCTCGAAGATGGATAGTCTATTTAGAGAGTTGTTATTCCCTAATTCCTAACCTTCTAGCAGTTCTCTAGGGACATACATTTACTCGCTTATCCATTGTCTACCAAGGTTAGGGGAACAAACTTGTTGATGCAAGTTATGGCTAAGTAAAGCGCATTATTGTGTGCAACGCCTTCTTACGGGAGATCATTCTAATCAAAGGTAATAGTTCCATCCCCGCTGTTAACCAATCCTACCACTTCCTCGGCGTACTTTCAAGAGAGACATCGATCTTACTAAGTGCATCAATCAAGGCTTGACTATGTTTCTAGGAGGCATACATTAATTGCCAAATTGAGATATTGACTTTTAATTTCTAAAGTTGCTTAAGGATTGGGTCTTCTTCCTTTGTAGGTTCCGACTCTTTTAGGGCATCCCGAGTCCGTTGTAAGGGTGCATTATTTTGTCAAGTTCTAGTGAAGAATTGGACCGCAAGACTTTTAGCGTCTCCCCAAAAGTCTTCTCGTTCTAAGGCTGCTTGTGGCCCGAAGTCGTCACTATTGCTTCTTGTTTCATATACATCTTCTTCATCACTTACCCACATCCCCTGGACTTCGGATCTAATGGAGGTTAGCTAAGAAGTTATTTAGACTTGTTAACATCTCGGATAAGAATAGACCGATCCCACCGACCTGGAATGGGTTCGGTGAAAATGGCTAAGGTGCCACTAAAAGGATTCTTGTTGTTGCTTGGTTTCTAGGCAACCTTAAGCAAGGGTAGTTGGCCATTGCGAAACATGCTTTATGGTTTGTTGTTGAATGTTCAACACTGTTCGGTATCATGTCCTTGTGCATGATGGTATTTATAAAATTTTTCCACGTCCTAATTTTTGGATTGTTTCGCGGTTTCGATCCTCGCTCTAATGGGTGTCAATTTTATCTTTCCCTTTTCCAAGAGACAGTCAAGGCCTTTGGTGTAGGTAGTATCAATAGGAGTATAGTCAATACACCTTTTGAGGGCATTGACATCCACACCCCTGCTAGCGAGTGCTCGTATTGGAGGTTTTCTTATCTCTAGAGTGATACCTTTATACCGAGTTGCGGTAGACAACTCTTCTTCTATCATCAAACCGGCATCTCCGAGGGTTTAAAATTTCATCATGGGTAGGAATTTGAGGTGCTAATTGTAATTGGGGCTGAAGGTTATTCACAATGATCCCGACTTTGTCTTTCTCGGAGGGTCGATCAACCCTATGGGCTGCCTTCACTCTCCATTTGGTAAGGAAATCCGTGAAGCTCTCCTTATCGCTTTGCTTGATTAATTCCAACTCTCGGAGGGTAACAGGCAAATTAGTGTTATAGGTGTATTAAGGGAGGAACTCCTTGCACAAATCAATCCAATTGGCAACCCTGCGTGGGTAAACCGTATTATACCACTTCATTACATCGGTGTCGAATGTCTAGGGAAAACATTATGGTAAGTATCTTAAAGAATGTTCTTAAATTGCTCCTAAGAGAACATTATACCACTTCATTGCCCTTAGGGATTGAAGTGAATCCCTTGTGATCGAAGTAGTGATTACTAAACATGGATGACTCCTTTAACATTCGTTTTATATGATCTATACAAGGATCGAGGCTAAGATTTGGATTCGGGTTGAGGGGATTCATGTTTGGGATTGCCCGGAGGAGACAAGATAGGTGGAGGTGGCATAATCAAGGCTGCTTCCCTTCTCAAACATTCAACTTCCTCATCTGTCTTACGAGTCCTCAATAGCCCTTATTATAGTCTTAATATCCCTTGATATAGATGACCTTTTCTCCTCTTGATCATTAAATCTAGTTTCCACCCCGGCTATGTTCTCATTAAGTACACTCGAGATTAAGGGACTGCTCCGGGTTCGAGATCCATTAGAAGGGAACTCTTTCTAGGTACTTGTCTTATGAGAAGGAACTAACTAAGACTTTGAAGTGTGCATCGAAGCTTATCGCACCGGTGTAGATTGCAAAGTAGAAAGGAAGGAAGATGTGCTGGACTCCTTAGTCGGACGTTCTAATCTTTTAGAGCTCGAATTCCGATCGGATAATTTTGATTTGGCTAATGCAAATGGACTCACCTAATAAGAGATGATTCTTATTTGGCTAATGCAAATGGACTCACCTAACTTGAGATGGTTCTTATTTGGTTAATGCAAATGAACTCACCTAATATGAGATGATTCTTATTTGGCTCATACAAATGGACACACCTAATATGAGATGATTCTTATTTGGCTAATGCAAAAATGGAAAATGGGAATGTAAAAGAAAGAAGGGATTGAACACTTGAAAAAAAAAGTGAAGGGGACTTTTGGTAAGACCCTTTCACATGCGATAACTACTTAAACCGTCAAAAGAGGATTTTAGTATGACCTAAAATTGCAAATAATGGACTAACCCTAATTTAAATGGAATAAAGCCTAGTGTGGCTCGCTTAAAGTAACCAGTGGGAGCCTTTCTCCATAACTAGGGGCAATATAAACTTTTCCTAGTGGTCCATAACAATATTTAAACTAGTTCAAAGGATGTTAAATGAAGGATGTGTAATGTAAGCACATTATTAAAACAACTACTTAAGTTTTCAAGTTTCACCCTCCTAATAAATGATTATTCCCTAGTGGATTCACCACATTAGACATCCTGTAGTTAGCAACCTTTGAACTAGTTGAAATATTGTTTTAGGTGAACGGCAATTGAGTATCGTCGGATTCTAAGCTCTTAAAGATTAGAACTGCTCATCGAGGAGTCCGAGACATCTTCCTTTCTTTTTACTCCATGATCTACAACAGTATTGTGATCGATTGAAATGCAAGAACATATGAACATCGAATTCCAAGCATGCCCAAACATTCGAATATTCTTATTTACTTCCTGGATGGCCCAATTAGGCAATCCATTAGTGTCTCTTATATTTTAAAGAGTGCTCCAATTAGGCCGTCCAATTTATTTATTTTATTTTTACCTCTAGGAGAGCGATAAAAAATAAAAGTATAGCATAATACTTACTTTCATTAATAATAGGTAAGCCTACTACTTACGTGAATACATAGCTAATAAAGGGAAATAATTGCAAGCACACTACTTGTAAAATACTAATAACACCTGTTCTAAAGAGGCAAAACCGAACCTTCTTTTCTTTTATTCTATCCTAAGTTCTATCCTAAAAGTCTAAGCCGTAGTCTATCTTTACTTTCTTTCCTTTAGGGTCACTAGACTCAGCTTCTTCATCTCGGGTACATTCCTTCGGTTCTTGAATTCGGCGAACCCTCCTTTCTTCAGTTTGTTTGGCTTTAGTTTCTCTTTGACGGACGCGTTCAGCCATCCAAGGGTTTTGTTTCTCGAATTCTTAGAGGGGTAGCAGCAAGGAGAGGTTCTTCAAGATTCATCTCTTTGGTTCTCGGTGCCTTCCGCCGTTGGGGATCTACTTCTATTATCCACTCTAGATAATGAGGAGAAACAAAAGTGTTGGGGGTGCCTTTAGGTGCCAATAAGTCTGCGGGTGTCGGTAATTTCGGCGAGCTCCTCCGAGTAGTTGGGCCACGACTTTGTCCGGTTAGAGCTACCGTGCCCTTTGAACAATTCAAAGGTAGTTAGCCAAATGCAGTCCAAAAAAATATTATTTGTGCTCTTCCCATCTGCCACAACACACGGCCGGGGAAGTAATATGTACTATTTTCTAGGCCAAGTAGACGTATGAAAGGATGCTTCGTAAGGTATGTGTTTTCGATTAAGACACCTTCCGAGTGCTTAACATACCAAAGTATATTATTACTTGTCATTCTTGAGGTACTCCTCCCACCAAGAAGCCGGGTGATCGATTGCTACCACGATTTGTTTTTGCTGGCGAAGTGAGTCCCTAGGTGTGCATCAACTTTTGGTGGCGCTTGAATCGGTTTCAAGTGCTCCATTAACTAGATTTGCACACCACATATGCAAAATCAAAATTAGTGTCCTGCACGATCAAGGTCTAATCTTTTTAAACCCAACGAAGCAAAATCAAATAAAAAAGTCGGAGGAGCGAAAACTAGATAGAAAAGAAATTTGGAGTCTTTCGGCCTGAATCGAAGGCGTTTCAGCCTCGGCGGCGCCGAACAACCGCCTAGTGGTCGGCGCTACCAACCGATTCACGTTGCTTGCTCTCGTTCGCCGTTATGTGCTTACTTACAATTACGGGGGCTCCCGGAGAAGTTTTCCTTAAAATTTTCTTCAACCCAATCTAAACCTATGATTGTATCAGCAAGCTGTTAGGGGAGTTAAGGAACAATAATTCTCTAATTGTTCAACCGGACTTAACAATGTTACTAGTGCCAAATCCCCAAGACCTCCTACTAAAAGGAATCCACGTATTAGATAGGTGATAATAGCTCACCGCCTTAGGATGATGATAGCTTTGGCATGGGCATACATGTTTCAGTAATATTTCATCGGGTTGGTAAGATTTACTCATTTCCCAATAAGAATCCACCATACATTCCTATTGCTCGGTTTCAGCAAGTATTTGTACGTCTCGTGGAGGTTTTCGATGATTTGGGTACAGCTGGTTTCTTTCGCCTATAACCGCCTAGTATGGCATTGAATCTTTAGGCGGGGGCATAGTTCCTTATCGCCAAACTTGAAGACATGGTGATGAGGAT
Organism: Talinum fruticosum; assembly: GCA_021018815.1. Classification (NCBI taxonomy): domain Eukaryota; kingdom Viridiplantae; phylum Streptophyta; class Magnoliopsida; order Caryophyllales; family Talinaceae; genus Talinum; species Talinum fruticosum. The sequence continues at coordinate 6,261,665 of JAITYX010000010.1, read as the reverse complement.
CCCAAAGGCCACAGCAGACCCTTAAAAGGTCTAATAGACCTTCACCTGGCGAATCGTTGAAAAGGACATGTAAGTCATAATTGGATATACCGGAACTATCCAAATTAGTCGTCTCATGCATCCACCGTGTTAGCTCGGTCATGCAATTCATTTTTTAGAAGAAGAGGATACGGTATGTTCTTAGTTTGGTTTGTAAAAAGCTTTTTGAGTCCGGCATCTTTTAGCACGAACGTTGATCGTATTTATAGAGGTTTTTCGAGTTCTTAGAGTCCTACTACAACTCAATCACCAAGCAGTCGCGAGCGACCTAAGATTCGTAGGTGACGGCGTCGGCCATGGCCATGGGCCGACCAATTTTGCAGTTTTCTTTGGCTCGAGAACTCCTTGGGCCATAGTATTTTCCGCCTCAGCCCATTGCACAAATCATGTTATTATTTTGGACCATGCACTTGAGATTTTCCTTTTTCTTTTTATTATTTTCTTTCCATTAAATAAGAGTACTCATTACAAAGAAAATATTACATTATTAAACAAACACCCGACAAGGGACTCCCTAATCATGAACGACGGAAGCAACAAGGAATCTTCTAAGCATCGCCATCGAGTCATCATCAAAGATGTAATTCCTCAAGTCCTCCAAGACGGATGTAGAGAATTGACCACCTTCACCACCTTGATAAGAGCTACCTCCATGGTCCCAAGATTGTGAAGATTCATGGGTTGGCCCACTGCACGAAGACCGACGGAAGTGAAGAGGATATCCGTGATGGTCGGAAGCTCGCATGGGCAAAATGTTTAAGCTCTCCTCGGAATAGCTAGGTCTCGCATTAGAAGCACTAGGCCCGGAAGTTTTAGGTCCTGCCTCGGAAGCACTCCTATGATGCATATGCCATGAAGAACGCCATAAAGAACCTTGTCTAACATTACTACTAGAAGGTGTTTGTTGATCGGATGCATGTGTTTGTGTCCCGATTACACTACGAAGACTACCACAGGGAGGTGCTCTAGATCGGCGCCTCTAAAAGAAAAATGAGCGATTAGAAAATCAGTAAGAGCTTCATAAAATTAGCACTCCACTAATTAAGAACTTATTTAGAAAGTAGGGAAAGATCGCCCGAGTGAGGAAGTTTTGGATTCCCTGGAGAGCATATTGAAATTTGATAGACCTGGTCCTTGATTGCTATTGGTCGTACAGGTAAAGTTTATTCAATGGTATCAATAAGGAAAATAATTTTAGCATGCAAGTAAAAGAAAAAAGCATAAAACTCATACTCCTCGCCAATTCCTAGGGAAAGGATACTCAACACATTCTTCTTCCGGGATGTGGGGAATTCTTAGGAAGCAAGGAGATTCCCCAAGAAGAGTAACATCCACATCAAGACTCGGGATATGAATGTCCGAAGGAGTGAGCTATCAAAAGGTGTAGATTAATTTCCATGCAAGAAATTTAAGCTACGAAGAACAAGTTGAGAACTCACCAGCCGGGTCATGATCCGTGCCACATGATGGGCGTGGGATGTGGTCAAGTTCGAAAGAAGGTAAAAAGATACCCTACAATGGCAGCCGCTTGCTCATTTGGATGAAGAGACCGAAAATAAAACATGGTCATAGGAGGATCGAATGGAGCAAATGTAGGCCACGTGTTGACCAGAATTTGAGGAGTTACCCTCTCCCCAAGAAACTCACAAACCCGAAAAGCACCTTTAAACAAGATCCTTCTTTCACTCAATTCTCGTGCCGGTTGGAGTTGAGCCTAAGGATGAAAGTTGGCCTACATTCAAGGTTTTATCAAGAAATCAGCTAGCAAGAGAGAAACAGTAGAAAAAATGGATGAAAAATAGTGAATATTTAGGGTTGGAGGCCACTATAGGCGAGCCTACAACTAGCGGCGAGACCGTGGGCAGGGCGAAAGCTAAAAGTGTGGTAAAAAGTTCTCTTAAGTATATTTTGGTTTAAATTTTTAGATTAAAGAAGCATACTGCGGTCACATGGTTTATAGCTGATATTAAGAAGTCTATCCCATGAATGTTACTGCTGTTGAAGATAAATCTTAGCCCACGATACGGAGGACGGAAATACAGGATGATTTGTTGAACTAGGAGAAAGATGTGGGAAATACTCATACAACCACGACTGCATTTGATAAATCATGTAATATTTTTTATACACACAAGATGAAAAATACGTGTTGAAAAGGTGAATTTGAGCGAGACCTCGATAATTTTCCACAAACCATTCAACGACAAATAATTGGTTGAATCTAGCTCGGGTTTTGTGCGCCGCACATTGGCAGGGAGCACCCTAGTTGATCTCCATTATTTTTTAAGGTCCACTAATTTTACCAAATAATGAACGTGAACCTTAGCATCTTGGTCGAGAGAAGAACATCATACTTAGGAGAAGAGCAAGCACGATCCGAACTTGTTGTTGAGAAGAGTGTTGACGCTAGAACCTAACATCCTCAAAGGTCTCAAAGAGAATAGTATATTCTTAAAGGAATTTTCATGGGGGAACTTATCGGCTACGAGGCTAAAGAGGTTATAGAGATAGTCACGATTTTTATACAAGTTCTTGTCATAGGCTAAAGGCTCTCCGAGAAGCTGCAACCGGATAAAACAGACAAAATCAAAAGGCGTTATTGTCATCTCACCAAAAGGAAGGTGAAACGTGTTGGTATTATCCCAAAAGCGCTCACTAATGGCCCTAATGGGATCCGTCTCCCTTTTATCTGTTACATGGTATAAAGCAAGCTAGAGAGGTCCAAACACGGCACTAAACATGACTTCTTTCGAGAGAAAAATTCATCCTCTTGCAAGTCTCCAGTGAATTTATGAATGGCTCCACTACTCCGAATCGAGCCTTTCTGCAAGACAAAAATCCAACAAGATTTTAGTTGAAGAACTACTCTAAATGAGCGAACAAAAAGCTTACTGAAGGAGTAATGTCCGAGTGAAGAAACGTGATTCTCGACCTCGACAAAGAGATCATTCGGATTCCATTCATTCTATGGGCGCTATTCACGCATAAGGAAAGTGTCTTGAGTAAGCTTCTCCACTCTAGATCTTCCAGCAGGATGAGACTGTTCTTCTAGACATTTTTAAGAGAATAGATATTTTAGAACCCACTTGCTTTTCAAGAAGGAACAAAGTAAAAAACCACAAGAAGAAAGTAAGAGCAAGAAGAGGAGTAAGTATGCAAAATGAACACACCAAACATCTCCTTTTATAGGCAAATTCGGTTAAGGCATCCTACCATACAAGACAAGGGTCAAGCAAGTAGTGGGAGACCAAGAGAATCCGGCAGAGCACACCGGGGGCTACGCTCGCCAAAGGATGACCGACGCCGGCCATGAGGAGCCGAGAGGTTTATTAGCAACAGCCTTTGCGGCCTAGCCTGCCCATCTAGCTTGTGGAGCCTTATCAAACCATGGCATGACCTTTACCCCCTTGTGTATGCAAGTAGGAGTTTGTGGGGCAACTAATTAGCTTTTTGGAATAGTTTTATCAGTCTGTTTTCTATTGAATTACTCGGGTAAAACATTGAACTTTTGTCAATTCGATTATGCACTAACAAGTACGTCGAGTACAACGATTATTTTAGCCAAGCTTCGGATCAAAGAACGATCAAAGTTTCAGCATCAAACTATACCAAGCTTCGGACTACGATCAAGCCAAGCTTAGGATCTTCTTACCGTACTTGAACGCATGCATCGTGATCAAGTCGAGGCCCCATTTTGGAGTTCAAGTTCGATTACATACAATTCCAAGCATCACACAATACCTTATATAAAAAATCGAGGTAAGTATCCTTTAGTGTCTACTATGACCATTCGTCTTTTTAGACTCGGTCAAAGTGGCGGCTAATCGTAGACACCTAAAAAGTGTCGTCTCTTATCTCTTTATTTCTATATTTTATTCGTTGGCCGCCCGATGATGAAATCCGAAGTCCTGTTTGAGGATTTGGATCTTGAAGCGTGATCGATTGGTGTGACATAAGCTAGTAAACCACAAAGAAGTCCCTGCACCAAATAAACAGTTTCCTTGGGTCAGTCCATAAATCCCTTTTTCTTTCGGCCAATCAAAGAATCGGGCCAAGCATTCACCGACAATGAAGTCCAATACGTGTATCGGGAAAATCCAAGTTCGGAATACTGCATTTTACTTTTGTTCAATCGAGACAAGGAGATGAAGACTTAAAGACAGCGTTAAAGCATTGCATTTCATGATCATGAGCATCAAAGTGTTACGTTTAAGCTCCACAAAACAGTCCACAAGAGACTAGGAGCTTTTCCCCTCAAAACGGTGTCGTGGCCGGTGCCCGCCAACCTATCTAATTCTATCTTCTCTATCTGGTTCAATCTTGTGAGAATCTTGCCCGGTTTATTTTTAGCGAGCCTTGGACGGTTGGCCGAGGGCAAACCCTAGGTCATTTGACCTAGGTCCTACCCTATAAATGGAGAGCCTTGGCTCTCATTTTAAGGACGACTTTCTCCTATGCGTAATGCTACTGAAAGCTAACCGGATCACTCAAACCTAAACGTTACACTACCGAAATTACTATCAACCATTCATCTCTTTCCTACTTACCACCGTTGAATCCGTCCAAAAAGCTAAAGAATATTACATCATTCTAATCTCTGGGCACTCATTCAACTAATGTTTACTACTCCGTACATACACTATTCACAAAAACAAGTCCTTTTTCTTTTTTTCTTTCGTTTCTCATCGTTCCATGAAGAGATCCAGCGTAGAGATCCAGATTAGTGAGGTGGGATAACCTAAGGGCAATCATGCAGCCTTCAAATGGTTTATTATTTTTATGCTTTATTTACCACTTTACGTATTGTGGACTAATGTCATGATACAAACTAGTATGGTTAGTATTAGATACTTCTAACATACATATGTGTGAAGGGTGACTCTATCACTCAATACGAATGGGCATTGAATGATTGCCAGTAGAAATGTTGATCATGGATGCTAACCGAAGACTCGGACTCGGAAACTAGACCATTCCGAGTACTACCAAAGACAGGTATAAACCTCTTCCCTCCTATGTTTTGATTACAAGTCATTCTGAGTATCATAGAAACTATTGCATATGTTTTTATTTGATTCTACCTGACTTAGAAAACTCATGTTCATCTATCATCTCACACTGATGTTTCTAAGTCGCTCGGATACTACTCAGATTTATCGCATGTTCAAATAATCCCTCTAACACTTCATATATGAGTTCGATTGCATATCTTGAAGTAAAGTATATTACACCGTTAATTGGCCTTTCTTAGTCAACATATTTGTTTGAGAATTATTTGCCTAGATAAAGTACCTATACTCCGATGTTTTCACTCTTATAAGTTGATCTTTGTTAAGACCGACTCGATGTTTTCACTCTTATAAGTTGCCTTTCTAGGCCTAATATAATTATAAACTTAATTATCCTAATTAAATTATTATTTGTGCCTAATCTTGGACCAAAGTATTTTATACTTTGAGAACCAAAATTATTTACTTTTGTAGGCTATCAAAACGAGGTTATCTTATTTGTGAATTACAAAAGGAATCAATCACCAACAGACAAGGCTTTTTACTTCGAACAAGGCTCGGACGTCGTGTTAGGATTGTCTGTTTTCAAAGCTGGAAAACTTCAACACTAAGCGCAACGGTGGTTTCCACCTTACTTTTTAAACACCACCAGTTGATTGGAGTATCCTTAGGAGTCAACAGCTATTACACAACGTTCACATCTCAACGGATCTTTTACGAGTCACACGGAACAACCATTACAATGGTCATAAAGGACTTATGTTCGAAACTAGTCACAACGGCTAATCCGCTTGGTCATCTATAAATAGAAGCCAACTCTAAAGACTTGAAGATTGCTAGAATTATTGTCAATACATATTACTTATGCAAAAGTCATTATATTCATACTCAATCTTCTACTTACAACTCCCAGCTTGTAATTCATACTTTTGAGTTGTAAAGTCTTCTAATCGGTTACATACTCTTTCTTACTTTCCGAGTATGGTCCCTTGACTGAGTTGTAAGGGTTAACTCGGCTCGGTTGTCCATAGATGTAAAGGTTATCACTTGTTAGGAAGTATAAGATCGGATAAGCGAATTTCTTAGTCTAGGAAAACTCTGTAAGGAATTGTTTAAAGGAGCAATTCGATTGAGTCAATCTGCTGTATTTTGTTGATTCAAAACAGTGGATTTGACTTGGTTCTTAGACTAGCACTAGCCGTGGTTTTCTGCCCCAGGAGGGTTTCCATGTATATCCGATTCACACTTATCCGAGTTCAATATAGACTCGGAATGTCTTCATTACTCTTTTCAAGCGTAAATCTTTCAAGTTCTTTGAAAATTTCCTCATCACCTTATTCACTGCCCCTCTAGGGTGACTAAGACTCTCCAAGAGCAAACCTTCAATTGGTATAAGAGCCTAGGCTTTCACAAAGGGTCTAACAACCTAAAGGTCTAAAGATCGGATGGCTCGGAACAATGGAGAGTTCGATGAAGGAAGATGTATGGAACATCATACGAGTAGGCAATTACATTCTAATGAAGATGGAAGATACAAGACATGTGTCTAAAGCAAAGTTTGAGTACACCACTGAAGAGGCGGAAAAGTTCGAAAGAACTTTAAAGCAATGAACATTCCGATGTGCGCCATCAACTCGGAAGAATACAATAGAGTGTCGGCCTGTGACACGGCTAAAGATGTGTAGGACACTCTTGTCAACACATATGAAGGAACAAGCCAAGTAAGACCAGTGAAGATAAGCCAATATCTTCATAAATATGAGCTGTTCAAGATGGAGCGAGAAGAAAACATCACTCGGATGTTTATACGCTTCACCGAGATTACCAACAATCTCAAATCTCTTGGTAGAAATGTTTCCCATGAAGAAATGTGCAGAAAAATTCTAAGAAGCCTACCCAAGAGAAGATGGGGTCCCAAGGTGACAACCATTAAGGAAGCTCGGAACCTCTCTCAACTAAAGTCGGACGAACTAATTAGGAAGCTACTTACCCATGAAGTCCATCCGGAAGAAGAGGATGCCGAGGTCGGCACCAAAAAGAACATTGCGCTGAAAGCCTCGGGAAGCGAGATGAGAAAATCTGAGTTCCTCATATTCAGAAGAATATCCCATGGCACTCATTGCTCGAGGCTTCAAAAGAATTATGAAGCACAATAAATGGGAGAAAAGGCTAAGAGAAGAGTTCTACAAGAAAGATAAGGAGGATAGAAAAGGTAAACACTCCTCCCCTTCAAAGTTATCTTTCACAAAGAACTCTAGTTGTTTTAAATGTGGTGGAAAAGATCACATAGTCAAAGACTATCCAAGGAGAAAAAGGGACAGAAAGAAGAAGAAGGCTATGATGGCCATATGGAGTGATGCAGATTTATCCGAAGAAGATGAAGACTTAAACGACTCAAAGTGTCTTATGGCACTATTAGACTCGAAGCTGAATCCGAGTTAGAGTTCGACAACTCGGACACTCGAGGAGACAAATGCTTGGGAGGTAATAGAATACTTTCTTAAGTTCTCCAAAGTTGATTTAGCTAAATATATTTATACTTTGGAAGAAAAGTCCAACTCCGATTCTTCTCAATTTAAAGAACAACTTGAGTCTATCACTTCGAGACCATCTCTTTGAAAAATGAATTAAAAAACCGAGACTTAGTCTAAGAGAACTCAAGACTAGTACTCGAGCTAATGAGACTGAGTCCGAGAAACTCGGAAGAGAAAATGAGCATCCGAAACAAAAGCTCAATGACTCTCAAGAGCTTGTTTTGAAATTTGCTCAACGTCGGAAAAACCTTGACATGTTATTAGGCTCTTAATCTGTCTTCTTCGAAAGGAAGGACTTGGTTTTAACAAAGAGGAGGAATCAAATTCCTACTCAAATCTTTTAAAAGGACTCCGGAACTGTGAAGTTCGGGAAGGCTGAGCATGGTCCGATTCGTTAAAATGAAAGGAGGACTAAGCCTAGACCAGACCTACAAGAAAAGGCGTTCACTTACTTATAAAAGAAAAGATTTCCAAAAGAAAGAGACATAAACTTAGCTTTCTAAAAGGAAGACTCGAAGCAAGCCAAACCCAAAGTAATTCAAATCTGGGTTCCCAAGATTCTTCTTCCTCAGAAAAGGACCACAATAAAGGAAGTTATTGGGTTCATTAGAGGAAGTGAGAAGGGTTATTGTGTTTCGACTTACAGGTAACTCGGAAAAGGACAAAAGGTCATTGGTACTTAGACAGTGGATGCTCACGCCACATGTCCGGAGATTCAAGACTCTTTTCTAAGTTAGAAGATTACAAAGGAGGAAAAGTCACATTTGGAGATCACAGTAGGGACAAGATAGTTGGAATAGGCAAGATTGGAAAAGGAGACAACCTGGTCAGCCAGTCTATCTTGTCAAGGGATTAAAGTACAATCTACTCGAGCATATTTCAACCGTGCAATAGAGGTCAAGCGCTAAGGTTCACTTAGATAAATTGCTATATTTCGATGCAACCACCAAAGAGACTAAGCTCTCGGGTCGGAGATCAAGTAATACCTACACTATTCCTCTTTCTTATCCAAGTCGAGTCTATCCTGTTTAAAAGCATCACTGGATGATGATTCTTGGACATGGCATCGTCGACTAGGTCATGTTAGTATGCATACTATCAAAAAGCTTATATCTCATGGTTTAGTCGGAGGTTTACCTAACTTTGCCTTTAAGAAAGATGAAATCGTGAAGCATGAACAAAAGGGAAACAAGTCGGATAATCCTTCAAATCTCTCAAAGCTGTTTCCACATCCAAAGTGCTTGAAATGCTGCATTTGGATTTATGTGGTGAAATCCTCGTAAAGAGTCTCGGAGGTAAATCTTATGTACTTGTGGTTGTTGATGACTACGCGCGATTTACATGGGTTTGTTTTCTTAAGCACAAAAATGAAGGCTTCAAAGAGTTCAGCAAGGTCTGCAAGAAAATTCAAGTAGAGTCTCGGACTCGGATAAAAAGAATTAGAACTAACCATGGAAGAGAGTTCGACTACTTAGAATTTGCAGAGTTACTGCGATAAGAATGGTATCTCCCACAACTTCTCAGCACCCGAACTCCTCAACGGAATGGGGTAATGGAGAGAAAGAACAGAACTCTTGAAGAAATAGGAAGGATAATCATGATTGAACACGATCCGCCTTACTATTTCAGGGCTGAGGCCAACAAACTACACACCGAACAGATGCCTCATCGGACCTATTTTGAAGAAAACTCCATATGAACTCTACAAAGGAAAGAAACCTAACATCTCATACTTCAAACCCTTCGAATGTAAGTGCTATGTTCACAATAATGGTAAGGATCACCTGACCAAATTTTATGCTCGGTCGGATAAAGGTATTTTTCTTGGTTATTAATCTCATAGTAAAGCATATAGCATTTTCAATAAAAGAACAAACAAAGTGGAAGAAAGCATCCACGTTGTTTACGATGAGATCGATCAGGGAAAACCAAGTGAGTTAACATTCTTAGACCTGAAACTCGGTCAAGATAAAGATGATCTTACTGAAACTAAGCTCGGACAGAGTCAAAAGAAAGCAGCTCGGAATAAGGCAGCTCGGAATATCATGACTCAAACTTAACCAGCTCAAGAGCCGGCTCGAATCGCTGAAGGTTAAATAGATGAGCAACCTCAATCGGATCAAATCACTGAAGATTAACCAGTTTAACCCTTAAATCGGCGAACCGGAGAACAGGTAGAGCATTCAAATATGCTTCGAGCCACCCACTCGAAAACATCTTGTCCGACATCAACAATGGGGTAAGAACTCGCTCTTCTTTGCAAAATCTATGTGTATTCACTGCATTCATAACATTACTGAACTAAGAAATGCACTAGAGGCCCTAAATGAACCTGAATGGGTAGACGCCCTGCAAGAGGAACTTAATCAATTTGAGAGAACCCAAGTCTGGATTTTGACCAAACGACCTTCTAACCACCAAGTCATAGGAACCAAATGGGTTTTGAAGAACAAACTGGATGAGGATGGGTTGGTAGTTAGAAATAAGGCTAGACTTGTGGCTCAAGGTTACAATCAACTAGAAGGAATTGATTGTGGGGAAACCTTTGCACCGGTTGCTAGGATTGAAGCAATTAGAATCCTATTGGCATTTGCATCAAGCACGAATATTAAATTGTATCAAATGGATGTCAAATGTGATTTTCTGAATGCTTTCATTCAAGAGGAAGTCTATGTTGAGCAACCCCTGGATTTGTAAACTCATAATTTCCAAATCATGTTTTCAAGTTGCAAAAAGCTCTTTATGGTTTTAAATAAGTTCCCAGAGCTTGGTATGAAAGACTGAGCAATTTCTTGGTTGAAAATGGTTTTAAAAGACGTTAGATTAACAAAACTCTTTTCATAAAAACCAAGGGGAAAGATTTTCTTATTGTTCAGATTTATGTTGATGATATAATTTTTAGAGTTACTAATGAAAATCTCTGTCGAGATTTTTCTAAGTTAATGAACAAAAATTTCAAGTGAGCATGATGAGAGAGCTCAATTTCTTTCTTGGTCTACAAATCAAACAAGATAGAGATGGCATCTATGTTCATCAGCCTAAGTATACCAAGGAGTTGCTGAAGAAGTACAAGCTTCAACATGCAAAACATAGAGTAACACCAATGAGCGAGTAGCTTGAAACTGGACTCGGACGAAAAAGGTAAAGTAGTAGATCAAAAACTCTATCGAGGTATGATTGGATCTTTGTTATACCTTACATCCAGTAGGCTAGACATTATGGTTAGTGTATGTATGTGTGCAAGATTCTAAGCTAATCCAAAAGAATCACTTCTTACTGCGGTGAAGAGAATCTTTAGATATCTTACAGGAACTCGGAATCTAGGTTTATGGCTCTCAAGAGACTCGGAACTAACCCTCACTTGGATACTCATATGCTGACTATGCTAGATACAACATTGATAGAAAGAGCATCTCAGGGGCATGCCGGTTTCGGGTCAATCCCTTATATCTTGGCACTCAAAGAAGTAGAACTCGGTTGCTCTATCGATTGCTAAAACCGAGTACATTGCAGACTGGAGCTTGCTGTGCTCAAATTCTATGGATCAAGCAACACTTAAAAGACCTTGGACTTTCATTCAAATCAATTCCACTCAAGTGTGGCAATCGAGTGCAATTAGCATCACTAAAAATCTAATTCGAGCACTTAAAGATAAAGCATATTGAGGTCATGTATCATTTTCCGAGAGACCATTATGAGAAAGGCGATATTGAACTTGAATTCATTACTATAAAATTTCAATTAGTTGATATCTTTACTAAGCCACTTAGTGAGGATCAGTTTTTCTTTATTAGGAATGAACTTGGCATGATAAATATATGATTCTTTGTTTTTCTAAGTGAAATTATCTTGCATGATTATGTGTTACATGTTTCTTCTCTTTATCTTAATAACAATTAGTTCAGTTGACCTAGTGATACTAAGCCGGGAGTTATTATTTGTTTGCGCTTTCCGAGTCACTCATAAACTTTACTGAGTCGGACTCGGCTTTTAAGAAAATTGGATTCAAACTTCGAAATCATCTCTAGATTAGTGGAGAATTTCATAAATTTCTTTTAAAAATTTATCTTTTTCTCTCTCTACTGCATGCATCGATCAGTGAGCTAGCCGTTGAGAGACTAACACTGGAATTCTAACCGTTGGAGAGTAGTATAGACACACCGGTTTGAGGCGACTGTTGGAGGTTTGGGTTAGAACGGATACTAAAGGAAATTCTTTTCGCTATAAATAGCATCCCTTTTCCTTTATTTTGCTACCTTACTCTCTGCTAACCTAAACTCTCGCATACTCACTTCTGCAATCTAAGCTCTCAAGCACTCTCAAGCAATCTCAATACACTCTCTCTCTCTCTCTCTCTCTCTCTCTCGTTTCCTCGAGCTAACTCATCTTTCTTCTCACAACTTCTCGACCATGCCTAAGAGAGGTTCCGCTCCGGATTTTCTAGGCTCGCCACTAAAAACCCAAAACCAAGAACCAAGAGGGTTCTTCTCACCCCTCAAAGATCCTCGTCACCCAACATCTAATGTTGGATGACAAATTCTTCCCAACCACAAACTTTTTGTGGTTGAAACACCTAAAAACCACTGGGGTATACAACTTTCTCTATTTCAATGAATTCATATACCTATAACTCATTGCTGAGTTCTATTCGAACCTTTCTTGTTCCGAGGGGATCATCACCTCAAGAGTTTAAAACACGAGTGGTTTGTATTAATCTCTCTCTTCTTCACCGTCTTTTTAAAGTTTCATCTATCTTCCTCAACGGTAAACTCATCCCCTTCAATGAAGTTGCTGATGAGTTTTTCGAAAAATACACCAATGAAGTCCCTCGAGTCACGAAAGAACTTTTACGTGACTCAAATGAAGACTAAGGCTTGACTTCTTTTGTTTCTTGTTTATGAGAACTTTCTTCTCTCATCTTTCCAGCAAAGAGAATCCAAACTCAAAGATTCTCAAAGCTCTGTTTGACATTCTCAAGGGCTATGACGTAGACATCTTCGCCGCCATTATCGAGCGGACGACCACCGTGCCAACTAAGACTAAGAAATCCACTCCTCTTCCTTTCGAAGCCCTCCTCACCCTTATGTTTAAAACAATTCAAGGTTCAACTCCCTCGAGTCAAACGAAGTGTATGAGGCTGCCATTCTTGTTGGCGAGAAAAGAGCTTTTCCGGGTCCATAGCTCGGAACCGAGGAAACCTTCTCCTCCACCTCGGACTCGAGATCTTTCTCCCTCCTCCACCTGGCGGTGCATCAACCTCAAGTGCTTCGATGTTGTCTTTATCGCCTTGTCCGCAACTCTAATAGACAATCTCTCCTCTCGTGTCCTTAGAAATCCAGGACACTCTCCGCTCCTTTAAGACTATCTTTCAGTCCATGACCATTAACCAAAAGACAGACCTAATCCGAAATTGGAGAGCAACAAGATGTGCTTCTCGAAATGAAAAATTTGGTCAAGGAGTAGCGAGGAGATGCTCAAAGTCCTCGGAGAAAGGCGCATCAAAGCTGCTCAGGACCCGGACAGCTCATAAACATCCGAAGAGTCCTCGAGCACTGCCAAGTCTCCATTTGGAGAGGCAGTGAAGAAGAAGAGGAGGTTGCAGCTGAATCGGCTCCTTCTAAGGAGGAAGAGGAAGAAGAAAAGGAAGAAGAGAAAAAGGAAGAAGGAGAGAAGTAGGATGAAGCCGAGGGACTGGGTGCTCCAGGTCCTCAACCGGAACTAATAAGCTCGGACAGCAATTTGAGTGACTCGGAAGACACTACGGATGTTGGACAATCCGCAACAGTGAAACCGGAGGAAGCACCCCCTTACGTGACGTTCCAAGAGGATGAGCCTCCGGACGACCTAGTTCCGGGTCAGCCACTCGAGCTGAGCCCCTTCCGAGAGATACCGGTGTTGCCACCGAACGGATCTTCAACGTCTTCACAAGCATGCCAGCGCAGGCGCACCGCACACTCATCCGCCTCAACTCACACCGCACCCACTCCATCGTCTTAACTTCTTTTTCTCTTGTTGTTTTTTTGTTTGTCCATAAATCAAAATTGTATCTACTTGATACATTCTTCCCCATTTGTTTGTTTTTGCTGAAAGGCAAGGGGGAGAATACACTGGGAAATTTATTGTCTTATTTAGGGGAGTTTTCTCACCCTTTCTCTTTTATGTGTATGTGTAATTTTTCATTTTTGTATATATATAAATGAAGTTTCTAATTTCGAGCATATTGATGTATGAGTATAACTTTTTTGAGTTTTAATTTCTCATTTTGTTTTGCTCTAATATATCGGCTTGTTTCTCTATTTTACCCCGATATAATTACTCACGACTCTTCACCATATGAGTTATCTCGCGAAATATTCTAAGTTCGAAACGCTTCACTCTTTACTCTATTTTCTATGATATTTCACTAAGTCGGAATGAAAACTCATGATTCTTTTACTAACAAAGTTTCTAAGTATGGAATGCCTTTCATCAAAAAGGGGAGATTGAAGACTCGGACTCGGAAACTAGACCATTCCGAATACTACTAAAGACAGTACGAACCTCTTCCCTCCTATGTTTTGATTACAAGTCATTACGAGTATCATAGAAACTATTGCATATGTTTTCATTTGATTACGATCGACTCGGAAAACTCATTTTCATCTATCATCTCACACTCGATGTTTCTAAGTCGCTCATACACTACTCGGATTTATCGCATGTTCAAATAATCTCTCTAACACTTCATATCCGAGTTCGATCGCATATCTTGAAGTAAAGTAAATTAACGCATTAATTCGCCTTTCTAAGTCAGCATATTTGTTTGAGAATTATTTGCCTAGATCAAGTACCTATACTTTGATGTTTTCGTTCTTATAACTTGATCTTTCTTAAGACTCGACTCGATGGAATTTGAGTATAATGAATATTAGACTCAGAAAATTCAACTCTTCTAGGCCTAAGATAATTATGAACTTAATTATCCTAATTAAATTATTATATGTGCCTAATGTTCGATCGAAGTATTTTATACTTTGAGAACCAAAATTATTTACTTTTGTAGATTATCAAAACGAGGTTATCTTATTTTTGAATTACGAAAGTAATCGGCTTCAAATTGTCAATCGCCAGCAGATAAGGCTTTTCTACTTCGAACAAGGCTCGGACGCTCGTGTCGGGATTGTCTATTTCTAAAACTGGAATACTTCAATGGTAAGCTCAACGGTGGTTTCCACCTTACTTTTCGAGACACCACCAATTGATTGGAGCATCCTTAGGAGTCAAGAGCCATTGCACAATGTTCAAATCTAAACGGATCTTTTCTAAGTCACTCGGAAGAACCATTACAACGGTCACAAAGGACTTCTATTCAGAAACTAGTCACAACGGCTAATCCGCTTGGTCATCTATTAATAGAAGCCAACTCTCAAGACTTGAAGATTGCTGGAATTATTGTCAATACACATTATTTACGCAAAAGTCATTGTATTCATACTTAATCTTCTATTTCCAACTCCCAGACTTGTAATTCATACCTTTTGAGTTGTAAATGCTTGTAATTAGTTACATACTTTTTCTTACTTTCTAAGTAAGGTCCCTTGATTGAGCTGTAAGGGTTAACTCAACTCAGTTGTCCCTAGCTGTAAAGGCTATCTTAGTTAGGAAGTTCTAGATTAGATAAGGGACATTCTTAGTCTAGGAAAACTTTGTAAGGAATTTTTAAGGGAGCAATTTTGGTTGAGTCGGCCTACTGTATTTTATGGATTCAAAATAGTGGATTTGACTTGGTGCTTGGACTAGTGATGGCCGTGGTTTTCGGCCCTATGAGGGTTTCCACTTATATCTTAGTTCACACTAATTTGAGTCCAATATAGACTCGGATCTGTCTTGATTACTCTTTTCAAGCGTAAATCTTCTAAGTTCTTCGAAAATCTTCTCATCACCCTATTCACCCCCTCTAGGGTGACTAAGACTCTCCAAAAGCAAACCTTCACTAACTTAGTCAGCGCATCCGTAAATTGGTTATCATCCCCGGGAAGGTAAGTGAAAGAGCTTTTCTTAAAGCGCTTAGATAATTTTATCGGATACGCTTAGTAGGGTGCCAAGGCTTCACTGCATACCTTCCACCTTTGCAAAATCTAATCGATCATCAAATTGGAGTCACCAAAGACCTTGATATTCTTGACCCCAATCTCTTTAATAGCTTTAAGTCCTGTGATGCAAGCTTCATACTCTGTATCATTATTGGTGACTTTGAAGTCTAGTTTGGCTAAAATAGGAGTATGTGCTCCCTCCGGTAAGACTAGGAGAATTCTTACTCCAAAGCCTTTCTAATTTGAAGTGCCATCAAAGTACATTGTCCTAACGTCCACCTTTACTTGTAAAATGTCTTCATCTATAAAGACTCGGACTCGAAATTAGATCATTCCGATTACTACCCATAGACTCGGTACAAACATCATCCCTCCTAAGTTTTTATTACAAGTCATTATGAGTGTTATAGAAACTTCGCATAAGTTTTCATTTGATTCCGATTGACTCGTAAATCACATTCTTGTCTATTATCTCACATCAACGATTCCGAGTCACTCGGACATCACTCGGATTTATTACATGATCAAATAATCTCGCTAAACACTCCTTATCCGAATTCCGATTGCATATCTCGGAGTAAAGTGAATTATAGTGTTAATTCATCCTTCTAAGTCGGTATGTTTGATTCGAGTGTTATCTATCCAGATCAAGTCTGTATACTCTAATGTTTTCACTCTTGTAACTTGATCTTTCTTAGGACTTACTCGATGGAATTTAAGTATAATGAATATTAGACTACGAAAATTCCACTCTTCTAGGCTCGAGATTATTATGCACTTAATTATCTTAATTAAATTATTATCTCGTGCCTAATCTTAGACCAAAGTATTTTATACTTTAAGAACCAAAATTATTTACTTTTGTAGGTTATCCAAACGAGGTTATCTTATTTTTGAATTACAAGAGTAAGCGGCTTCAAGTCGTCAATCACCAGCGAGACAAGGTTTTTCTACTTCTCAACAAGGCCCAAACGTTGTGTCGGTGTTGTCTGTTTCCAAAACAGGAATACTTCAATGCTAGGCTTAACGGTGGTTTCTACCTTACTTTTCGGACACCACCAGCTGATTGGAGCACCTTTAGGAGCCAAGAGCCAATGCACAACGTTCACATCTCAACGGATCTTTTCTAAGCGATTCGAAAAGGTCACAAAGGACTTTTGTTCGAAATTAGTCACAACAGACTAATCTGCTAGGTCATCCATAAATAGAAGCCAACTCTCAAGACTTGAAGATTGCTTGAGCACATTGCTAAAACTATATCTCTTAGTACAATACTCATTCAATCTTCTTCTTACAACTCCGAGTCCGTACTTAATACTTTTATGAGTTGTAAAGTCTTGTAATCGGTTACATACTCTTTCTTACTTTTTGAGTAAGGTACCTTGACTGAGCTGTAAAGGTTAACTCAGCTCGATTGTCCCTAGCCGTAAAGGTTACTTAAGTTAGGAAGTACTAGATCGGATAAGGAAATTTCGAGTCTAGGAAAACTCTGTAAAGAATTGTTTAAGGGAGCAATTCTCTTTGAGTTAGTCTGCCGTATTTTGTGGATTCAAAATTATGGATTTGACTTGGTGCTTGGACTAGCACTATCCGTGGTTTTCTGCCCCAGGAGGGTTTCCACATATATCCGTGTTTACACCTTTCTAAGTCTAATCTATACTCATATTGTCAAGTTCATTCTCTTTAAAGCTTAAATCTTCGAAGTTTGTTAAAATTTCCTCATCATCCTATTCACCCCCTCTAGGGTGACTAAGACTCTCCATGAGCAAACCTTCAATCTAGAAAGTTCAGGTGTTCGGGTTGCGATTTAGGTACAGTACATCGGCTAAGAATTTTGACACTATCCTTCCTTTGATCGCTTTTGGAGGGACAAACGTGAGTTGAATTTCCACTAGCATGACAGTCCATCCCGCTATCTTGTTGCTGATAGGTGGTTGCTCAAGTATGTGCTTAATAGGATCCATAGGTGCCACCACATGAACCGTATGGACTAGCATGTTGTGCTCGAGCTTCTTAGTAGCCTAGACTAGTGCCAATGATGTCTTCTCTAGTGGTGTGTATTTAGTCTCATAATCCAGGAACTTTTTACTTAGATAGCAAATCGTGCATTCTTCTTTCCCGTCTCGCTGAGCTAGCATGGATCCTATAGCCATTTCCACCGTGGTAAGATATAGGACTAAAGTTTTCCTTAATTGGGGTGGAACTAATATTAGAGGATTAGCCAGGTATTCCTTAACCTTCTCGAATGCTTGTTGGCACTTGGCATCCTTTCTTTAACTTCTTGAAAATAGATTCATAGACCATAGTCGGTTTTGATATGAAACAATTGATGTACTTGTAAACGTCCTAGGAAACATCTTATCTCTTTTTTGTGCTTGGCGAAGAGATCTCCTGAATGGCTGTGATCTTTAATGGATTAACTTCAATTCCTCTATGACTAACAACATAGCCTAGCAGTTTACTTGAGGGTACTCCAAAGGCACACGTTTGAGGATTAAGGCGCATGTTGTATTTCCCGAGTCTTTAGAATAATTTGCTTAGACTGGGTAGGTGCCCTGCCGTATCTCTCGGACTTTATGATCATGTTATCCATGTAAACTTATGCTTCTTTATGGATCATATCATGCAATAAGGTTGTTGTTGTCCTCTAATGTGTTGCGTCGGCATTCTTGAGCCCAAATGGCATCACCGCATAATAGTAAGTGCCCCACTGAGTGATGAAGGTTGTCTTTTTCATATCCTTTTCAGCCATCTAGACCTGATTATACCCAAGCATAACCGTCCATGAATAAAAGCAAAGCATGACCCGCTGAATTATCAACAAGGAGGTCAATATCGGGCAGTGGAAAATCATCTCCGGGACTAGCCTTGTTCAAATCCCCGAAGTCGACACACATACGAACCTTGCCGTCTTTCTTCGAAACTAGAACTATATTTGCTACCCATTCAGGATAGTGAACTACCTTAATGAACCTAGCGTCCAACTCGCTTCGAAACTCTTCCTTAATCTTTAAAGCCCATTCCGTTTCATCCTCGTCAATTCTCGCTTAACCAATTTAGCATCTTTGTAAAGCGAGGATCTTGTGTTCTCGCTACACTTGGATCTATACCCGACATGTCATTGTAGGACCATGCAAAGACATATATAAATTTTGTAAGGGACAAAGTAAATTGCTTACGCTCTTTTGGATCCAAGGTTCTCTTGATCTTAACTTCTTGGGGGTTGATCAACTGACCCTAGATTAATTGTTATTGTTTCCTCTAGTACTAGTAAGTGACTTTCATGATCTTCCATAGCTTTTATTAATTATTTAGGGATTTCTTGTTCATCATTAGAGGTGAAGACTCAAACTTTGCATGTATATCATTCCGAGTACTACCAAAGAATCGGGTACAAACTTCATCTATTCTAAGTTTTGATTACAAGTCATTTTGAGTACTCTAGAAACCGTTACGAGTGGTATAGAAACTTTTCGAGTGTTTTAGATGCTATTGCATATGTTTTCATTTGTTTCTAGTTGACTTATAAAGCATACTCTTGCTCATTAATTCACACTGATGGTTCTAAGTCACTCGGACAACACACGAACTTATCGCGAGTTCAAATAATCCCACTAACTCTTTCAAACTCATGTCCGACTTCATATTCTAGGTTCAAGTGAATTACATCGTTAGTTCAACTCTCTAAGCCAGCATGGTTTCTTTGAATTATATTTGTCTAGATCAAGCATTCATACTTTGATATTAGACTTAGAAAATTCCATTCTTCTCTAACTCAAATAATTATGCACTTAATTATCTTAATTAAATTATTATCCGTGTCTAATCTTGGACAAAAGTATTTTATACTTTGAGAACCAAATTGGTTTACTTTTGAAGGTTATCTAAACGAGGTTATCCTACTTTTGAATTACAAAAGTAACCGGCTTCAAGATGTCAAATTGGCAGCAGACAAGGCTTTTTCTACTTCGACCAACATCCATACATTGTGTCGGGGTTGTTTGTTTCCAAAGCTGGGAATATTCAATGCTAAGCTCAATGGTGGTTTCCACCTTACTTTTCGGACACCACCGAGTGGATTGGAGCATCCTAAGGAGTCAAGAGCTGTTACCCAACGTTCACATCTCAACGAATCTTTTCTTAGTGGCTCGGAAGAACCGTTACAACGATCATAGAGGACTCCTATTCGGAAGATAGTCACAACGGCTAATCTGTTTCGTCATCTATAAATAGAAGCCAATTCACAAGACTTGAAGATTGCTGAACCTATTGCTCAAAGCATATCTCTCTGTATAACACTAACTCAATCTTCATCTTACAACTTCAAGTTTGTACTTAACACTTTTCCGAGTTGTAAAGTCTTGTAATCGGTCACAACACTTTCTTTCTTACTTGAAGACTCGGACACTCTGCTCAACACTTTTCCGAGTTGTATAAAAGGAATTAGGTATAACAATCTCGTACTTATAGAGTTTTGATTCCAAGGCATTCTCTGTTTGCTAGAAACTTTTCCGAGTGATACGGTATCTTATCTAAGTGATACAGACTTTTACTTCGTGTATTTCTTGCTTATCTTTGAGTGACTCGGAAAATTGATATGCGTATCTCACTCGGTTTTGAGTCCCTCATCACTCAGATTTATCGCATATTGAATAGACTAGTATTTCATCTTTCCTCACTCGGATCCGACTTCGGTTATAAGTTCCATGTTGTTATAGTCGGTATCTCTAGTCTGTTTCATGCTTAGTCTATATCAAGTTACTTCACTCGATATTCTTTATATAACTTGATTCTTCGCTAAGACTTAGTCGGATGGAATGTTGAGCTATATGGATATTAGACTCCGAAAATTCCATTTCGTTTCGACTCGGATAATTAGTTGTTTAATTATCATAATTATTTTATTATCTCGTGTCTAACCTTGGACCAAAGTATTTTATACTTTGAGAACCAAAATTGATTTACTTTTGTAGGTTATTCAAACGAGGATACACCTTTTTCAAACCACAAAAGGAGCTGGCTTCGAACGTCAAATCACCAGCGAGACATGGCTTTTCACCTTCTCTGCTCCAGTCCCGTAAAATTGTGTCGAAGCTGTCTGTTTCCAAATCTGGAAAACTGGAACGCTAAACTTAACGGTGTTTTCTAACTTATCTTTCAAGACACCACCAGTGGTTTTGGGACTTCCAAGAGAGTTAAACCGTTGTCCAACGTTCACATTACAACGAATACTTTCTGAGTGACTCGGAAAGCTTATGTCAACAGATCACAAAGGACTCTCGGTCAGCAGATGAAGATAACGGCTACTCTACCTAGTCATCTATAAATAGAAGCCACTTCACAAGACTTGAAGATTGCCGAATCTATTTGTTAATACACATACTTGAGAAAAGTCATTGTATTTACTCTCAATCTTCTACTTACAACTCCCATTCTGTAATTCATTACTTTACGAGTTGTAAGGTCTTGTACTCGATTACAAACTCTTCTTACATTCATTGTAAGGTCCCTTGACTAAGTCTGTAAAGGTTAACTCAGCTTAGTTGTCGCTAGCTGTAAGGGTTATCTCAGCTAGGAAGTACTAGATCGGATAAGGGAATTTCTAAGTCTAGGAAAACTTGTATAAAGTTGTCTAAGGGAGCAACTCGGGTTCGGTCGGTTCACGGTATTTTGTGGACTTAAAATAGTGGATTTGACTTCGTGCTTGGACTAGCACGGTCCGTGGTTTTCTGCCCCAGGAGGGTTTCCACGTAATTTCTAAGTATTATCTTTCTAAGTTCATTCTAGACTCGGACAGTCATATTACTCCCGCTTGACTTGCTTATTTATTCGTGATAGCTTTTCCGAGTCCAAGCTTTTCGACCTCGCTGTTTGACACGGAACCTCGTCTCTGTCTCTTCGTTAACAAAAGAGCTAACGTTTCCAACAAAAACTTCCATCACCCTATTCACCCCCTCTAGGGTGACTCGGACTCTCCCCGTGCAAACCTTCATTACTTTCTAAGTAACGTCCCTTAACCGAGCTCTAAGGGTTAACTCAACTCGGTTGTCCCCAACTGTAAAGGTTATCTCGGTTAGGAAGTACTACATCGGATAAGGGAACTTCTAAGCCTAGGAAAACTTTGTAAAGAATTGTCTAAGGGAGCAATTCGGTTGAGTCGATCTCATTGGATTTTGTGAATTCAAAATAGTGGGTTTGACTTGGTGCTTGGATTAGCACAGTCGTGGTTTTCTCGCCCGGGAGGGTTTCCACATAATTCGAGTTCACTCTTTTCGAGCCTAATCTAGACTCGAGACGGCCTTCAAGTTTAATTTAAACTTTAACCCACCATTTATTGTTTAAATTTTCGATCACCCTATTCACCCCCTCTAGGGTGACTTAGACTCTCCAAGAGCAAACTTTCAATTGGTATCAAAGCCTAGGCTTTCGAAAGGATCTAACCATCCAAAGGTTTAAAGATCAAATGGCTTAGAACAATGGAGAGTTCGATGAAGGAAGATCTTCCAGCAGACCACCAAAGTTTAAAGGATTAAATTTCATACACTGGAAGAAGCTCATGGAATGCTTTCTGTTGGATCACGATGAAGATGTATGGAACATCATACAAGAAGGCAATTACATTCCAATGAAGATGAATGAAACAAGACTCGTGCCTAAAGCAAAGATCGAGTACACCATCGAAGAGGCAGAAAAGTTCGGACGGAACTTTAACGCAATGAACATTCTAATGTGCGCAATCAACTCGGAAGAATACAACAGAGTATCAGCTTGTGACACAGCAAAAGAAGTGTGGGACACTCTTGTTAACACATATAATGGCACCAGCCAAGTCGACAAGCGAAGATAAGCCAATATCTTCACAAATATGAGTTGTTCTAGATGGAGCCAAAAGAAAACATCACTCGGATGTTCATTAGCTTCACCGAGATTACTAACAAACTCAAATCTCTGGGTAGAAAGATTTCCCATGAGGAAATGAGGAGAAAGATTCTAAGAAGCCTACCTAAGAGAAGATGGGGTCAAAAAGTAACCGCCATCGAGGAGTCTCGGAACCTCTCTCAATTAAAGCCAGACGAACTCATTGGGAAACTACTCACCCATGAGATCCATCTCGCAAGAGGAGGACGTTGAGGTCGGCACTAAAAAGAATATTGCGCTCGAAGGCCTCGAAAGCGAGAGAAGAAAATATGAGCTGTTCGGACTCGAAGAAGATCACATGGCACTTAAGAGATGGGAGAAAAGGCCAAGAGAAGAGTTCTACAAGAAAGACAAGAAGGATAGAAAAGGTAAACACTCTACCCCTTCAAAATTATCTTTAATTAAGAACTGTGGCTATTTTGAATGTGCCGGAACGGATCATATAGTTAAAGAATGTCCAAGAAGAAAAACGACAGATAGAAGAAGAAGGCTATGATGGCCACATAGACCGATGAAGATTCATTTGAAGAAGATGAAGACTCGGACGATTCAAAGTGTCCGATGGCACGATCGGACTCGTAAGCTGAATCCGAGTCACATTCCGATCACTCGGACAATGAGGAGACGAATCCTCATGAGGTAATTGAATATTTCCTCAAGTTCTCCAAAGTTGATTTAGCTAAATATATTTATACTTTGGAAGAGAAGTCCAATTCTGATTCTTCTCAATTTAAAGAACAACTTGAGTCTATCACTTCGAGAGCATCTCTTTGAAAAATGAATTAGAAAAACTGAGACTTACTCTAAGAGAACTCAAGACTAGTGCTCAAGCTAATGAGACCGAGTCCGAGTCACTCGAAGAGAAAAGGAGCAATCGAAGCAAAAACTAAATGAGTCTCAAGAACTTGTTTTGAAGTTTACTAAAGGTAAGAAAAACCTTGACATGCTCTTAGGGTCTCAATGTGTCTCCTTCAGAAAAGAAGGACTTGGTTTTAACAAGGAGGAGGAATCTAACTCCTACTCGGAGCTTTTCAAAATGATTCCGTAACTATGAAGTTCGGGAAGTTTGAGCGCGGTCCCATTCATAAGAATGAAAAAGGATTAAGCCCAGCACCAGCTTATAGGAGAAAACCTTCTCCACCAGTTTATAAAAGAAAAGACTTTCAAAATAAAGATACATAGACTCGGTTCTCAAAAGGAAAGACTCAAAATTAGACCAAACCCAAAGTTATTCAAATCTGGGTTCCCAAGAGTCTTCTTCCATAGAAAAGGACCACGAGTAAGGAGAGTTACTAGGTTTGTCGGAGGAAGTGAAAAGGGTTAGTTTGTTTCGACTTACAGGTAGCTCAGAAAAGGACAAAAAGGACAGTGGATGCTCACGCCATATGTGAGGAGACTCAAGACTCTTTTCTGAGTTAGAAGATTACAAGGTAGGAAAAGTCACTTTTGGGGATGATAGCAATGGCAAGATAATTGGGATAGGCAAGATTGGAAAAGGAGACAATCTGGTTAGCTCGAGTCTACCTTATCAAGGGATTGAAGTACAATCTACTTAGCATCTCTCAATTATGTGACAAAGGTCAAGAAGTAAGATTTACTTAAACTAACTGCTATATTTCTAATGAAACTACCAAGGAGACTAAGCTCTCGGGTAAGAGATCAGGTAATACTTACACTATTCCTCTCTCGACCCAAGTCAGAATTTATCTTGTTTAAAAGCATCTCTACGTGATGATTCTTGGACATGGCATCGTAGACTAGGTCGTGTTAGCATGCACACCATTAAGAAGCTTGCATCTCATGGTTTAGTCGGAGGATTGCCTAGCTGTGCATTTAACAAAGATAAAATTGGTAAAGCATGCACAAAAGGGAAACAAGTCAAATCATCTTTCAAATCTCTCAAAACTATTTCCATATCCAAAGTGCTTGAATTGTTACATATGGACTTATGTGGTGAAATCCCTGTCAAGAGTCTCGGAGGTAAATCATATGTGCTTGTGATTGTTGGTGACTACTCACGATTTACCTGGTTTTGTTTTCTTAAGCACAAAAATGAAGGTTTCAAAGAGTTTAGCAAGCTCTACAGGAAAATTCAAGTTGAGTCCGAGACTCAGATTAGAAAAATTCAAACCGACCATGGAAGAGAGTTCGATTACTCATAATTTCAAAGTTTTGTGATAAGAATGGTATCTCTCACAACTTCTCAGCACCAAGAACTCCTCAACAAAATGGAGTAGTGGAGAGAAAGAACCAAACTCTTGAAGAAATAGGAAGGATAAAGATGATTGAACATGATCTACCTTACTATTTCTGGGCTGAGGCAATCATCATAGCTAACTACACTTTGAACAAATGCCTCATCGGACCCATCCTAAAGAAAACTCCATATGAGCTCTACAAAGGGAAGAAACCCAACATTTCATACTTCAAACCCTTTGGATGTAAGTGCTATGTTCACAACAATGGTAAGGATCACCCGACCAAGTTTGATGCTCGGTCGGATTAAGGTATTTTTCTTGGTTATTCATCTTATAATAAAGCATATCGCATTTTTAATAAAAGAACTAAGAAAGTGGAAGAAAGTATCCACATTGTTTTTGATGAGATTGATAAGGGAAAACCAAGTGAGTCAACATTCTCATATCTCGAAGCTCGGTCAAGATGATGATCGTACTAAAGATGAGCTCGTAAAGAGTGAAGGAAAAGTCACCGAGAATGAGGCAGCTCGGAACACCATAACTCGAATGAACCGACTCAAGAGCCGGCTTAGAATGCTGAAGGTCAACCAAATGGGCAAGCTCAATCAGAACATACCTCCGAAGATCAACCAATTTAACCTACAAATCTAGTGAACCAGAGAACAGGTAGAACTTTCAAATATGCATCGAGCCATCCACTCGAAAATATCATACCCGACATTAACAAGTGGGGTAAGAACTCGTTCTTCTCTACAAAATCTATGTGCATTCACTACATTCATATCATTAACTAAACCCGTAAATGCTCTAGAAGCCCTAAATGAACCTGAATGGGTAGAGGCCATACAAGAGGAACTCAATCAATTTGAAAGAAACCAAGTTTGGACTCGACCAAACGGCTTTCGACCACCCGATCATCGAACCAAATGGGTTTTCAAGAACAAATTGGATGAAGGTGGGTTGGTAGTAAAAAGGCCAGACTTATGGCTCAAGGTTACAATCAAGAAGAAGGAATTGATTGTGGGGAAACCTTTTCACCGAGTGGCTAGTATTGAAGCTATTAGAATCCTATTAGCATTTACATCAAGCATGAATATCAAACTCGTATCAAATGGATGTTAAATGTGCTTTCCTTAATAGCTTTATTCAAGATGAAATCTATGTTGAGCAACCCCTGAATTTGAAAACTCAGAATTTCCAAGTCATGTTTTCAAGTTGCAAAAAGCTCTTTATGTTCTTAAACAAGCTCCCAAAGCTTGGTATGAAAGACTGAGCAATTTGTTGGTTGAAAATGATTTTAGAAGACGTCAGATTAACAAGACTCTTTTTGTGAAAACCAAGGGGAAAGACTTTTTATTGCTCGGATCTATGTTGATGACATAATATTTAGAGTTACTAATGAAAATCTCTGTCGAGATTTTTCTGAGTTAATGAGACAGGAATTCCAAATGAGCATGAGGGAGAACTCAATTTCTTCCGTGGTTTACAAATCAAGAAACACAAAGATGACATCTATGCCCATCAATCAAAGTATACCAAAGAACTGTTGAAGAAGTACAAACTTCAAGATGCAAAACATGAAGCAACACCTATGAGTAGCGAAGATAAAACCGGACTCGGACGAAAAAAGTAAAGCAAGAAATCGAAACTCTATCGAGGTATGATTGGATCTCTACTGTATGTTTCTTCCAAGTAGGCCGGACATAATGTTTAGCATATGTCTATGTGCAAGATTTGAAGCTAATCCAAAAGAATCACATCTCGCTGCGGTGAAGAGAATTTTTAAATATCTTGCAGGGACTCGAATCTAGCTCTATGGTATTCAAGAGACTCAAAACTAACTCTCACTCGGATACTCGGATGCTCACTATGCTGGATACAAAGTTGATAAAAAGAGCACCTCAGGAGCATACCAGTTTCGAGTCAATCCCTCATATCTTGGCACTCAAAGAAGTACAACTCAGTAGCTCTATCAACTGCCGAAGCTGAGTATATTGCAACCGGAGCATGTTGTGCTCGGATTCTATGTATCAAGCAACACTTGAGACATTTTGGACTAACATTCAAATCAATTCCAATCAAATGTGATAATCAAAGTGCAATCAACATTACTAAGAATCCAATTCAAGCACTCAAAGACAAAGCATATTAAGGTCGATATCATTTTCTAAGAGACCATTCTGAAAAAGGTGATATTGAACTTGTATTGATTCCTACCAAACTTCAATTAGCTGATATCTTTACTAAGCCACTTAGTGAGGATCAGTTTTGCTTTATTAGGAATGAACTTGGTATGATCAATACATGATTATGTGCTTTTCTAAGTGGGATTACTTTGTATGATTATGTGCTAAATATCTCTTTTCCGTGCTTTAATAACAATTAGTTTAGTGACCCAGTGATATTGAGCTATGAGTTATTGCTTGCTTGTAGTTTCTAAGCCACTCAAAAATCTTATTGAGTCGGACTTAGTTTTTGAGAAAAATTGACATCAAACTTCTAAAATCATCTCTAGATTAGTGGAGAATTTCATAAATCTCTTTTCAAAATCTCTCTTTTTCTCTCTCTCTCTCGTGCGTATTAATCGGAGAACTAGCAGTTAGAAGACAAACACTAGAATTCTAACCATTGGAGAGTTGAGTCGGAACCAATACTGAAGGATAATTCTTTCTCTATAAATAGCATCCTTTTCCTTCATTTCTCTACTTTACTCTCTACTCACTCACTCTCTCGCATACTACCTCACAAGCAAGTTCGGTGTTCTCGAAGCACAAATTGTCTCTCTCAAGTCAAGCAAGAAACATCTCAAGTAAGCACCGACAACTCTTAACTCTCTCTTCTTTCTTATTTTCTTTTGCAATCCTCTCTCTCTCTCTCTCTCTCTCTCTCTATCTCTCTCTCTCTCTCTTCGAGCTATCTTCTCTCTCTCAAAGTTTATCTCCTCTCTTCTCAAAAAACTCCTCAACCATGCCGAAAAGAGGTTCTCACCCGGACTTTCTTCATTCCGCAACCAAGAAGCCCCGTACTAAAAGCCAAGAGGGTCCTTCCAACCCCTCTAAAATTCTTGTCACCCAACATCTGACTTTGGATTACAAATTCTTCCCAACCTTAAACTTTTCGTGGTTGAATCATATCAAAACCACAGGGGTTTACAATTTCCTCTATTTTAGCGAGTTCATCTACCCGGAACTCGTTTCGAGTTTACTCAAACCTTTCCAACTACGAGGGCATCCTCACCTCTAGACTTCAAGATGTCATTGTTTGCATCAACGTCTCTCTCCTCCATCATCTATTCAAAGTATCCTCTCTTTTCCACAACAGCAACCCTATTCCTTTCAACAAGGTTGATGTTGAATGCTTAGAGAAATATGCAAAAGAAATCCCCGAGTCACGCAAAACTTCTCGATCACTTAGATGAAGTCGAAGCCCGTCTTCTTTATTTCCTGCTGATGAGAACCTTCTTCTCTCAGCATTCGAGCAAAGAGTATCCGAACTCTAAGATTCTCAAAGGTCTCTTTGACATTCTCCGGGGCTACGAAGTAGACCTCTTCCCAGCTATCATTGAACAGATGGCCACTCGCCAGCTCGGATAAAGAAATCCACCCCTCTTCCTTTAGGGGCTCTTCTCACTTTTATCTTCAAACAGTTCAAAGTTCCTCTCCCTTAGATCCTAACGCAGTTTACGAGGCTACCATAGTAGTTGTCGAAAAGAACTTCTTGGGTATGGATACCGGGAGACCCAACCGGGTGTCCGGGTGCATAGCTCATAACTAAGTCAACCTTCTCCTCCGCCTCGGACTCAAACTCGGACTCCTCTCTCTCTACCTTCACCACCTTAGGCCCTCCTTCTCAAGCAACTCTAGCTTTGTCTACCACAATGATGGACAAACTCTCCTCCTTGTCCTAAGAAATCAAGGACACTCTCCGGTCATTCAAGATTATCCTTCACTCTATAATCAGTAAACCAAAAGATTGCCCAATCTCAAATCCGAGAGCAAGCAAGACGTGCTCTTTGAGATGAAGGCGCTAGTCAAGGAGCAAAATGAGTTGATTGAGCTCCTCCAAGAAAGGCGCTCCAAAGAAGCTTAGGACCCGGTTAGCTCGGACACATCGGAAGAGTCCTTGAGCCTAGCCAAATCTCCTTCCGGAGAGGCGGAAGAAGAAGACTAGGAAGGCTGCAGCTGAGGCAGCCCCTTCGAAGAGAATGGAGAAGAGGAAAAGGAAGAAGAAGAGAAATAGGAAGAGGGAGCAGAAAAAGAATTAGCCGAGGGACAAGGTGCTCCCACCCTCCAACCGGAACTAATAAGCTCGGATAATAGTCCGAGTGAGTTAGAAGACCTCGCTAGCAAAGGTCGGTCGGCAGTAGTCGAGCCCGAGCAAGCACTTCCCTCCATCGAGTTCCAAGGGGTTGAACCTATGGACAACCTCATTGTTGGTCAACCACTCAGAACTAAGCCCCTCCCGGAGATCCCAGTGCTACCCCGCTTAGATCTACGACATCTTCTCGCTCATATCGGCAAAGGCGCACTTGCCCGTTCATCCACCTCGACTAAGACTCGCTCCCACTCCAAGCATCCTAAATTTTTTTCTTTATTTCTGTTTTTTTTTCGGACAAACAAATTGTATCTACGTGATACATTCTTCCTCTTTTTGTTTTTGTTGAAAGGCAAGGGGAGAATATCTAGAAATTTGTTGTCTTGTTTAGGGAAGTTTCTCTCACCCTTATTTGTATCTATTTTTCTATGTTTATGTGAATGAAGTTTCTAATTTCGTGCTTATTTTCTTCTCAGTGTAGCTTCTTTCCGAGTTTCAATTTCTTAGTGCATCTTGCTCGATATTCAAACTCGATTATATATATATATTTTTTGCTCGATATAAGCAATACTCTAAGCTCGAATCACTTTATTTCTATGCAATATTTCATTCTTAGCTCTAACATAATCTTAGCATAATAGCTCGATAAAAGCTCAATCTGATTCACTTTAGCTATTTATGCGATTCTATCTCTAAACTACGATGTACTATCTCGAGAAGGAATGAAAACTCGGGACAGTTTCACTAACAAAGTTTCTATCCGAGTATGGAATGCCTTTCATCAAAAGGTGTAGATTTAAGACTCGGACCTTGCATGTATATCATTCCGAGTACTACTAAACAATCGGTACAAACTTCATCTACTCTAAGTTTTGATTACAAGTCATTCACACCGATGCTTCGAGTCACTCGGACAACATTATGACTTATCGCATGTTCAAACAATCACACTAACACTTTCAAACTCGGGTCCGACTTCATATTCTAAGTTCAAGTGAATTACAACGTTAATTCAACTCTCTAAGTCAGCATGGTTTGTTTGAACTATAATTGTCTAGATCAAGTACTCAAACTCGATATTCTCTGTCTAACTCGATCTTTTTCGGACTCACTCGGATGGAATTTGAGTATAATGAATATTAGACTCACAAAATTCCATTCTTCTCTAACTCGGATAATTATGCACTTAATTATCTTAATTAAATTATTATTTGTATCTAATCCCGAACCAAAGTATTTTATACTTTGAGAACAAAAATTTGGTTTACTTTTTGAAGGTTATCAAAACGAGGTTATCCTACTTTTGAATTACAAAAGTAACCAGACTTCATGATGTCAAATTGCCAGCAGACAAGGCTTTTTCTACTTCGACCAAGATCCGGATATCTGTGTTAGGGTTGTCTATTTCTAAAATTGGAAATATTCAACGCTAAGCTCAATGGTGGTTTCCACCTTACTTTTCGGACACCACCGAGTGGATTGAAACATCGTAAGGAGTCAAGAACCATTGCATAACGTTCACATCTCAACGGATATTTTCTTAGTGGCTCGGAAGAACCGTTACAACGATCACAAAGGACTCCTATTCAGTAGATAGTCGGAATGGCCAATCTATTTGGTCATCTATAAATAGAAGCCACTTCATAAGACTTGAAGATTGTTGAACCTATTGCTCAAATCATATCTCTCTATATAACACTAACTCAATCTTCATCTTACAACTCCAAATCCGTACTTAACACTTTTCCGAGTTGTAAAGTCTTGTAATCGTAACAAAACATTCTTTCTTACTTTCGAGTAAGGTCCCTTGACTGAGCTGTAAGGGTCAACTCAGCTTAGTTATCCCTAACTCGTAAAGGTTATCTCGGTTAGGAAGTACTAGATCGGATAAGGGAACTTCTCGGTCTAGGAAAACTTTGTAAAGAATTGTCTAAGGGAGCAATTTTGGTTGAGTCGGTTCTACTGTATTTTGTGGATTCAAAATAGTGGGTTTAACTTGGTGCTTGGATTAGCACAAGCCGTGGTTTTCCGCCCCGGGAGGGTTTCGCGTAATTCGAGTTCACTCTTTTCCGAGCCTAATCTAGACTCGGACAACCTTGAAGTTAATTTAAACTTTAACCCACCATTTATTATTTAAATTTCCTCATCACCCTATTCACCCCCGTCCAGGGTGACTAAGAGCCTGTTCGTTTCAATTGTTAAAACTAGCGGTTATAGCGGTTATAGCATTTATAGCGTTTATAAGTCGTTATGAGTTGTTATGAGTCGATATGAGCTGCTATTAGTCTGTTATGAGTTGTTATGAGTTGTTATGAGCTGTTACGAGTCTGTTATGAGTTGTTATAATGAACGGTTATAGCTATTATGAGTTGTATAGCGGTTATAAGTCATTATAATGGTAATAATAATATTAATAATTAACTTTTTAATAATAATGAAAATAATAATAATAATAATAATAATAATAATAATAATAATTATTATTATTATTATTATTATTATTATTATTATGTAGTATTGAGAGCATTAATGAAAATAATAATAATAATTATAATACATTAATAATAATAATAATAATAATAATAAAATAATAGTTATTATTATTATTATCATTATTATTATTATTATTATTATTATTATTATTATTATTATTATTATTATTATTATTATTATTATTATTATCAAATTGTCGAAAGAGTAATATAACGATGACAATGACGATCATTATAATAACAAGTTACAACGACGTCGGTGATAATGATAATAAGAATAATAATTATAGTACTCGATATTCGTAATAATAATAATAATTTTTTCTTAATAATATTGATAATAATAATATAATAATAATATAATAAACTCGTAATTATTATTATTATTATTACTAATAATAATAATAAGTTTTTTCTTAATAATAATAATAATAATAATAATAATAATAAATAATAATAATAATAATAATAATCATCACACTAATAATAATATGAGTTTATTAGTCGTTAAAGTGGATAGCTATTATAGTGGTTATAACTAGTCTGTTATGAGCTGTTATGAGCTGCTATGAGCGGTTATTAGCATTTATGAGCGGTTATGAGCGGTTATAAGCGTTTAGGAGCGGTTATTAGCGGTTAACGGTTATAAACGCTTTTATAAATGCTAATTCGAACGGACCCTAAGACTCTCCAAGAGCAAACTTTCAAGAGGCAAAACAATTAAAAAGAAGAGAGCCAAGGAGTAAGCGAGAAAGGTTCACTTTATTAAATGAAGCAACAAGTACATCGAATTAGAACTTGAAGACGAGAATTAGAAATGACAGAATTAGAAAAAAAATGGAAATAATCAAGGGAAATACAAGCCCTAGTATTAGACTCGGAAAGAGGATGTGCTCCTAGGACGACAACAAATTCTCGGCCCTCTTTAACATCAATCCAAGTGATGTGCTTGGATCCTTTAATATCAACGTAGGTAATGAACCCGGACGGATCAAGCTGCAGATGCGCCATAGCTCGTGACAATACCGAGATTGAATTCCCTCTATGTTACCCTCTTGTCCTAGCGGAAGACCAAAAGATTGTTCCCAATGATGTTGGTCAAGTTTTGTGTGGACTATCCCCTTTCAAAGATGAGGGTGCCGCTTTTTCTAGAATATAGCAATAATTGAAAATCTCCAAACCAAACACTGGAATGCCCTTTTTCTTGACATAGTAGGGCTCAGGAAAACCATAATAACGAAGTTATCTATTTCTTATAGGAACCGGCCTTTTAGAGTATAGGGAAAGGGCTTGATAGAGCGGATCGTGTGCGGTGTAGTCCTTTTTGTTTGAATTTCCCACTTGGCTTGAGTAATTTCCTTAGTAGTAGGTTGATAGCCTAATCCGAATTTGTAGTTATTGGTAGGTTCAAGGGGTAGAAAATTAGGATGGTATGCCTTTCGACTGCAGCAAGACCTCGAAAATGCCCCTTCTTCCTAAGCATCGAATGCACACCAGGGTTGGCTTAAGGATTAAAGTTAAGAGTTGTTTAATCCCTTTCTAAGGCAATGACAGTCTCGAATCCATGAAGTTCCTCATCATTAGCGTCGTGCGCGATTTCGACTATGAATTTTTTAGAGGTGATAGTAGCGCAAAGGTTATCATTGATAGTTATGACTTGACCTTTGATGATTACCATAACTTTCCGATGCAATGTAGAGGGCACCGCCTGATGATCATGCAACTAAGGGCGTCGTAGGAGTAGACTGAAGGTAATAGGGATATCTAGGACTTGTAATTTGATGTTCCTTTCTACCGGCCCTACGTCGATTGGCAAGGTCACTTGTTCACAAGACTGTTCTTTTCGAATTATCGTAGGCTCGAAGACGCACAATGTGTTTAGAGAGTTATTCCCCTTAATTCCTAACCTTCTAACAGTTCTCCGGGGACATACGCTTACATTGTCTACAAATGATAGGGGAACAAACTTGTTAATGCAAGTTATGGTTAAGTAAAGGGCATTCTTGTGTGCAACGCCGTCTTCAGGGAGATCTTTCGATCAAATGTAGTAGTTCCATCCCTATTATTAACCAATCCTACCACTTCCTTTGGTGTAGTTTTAGGAGAGACCTCGATCTTACCGAGTGCATCAATCAAGGCTTGTCTATGTTTCGAGAAGTAGATATTAATTACCGATTAAGGTATCGACTTTTAATTTATGAAGTTGCTTAAGGATTGGGTTTTCTCGCCTTTACAACTTCTTGCTCTTTTGGGGCTTCCTATGTCTGTTATGAACCTAAGGGTGCATTATGCTGCTCGGATCTAGTGAAGAATTGGACCACGGGACTTTTAGGGTCTCCCTAAAAGTCTTCTTCTACTAAGGGTGGTGTGCCCCGTAAGTCGTCGTATTGTTGTCACTATTGATTCTCATTTCGTTGACATCTTTTTCATCACTTACCCATAGCCCCTGGGCTTCCGGATCTATTGGAGGTAAGCTAAGAAATGATTTAGACTTGTTAACATCTCGTATAAGAAGATACAGATCTCACCGACCTGGAATAGGTTTAGTGAAAATAGCTAAGGTGTCGCTAAAAGGATTCTTGTTATTGCTTGGTGTCCGGGCAGCCTTAGGCAAGGGTAGTTGGCCATTTTGAAACATGCTTTCTAGTTTGTTCTTGAATGTCTAACACTATTGGTGTCATGTCCTCATGCATGATGGTATTTGCAAAATTTTCCCACGTCACAATTTTTGGATTGTTTCACTGTTTCGAATTTTGCTCTAATGGATGGAAATTCTATCTTTCCTTTTCCCGAGAGATGGTCAAGGCCTTTGGTGTAGGTAGTATCAATAGGAGTGTAGTCGGTATACCTGTCGAGGGCATTCACATCCGCACCCCTGCTAGCGAGTGCCTATATTGTAGGTTTTCTTATCTTTAGAGTGATAATTACCTCTATACCTAGTCGTGACTTTTGTTGTTGTCGTAAACAACTCTTCTTCTACCAGCAAACCAGCATCGCTAAGGGTTGAAAAGTTCATCATGCGTAAGAATTTGAGGTGCTGATTTTAATTGAATTGAAGGTTTTTCACAATGATCCTAATTTGGTCTTTCTCCAAGGGTCGATCAACCATGTGGGTTGCCTTCGCTCTCCATCCGGTAAGGAAATCCGTGAAGCTCTCCTTTTGCTTTCCTTGATTAATTCCAAGTCTCCGAGGGTAACAGGCAGA
This sequence comes from Talinum fruticosum, assembly GCA_021018815.1. Classification (NCBI taxonomy): domain Eukaryota; kingdom Viridiplantae; phylum Streptophyta; class Magnoliopsida; order Caryophyllales; family Talinaceae; genus Talinum; species Talinum fruticosum. The sequence continues at coordinate 6,226,884 of JAITYX010000010.1, read as the reverse complement.
TCATTGTTATTGGATTATTGATGGAGGAACACCTTTCTCGAGTCGAGTCCAGTTGGCGGCCTTGCGTGGGTCAACTACATTATACCACTTCATTACATCAATGTCGAACGTCCAGGGAAAGTGTCTTCAGGAATGTTCTTTGCTCCTATGAAGTTGCACACGTGATGATGGGATTCTCAAAACCTTTGAACTTAAAGTCGGGCATAGTAAACTTAGGAGGTAGTTTACCCTTAGGGATTTAAGTGAATCCCTTATTATCGAAGTAGTGGTCACTCGAACATGGATGAGTCCCTTAACATTCATTATATCCGATCTATATGGGGATCAGGCTGAGATTTAGATTCGAGTTTAGGGGATTCATGTTTGCGACTGCCTAGAGGAGACAAGATAGGTGGAGGTGGAAGAATTAAGGTTGCTTCCCTTCTTAAACGTTCAGCTTCCTCTACGATGGATCTCTTGATCCAATGATGACAAACGAAAGAAAAAGGGCTTGTGTTTTGTGAATTATGTATGCGGGGAGTAGTAAAGATCACTTGAATGGGTGCCCGAGAGATTAGAATAATCGAATATTTTGTAGCTCTTTAAACGGATTCAACGACGGTAAGTTGGTTCATTAGTTCTTTGCATATATTCGAAGACGGTAGCGGGAAAGAGATGAATGGTTGATAGTAATTTCAGTAGAGTAATGTTGAGGTATGAGTACGCATAGGAGAAAGCCATCCTTAGAATGAGAGCCAAGGCTCTCTATGTACGAGAGAGGACCTAGGTAATCAATGACCTAAGGTTTGTCCTCGGCCAACTAACCAAGGTCGCTAAAAATAAACCCGGCCGATTCTCACATTAAACCGGATAAAATCCGGTTGGCGAGTGCCGCTACCCGGGTGCTCCTAGGGTTTCGTGCCGTACTATGTTTCCAAGCCAAAACGCAACATTTCAATTAATACTCAAGGGTTGCAAGCGCTGGCCATGACGTCGTTTTAAGGTGAAAAGCTGCAAGTGTCGTGTGGACTGTCTTGTGGAGCTTAAACGCAGCACTTTCACACTCGTGATCATGAAATGCAACTCTTTGGCGTCGTCTTCGGTCTTCGACTCCTTGTCCGACTGGACAAAAGTAAAATGCGATATTCCGAACTTGGAATTTCCCGATACAAAACACTCGGACTCCATTGTCTCTAAAAGATTGGCCCGCTTCTTGGATCGCCGAAAAGAAAAAGGGGATTTGTGGACTGACCTAAGAAAAAGACTATTTATTTGGTGCTTGGGGTTCCTGTGGTTTACTAGCTTATGTCGCACCAATCGATTATAGTCCGAGGTCCAAATCCTCGAACAGGAGTTGTGATTTCATCATCTAGCCGACAAAATAAAATACAAAAATATAGATATAAGAGACGACACCTGTATGAACATCGGCCTCCGGGGCCCCACACCGGGACCCTAGTCGAGCTTCTTCACGAATGCCTTAGCGTAACGATTTTTTGAAAAGTTTGGGAAAAGGATTAAAGGGCTTTTATGATGCCTTTCAGAATGTGAGGATGGATCTTTTATTAAGATTTTCGAATTTTTATTAAATCTAATTTAGGCAAAGTTTAAGTGGGGGTTTTATTAATTGTTTTAAGTTTATAACTTGTTTTCAAAATTCCCAAGATATTATTTACTAATTGAAACATAAATAAAACAAGAGTTTTGGTTCTGCCGTGAGGCTTTAGGGCTAGATTGGTGTGAAAACACAAATCCGGACCGAAGCCTCACCTGCCGACCGCCTTGCACCCAAGCAATGGCGGACGCCGGCCGAGGCCAAGGTTGAGGAGATCAGCCTCGGCCTCTACCTTGGCTGGCGGATCTATAACCGATTTCTTTTATCCTGCAATTAGAATATAAACGAGATGCACATTGAATACTAATAAAGTATAAAAAGGGAGTCGCCAGTAAGTTTTTTAGATGAAAACTAAAAAAACAAAAACTTGATCTTCCAATCTTAGTATGGAAAAACTAAGACTAAAAGAGGTTAAAATTAACCGCATCGGTCTTTGAACCAAGAATTAGATTCGGGCTGAGAGCACAAATTATAGGGAAAACCCTACCATTCCTCCCGTCCAAAGACGGCTATTACTAGTTCTAGTAGTAAATTAAAATAATGTCAAGCAAACAATCAAGCAACATACTAGGAGAAATTTAAAACAATAAAAATGAAATTAAAGGAAGACCAACAAAGAAAGTGGTAAAAAAATGGATAAAGAAAAGAAAAGCGAAAAACTAAAAGATAACATCGGACATGGAGGAAATAAAAACGCAATTACATATAATGAATGCATAATACGGAAAGCGGTAAATAAAGCATAAAAATAATAAAATATTTGAAGGGTGCACGATTGCCCGCAGGTTGTCCCCCTTACTAATCTGGATCTCTACGCTTGATCTCTTGATGCAACGATGACAAAAGAAAGAAAAAGGGCTTGTTTTTGTGAATTGTGTATGTAGGGAATAGTAAACATCAGTTGAATGAGTGCCCGAGAGATCGGAATAATTGAATATTCATTATTTCTCTACATAGATTCATCATCGGTAAGTAGGAAAAAGATGAATGGTTGATAATAATTTCGAAGAGTAATGTTGAGGTATTAGTACGCATAGGAGAAAGTCGTCCTCGGAATGAGAGTCAAGGCTCTCTATTTATAGGAGAGCACCCAAGTCATAAATGACCTAGGGTTTTCCCTCAGCCAGCCATCCATGGTTGCTAAAAATAAACCAGGCCGATTCTCACAAGATTGAACCGGATAGAGAGGATAGAACCGAATAGAACCCATTTGGCGGGCGCCGACCACCCGGGCGTTCCTAGGCTTTCGTACCCTATTATGTTTCTAGGGGATTCTCCAACGCAAAACACACCGTTTCACTTAATACTCCAGGGTTGTAGGTGCCGTCCATGACATCGTTTTGAGGGGAAAAGCTCTTAGTCTTGTGTGGACTGTCTTGTGGAGCTTAAACACAACACTTTGATGCTCATGATCATGAAATACAATGCTTTAACGACGTCTTCGGGTCTTCAACTCCTTGTCCGATTGGAAAAAGTAAAATGTAGTATTATGAACTTGGAATTTCCTAGTACATAATACTAGACTCCATTGTCTCTAAAGGCTTGGCCCGGTTTTGGATCGCGCGAAAGAAAAAGGGGACTTGTGGACCCACCCATGGAAAAAGGTCTGTTTATTTGGTGATGGGGGTTCTTTGTGGTTTATCGGCTTATGTCGTAGCAATCAATCAAAGTCCGAGATCTAAATCCCTAAACAAGACTCAAGATATCATCATCAAAGCCGACAAAATAAAATACGAAAATAAAGAGGTAAGAGACGACACTTTTTAGGTGTCTACGGTTAGCGCCCACTTAGACCGAGTCTAAAAAGATGAAGGGTCAAAGTAGACACTAAAGGATACTTACCTTAATTTTTGATATAAGGTATTGTGTGATGCTTGGAATTGGTTGTAATCGAACTCGAACTCCAAAATAGGGCCTCGCACATGATCGCGATTCAAGCGTTCAAGTCCAAGAAGAAGATCCTAAGCATGGCTTGATCGGAGCCCGAAGCTTGGTATAGTTTAATGTTAAAACTTTGATCATTCTTTAATCTGAAGCTTGGCTAAATAGACTGTTGTACTAACATACTTTTTAGTGCATAATCGAATCCACAAAAGTTCGAGTGTTTTACCCGAGTAATTCGATCAAAAACAAACCGATAAAACTGTTACTGGAAAAGCTAATTAGTGGTCCAAAAACTCCCACTTGCATGCACAAGGGGACAACGGTCACATGCTGCGGTTTGATAAGGCTTCACAAGCTAAGTGGGCATGCTAGGTTGTAAAGGCTATAACTTATAGGACCTCTCGGCTCCTTGTGGCTGGTGCCGACCAGCCTTTGGCAAGCGTAGCCCCCAGCGTATTCTACAGGATTCTCTTGGTCTCCCACTACTTGCTTAACCCTTTTCTTGTATGGTTGGCTGCCTTGACTGAATTTGCCTATAAAAAGATATGTTTGGTGTGTTTGTTTTGCACACTTACTCATCTACTTGCTCTTGCTTTCTTCTTGTGCTTTCTTACTTTGTTCCTTCTTGAAAACTAGTTGATTCTCAAAAATCTCTTCTCATCAAAATGTATAGAAGAAGAGATCATCCAGCTGGAAGATTTGAAGTGGAGAAACTTACTTAAGACACTTTCCTCGAGAGAGAATGGCGCCCACAAAATGAATGCAATCTTAATGATCTCCTAGTCGAGGTCGAGGTCGAGAATCACATTTCTTTGCTGGCCATTACTTCTTCGGTAAGATAGTTACCCTAAACTCCTTTGTTTGCTCATTTAGAGTAGTTCTTCAGCTAAACTCTTGTTGGATTTTTGTCTTGCGTAAAGCCCGGATTCGGAGTAGTGGAGTCATTCTTAAATTCATGAAGACTTGCAAAAGGATGAACTTTCCTCTAGAAGAAGTCATGCATATTGTCGGGTTTGGACCTCTCTACCTTGCTTTATACCATCTTACCGATAAAAGGCAGAAGGATCCAATTAGGGCCATCAGTAAGCGTTTTGGGATGCTACCAACATGTTTCACCTTCCTTTTTGTGAGTTGACAATAACACTTTTTGATTTTTCTTTTTTATCCTGTTTGGGCTTCTCGAGAGAGCCTTTAGCCTATGACCGGAACTTGTATAAAAACCATGACTATCTCTCGTTACCTCTTTGGCCCCGTAGCCAATAAGTTCCCCCATGAAAATTTCTTTTAAGTATACTAATCTCTTTGAGACCTTTGAGGATGTTAGGTTCTAGCCTTAACACTCTCCTCAACAATAAGTCTAGATCATGCTTGCTCTTCTCCTAAGTACGATATTCTTCTTTGATCAAGCTGCTAAGGTTCATGTTCACTATTTGGTGAACTTAGTGGAGCTTGAAAAAATAAAGGAGCTCAACTGGGGTGCTCCCTCATACACTTGCCTCATTAGGGGCCTTCATGCCGGTGTGCGGCACACGAAATCGGAGCCGGATTCAACAAATTATTTACCATTGAATGGTTTGTGGAAAATTATCGAGGTATGCTCAAATTCACCTTTTCAACATGTATTTTTCATCTTGTGTGGATAAAAAAATCTTACTTGATTTAACAAAATGCAGCCGTGATTGTATGAGTATTTCCAACATCTTTCTCCCAATTTAAAAAATCGTCCCGTATTTCCGGTTATCGTATCATGGGCTAAGGTCTATCTTGAATGGCGTAACATTCATGGAATAGACTTGCTAAGATCAGCCCTCAACAATGTGACCTTGGTATGCTTCTTTAATCTCAAAATATGCTTAAGAGAACTTTTTACCCCACTTTTAGTTTTCTGACCCCGCCCACGATCTATGGCATTGCCTATGGTGAACTCTTGGCCTAAATATTCATTGTTTTTCATCCATTTTTTTGTCTGTTTCTCTCTTGCTAGCTGATTTCTTGATAAATCTTGAATGTAGGCCAACTTTCATCGTTATGCCCAACTCCAACTTCTCCAAAGTGTCCTTACAACACGAGAATTGAGTGAAAGAAGGGTCTTGTTGGAAGGTCTTTTTGGGTTTTGTTGGTATCTTGGGGAGATGGTCACTCCTCAAATTCGGGTCAACACGTGGCCTCTGTTTGTTTCGGTCCATCCACCTCTGACCATGTTCTACTTTCGGTCCTTTATCCAAATGAGCAAGCGGCAGCCATTGTGGCGTATCCTTTCACCGTCTTTCTAAACTTGACCACATCCTTCGCCCATCATGCGACATGGATCATGACCCTGCTGGTGTGTTCTCAAGTCCTTCCTCGTCGTAGCTTGAATTTCTTGCGTGGAAATTAATCTACACCTTTTTTCAGCCCCTGCCTCCGGTCGGCGATCACCATCACCGAGAACAGGCTGCTGCCTATGGCTAGCGATCGATAGGCGAGGCATCGGTCCGATTGGTGCTTTTACACCAATCGGCCCTCAAGCCTCTCGGCATAACCCTAACCCTAATCTTATTTATCCTTGGATTTGTAAACAATATCTTGGGACTTCTAAAATAATTGCTAAAATAAAATGATGAATAAAATTGCCAATAAAATCTGATTTAATTCATTTTAACTTGATTTAATTAAATTCAAAAATCTTAATAAAAGATTCGTTCTCACATTCCAAAAACAACTTTCAAAAACCATATTCAAAATCAATCTTTAAAAATAAAAAAGAGAGAAACCCTACAGGAGTGATGAAGCTTGGCGGGGCCCCGGGTCGGTCGTGGTTCCTACAGCTGGCGACCGCTTCGGTGATTGAGTTGTAGTAGGACTCTAGGAACCCTAAAAACCCTTATAAATAGGATCCACGTCGGTGCTAAAAAGATGCTTAACTCAAAAAGCTTTATGCGAACCAAACTAAGAACAAATCGTATCCTCTTCTTCTAAAAAATGAATTAGATAGCTGTGCTAACAAAGTGGATGCATAAGATAAGTAATATGGATAGATCCGGGCTATCCAATTATGGGTCTGAAGGTCGTTTTCATCATTCGCTAGGTGAAGGTCTATTAGAACTTTTTAAGGGCTGCTTTGGCCTTTTGGGATCCTCACCACCATGTCTTTAGGTTTAGGGATAAGGAACTATGCCCCCGCCCGAGGAATTCGATGTCGTACTACACGTTTTAGGCGAACGAAACTAGCTATATCCAAATCATCGGAAAACCTCCATAAGATGCACAAATACTTATCGAACCGAGCAACAGGAATCTAGGGTAGGTTCTTATTGGGAAACGAGTAAATCTGACCAACCTAATGAAATATTATTGAAACATGTATGCCCATGTCGAAGCTATCATCATCCTAAGGCGGCGACCTATTATCACCTGTCCGATAGGTTGATTCCTATTGGTAGGAGGTCACGGGGATTTGGCACCAGACAACATTGTTATGTCCGGTTCAACAATTAGAGAATTATTATTCCCTAACCCCTCAAACAGATTGCTTGAGACAATCATAGGTTTAGACCAAGTTGAAGCAAATTCTAAGGAAAACTTCTTTGAGAGCCCCCTGTTATTGCAGGTAAGCACATAATGACGAACGAGCAAGCAACGTGAATCGGTTGGCGGCGCCAGCCACAAGGTGGTTTTACGAGTGCTGCAGAGGCTGAAACACCTCTAGTTCATACTTGAAAGACTCAAAAAAAATATTTTGCTGTCCAGCTTTTGCTCTTTTTTTATTATTTGATTTTGCTGCAGTTGGGTCTAAATAGATTGGACCTTAATCGTGCAGGACATTTATTTAGATTTTGCATCCGTGGTGTGCAAATTTGGTTAATGGAGCACTTGAAGCCGATTCGGCTCCGCCAAAAGTTGATGCATACCCGGCGACTCACTTTTGTTAGCGAAAACGAAATGCAGTGGTAATCGATCCCTCGGCTTCTTTGGTATGTTAAGCACTCGGAAGGTGTCTTAGTTCAAAACACACACCTCGCGAGCATGCTTTCATACGTCTACTTGGCGTAGAAAACAGTACATATTACTTCCGTAGTCGTTTGTTGCGGCAGATGGGAAGAGAACACACAATACCTTTATTGGACTATATCTGGCCAGCTAATGTTGAATTATTTAAAGGGCATGGTAGCCCTAACCGGACAAAGTCGTCGCTCGAATACTTGGAGGAGCCTACCAAATTTGTCGACACCCTGCAGACTTGTTGGTCCTTGAAGACACACCCAACACTTCTATTTCTACAGTAGATAAAGAAGTACATCCCCAATGGCAAAAGACACCGAGAACTAGAGAGTTGAATCGTTAAGAAGTTGTCCCACTACTCGCCCCTCTCCAAATTCGAGAAATAAACCGTCGGATGGCTGAACGTGTCCGTCGAAGAGAAACCGAAGAAATGAGGGCTCGCCGAATTCAAGAACTAAACGAATGCATTCGGGATGAAGAAGCTGAGTCTAGTGACCCTAAATGAAAGAAAGTAAAGATAGACTAGGGCTTAGACTCATAGGATAGAACCCATGATAGAATAAAAGAAAACGAGGTTCGGTTTTGCCTCTTTAGACCAGTGTTGTTAGTATTTTACAAGTTGTGTGCTTGCAATTATTTCCCTTTATTAGCTATGTATTTAGGTAAGTAGTAGGCTTATCTATTATTAATGAAAATAAGTATTATGTTATACTTTTATTTTTTATCGCTCCCATAGAGGTAAAAATAAAATAAATAAATTAGACCCCCTAATTGGACCGCACTTTAAAATATAAAAGACATCAATGGACCGCCTAATTAGGCCATCCGGGAAGTAAATAAGAGAACCAACTAATCTGACACTTGAAAACGAATTGCGGAATCAAAGGAAAAGACCTCGGCCAACCAGCCTACCGTTGTCCGAGTGGTGACTCGGCGCCCACCATGGCTTGGCTTGGTTGGGCCGGGATCGGCCTCACTGCCTATGCTCATACTAGACATAATACTTCTTCAGCTGATCTAAGTTCGTGTACTAGAAAATCTCTTCCTCATCCAAATCATATAATTTTACCGCTCCTTTAGGTAAGATTTGATTAAGTATAAATGGGCCTTGCCAATTAGGCTTAAATTTGCTTCATAGGTCCTGGATTGGTGCTCTTAGCGCCTTGGGATGATGATAGCTTCTGCATGGGCATACATGTTTCAGTAATATTTCATCGGGTTGGTCGATTTACACGTTTCCCAATAAGAATTTGCCCTAGATTCCTATTGTTCAATTTTAGCAAGTATTTGTACGTCTCGTGGAGGTTTTCCGATTATTTGGGTATAGCTAGGTTGGTTCCCCCATAACTGCCTAGTATGGAATCGAATTCTTCAGGCGGGGGCACAATTCCTTATCCCCAAACCCGAAGACATAGTGGTGAGGATCCCAAAAGGCCACTCGAAGCCCTTAAAAGGTCCAATAGACCTTGACTGGCGAATGCTTGAAAAGGATATTCAGCCTATAATTAGATAGCCCGGATCTATCCATATTAGTCATCTCATGCATTCACTCGTGTTAGCTCGGTCACATAATTAATTTTTTTAGAAGAAAAGGATATGGTATGTTTTTACTTTGGTTGATAGAAAGCTTTTGAGTTGGGCATCTTTTTAGCACCAAGGTGCATCCTATTTATAGGTGTTTTTGGAGTTCTTAGAGTCCGACTACAACTCGATCACCAAGCAGTGGTCATCACCCTAGGATTCGCAAATGGCAGGCGCCGGCCATGGCCATGGCCCGACTCATTTTCGCGGTTTTCTTCAGCCTGAGCACTCCTTCGACCATTTTATCTTTTGCCTTAGCCCATTGCACAAATCGTGTTATTATTTTACACCATGCACTTGAGATTTTCCTTTTTTCTTTTTATTATTTTCTTTTGGGGGAGTGGAGACTAGTGCAATTTTTTCCCTAAGCTTTGTGCAGCATATTAAATGAAAGAACGAATTTCTTATAATCGAGCCTTACATTTCATCCCGTTGGATAAGAGTCCTCATTACAAAGAAAATATTACATTAACAAACAAACAACCTATAAGGGACTCCCTAATCATCAACGACGGAAGCAGCAAGGTCTCATCTATGCATCGCCATTAGAGTCGTCGTCAAAGATGTAATTCCTGAAGTCCTCCAAGAAGGATGTGGAGAACCGACCACCTTCACCACCTAATAAGAGCTACCTTCGTGATCCCAAGACTGTGATGCTTCATGGGTTGGCCCGCTATACAAAGAGCAAGGGAAGTGACGAAGATTTCCATGCTGGTCGAAAGCTGCAGGGGCAAAATGTTTAAGCTCTCCTCGGAATAGCTAGGTCCCACATCGGAACCACTAGGCATAGAAGTGCTAGGTCCTGCCTTAGAAGCACTCCTATTATGCACACGCCATGAAGAATGCCATGAAGAGTGGTTGGCAGGTGAGGCTTCGGTTTAGAGTTGTGTGTTCACACTAATCTGGCCCTAAAGCCCGACGGTAGAACCAACCTAGTTTTATTTATCTTTCAATTAGTAAATAATATCCCCAGAATTATGAAAATAACTTATAAACTTAAAATAATTAATAAAACCACCACTCAAACTTTTCCTGAATTAGATTTAATAAAAATTCTGAAATCTTAATAAAATATTCATCCCCACTTTCTAAAAGGCATCTTAAAAACCCTTACGCCAAGGCATTCATGGGAACACTAAGCCTGAGTCCCAATGTGGTGCCCGGAGGCCGTGGTTCCTACAGATCGACTCCACTAGGGATTAATCATCTATTATGAGGGCAAAACTTGAAAACTTGTGTAGTGTCTTTTAATAATGTGCTTGCATTAGACATCCTATATTTGGCAACTTTTGAACTAATTTAAATATTATTTTGGACCTCTAGGAAAAGTTTATACTATCCCCTACTTACCCTTTTTGGAGAGAGGCTCCCACTGGTTCCTTTAGGTAGGCTTAACTACGCTTGATTTCCCGAGGAAACGGTGCCTGGGGTCAAAAATTTTGGTTCACCGAGAGGCACCGAGAATTGTGGTTGATTTCCCATTGTGCCTCACATAGAGGACCAAATTCTCGAACTACGTGTCACCATGTATCCTACCTTTTGAACTCTTTGACCATAGAACTTTTCGACTATTAGGTCACCTTTGACTTCATTTACATGCTTGAATGAGTGTGTTTGTTTTAGATTTAGGCTTCTACTTGGGAACCTTTAGGGATAGGTTAGGAGCGCTGATTAAGCCTTTGCATGGGTGAAAATAAGAAACTTTAATAAATTTCCTAGAGTCAGTCCATTATGTGCATTTAGTCGAAAGTCAAAATTCCTTATTCTATTAGGGTTAGTCCATTATTCACATTTTCGTGTCATACTAAAATCGTCTTTTGACTTTGTGTCAATCAACATAAAGTAGAGCGCATCATGGAAGAGATTCATGGTGGGGAGTGTGGACCTCATATGAATGGTAAGATGTTCGTCCATAAGGTTTAGCGACCCGGCTATTATTGGTCGACTATGGAGGCAGACTTTCATGACTTTGTTAGAAGGTGCCAAAAATGTAATGTGTCTGCAAATATACAACACCAACCACCGTCATTTTTCACAACATTAGCTTCACATTGGCCATTCTCGGTTTGGGGAATACACATCATTGGCAAGGTGACCCCTAAAGGAACAGAGCAGTTATGAATTTGTGTTGGTAGCAATCAACTATTTCACAAAATGGGTAGAGGCAGCTTCTCATGCAACTTTAACGCCGAAACAGTAGCCAAATTCATTACCCGAAATATCATATGTCATTATAGAGTGCCCCACGAGTTAATAAGTGATCATGGTAGCCATTTTTAGAAGGAAGTAGCAGATTTGTTGGACAAGTACAAAATCCAACATCATAAATCTTTCTTGTATCGCCCTCGGACCAACGAGCGGTTGAGGCCGCTAATAAAAGTATTCGTAAGATACTTGGAGAAAATGGCAGTTACTTACAAGGATTGGGCTAACAAGTTCCCTTTCGCCTTGTGGGGTTATGGAACTTCTATCGGAACCTCTACATGAGCAACGCCTTACTTTCGAGTTTGTGGCATGGAAGTAGTCCTTCAAATCGAGATTGTCATTCCCTCGTAAGGATAATTGCTAAGCCGGATTCCAAAAGCGAGAATGGGCCAAGGCACACTATGAGGAGTTAGTATTATTGAATGAAAGACGCCTCAATGCCTTGAACAATGTCAAAATATACCGGACTCGCATATCTAGGGCATTTAATAGGAAAGTTAACCTTGAGAATCTGAAAATTGGAGATTTGGTCCTTAAGGAGATCGGAGGGCCAATCCAGGACCCACGAGGGAAATTTCCGCCCAATTGGCAAGGCCCGTTTATATTTAGTCAGATCTTACCTAGAGGAACTATAAAATTATCTAATTTGGATAAGGAAGAAGTTTTCTAGTACACGAACATAGATCAGCTAAAGAAGTATTATGCCTAGCACGACCCTACGTAGTAGGCCGAGCACGGCCCAACCGAGGCTAGGTCATGGCGGATGTCCGTCACCACCCCGATAATGGTGGGCTGGCCGGGCCGAGGTCTTTTGCTTTGATTTTGCAATTTGTTTTCAAGTGTCAAATTAGTTGGTTCTCTTATTTACTTCCCAGATTGCCCAATTAGGCGGTCCATTCGTGCCTTTTATATTTTAAAGGGTGGTCTAATTAGGCGGTTGAATTTATTTATTTTATTTTTACATCTAGGTGAGCGATAAAAAATAAAAGTATAGCATAATACTAACATTCATTAATATTAGATAAGCCTACTACTTACCTAAATACATAGCTAATAAAGGGAAATAATTGCAAGCACACTACTTGTAAAATACTAATAACACTATTCTAAAGAGGCAAAACTAAACCCCCTTTTCTTTTATTCTATCCTAAGAGTCTAAGCCCTTGTCTATTGTTACTTTCTTTCCTTTAGGGTCACCAGACTCAGCTTCTTCATCCTGGGTGCGTTCCTTCGGTTCTTGAATTCGGCGGGCCCTCATTTCTTCCTTTTCTTTAGCTTCAATTTCTCTTCAACGGACACGTTCAGCCAACCGATGGTTTATTTCTCAAATTTAGAGAGGGCCAATGTAGGGACAGCTTCTTCAGGATTCATCTCTTTGGTTCTCGGTGCCTCCCGCCATTGGGGATCTACTTCTATTATCCACTCGAGATATTAAGTAGAAACAGAAGTGTTGGGTGTACTTTCAGGTGCCAACAAGTCTGCAGGTGTCAGCAATTTCGACAGGGTCCTCCAAGTATTAGGCCCACGACTTTGTCCGATTGGAGCTACCATGCCCTTTGAACAATTCAAAGGTAGTGGGTCAGATGCAGTCCAATAAAGGTATTATTTGTTCTCTTTCCATCTGCCGCAACATACCAGGGAACTAGTATGTACTCGTTTTCTAGGCCAAGTAGGCGTATGAAAGGATGCTGCAAGGTGTGTGTTTTGAACCGAGACACCTTCCGAGTGCTTAACATGCAAAAGTATATCATTACTATGATTGTTGACGTACTCCTCCCACTAAGAAGTCGTGTGATTAGTTACCACCGCGTTTCGTTTTCGCTGGAAGAAGTGAGTCGCTAAGTATGCATCATCTTTTGCCGGAGGATGAATCAATTTCAAGTTCTCCATTAACTAGATCTGCACACCACACATGCAAAATAAATATTATGTCTTACACGGTCAAGATCAATCATGTTAGACCCAACAGCAGACAAAATCAAATATAAAAAATGAAGGTGCGAAAATGGACGAGAAAAGAAATTTAGAGTCTTTCGGTGTGAACCAAAGGTGTTTCCGCCTCCGCGGTGCCTGGACAATTGTATTGTGACCGCGCTGCTGACCGGTTCACGTTGCTTGCCCTCATTGACCATCATGTGCTTATGTGCAATAAGAGGGGGCTCCCAGAGAAGTTTTCTTCAAAATTTGCTTCAACTTGGTCTAAACCTATGATTGTGTGAGCAACTATTAGGGAGTTAAGGAACAATAATTCTCTAATTGTTCAACCATACTTAACAGTGTTGGCGGTGTCAAATCCTCGTGACCTCCTACCAAAAAGAATCCACCTATCGGACAGGTGATAATAGCTCGCCGTCTTGGGATGATGATAGCTTCGGCATGGGTATACATGTTTCGGTAATATTTCATCAGGTTGGTCAGATTTACTTGTTTCCCAATAAGGATCCACCTTAGATTCCTATTGGTCAGTTTCAGCAAGTGTTTGTACGTCTCGTGGAGGTTTTCTGATTATTTGGGTATAGATGGTTTCGTTCGCCTATAACCGCCTAGTATGGCATCGGATTCTTCAGGTAGGGGAACAATTCCTTATCCTCAAACCTGAAGACATTGTGGTAAGGATCCCAAAAGGTCACAACAGCCCTAAAAAGGTCCAATAGACCTTCACCTAGCAGATGCTAAAATGGAGATTCAGCCTATAATTGGATAGCCCAAATCTATCCATATTAGTAATCTCATGCATCCACCATGTTAGCTCGATCATGTAATTCATATTTTTTTTTTAAAGAAAAGGATACAGTATGTTTTTAGTTTGGTTTACAAAAGGATTTTTGAGTTAGGCATCTTTTTTCACCGACGTGGATCCTATTTATAGGGGTTTTCTGGAGTTCTTAGAGTCCTACTACAACTCGATCACCGAGCAGTCGCCATCGCCCGGGATTCGAAGGTGGCGGGCGCTGGCCATGGCCATGGGCCGACTTATTTTTGCGGTTTTCCTTGGCCTGGGTACTCCTTGGGCCATTTTATTTTCTTCCTCAGCTCATTGCACAAATCGTGTTATTATTTTGGACAATGCAGTTAAGATTTTCCTTTTTTATTTTATTATTTTCTTTTGGGGGAATGTGGGCTAGTGCAATTTTTTTAAGCTTTGTACATCATATTAATTGAAAGAATGCATTTCTTAGAATCGAGTCTTGCATTTCATTCCATTGCATAAGAGTCCTTATTACAAAGAAAATATTACATTGATAAACCAACACCCTACAAGGGACTCCTTAATCATCAGCAACGGAAGCAGCAAGGAATTGCCATTAGAGTCATCGTCAAAGATGTAATTCTCGAAGTCCTCCAAGACGGATGTGGAGAACCGACCACCTTCACCACCTTGATAAGAGCTACCTCCATGGTCCAAAGATTGTGTAGCTTCACGGGTTGGAACGTTGTACGAAGACCGAGGGAAGTCAAGAAGATTTCCATACTGCCGAAAGCCTACAGGGGCAAAATGTTTTAGCTCTCCTTGGAATAGCTAGGTCCCGCATCAAAAACACTAGGCCTAGAAGTGCCAGGTCCTGCCTCAAAACCACTCCTATGATGCGCGCGCCGTCAAGAACGTCATGAAGAACCTTGTCTAGCATTACTACTAGAAGGTGTTTGTTGATCGGATGCATGTGTTTGTGTCCCGGGTACACTACAAAGACTACCCGAGGGAGGTGCTCTAGATCGGCGGCACTATAAGAATAATAGAGCGATTAGCAAATCACTAAAAGCTTAAAAAAATTAGCATAGCACCAATTAATAACTTACTCGAAAAGTAGGGAAAGATCGCCGAGTGAGGAAGTTCTGGATTCCTCGGAGAGCAGATTGAAATCTGATAGACATGGTCCTAGATTGCTCCCGGTCATACTGCAAAGTTTATTCGATGGTATCAGTAAGGAAAATAATTTTAGCATGCATATAAAAGAAAAAAGCATAAAACTCTTACCCTCGCCAATTGCTAAGGAAAGGATGCCCAACACATTCTTCTTCCGGGATTTCGGGAATTCTTACGAAGCGAGGAAATTCCCCGGGAAGAGTAACATCCACATAAAGACTCAGGATATGAATGTTCACAGGAGTGAGCTGTCAAAAGGTGCAAATTAATATCCAGGTAGTAATTGAAGCTACGATAAAGAAGGAGTTGAGAACTCACCAGCCAGGTCAAGATTTGTGTCTCATGATGGGAATAGAATGTGGTCATGTTCGAAACAAGGTAAAAGGATACCCCACAATGGCAGCCGCTTGCTCATTTGGATAAAGAAAGCGAAAGTATAACATTGTTGGAGGAGGATCAACTAGAACAAACGGAGGCCACATGTTGACCCGAATTTAGGCAGTGACCCTCTCCTCAAGATACCAACAAAACCCAAAAGGATTTTCGAACAAGATCCTTCTTTCACTCAATTCTCGTGCCATAAGGACACTTTGGGGAAGTTGGAGTTAGGCCTAAGGATGAAAGTTGGCCTACATTCAAGGTTTATAAAGAAATCAGCTAGCAAGAAAGAAACAATAGAAAAAACGGATGAAAAATACTGAATATTCAGGGCTGGAGTCCACCACAGGCGAGCCCACAAGCAGTGGCACAGACCATGGGTATGGGCAGAAAGCTAAAAGTGTGGTAAAAAGTTCTCTTAAGCATATTTTAAGGCAAATTTTGAGACTAAAGAAGCATACTAAGGTCACATGGTTGAGGGCTAATAAAAAATACAGGACGATTTGTTGAATCGGGGAGAAAGATGTGGGAAATACTCATACAACCACGGCTACATTTTGATAAATAAAGGATTTTTTATCCACACAAGATGAAAAATGGATATTGAAAAGGTGAATTTGAGCATACCTCAAGAATTTTTCACAAACCATTCAACGACAAATAATTTGTTGAATTTGGCTCCAATTTTGTGTGCTGCATACCGGCACGGAGGCCCCTAATGAGGCAAGTGTATGGGGAGCACCCAAGTTCAGCTCCATTATTTTGTCAATGTCCACTACGTTCACTAAATAGAGAACATGAACGTTAGTAGCTTGGTTGAAGAAGAGGATCCTACTCAGGAGAAGAGCAAGCATGATCTAGACTTGTTGCTGAGGAGAGTGTTAAGGCCAGAAGCTAACATCCTCAAAGGTCTCAAAGAGAACAACATACTTAAAGCAATTTTCATAAGGGAACTAACCGGCTACGGGGCCAAAGAGGTGACGGAGATAGTCACTGTTTTTATACAGGTTCCGATAACAGGCTAGAAGCTCTCCCGAGAAGCCCAAACCGGATAAAACAACAAAATCAAAAGGCATTATTGTCATCTCACCAAAAAGAAGGTGAAACATGTTGGTAGTATCCTAAAAGTGCTCACTAATGGCCCTAATGGGATCCCTCTCCCTTTTATTAGGAAGATCGTATAAAGCAAGGTAGAGGGGTACCAACCAGACACTATGCATGACTTCTTCTAGAGGAAAGTTCATCCTCTTGCAAGTCTCTATGAATTCAGGAACTGCCCCGTTACTCCTAATCGAGCCTTTCTGCAAGACAAAAATCCAACAAGATTTTAGCTGAAGAACTACTCTAAATGAGCAAACAAAGGAGTTTAAGCGAACTAGCTTACGAAATGAGTAATGCCTAGCGAACAAACGTGATTTTGGGCCTCGACTAAGAGATCATTTGCATTCCCTTCATTCTTTGGGCGCTGTTCCCGCTTAGGGAAAGTGTCTTGAGTAAGATTCTTCGGTCTAGATCTTCCAGCAGGATGAGCTCTTCTTCTAGAGCAAGAAAGTAAGTGTGCAAAATTAACACACCAAACATCTCCTTTTATAGGCAAATTCAGTCAAGGTAGCCAATGACACAAGACAAGGGTCAAGAAAGTAGTGGGAGACCAAGAGAATCTAGCAGAGCACGCCGAGGCCCATGCCTGCCAAGGGTTGGCCGGCGCTGGCCATGAGGAGCCGAGAGGTCCTATCTCGTGACAGCCTTTACAGCCTAGCCTCGCTGTAAGACCCGGAAAATTCAGGTGCTTGCTTAATAATGAATTAAGCTATTAAAAGTGAAGAAAAAAATTCAAAATTATTAAATTAAGTGAATTAGAATTTTTCGAGTCAAAATTAAAACCCGAAAATTGAACTCGAGCGTGATTTAATTAAGTGGGCTTTGTGAAGCCAGTTTGGGCCCAATTAAAAGAAAAGAAAAGAAAAGAAAAGAAGATGAGAAATGGGAATCATGGTTGGCTGGCTTTGAGGGGAGCTGGCAAGGAGTTAAGTAAGGGAAGTGTTGAGGTTTAATTAAAACTGGGTAGCAAAGTCCATTAGGTGTAGAAATTAAGTGAAGAGAGAGAGAGAGAGTGACTGAGAACAAAGAAGAAAGGGAAACAGAGGAAGCAAAAGCAGAGCAAGGGAAACAAGAGAGGGGATCGGGCAAACGAGCAGAATAGAGTGAGAGAGGGAGAGAGCACGAGAGGCTGGTAGCCCATGGCCGCCTGAACGACGAGGGTGCCCCTGTCCGTGGGTAAGGGGAGAGTGAGAGCTTGTTAAGTCGTATTCTATACGTATTTTTAGTAGTTATTTAGTTTATATTATATAGTTTATTTTATCTAATTTATTCTATTTTGTCTATTTATAGGAAATTATCAAATAAAGTGGGGAAGAGAAGAAAAGTCGTTAAAAGTGGATTTTTAGCTACGAGACAAGCATCCAAGAAAATATATGAAGTCGGTCCATAAATATAATATGTCATAAAATACTTATTTTATGATATTATATTTTAGGAAATCCTAATTGGAAGAGGAAAAGGAAACTTGGAAGAGAATAAAGAGGAATAACCCTAACTCCTTCACCATATATATATCACTTATTATCATCATCTTGGAGGACGCTGAGACGCAGCCCTTGCTGCCCATCCTCTGGCCGCCCATCCTCTAGCCGCCCATCCTCTGGCCGCCACTATCTCCTTCACACGCAGCCCTTGCTGCTCCTTGCTGGCTGTCCGCTGCCCTCCTTGCTGCCCCCTTCGCTGCCCATAATCATCACCTACCAATCCTCATCTCACGCCTAACTCCTTGTCCACTGCTGCCATCATCTACTTCTACTCGCTGCCCATCTTCTCTTGCTGCCACCTCCTACTTGTCTTTTCTTTACCCACCATCATCATAATCTTCATCACCATCATCTTGATCATCACCATGGCAAGGAATATTATGGTAGTAATTTTATTATTGTAATTTTTATTTTAAAGACTCTATTTTTATTGTTAGTTTAATATTAAAGATGCTAGTTTTATTTAGTTTACATGTTTTAAATTACATTATGTTTGAGTAGTTTTTCATACTTAGTATAATCTACTTGAAATTATGTTAAATTATTTATTTTGAAACAAAGTTTCGATCTTTATTGTCTTATTGATTCGATCCATGATTCTATGATAATTTGTGTTTAATATTTATGATTTTATGTCTAATTAATTAGAGTGCACACTAGTTAGTTCTATATAAATTCATATGATAGTTTAAAGGGTTTAAGTACGTAATTGCTTGATCTTTTAGACATAAGTGTCACCCTAGTTAATCACGGATGACTCATACCCATCTCTTTTAATTAGGAAATTATCATAGATCCTTCTTAAATCAATTTGCTAGTAGATTGGTTATTAGGTGCTAGATGATGTTTTTCTAATACTTAATGCTCTAATTTGATTAAATTCTAGTGCTAGTGCTAGGGTTATCAATATTAGTAGGATTTATATTAGGGCTAGGCCTAAGTAAACTAATAACTAAGGAAAAACGGGGAAGATCCGCTAGTGGTTGTCTTCTACAGTTTAGCTCATGGGTAGATCAATTTGTGTGTTAATGATGAATAATAATTTGTATGGTGGATATAGATTATACTAAGTGTTTTTATAAATTTGCTATTTTTGATAATTATTTGTTTGCTTTTAGTTATTTTCTTGAGTTTATTAATTTTTACTTATAAAGTTATAGTCTTTTATTATCAATTTCATTAAATCCCCTAAAGATCATTATTTTAGATTAGTTTTAGTAATTTTAATTTAATTTATTTTGAGTCATTATATATTTTAATTTTCAGAATTAATTTTCTGTTAGTTTTTATTATTTTTGAGTCAGTTTGTTAGAAATTAGTTTAAAAATAGTTTCTTTTGTTATTTTTTGTGTTTTATTTTCTTTTAGGGTTTAGATAGAGTCCTAGTTTGCTGTGATTAAATTTTAGAATTTTTGGAATTAATTTGATATTTTTTCAGATTTAATTCTTGAATTTAATTACTGCAGGTTTTTAATAAAATAAAGTCGTAAATTAGATTTTAAATTTTTTTTTTATATTTTTAGGGTCTGGTTAGGTTTAGAAAATTAGTGTTATTATTCTGGGTAATTTTAGTATTTATTTTCGTAATTATTTTAGTGCAGAATTTTACTTATTTAATTTTCCGTTTTAGAATTTGTTTATTTTCTGCTTTAGTTTTCTGTTTTAATTATTCTAAAAAATATACAAAAATATTTCTGGGTTATTGTAGTTTTATTATTATGTATAAATTATTTATTTAGTTATTAGATAATTTTCTATGAATTTTAGTTATTGATTTTAATTTATATTTTCTGTTTTGTTTTGAAGAGTAGTAAATTTAATTAGATTAAAACTTGCATGTTATTATATCTTTCCTCCTGGATTCGATCCCTACTTGCCCTTGCTATATTGTTTATTATAAATTTAAGTAGTGGTTTAATTTTTTGCTGTACGACAAGCTTAACGAGCTCGAGAGGCCGAGCAAAGCAAAGGAAGAGAGGAAAAGCGAGAGACCACGAGACGAGAGACCGAAGGGGAAGCGAACGCGAGGGCTGAGAGAGACGAGTCGGTGAGCACGAAAACTGCAGCCAACGGCCGGCGAGCGAGAAAGGATAGGCAGCGAAACATGATAGAACCAAGACTAAGAGTGAGAAGAACGAAGGGGTGAGAACCACAACGAAGCGAGAGACAGAGAGATGGCGAGGATTGAGCAAGAACAGCGAGAAATCAAAAGAGCGAGAAGCGGAACTAGACCAAAAGAGGAAGGTGAGCAACAGAGAGTGAGAACCCGAGAGGAATCGGAATAGAACGAAGAAGCAGAGGGTCAAGGAAGAAGAAGGAAGAAGCGAGAGGATTAAGGAAGAAGAAGGAAGAGGAAACCGAGAGGAAGAAAGGGAAAGTGAAAACAGAAATCAAAACCCCAATTCGAAATTCAATCCTCCAAAACTGAAATTCTTAGAATCCCTAAGAATCTAAGATAAGTAATTTAAATTCATCCTCTAAAGATAAAATAAGTTACGTGGATTAAACTTGAAATTGATTCCTGAAATAGGAAACCCTAAGCTAGTTAAAGAAGTTAGAGGCCTAAATTCATAAAATTAGCAACTCACGAATTGAAAAGCATGTTGCAATTTATGCCTATTTCATGAATGTAATGATATTTGAGCATTTTTGAGCATGATTATTGAGCTTTGTGATTGAGAATTTAATGAAATTAGCTTGAATATAATTAGTGAGAAAAATCAGAAAATTGAATTCATGATCTAAGTGCAGATTTTTAATGAATTTACCCTACTTGTCTGAATTATTGCGAATTCATGTGCATCCCGAAATTCTTGAAACTTTTACTGTAGCTTGTTGATAATTTATAAGAGTTTCCTGTAAATTTTGGTATACGTTGGATGAATAGATTAGAAGATATGGAATTTTGAGTGAAAATGTGCTGTTTTGGCAAAAATTGAAACTAAGTGAGTAACTGGATTAAGAACTGAAATTTAAGAAGTTATATGGCTAGATTAAGAGATATTTATCGGTTAAGGAAAGTTATAAAACCATAAACCATTTATGCACAATAATACGCAATCACGAAATGATAAGTTCGTAATTAGAAGTTGTAATTGATATGGTATGTGATGATGTGTTTATTTTAAAGTACATTGATTATAAATAGCATAAGCATGTTTATATGAATTGGATTGATCGTACTTGAATTAGAACTTGCTTATGTGAATTGTTAGTTGTGAAGATATTGCACATGAATGTGTTGAGCATGAACTATATGAATTACGTGTATCTCGTTGAAGTAATAAGAATATAGTGAGAAAATAAGAAACATAAAGAACTAAAAAGGGAGAAAGGATTATGTTATTGATCTAAGATCCCACGAATTAAAGAACCCTCTGAAGCTATGGCCATAGAAGTGTTTGTCAAACTGAAGCCGCGAATTGAATTACTTCCACGAATTCTGACAGAATGCGTCCTTCGGAGTTTGAGGCTTGCCTCAAAGCCACGAATTGTTATGCCACCAAGAATTGAGCCCACGAATTGTTTTGGCTCTAAGAATTGGGTCTTTAAAGCGGAACATAAATCTTCTTTCCATTTGAAACTAAGAAGACTTAAAGAATTATGATATGAAGAAACGAATGATTATACATGATGAATAAGAAAGGAAGAATCGGTGATTTATGAAATGCATAATTGAACTCAAGAAGAAGAATGGGAAGAAGAACGAATCCCGATTTCATAAGAAATAAATATGATAAGAAGTAAGATGTGATTTACGTGATGAATGACTTACATGATGAATGATTTACGTTATGAATGCCATACATGATGAATGATTCTATGACTTACTTATGTAGAAAGTTGAATAAAGTATGTTTGATTGAATTCATGAGTAATTGATGTCATTGTGCTTCTTGGCCGGTTGGTAAGTTTAGCATCTCGCGTGTCTTAAGCATGTATGATCTGAATCCCATGTTATGAATGAATAGTGAACTTACGTGTGTTAATGAATTAATGTGCAAAGTGAAACCCGGGGTTGGGTTTGGGTTATTCACTGGGCTCATGGACCTCATGACCTCACCAACATTTCAGGTACGAAGTTAACACTTGCAAGAGTTGCCTTTGGCTTTCGAAATAGCAAACGGATAGGAGATGTCGGGCTGACCGCATGTTTTCTGTCTTTTGTTTGTAAAGATATTGTAAAGATTGGTTGCATGTGGACTTAAGTTTTAACTATGAATATAGAAGCCTTATGTGTTTACTCCGAGCGTGTTTCTCGTTAAACTTGTGTTGTTGATACTCCGAGCGTGTGGCTCGTTGAGTTTATGAATATATTTTGTGTAGGGTTAAGGCTTTAAGCCTATGGGATTTGCCATATTAAAGAGGAAACTCTGCCGAAATTTTCAGAAAAACCTTTGAAAACCTAGGAACACGCTTCCACCGAGTAAAGAGAAAACTATTAACCCTAAGCTGAGACCTTAAGCAGCCTTAGGGATTCCTCTTGGGGAACCACGACATGTAACTCCTAGGGTGGGTCTAGGGTGTTACACCTACCCACCTTGCTTGGGAGCTTTTAAGCATGATAAATCTTTATTAGAATCGAAAGAGAAATCTTATAGGTGTTACCTAAGCTTAAACTTGAAAGCTTTGTCTCTTTGGTAGCTACATAAGAAATGAAGCGAGTTGGTCCGAGTGAATCTTTCCTCTCTACCTTTGTCACACAGTTCATAGATACTTGGAAGATTATATTTGAGCCCCTTGACAAGATACACTAGACTAACTGAACTGTCTCCTTGACCAATTCTGCTAATTCCAATTGTCTTGCCCTTGTTGTTATCTGCAAATGTGACTTTTCCTCCTTTCATATTCTCAAGTTACGAGAAGAGTCTTGAATCTACAAACATGTTGCTTGAGCATCCATAGTCTAAGTACCGGTAGCCCTTTTGTTTTCGTGTTACTTGCAAAACGAAACAAACTAACCCTTCTCACTTCCTCTTACCAACCTTGTAACTGTCTTTACTATGGTCCTTTTATGAGGAAGAGCACTTTTAGGAACCCAAATTTGAATAATTTTGGGTTTGGTCCGATTCCGAGTCTTCTTTCTTGAGAAATGACTCTGTGTTTCGTTCTTTTAAAAGTCTCTCTTTTACAAACAGGTTGAGAAGACTTTTTCATAAAAGCTGGTCTAGGCTCTATCCCTTTTCTTTTTGGATGAATGAGACCATGCTCTGCCTTTCTGAACATAATAGTTCTAGAATTAGTTTGAAAAGACTTTTGTAGGAATTATCTTCGTTTTTAGTATTGTAACCAAGTCCTTTTCGAAAAGAAACACACTAAGAACCAAGTAATAAATCAAGGTTTTTCTAACCTTCGAGTAAGCTTTAAAAGCAACTCCTAAGGCTGATTGAGCTTTTGTTTCACTTGTTCATTCTCTGTTTTGATGCACTCGGACTGAGTCTCATTATCTTGTGTACTAGTCTCAAGCGCATTTAGTTTCTGTCTTTTTCCAAATCATTTTTCGAAGAGGTGTTCTCAACACTTATAGACTTTAATTTCACTTTAAATTCAGAAGATTTAGAATTGGACTTCTCCTCTAAAGTTAAAATATATATAGCAAGGTCGTGCTTGGAGAACTAGAGAAAGTAATTAATTACCTAAATGCGCTTGAGAACACGAAAAGTTCTTTCTGGACTAAGGAATTTGAGGAGCTTAGACTTGGACCTGGTTCCTTTGAGGTGTTGAGAACAATGTTTTTTTGGTGATGACCTCAAATTCTTCTTCCTTTACATGCAACTCATGCTTGAGTAATTTCCTAATGAGCTCATCTAGCTTTAGTTGAGATGAGTCCTAAGCTTCCTCTATAGTTGTCACCTTAGGATCCCATCTTCTCTTTGCGACACTCCTCGGAATCTTTCCGAGGACTTCTTCTTGAGTCATCTTCTTTCCAAAGGACTTTAGATTGTTGACAATCTTAGTGAAGCAAATGTACATATGAATTATGTTCTCATCAGCCTCTATCTCGGAACATCTCATATTTATGGTTATATTGACTTATGTTGGCTTGCTTCACTTTAATGGTGCCTTCATAGGTAGTTACTAGTGTGTCCCATACTTCTTTGGTCTGTATCACAAGCAGATATCTGTGTTGTATTATGCTGAGTCAATTACACACATCGGTGTGTTCATTGGCTTGAAATTCTTTTTGTATTTCTCATTTTCTTCAGCTGTGAACTTAGACTTCACCTTGGGTACTAAACATGTGCCCTCGGACATCTTCATCAATGTCCTGGATGGAGCACTACATGATCTTCTTCTAGTGAGTGAAGTTTGATCACTTCAACTTGGGCGGTCCGGTGAAAGATCTTCCTTCATCGAACTCTCCATAGTTCGAGTGCCATTTGATCTTTAAACCTTGGATTGTTAGATCATTTGAGAAGGCTAGGCTCGATACCAATTGAAGGTTTACTCTTGAGAGATTGAATCACCCTAGAAGGGGGTGGGAGTGAAAAGGGTGATAATGAAATTTTTTAACGGAATAAAAGAATTTTTTAAAGTATTAACTCAAAAAATTGTTCCGAGTCTAAAATGAACTCAAAAAGATAGAACATAGAAAATACGTGGAAACCCTCCCGGGGTAGAAAACCATGGACAATGTCAATTCGGACACCAAGTCAAATCCACTATTTGAATCCACAAAATACAAGGATCGACTCTTACAGAATTGCATCCTTTGACAATTCAATCCAAGTTTTCCAAGATATAGAGATTCCTCCTTATCTATTGTAGTAATTTATAATTGAGATAATGCTTATAGTTAGGGACAACTAAATTGAGTTAACCCTTACAACTCGGTCAAGGGATTTTCCAAAGAATTGAAGTAAGTAAGACTAATTACAAGACTTCTTCTTTTCAACTCAGAAAGTGAAAAACTTAAGTATACAATTAAAAGATAAAGATTGAAGGAGTATAATCTAAATAAGTGTTCTATAATAAGTTCATCAATCTTCAAGTCTTGTAACATAGCTTCTATTTATACTCGGTAAAGGCTGAGTTGTCATTATCACTAAAACTAGACTTAGAAGCTTCACTAACCATTGTAACCTTGTTCTTTGGGTTCTCTTTTGCGGGGTAGTAAGAAAAGAAAGTTATCATAAGAATAAAGCATAGAAGTTTGGGTTCGGAGGTCATCCGAGTCACGGAAAAGTTCTTTCCGGACTAAGGAACTTCTTTAGCATACTTATCAAAGAAATCATCTGCGACTTCATTGAAAAGAATGGGGTTGGAATTTAGAAATAGACACTTCACATCAAAGAGCTTGTGAAGTAGAGTAAGGTTGATACGAACAATCTTTCCTTAAACGACAAAGGAGATGACATTCTCTCCAGCTATCATGTGGGAATAGAATTCATAAACGAGTTACGGGTAGATGTACTCACAAAAGCACGAGATAGTTGAAAGCACCAATTTTGATGGTGGGCTTCAACCAAGAAAAAGAAGTTTTTGGAAAGAACCGATCGTCAAGAAAGAAGTGTTGAGCGACACAAGTGCCTTTGATTCTTCCGAGGCAAGGGCTTTTCTCTTTGTTTGAGCAGCCTCGTAACGAGTGGATTTGGTTATGGCCTTCTTTGTGGCCGAACCTCCCTCCATGGTTGAGCCTCTTTTAGGCATATTGAAGAAGGAAGAGAGTGATTGAGAGTAAAGAGAGAGAATAGAGACCACAGATGATTAAGAAATAGAGCGAGAATTTGAGTTCGAGAGCAAATGAATTCGAGAATAGAGAGAGCGAGAGTAAGCAATAAATAGGTAAAGTGAACGAGTGAACACGAAGCGATGCTATTTATAGAGAGTAAAAGCATTCAACCTCCTTTCGACTCAGCTTACCAAGCAATGGTTATCAAAATGTTGAGTCTCCCAATGATTAACGGCTAGTTTTCCAATCAGCCTTCTTCCAACGACTAGTTTTTCTAACCGATCACGTGACAAACGAGATAGAAGACAGGATTTTCGAAAACATTTATGAGATTCTCCACTTATCTAGAGATGATCCCAGAATTTTGATGTCCATTTTTCTAAATATCTGACTATGACTCGAGTAATGATTATGAGTGACTTAGAACACACTCGGAAAATTTATAACTCATAGCTCGAGTCCCATTCTATGTCAACTGATCCATTTGTTATTCACTTAAAGCATATAAGAATCAATCATAGTAAAATAACACATGCAATAACTTGATTCTTAGTGATGTTGATTGCACTTTGGTTGTCACACTTGATTGGAGCATATATGAATGAAAGTCCAAGATCCCTCAAGTGTTGCTTGATCTAGAGAATCGAGCACAGACAAGCACCGATAGCAATGTACTCAGCCTCAACAGTTGATAAAGAAACTAAGTTACGCTTCTTTAAGTGTAACGAGATGATTGATTTACCCGAAATTGACATGCTTCGATGTGCTCTTTCTATTAACTTTGTATCTAGCATTGTCAGCATCTAAGTATCCAGGTGAGGGTATGATCCGAGTCCTTTGAATACTAGAGACCAAGTGTTTGAGTCCCTGTAAGATATCTAAAGATTCTCTTCACCGTAGTGAGATGTGATTCCTTTGGATTAGGTTGAAATGTTACACAAAGGCAAACACTAAACATGATATCCGGCCTACTCTAAAGGTTTGCTCGTGGAGAGTCTTCGTCACCCTAGAGGGGGTGAATAGGGTGATGAGGAAATTTTAACAAAATAGAAGGGTTAAAGTTTAAACCGAATAATGAAGACGGTCCGAGTCTAAACTTGGACTTAGAAAAGTATGAACTCGGATTTACATGGAAACCCTCCTAGGGCGAGAAA
Organism: Talinum fruticosum; assembly: GCA_021018815.1. Taxonomy (NCBI): domain Eukaryota; kingdom Viridiplantae; phylum Streptophyta; class Magnoliopsida; order Caryophyllales; family Talinaceae; genus Talinum; species Talinum fruticosum. Next base: position 6,199,985 of record JAITYX010000010.1, on the reverse strand, counting down.
ACCACAGCTAGTGCTAATCCAAGCACCAAGCCAAATCCACTATTTTGAATCCACAAAATACAATAGACTAACTCAACCGGAATTGCTCCCTTAAACAATTCCTAACAGAGTTTTCCTAGACTCGAAGTTCCGTTATCTAATCTAGTACTTCCTAACCGAGGTAACCTTTATAGTTAGGGACAATCGAGCTAACTTAACCCTTACACCTCAGTTAAGGGACCTTACATAGATAGTAAGAAAGAGTATGTGACTTTTTACAAGACTTTAAAACTCGGAAAAGTATTAAGTACGGACTAGGAGTTGTAAGAAGAAGACTGAATGAGCATTCTACAGAGAGATATAATTTCAGCAATGTGTTCAAGCAATATTCAAGTCTTGAAAGTTGGCTTCTATTTATAGATGACCAAGCAGATTAGCCGTTGTGACTATCTTCCGAATAGAAGTCCTTTGTGACCGTTGTAACGGTTCTTCCGAGTCACTCGAAAAGATCCATTGAGATGTGAACGTTGTGCAGCAACTCTTGACTCCTTAGGATGTCCCAATCCACTCGGTGGCGTCTGCAAAGTAGGTTGGAAACCACTTGTTGAGCTTAGCGTTGAGGATTTGCGGTTTGGAAACAGACAACCCTAACACGATGATGCAGGCCGAGGTTAAGAAGTAGAAAAGCCTTGTCTGCTGGTGATTGACATGTTGAAGCCGGTTACTTTTGTAATTCAAAAATAGGATAACCTCATTTAAATAACCTACAAAAGTACATAAATGTTGGTTCTCAAAGTATAAAATACTTTGGTCTAAGATTAGGCACAAATAATAATTTAATTAAGATAATTAAGTGCATAATTATCCGAGACCTAGAAGAGTGGAATTTTCCGAGTCTAATATTCATTATACTCAAATTCCATCCGAGTCGATCTTAAAGAGGATCAACTTATAAAGTGAATATCGAGTATGAGTACTTGATCTAGATAAACATGTTTCAAACAAAACATGTTGACTTAGAAAGTTGAATTATCGCTGTAATTCACTTTAACTTAGAATATGAAGTCGAACACGATTAAAAGTGTTAGAGAGAATGTTTGAACATGTGATAAGTCCGAGTAGTGTCCGAGTGACTCGAAGCATCGGTATGAGTTTATGAACAAGAATGTGATTTCTAAGTCGGTTAGAATCGAATGAAAACATATGCAATGGTTTCTATATTACTCATAATGACATGTAATCAAAACCTAAGAGAGATGAGGTTTTTACCTGAGTCCTTGATAGTACTCAAAATGATATAAATTCAAAATCTAAGTCTTCATACTCGATGTGAGATAAAGTAGTGATCCAATCGTGCCTTTGTAGAATTTCCGATCTACGACTTTACCTTTCTCATCCGAGTCTAGTTTTGTACTTCTGCTCATAGGTGTTGTTGCATGCTTCACATCTTATAACTTGTATTTCTTTAGTAACTCCTTCGTGTATTTTGATTGATGGACGTAGATCTCAACCTTTTCTTGCTTGATTTGCAGTCTAAGGAAGAAATAAAGTTCTCCCATCATACTCATTTGAAACTCCTGTCTCATTAACTCAGAATCGCATAGAGTTTTCTTTGTAGCTCCAAATATAACATCATCAACATAGATTTGAATGATGAGAAAATCATTCCCCTTGGTTTTTGTAAAAAGAGTTTTGTCAATCTGACCTTTTTGAAGTCATTTTTAACCAAGAAATTGTTTAGTCTCTCATACCAAACTCTGCGAGCTCGTTTCGGACCATACAAGGATTTTTGCAATTTGAAAACATGTTTTGGAAATTGAGAGTTTTCAAATCCAAGGGGTTGCTAAACCTAAATTCTTCTTGAATATAACTATTGAGAAATGCACATTTAACATCGATTTGATAAAACTTAATGTTCATGCTAGATGCAAATGCTAACGGAATTGTGATTGCCTCAATCCTAGCAATAGGTAATAAGGTTTCCCCACAATTAATTCCCTTCTCTTGGTTATATCCCTTATCCAGTTTGTTCTTGAAGACCTAATTGGTTTCTATTACTTGGGTGGTCGGAAGGTCGTTTGGTTAGAGTTCGGACTCATGTTCATTTAAGGCTTCTATTACATTTTTAAGTTCAGTAAATGACATGAATGCTGAAAATGCACATAGATTTTACAAAGAAGAAAAAAATTCTTACGCCACTATTAATATCAAAAACTATGTTCTAAGGTGGGTGACTTGATGCATATTTGAAAGCTTTACCTGTCTTACGGTTTACTAGGTTTCTTGGTTGAATGGACCGATCATTAGTTAGTTCCTCTTGCTGAACTTCGCATTGGTTTGTTCTTCGAGCATTCCGAGCTTGCTCTTGAACTTGTTCGGTCTCGGTCACTTCATCCCGAGTTTGCTCATTCCGAGTTACCTCAATTCTTTTGTTTTGTTCATTCTTAGCTCAGCTTCGGTAATATCATCATCATCTCTGTTAACCTTGAGATATGAAAAGGTGGATTCACTTATCCTGCTAAGGTCAATCTCATCAAAGACAACGTGGATGCTTTGTTCCACTTTGTTAGTTATCTTGTTAAAAACACTATAAGAATTACTTGTGAGATGAGTAACCTAGAAATATACCTTCATCCGACCTTGTATCAAACTTTGTCGGATGTTCCTTACCAATGTTAGGCGAGATAGCATTTACATCCAAATGGTTTGAAGTAGGAGATGTTAAGCTTCTTTCCCTTGTACAACTCATAGGGTGTCTTCTTCAAAATAGGTCCGATGAGGCATCCGTTGAGTGTGTATTTGCTATGTTGATAGCCTTAGCCCGAAATAGTAAGGTAGATCATTTTCATTCATCACTGTCCTTCCTATTTATTAAAGAGATCTATTCTTTCTCTCCACTACTCCATTCTATTGAGGAGTTCTTGGTGCTGAGAAGTTATGGGATATGCCATTCTTGTTATAGAAATATGTAAATTGTTAGTAATCGAACCGCCTTCTATGGTTAGTTTGAAGTCTTCGATCCGAGTCTCGGACTCCACTTGAATTTCCTACGGATCTTAGTGAACTCTTTGAAGGCTTCATTCTTGTTCTTTAGAAAACACACTGAGGTAAATTGTGAATAATCATCAACAATAACTAGCACATATGATTTACCTCCTACACTTTTCAATCCATATGAACCAATTCAAGTATTCTGCATGTAGATACATTTGTTAGTGGTTTGAAAGATGATTTGACTTGATTTCCTTTTGTGCAAGCTCCACAAATTTTATCATTCATAAATGCACGGTTAGGTAAACCCCTAACTAATCCACGAGAAGCAAGCTTCTTGATGGTATGCATGCTGATATGACCTAGTCGATGATTCCATGTCCATGAATTATCATTCAAAGATGCTTTTAAACATGATAAATTTTGCCTATAATCTGAGAGAGGAATGGTATAAGTTTTACTCGACCTCGGACTTGCGAACTTTGTCTCTTTGGTGACTGTATTAGAAATGAAGTAGTTGGTATGAGTGAATCTTACCTCTTCACCTTTGTCACGTAACCGAGAGATGCTCGGAAGATTGTACTTGAGCCCTTTGACATGGTAGATTGGACTAACCGAGTTATCTCCGTGACCAATCTTGCTAATCTCAACTATCTTACCTTTGCTATTGTCACCAAGTGTGACATTTCCTTCCTTCATATATTCTAACTCAAATAAGAGTTTTGACTCTCTAGACATATGGCATGAGCGACCACTGTCCGAGTACCAAAGACCCTTTCGTTTCGGAGTCACTTGTAAGATAGAAAACAAACTAACCCTTTTCATTTCCTCTTACAAACAAATTAACAGTCTTTACCGAGGTCATTCTCTCGAAGAAAAGCACTTTTGGGAACCCATATTTGAATAATTTTGGGTTTGGTCTGATCCTGAGTCTTCCTTTTAGAGAACTTAGTCTCTGTCTCCTTTGTTTGAAAACCTTTCTTTTTGTAAACAGGTTGAGAATGCTTTTTCCTGTAAATTGGTCTATGCTTAATCCCTTTTCCATGTGTGTGAATGGGACCATGCTTAGCCTTCCTCAACTTAAGGAAGTAGTCAATTACTTCCTGAGGACTTGTTTCCTCGAGCATCTAAGTTGTCACTTGTCCGCCTCGGATCCGGCTTTTGAGTCTGTTAGTGCCATTAGACACTTTAAGTCATCAGAATTGTCATCTTAAAAGGAGTCATCATCGCTCCATGGAGCCACCATAACCTTTTTCTTCTTTCCGTCCTTCTTTCTCTTTGGACGAGTCCATGACTATATGCTTCTTGCTGCCACACTCAAAACGACCAAAGGTCTTAGTTAAAGACAATTTAGAAGGGGATGAGTATTTAACTTTCTTGTCTTTCTTGTAGAACTCCTCATTTGGCCTTTTTTTCAAGTTTTTGTACTTCATCATCTTTTTGAAGCCTCGGGCAATGAGTGCCATGGGATCCTCTTCTAAATCTAAGGAGTTCGGACTTTGTTGCATGCTTTCTCGGGCCTTAAGTGTAATATTCTTTTTGGTGTTGAACTCGACATCCTCTTCTTCTAGGTATAGCTCATGAGTGAGTAGCTTCCCAATGAGCTCATTTGACTTCAATTGAGAGAGATTTTGAGCTTATTCGATTGTTGTCACCTTCGGACCCCGTCTACTCTTTGGTAGACTTCTCAGAATTTTGCTGACCATTTCTTCATGAGAGATCTTTCTACCTAGAGAATTAAGATTGTTAGTAATCTCAATGAATGGGACGTACATCGAAGTGATGTTCTCCTTAGGCTCCATTCCGATCAGCTCATACTTCGAAGATATTGGCTTATCTTTGCCTTCTTCACATGGCTAGTTCCTTCATAAGTGTTGACCAATGTATCCCACACCTCCTTGGCTATGTCATAGGCTGACACTCTATTGTATTCTTCCGAGCTCATAGCGCACATCGAGTGTTCATGGCTTTGAAGTTCTTCCTGAACCTTTTATTCTCTTCGGTAGTGTACTCGACTTCTCTTTAGGTGCCGCTCTTGCTCCTTCCATCTTCATAGGAATGTGGTTTCCATGGTTGATGATTTTCCGGACATCTTCATCACAGTCGTGGAGGAAGCATTCCATGATCTTCTTCCAGTGTGTATAGTTTGATACCTTGAACTTGGGTGGTCTAGTGGATGATCTTTCTTCATCGAACTCTCCATTGTTACGAGCCATCCGATCTTTAGACCTTTGGATTGTGAGATCCACTTAAAAGGCTAGGCTCTAATACAAATTGAGGGTTTGCTCTTGGAGAGATTAAGTCACCCTTAGGGGGTGAATAGGGTGATGGAAGAATTTTCTAAAATAATTAAGCTGTTTTACACAAAATTCACTCGAAATAGATTATGAGTCTAGATTGGACTCATAATGTAAAACGACTAAAGAAATACGTGGAAACCCTCTTGTGACAGAAAACCACTCGACAATGTTCGTCCAAGCACCAAATCAAATCCACTAATTGAATCCATAATTAGAAGGACTGACTCTTTATAGAATTTCTCCCTTAGACAATTCCCTTATAAGTTTTCCTAAATTCAAAAGTCCCCTTATCTAATCTAGTACTTCCTAATTGAGATACCCTTTATAGTTAGGGACAACTGAGCCCAATTAACCCTTACAACTCAATCAAGGGACTTAGAAAGAAAGTAAAAAGAGTAGAAGTGATTACAAGACTTTCTTGACAACTCGGAAAGTAGGAAAATACGGAATTGGAGTTATAAGTCGAAGATTGAGTAAGAATACGGTAAGTGTTAAGCAATGTGCTCAACCATCTTCAAGTCTTGTAAAGTGGCTTCTATTTATACACAGTAGGGCGGAATGACCGTTGTGACTTGTTCTTGACTCGTCAAATTGAATAGCCGTTGTAGCAACTAGTCTAAGTCACTTAGAAAAGGATCCGTTGAAATGTGAATGCTCTGTGGTGTTCCTTGGCTTAAACAGTGGTCCATCCCTCTGGTTGTGATTGAAAGCTGGGGTGGAAACAACTGTTGGACACAAAGTTGAGGTTTACAAGATTTGGAAGCAAACAACCCTGGCATAGTGTCTAAGCCATGTCCATAAATGGTAGATTTATATCTACTGATGTTTAACGACTAGAAACCGACTACTTTTTCTTTTCAAAAAATATATTAGGCTTGTTTAATCAACCTGCAAAAGCAAATCAAAGTTGTACTCAAAGTATAAAAATACTTTGATCCAAGATTAGGCAAAGAAAATGATTAATTTAAAGTACTTGGCACTTAATTATCTTCAGACCTAAAAGAATGGAACTTTCTGAGTCTAATATTCATTAGGTTCAAATTCCATCTTGAGTCAATCCTTAAAATGATCAAGTTAGAAAGAATAAACCATTAGAGTTCATAAACTTGATAAAGTAAATAATTTCAATAAATAAACTGACTTAGAAAGTGGAATTAACACAGTAATTCATTTTCACATAGAATATCAAGTCGGTTCTCGGAATAAAAGTATTCAAGAAATTATTTACTCTTGTCATTCTTCTAAGTTGTGTCCGAGTGGGTCCGAAACATAGTTAAGAATGTTATGCTTGATGAATAGTTTATGAGTGTGTAAAAACATAATGAAAACATAGATATGAGTTTCTTAAAAGTTGAGAATGACTTAGAATCAAAACTATAGAGAGATAGAGAGTTATACCTAAGTCTTCATACAAGTTTGTCCTAGACTCGAAATTCCATTATCCGATCTAGTACTTCCTAACCGAGGTAACCTTTACATCGGGGATAACCGAGCTAAGTTAACCTTTACAACTCAGTCAAGGGACTTAAAAGAGAATTGAAAGTGTAGAAGTGATTGCAAGATTTTCTCATTATAACTCGGAATATAAGAACTTAAGAATTAGAGTTATAAGCTAGAAGATTGAGTGAGAGTAGATTATATTCGGTTCCAGCAATCTTCAAGTATTGTAGGAAGGCTTCTATTTATACTCTGCAGAATAAAGTAGCCATTGAGACTTGTTCTGGACTTGTGATCTTCATTAGTCATTGTAATGGCTAGTCCGAGTCATTAAAAAATGAGTTATTTCAAAGTTGAAGTTGTGCTTTGGTCCTTCGCTTGAAACATAGTCCATTCCACCGGTTGTGACTGAAATTTAGGGTGCAAACAACCGTTAGATTCAAAGTTGAAATTTACCGGGTTTGGTAACAAACAACGCCGACATGGTGTTTGAACCTTGTCTAGAAAAGGTGTTTTTCTATCTACTGGTGTTTAATGGTAGGAAGCCGGTTGCTTTTTCTTTTCAAACTAAGATTAAAATACTTTAATGAACCTGCAAAAGCAAATCAAACTGGTACTTAAAGTATAAAAATACTTTGGTCAAAGATTAGGCTAAGATAATAATGAATTCAATATAATTAAGTGCTTAATTATGTTCAACCTAAAGGAATGGAATTTTGTGAGTCTAATATTCATTAGGTTCAAATTCAATCTTGAGTCAATCCTTTAATTGATCAAGTTATTAAGTTTCAAGGATCAGAATGCATAGACTTGAACAAGTAAATAATTTTGTTGAATGAACTGACTTAGAAAGAGGAATTAACACGAGTAGTTCATTTTCAGCTAGAACATTAAATTAGTGCTCGGAATATGAAGTGTTATTGAAATAATTTACTCATGTCATCTTTCCGAGTTATATCCGAGTGGGTCGAAACCTAGTTAAGTGTGTTATGCTCAATAGATGGTTTCTACATAGGTTAGACAAAATGGAAAACTTAAAGATGAGCTTCTTAAATGCTTAGAATGACTTGAAATTAAAACCATAGAGAGATAGAGAGTTATACCTAAGTCTTCCAAGACAGATGGATCCCACTGACCTGGAATGGGTTCGAGAGAAGATGGCTAAGGTATCGCTAAATGGATTCTTGTCGTTGTTAGGTTTTTAGTGGCCTTAGGGAGAAGGAGTTGACCATTACGGAACATGCTCTCTATCTTGTTCTCGAATGTCCAACATTACTTTGTGTCGTGTCCTCGTGCACGATGGTACTTATAGAATTTTCTACATCAAAGTTTTTCAACTATTTCACAGCTTTTGTTTACGCTCTTACGTATGGTAATTCAATCTTTCCTATAAACAACAAATGGGTGAGGGCTTGAGCGTAAGTAGTATCTATAGGAATGGAGTCATTATAGCTATTAAGGGCATTGACAATTTCACGCCTGCTAGTATTGCCTTAATTAGAGGTTTTCTTATCTTTGGATTGGTAAATTACCTCTATATCCATCCATGACTTTTGTGGTCGTGATAGATAATTTTTTTCTATCAGCATGCCTAGATGTCTATGAGTTGTGAAGCTCATGAATGGTAAGAATTTAAGGTGTTGGTTATAAGCAAGAGTAAGGTTCTTCACAATTATCTTGACTTGGTCCTTCTCAAAATGTCGGTCCACCATGTGGGCAGCCTTTACGCTCCATTTGGTGAAAATGTAAGTAAAGCTCTCTTTTTCCCCTTTTTTATCAACTCTAAGTCTCTAAGAATGATTGGTATATCAGTGTTATAGGAGTAGTGGTGTAGGAACTCCTTACATAGATCACTCCATTTGGTGACCTTGCGTGGGTCAACTGCGTGGAACCACTTCATTACATCACTATCGAAGGTCCATGGGAAGATGATGTGGTAAGTGTCTTTAGGTACATTTTTAAGAGTAATTGCTCCTAAGAAGTTGTGAACATGATGATAGGGATTTTCGAACCACGAAACTTGATGTCCAAGCATAGTAAACTTGGGAGGTAAATTGCCTTTAGGGATTGAAGTGAATCTCGTGAGATCAAAGTAGTCACTCTTGAATATGGAGGATTCCCTTAACATTTATTCTATCTCGATCTATATGTGGATTAGACTTAGGCTTACGTTCAGGACTTGTTTCAAGAAAAGGATCAGGTGGAGGGCGATCTTCTTCTTCTCCTACGCTCATATTATCCCGAATTGTCTTTAAAATAACTACAAGAGTTTTAGATATGGACTCTATCGTTCTGTCCTAAGCTTTAATCGAGCTTCCATCTTGGCTGAGGATTCATTAAGCAAAGCAAGGATGGGAGATTATTCTGGTACTCCGTCTATTGGAGTTGAATTGTTTTTGGGTACTTGTTCTACGACGGAAGATTGATCGAACCGATGTTGTGTGCATCGAAGTGGGTCGCACTCGTCGTATTTCAACTAAACTAGTCCGGACTGGTGAGATTCAATATATCTAGATTAATACTAAGTTATGGTCATTGTATTTTAGACCATAGATAATAAATAAAATGGTCCAAGCATTAAAACGAGTATTTACGCTAACCTAGTCCGACCTCTCGCTCATTATTACGGGTATAACTTTTTGGTAATAGCTTCAAATGGGTTGAGCCACATATTATTGGAATGCTTATTCCTCCAAATTTCCAGGTATAGATTACACGTAACAATTGGAGCTGTCAATCAAGAGATATTATTGTATAAAGATGGCCCTATTGTAGAGAAAAGCACTGAAAACGACAGAAAGGGACACTTGTAACGATCCTTTTATTCGATTGTTTATTCTCGTTGGTCTGTTTTATTTTTCTTCTTTTATTTTGGCTAAATGTAATGACAACCTTAGGATTAATGTAGGCTATTTTTAGCCCTTAGATTAATTTAGCAACCTTAGTTTTCAGCTCTCTATATATGTAATGTGCAACATCTAAAAAGGAGAAAAGTTTTTATCCACGAATGCTAATGCATCAAAGTTGGGATAAGCTCCTTTATCCTTTAAGTCTCATTTTTCTTATCCTACTTTGGCTAACTAGGTGGTGTTCAAAAGAGTCTTAGGCAAACTTGGTGGTGTGATTGTATCCAACGCAAGCCTTTGAGCCCTAGCTAAGCTTGGTGGTGAAATCAGTATCGAAGTAAAGTTAGACTATCCTTGGTTGTGTACACCTGTAGTATGTGTTCATAAGCTTCCCCATATTTTATCCCTCATCATTCTACCCAAACACTATTCCCTCACCTTCCTTAACCCCTTAACCATTTCCCCACAAAACTCTAGCTTCTTCGAAACCTCCATCTTTGTTCTAGAGGCTAACCACCCGTCGTCGGAGCCACTCGGATTCCATAGTCCGAGTTAGTATGAGTCCTTAGCTTTAGTTGTCCGAGTCCGGCTTAGTCCTTAGATTCAGTTGTTTGAGTTAGTCAAAGCCGTTAGTTTTGGTTGTTTGAGTCTAGCTTAGTCCTTAGTTTTAGTTGTTTGAGTTAGTCCGAGTCCTCGGTTCGGTCATCCGAGTCTAACTTAGTCTTCGGTTTCAGCCATCCGAGTCATTCCGAGTCTCGAGATCCAGTTGTTTAAGTCATTCGACCTCCACAAAACTAGGCATAATTCCACTCTGTTTCAGGACTCGTGTATCCTTGCGTCTTGCCACAAAAGGAGCCACCATATTCCCTCACTGAAACCTTCGACCAGCCCCTCTTTCCCTCATCACAAAACACCAAATCTTACCTCAAAGGGAGTTCCCAACCTCCCTCATTTACCCATACTATCCATGTGATGTAATTTGGCGTAAAGTGGGAAGTTGGTGGCATTACCCAAGCAAGGCCACGACAGAGAGAGAGAGAGAGAGAATGAACCAGAAGAGAGAGGAGAACTAAGAGGGGCTCCCGAGATAGAGGAAAAGCAGAGAAGGAGATGGAGGAGGACTAAAAGCGAGCAAGAGAGAGAGAGAAGAACCGAGAGAGCGAGAGAGCGAGAGAGCTAAGGGACTAAGAGCCCCGAGTGAGAAGAAGAATGGGAGAAGAGGAGGCATGCCTAACGGTGAGACCGGAAGCCGGTGAGCCAACAAGCGGCAACCGATGAGCAAAAGAATGGTGGCTGGCAAGCAAGGAGGCGATCGGTGTATGAGCGAGGTTGAGACCGAGAAAGAGTTGAGAATCGAAATGGAAACAAAGGAAGCAAGAGAAGAGAACCAAGGGCATGGGGAGCGGACCAAACCGAAACGGAGCGAGAGAGGGCGAGAAAGAGGAGTGAGAATAAGAACCGGAGACTGGGCGAATGAACTAGAACCGAGTAGATAGACTAGAACCGAGCAGAAATAGGGAGGGTGAAGGAAGAGACGGAACACGAGGTACAGGTAGACAGAGGCGAACGGAAGAAAGAAGAAGGTAGGGAACCAACTAGATTCCATTAAACTAATAGTAATTTCAAAACCCTAAAATTCAAGGTTGGTGGTCTTATACTCTAAACTAATAGTAATTTCAAAACCCAATTGAACTTTGTTATCAATATTGAATGTTTATGCTATAGGATGAATTTAGGAAGAAGTTAAGACCAAATTAGGACATGAGAGAAACTGATTAAGTTTCTTAAGGCTGAATTAGGAATCGAAGATTGTGATGGAGTTAGATTGCTTAGGTTTAAGGATTAATATGGAAGTTTTAATTAGCAATTAAGGATGAAGAAGTTGAATTGAGCCTTAGGAAGTTCCTGAAATCTCTGCGTTAGAAGGTAACTATTGATATTTGGAAAAAATGATTTGGAGTATAAAGGGAAGTGTGAGTTTATCTTGAGTAATGCACAATTGAGGTAGGAAAGTGGAGAGTAGGTGATTATTAAATTTAAAGATAAGCAAAGATAGAGGAATTTGAGTGATGAAGTGAGATTAAGAGTTATATGATTGAGTATGGGCCAGAGGGAGTTGGTTAGTAATGTGGAGACGTAATATGAGAAATTGAGGTAAAGATAACAATTTGTGAGAAGTTGGGACTTTTGGGTTAAGTAGTGACTGCTAGTGGTTATTAGGGCTTAGAAGAGTTTTAAATTCCTGAAATTGTTTGGCTTGAAAGTGAATTAAGTTAAGGAGAAACAAACGTAGAAGTATAGGAAAGGAGCCGAACTGGGAGTATTAAGGGAGTATGAGTCTATGTCAATTGATTATGGCTTTGAACACGAAGTGAGACGAGAATTACGCATATAAGAATAAGAGATTCTTACTTGAATAGAATACAAATGAATATCGAGTAGAGGCTAGATCCTTAGGTGAATCCTTGAGATAAATATGCTAGCTTCGGATGTTGAATCTTAACATAGAGATGCCTGGTTTGTAAAGTGACTAGATTCAAAATGATGTTCAAAAGTTACTTTTGAAAAGAGTCCAAATGTTTACGCGAAACAATGCTTGAGTATGATTCTTGATAACTGCTCTTCAAACTTGAAATGTAGTGAAATTGATTTGAGAAAGTGAATTTAGAGGGTGGCACGTGGTGCTATTTCTACGATGATCATGGTTTAGAAAACCAAGTTTGATAAGTGATTGTGATCACTTCGGTTTTGAACGAATTTTGAGCTAAGGATTGTTTAGACCAGAGGAAGTAGGTAGTCATTTGTATCAGCCCTAGGGTCCTTGCGTATCGAGATTCCTATCAACCAGAGATGTTAATTCTTTCCTGACGAGTAATGCAAAGACTTCCAAGAGTTTGACTAGAGATATGTCCCAGGAACTCGTGTCAAGAGGTCGCGCCCTTGAGAAATCTGTCCGGTGCTAGTTCAATCGTCCAAAGCCCCAAAAGGATATTAAGTTTCGAATTGAAAGTATTTGAAAGAAAGTGTAGTTAGTTTCCCCACCTTCTTATACTTTCACCGATTTTATTATTATCGGTAATATGTGTAAAAATTTCCGTTTTAAGAGTGTAAGACCCTCCGATGAGAGGATTAGTGCTCACCCCTACGATTTCCCTCCCAAGTGTTGCAGGTACTCTCTCAAAAAGTGTGCCTTACGCTTTAGCATATTCTCGGACTCTCGCATGCCCTTTGCTGATTGTTGATTATTGAATGACTCAAGTTGCTGAAGTGAATTTCATATGTTTCTAAATGTTGTAGCTTGTAATTAAGTTCATATTATTTGTACTAGATGTATCATGAACCATTTAGATTATTTTAAGTCTTAATGCATGTTAGTTGGACTCCGGTGTCCGGCCGTTGAGTTGTGTACTCCAAGCATGTGCCTTGTTGAGTTATATTATGGTTTTTATGTAAGGTTTTATGACTTTAAACCTTGGGGGTGGAGCATATTACAAACAAAACTCTGCCAAAATATTTAGGAAATCTTCAAACTCCTTGAGGAAACTACCTTTATTACCTTTAAGTTGGAATTAGAAAGTTAAGCCCACACCTCAATGAGCCTTGGGAGTTCGTTATGAGGAAATATGGTGATGTAATACTTCTAGGGTGGGTTTTGGGGTGTTACAGTCCAGCCTTCTTTGCCTCCACAAAAACCCACACCTCTCCTCAAAAGAAGCCTCTAAATACCCTCACCAAATTTTGGTGGTTGTCCTTCCCCACCACCATCAAATTTCCCAACCCCACAATCCACAAACACTTTTGGTCCATTGCAAAATAAAAAGTTTTCCCTTTACTAGGAGATGAGTCACCTTGAGTTGGAATACCCACAATCAAGCCTTGCCTTCGCTGAATGTGAAGAGCTCCAAAAGGGGCAAGAAGAGCAAAAGGAACTAGATGAGAGCTTAAAGATGGTGGAACATTTAAGTCTACAAGTCTTGGTCAACTCACACCCACTTAACTTCCAATGGTCTCTTCATAGTAAAGGATTCCAATCAAATTCTTGGTGTTCTATTTCCTTTGGTAGTGAAAAGAATCAATTTGAAGAGACATTTGTAGGAATTATCTTCCTATTCAAGCATTGTAACCAAGTCCTTCTTTTCAAAAACAGGCACATTAAGAACTAAGTAATAAGTTAATGTTTTTTTTTACCTTGAGTAAGTTTCAAAACCAGCTCATGAGACTCAGTGAGCTTTTATTTGAACTCGCTCATTCTTTGTTATGAGACACTCGGACTCGGTCTCATTGTCTTCAGTACTAGTCCGAAGTACCTGTAGGTTTTGTCTAAGTTTTTCTAAATCACTTTTCAAAGATTTGTTCTCAACACTCATGACTCTAATTTCACTTTAAATTCAAAAGATTCAGAATTAGACTTTTACTCCAAAGTAAAAATGTATCTAGCTAGATCATGCTTGGAGAATTTTAGAAAGTACTTGATTACCTCCCGAGGATTTATTTCCTCTCGTATCCGATGCTTCATTTGCTGACTCAAATTAAGCTTCTAAGTGTGTTAGAGCCATGAAACATTTCGACTCATCTTCTCTATCTTCATCTTCTTCTGATTCATCAATGGTCCATGTGGTAACTATAGCCTTTTTCTTCTTTCGTTATTTGTTTTCTTTGGACAATCCTTGAGTTTGTTCTCTTTGCTACCACACTCAAAACAACCAGAGTTCTTAGTCAAACTTTTAAGGTTTTCTCGTGGAGAGATTGAGTCACCCTAGAGGGGGTTGAATAGAGTGATGAAAGATTTTGAATAAAATCAAACTCTTTCTGCACGAAGTGAGAAGAAGCATATTCCGAATCTAGGTGGATTTTGTCCGGTTTTTCCCTTGATCCCTATTGCTGACTAGGCCTTGTTCACCTGGAGTGGATGACTGTTTTCTCTTTTTAGGTCATTTTTATGACCTAATTTGCTTTTATAAATAGAGGACTCTATTCCTTATTGTGACCAATGCTGAATTTTGAGCCAAGAGCTACTTAATGCTAAGTGTTTAGCTGATTTTGAAGCTAAAGGCTATATTTTGATCTCTTGGTTTAATTTTGAGCTAAATACTACTACTCTCTTCCACTTCCTTGCACTTCCTGTGCTTTCATACACATCTCCTACTCTTAAAACTCCACTAAATAGCCTTCTACATATGCCTTTCTGTGCTAGCTACCTTACTCGTCACACTTCCGATTCGGTTCGTGACCAAGTCGGCAGGTAGGACAACCTGAAGGCGTTCGATTAACCTTTGCTTACTTTACGATTTGATTTATGTTATGCTTATAATGCTTTCCGTATTGTGGATTAAAATGTAATCGCATTAAATTCTTCCCCGCCCTCTGTAATTTTTATTTTCGCTTTCGTTATCGCTTTCTTTTATTGATTTCTTATCGCTTTCTTGACCACTTTTACCGCTTTCCTCGTATGTCTTGCATGATTAAATTTTTTGCATCTGGCATGTTATATGCTTGATTTATAACACATTATTTTGACTCGTAACTCGAATTAGTAATGGTCGTCCGTTGACGGGCGGAATGGAGGGCTTATCCTTATATTTTGTACCTTCACCCTCTAACAGTGAATTCTTGATTTTAGGACGATAGAGTAACTTTTTAAACCTTTTTCAAGCTTAGTTTTCCCATACTAAGTTTGGAAGAGTTTTTATTTTTTTATATGTATATTTTTGTTCTTCTAAAACTCACTAGCGACTCTTCCTTTTCTATTTGTATTTCTCCTAATTGTATCTCAACATTTCTAATTTAAAGATAGACAAAAGTTAATTTATTTTCCGACACCGGAGACTATGGATCGAGATTGACTCCCCAATCTTGACCTAAAGCCAACAGTAGTGACCGGACGGTGCCGACTCTTGCTAACATAGACCAATGACTCGGGCTTACCTCTTGGTCCAAACCAGTGTTAATTCACCTTTTTGGCCAAAAGCCTTGCAGTAGAAGGTAAATTGTATTTTTTATTTTCCGAAATGATGAAATAATATGCCGAGACCTTCTAAACTTAATTTACAAAAATAAATGACTAATAAAATCGTCAATCACCACTTTGCCAAAATTGTTTTAAATTAAATTACAAAAATCGGAAATCTCAATAAGAGATGCACCCCCACTTTCAAAAATTGTTTCGAAACCAAAAAGAACCAACACCACTTTGTGTGGAAACTTCGGTCCAATTACCGCCCCTTAGCCCCCTCGGAGGGCTGGCTCATGCATGGGCTACTGGTTCCTACAGAGTGACGACTCTACCGGAGATGTATCACTTATTAAGAGGGTGAGACATGAAAATTTGAATTGTGACATTTCCTATGTTTTGCATTTGGCATATTACATTCCGGAGACCTTGGACATAGTTACTTTTAATTTCGACCACGAGGCTTTACCCTTAAGTGAACACTTTTTTAGAGAGGTCTAACTATTGACCCAAGTAGGCCCAGTCATAGCATGCTTTTCTTAGTTTTTAACCAAGAGGCACCGAGAATTCATGCTTTTTCCTACCATGCACCCCATGGAGGACATAATTCTCGGACTATGGGACACCATGTATCCGACTTAGATTTATCCTTCTTTTTACCATAGATCCTTGGTTGTCTAGGTGGTCCCTTTCTCTCCATTTTCATGCTTAAAATAAGTGTGGTTGTTTAGTATTTTACCTTTTTCTTGTTAAACATTACATTAAGTTGACTATGATGAATAATCCTGGTATGGGGGCAAAATAAAATACAATAATTAATCTTCTTGAGTAGGTCCAATGTGTGCATTTTTTGCAAAAAGACAAAATTGTCTTCCTCTTTTTTAGGTTGGTCCATTAATTACATTTCCCAGTCAGTCTAAAAACATTCTTTATTCTCGGCTTTCTTTTAGCCACATTTCGTCGAGCATAGCGAGCGCCGGCCTCTTCTAATCACTCAAGGAGGGTCCTGCAGGGGACCCCTCCCTTTTTTAGTCAATTTTAGGTTTTGATTTTTAGCATGCTTTCATTTGTGCATTAGCCAAAAATAAATTTTATCTCAAAATTAGATGAGTCCATTTTATGCATTTAGCCAAAAATTAGTTTCATCTCAAGTTACGTGAGTCCATTTTCTACATTAGCAAAAATAAATTTCATCTCAAATTAGATGAGTCCATTCTGCATTAGCTAAAAATAAAATTCATCTCAAAATTAGATGAATCCATTTTTTCATTTGCCAAAAATAAATTCCATGTCAAATCATGTGAGTGTGTGTGGCATTCATCTTCCGATAAAGGAAGTCTTTTCTTTTCCTTTTGCATTAGCCAAATAAAACTCATCCTAATCTAAGTCATTAGCATTATTACATTTCCCATTGATCATTTTGCATTGCTTATGTGCATCCAAATAAAGAGAATTTTTCTTTCCTTTTCCTTGTCATTTCGAGTCTAGCGCTTGAGTCCCTTCTCCCCAAAAGATGGTTCTCTTAGCATGGTCTTGAGCAATTATCCTTTGGGCACCAGAATAGGGATGTCTACCTCAACTGGGTTTCGTCGAATCCGAGCGATAAAAGGTTAGAATGCTTTAGTAAAGAGTCCAATACCGCATCACCTTATTTTACACCTCGGTCAATGCTAGTGTGATCAACTTCGGTGCACATAACACTAGTACAATCAATCTCCCGTCGGAGGACAATACCCAAAAATAGTTCCTCTCCAAGTGATGAACAATCACATCCATCTCCTATCATCACCTTGCTCAACGAATCCTCAGCTAAGATGGAAGTCAAGATTGAGGCTCAAGATAAACAATAGAAAAAAAGGAGAAATAGAAAAATAAGGAGAAAGAGAGAGAAATGGAGAAAGATAGAAAAAAAGGAGAAAAAGGAAGAGGAAGAAAAAGAAAAAGTAGTTCCACCACCATCTCCAAAAATTAATCCCGAACCTAAGATTGATCCATGTATAGATCAAACGAAAGGATGTTAAGAAAGCCTTTCATGTTCTAAAGTCATTACTTTAACCTCACGAGATTCACTTCAATCCCCGAAGAGAAAGTATCTCCCAAATTTACTATGCCGGATATTAAGTTTCATGGTTCCAAGAATCCCTATCATCATGTCCGAAACTTCATAGGAGCAATGACTCTTAAGAATGTACCTGAAGATACATACCACATCATTTTCCCGTGGACATTAAAAAATGATGTGATAAAAGTGGTATAATGCGGTTAACCCATCGCAACGTCACTAATTGGAGTGATCTATACAAGGAATTCCTAGATCAGTATTCTTACAACACCGATCTGCCTGTCACCCTTCGAGATTTAGAATTGATCAAACAAGGGGAGAAATAAAGCTTCATAGACTTCCTCACCATATGGAGGGAAAAAGCGGCCCATATGGTAGACTCACCTTTTGATAAATACAAGGTTAGAATCATTATCAAGAACCTTTGGCCCACCTATAATCAACATTTGAGGTTTCTAACATTGATGAGCTTCCTTAGAGACGCGGCTATGCTGATAGAAGAATAGGTGTCCTGTCGCGACTGTAGTACGGATAACACTAATAGGGGTAATAGGTATACTAACTATACACATATAGATACTCGCTTGTGCTCAAGCCCTCGACCGCTTACTAGCAAAAGGGAAAATTAAGTTATCACTTGTAAGAGCATAATCAGGAACTGCAAAATAGTAAAAAACCCGGGACGCAGGAAAATCTACAAGTACCACCATGCCGAGAGGACACGATATGGAAAAGTGTTGGACTTTTAAGAACAAATTAGAGAGCATGCTCCAAAATTGTTAACTTCCTTTTCCTAAGGTTGCTCAAAAACCCAATAATAGCAAGAATCCATTCAGCAAAATCGTAGCCATCTTTGCTCGAAGCCATTCCAGGTCAATGGGATCCTTCTATCTTCATTGAAGACATCGTTGAACGCAAACCACTCATTAGCTTACCCTCCTTACATTGAGAAGTCCTTGGATTGTGGGTGAGTGATGAGGAAGATGTCTAGGAGACCAAAGATGATAAAAACGAAAGCTTCTAGGGTACACCACCTTTAGAGATGATGACTTTTGGGGGTGAGCCAAAAACTCCTAAAATTCAGTTCTTTACTAGATCCGGACGACACAATACGCCAACAAGTCCATAACGGACTCGGGAAGCCCTAAAAGATAAAGATGCTACCAAAGAAGAAGACCCAAACAAGTTCAAAACTCAAAGCCGACATTTCCATCTAGTAACTAATATATGCCTCTCAAAAGTATAGATAAGCCCTAATCGATGAACTTATTAAGATTGAGGTCTCTCCTGAAGTCACGCCTTAGGAGGTAGTATGATTGGTAAACTCGCGGATAGAACCTCACATTTGACAAGAAGGATGAAGGTTTGCTCTTGAGAGTCCGAATCACCCTAGAGGGGGTGAATAGGGTGTCAAGGAAATTTTACAAAATTACAATGTTTTCTGCGAAGACAAGACTTAGAAAATATTTTAAGTCTAGATTGGATTCAAAAGTGTAGAACACATAAAGCACGTAGAAACCCTCATGGGGCAAAAACCACGGACGAGTGCCAATTAATCCACTAAGTTAAATTCACTATTTTGAATCCAAAAATACAAGGATCGACTCTTACGGAATTGCTCCCTTAGACAATTCAATACATGTTTTCCTAGACACATAAGTTACCTTATCTCGTTATAGTACTTCGTAATCGAGATAACCATTACCGCTAGGGACAACTCAATTGAGTTTACCCTTACAACTCAGTCGGGGACGTTATCGAGAATTGAGATAAGTAAGATTGCTTACAAGACTTTTCTCTTTACAAGTCGAAAGTATAATTTAAGTATAGAGTTGAAAAAGCTAGAAGATTGAAAGAGAGTAGATTTTGTTCCGTTCCAAGCAATCTTCAAGTCTTGTAGGAAGGCTTCTATTTATATATAGCAAGGCGGATTAGCCGTTGTGACTTACTCGGACCCGAGAGCTTCACGAGCCAATGTAATGGATAGTCTAAGTCACTCGTAAAAGGAGCCATTGCAAATGTGAATGGTTTGCTTAGGTCTTTTGTTCAAAAGGTAGTCCATTCCACTCGGTTGCGACCGAAATGTGGGGTAGAAACAACTCGTTACACTCAAAGTTGAAGTTTACCAGATTTGGTAGCGAGCAACCCTAACACGATGTCCGAGCCTTGTCTTAAAACGAGTGCTTTTTATCCGCCGATGTTTAATGGTTAGAAGTCGAGTTGCTTTTGCTTTTCAAATCAAGATTAAAATACTTTAATCATTCATGAAAAGCAAACCAAAGGGGTACTCAAAGTATAAAAATACTTTGGTCCAAGATTAGGTTAGGATAAAAATTATTTCATAATAATTAAGCACTTAATTATCCTTAACTTTAAAGAACGACATTTTCTAAGTCTAATATTCAACGAGTTCAAATTCCATGTTGTGTCTGTCCTTAAATGATTAAGAATATAAAGACACCATGCATGAAATTGATCATATAAATAATTTATGTAAATAAAACTGACTTAGAATTAAGAATTAATGTAGTAATTCATTTTTAGTTAACTATAAAAGTTAGTGCTCAAAATAAGATACGCACGAGAAATTATTTACTCATGACAACTGTCTAAGTTGCATCCGAGTGGGTCGAAACCAAGTGAGGTGTGTGCTTACTCAAGAAATGCATTCCGAGTAGGTCGGATAGTATTGAAAACTCGATAAGCTTCTTAAAGATTGGGAATGACCTGAAATAAAAACCATAGAGAGATAGAGAGTTATACTTGAGTCTTCAATCACCGCTTTTTTATGAAAGACATTCAACACTTCAGTTAGAAGCTAGAAGTTTAGAGAGTTATGTTTTCATTACTAAAAAACGAATGATTATGAAATCTTCTCTCGTGAAACTATGTCATAATTCATTGTTAGAGCTAATAGATGCAAAATATATCAAAGAAAAAATCATTACAACATAAGAGCAAGTATCAAAGCATAAAATCTTTGCAGAAATGAAGAGATATTGACAATACTAGTCAATGATGCTCATAAGTAATAAAATTTCATTGACGCTCGGAAAAATAGGTACAAGGAAATTAAAATAAACAGTAACTCCCTCTAAACCAAACATCTATTTGTCTTTTCTCTCCCCATATGCATTTCATCAAAATAAACTAAGAACGGAGGACAAATAGTTACAGAAATGTTGGACAAAATAAAAAAATTTTGAAATCAAGAAGGGGGTGGAGTAGTGTGAGTGGAGGAGGAAGAACGAGAACCCCTTCTTCTACGATAATAGCCCCGAGTGGAAACTCGCTGGGCAAGGAAGACGTGGCAAGAGAACAGTAAATCGGGACTTGAGTTGCAGTGGAGCATACTAAAGGTTGTACTTCATCTATCACCTCTTCTTGGCCCTTAGCTTCTTCGACTTGAGATGGTTGTGCAGAGGTTGAGCCCGGGATCGACCAACATCCCGGACCTCTTCCGAGGTAGACTCGGTGTGTTCCGAGGAAATTACCTCGAGTTCCTTCTCCCCTTAACCTTTAGCTTGGCCTACTCCAGTCTGTTCTTCTTCTTCTTCTTGTTGTTCCGCTTCGTCTTATTCTCACTTAGAGCGAATAAAGTTGTAGGACTTTGAGGATGATTCTTCTTCCGAGTGGGAGTCTCGAGTCCTCAGCACGCTTTGATCTCGCGCTCTTGAAGACGACAAATCTGGTCTTGCTAGTGCGTGATGACTTCTTTCAGCTCATTGACAAGGGCTTGACTATGATCGATCCGCTTCTAAGTCGAGCTCGAAGCCGTGTCAAAATAGGCATGAAAGCCTAGAATGCGTCAAGAGTTGATTCTAACTCTTTAGCAAGACCAAGCAAACTAGGAAGCCATCTTCTAAAGTAATTCCATAAAAGGGACAAGCTGGGAAGAAGATGATCCAACAATAAGAAGAGGAGCTTCACAACTTTCTAAGTCCGAGGAGGAGGTGGAAGCTCAAAAAATGAATCCGGACACCAAGTGAAGTTTCCTGTTATCCTAGATCAATTAGCTCACCTCTATCTATGTAGACGGTAGGCTCAAGAAATTTTAGTGAATCATCAGTAAGATTCCACTTCAAAATGAGTAAAGACAGTGAGTGAGTAGAGACCCGAAAGGAAAAGGGTTTTCTTCGATCCTTAGGAATAGAAGTTATCTACTCGATGATGAGAGGGAAGAGGTCAACCTCATACCCTTCCAGAATGTCATAAAGATCTTTAGGAACCTTGTTGTTGGGGTTCACCTTAAATAAAGAAAGAGAAAAAAGTTCTCATCAAAATAAAACATAGAAGTCTAGCTTCGGACTTCATCTTAGTTACGTGAAAAATTCTTTCCGGACTTGGGAACAATTCTGGTGTATTTATCAAAGAAATCGTCTGCGATTTCATTGAATGAAATGGGATTTGAGTTTAGAAAGAAGGTCTTAACATCAAATAGCTTGTGAAGTATAGAGAGGTTAACTTGAATAACCTTCTTGAACAAGCGAAGAGACTATGTTGTCTCTCGCAACCATGTTAGCATAGAATTTTTTGATGAGTTGGAGGTAGTTGTAATCACAAAAACACAAATACTTGAAAGTACTTGTTTTGAGGATAGGTTTGATCCATGAGAGTTTGGTGGTAGAGGAGAATTTCTTTTCAATGAAATAATGTTGGGCTACAATGAGGTTTTAGTAATCAAAAGCAAGGGCTTTTGCCTTAGAAGGATCTTTTTCAGGATTCTCGAGTGAGTGGTTCGGGCTTTAGCCTTTTTGGTGGTTGACCATCCTTCGGCTGCACTTCCCCTTGTAGGCATTTTGAGAGAGAGTGAAAGAAATTTGATTTGAGAGAGTGAAGGAGTAGAGAAATGAATAAGTAAAAGAGAGTTTAGAGTTGAGAGTCTAAAATGGAAGAGTGTCCGAGTGAGGAATTCTAAATTCGAGTGAGAAGAGAGTAAGAGAACAAGAGATAGGAAAGTGAATGAATGAGGATGAATAGATGCTATATATAGAACAACATCTCTCAAGAAATGAAATCCTTTCTGACTTAGCACTCAAAGTAATGGCTAGCTGGCCGTTTAGCATTCCAATGTGCAATGCTTACTTTGTGAAACTATTTCCTTCTAATGGCTTTTTTCCTTACCGTTCGCGTGATAGAGAGAGAAAAAGTAATTTTCTGAAACATTTCTAAGATTCTCCATTGATTTAGAGATGATCTCAAAATTTTAATGTCCACCTTTTCTTAAAAACATATGTGTGTTTGAGACACTTAGAACACAGATCGAAACTTAATTATAACTCATAGCTCGGTCTCATTATGGTTCAACTGGTCCTTTTGTTATTCACTCGTAACATATAATAGACAATAAAACTCATAAATTCTCATGCAATAAATGAAATAATCATGCAATCATCATACCAATTTCATTCCTAATAAAGCAAAACTAATCTTCACTCAAAGGTTTTGTAAAAATATCAGCTTATTGAAATTTGGTAGGAATAAATTTAAGTTCAATATTACCTTTTTCGAGTGGTCTCTAAGAAAATGATACATGAAATCAATATGCCTCATTTCTGAATGTGGTATTGGATTCTTGGTGATGTTGATGGCATATAGATTATCACACTTGATTGGGATAAAAGTGAATGATATTGCAAGATCAGTAAGTGTTACTTAATCCAAAAATCTGAGCACAACAAGCTCTAGTTGCTATGTACTCTGCCTTAGCCGTTGATAGAGCAACCGAATTTTGTTTCTTCGAATGGCAGGAGATGACTAATTGACCCAGAAATTGACATGCTCCTGAGTTACTCTTTCTATCAACTTTATACCAAGCATAGTCGGCATCCGAGTATCCAAGTGAGAGTCGGATCTAAGTCTTTTGAATACCGAGAGATTGAGTGTTTGAGTCCCCGCAAGATATCTAAAAATTCTCTTCACTATAGTGAGATGTGATTCCTTCAAGTTAGCTTGCAATTTTGCACATAAACAGACACTAAAACTAATGTCTAGCCTACTAGATGTAAGATAAAGTAGAGATCTAATCATACCTCTGTATAGTTTATAATCTACAACTTTACGTTTCTTATCCGAGTCCAGTTTAGTACTCGCTATTCATTGGCTTTACTCGCATGTTTCACATCTTGTAGCTTGTACTTCTTTAGTAACTCCTTGGTGTATTTTGATTAATGAACATAGATGTCATCCTTTTCTTGCTTGATTTGCAATCCAAAATGGAAATTGAGTTCTCCCATCATGCTTATTTGGAACTCCTGTCTCATGAACTCGGAAAACTCTTGGCATAGAGTTTCATTAGTAGCTCTAAAAATAATGTCATCAACATAAATCTGAATAATGTGAAAGTTATTCCCCTTGGTTTTCGTGAAAAGAGTTTTGTCAATTAGACCACTTTTGAAGTCATTTTCAACCAAGAAATTGCTTAGTCTTTCATACCAAGCTCTAAGAGCTTGTTTCAAACCATACAAAGCTTTTTGAAGTTTGAAAACATGATTTGGAAAATGAGAGTTTTCAAATCCAGGGGTTGCTTAACATAAAATTGTTCTTGAATAAAACCATTAAGAAATGCACACTTAATATCCATTTGATACGAGGTTAATGTTCATGCTAGATATAAAATGCTAAGAGAATTATGATTGCCTTAATTCTAGCAATAGGTGCAAAGGTTTCCCCACAATCAATTCCCTCTTCTTGGTTATACCCTTGAGAAACTAATTTAGGTTTGTTTCGACTACTAAACATCCCTTATCCAGTTTGTTCTTAAAATCCCATTTGGTTCCTATTACTAGGTGGTAAGAAGGTCGTTTGATCGGAGTCCAGACTTGGTTTCTTTCAAATTGAGCTAATTATTCTTGCATGGCCTCTACCCATTCAGGTTCAAGTAGGGCTTCTATTACTTTTTAAGTTCAATTAATGAAACGAATGCAGAAAATGCACATAAGTTTTGCAAAGAAGAACGAGTTCTTACCCCACTATTGATGTTAGGAATGATGTTCTTAGGTGGCTGACTAGATGCATATTTGAAAGCTTTACCAGTCCTCCGATTTACCAGGTTTGTTGGTTGAATGTTCTAATCCTCGGTTGGTTCGGCTTGTTGATCTTTTCGTTAGCTTGACCTTCGATTGTCCGAGGTGGTTCTTAAACTAATGCATTCTTAGTTGGCTCAGTTCCTTTGTTTTTGTTCATTCTAAGCTCAGCCTCCGCTAAGTCATCTTCATCTCCATTGAGCTTGAGATATGAGAAAGTAGATTCACTTATCCTGCCATGATCAATTTCATCAAAGACAATATGGATACTTTCATCCACATTGGTAGTTCTCTTGTTAAAGATTTAATAAGCTTTGCTATGTGAAGAATAAACAAGGCAAATACCTTCATCTGACCTAATATCAAATTTGGTCAGGTGTTCCTTACCATTGTTTGCACAAAACATTTACATCCGAATGGTTTGAAGTAGGAAACATTAGGCTTTTTTCCCTTATAAAGCTCATAGGGTGTCTTCTTCGGAATGGGTAGAATGAGGCATCCGTTGAGAGTGTAGTTTGTTATGTTGACAGACCTCAACCCGAAATAGTATGGTAAATCATTTTCAATCATCGTTGTGGTTCCTCTTTCTTCAAGTGTTCTGTTCTTTCTCTCCACTACTTTATTTTGTTCAGGGGTTCTTGGTGCTAAGAAGTTATGACAGATGTCATTCTTGTCACGTAAATATGCAAATTCCGAGTAATCAAACTCCCTTCCATGGTAAGTTCGAATTCTCTTGATCCGACTCTCGGACTCCACTTGTATTTTACTCGTAGGTCTTAGTTAACTCTTTGAAAGCTTCGTTTATGTTCTTCGAAAACACACCCGTGTAAATTGTGAGTAATCATCAATAATAACTACCACATATGATTTATCTCCTAAGCTTTTGATATGAATTTCACAACAACAAATCCATATGAATGAAGTCAAGCACTTTAGATGTAGATACTTGTCTTGAGTTGCTTAAAGGATGATCTAACTTGTTTTCCTTTTGTGCAAGCATCGCAGATTTTATCTTTCTTAAATGAATAGTAAGGAATTCCTCTAACTAATCCATGAGATGTAATTTGCTTAATAGTATGCATGCTAATGTGACCTAGTCTACGATGACATGTCCATGAATCATCATTTACGAAGCTTTTAAATATGATAAATCTTCACTAGAATCGAGAGAGGAATAGTGTAAGTGTTACCTTACAGCGAGACTTGAGAGCTTTATCTCTTTGGTGACTGCATAAAAAATGAAACAGCTTAGTCCGAGTGAACCTTACTTCTTGTCCTTTGTCACACAATTGAGAGATGCATAGAAGATTATATTTCAGCCCTTTGACAAGGTAGATCGAATCGACCGAGTTGTCACCTTGACCAATTATGCCAATCCCATCTTACCTTTACTCGTTGTCTCCAAATGTGACTTTTCCTCCTTTCACCTCTTCTAATTCCGAGAAGTGTCTTGAATCTCTAGACATGTGGCATGAGCATCCACTATCTAAGTACCAAAGACCCTTTCGTTTCCGAGTTATCCGTAAAACAGAAACAAACTAACCTTTCTCACTTTCGCTTATAAACCCAGTAATTGTTGTTACTGTGGTCCTTTTCTGAGGAAGAGCACTTTTGGGAACCCATATTTGAATGATTTTGGGTTTGATGAGATTTTGAGTCTTCTTTCTTGAGAACTAACTCTCTATCTCTTTCTTTTGAAAACCTCTCTTTTTGTAAATAGGCTGAGGACGCTTTTTCGTGAAAACTTGTATGGGCTCGGTCCCTTTGTTTTTGAATGAATGGGACTAGGATCAACCTTCCTAAACTTAATAGTTCTGGAATTAGTTTTGCAAAGGTTTTTGTGGGAATTATCTTCCTCTTCGGTGTTATATCCAATAACTTCTTTTCGAAATGAGACACACCGAGAACTAAGTAAATTAAGGTTTTTTTTACCTTGAATGAGTTTTAAAACCAAATCTTCGGACTCATTGAGCTTTTGTTTCAATTGCTCATTCTCTATTCTGAGGCACTTAGACTTAGTCTCATTATCTTGAGTACTGGTCTCAAGCACTTTCAAATTTTGTCTTAATTTTTCTAAATCATTTTTTAAGGAGGTGTTCTCGGTATTAAGAGATTCGAATTTCTCTTTGATTTTAGAATATTCAGAATTGGACTTGTCCTCCAAAGTAAAAATATATCTAGGAAGATCATGCTTGGAAAACTTAAGGAAGTAGTTCATTACCTACTGAGGATCTTTTTCTTCAGACATTCGATGCGTTGCTATTTGACTCGGATCTAACTTCTAAGTCCGATAGACCCATTAGACACTTTGATTCATCATCGGTGTCATCATTTTTTCTTACTCATAATTGCTCCAGGTACCAAGCATAGCCCTTTTCTTCTTTTTGTCCTTCTTTTTCTTTGGAAAGTCCTTGACTATGTGCTCTTTGCTTCCACACTCAAAACAACCAGAGCTCTTGGTTAAAGACAAACTTTAAGAGGATGAAGATTTACCTTTTATAACTTTCTTGTACAACTCTTGCTTGGGCCTCTTCTCGCCACTATTTATATTTCATCATTTTCTTGAAACCTCATGATAGAAGTGCCATGGGGTCTTCTTTAGAATCTTTGGAGCTTAGAGTTGGACTTCTTTCTTCTAAGGCCTTGAGAGCAATATTTCTTTTGGTGCAGACCTCGGCTTCCTCTTCTTCAAGATGCAACTCATGGGTGAGTAGTTTCCCAATGAGCTCATTTGGCTTTAGTTGAGACAGGTTATGAGCTTCCTCTATTGTTGTTACCTAAGGACACCATCTTCTCTTGGGTAGACTTCTCAGAATCTTTCTAACTACTTCTTGAGTCATTTTCTTTCCCAAAGACTTGAGATTGTTGACAATCTCTATGAAGCGAATGTACATCTAAGTTATGTTTTCATCGGGCTTCATTTTGAACAACCCATACTTGTGGAGATAGTAATTTATCTTAGCTTACTTCACTTGGCTGGTACGTTCATATGTAATGACCGGTGTATCTGAAACTTCTTTGGTTATGTCACAGGCAGATACTCGTTGTATTCTGTTGCATTAATTGCGCACATCAATGTGTTCATAGCCTCAAAGTTCTTTATGCATTTCTTGTTTTCTTTAGCTATGAACTTAGACATTACCTTAGGCATTGATAGCATTATTCCCATCTTCGTGTTAGTAAGTAGTTGCCATTACACATGATGTTCCAGACCTCCTCATCATAATCCTTGATGAAGCACTCCATGATCTTTTTCCAGTGTGCAAAGTTTGATCCCTTGAACTTGGGTGGTCCGGTGAATGATCTTCCTTCATCGAACTGTCTATAGTTTAGAGCCATCTCATCTATAAACCTTAGATTTGTTAGATCCTTTAAGAAAGCTAGTATTTCCTAACTCGGATAACCATGACAGACTTCGAACAACTTAGCTGAGTTAACCCTTACAGCTTAGTCAAGGGACTTTACAGAGAACTAAGATAAGTAAGAGTAATTACAAGACTTTTCCCTTTACAACTCAAAAAGTATAAACATAAGTACAGAGTTTAAAAAGATAGAAGATTGAGAGATAGTAGATTTCATTCCGTTCCAGCAATCTTCAAGTCTTGTAGGAAGTCTTCTACTTATACAGAACAAGGCAAATTAGCCGTTAAGACTAATTTTGGACTCGGAGAGCTTTACTAACCGTTATAACGGATAGTCCGAGTCACTCGGAAAAGGAGCCGTTGTAAATGTGAATGTTGTGCTTAGGTCCTTAGCTCAAAAGGTAGTCCATTACACTTGTTCTAAATGAAATCGGGGTGGAAACAACTGTTAGATTCAAAGTTGATGTTTATCGATTTGGTAATAAACAACTCGACACGGTGTCCGAGCCTTATCCTAAAACAATTCTATTATGTCTGTTGGTGTTTAAGAGTTAGAAGCCTGTTGCTTTTGCTTTTCAAATCAAGATTAAAATACTTTAATCATCCTTTAAAAGTAAACCAAAGGGGTACTCAAAGTATAAAAATACTTTGGTCCAAGATTAGGCAAGGATAAAAATTAAGTCATAAAAATTAAGCATATAATTATCCTTAACTTGAAAGAATGGAATTTTCCGAGTCTAATATTCAATACGTTTAACTTAGAAATATAAATTAACGTAGTAATTCATTTTTAGTTTACTTATGAAGCTAGTGCTCAGATTAAGATATGCAGGAGAAATTATTTACTCATGACAAATGTTTGAGTTACATCTAAGTGGGTTAGAAACCTAGTGAAGTGTGTGCTTATTCAAGATATTCATTCTAAGTAGGTAAGACAAGTATTGAAAACTTAAAGATAATCTTCTTAATGACTCGAGAATGACTTGAAATCAAAACCATAGACAGATAAAGAGTTATACTAAAGTCTTCAAAGGATTTTCTCGAAGAAGGAATTGCACACAACAATTCTCTTTATCTTACTATAACTTGCATCAATAAGTTTGTCCCTTTGACCCTAGTAAACAATTTATCTCGATGTACATGTCTGCCTTTGGAGGACTCGCTAAAAGGTTAGGCATCAAAGAGAAACAACTCTTCGAGCAAACCGTTCACCTCCGAGCTTATGACAATTCTATGAGAATAATAGTTTTGGGAACAACAACTCTTCCAATCAACGTCGGGCGAGTGGTGAAGAAAATTGATTTCCATGTCCCGCACAAACCCACTACTTTTGATCTCTTTATAGGACGCCCTTGGTTACATGACCACCAGGCAGCTCCTTCACACTACACACCAGAAGGTTAAAATGATTGTAAAAGGTCATGTGGTAACTGTTAAGGGGGATAATCTTTATGCCACTATCACTTCTAAAGAGTCTCGTCATCGAAATTGAGCATGACGTTGATGACGAAGAACTTCACGGATACGAGACTCGTAGTTGATATGGAAAAAGGTGCACCTTTTAATTGCAATCCTTATATTAACCTTAATGTCCATTAGATGCTAAGGAAGAAGGGGTATTTTCATGTCTTAGTTGTAGGCACAAGGGCATACCACCCCATCTTTCTCGCCCCTTCAACCCACTAAGAATTACAAGTTTGGTCTAGGTTACCATCCAACCGCAAAGGAAGTGGCCCAAGCTAAGTGGGAAACACATACTAGGACGACTGCATCACTCACAATCCATTCTCTTAAGCCTTATCCTTCCACCTTAAATGGGTCATTTCGAAAGACGAGGATAATCTTCCTTACTAAGGTTGTCCTGAGATATATTATCTAAAAGAGAAGGGCATCCTATTCTTTGGTTTAGAAATCATCAATGAGTGTCACATACTAGAAAAGGAGGCACCTTACCTTCTTGAGAAGGAACAGTCCACCCAAGACTTGACCAATCTGGCCGCAAGCAACATCTTCGATTTGTCTGTTTGGACAAGAGAAATACCTATAGGGAATTCGGTTTCGATATTATCCCAAAGCATGTTGCACCCGAAGTTTGACCCATCCAAGTTCATCACCGATGTCGACGAAGAAGGGTCCAAGCATATCACTTGGATTGATGCTTGAAGAGCGCTAAGAGTTTGTCGTTATCATAGGAGAGCATTTTGTTTCTTAGTCTACGGCTAGGGCTAATTTTTCTTTTTCTAATTTAGTTAACTCATCTTCCAATTCTGCAATTTCTATTTCGAGTCCGATGTAATCCTTTCTTCATTCAATAAGATGAATCTTTCCATTTACTCTTTGCCTCCTCCTCGTTCTTAATTGTTTTTCCTCTAATGATGAACAAGAAATCCCTAAAGAACTAATAAAAACCATGGAAGATCATGAAAATGGCACACTAATTATCAAGGAAACAATAACTAGTAACTTAGGATCCGCAAATCAACACTAAGAGGTTAAGATTGGGAAAACTATAAATCCGGAAGAGCAAAAGCACTTCACTTCGCTCCTTATACAGTTTATAAATGTCTTTTCTTGGTCTTACAGAGACATGCCAAGGACAGATCCAAGCATCGCGGAACATAAAATTCCACTCTATGAAGATGCTAAGCGAGTTAAGAAAAAACAGAGGATGACACCAGAGTGGGCCCTAAAAAATCAAAGAAGAGGTCCGAAGCAACTAGAAGCTCGGTTCATTAGAGTTGTTCACTCGCCCTCAATGGGTAGCAAATGTAGTGCCGATCCTGAAGAAATATGGAAAGGTTAGGATGTGCATCGACTTTAGGGATTTGAATAAGGAAAGCCCCAAGTGAAGATGGTTATGCCTTACACTCATTCATGGATGGTTATGCTGGATATAACCAAGTGAAGATGGTCGAGGAAGACATGGAAAAACGAACTTAATCACTCAATAGAAGTACTCGCTATGTTGTGATGCCTTTTGGACTCAAGAATGCTAGAGTCACATATCAAAGAACAACCACAACCTTGTTGCAACAAAGAGGCTGAAGTCTACTTCGACGACATGATCATCAAGTCCAAGGATAGGGCAGGGCACCTACCTAGTCTTAAGAAATTCTTCAAAAGACTGCAAAAATACAATATGCACCTTAACTCACAAAGGAGTGTTCCTTTAGGGTAACCTCAAGCAAACTATTAAGTTATGTAGTCGGTCAACGAGGAATCGAAGTTGATCCATCCAATATTAGAGCCATCCATGAGATGCCACCACCAAAGACAGTGAAAGAAATATGAGGTTTCTTAGGATGTGTGCAGTAGATTAGTCGTTTCATATCAAAGCCGATTATGGTCTACGAACCAATTTGTAAGAAGTTGAAAAAGGTAAATAAGCCAATTTGGGACGAGGTATGCCAAACAACATTCGAAAAATTTAAGGGATAATTGGCTAATCCACCTGTCTTAATTCCACCACAACCTTGGAAACCATTGCTTTTATTCCTCGTTATCACGGGGACTGCTATGGGAGCCATGTTAGCTCGACAGGACGGGAAAGAAGAACATGTGATGTATTATCTAAGTAAGAAATTCTTAGATTACGAGATCCGATATACTCCCTTAGAGAATACATTATCGGCTTTAGTTGGGCCACCAAGAAGCTTAGACACTACATGCTAGCCCACACGGTACAAGTACTAGCACTAATGGAACATATCAAGTATATTTTGAAACAACTAACTATCCGCAATAATATGGCTACATGGACGGTCATGTTATCGAATTTGAACTCAAATACATCCCAGAAAAGGCAACTAAGGGGAGGGTAGTTTCAGAATTCCTAGTTGATCTATTGATGGTCAAGCACAACCGGAACACTTTGATTTTCCAAACAAGGGCATCTTATAGGTAGAAGTCAACGTGTTGATGATGTATTTCGACAGTGCTTCCTACCAAAAGGGATTTGGATTAGGAATCCTTTTAGTCTCACCAGAAGGATCACATACTCCTATTTTAGTTAAATTGGATTTCGAAGTCACCAACAATGCTCGGAATATGAGGCATGTATTACCTTATTACAAACTGTTATGGAGAAGATCAGTGGTCTAGGGCGACTCATGTTTGATCATCAATTAAATTTCACAAAAATGGAAGCTACATAGTAAAGCTTTGGCACCGTACCAAGCGCACTTGAGGGAATTAGAAAAATATCTCGACAACATATCATATGCTTACCTTCCTAAGGATGACAATCAATTTATGGATGTCTTAGCCAAATTAGCCTCCATGATCAATATCCCCAGATGGCGGTCATTCAATGTCTATTGATATAGAACGGAGAAGTCTACGTACGCACGTATACATGTTATGAATTTCTAGTATCGAACAAACTAGTTGGTACTATGATATTTACCGATACTTAGAAAGCCAAGAATACCAATTAGAATCCACACCTAGAGCCCAATGAGTTGTCCACATGTTAGCTGCACAGTTTTTAATAAATCAAGGATAATTGTATAAGAAAACTAACATGGGAATTAGATTAATTTGTGTCAATCAACACGAAGTAAAGCGTGTAATAACAACATACATGGTGGAGAATGTGGACCTCACATGAGTGGATGAATGTTGGTTCGTAAAATTCAACGATTAGGGCATTATCGATAAACTATGGAAACAAATTGTTATGAGTTTGTTAAAAGATGTTTCAAGTGTCAAGATTATGCTAACTTACACCACTAGTCACCTTCTTTTCTAACGACACTTACATCGCCCTAGCCATTCTCGGTCTTGGGCATAGACATCATTGGTAAGGTGACCCTTAAAGAAACAGGTGATCACAAATTCGTGCTAGTAGCAATTGACTACTTCACCAAATGGATAGAAACGGCATCATACGTGACAATAACATCGACGCATGTGGCCAACTTCATAACCCACAATATTATTTATCGGTATGGGGTACCACATGAGTTGATTAGTGACCATGGAAGTCGTTTCAAGAAAGAGGTAGTGGATCGATTGGAAAAGTATAAGATTAAGCATCATAAGTCTTCTCCCTGTCGTCCTCAAACCAAGGAAGCAGATTGAGGGAGTTAACAAGAACATCGGAATGATATTGGAGAAAATGGCCATTAACTATAAGGACTGGCTAGACCAATTTTTTTCTTTATGGGGCTATCAAACCTCGATTAGAACCTCGACAGAGCAACTCCTTACTCCTTGGTATATGGCATGGAAGCAGTCCTTCCAATTGAAATTGTCATCCCTTCATTGCAAATCATAGCCGAAAGTAAGATCCCAAAAGCAGCGTGGGCCAAAGCACGTTATGAGGAGTTAGTTTTACTAGATAAAAGGTGTTTGGGTGCTTACGTATCGTCCAAATATATCATGCACATATATCAAGGGCATTTAAAAAAAGGTCAAACATCATTGCTTACAAATTGGTGATTTGGTTCTTAAGGAAACCAGAGCACCAATTTAGGACCCAAAAAGGAATTTCGAGCCCAATTGGCGGGGCCAATACATACTTAGTTAAATACTACCAAGAGGAGCAATCAAATTGATGGACTTAGATGGAGAAGAAATATTTTAGTACACTAGTCTCGGATCAATTAAGGAAATATTAAGTTTAGCATAAAACTTAATTGTTTCAGCTATTACCGAGCCCAGACCTAATCAGGCCACGACTTAGGCCGGCCCTAGCCACCGCCCGGTCAACGGCACGACGACCAAGTCAAGTTCATCCGGCCGCTATTTACATTTCGGTGTTAGATTATTAGAGCGGTCCATTATAGATGATCCATTAGAATTATTAATTCATTTCTTCTAGGTGAGCGATAAAATAAAAAAAAATTATAAAATGGTAAAACATAGAAGTGAGCATAAAAATTACTTTTTACTTTATTGATAGTAAGGGTAAGATTACTACTTACCCTAATACATAGCTAAAAGAGGGAAATGAGAAGCATAAATACATGGAAATTAAAAAGGTTCTAAAGAGGCAAACGAAAAAAAAATGTTTCCTAACTTTATTCATTCGAATTCGAAAACCTAGAAAGCCTTCACTTTCTTCTCGTTTGATCGGCTCGACTTAGCCGCATCTTCTTGGGTTCGGCTTTTCAATTCTTCAATTTGGCAAGCCTTTCTTATTTCTTCCTCCTTAGCCTCCGATTCTATTTGGCAAACCTGTTCACCGATTAGCGGGACCACTTCGTGAATTTGAAGGGGTGCAGCAATAGAAGTATCCCATCTTGGATTGCGTTCTCGGTCCCCGGTGCCTTGCGTCTTTTATGATCAATCTCCTTCATCCATTCTAGATATAATTCGAACATAGTTGTAGGACGCTTATCTCGTAGGCTTGAATAACAGGGTAGGTTCATCAAATATTCAACCCAGGAAGGTACCCACCTTATACTACCAAAGACATCAATGAAGGTAGGTGTGATACAATCCGGTAAGGGATATCCTAGAGACGACCCAATTATAGCATTACACGGTCTAGAAAGTAGTACGTACCGGCATCAAACGACAGCGAAACACACAAATGGGTGCGTGGAAGTATGTTTCTTAAATTGGGACATCCCGTAATGTTCGATATACCACTTGACGAGATGCCTTGCCCTAAACTAAGACTCCCACCAGGATACCGCCCTATCGCTTAGTACAACGAAGAGGTTGTCGTAGGCGGAATTGGGTAGCTAGGTATTGATTCGGTCTTATAGGTCCTCGCACCATCTCAAAGTGCTCAACGAGCCAAATTTGTATAACATAGATACTAAATGTAGACGTGTGCCACACGACCTAATTCATTGTAATTCACGACCCAACTAGAGAAAAATTAAAAATAAAAAACCAGGGAAAGTGCTCGGCTCTCTAGTGCCGTGGTGTCGCTGTTGGCCGGCGCGCCTTCCGGCCCCAACAGTAGGCTCACGAGCATGTTTAGAACTCGCTTACTTGGAATAATAGGTGGGTGCTTGTAAAGTCTTCATTTGAATCTTCTTCTACTCGATCTAGCCCCAAGATGGTTTTGAAGACAATAAGAGGGGTCAACAAATGGTATTCCCTAATTGTTTGGTAACGCTTAGAAGCGCAGCGAGCGCCATATCCTTGTGGCCTCCCACCAATAGGAAACCACCTATTATACACATAATAATGGCCGGATGCTTCCAGATATGTGTCAAACCAGAAACGGTAGTAACAGACAACCTATTACTACGGTTTATTTAGGAAACCATTGTAAAAGCACTTCATTACTCGCGATTCTAGATGAAGAACCATAGTAATAGGCAATCTTTTACTACGTTCCTTTATCCAGAACCGTAGTAATAGGTCCGGGGTCCAAAAGCCCCCTTTTGAACAAAAATTTAAGGTGGCCCACTTTTTACTACGGTTCTTTCATAAGAACCGTAGTCATAGGTTATTTTCATACCTATTACTACGATTTTTGGGTTAGAACCGTAGTTAAAGGGCTAGATTTTTTTAGAATTAGTTTTTTGTTCGCTTACTCCCTATACTATTATACACATTTTAACAAATATGTACAACCATTTACACAAACTCTTTCGGAATATGTACAAACCAGATTCTAACAATCTTGACCGAATATATACAAACCAGATTACTCACGTAAAGTAGTATGGTACACAATTAAAAAATCATAAATTTGACCAATCAAATAATGAAAAATAAGTGTAAATATATACCTATGTAATTGTCTTTATACGATTATATACAAATTCTACCCAATTTTGTCTTAGCACATCGAGCATAACATCTATATAGGGAGTGGCGGCTTCTTTCGCAGAAATATTGTGACCAATGTTGTAAAAGACATATTCATTACATTAAGTGCTAGTATTAATTAAGCTGAAAAGAACATTAAAAAATTAAAATTTTTCATAATGAAATGCAAGTGCAAGTACCTTTTAGGATTAGATGTGTGATCATTAAAATCGATCCGGGTCACAATCTCTTTCATGTACTCCACGTTCTCCTTTTATTTGTGGCACTAAAAATTATAAAATTCTGAACACATGGATAATTCATTAGTACTTTATATACCTAGCAAGTAATATGAAATAAAAAAATTAAATTTAACCCTAAGCAAGAGAACCTCACCTTTACGGGGACAATGGTTGTGTTTGACTTCACACGTGAGCCTCTCGCGCCTCCTATACAATAATATATTACGAGGGCACTATTTTTT
This sequence comes from Talinum fruticosum, assembly GCA_021018815.1. Lineage (NCBI taxonomy): Eukaryota > Viridiplantae > Streptophyta > Magnoliopsida > Caryophyllales > Talinaceae > Talinum > Talinum fruticosum. The sequence goes on along the minus strand of JAITYX010000010.1, from coordinate 6,163,833 downwards.
AATTGGAAACATAAAATTCACATTAATATACAATTGAAAAGAATACTTAACCAAAAAGCATAAAATGATTAAGGTGTGAACTCACAAGTTGAGTACGGTCTTAATATCTTTGCTCACGGTATGACCTAGAGAATCGAGCCGATACGCGACATTGATCTTAATATGGCAGCAAGCATCCAGATGGAACCTACACTCGACACAAATAATATATTTATAAATATATAACACCATTAAAATTGTATTTAAGTTTATTTCTACACTTACCCCTCAATGAACGGTGTCATGTAACATTTATTATGCATATTATTTTTCATGACTCTCAAGATATAATCAGATTGGTCCTGAGTTCCCTACCCTATTACTTGAATAGCATGGGGGTTGAGAAATTAAACCGACTCGTTTCCTATCTCGTGGAGCCACATATTACAAATTAATTATATATAGTGAGAAATGGAAATTAACCGTTGAAAAATGAACTTATAAATATAGGAACTCACATAATGGCACATGCGATGATTTCTTGCATCCGCAAAAATTTCCTTATGTCGTCCAAGAAGAGATGCGCGGTCATGTCCTCATCGTCCGTGTTAAATACCCCAAACACATGACATTGCGCTTTGATTTCCAATGTTATACCTTATGACAAAGTCATCACAAAACTTTGCAGAGTATAACACCAATCTGTACATGACTCGTGAATAGGTTGGAGAAGGGACTCCTTAAGATGACGATCGAGCACCGTTGGATACTTGATTGTGCCAATTGAGGAGCTGGAGTGCCCTTCATCCTACTCTCGGATTTGTCGCTGATATCCTAGTTCGACTATAATACACGAATTATAAAAATATATACGTGATATTAAAAAAGTTAAATTTGATATTTTCAAATAAATTACCATAGAGAGGATAACCAAACTCTTGGGCCAAGGAACAATAGTGTTGACACAATCTTAACCATTGTGGAGGGCGCGACCGGATCGGCAACTCATAGTTGCCTCTCTTTGGCATAACTTCTCTCTCACTCACCTTCGCTTGCTCATCTTAAAGCGGTGCCCTATGAACAACGACACCTGGCTTCCATGGGTAAACAACACCAAATGCCACAACATGATCTAGGGAGGGTGATAAGAAGTTAGCTTGCACCTGCAAGGGCTGCATAAGAACTAGCATAAGAGTTAGAATCACGGGATAACCCTTGAGAGATGAGTTAAACGATCGAAGAATCTTGGAAAAAAACGAATAGAGTTTCCCTTAAAATAGACATTTTCCTAGGATAACGACTCTCATGCGAAACAACAAAAACATACAATAACTACTTACTCAAAGGCCGGACGCGGAGTTCTACAACAACTACACTATATACACCATTCATTCAACAAGTATAAACTAATAATTAGTCAAAATATAAACATGCATGTAAATTTAATTAGATAGAAAAATCTTAATTACATCTACCATATGTTTGAATTGGTCGACAGGTGAGATCGTGTTTGCATTCCCGGTGTTTAGGGTGAGAATAGATGTAAATCATCCATGTTAGCTGCTGCGTTAACGATCTTGCTAAAGTACGCCATGAGGAAATAGTAGAAAAACTCATGAATCGCTAATAGATTCTACTTCGATCGTAGTAAACGTTCAATCTTTCTTCTTTCTTCCTTCGACCCATTGCTCGTCCCTCTTGATAGCGAGCTACAAAGTATTTGTGATGGCACGTTCATCGCATCTCGCTTTGAAGTCGTTCAAGCTTCGCTGCAGAACTTTTCCTCCACCTTCGCTAATAGATTCTAATCCTCTTTCGCTTGACTTCACCTCATGCCTGCGCAAGTAATTAAGACGATGAAAAAATATCGAGTAAATAAGACTTATATAAAATAAAAGAGAAGAAATGATAAATTACCTTGTATACTTGGGAGGAGACATATGCTTTAAACGTCTCGCTAATCCTCCTTGGTGGTGAAGTTATTGACCTTCCAAGGTCTACCTTCTGCCTTAATTTGTCTTGTTTTGTAGACCTAAATAGTGGTAATGCGAGATTTGCAGTTTCTAAATTCCTTTGTCGCTCACATTAAGTTCTTGTCTCTCACCAATGGGATATCATATTCTTTAACCTCAAAGATGAACGTTTTCGAAAAACAAGAAGGACATGCATTCGTACATAATAACACTTTAAAATAAGTTGTAAATCTAAGTTTAGATGTAGTGAATTTACCCGTATATCATTCCAAAGGTTGTCCTTAACCGAATCGGGACTCGTGCGCCAACTTCGTAGTTGATGTTCACGTGTGTGCGATTGTCACACCAACATCGCTTATAAAGCGAGCTATGTGATCACCTACGACGTTATGGTTCTTGTCGAATTGGACCCTTCCAAGGAGAGTAGGATCATCTCTACTACATGCCAACTTCTCCTTGTTCATCATTGTTCGTTCTCTCTCCCTTTTTTACTTTGGGAAGGATCCATTTTATACTACCACACTTTAAATAGAATAAAACAACTTAATTACAATAACATAACTACAAGAGAGTAGTGTTATCACAATAACAGTTGCAAAATCAAAAGGCCAAGGAATCATTCTAGTTCTAGACCTTGACAGACAACTTAAAATATGAGCAACCGACTATCAATAGTAAGATAGCGTGATGGACTATCATGCTATCGGAATTCAAACTCAAGTTCGTCCCTCAAAAGCAATCAAAGGAAGGATCGTGTCGGACTTCTTAGCTAATCTACCCGTGCTCGAATCGCAACCCGAACACCTTGACTTTCCGGATGAAGACATTTTCCAAGTAGAGGTGGACATTTGGAGAATGTACTTTAACAACGATTCCAATCGAAAGGCTTTAGGGTAGGAATTCTTTTAGTCTCACCGAGAGGAGTACATAGTTCCATTTCAGTTAAATTAGACTTCGAAGTCACCAATAACGCTGCATTGTATGAAGCTTCCATCACAAGACGTGAAGTTGCTACAAAGATTAGGGTTAAAAGTCTTAGGGTTTTCGACAATTCTAGTTTGATCATCAACTAGATTTCACAAAGGTGGAAGGTATGTAGTGAAGCCTTGGAACCCTACCAAGCATACCTAACGAATTGTCCAAACACTTTAAGAGTATCTCTTTTACTTACCTTCCTAGGGATGATAATCAATTCGCTGATGCACTAGCTAAATTAGCCTCCATGATCAATATCCCTACCGGCATTCATTTAATGCCCGTTCACATTGAGCGATGGAATCATCCCGCACACATATGTACATTAAAAGTGTCTAATACTGACCGTACCACTTGGTATCATGACATCTATTAGTATTTGGATAAGCAATAGTATCCCTTGGACTCCACACATAGAGCCCAATGAGCCATCGAGGATGTTGTCCAGCTAATTCTTCATCAATTAGGGGCAATTGTTAAAGAAAACCAATTTTGGGATTGATGTTAGCTTCACCCTAGCCATTTTTGGTTTGGGGAATAGACATTATTTGCAAGGTGACTCCTAAAGGAACAAGTGGTCACAAATTTTTGTTATTAGCAATCAACTACTTCACTAAAGGGGTATAGGCAGCTTCCTGTGCAACTCGACACCAAAACAGTGGCCGAGGTCATTACCCAAAATATTATCTCGTTGTTCTATGGTGCCTCACTAGTTAATAAGTGATCATAGCAGCCATTTTAAGAAGGACGTAGTAGATTTGTTGGATAAGTACAAAATCCAGCATCATAAATCTTCCCCATACCGTCCTTAGACCAATGCAGCAGATTGAGGCCACTAATAAGAATATTCGGAAGATAATAGAGAAAATGGCGAGTTACTTATAAAGATTGGCCCGAGAAATTGCCTTTCGCCTTGTGGCGTTATAGAACTTCTATTAGAGCCTCTATGGGAGTAATGCCTTATTCTTAGTTTATGGAATGGAAGCACTCCTTCCAATTGAGATTGTTATTCCTTTGTTAAGGATAATTGCTGAGAGCCAAATTCTAAAACCAGAATGGGCCAAAGCACATTATGAAGAGTTAGTATTGTTGGATGAGAGACGTCTCAACGCTTTACATAATGTCCAAATATATCAGGCTCGCATATCCAAGGCATTTAATAAGAAGGTTAAGCCTTGAAATTTGTAAATTGGAGATTTAGTCCTTAGCAGGTAAGATCACTAATTCAAGACCCAGGAGGAAGTTTAAGCCCAATTGGCAAGGCCCGTTTATACTTAGTCGATTTTACCTGGTGGAGCAGTGAATTTAACCGATTTTGGACGGAGAAAAATTTTCCAAGTATACCAACTTAAATCGGTTTAAAAGTACTACGTCTAGCATACTCCTAGGAAGTAGGCCGAGCCCAACTAAACCAGGTTAGGCCAAGACGGGCTCCGGCCACCACCTGGACAATGGTGGGCTAGTCGGGCCTCGCTTTTCCCTTGATTCTCGGTACTCCTCGTCAAATGTTTGCTTATCCGGTTCGTTTATTTACCGGATAGCCGAAGTAGGCAGTCCGTTTGTGTTATTATTATTTTATGGCTAGTCCAATTAGGCGATCCAATTTATCTTTTTGTTCTTACCTCTAAGTGAGCGATAAAAATATTAAACTATAGCATAATACTTACTTTTATTTAATAAAAGGTAAGCCTACTACTTACCTAAGTACATAGCTAATAAAAGGGAAATAATTGCAAGCACACTACTTATAAAATACTAATAACACTTTTCTAAAGAGGCAAAACTAAACCTCCTTTTCTTTTATTCTATCCCAAGAGTCCGAGACCTAGTCTATCTTTACTTCCTTTCCCTTAAGATCACTAGACTTAGCTTCTTCGTCAAGGGTGCGTTCCATCGGTTCTTGAATTTGGCAGGCCCTCCTTTCCTCGGATTCTTAAGCTTCGTTTCTCTTCGATGAGCATGTTCAGCCATCCGAGGCTTTATTTGGCTGATTTGAAGAGGGGTAGCAACAGGGACAACTTCTTTAGGATTCATCTCTCCGAGTCTCGGTGCCTTCTCGCGTTAGGGATTTACTTCTATAATCCACTCGTAAATAATAGGGAGAAACAGACGATGTTAGGTTTGCCTTCGGTGTCGCAGCTTCGGCGGACCTCGCCAATATTCGGGCCACGACCCGGTCCGTTTGGAACTACCATGACCTTTGAACAAATTAAAGGTAGCAGGCGAAATACAATCTAATAGAGGTATTACTTGCTCTCTACCCATTTGCCACAACACGCGGCTAGAGAAGTAATACGTGCTTTCTTTTGGCCTGGTAGACATATGAACGAAGTCTGCGAGGTATGGGTTTTGAACTAGGACACCTTCCAGGTTTTTACATACCAAAGGAGATTGTTTTTGTGATTTTTAAAGTGTTCCTTCCACCAAGACGCCGAGTGATCAGCTACCACCGGTTTCGTTTTAGCTGGCGAAGTGAGTCGCTAGGCGTGGATCCAATTTCGGAGGAGCCTAAATAAGTTTTAGATGCTCGATTAACCAGATTTGCATATCACGGATGCAAAATCAAATATTAGAGTCCTGCATGATCAAAGTCTAGTCTTTTAGGCGCAACAAGTAGCAAAATTGAAAATACATATAATAGCGACTCAAGGACAAAAACAAAAGTTAGAGTCTTGAGGCACGAACCGAAGGTGTTTAAGCCTCAGCAGCGCCGGACAACTTCCTTGAGGCTAGCGCTGCGGACCGGTCCACGTTCGTTTGCTTTCGTCTGTTGTTTTGTTCTTACCTGTTATAACAGGGGCTCATATGGAAATTCCGCTTAGCATTGGGTTCAACCCGATCTAAACCGATAATTTTTTCAGCTACAATTAGAGTTAAGGAACAATAGTCCTCTAATTGTTCCACCAAACTCAAGCAACACCGCCGGTGCCAAATCCTCATGGCCTTCTACCAGCAGGAATCAGCCTATCATACATGTAATAATGGCTCGCCCTCTCAAGATGATAACGGATTTGGTATAGGCGAATATATTTTAGGTAATGCTTCATTAGATTGGTCAAACTCACCCAGTCCTCGATAAAAATCCACCCTATATTCTTATTGCTCGGTTTCAAGCAAATATTTGTAATTCGCATTAAGGTTTTTGTGGATTTGGGTATAGCTGGTTTTGTTCGTCTAACCGCCTAGTATGGCATCGAATTCTTGAGGTAGAGGGCACAGTTCTTTATCCCCAAACCTAAAGACATGGTGGTGTGGATCCTCGTAGGCCACATTAGCTCTTGAAAAGGTCCAACAGACCTACACCCGACTGGATGCTTGAATAGGACATTCGGACCATAGTTGGTTAACTCGGATCTATCCATATTACTCATCTCGTGCATCTACCGTGTTAACTCGTTATAAAATTCATGATTCTATTTTTGAGTGTGACATTAAGGATATGATGCTTTTCGTTTAGTGTGGTGAAGGCTTCGATGTTCGTATCTCTTTTACGCCACGCACCGGTCCTACTTATAGGGGTTTTCCTGGAGTTCTTAGAGTTCTACTGGAACTCCAATCATCAAGTAATCACAAATCCTTCAGAATTTACAGGTGGCCAGCGCCAGTCACGTCCTTTGCTCGACTTGTTTCACGGTTTTCTTCTACCCATAAGATCCTCGGACCATCTTATCTCGCTACTCGAGCCCATGGCGCACACTCGTGTTATTCTTTTGGACCATGCACTTGAGATTTCTTATTTTTCTTTTTATTATTTTCTTTTAGGGGGAATGGCAGCTGGTGCAAATTTTTTTTTATTTGTCTTTATAATTTTTCTTAAGCTTTGTGCATTATAATAAATAAAAGAACGTAATTTTAGAATCGAATCTCATCTCATCCCATTGCATAATAGTCCTCATTACAAAGTAAATAATACATTAAATGAACAAAGGCCCTACAAGAGGCTCATCAATCATTAGTGATGGAAGCGAGCAAGGAGCCCTCTACGGATCATCATTGGAGTCATCATCGAAGATGTAATTCCCGAAGTCATCTAGGATGGATGTAGAGAATTGAACACCTTCGTCGCATTGATAAGAGTTAACTCCTTGATCCAAAGATTGAGAAGCTTCATAGGTCGGACCACTATAGGAAGACCGAGGGAAATAACGAGGGTTCCCGTGATGGTCGAAGGCCTGTAAGGAAAGGATGTTTAACCTCTGCTCGGAATAACTAGGGCCCATATTGGAAACACTAGGCCCTAGGCCCTACCTCGGAGGCACTTTTATGATGTGCATGCCGTGAAGAACGCCATGAAGAACCTTGTCTAGCATTACTACTAGACGGTGCTTGTTGATTGGAAGTGTGAGATTGTTTCTCGGGAACACTTGGAAGACTATCGGAGGGAGAAGGTCTAACTCGGTGCCTCTACAAGGGCAAAAAGTGATTAGAAAATCGCTAAAAACTCAATGAAATTAGAACTCCACTAATCAAGGACTTACCCGAAAGTAGGAAAAGATCATCCAGTTAGGAAGTTTTGAATTTCCCGTAGAGCCGATTGAAATCCGATGGACATAACTCTAGATTGCTCCCGGTTATACTACAATGTTTATTCGATGATATCAATAAGAAAAATACTTTTAGCGTGCAGCTAAAAGAGAAGAGCACATAACTCTTACCCCTCGCTAGTTACTAGGGAAGGGATGCCCCAACACATTCCTCTTCTAGGATTTTAGGAATCATTACGAAACGAGGTGATTCCCCGGGAAGAGTAACATCCACATCGAGACTTGGGATATGGATATCGACGAAGTAAGTCGCCAAAAGAGAAGATCACATTTCCATGCAAGAAATTGAAGTTATAAAGAAAGTTGAGGACTCGGTAATTGGGTCATGATTCTTGCTGCGTGATGGGCATAGGAGGTGATCAAGTTTAAGAATGAGGTAAAAGGATACCACACTATAGCCGCCGCTTACTCATTTTGAGGGAAAGAACGAAAGTAGAACATTGCCGAAGGTGGACCGGCCGGAACAAACGGAGGCCATGTGTTAACCTGGATTTGAGGAGTGACCCTCTCCCTAGGATATCAACAAAACCCAAAAGGACATTCAAACGGGATCCTTCTTTTGCTCAATTTTCATGCCATAAGGACACTTTGAGGGAGTTGGAGTACGGCCCAAGGATAGAAGTTAGCCTATATACAAGAATTATTAAGAAATCATCTAGCAAGAATGAAAGGCAACAATAAAACAGATGAAAAACATTGAATATTAAGGGCTGGAGTTCACCATAGGCAGCCCTACATGTAGTGGCATAGGCTGTGGGCAAGGTCGGAGAGCTAAAAATACGATAAAAAGCTTTCCTAAGCATACTTTGAGGCAAATTTAGAGAATAGAAGCAACATACCAAGTCCACACGGTTGAAGGCTGATCTCAAGAAGTTTATTCCATGAATGTTAGAACGTTGAAGATTGACTTTAGCCCATGACATGGAGGCTAGAAATGCAGGATGATTTGTTGAGCCAGGAAAGAGATGCAGGAAGTATTTGTACAACCACGACTATATTTTGACAAATCAATTAAGGTTTTTATCCACACAAGATGAAGAATATAAATATTGGAGAAAAGGAGAACTTGAGCATACCTCAATAATCTTCCATAAGCCATTCAAAGGAAGATAATTGGTGGATCAGCACGGATACCCCTAATGAGGCAAGTGTACACGGAGCGCCCCAATTGAGCTCCTTTATCTTATCAAGGTCCACCAGGTTCACAAAATAGTGAACATGAACCTTAGCAGACTAGGTCGGAAAAAGGATTATGCTCAAAAGAAGAGCAAGCACGATTCTAATTTGTTGTTGAGGACAATGTTGAGGCCAAAAGATAACGTCCTCAAAAGCCTCAAAGAGGACGGTATACTTAAAATTATTATTATGTGGAAATTTATCGGCTAAAGAGCCAAAAAGGTGACAAAGATAGTCACGGCTTTTGTACAAATTCCGAGTCATAGGCTAGAGGTTCTCCCAAAAATCCAAAATCGGATAAAACAAGCAAAGTCAAAAGCAGTTATAGTCATCTCACCGAATGGAAGGTGGAACGTGTTAGTAGTATCCCGTAAGCGCTCACTTATGGCTCCAATGGGATCCCTCTCCCTCATATCCGTAAGATGGTATAAAGCAAGGTAAAGAGCTCCAAACCCAACATTATACATGACATTCTCAATAGGAAAGTTCATCCTCTCACAAGTTTCCATGAATTTAGGAATGGCTCCACTATTTCGAATTGAGCCTTTCCGTAAGACAAAATTCAACAATACTTTGGTTAAAGAGTTCCTCTAAATGAGCAAATGAAGATGTTTAAGCCAATTAGCTTACCGAAGGGGAAATAACCAGCCAGAAAACATGATTTTTGGCTTCAACAAAAAGGTCACTTGGATTCCATTCGTTTGGAGGGCACCATTCTCGTTCGAGGAAAGAATTTTGAGTAATCTTCTTCGCTCTAGTTCTTCCAGTAGGATGAGCTTTTCTTCTAGACATTTTGAAAACAAGAGAATTTTGAGAACTAACTAGTTTTCAAGAAGCAAAGAGAGAAAAGCTCAAGAGGAGAGTAAGAGTAAGAAGAAGTGTAAGTGTGCAAAATGAAATACACCTTACACCTCCTTTTATAAGCAAATTCGATCAAGACAACCAACCACATAAGACAATTATCAAGCAAGTAGTAGGGAACCTACCAAAGGCTGGCTGGCGTCGGTCACGAGGAGCCGAGACGTCCAATCGGCGATAGCTTTGGTAGCCTAGCCCATGTAGCTTTGTCCAACCGAGACATGTGAACTTTGTCTCCTTGTGCATACAAGTGGGAGTTCTCGGACCCACTAATCAACTTTTTCGAACAGTTTTATCAATCTGTTTTCAACTAAAATACTTAGGTAAAACATTGAACTTTTTGTCGATCCGATTATCCGTTAACAAGTGTGCTAGCACAATAGATTATTTAGCCAAGCTTAAGATCCAAGAACGATCGAAGTTTTAGCACCAAAATATGCCAAGCTTTAGGCTCGATCAAGGCAAGCTTAGGATTCTTTTACCGGACTTCGAAACGCATGCATCGTGATCAAGTCCAGGCCGCAATTTGGAGTTCAGGTTCGATTACAACTAATTCCAAGTATCACATAATACCTTATAAAAATCCAAGTTAAATATCCTTTAGTGTCTACTTTGACCATTTGTCTTGTTTGGACTCGGTCAAAGTGGGGGCTAACTCGTAGACACCTAAAAAGTGTCGTCCCTTATCTCTTTATTTTTTTATTTTTATTCTGTTGGCCTGATGATGAAATCTCGATCCTGTTTGAGGATTTCGATCTTGGACTGTGATCGGTTGGTGCAACATAAGCCAGTAAACCACAAAGAACCCCTAACACCAAATAAATAGGCCTTTGCTTTGGGTCAGTCCACAAATCCTCTTTTCTTTCGAACGATCCAAAAACCGGGCCAAGTCTTAAGAGACAATGGAGTTCAGTCCTATGTGCCGGAACTTCCATGTTAAGAATATCGCATTTTACTTTTGTCCAAATCAAACAAGGAGTTGAAGACCCGAAGATGGCGTTAAAGCATTGTATTTCATGATAAAGAGCATCAAAGTGCTGCGTTTAAGCTTCACAAGAAGTCCACACGAGACTAGAAGCTTCTCCCCTTTGAACAACGTCATGGCCGATGCCCGCCTTCTAAAAGCACTAAGTGGAATGCTGCGTTTTGACTTGGAGATTACCTTGGAGACACACTAGGGCATGAAACCTTAGGGGCGCCTGGTTGGTTGGCGCCTCTCAAACAAATTCTGTCAAGTTTATCACTTTCTTATCCAGTTCAATCTCTTACGATCTAGTCCGGTTTATTTTTAGCTACTTGGATGGCTGATTAGGGGCAAATGCTAGGTCATTTGTGATCTAGGTCCTCTCCTATAAATAGAGAGCCATAGCTCTCATTTCGATACTGGCTTCCTACCTTAGCATCACGCTACAAAAATCTAACCAGAATACTCTCATCTAAATGTTATTCCGCCAAAATTACTACAAAGCTTTCATCTTCTTTACTTGCTACCGTTGAATCCATACAAAGAGTTAAAGAATATTTAGTTATTCCGATCTCTCGGGAACTTATTCAACTTATCATTACTTTTCCTACATACATCATCCACAAAACAAACCCCTTTTCCTTTATTTGTCATTGTTGCATCAAGAGTTCTAGTGTGGAGATACGGATCGGCAAGGTGGGACAACCTAAGGGCAATTATTTGGCCTTCGAACGATTTATTTATTTTCATTCTTTTTATCACTTCCTGTATTATAGTTTAAGAGATGTAATCACTTCTTTTAACCCCCCACCGATGTAATCCCTTTAGTTTTCGCTTTTCTTTCCGTTATCGCTTTCTTTACCGCCTTCTTTATTGCTTTTATTTATTATGCTTAGTTGCTTTTATTTATCGTCATAATATTTCGTTTGCTTATTTGTTTTACATTATTTAAATATACTACTTGATGTAGTAATGGCCATCTTCGAACAGGCGGAACGGAAGGGTGTATCACTACCTTTCATACCCTCGCCCCGAATCGATTTTGGGTTCAAAGACCGATGAAGTCATTTTTAACCACTTTTAGTCTTAGTTTTCCCACACTAAGATTGGAGGAGCAAATTCTTTATTTTTGTTTTTGTTTGTTTTTCTTTCCCAAAAACCGACTAACGACTCCTTTATTTTATGCTTTATTCTTGTTAAGTCGTATTTTACACGTATTTTTAGTAGTTATTGAGTTTATATTATATAGTTTATTTTATCTAATTTATTCTATTTTGTCTATTTATAGGTAATTATCGAATAAAGTGGGAAAGAGAAGAAAAGTCGTTAAAAGTGGATTTTTAGCTACCGACAAGCATCCAAGAAAATATATGAAGTCGGTCCATAAATATAATATGTAATAAAATATTTATTTTAGAATATTATATTTTAGGAAATCCTAATTGGAATAGAAAAGGAAACTTAGAAGAGAAGAAAGAGAAATAAACCCTAACTCTTTCACCCTATATATACTACTTATTATCATCATGGAGAGGAGACCTAGCACCCACACATCATCACCACCTCTTACCGCTTGCTGCCGCCTGCACCTGCTGCCCAGCCAGCCACCATCCATCATCATCTTCTTCATCTTTCCGGGTCAAAGAAACTAATATCGGTAGTATAATTTAGTTTTGTAATTTTTATTAGAAAAGATTGAGTTTTTATTGATAGATTAATACTAAAGATGCTAGTTTTATTTAGTTTACATGTTTTAAATTACATGATGTGTGAGTAGTTTTTCTTATACTTAGTATAATCTCATTGAAGCCATGTTAAATTATTTATTTTGAAACAAAGTTTTGATTTTTATTGTCTTATTGATTTGATCCATGATTCTATGATAATTTGTGTTTAATGTTTATGAATTTATGTCTAATTAATTAGAGTGCACGCTATTTAGTTTTATATAAATTCATGTGATAGTTTAGAGGGTTTAAGTACGTAATTGCTTGATCTTTTAGACATAAGTATCACCCTAGTTAATCATGGATGGCTCATACCCATCTCTTTTAATTAGGAAATTATCATAGATCCTTCTTAAATCAATTTGCTAGTAGATTGGTTATTAGGTGCTAGATGATGTTTTTCTAATACTTAATGCTCTAATTTGAATAAATTCTAGTGCTAGTGCTAGGGTTATCATTATTAGTAGGGTTTATATTAGGGCTAGGCCTAAGTAAACTAATAACTAAGGAAAAACGGGGAAGATCCGCTAGTGGTTGTCTTCTACAGTTTAGCTCATGGGTAGATCAATTTGTGTGTTAATGATAAATAATAATTTGCATGGTGGATATAGATTATACTAAGTGTTTTTATAAATTTGCTATCTTTGATAATTATTTGTTTGCTTTTTAGTTATTTTCTTTAGTTTGTCAATTTTTATTTATAAATATATAGTCTTTTATTATTAATTTCATTACCCCCTAAAGATCAGTATTTTAGGTTAATTTTAGTAATGTTATTTTAATTTAATTCTGAGTCATTATATATTTTAATTTTCAGAATTAATTTTCTGTCAGTTTTTATTATTTTTGGAGTCAGTTTGTTAGAAATTAGTTTAAAAATAGTTTCTTTTGTTATTTTTCATGTTTTATTTTCTTTTAGGGTTTAGATAGAGTCCTAGTTTGCTGTGATTAAATTTTAGAATTTTTGGAATTAATTTGATATTTTTTTCAGATTTAATTCTTGAATTTAATTACTGCAGGTTTTTAATAAAATAAATTCGTAAATTAGGTTTTTAAATTTTATTTTTATATTTTTAGGGTCTGGTTAGGTTTAGAAAATTAGTATTATTATTTTGGATAATTTTAGTATTTATTTTCGTAATTATTTTAGTGCAGAATTTTACTTATTTAATTTTCTGTTTTAGAATTTATTTATTTTCTGCTTTAGTTTTCTGTTTTAATTATTCTAAAAAATATACAAAAATATTTCTGGGTTATTGTAGTTTTAATTATTCTAAATTTTGGCGCCGTTGTCGGGAAAGAAAATAATAGTTGTTAGTTTTATTTATTTTAGATTTACTACTTTTATTACTTCTTTGTAACTTTAATAGTTTGTTTTCATAGTTTTGTTTTTTTTAGTGCTTTTTTTATTTTGAAAAGGAGTATACATTTGACGTAGTTGAAAGCCAAGTAAGTGTTTCTGATTTTGTTTCTGTAAATTCTAAAATTATTAAGATGACTACCTTACGTGAACTTGCTGCACCTAACTTGGATACACAACTTTTACCTATCTCATATCCTACATTGGACCGACCTCTAAAACCGAACTCCGGATTTTTAAATATGTTACCTAAATTTCATGGACTGCCTGGTGAGGACCCATATCGTCATATCAATGAGTTTATTATTACATGTTACACTATGCAATTTGAGGGAATCACCCAAGACCAAATTAAGTTGAGAGCCTTTCCCTTTTCACTTCAGGATAAGGCTAAAGATTGGTTTTATTACTTACCACCTGCAACATTCACTACATGGACCCAAGTTCATACAGCATTTTTAGAGAAATTTTTTCCTACATCTAGGATAGGGTCCATTAGAAAGGAAATTTGTGGTATTAAACAGATGATTGGGGAGAGTTTTTCTGAATATTGGGAGCGTTTTAATAAATTATGTGCTAGTTGTCCCCAACATCAAATTCCTGAGCATTTATTGATTCAATATTTTTATGAAGGTTTATTGCTAATAGGTAGAAATATGGTAGATGTTGCTAGTGGAGGGGCCTTGTTTAATAAGACTCCAGCTCGAGGCTAGAGAATTGTTAAATATTATGGCCCAAAATACTCAACAATTTGGAATGGGAGATACCCAATTTAGGAATGTTAATGAGTTCAATTTAGGTCCATCTCGTAGAGACCCAATTGTCCAAAATTACTGTTATGTTAAATAAATTGGTCCACAAAGAAGAAGCAGTAGTTTGTAGTATTTGCTATTTAGAGGGTCATGTCGCTAATGCATGCCCTACACAACAAAGAGGGCATGTGAATGTTATTTTTTCCAACCAAGGTCGAATGAACCATGATCCATTCTCGAACACTTATGAAGAATGGAGTGACTACTCTAACCTTAGGTATGAATTTGAAGAAAACCCCTAGAATTTGATGAATCCATTGCTCACAACAAAACTAATTATCTTTTAGAGCAAATCATTAAGAAAATGGATGACCAGAAAAAGGAGACTGACCTTAGGTTCCAAAGCTTAGAGATGACCATAAAGCGAGTACAAGAGAAACAGATTGCCAATGATATCATGCTTAGTAACCTGCAAGCCCAAATGCAATCTCAACCTTTCCAAGATCCAAAAGAAAATGTGAGTGTCATAACACTTAATAATGGGAAAGAGTTAGAGGAACCTAGGAAAAACATAGAGGTAGAGCTAGAATTAGAGGTCAAGGAATCTAAACTTGACCAAAACAAAGATGACGCCTCTAATGCTAAGGAAATAGGTGAAAATAAGAAAGATCTTTACAAGCCTATCCCACCTTTCCCTAGTAGACTAATAAGCACAACTCCTACAATAGATGAGGCAATTGAAGATATCATAGAAATATCTAGGAAGGTAGAAATCAAACATTCCTCTTCTAGATACCATGAAACGGGAACCTCGTTATGCTAAGTTCCTTAAAGATCTATTCACGAACAAATTAAAATTGAAAAGGAACAACAAGATAAGTGTGGGGAGAATACATCTGCTCTTTTCCAAAAGAAATCTCTAACTAATTGCAAGTATGCAGGAGACCGGATCAATTTAGTGTGGGAAATGCAACTGAATGATCCTTGAGCTACAAAGGTGTCGAGCCAAAGACGGTAAACAAAGGCGCTGGTTGGGAGGCAACCCAACATTTTCAGGAAGTTTCTATAATTTTTACTTTAATTTAATTTTTATTTTTATTTAGCATGCATTAGGGACAATGCATGAATTAAGTGTGGGGAGTGCATCCTGCATTTTAATTTTATGCATTTATCTTTATTACATTTTAATTTTATGCATATATCTTTATCTTATTTTTTGAAAAAAAAAAATTTCTTGTAAAGAAATGCATGAACATGAATATATGCTAGGTTAACTTGCTTAAATTTTTCTGTTTCTAATTTTTCTTTCCCTTTGAAAGTGAGAAATTTGAACATGTTAATTGTCATTCAGAGTTGTTTGAGTTGATCCTCATATATTTCTTCAATTAGTGACAATCATAATTTTTCTGTCGATTTGATCATGTTATATGATCGTGATAGAGGCAATAAATTGACTTAAACCGTTCACCTAGACTACTGAACTTAGCAGATTGACTCATTAAAATTTTGATTTTTCTTGTTTTGCCTACAAATAAAAAAAATTAAAAAAAAAATTGTTAGTTTACCAACATGGGTCGGAGTTGGTGGCTCGGCGCCATTTCCCCTTAAGTTTAGGTCTCAAGTTGAGCCTTATGAATGGAGTAACCCATGCTGGGAGAGTCATGCCCCTTTTAGGCCGATCAATGGCTCGAACCATACTAACGAAAAAAAAAAAAAAAAAAAGAAAAAAAAATAGAGTATTAACTCCAGCACCTCTGTTTGGGTGAGTGGGAGACAGGGAGTGTTATATTTCTAAGACCCTATATGGGCCTCGAATATGTGCTTGAATGGAGTTATATATATATATATAATTGAAAAAAAAAAAAAAAGTTTGCAAAACAAGTTTATTATCGATTTTTAGTGAGTTATCTGCTGATTCAATGTCTCTATAACCATACTGCACCTTAATTTTTCCCATCCTAAAAAGTTTTAGACCTCTTGACCGGAATGTACATGTTTGAAAAAGATGGATAAATTTTTGATTGTTGCTTAATTAAAAGAGATATTGTGAGGCTGATGAATAAACTCTCGATGGCAATGAAATGTTTAGTTCTTCACTTGCTTGGGAAAGACAAAAATTTCATCAAAGTATTTTTGAAAGCAAGGCAAACTTAGTGTATATTTTATGTTTTATGTATATCTTTATAAGAAAGCGTATTATTAGATCGAGTCTTAGATTTCTTTGCACGAGGACGTCCAAAGTCTAAGTGTGGGGGATTTGTTAAGTCGTATTTTATACGTATTTTTAGTAGTTATTGAGTTTATATTATATAGTTTATTTTATCTAATTTATTCTATTTTGTCTATTTATAGGTAATTATCGAATAAAGTGGGAAAGAGAAGAAAAGTCGTTAAAAGTGGATTTTTAGCTACCGACAAGCATCCAAGAAAATATATGAAGTCGGTCCATAAATATAATATGTAATAAAATATTTATTTTAGGATATTATATTTTAGGAAATCCTAATTGGAATAGAAAAGGAAACTTAGAAGAGAAGAAAGAGAAATAAACCCTAACTCTTTCACCCTATATATACTACTTATTATCATCATGGAGAGGAGACCTAGCACCCACACATCATCACCACCTCTTACTGCTTGCTGCCGCCTGCACCTGCTGCCCAGCCAGCCACCATCCATCATCATCTTCTTCATCTTTCCGGGTCAAAGAAACTAATATCGGTAGTATAATTTAGTTTTGTAATTTTTATTAGAAAAGATTGAGTTTTTATTGATAGATTAATACTAAAGATGCTAGTTTTATTTAGTTTACATGTTTTAAATTACATGATGTGTGAGTAGTTTTTCTTATACTTAGTATAATCTCATTGAAGCCATGTTAAATTATTTATTTTGAAACAAAGTTTTGATTTTTATTGTCTTATTGATTTGATCCATGATTCTATGATAATTTGTGTTTAATGTTTATGAATTTATGTCTAATTAATTAGAGTGCACGCTATTTAGTTTTATATAAATTCATGTGATAGTTTAGAGGGTTTAAGTACGTAATTGCTTGATCTTTTAGACATAAGTATCACCCTAGTTAATCATGGATGGCTCATACCCATCTCTTTTAATTAGGAAATTATCATAGATCCTTCTTAAATCAATTTGCTAGTAGATTGGTTATTAGGTGCTAGATGATGTTTTTCTAATACTTAATGCTCTAATTTGAATAAATTCTAGTGCTAGTGCTAGGGTTATCATTATTAGTAGGGTTTATATTAGGGCTAGGCCTAAGTAAACTAATAACTAAGGAAAAACGGGAAGATCCGCTAGTGGTTGTCTTCTACAGTTTAGCTCATGGGTAGATCAATTTGTGTGTTAATGATAAATAATAATTTGCATGGTGGATATAGATTATACTAAGTGTTTTTATAAATTTGCTATCTTTGATAATTATTTGTTTGCTTTTTAGTTATTTTCTTTAGTTTGTCAATTTTTATTTATAAATATATAGTCTTTTATTATTAATTTCATTACCCCCTTAAGATCAGTATTTTAGGTTAATTTTAGTAATGTTATTTTAATTTAATTCTGAGTCATTATATATTTTAATTTTCAGAATTAATTTTCTGTCAGTTTTTATTATTTTTGGAGTCAGTTTGTTAGAAATTAGTTTAAAAATAGTTTCTTCAGTTATTTTTCGTGTTTTATTTTCTTTTAGGGTTTAGATAGAGTCCTAGTTTGCTGTGATTAAATTTTAGAATTTTTGGAATTAATTTGATATTTTTTCAGATTTAATTCTTGAATTTAATTACTGCAGGTTTTTAATAAAATAAATTCGTAAATTAGGTTTTTAAATTTTATTTTTATATTTTTAGGGTCTGGTTAGGTTTAGAAAATTAGTATTATTATTTTGGATAATTTTAGTATTTATTTTCGTAATTATTTTAGTGCAGAATTTTACTTATTTAATTTTCTGTTTTAGAATTTATTTATTTTCTGCTTTAGTTTTCTGTTTTAATTATTCTAAAAAATATACAAAAATATTTCTGGGTTATTGTAGTTTTATTATTCTGTATAAATTATTTATTTAGTTATTAGATAATTTTCTATGAATTTTAGTTATTGATTTTAATTTATATTTTCTATTTTGTTTTTAAGAGTAGTAAATTTAATTAGATTAAAACTTGCATGTTATTATATCTTTCCTCGTGGATTCGATCCCTACTTGCCCTTGCTATATTGTTTATTATAAGTCTAAGTAATGGTTTAATTTGTTGCTGTACGACAAGCTTAACAATTCTTTTTGAATCTACATCTCGGTTGTTTATTGATTTGCAGGATAAAATTAATTAGGATTCCGGATCCGCCAAATGGGCAGACACCGAGGCTGACTCCATCAGCCGCGATCTTTAGCTGCTGCTGGACACCACTGGGTGCGGTTGCCACCTGCAGCGGGTGGTCGGTAGGCAGGGGCTTCAGTCCCGATTTGTCTTTTAACATTAATCTAGCCCTAAAGTCTCACTGCAGAACCTAAGTCTTAATTTGTATTTATCTTTTAATTGGTAAATAAGATCCCGGGAATTTTGAAAATAAATTCTAAAAGAAAATGGTTATTAAAACCGTAATTTAACTTTGATTAATTCGCTTTAAATCAAGTTTAATGAAATTCAGAAATCTTAATAAAAGGTTCATCCCCACATTCCAAAATCGACTTTCTAAAACCATCTTCAAAATCAATCCATTTAAAAAGAGAGACACAACACGAGTAATGTTGCAGAAAGCTAACCATAGCACTCATGCCTATACGTTACTCTATCGAAATCAATCTTAAACATTCATCTTTTCTACTTACCGCAGTTAAATCTGTGCAAAGAGCTAAAGAATATTTGGTTATTCTAATCTCTAGGCACTCATTCAACTCGATCTTTACTAAACCATATACAGTTCACAAAAACGAGTCTTTTTCCTTTCATTTTTCGTCGTTGCATCAAGAGATCCAACGCAGAGATCCATATTAATAAGGTGGGACAATCGGAGGGCGATCGTGAAATCTTCAAACAATTTATTATTTTTATGCTTTACTTATCGCTTTCCGTATTGTGGTTTAAAAGATGTAATCATTTATTTTAATTCCTCCTCGTCCGATGTAATTCTATTAGTTTTTCGCTTTTCTTTTCTTTGTCGCTTTGTTTACCGCTTTCTTTATTACTTTCCTTTAATTCTGTTTGGTTGCTTTTATTTATTGTTGTAGCATGTCACTTGCTTGTTTGTTTTACATTTCCTACCCTCGCCCCGAATCCGATTCTCTGTTTAAGTCAATTCTAGCCTCTTTTAGTGTTAGTTTTCCCATAAAAAGATTGGAAGAGCAAGTTTTGTTTTTGTTAGTTTTCATCCAAAAATTTTACTTGGTGACTCCTTTATTTTATGCTTATATCTCATTACTCGCATCTTGGTTATTTCGATTATAGGATAAAAAAGCGCTTCTTGATCCGCTAACATGGGCCGACACCGATGCTGATTTCCTCGGCCGCAGCCTCTCGGTCGAGCTCGCCACCGCTGGGTGCAGCTGCACTGGTCGGCAGGTGAGGGTTTGGTTTAGATTGGTGTTTTCACACCAATCTGGCCCTAAAGCCTTACGGCAGCACCAAAACCCTAATTTTATTTGTCCTTTAAATTAGTAAATAATATCCCAAAAATTCTAAAAATTAATTGTTAAAATAAAATAATTAATAAAAACGCCATTCAAACTTTGCCTAATTAGATTTAATAAATTCAAAAATCTTAATAAAAGGTTCATCCCCACTTTCTAAAATGAATCTTCAAAACCCTAAAATCTTCTTCTTCAACTTTCTAAAACCTCTACACCAAAGGTAAAGTGGGGAAGCTCGCCTGCTCCAGCTCGGTCGTGGTTCCTATAGACACTAAATTTTATTTGGCATCTACGATATGCAGATCTTGTTGATGGAGCATCTAAAGTTACTTCGGGCTCCAATAAAAGTCGATCCTTCCTTAGCTGTACACTTTTGGCAGCAAAAACGAGAAGAGGTGGTAGTTGATCACTCGGCTTCTTGGTGGGAGGAATACCTCACAAATCACATCAACGATATAGTGTTTTACATCGAGCACTTGAAGTTGTCTTGATTGAAGACACACACCGTGCATCAGCCCTTTCTACACTTATTGGGCCTAGAAAGCACCACCTACTAGTTCCTTGACCCTGTCTTGTGGCAAATGGGAAGAGAGCAAGTGATTCCCTTGTTGGACTCGCATCCGGCCTCGCTACCTTTGAATTGTTCAAAGGTTATGGCATCTCTAATCGAACAAAATCGTGGCCTCGAATACTAGACGAACTTTCCAAAGCTATTAACACCTCCAGGCAAACCTAATAATATTGTTTCTCCTATTATATAGAGTGGATAATAGAAGTAGATCCCCAATGGCGTAAGGCACTCGAAAGCCATAGAGTTGGATCTCGAAGAAGCTATCCCTGCTGTTGCTCCTCTTTAAATTCAGGAGATAAACCCTCGGGTGGTTGAATGCATCCGGCGAAGAGAAACCGAATCCAAGGAAGCTAAAGAAAGGAGGGCCTGCAGAATTAAGGAACTAAAGGAACACACCCGGGATGAAGAAGCTGAATCTAGTGACCCTAAAGGAAAGAAAGTAAAGATAAACTAGGGCTTAGATCTTAGGATACAATAAAAGAGTAGGAGATGTAATTTTGCCTCTTTAGAACAAATTTATTATTGTTTTACAAGTAGTATACTTGCATTTATTTCCCTTTAGTAGCTATGTAATCGGGTAAATGGTAGGGCTTACCTATTATTAAATAAAAAAAGTATTATGCTATACTTTTATGTTTTGTCGCTCACCTAGAGGTAAAAAGAAATAATATATTTGAGCACGTAATTGGACTGCCCAACAAATAATAAAACACGCGAGCGGACCGCCTAAATGGACCGCCCAAGAAATCAATACGGAAACCATCTAATTGGACGGTTAAAAGTAAGTTGTAGAGTTCAAAAGAAAGAACGCCGCCCGACCGTCCCACCTTTGTCTAGGTGGTGGCCGGCGCCTGCCATAGCCTCGACCGGGTTGGGCTGGGCTCGGCTATAACGCCCCCAAATTACATAATCACCTGTTTAGTCTTAATGACTAATTAACTAGTAATTAGCGCAGCTGAAAGGCATATTAGAAGCGTTACAACCGCTCTATACAAAGAGCGAAGCAACTCATTTGAAAATATAATATGAGCAGGACTCCACTACGTCACTTGTGAAAATAAAGTTCAAAACATCTCGGACACCAAACTTGTACAACCTCAAATCAAGTTGACGAGTAGCATCATAATTACAACTTGTTTAATCGGAAGATATATGACTTCCAAACATTACATCCCTTACTACCACTATGAGCGTCTAAGTCTCATTGACCAAAATAAATATGTGTACTCCTTTCTTCCATCAACATTAGCATTACCTAAAACAAAACATACAAAAACATTTTGAAATAGTGAGCCGAAGCTCAATACATTTATCCTTGCACTCGTATGTTAATATTATGTGAAGTTATTTGTGAGCACGTGCATTTCAATTCATTTATAAATCAGATAGGAAGAATGTAGTAAAACAATTGTTAGTTTATTATCCGAGTGGCTCCTTACGATCATCGGTTTCCCTAAATCTGCGCAGACCCAAACCGATCGGCAAAGTCCGGTTGATAATGGCCAAATATATATGGGTGTGATCACAAGTCCGATCACACTAGTATGATTGATATGGGCAGGCCACATAATTAGGTGACAAATAATATTTGAAATGGTTCATTTCATTAAGCAAACAATTTGATATCTTTATGTATAAACATATGGGTTTTCGTAAGGTACAAGCAATAAACGTACCTTAGCCTTGATATCCTTTACTCGATACATAATGATGTGCATTGGCTCAACAACCGTTGGAGGATCCTCTTCTGCTGCTTAAGTAAATAGTTATATGGTCAATAATTTGATCATATTATTCCTTGCGGATTTTAAATCTCTTTATGCAACGTTTAGTGTTTCATTCTTAGATTAATTGTCATAATCCGATTTTCTTACGAAATGTTTTGTCCTCTATTTAGACCATTCCTATTGACCATCCTATTACTCCCTAATTTTATTTATAATAACCACTAGGGTAAAAATTCGTAGTATGTGGCTTATTACTCCCTAATAATTCATATCGGTATTTACGTGTATATAACTATTCTTTTCTTTTAATAATATTCTTATATTAATTTTGCTCATTATTATTTTTCACATATTTTCATTTCCAACCTTTTTTTGATATGTATATATATATATATATATATATATATATATATATATATATATATATATATATATATATATATATATATATTATAGTTGTATACTTCTCACGTCAATTAGAAGTTATTCGTATATAATCAATTTTATTTTGGCTTATACAAACTTAAAAAAGGACACAACAATATAAAATAGAAGTGAATTCTTAACATATCCAAAGTAGTCATTTAATATGGTCCCTTATTATTAATTAACAACGAACTCAATAACTCATGATAAATTGTCACTAATCCCATAACAAAACCTTGAGCATTTTGGAAAATTCATATCTTTTTCATCCGATATCGAATCAAGGCATAAAATCCAAATTTAGAAAGCTTGAAACATAATCTAAAACATTCATTCAAATCATAAATTCCAAAAAGAACAAGAAGAACCTCAAAAACTGACTTGAATCAAGCTACTCCCAATTTATATAAAAATTACACCGTTTCGATAAAATGATCATAACTCGGATTGTACACCTCCAAATCCAGTGAAATTTGAGTTGGTAAAAAGATAACTTCCTACTCTATGTTTATACCATATTTATAAACTTTAATACATCCCAACTTACTCCATATTCTAACTTTATATTACCTTTTATTTTACACCTTATTTAAAGTTTTCTCTTTTTGCCTACCCTCCTTGCTCCCCTAAAGATAACTTTTTTACTTTAAACCTACATATCTCTATTTATATTTTCAACCTATAATTTTTCCCTAAATATTACATGCAACATAATTTCATGATCATCTTTTCCTTCTCTCTACTTCTTTTTGTGTTTCTTTATCTACCAAGCAAAACCTCCAAACTCTTCATTCTCTCCAAACTCCTTCATTCCCTATCACTATTTTTGGTGTGTTTATTTTTGGTACTTTAAGAGAGGAAAATCAACTCCTATTTATAGGAATTTCAAACCAATGCATGCATGATACTTGTCAAGTTATTTTTAGAAAACCATAGGCTAAAATCATGTGCATTTTAAAAACTATGACTAAATAAAACCATGGTTTTAGTAAATCCATGTGCAAGTTAAAATAATTGGATATATATATATATATATATATATATATATATTTGCTTTATTATTAAGTATGTATTTGACTTAACTTGACTTGACTTAATTTTGACTTTGGCTTGATCAATTTTATATGATTAGAAAACTTACTAAATATAATATCAATAATTTTGATGCATGTAAATTAATTTCAATGAACACATAATTCTAATTGTTTTCAAAAATATTAAGGCCAATAAAAATATTACACAACCAATTAAACGACATGCTCAAATCAAGTATTCATATGCAAGTGTTCATAATTGAGCTTATTTATTAAATTTATTTTTATTCTATTTATATAGAGCATATGTATATATTTAAGTGTGTTACTACACCACCTTTTTTTTTTTTTTTTGTTACAAGAATGTAATTCTATTTTTATTATTTAATATTTGATGTTTAACATTTAGTTGGATCATTTCATTGGTAACATTCTTTATCCAATATCTGCATAAATTATATGTTTGATCGAAGACCTCCAAGGTAGTTCGAGCCCTGCAAAAACAAACACTTATAAATTTCGAATTGAAGTGCACACGCTCGATTTAGTTATCTTAATCGCTACTCGAAGAAAATTAATAATTTTAGTTTGGGTGGGGTTGTTACAGTCTTCCCCCTTAAAATAAG
Source organism: Talinum fruticosum (assembly GCA_021018815.1). Lineage (NCBI taxonomy): Eukaryota > Viridiplantae > Streptophyta > Magnoliopsida > Caryophyllales > Talinaceae > Talinum > Talinum fruticosum. The sequence continues at coordinate 6,139,500 of JAITYX010000010.1, read as the reverse complement.
TTTCGTCCTTGAAACTTGATATGGAAAAACTTCTTTAGGATAAAAGGAAGTAATAAAGTATTCATTAGATACTTAATATTTTTTTATAGCTTCTCATATATATATAATAACTTTCATGTCTAAATTGAATACCTAATCATTTGTAAAAACTATCTATCTCAATGTTTAAAATATATATTAACATCCCCTCTAGTAAAAGTTTTATATATATTATGATGATATTATAATACTTTAGTTTAGTACATAACCTTTATCTCTTGGATAAGGAACACAACGAATTGTGTAACTATAATGTTTAATCATACACTGGCAAAAGTTTTAAATAATTCCACCGAAGAAATTTATTCGGACAAAGATTCCCTTTCTTGTGTTGTCCGATTCTAGGACTTTCTGATTGAGTATGGTTTCATAACTTCGCCTATACATCTCCTTAACCTCATATAATTGGCATTATGAAGCAAACCTCTATCTTGTATATCCCTTGTGTTCAAACTTATCTTTATGTCTCAACCTATACCCATGATAACTTCTTCATTATTTCTGTACTTTGTATTTCCTCCATCCATAATCATTTACACAACCGTATCGAAAATATATATAATAAGATCTTGTAATATACAATTTTTCAAATCTAACAATCAATGATATCATATCATCCACGTTCAATATTGTATCATAAGAAACTAAGACTAACCTAGAGGTCCTCACCAACTAAATAAGCAAGTGCATATTATTTGAAAATTTTATTTTATAACCATTAGGAAAAGATTGGTTGAATAGGTTCAAAGTGTCATTTCCTAAAACATATACACGAAAAATAAGTATACTTAAGCTTTTACTGTCATATGGATTGTTAAAAAAATATGGTTTAATGTTAGTGTAGGATCATGAGCACATTAATTGGATAAATTTAGAAGAGATCTCTAGGAAGCAATATTGTTTGTCTTGGAAATGAGAATACATATGTGAATAAAATGACGTAGATGGCAAGGTCATAGTCTAGGAAGAATTGACAGCAATTAAATGAATTGGTTTAAATTTTTGAATTGATGATCTATTAAGTAGTTAGAGAAGAAATTATTGGGAAGGTCTTTATCTAATGGTATTGTGAAAAAAATTTAATTTCATTATAAACAATAAAGACAGAAACAATAAATAGGGAAAGTAGTGACATAGATTGTGTAAGGAAGACTCCAATTAATATAAATTTCCATGGGAGAGTCAGTAAGAGGATGGTATGTTTGAATATTAGTTCCAAGAAAGAAAATCATTATCATGGAATTAAAGACTTGATAAATAAGAAAACAATAATTTTTGTCATCCTTCTCAAGGATTTTTTTAAAAGCTGCAATAAGTGTCAATAAGTATTTGCATAAGATGAATTAAAGCAACTGTATATAGGAATAATCTTGATGAGTATCAACATGAATTATCATCAAATATAAACTCCAAAAGGTAATGCGACTTGGGTCAACTTTGGTTACCAAGGAACAACAAGGACAAATAATTCGGTGAATACTCGAGAGAAAGTGACAGCCAACTAGATGAGTGGTAAGTTGAACAACAATATAAGGAAATACCAATTGGTGAAAATAATGATACGTGATACTCGTTACAAATTAACTCCGAATATAAATGCATGTTTGCAAGAACTAACAATTAACGATGAGGATCGATATAGATAGAGCAAAACTACTCGTTAATATAATTAATGGAGTGGGCAACTGTAAATAAACTAGGTGCAAAAAGTATTTACATGGTAATATATTTTCACCCATGTTAGGAAATATTCACATATGAAATTATGAATTTGTGATAAGTAGCGATCATATTAGTCTCAAAGTAATTACTAAGGGTTACAAAGAAGAATATATGAAATGGCTTAGAAAAACAGGTTTAACTTAGCCTATATTGAAATGGAAGTTAGACTTCGCTTAATTGAATTATAAAGATTAAATGAGTTAAAAAGAGATGAATGCATAAACAAAGCAACCGAGTTTGATAGATACATCTCTTGTGAAATAAGCCAAGCGTTAATATGGAAGCATGTAATTGAAAATGATTGAAAATTTCAATAAAAAGAGTTGGATACTCAATTAAAGGGATATTATTATTATTATTATTATTATTATTATTATTATTATTATTATTATTATTATTATTATTATTATTATTATTATTATTATTATTATTATTATTATTATTGTAGTAGTAGTAGTAGTAGTAGTAGTAGTAGTAGTAGTAGTAGTAGTAGTAGTAGTAGTAGTAGTAGTAGTAGTTGGAACCCTGTTATCTTTTCTAAAAAGGAGTTAATAATATAATACAACAAATTCAGTATTTTGGTATGAATGGGTAAAGTTTGGAAAAATTCTTTTTGATTGGAAAGTAGAGTATAAGAATTCAAATGAAGTAATAAGGTCAAGCGATAGATAGATATTTCTTACTAAAAAATGAGTCATTAAATATTAAAAAAATAATATATACAAAATAAGCATCACAAGAACCATTAATCGGAGTAAGAGAAGAAAATTTTGACGTTAATGGTTCAATGAAAGAAAGGATATCAGGAAGGTAATGTTAGAATAGATAAGGGATGAGAATGATGGATTAGTATGATTCACATGGATTTATGAGTTATTATGTGTTAGAGTAAATTATGAGCTCCCTTAGAGATCAGCAAAGATCAAGGAAGTCATAGGATTCAAAGAAAGGTCAATTAATTATGTTATAATGGTTCCTATGGAACGCATTTAACAATGAACATAGGTTAACTAAATACGATTATGATCTCATGTTAATTGACATAGAATTTATGTGATGAACATTGTATAAATTTGATCTAAGTAAGGATGTTTAAGTTTTTCTCCCTAAAAAGAAGACTATATATCACACTCATTCTTTAATCTTGTATTACTAAATCCAAGGTTGAACTTTAACAAAAATAACCCTCATTTTTCCCCTGCAGTATGACGTCTCATTCAATTAAATTAACCAGTCACAACTCCAATATGAGTTCGTGAAATACTCTAATTTCATAATATGAAGTTCTCATCTAATATAGATCATATTGAACTATTATCAAAGTTATCCAGATTCTCAACTTCTCCAATCATTAAAATTTTCTTTGTACTTGTTTGTATTTGATCATCAAAAACATATATAGAACACCATTTCCTCCCTTTATCTTTGTAGTTATAACACATTTCCTCGAGCATTTCTCTCATAGACTCTTCACCTTTGATTTATGCCTCTAGAAAAAAAAATGGATGTATCTACCAAAATTACACTCATGCTGTCTCAATTATTCTAATCCAATTATCTTTGGTATGATATATATGTAGTTACAATTTTTTTTCTCTTTAAATGTCTTACTTATTTAGCATCCTAATCCACCAAGCATCTATCATTATTTCCAATTAGAGTACTTTAATACATTAATTTTTAAACATTTGGCATTTTTTGTTAACAAGTTATTGAACACGTCTTCCATACCTCAACAATCATAAACTCGTTTTGTCTCAAGGTCACTATTAATCTTCATAAAATTATTCCATTGTTTATATTATAACCTTGCCACCTTTTCTCTTATTACAAATCCAAATATAACTTAACAATGTCAACTTTCATAAATATCTCAATCACTATAATATGCTCTAACATAAGTATGTATACTTGAACCAAACAATCCCCTTACCTTTGTAAAATCTTTCATTTGTTTTGAAGAACGAGTACCCTTATCGAGAATGTAAAACAACAATTATGATATCTAAGACCCAAATGTTTCTCAATAGACCACAAAAGGGTTACTCTACCCATATAATCAGTTGTAATGTACTTAATACTCAATAGCTTTCATTATCCTCCAATGTAATTCACGTCATACTTGTTCACATAATTACCACGGTAACAATTTAAATTTTATCTCTCTACACATCTCTTATGTATTCACCAAGACATAAACAAATATCCTATTAATATTTTACGTAAAGGGTCATATTTGATTCATACACACAATTAATTATATGTGTGTTATATACATGTGTTTTTTTCTAACATAGTCAAATAGTACAAGTTTATGTAATCATTACTAATAACGATCACTAACATTATACGCTTTCCACATATAATTGGTTATAAATTACGAATGTCATAATACTAAGGTTCACTAAATATGCCTAATAATAACGATTATTTGTATCTATAAGAAATAATATTGATGTCTCGAGGATTATATTGGAAAATAATGCACCTTTTGAGAATTACCACAATATGTTACCTAAGATATCTAGGTGTAACTAAGCAAGCAGTAGGTAATGAACTTATCGTCCTATTTCCTCATATCACATAATGACATTGACCTACATTTATAGAATTTTAATTAAAGCCCACAGTGACTCTAAACCTTAGCTCTTTATACCACAACCGTAACGCCCCAAATTCCATAATCATCAATTAGTCTTAATGACTAATTAACTAGCAATTAGCATAGCGGAAAGGAATATTAGAAGCGTTACCGCCGCTCTATACAAAGAGTAAATGCAACTCATTTGAAAATATAATATGAGTAGGACTCCATTACGTCACTTGTGAAAATAAAGTTCAAAACATCTAAGACACCAAACTTGTACAACCTTATGTCAAGTTGATAGTACCATCATAATTACAATTTGTTTAATCGGAAAATATATGACTTCCAAGCATTACATCCCTTACTACCACTATGAGCTTCTAAGTCTCGTTGACCAAAATAAATATGTCTACTCCTTTCTTCCGTCAATATTAACATTACCTAAAACAAAACATACGAAAACATTTTGAAATAGTGAGCCGAAGCTCAATACATTTATCCTTGCACTCGTAAATTAATATTATGTAAAGTTATTTGTGAGCACATGAATTTCAATTCATTTATAAATCAGATAGGAAGAATGTAGTAAAAGAATTATTAATTTATTATCTAAGTGGCTCATTACGATCATCGGTTTCCCTAAATATGCGCACACCCGGACCGATTGGCAAAGTTTGGTTGATAATGGCCAAATATATATGGGTGTGATCACAAGTCCGATCACGCTAGTATGATTGATATGGGTGGGCCACATAATTAGGTGACAAATAATATTTGAAATGGTTCATTTCATTAAGCAAACCATTTGATATTGTTATGTATAAACATATGGGTTTTCGTAAGGTACAAGCAATACATGTACCTTAGCCTTGGTATCCTTTATCGATACATAATGATGTGCATTGGCTCAAGCAACCGTTGGAGGATCCTCTTCTGCTGCTTAAGTAAATAGTTATATGGTCAATAATTTGATCGGATTATTCCTTGCAGGTTTTAAATCTCTTTATGCAATGTTTAGTGTTTCATTCTTAGATTAATTGTTATAATCCGATTTTCTTACGAAATGTTTTGTCCTCTATTTAAACCATTCCTATTAACCATCCTATTAGTCCTTAATTTTATTTATAATAACCACTAAGTTAAAATTTCGTAGTATGTGTCTTATTACTCCCTAATAATTGATATCGGTATTTACGTGTATATAACTATTCTTTTCTTTTAATAATATTCTTATATTAATTTTGCTCATTATTATTTTTCACATATTTTCATTTCCAACCTTTTTTCATATATATATATATATATATATATATATATATATATATATATATATATTGTAGTTGTATACTTTTCAAGTCGGTTAAAAGTTATTCGCATATAACCAATTTTATTTTGGCTTATACAAACTTAAAAACGACACAACAATATAAAATAGAATTGAATTCATAACATATCCAAAGTAGTCATTTAATATGGTCCCTTATTATTAATTACCAATGAACTCGATAACTCATGCTAAATTTTCACTAATCCCATAACAAAACCTTGAGTGTTTTTGTCATATTTTAAGGCTAACTTGGAAAATTCATATCTTTTTCATTCGATATCGAATCAAGGGATGAAACCCAAATTTAGAAAGCTTGAAACATAATCTAAAACTTTCATTCAAATAATAAATTCCAAAAAGAACAAGAAGAACCTCAAAAACTTACATGAATCGAGTTGCTCCCAATTTATGTATAAATTGCACCGTTTCGGTAAAACTATCATAACTCGCATTGTACACCTCCAAATCTAGTGAAATTTAATTTGTTGAAAAGATAACTTCCTACTATATGTTTATACCATATTTATAAACTTTAATACATCCCAACTTACTCCATATTCTAGCTTTATATTACCTCTTATTTTACACCTTATTTAAAATTTCTCTTTTTGCCTACCCTCCTTGCTCCCCTAAAGATAACTTTTTTACTTTAACCCTACATATCTCTATTTATATTTTCAAGTTATAATTTTTCCCTAAATAATACATGCAACATAATTTCATGATCATCTTTTCCTTCTCTCTACTTCTTTTTGTGTTTCTTTATCTACCAAGCAATACCTCCAAACTCTTCATTTTCTCCAAACTCCTTCATTCCCTATCACTATTTTTGGTGTGTTTCTTTTGGTACTTTAAGAGAGGAAAATCAACTCTTATTTATAGGAATTTCAAACCAATGCATGCATGATACTTGTCAAGTTATTTTTAGAAAACCATAGGCTAAAATCATGTGCATTTTAAAAATTATGACTAAATAAAACCATGGTTTTGGTAAATCCATGTGCAAGTTAAAATAATTGGCTTATATATATATATATTATTTATTTGTTTGCTTTATTACTTAGTATGTATTTGACTTAACTTGACTTGACTTAATTTTGACTTTGGCTTGATGAATTTTTCTTTTGGTACTTTGACAGAGGAAAATCAACTCCTATTTATAGGAATTTCAAATCAATGCATGCATGATACTTGTGAAGTTTTTTTAAAATCATAGGCTAAAACCATGTGCACTTTAAAAATTATGACTAAATAAAACCATAGTTTTGGTAAATCTATGTGCAAGTTAATATATATATATATATATATATTTATTTATTTGCTTTTATTACTAAGTATGTATTTGACTTAACTTGACTTGACTAAGTTTTGGCTTTGGTTTGATCAATTTTATATGATTAGGAAACTTACTAAATATAATTGAAGGTTTGCTCTCGGAGAAGCTAAGTCACCCTAGAGGGGGTGAATAAGGTGATGAGGAAATTCGCTCGAGTTAAACACTTGATATAATTCTGAGGAGAGTGTGAGTCAAGAATGAACTTAGAAAAACACTTACTCGTAAATAAGTGGAAGATGAAGAAATAGATTGGACAGAACATTAAATCATGCTCGAGTCTAGATTGGAGTCGGAAAAGTATCAACTCGAAATTACGTGGAAACCCTCCTAGGGTAGAAAACCACGGACCGTGCTAATCCAAGTACGAAATTAAATCCACTATTTTGAATCCACAAAATACAAAAGAATGACTCAACCTAAGTTGCTCCCTTAGACAACTCCTTACCAGCTTTTCCTAGACTCGAAATTCCCTTATCTCGATCTAGTATTTCCTAACCGAAATAACCTTCACGAGTTAGAGACAATCGAGCTCGAGATAACCCTTACAGCTCAGTCAAGGGACCTTACTCGGAAAGTAAGAATAAGTGTTTGTGACTGATTACAAGACCTTACAACTCGAGAGAATATTAATTACAGAGTTAGAGTTGTAAGTAGAAGATTGAATATGAATACAAAGACTTTTGCTCAAGTATGTGTATTTACAGTTGGTACAGACAATCTTCAAGTCTTGAGAGTTGACTTCTATTTATATATGACCAAGCGGACTAGCCGTTGTGACCATCTTCCGACCGGAAGTCCTTTGTGACCGTTGTAGCGGATTTTCCGAGTCACTCGGAAAATATCCGTTGATGTATGTTCGTTGGGCAACGGCTCTTAACTCCTTTGGAACTCCCAAAACCACTCGGCGGTGTCTTGAAAATTAAGGTGGAAACCACTCGTTAAGTTTAGAGTGGTAGATTTTCAATTTTGGAAATAGACAACCCTAACACGAGTGTCCGGGGCTAGGTCGTAGATGGAAAAAGCCTTGTCTCGCTGATGATTTGACGTTTTGAAGCCGCTTACTTTTATAATTTAAAAATAGGATAACCTCGTTTGAATAATCTATAAAAGTGAATCAATTTGGTTCTCAAAGTATAAAATACTTTGGTCCAAGATTAAACACAGATAATAAATTAATTAAGATAATTAAGTGCATAATTATCTCGAGTTAGAAAAACGAATGGAATTTTCTGAGTCTAATATCCATGAGACTCAAAATCCATCCGAGTCGATCTAAGAGAGAATCAAGTCAAATAAAGAATATCGGACTTGATTTAAAAAAGCAAAGTTCAAACAAAGTATGTTGACTTAGAAGAATGAATTATCAATGTAATTGTTTTGGAACATGAAGTCGGATATGCGGTTGTGCAAAATAAAACAAGTGTTTGAACATGCGATAAATCGAGTGTTGTCCGAGTGACTCGTAACGGTGAGTGGACAAAGTATGCTTTCGAGTCGGTTAGAATCAAGTGAGAATATATGCAATGGTTTCTCGTACACTCATAAAAGATGATCTATCACTCGGAAAAGATGATCTATCACTCGGAAAAGTTTCTAAGGCACACAGAATGACTTGAAATCAAAACCTTATGAGAGCTGAAGTCTTATACCCGATTCTTTGATGGAAGTCGGATGATGTATATATAAAGTCTAAGTCTTCAATATCAATAATTTTGATGCATGTAAATTAATCCAATGAACACATAATTTTAATTGTTTTCAAAAAATATTAAGGCTAATAAGAATATTGTACAACCAATTAAATGACATGTTCAAATTAAGTATTCATATGCAAGTGTTCATAATTGATCTTATTTATTAAATTTATTTTTACTCTATTTATATAGAGCATATGTATATGCTTAAGTGTGTTACTACACCACCTGTTTGTTTTTTTTTTTGTTACAAGAATGTAGTGCTATTTTTATTATTTAATATTTGATGTTTAACATTTAGTTGGATCATTTCATTAGTAACATTATTTATCCAATATATTCATAAATCATATGTTTGATCGAAGACCTCCAAGGTAGTTCAAGCCCTGCAAAAACAAACACTTATAAATTTCGAATTGAAATGCACGCACTCGATTTGGTTATCTTAATTGTTATTTAAGAAAATTAATAATATTAGTTAGGGTGGGGTTGTTACATCGGCTTACTGTCTGGGGTCGTGCTAAACATAATACTTTTTCAACTAAGCCAACTTCGTGTACTGGAGAATCTCTTCCCCATCTCAATCGGTTAGTTTTATCGCTTTGCTAGGTAAGAGCCGACTAAGTATAAATTGGCCTCGCCGATTGGGCTTAAATTCCCTCGTGGTCCTAAATTAGCACCCTTATCTACATAAGGGCTAAAATCTCCAATTTGTAGATTTCGAAACTTAACTTTCTTATTAAATGTCCCGGATATACGGGCCTGGTATATTTGGATATTATGCAGGACATTAAGGCGCCTCTCATCCAATAACATTAGCTCTTCATAACGCACTTTGGCCTGTTCCGCTTCAGGAATATGGCTTTCAACAATTATCGTTAACGTGGGAATGACAATCCGAGCCTAACAATGATGATATTAATTCCATCACAAATTCATACCCTTTCATTGAGCCCAAATATACATCAATCTTAATATCGTCAAATTTTTGCTTCTTCTTTAACAACCAATCAAGCATCAATGAACAATATTATCTAACTTTAATCAAAAGATATTGAGCCCAAATATACATCAATCTCTCTTAACTTTTGATTGCAAGTCATTCCGAGCTACATAGAAACCCATATCTAAGTTTTCATCGGTGTTCCAAGTGACTAAGATAACACCTTGTTTTATATCTTCTCCACTGAGGTATTCCGACCTACTTAGAATCTACTTTGAACCATCGCATCATCAAATAATTCTCTTAATGCACCTTTTCTTCTTATTGATTGTGCTTGCTAGAGTAAACCGAATTACGAGTGTTTATTGAGTCTTTTAACTTAGTTTACTTCTTAGATAATTATTTGATAGATCAAGTCCACTCACTCTAATATTTATCCTTTAACATTATCTTTCTAGGAGTTATTTTGAGCTGAGTTTGAACTTATTTGATATTAGACTCAGAATATTCCACTTCTCTAGGCCCAAGATAATTATGCTCTTAGTTACTCAAATTTAATTAATATCTTTGCCTAACTTTGGACCAAAGTATTTTATACTTTGAGAACCAATGTGGCTTGCTTTTGTTGGTTATTCAAACAAAGCTAATATATCTTGTTGAATCTCAAAAGCAACCGGCTTCTAGTTGTTAAACACAAGGAGACAGCTTTAACCAATTCGGACAGGACTCGAGACACCTTGTCAAGGCTATCTCGTTTCCAAAACCGAAAAATTTTAACACTCGGCTCAACGCTGGTTTCCATCTTGCTTTTCGGACTACACCAGTTGATTGAAATACCTTTTGGAGAAAATAACCGTTACCCAACGTGCATACTCCAACGGATCTTTTCGAGTGACTCGGAAAATCCCTTACAACGTCTAGTGAAGACTTCGATCCGTAAATCGGACTCAACGGCAACTCTGCTTGGTCATCTATAAATAGAAGCCACTTCATAAGACTTGAAGATTGTTGAAAGTATTAATCAATAAACTACCTAATTCTCTTAGTGGATTACTCACTCAATCTTCTACTTACAACTCTAAGTCTCGTAGTTAATATTTTCCGAGTTATAAAGTCTTGTAATCAATTATATACCTCTGTTACTTTCTCAGTAAGGTCCTTTGATCGAGCTGTAAGGGTTAACCGAGCTCGGTTGTCCCCGATTGTAAAGGTTATCTCGGTCGGAAGTACCGGATCGGATAAGGGAACTTCGAGTTTAGGAAAACTTTGTAAGGAATTGTCTAAGGGAGCAATTACTCGTAGAGTCGATCCTTTGTATTCCGAGGATTCAAAATAGCCGATTTAACTTGGTGGTTGGATTAGCACTATCCGTGGTTTTCTACCCCGGGAGGGTTTCCAAGTATTTCGAGTGTTTACATTTTTGAGTCTAATCTAGAATCGGACTCGGTTGTTTATCTTTTCCAAGCAAAAAGTTTCTAATTTAGATCAAATTTCCTCATCACTCTATTCACCCGCCCTTTCTAAACCGACTTGGACTTTCCGAGAGCAAATTATCATATATTATTCTTTACATATTATTGTAAAATATTAATTACAATCTAAATGTTCAAATTAAAAAGAAGTTAACCTTAGTTTTACCTAAAAATGGAGGCTAGAAAAATGGTGGGTATTGTTGGTGGTTGCCGGTGGACACTTGGAACGGTGATCGGGGGTATGCAGGCGGCGGAAGAGGCGGCCGCAAGCGGTCGGGAGCCACTTTTTGGCCAAGGGTGTCCATGGCCAAAAAGTTTTTTTAAAAATAGTTTATTTTTGGAGCAAATTTTTCAAACTATGGATAATTGGACACCCTTAAATTTGACCCAAAAGTCATTGGACACCCTTGTTTCAAATTCATCGCTCTGTCCCTGGCTAGAAGCCGGCAGAAGTGGCTGGCAAAGGTGGAAGAGGCCGATCAGAATCAGAGCCGGCAGGGGAAGTGTGGTGTGGTGGTGTTTGGTGGCTCAGATGAGCAGCGGCTGGACAGTGGTGGTCAACAGGACAGGCAGTGGCTGTCGCCGGTCATCATGAGGGCGCCTGTGGTGGCCAAACCGAGGCAGTAACAAGAGAGAGAGAGTGAGAGGGAGGAGTATGATTTGCTGTTACTTGATGGTGGAGGTGCTGCAGGTGGGTGGCTGGCCGGAGGACGTGACCAGTCGATAGCAGAGGAAGCGGTGCAAGATGGCGGTGGAGGTATTCGGTGCTTGTCGGTGGGTGAATGAAGGCTCATAAGAATGAGCTGTGCGTATTCGGTGTTGCATAGCAGAGGGAGATATGAGGAGGTGAGAAGTTTGAGAGAGAGAGAGAGATAGGTTATGTATAATGATGAGTTATGGGTTTGTTAAACATGGACCACTATTTATATCAGCCTCTTTCGCTAATGGGCTGCCGACTTATTGCTTTTGACGCTCAAACTTCAACCCACAAATATATCCATTGTGATTTTAATTACTACCTTTTTTATCTCCTAATTTTTAACTTAAATTTCTTTCTCATTTATCTAATACTATTTTTATCGCATTAGTCCATAATATTTTTATTTTAAATAGTATTATATTTATCTAAAGTTATACTTGTTTTGACTTATAAAAATCCTGTGCTAAAATAAAACTAAATTAATTGTATAAAAATATTGATGTTCCGAAATAATAGTTCTAATAGAATTTGTATACACTGCATGTGATTTTTACCTATTAATATTTTATTAATTTGAATTATGAGTATGAAAATAAGAAAATATATTTAATATTTTATGAGTTATTATGAAAATATGAATCATACATCATCGTCGTTGTCATTGAGGTCCCGCATTTGAAACAACATTGATAGACACACGCATATATAATGCGACATGAAAATTTAAAATTAAAATGCAGGCTCTCACAATAATTTGACATATTAAAGATGATATGTTTTCTTAAGGTTGGGTTGTTACACCGATAGAAGAAGAATTGTCCGCCATGACCACAAAATTAGTCGCTTGATATATAAGTAATTACTAATGTAATGACAAGAAAACCTCTAATCAAGGCAATGGCACCAGGGATGTAGATGTCAATGCCCATAATAAGTATAATGACTACAGTCCTATATACTACTTACACTCAAGCCCTCGACCATTTGTTGTCAAAAGGAAAACTTGAGGTACTCGTTAAGCTTGTCGTACAAGCAACAAATTAAACCACTACTTAAACTTATAATAAACAATATAGCAAGGGCAAGTAGGGATCGAATCCACGAGGAAAGATATAATAACATGCAAGTTTTAATATAATTAAATTTACTACTCTTAAAAACAAAATAGAAAATATAAATTAAAATCAATAACTAAAATTCATAGAAAATTATCTAATAACTAAATAAATAATTTATACAGAATAATAAAACTACAATAACCCAGAAATATTTTTGTATATTTTTAGAATAATTAAAACAGAAAACTAAAGCAGAAAATAAACAAATTCTAAAACAGAAAATTAAATAAGTAAAATTCTGCACTAAAATAATTATGAAAATAAATACTAAAATTACCCAGAATAATAATACTAATTTTCTAAACCTAACCAGACCCTAAAAATATAAAAACAAAATTTAAAATCTAATTTACGAATTTATTTTATTAAAAACCTGCAGTAATTAAATTCAAGAATTAAATCTGAAAAAATATCAAATTAATTCCAAAATTCTAAAATTTAATCACAGCAAACTAGGACTCTATCTAAACCCTAAAAGAAAATAAAACACGAAAAATAACAAAAGAAACTATTTTTAAACTAATTTCTAACAAACTGACTCAAAAATAATAAAAACTAACAGAAAATTAAATCTGAAAATTAAAATATGTAAAGACTCAAAATTAAATTAAAATAAAATTACTAAAACTAACCTAAAATACTGATCTTTAGGGGTTTAATGAAATTGATAATAAAAGACTATAACTTTATAAGTAAAAATCAATAAACTCAAGAAAATAACTAAAAGCAAACAAATAATTATCAAAGATAACAAATTTATAAAAACACTTAGTATAATCTATATCCACCATGCAAATTATTATTTATCATTAACACACAAACTGATCTATCCATGAGCTAAACTGTAAAAGACAACCACTAGCGGATCTTCCCCGTTTTTCCTTAGTTATTAGTTTACTTAGGCCTAGCCCTAATATAAACCCTACTAATATTGATAACCCTAGCACTAGCACTAGAATTTAATCAAATTAGAGCATTAAGTATTAGAAAAACATCATCTAGCACCTAATAACCAATCTACTAGCAAATTGATTTAAGAAGGATCTATAATAATTTCCTAATTAAAAGAGATGGGTATGAGCCATCCATGATTAACTAGGGTGATACTTATGTCTAAAAGATCAAGCAATTACGTACTTAAACCCTCTAAACTATCACATGAATTTATATAAAATCAATTAGTGTGCACTCTAATTAATTAAACATAAAATCATAAACATTAAACACAAATTATCATAGAATCATGGATTGAATCAATAAGACAATAAAAATCGAAACTTTGTTTCAAAATAAATAATTTAACATGGCTTTCAAGTAGATTATACCAAGTATAAGAAAAACTAATCACACATCATGTAATTTAAAACATGTAAATTAAATAAAACTAGCATCTTTAGTATTAATCTATCAATAAAAACTCAATCTTTTCTAATAAAAATTACAAAACTAAATTATACTACCGATATTAGTTTCTTTGACCCAGGAAGATGAAGAAGATGATGATGGATGGTAGCTGGCTGGGCAGCGGACAGCAGCACGAGGGAGCGGCAGCAAGCCGAAGCGGCGGCGGACGGCGGCAACCAGGAGCAGCGGCAGCAGGTGCGAGCGGCCGGGCAGCAGAGTGCGGGGCTGGCTGGTGGTGCAGGGTGCGTGGACAGCAAGCAGCAGGTGGTGATTGTGTGTGGCTGGCTTCCTAGGTCTCTCTCCATGATGATAATAAGTAGTATATATAGGGTGAAAGAGTTAGGGTTTATTTCTCTTTCTTCTCTTCTAAGTTTCCCTTTTCTATTCCACTTAGGATTTCCTAAAATATAATATCCTAAAATAAATATTTTATTACATATTATATTTATGGACCGACTTCATATATTTTCTTGGATGCTTGTCGGTAGCTAAAAATCCACTTTTAACGACTTTTCTTCTCTTCCCCACTTTATTCGATAATTACCTATAAATAGACAAAATAGAATAAATTAGATAAAATAAACTATATAATATAAACTCAATAACTACTAAAAATACGTATAAAATACGGCTTAACAGTACCTCCTATAAGAGCAGAATTCGAAGCTACGAAACAAGTAAAAATTGGGTCGCAGGAAAATTCTGTAAATACCATCGTGCAAGGACACGATAAGGAACAATGTTGGACATTTAAGAACAAATTAGAGAGTATGTTCCGCAACGGTCAACTTCTTACGCCTAAGGCCGCTTAGAAACCCAAATGAAGTTTTGAGACTGCCATAGTGGTTGGCGAAAGGAGCTTCGGGTTACGGATACCAGGAAGTCAAGCCCGGTGTCCGGGTCCATGAGTCCGAGTTGAAACACCCTTCACCCCCTCCCACTCGAGTCGATTCCTCTATCACTTCCTCCCGCATCCACTCGGTCCCTCCACTTCTCAACCACCTCCTGCAGCGTCTCGCTGTTATGTTTACCATTTCGGTAGACAAAATCTCTTTTGTGTCCGAAGAACTTCGTGACACCATCCATTCTCTCAAAACTATCCTTCAAAGCCTGGTGATCAACCGGAAGATAGGCCGATCTCGGATCCGGGAACACCGGGATTTGCTTGATCAAACTAAAAGGCATCATGAAAGAGTAGCGCGAGGAGCTCTAACTTCTCCAAGAACATCGATCCATGGCTACCCAAGACCCGTAAACCTCGGATACCTTTGAAGATTCCTCCGAGCTGGCCATGTCTCCTTCATCGGGGTAGCAGAAGAAGAAGGCTGCTCAGCTCGGCTTGAAGAGGAGAAGGAGGAGAAGGAAGAGGAGAAAGAGAAAGAGGAGGCTACTCAACTCGAGGGACAAGGTGCAGCGGCCCTTGAACCGGAACTAGTCTCCTCGGATGACGATCTAAGTGTGTTAGAAGAAGTTGAGGACATTGGTAAGTCCACAACTGTTAAGTCGAAGCACCTTCCTCCACTGCCTTCTAGGAGGATGAGCCTGAGGAAGATATGCCCCTGGCTTAGACAACTAGGACGGAGCCACTTCCGGACATCCCTGTCTTGCCGCCGCCATGATCACCCACTTCCTCTCAAGCATATCAACGCCGGTGCACTATTCGTCTATCCTCCTCCCGACAACAAGTCCCCCTTTCTTTTTTTCTTTTTTTTTCGCCAACATCAATTGTACTCGCTTGATAGTTTCTTCCCTCTTTTTGATATAATCTGTTCATTTCTTTACGAGTTAGGGGAGCTCACCCTCTCTTTCTTGGAGCAATGAATGGATGAATTTTTTTCGAACAAACTTATTTTTGAGTTACTTCTTTCGAGTTAGATATTTCTTATCATCTTTTTCTACTATGATATAATCTGTTCATTTCTTTGCTCTAATGTGTTATCCACATAATCTGTTATGAGTAATGATAGTATCTGCAATGCATCTTATAAGTATGGAATGCTTCTCATTCGTCACTCCTCGATCGATATGTTCTGCATAGTGAAAATGAAAACTCATGTTTCGCACTAACAAGTTTCTATCTAAGTGTGGAATGCCTTTCATGAAAAAGGGGAGATTGAAGACTCGGTTTCTAAGTCTAAGTAATTACGAGTAATACATAAAGAACTCGGGTATAAATCTCACTTCTCCTAAGTTTTGATTTCAGGTCATTCCGAGTATTAAAGAAACTCTTGTATAAGTTTTCATTCGTTTCGATCGACTCAAAAGGCACATTATTGTATATCTTCTACACTGGTATTTCTAACCAACTCGGACATCACTCGGAACTATCGCATGCTCAAATAATTTCTCTAACAATTTTGTTACGAGTACGGACTCCATATTTCAATGTAAAGAGAATTATTGTGTTAATTCCTTTTTCTAATTTAGTTTTATTTACTTGAGAATTATTTGACCACATCAAGTTGTTATACTCGATGCTCTATTCTTTTAACTTGATCATCTTTAGGATTGACTCTAATGGAAATTTAGTCTACTAAATATTAGGCTAAGAAAATTCCACTTCTCTAGGCCTAAGATAATTAACCACTTAATTATTCTAATTTAATTATTATATGTACCTAATCTTGGACCAAAGTATTTTATACTTTGAGAACCAATGTGGTTTACTTTTGTAGGTTATTCAAATGAGGCTAACTCATTTTTGAAATACAAAAGTAGCCGGCTTCTAGCTATCAATCACCAGCAGACAAGCTTTATCTACTTCTAAATATGGCTCACACACCGTGACAGGGTTGTTTGTTTCCAAAACAGGAAAACTCCAACTCTACGCTCGGTTATTTCCACCACAACTTTCAGTTAACACCAAGTGATTGGACCACCTTTTAGAGCCAAAAGCCGTTGCACAACGTTCACATCCCAACGGATCTTTTACGAGTGACTCAAAAAGTTGTTACAACGGCCGGAGAAGACTTTTGTTCAGAATCAAGACTCAACGATCACTCTGCTTGGTTGGATATAAATAGAAGCCACCTCACAATACTAGAAGATTACTAAACATCATTTAAAAACACATTACTTGAGCAAACGTTATTGTTTTCATATTCAATCTTCTATTTACAACTCCTAGTCCGTATTTAATATTTTATGAGTTGTAAAGTCTTGTAATCAATCACATTCTTTTTTGCTTTCTGAGTACGGTCCCTTGACTATAAGGGTTAACTCAGCTCGGTTGTCCCTAATTCAAAAGGTTATCTCGATCAAGAAGTACTAAATCAGATAAGGGAACTTGTGAGTTTAGGAAAATATTGTAATTAATTATTTATGGGAGCAATTCTGGTAGAGTTAGTCCTTTATAATTTGAGGATTCAAAATAGTGGATTTGACTTAGTGCTTGGATTAGCACTGACCATGGTTTTCCGCCCCAAGAGGGTTTCCACGTACTTCGAGTGTTTGCATTTTTGAGTCCAATATAGACTCGAGAATCACTTGTTTATCACTTTTCAAGCAAAAAGTGTCTAAGTTCTTTTAAATTTCCTCATCACCCTATTCACCTCCCTCTAGGGTGACTTAGATTCTCCAAGAGTTAACCTTCAAAAAGAAGTTGCTAAAGTGGAAGAGCCAATCCAAAAGCAGACTTTAGAAACTCAAAGGTCACATTTCCATCCGGCAACTTATCTTTGCCTTCAAAAATAATAGGCAAGCCTTAATTAACGTAGTTATTAAGATTGAGGTCTCTCTTGAAACTACGCCTAAGGAGTTGGTAGGATTGGTCAATAATTGGGATGGAACCATCATATTTGACAAGAAGGACCTACCTGAAGAGGGCAATGCGCACAACCGCTTTTGTATAACTTTAACTTGCATCAACAAATTTATCCTTCTAAAGATCGGTTGTAAACGTCTATCCACAAAGAACTACCAAAACGTTAGGCATTAGAAAGCAACAACTCTCTAAACAAATTGTTCACCTTTAAGCCTATGACAATTCCAAAAGAACAGTTTTGGGAACAACGACTCTTCCGATTAATGTAGGACTAGTGGTGAAAAATATTGATTTCTAAGTCCTAAACATTCCAGCCACTTTCAATCTCCTTCTAGGACACCTTTGGTAATATGACCATCCACTATTATAGACATGACTTTTAACAATAGGCCTTTAACGACGATTATAAAGAATATCGTTGTAAAAACTTATACGATGGCATTTTTGTAAATAAGCAGCCTTTTATTACATATATGATGACGGTTCTTTAATTGAACCATCGTTATAGGTGAAAATAGGGTGTGCAAAGTCGGTTAACCGGACTTTCGGTTAGCCGAATTTTCGGTTCGTCAAAAAGGCGAACCGTAACCAATCCGAAATTTTTGGTTAACCGATTTTCGGTTCGAAAAAATTCGATCCGTAACCGAACCAAAATAATTGGTTAAACGAATTTTCGGTTCGGTTAACCGATTTTTCAGGTCGGTTAACGGTTAATTGTTAAAAAGTAAAAGCAAATCAAAGTATGTCTCCTCATAACAAACCATTAATTCAAAAGTAAAATCAAAACAAAAAATTAACAACTAAATTACAAGAAAAATGATCAAATACGGATGCTAAGGTTAAATCAAAGCCGTAAGGGGCCAAAATAAGATGTCCAAAGAGAACCTCTTGAAGGCTGAAGGTTGCCGCGACTGCTAGATCTGTCAAGAAGGAAACAACCACCGTGAACGCCGGCGTTGGGAGGGTCGGATCTATGGGGAAGAAGGCAACCACCGAAAACGCTAGTGTTGGAGAGGTTACGTCGACAGGAGAAAGCAAACAAGAAGAGAGAGAGAGGTGGAAGAGGAGAGACGGACCACCATAAACGCCGGTGAGGAAGGTTCCATCAACGGGAGAGAGCGAGGAGAGAGTAGAGAGGCGGGAGAGGAGACAGGGACCACCACAAACGCCGGCGACGAAGGGGCTGTCGACGGGAGAGAGCGAGGAGAGAGTAGAGAGAGGCGGGAGAGGAGAGAGGGACCACCACAAACGCCCGCGACGAAGGGGCTGTCGACGGGAGAGAGCAAGAGAGAGGAGAGAGAGGAGAGAGGGGAGAGAGAGAGAGCGAGAGATGGGAGAGGCCCCTTGTGAAAGCCGAGAAGCAACTAGGGTTAGCTATAAGAGTAAGAGACTATTTATACTTAAGTTTTTTTAAAAAAATTTCAGTTCGGTTCGATTAACCGTCGGTTCACCGATTTTTTCATATCTCCGAACCAAAACCGAACCTAAACCGAAAATAATTTTCAGTTCGGTTAACCGAACTAATTTTTTAAAAAATGCTTCCGGTTAATTGTTTTTTCGGTTCGGTTTTTCGGTTTCGGTTTTTTCGCACACCCTTAGGTGGAAATGTCCACTTTTAACTATGGTTCTCTCGAAAGAACCATAGTCTTAGGTGTTATATTATTACGGTTCGGTTATTGAACAAGTATTCAAAAGTCTTTAGAAAAAAAAAAAACCACGACCATTCCGCCACCTTCAGTCTATGCTCTCTAATTCTCATTGTCACTCTCGCCTCTCTGCTCTCTCTTGTCTTCGTTTGCTCTCCTTTGTCCGCTTTATGCCTTATCCTCTCCATCATCGTCTGTTGTTCTCTCTACGCTCCGCTTGGTACTTTTGTCTCTCGCTGCTCACTTTTGCTTTCATTGTTGCTACCTTTCTCTCATTCTCACCGTCGTACCAAAGGCCGGTATGTAACTCATCTCTCCCACTCATATTTTGTACTCTACTCTCCTCACTCACTCTCTTAACATTAGCATGTTATGTAGGGTTTAGGGTTTGAACAGTAGCATGCTACATAGGTGATCACGTAGCTCACTCTTTCAATATGATATCCCCTTGGTGAAACACAAGACCCTTATGTTGGCGGCAAAAAATTTAAAAACTTCAAGTATCACATTGCCGCTATTTGGGTCCACCAAACAAGGGAGATCAAGGCACAAGTTAGACCTTGGGAGGTCTATAAATTCATCACGAGGAGGACTAGGGGTCGTTTAAAGCATATGTCTCCTCTCCGTAATACAAGGTAATTTGTCATTTGTTCTCTTTTTTCGATTTAAGTCTTATTACTGATATTTTCGTTGTCTTAATTACTTGAACATGCATGAGATGAAGCCAACCGGAAGAGGATTAAGAGCAATAAGTATCCCCATATGATGCCCCATGTGGGATACGCAAAGTTGGTGGACAAGTTGTACGAGGAGAAGCTTGAACAACTTCAAAGCGCATCCGGTGAAGGTTCAATCATATATACTTTAGCTCACTGTTGAGAGGGACGAGTCGTGGCTCGAAGGAAGAAAGAAGAAAGATCACACCTTCATAGAATCTATTGTGTAATGACTCGTCAGTTTTTTACCATTTCATTTTTAATTTTGACAACTTATCGGTTTTAAAGTATGAATTTGCAAATGTTAATTTATTTCCTTCTTACAAGAGTCTTTGTCACAGGGCTCAACTTCGAAGTCGCTAACACCACCGGGAGGAGGGACAAGTTAGCCTTGATCCTAGAAAGAAATGCGCATCCCGACTGTGTTCGAGCCATTGACAGGAGGGTGGGGATACTAGAGCACTTTGGGCTATGAAGAAGCACCCCATCTCTTCCATCCAAGTGAATATAAAGGGAACAATGTCTCAATTGGCCACCAAAATGCAATCCGAATAGTCCTAAATGGATGCAATGGTTGCACCGATGGAAGAGATTGGGAATAGATCGGGGTAGAGATGAAGGCCTCGATGTAAGTCCGGATGCATGCCCAGATGAAGGAATGCCTCACGGCGTACTTCAGCAACATGGGAATGCCAGCACCCAACACAGATGATTTACATCCATTCTCACCCCGGACACATACGAGCGTGACTCGCAAGCTCACCCGTCAACAAATTCAAACTTCGGTGGAGGTCATTTAGATTTTGCTACCTAATTAGATTTACATGCATGTTTATATTTTTACTAATTGGTGTATACTCATGTTGAATAAATGGTGTATATTGTGTGGTTGTTATGGAACTCCGAGTGTGTGGTCGTTGAGTAATTAGTTATAATACGTTTTTGTTGTTTCATATTAGGGTCGTCATCTCGGGAAAATGTCTACTTTCAAGGGGAAACTCTATCCATTTTTCTATGGTTCTTAGATAGTTTAACTTCTCTCTTAAGGGTTATCCCATGATTCTAATTGTTATACTTATTCGTATGCAACCACCGTAGTGCATGCTAGCTTCTCATTAGCCTCCCTTACATCATGTTATGGCATCGGGTATTGTTCACTAGTGGAGGCCGGATGTCGTCGTTCATGAGGCACTACTTTCGGACTAGGTGATGGTGAGTGTAAGAAAAGTTGTGAAAGGGAAAGGCAACTTTGAGTTGTCGATCCGATCATCGGACCTCCATACTGTTGACGACACGGTCAACACTTTTGTTCCTTGGCCCAAGATTTTGGTCATCTTCTCTACAATAATTCATTTTGAAATATATTAGATTTAACTATTGTTAATATCACGTATATATATTTTTAATTCTTGTATTATGGTCGATCTAGAATATCAAGGACATATTTGACGATGGGTAAAAGAGCAGTCCAACTCCCTCAACCGCCACAAGCAAGTATTCGGTGACGCCCAATCGCCGTCCGAAGGGTGTTCTATTCCGCAATGTTTTGTGAAGACTTTGTCGAAGAAACATTGTTGGAAATCGAGTACCAAGTTACGTGTTTGGGAAATTTGATGGGGATGATGAGGACATGGCTGTATATGTCTTCCTCGGACGACATAATGCAATTTTGGAGGCACAAGAGATCAACACATCCGCTATTACGCTTGGCATTATATGAGTTACTATATTCATAAATTTATTTTTTAACTCTTAATTTCAATTTCTTACTAGATACAATTAGTATGTAATAGGTGGCTCTACAAGATACGAAATGAGTCGATTCGGTTTCTCAACCCTCATTCCATTCAAGGAATAGGACAGGGAACTCGAGCCTAATCCGAGTATATAGAGAGATTCATGAATTAGAATGCGTAGAGAAATGTTACTTGGCGCCATTCATTGAGGGGTAAGTGTACAAAATAAACTTAATAAGTTTTTATGGTGTTATATATTTATAAATATATTGTGTCGGTGTAGGTCACATTGGATGTTTTTTGCCATATTCCCAAGGAGCAAAGTCACATATTGGGTCGATCCTCCGGGTCATACCGTGAGTAAATATATTAAGACCGTACTCGACTCGTGATTTCATACCTTAATCATTTTATGCTTTTTTGTTAATTAGTATTCTTTTCTAATGTATGCGCAATTTGAATTTTATTTTTTCAATTGAAAAATAGTGCTCTAGTAATGTATTATTATAACAAAGGTGTGAGAGGCTCATGTGTGAAATCAAAGCCACAAATTGTCCCTCTAAAGGTGAGGTTCTCTTTATTAGCGTTAAATTTAATTTGTCATTTCATATTACTATTGCCATCTACATAAAGTACTACTGAATTGTCCATGTGTTGGGAATTTTATAATTTTAGTGCAACAAACAAAAGGGGAACGTAGAGTATGCATTCTACATTCTCCAAGTATATGAAAGAGATTGTGACCTAGCTCGATTTACGTAAATCTAATCTGAAAGAGGTACTTATACTTGCACTTATATTAAATTATGAAAAAATTAAATTTTTTAGCGTTCTTTTAAGTTTAATTAATACTTACACTTCACCTAATGATTATGTCTTTTACATCATTAGTCACAACATTTCCAGGAAAGAACCCAACCACTCCCTGTATAAATTATGCGCTCGATGAGTTAAGACAAGTTTGGGTAGAGTTTGTATATAACCATATAAAAACAGTTACATAGGTATATATTTACACTTATTCTTCATTATTTGATTGGTAAAATTGTAATTTACATGGGTGTACAGTTACATAGTGTATATAGTTACATAGGTATACAATTACATAGATGTATATTTACGGTTTCTTTATTATTTAATGTACCATATACAAATATGTGTGATAAATCTGGTTTGTGTATAATCTGGTTAAGATTGTTGGATTCTAGTTTGTATATTTTCCGAAAGAGTTTGTGCAAATAGTTTTTTATGTTATTTGTACTGTACGTAAGGTAAGCAAACACAAAAATAATTCTAAAAACAAAATTTATACCTATTGCTACGGTTGTTAAGGAACACTTGTTCTTATGGTTCTTAGTGGAGAACCGTAGCAATATCTAATCTTATTATCACAGCTTGTCGGTTTATAACCGTGGTGCTAGGTTCTCTATTACTACTCGTTGTTCTAAAGAACTATAGTAATAGGTTATCTTTTACTACGAGTTGTGAACCGTAGTAAAAGGTGCGCATCTACAATTACGGCTGCATACGGGATGCCGGATAACCGTAGTTAAAAGTCTTTCAAAACTGTAGTTAAAAGTGGTTCCTGTAGTAGTGATCGGGCGAGTGCCTCTACACCTGCACCGGAAAGTCAAATTGATTATTAAGGGTCAAGTAGTAATCGTCAAAGGAGATAACTTCTGTGCCACCATCACCTCTAAGAAGTCACTTGTTGAAATTGAGCACGACACCGATGATGAGGAATTTTATGGATGCAAGACCATCGCTGCTATAGAAAAGGATGAAACACATTTGAACTTCAATCCTTATGTCAACCCTAGTGCCCATCCGATGCTAAGGAAGAAGAGGTATTTTCCTAGCTTAGCTATAGGCAGGAGGGTATACCACCCAATCATTCCACCCCTTATGCCCACCAATATTTTTAAGTTCGGACTACGCTATCATCTAATTGCTAAGGAAATATCCAAAGTTAAGTGGGAGATGAAAACCAGGAGAGATGCACCACTCACGATCCGCTCTATCA
Organism: Talinum fruticosum; assembly: GCA_021018815.1. NCBI lineage: Eukaryota > Viridiplantae > Streptophyta > Magnoliopsida > Caryophyllales > Talinaceae > Talinum > Talinum fruticosum. Next base: position 6,115,274 of record JAITYX010000010.1, on the reverse strand, counting down.
AACTCTATCCTTATACTCTAAATGAGAAATTTCCGAAAGAAGGGGCTGACTTTCCCTACTAAGGTTTTTCTTGAGCCTTATTATATAAAAGAGAAGGGTATCGTAGTACTTGGTTTAGAAGTCTTTAGCGATCGTTACGTTCCGAAAAGGAGGCACCCAACCTCCTCGAGAAGGAACAGATCCACATAAGACAGGACCAATCTGGCTGAGAGAAACATCTTTGGTCCGTTATTCGGACGAGAGAAAATCCTAGAGGGGAATTCAGTTTCGATACTATCCTAAGCAAAGTCGCACATAAAATTTGACCCGCCCAAGTTCATCACCGACGTTGACACCGAAGGGTCCAACCATATCACTTAGATTGATGTCTGAAGAAGGCTAAGAATTTGATGTTATTTTAGGAGAGCAATCTACTATAATTCTAGCACTAGAGATGTTGTTTCTATATCGGATTCTCGTTAGTTTATCTTCTAATTCTATAATTTTTATTTCGAGTCCGATGTACTTATTTCGTCATTGAAAAAGATGAACCTTTCCGCTTACTCTTTACCTCCTTCTATTCTTAATTGTTTTGCCGCTAATAATGAATAAGAAATCCCTAATGAATTAATAAAAGTTATGGAAGATTATCAAAATCGCTTACCAATAATAGAGGAAGCAATAACCATAAATTTTAGATCAACAGATCAACCCTAAGAAGTCAAAATTGAGAAAACATTGGATCTAGAAGAACTAAAGCAATTTACTTCACTCCTTACAGAATTCACATATGTCTTTGCATGGTCCTACAAAGATATGTCGGGATTGATCTAATCGTAGCGGAACATAAAATTCCACTCTATGAAGATGCTAAGCCAATTAAGCAAAAGCTTAGGAGAATGAAACCCGAGTGGCACCGAAGACTAAGGAAGAAGTTTAGAAGCAACTAGAAGTCTGGGTTTATTAAAGTGGTCCAAGTACTCTTAGTAGTAACAAACATAGTGCCAGTTCCAAAGAAAATGGCAGGGTCCAGTGCATGTCGACTTCGGGATCTAAATAAGGCCAGCCCCAAGGATGACTTCTCATAGCCTCATATCGACATTCTGGTTGATAACATGACCGGTCATGCCATACTTTAATTCATGGATGGATATGCCGAATACAATCATGTGAAGATGATCGAAGAAGACATGGAAAAGACGAATGCAAAAATCATAATACGGTTGGTCATGCCTTACTATCATCACTTAATAAGGGACCTACTATTATATATGAAGACTCGTACACTCGCTCAATACTCTTCCGAGTTATATAAAAGGAATCGGGTATAACAATTTCATACATGTAGAGTTTTGATTCCAAGGCATTCTCTCGTGTCCCGTAAACTTATGTGAGCAAAATCGTATCTTCTCTAAGTGACACAGTTCTTACTTAGTATATTTATTGCTTATCTCGCAAGTTTCTCGAAAACCGGTTCTTTGTTCCGAGTCCATCTTCACTCAAAATAAACGCAAATTGAATATACCAAGTATTTCGTCTTTTCTCACTCGTAATCCGACTTGTGGTTGAAAGTCCTATCTTGTTTTAGTCAGTATTCTTAGCTTGTTTCATGCTTAGTCTATATCAAATTAATCCTCTCTGATATTCTTTATTGAACTTGATTCTTCGCTCGGACTAAGTCGGATGGAATTCCGAGTATCATGGATATTGGACTCGTAAAATTCCATTCCATTTCCGACTCGGATAATCGGTTGGTTTATTTATCATAATTATTTTATTATCTCGTGTCTAATCTTAAGCCAAAGTATTTTATACTTTGAGAACAAAAATTGATTTGCTTTTGTAGGTTATTCAATCGAGGATACAATTTTTTCAAACTACAAAAGTAACCAGACTTCAAAACGTCAAATCACCAACGAAACATGGCTTTTCACCTTCTCTCGCTCTAGTCCCAGTAGATTGTGTCGTGGCCGTCTGTTTCCAAATATGGAAAACTAGAACGCCAAGCTTAACGGTGGCTTCTACCTTATCTTTCAAGACACCGCTAATGGTTTTGGGACTTCCAAGAGAGTTAAACCGTTGTCCAACGTTCATATTACAACGGATACTTTCCGAGTGACTCGAAAGCTTCTATCAACGGTCACGAGAGGACTCTCGGTCAGCGAGATGAAGATAACGGCTACTCGCTCGGTCATCTATAAATAGAAGCCATCTCACAAGACTTGAAGATTGCCGAATCTATTGTTATACACATACTTGCTCAAAGTCATTGTATTTACTTTCAATCTTCAACTTACAACTCCCACTCGTAATTCATTACTTTCGAGTTGTAAGGTCTTGTACTCGATTATAAACTCTTTCTTACATTCTTTGTAAGGTCCCTTGACTAAACTGTAAGGGTTAACTCAGCGTAGTTGTCCCTAGCTGTAAGGGTTATCTCAGCTAGGAAGTACTAGATTAGATAAGGGAATTTCGAGTCTAGGAAAACTTATATAGAGTTGTCTAAGGGAGCAACTCGGGTTTAGTCAGTTCACGGTATTTTGTGGACTCAAAATAGTGAATTTGACTTCGTGTCCGGATTGACACGGTCCGTGGTTTTCTCGCCCCGGGAGGGTTTCCACGTAAAATCTAAGTGTTATCTTTCCGAGTTCATTCTAGACTCGGACACCTTTTCTCGCTTCTTGTTCTTTCCGGTTAATCGCATTCCGAGTCCAATCTTTTTCGACCTCGTTGATAGACTCGGAATCTATCTTCCTCTCTATTCTCGCGCAAAAGAGTGTGATTCCGCAAAGATTTTTCTATCACCCTATTCACCCCCTAGGGTGACTCAGACTCTCCCCGAGCAAACCTTCAATTGGTATCGAGCCTAGCCTTTCGTAAAGGATCTAACAGTCCAAAGGTTTAAAGATCAAATGGCTCGGAACACCGGAGAGTTCGACGAAGGAAGATCTTCCAACAGGCCACCAAAATTCAAAGGATCAAACTTTGGGCACTCGGAAGAAGCTTATGGAATGTTTTCTTATGGATCATGATGAAGAGGTATGGGAAATCATACAACAAGGACACTACATTCCAATGAAGACAGATGAATTCGTAATCCTTCCCAAGACAAAGGCTGAGTTCACACCGAGAGAAGCAGAGAAGTTCGAAAGAACTTCAATGCAATGAACATCCTTATGTGAGCCATAAGCTTAGAAGAATATAATCGAGTCTTTGCCTCGTGACTCTGCTAAAGAGGTGTGGGATACCCTAGTCAACACCTACGAAGGTACAAGTCGGGTGAGACAGGGAAGATCGGTCAAGTATCTTCATAAATATGAGCTTTTCAAAATGGAGCCAGAGGAGAACATTACTCGGATGTTCATTCGCTTCACTAAGATTCCCAACAATCTCAAATCTCCGGGAAAGAAAATCTCCCATGAAGAAATGTGCCGGAAAATTCTCGAAGCCTACCCAAGAGACGATGGGGTCCGAAGGTGACTCGCCATAGAAGAAGCTACGTAACCTTTCACTCTTAAAGCCGGACGAGCTCATCGGAAAGCTTCTAACTCATGAGATACATCCGGAAGAAGAGGATGCCGAGGGCAGTACCAAAAGAAAATTAGCACCGAAAGCCTCGGAATCCAAAGAAGAAAATCCGAGCTCTTCCGACTCGAAGACGATCCCATGGCACTCATTGCAAGAGGCTTCAAGAGAATGATGAAGCACAAAAGATGGGACAAAAGGCCAAAAGAAGAATTCTACAAGAAAGATAAGAGAGATAGAAAAGGTAAGTTTTCTTCTCTTTCAAAGTTATCATTATCTAAGAATTCTGGATGCTTTGAATGTGGCAGCAAAGACCACATAGTCAAGGACTCGTCCAAAAAGAAAAGGGACAGGAAGAAGAAAAAGGCCATGATGGTAACATGGAGCGATGAGGACTCATCGGAAGATGACGAGGACTTAGATGACTCAAAGTGTCCGATGGCAATCTCGACTCGGAAGCCGAAAGAGAGTCGACTCGGACTCGAACAATGAGGAAACTAATCCTCAAGAGGTAATCGAATACTTTCTTAAATTCTCCAAAGTTGATTTAGCTAAATATATTTTTACTTTGGAAGAAAAGTCTAATTCCGATTCCTCTCAATTCAAAGAACAACTTGAGTCAATCACTTCGAGAGCATTTCTTTGAAAAACGAATTAGAAAAACCGATACTCTCATTCGGAGAACTCAAGACTAGTGCTCAATCTAATGAGACCGAGTCCGAGTTACTCAGAAAGAAAATGAGCAATTAAAACAGAAGCTCATTGAGTCTCAAGATCTCGATTTTAAAATTTACTCAAGGTCGAAAAACCTTGACATGCTCTTAGGAACACAATGTGTCTCTTTTCGAAAAGAAGGTCTCGGTTTCAACAGAGAAGAGGAATCAAATTCCTACTTAGAACTCGTTTAAAAATGACTCCGTAACCGTGAAGTTTAGGAAGGCCGAGCAAGGTCCCATTCACGTAAATGAAAGGAGGACTAAGCCCGAACTATTTACAAAAAGAAACCATTCTTTCCTATTTCAAAAGGAAAGGTTTTCAAAAAGAAAGACACACAGACTCGGTTCTCCGAGAGGAAGACTCGGAATCGGATAAAACCCAAAGTTATTCAAATCTGGGTTCCAAAACACCTTCTTCCTCGTAAAAGAACCACAAGTAAGGAATGTTACTCGGGTTCGTTAGAGGAAGTGAGAAGGGTTAGATTCTCTTTGTTTTGCAGGTCACTCGGAATAGATCAAAAGGACACTCGGTACCTTGACAGTGGATGTTCACGCCATATGTCGGAGATGTAGGACTCTTTTCCGAGTTGAATAGACATAAAGGAGGAAAAGTCACATTTGGAGATGATAGCAAAGGCAAGATCATGGGAATTGGCAAGATTAGAAAAGGAAGCAATTTGGTCATCCAGCCTATCTTGTCAAGGGATTAAAATATAATCTGCTCAAGATATCTCAATTATGTGACAAAGGTTAAGAGGTAAGATTCACTCGGACCAATTGCACTATCTCCGATGTCTCCACCAAAGAGATCAAGCTTTCAGGTAAGAGATCAGGTAATACTTACATCATCCCTCTTTCGACCCAAGTCAGAATTTATCTTGCTTAAAAGCATCTCTTCATGATGATTCATGGACTTGGCATCGGAGACTAGGCCATATTAGCATGCATACTATCAAGAAATTGGCATCTAATGGTCTAGTTAGGGGTTTACCTAACTGTGTTTTTGAGAAAGACAAAATATGTGAAGCATGCACCGAGAGGAAAACAAGTCAGATCTTCATTCAAATCTCTCGAAGACAGTTTCCACATCCAACGTACTTGAATTATCGCATATGGACTTATGTGGTGAAATCCTCGTGAAGAGTCTCGGAGGTAAATCTTACATACTTGTCATTATTGATGATTTTTCACGATTTACCTGGGTGTGTTTTCTTAAGCACAAAAATGAAGCCTTCAAGGAGTTCAGCAAGCTCTGCAGAAAGATTCAAGTTGAGTCTCGGACTCGGATCCGGAGGATTCGAACCGACCATGGAAGGGAGTTCGATTATTCGAATTCTCGAGTTCTCGTGACAAAAATGGAATCTCTCACAACTTCTCAAGCACCTGTAACTCCTCAACAGAATGGAGTAGTAGAGAGAAAGAATAGAACCCTTGAAGAAATAGCAAGGACGATGATGATTGAACACAACTTGCCTTACTATTTGTGGGCGAGGCAAGTGAACACAGCTAACTACACTCTAAATAGATGCCTCATTAGACCCATTCTGAAGAAAACACCTTATGAGCTCTACAAAGGGAAGAAGCCAAATATTTCCTATTTCAGCACCATTCGGATGTAAGTGCTTCGTTCACAACAATGGTAAGGATCATCCGACCAAGTTTGATGCTCTGGTCGACGAAGGTATTTTTCTGGGTTACTCCTCTCATAGCAAACCTTATCACATATTCAATAAGCGAACTAAGAAAGTGGAAGAAAGCATCCACGTAGTATTTGATGAGCTTGAACAGGAGAAGCCAAGTGAGTCTTCATACTCATAACTGAAGCTCGTAAAAGATGATGACGAAGCCGAGCCTACAAAGACTCGGACCCAAGCATGCTCGTAATGAAGTCACTCGTAACGAGGAAACTCAGAATAAGACAGCTCAAGAGCTCGCTCGTAACGAACAAGTTAATGAAGAGGATCACTCGTAACAAGCTTCGAAGATCAAACAGCTCAGCCCACAAACCTGGTGAATCAAAGAACTCGGTAAAGCTTTCAAATTTACTTCTAGTCATCCCCAAGAAAACATCATTTCGATATCAACAATGGGGTAAGAACTCGTTCCTCTCTACATAATCTATGTGCATTCACCGCATTCATTTCATTAACTCGAACCCAAAAATGCACTAGAGGCCCTTAATGAACCTGAATGGGTAGAAGCCATCCAAGAGGAACTTAATCAATTTGAGAGAAACCAAGTCTCGGACTCGACCAACCGACCTTCCGACCACCTAGTTATAGGAACCAAATGGGTTTTCAAGAACAAACTGGATGAGGGTGGAGTGGTAGTCGAAACAAGGCTAGACTTGTGGCTCAGGGATATAATCAAGAAGAAGGAATTGATTGTGGGGAAACCTTTGCACCAAGTAGCTGAATTGAGGCCATTAGAATACTATTGGCATTTGCATCCAAAGCATGCATATTAAATTATATCAAATGGATGTTAAGTGTGCTTTTCTCAATGGTTTTATTGAAGAAGAAGTCTATGTCGAGCAGCCTCCTGGTTTTGAAAACTCAGAATTTCCAAATCATGTTTTCAAACTTCAAAAGGCTCTCTATGGTCTTAAACAAGCACCTCGAGCTTGGTATGAAAGACTCGAGTAGCTTCTTGGTTCAAAATGATTTTAAAAGAGGTCAGATCGACAAGACTCTCTTCATAAAGACCAAGGAGAAAGATTTCCTTATTGTTCAAATCTATGTTGATGATATTATTTTCGGTGCTACTAATGAGTTTCGTGCCGAGAATTTTCTCGAGTTGATGAGTCAAGAATTCCAAATGAGTATGATGGGAGAACTCAATTTCTTCCTTGGGTTACAAATCAAACAAGACAAAGATGGAATCTTTGTTCATCAATCAAAGTACACCAAGGAACTGCTGAAGAAATACAAACTTCAAGATGCAAAGCACGCATCTACCCCTATGAGCAAAGCAAAGATAAAGCTTGACTCGGACGAGAAAGGTAAAGCAATAGATCAAAACTCTATCGCGGTATGATTGGATCTTTGCTATATCTTACTTCCAAGCAAGCCGTATATAATGTTCAGTGTTTGCCTATGCGCAAGATTGCAAGCTAATCCAAAAGAATCACATCTCACTCGCGGTGAAGAGAATATTCAGATATCTTATAGGTACTCGTAATTTAGGTCTATGGTATTCCGGAGACTCGTAACCGACTCTTACCGGATACTCGGATGCGGACTATGAAGGATACAAAGTTGATCGAAAGAGCACATCCGGAGCTTGCCAATTTCTGGGTCAATCCCTAATATCTTGGCACTCAAAGAAGCGTAACTCGCAGCTATATCAACTGCCGAAGCTGAATATATAGCAACTGGAGCCTGTTGCACTCAGATTTTATGGATTAAACAACACTTGAAGGATCTTAGACTATTCCTTAACTCGGCTCCAATCAAGTGTGACAACCAAAGCGCAATTAGTATCACCAAGAACCCCGTCCGAAGATTCGAAAACAAAGCATATCGAGGTCAATTATCACTTCTTACGCGATCACTCGTAAAAGGGTGATATTGCTCTTCGCTTCATTCCTACTAATCTTCAACTAGCTGATATTTTTACTAAGCCTCTTAGTGAAGATCGGTTTTACTTTATTCGGAATGAGCTTGGTATGTTAAATGCTTAATTGTATGCTACTCTTGTTGCATAATTCCGTGTTATGTGTTTTCACCGTTAATAACCATTAGTTCGACTTGATTCAGTGATACTGGGCTGATAGTTATTTCGCGTTTCGAGTCACTCGAAACCTTTCGAGTCACTCGAAACCTTTCGAGTCACTCGAAACCTTTCGAGTCAAACTCGGACGTAGAGAAACTTGGACATCAAATTTTCTGAAACTATCTCTAGAACAGTGGAGAGTTTCGGATCATATTTTCAAAATTTTCTCTCTCTCTCTCATGCTCGTGATCGGATTTTAGCCGTGGATTTCTAACCGCCGGAATCTCAACCGTTGAAGAGAACCGTCACACCGGTCTTTGGTGACTCGATGGACAAGCCGAGTCGAACGGAGTTATACTTAACGGATAGTTGACGGGCGCGCTTATTTTCTATAAATAACGTCTATCCATCTTCCTCTCGGTATTCTAAGCTCTCTGTCTCTCAAACGAAACTTTTCGCGGAAGATTTCTACGTGAACAGACATCCTTGATCATCCGCAAGCGTCGAAGAAGCCCTCTCTCGTAAGTTTCGACTCGCTCTCATCTCTTTCTTCTACATTTTTCTTTTCGTCTCTTCTATTCTACATCTCCTTCTCTTTCCTACTCGAAGAGCTTCATCTTTTCCTCTCTCCCTCAAAATGCCTAAAAGAGGAAACCATCCCGACTTCCAGGTCTCTCCATCTTCCAAAAAGCCTCGCACTAATAAGCCGTAAAGCTCAACCCCTTCCAAACCCATTGTCACTCAAAGCACCTCGTGCCGGATGACAAATTCTTTCCAACAACCAAATTTTCTTGGTTGTCCAACATACAAACCACCGGAGCATGCCACTTTATGTGCTTCAACGAGTTCATCTATCCCGAACTCGTTTCCGAGTTCTATGCTCACTTCACTCACTCCGAAAATGTTCTAACCTCTAGGGTTCGTAACATCATTGTTCGTCCGAACACCTCTCTCCTCCACCGCCTGTTCAAGGTCTCTTCTCTCTTCCCGAACAAGCAACCCCATTCCTTTCATCGAAGTCGCCGACGACTTCTTTGAAAAATACGCCAAAGAATTCCCCGAGTCCGAGAAAACTTTTCGTGACTCGCTTGAAGTCGAAGCTCGTCTTTCAGTGCTTTCGCCGATGAGAAACTTTTTCTCACAAGCATTCCAAGCAAGGAGAACCCCAACTCCAAGCACCTCAAAGCTCACTTCGACATCCTTGAGGGATATGAAGTAGACCTCTTCCCCTCCATCATTGAGCGGATGCCCGCTGTGCCAGCTCAACTCTAATCCAAGAAGAACACCTCCCTTCCTTTCGGTGCTCTTCGACCCTTGTTTTCAAACAATTCCAAGTTCCTCTCCCCTCGGACCCAAATGCCGTGTCCGAGGCCGCCGTTGTGGTCGGCAAGAAGGAACTACAGGGGTACGGATACCAAGAAACCGACCCCGGTGTCTTCGTTCACAACTCGGAGCCGAGGCCTCCTTCTCCACCTCGGACTTAAAAATCAAGTCCTCTCTCTCTCCCTTCTCCACCTGGTAGTGCTTCCACCTCGGGTGCCTCCAAATCTCTCTTTGCTCTCTTGTCCCCTGTTTTCATGGACAAGATCGACTCCGTGTCTTTTGATTTCGGAGACATGCTCCGTTCTTTCAAATCTGTTCTCCAAGGTTTGACCATCAACCAAAAGACTAGTCAATCCCAAATCCGAGAGCAGCGAGTCTCTAGTTCTTGAGATGAGGGAACTGGTCTAGGAGCGAAGGAGCTGGTCGAGCTCCTCGAGAGAGACGGTCCAAGGCGGCTCAAGACCAGGATGACTCGGACGCGTCCAAGCGTCTTCTAGCCTGAGTCCGACCTCCTCGGAGAGCGAAGAAGAAGAAGAAGAAGCTGCAGACGCCGAGGAACCCGCGACCGAGGCAGGTCCTTCCGGGCAAAGGGAAGAAGAGGCCGTGGCAACCGCTGAGGGTCGAGTGCTCCACAAGCTCAAATAGTCAGTACTCGAGTCGGACAGCGATGCAGGTGGGTTAGATGACCTAGCTACTCCAGCTGGGTCGACAGAGCAGCCCCTCCAGCCTACCGAGGTTCCAAAGGAAGAACCCTCGATCCACTCACTCCGGGTCGCCCACTCGGAGCTGAGCCCCCGACGATAGTCCCGGTTCTCCCTTCGCCGCGCTCAAGCACATCGTCAAGATCATATCAGCGCCGGCGCACCTCCGCTCCCTCCACTCGTAAATCTGCCTCTCCCACGTAGGAGCCATGCACCGAGTCACAATTCCTCGATCCGCGGAATTTTCTTCTTTCGAAATTTTTTTTCTCTCTTTTTGTGCGGACATCTAAGTTGTACTAATTGCTATTTTCTTCCCTTCCTTTTCTTGTTGTTTGTTTTTGCTGAAAGGCAAGGGGAGAAATAGAGAAAAACTTGTTGTCTTGTTTAGGGGAGTTTTTCCGCCCTTTTTGAATTTTAATGGATTAATGCATTTCATTATTAACTTCGATTTTATTTTTGCTAGCATGTCTTTTCCGAGTTAATGAAGCATACTTTATTTTTTTGCTCTAATATATTAAGTATCGCTCTAACTCATTGAGTATGTCTTACTTATGCGCAAACTACTCGTAATCAATCTTTTCCTCTAACAAATTTTCTGTTTTAAGTATGAATGCCTTTCATCAAAAGGGGAGATTGAAGACTCGGACACTCGCTCAATACTCTTCCGAGTTATATAAAAGGAATCGGTATAACAATTTCATACATGTAGAGGTTTGATTCCAAGGCATTCTCTCGTGTCCCGTAAACTTATGTGAGCAAAATCGTATCTTCTCTAAGTGACACAGTTCTTACTTAGTATATTTATTGCTTATCTGCAAGTTTCTCGTAAAACCGGTTCTTTGTTCCGAGTCCATCTTCACTCGGAATAAACGCAGATTGAATATACCGAGTATTTCGTCTTTTCTCACTCGGAATCCGACTTGTTGTTAAAAGTCCTATCTTGTTTTAGTCAGTATTCTTAGCTTGTTTCATGCTTAGTCTATATCAAGTTAATCCTCTCCGATATTCTTTATTGAACTTGATTCTTCGCTCGGACTAAGTCGGATGGAATTTTGAATATCATGGATATTGGACTCGTAAAATTCCATTCCATTTTTTACTCGGATAATCAGTTGGTTTATTTATCATAATTATTTTATTATCTCGTGTCTAATCTTGGGCCAAAGTATTTTATGCTTTGAGAACAAAAATTGATTTGCTTTTGTAGGTTATTCAATCGAGGATACAATTTTTTCAAACTACAAAAGTAACCGGCTTCGTAACGTCAAATCACCAGCGAGACATGGCTTTTCACCTTCTCTCGCTCTAGTCCCAGTAGATTGTGTCAGTAGCTGTCTGTTTCCAAATATGGAAAACTAGAACGCCAAGCTTAACGGTGGCTTCTACCTTATCTTTCAAGACACCACTAATGGTTTTGGGACTTCTAAGAGAGTTAAACCTTTGTCCAACGTTCATATTACAACGGATACTTTCTGAGTGACTCGAAAGCTTCTATCAACGGTCACGAGAGGACTCTCGGTCAGCAGATGAAGATAACGGCTACTCTGCCTGGTCATCTATAAATAGAAGCCATCTCACAAGACTTGAAGATTGCCGAATCTATTGTTATACACATACTTGCTCAAAGTCATTGTATTTACTTTCAATCTTCAACTTACAACTCCCACTCGTAATTCATTACTTTCGAGTTGTAAGGTCTTGTACTCAGTTATAAACTCTTTCTTACATTCTTTGTAAGGTCCCTTGACTAAACTGTAAGGGTTAACTCAGCGTAGTTGTCCCTAGCTGTAAGGGTTATCTCAGCTTAGGAAGTACTAGATCGGATAAGGGAATTTCCGAGTCTAGGAAAACTTGTATAGAGTTGTCTAAGGGAGCAACTCGGGTTCGATTAGTTCACCGTATTTTGTGGACTCAAAATAGTGAATTTGACTTCGTGTCCGGATTGACACGGTCCGTGGTTTTCTGCCCCAGGAGGGTTTCCACGTAAAATCTAAGTGTTATCTTTCCGAGTTCATTCTAGACTCGGACACCTTTTCTCGCTCTTGTTCTTTTTGGTTAATCGCATTCCGAGTCCAATCTTTTCGACCTCGTTGATAGACTCGGAATCTATCTTCCTCTCTATTCTGCACAAAAGAGTGTGATTCCGCAAAGATTTTTCTATCACCCTATTCACCCCCTCTAGGGTGACTCGGACTCTCCCGAGCAAACCTTCAATATAGTAATGCCTTTTGGACTCAAGAATGCTGGTGCTACGTAACAGAGGATGACCACAACATTGGTACATGACATGATACATAAAGATGCCAATGTTTATGTGGATGACGTGATCATCAAGTCCAAGAATAGGGCAGGGCATCTACCGGGCCATAGAAAATTCTTTGAGAGATTATAGACATATAACATGCGCCTTAACCTACCAAAATGTGCCTTTGGGGTAACCTCAAGCAAATTGTTAGGCTATGTGGCCATTCTTGGGGAAATTGAAATTGATCCATCCAAGATCAAAGCCATTAAGGATATTCCACCATTGAAGACGAGAGAAGGAGATATGTTATTTTCTCGGGACATTTACAATAGATTAGTCATTTCATATCAAAGCTGACTATGGTTTGTTAACTCATCTTCAAGAAGCTCAAAAATGAGATAAGCGTATTTTGGATGAATAATGCCAAAAATATTCGAGATAGTTAAGGAGTATTTGGCCAATCCGCAAGTGTTGATTCCGCCACAACTAGGAAAGTCATTGCTCTTATACCTCGCTACAATAGAAAGCTGTAATGGGAGCCATGTTAGCTCAACAGGATGAAAAGGAGGAACATGCTTGTGTTATCAAAGCAAGAAATTCTTAGATTGTGAGACTCGATATACACCTCTAGAGAAAAATCATTGGCTTTAGTCCGGTCCACCAAGAAGCTTAGACACTACATGCTAGCCCGGATGGTACATGTAGTAGCACCAATGGATCCCATCAAATACATTCTTGAGCAACTACATGGACAAGTCATGCTATGAGAATTTGAACTCAAGTTGTCCCACAACAAGCACTTAAGGGAAGAGTACTATCGAGTTCCTAGACGACTTGCCACTAGCCGACCCACATCCTGAACATCTCGAATTTTTAGATGAGAACATTCTATAAGTAGAAGTTGAAATGTGGACCATGTACTTTGATGGCGCTTCCAATCGAAAGGCATCGGAGAAGGGATTCTTTTAGTCTCGCCGGAGGAGCACATACTCCCATTTCGGTCAAACTAGATTTTAAAGTTATGAATAACGTCTGTAAAATACGAAGCATTTATCACTAGACTCCAAGCTACCATACAAATAGGATCCAAGAATGTTAGGGTCTTTGGTGACTACGATCCGATTATTAATAAGATTTCACGAAGTGGAAGGCACGTAGTGAAGCTTTGGCTCCCTACAAAGTGCATTTGATAGAATTAAGAAAATATTTCGATAGCATATCATATACATACTGTAGACACCTCGAATGTGTCATTCCTATCTTATTCATTTCTGTATTTTATTTTGTGAGCCCAGTGATGACATCCCAGTCCTATTTGCGGATTCGAGATCAAGGTTGCGGTTTGATTAGCATCACGGAAGCCGATGAACCAAAACAAACCCTTTAGCACAAAAAAAAAAAAACCTTTTTTGCTCTAGGCCAATTCAAAAACCCATTTCGAAAACCCTTTAGCATTTCGGGGATTTCTCCTCCGAATGCTTGCGTTTTGCTCCAGATTTCAGGTGCAACACGAAAGGAGGCTGAGACTATACGACATCGGTTCTTAACCGGCGCCGCGTATCTAACCACTTGTTCCTAGGATCCTGGTTCATGGTGGATTTGGTCCAATTTTTATGATTTTACTAACCGATTTTCTGCTTTATGTGGACTACAATTTAAGCTAAACCCTAGGTCATTTTATGACCTAATCTTCCACTATAAATAGAGAGCTTAGGCTCTCATTTTTCGAATGGCCATTTCCCACGTGTTACGTTGCCAAACTTTGTTGAAACTCGACTAAGAGCTATTGAATGCTTCATGTATTGTGATCTCTTGGTTTCCTTTAAGCTAATCCCCACTATATTCCTAATGTTTGATCCTTAATATTTCATCAATTACATACATCGTCCCACCTTCACAAAAATTCACAAAAAATCCATTTCCAATTTACCACCGTCACGCTTACATATTCGATTCGAGATCCTGGTCAACAGGTGGGACAACATGAGGGCGCCAAATTTGCATTCAATCATTACGGTTTATTTAATTTGCATTATTTATTACTTTTGGTATTATGGAGAAAGAATGTAATCGTTTTTCAATTCCTCCCCGCCCGATGTAATCTTTTAATTTCTTTTCACTTTCTTTTGCTTTTCCTTTGGCTGTCCTGTATTTATTTTATTTACTAATTTCGTATATTCTTTTATCGCTTTCTTTAGCATGCATTGGTTGATTTAAATTACACATTTAATATGCAGTGTGCTTGCCTTTAACACATTTTTAAACTCACTTCTCGAATTGGTAAAGGTTGTCCGTTGACGGGCGGAACGGAAAGGCTTTTCTCTATGTTTCGTACCTTCGCCCCTGAATTTGGATTCTCGGTTCTTGACCGATGGAGTCTTCTTTTCAAACATCTTTTCAAGCTTAGTTTTCCTATACTATGAATATTATTTCTTATTTTTGTTAGATTTTATTTCCTAGAACTGACTTGGGACTCTATTTTTATTTTTTATTTCTTTTTAATTCGCTCCTCGGCATTTCGATTGAAAATAAAAAACACGAATTTTTATTTTCTCGACTGACCGCCTCCGAGCACCGACGACCAGTATGACTTAGGCTCTTGCCGCCACGCTGAACAGATCACCAAGTAAAGCTTTGGTCCAAGCTGGTGTTGTTACACGGTTTTGCCCAAAAGTCTTACGGCGAGGAATAAATTCATTACTGTTTTGTTTTTTAGTTGTGAATAACATCCCAAGACTTCTAAAAATAATTCCTAAAATCAAATGATTAATAATAATCACCAATCGCCTTTGCTTAAATTATTTTAAAGTAGATGACTAAAATTAGAAATCCTAACAACGAGATACATCCAAATTCTAAAATTATCATCTTTCTAAAATCATTTTTATTTTGAAAAAAGAAACCTCGCCATTTGTAGGGAAACTCGGTCTGAATTCGATCCCACCTCTTAATGGAGGCGGGCCGGGGCCGTGGTTCCTACGATGAGCGACTCCACTGGGGAGTAACACTTATTAAGAGGGTGAGATTTAAAAGTTCGAGTTGTGAGTTTTCGTAATGTGTTTTGTATTAGGCATCCTACATTAAGGCAACCTTGAACATAGTTGCTTTTAAATTTGACCTTTATGCTTTTCCTTTAAGAATAATTTTGGAGGAGGTTCAAACTACTAACCGAGACATGCTTAAAAGGCTTGATTGTCATGGAGGTGGTACCTCTTCCCTCATAGTACGCTCTCTTTGGTTTACCAAGAGGCACCAAGGATTCATGCATTTTCCCATCATGCACTCCACGGAGGACTAAATGCTCAGATTATGAGACACCATGTATCCTACCTAGTTTTATCCCTCTTTTTGACCATAGTTCCCTGGTTGTTTAGGAAGTCCCCTTTTCTTCATTTGTATGCTTGGATTAATGTGGTTGTTTTTAGTATTAATTTTCTACTTGTGAGCTTTTAGGTTAGGTTATGAGTGCTGATTAACCCTTGCATGAGTGCGAATAAAACACAATAATTAACTTCCCTTAAGTCGAGTCCATCATGTGCAATTTTTAGCATAAAGTCAAAAATTTTACATTTTCATTTTTGTATTTAGCAAAAAATAAATTCATCTCAAATTAGGTGAGTCCATTTTTCATTTTCAATTTTTCCATTTAGTCAAAAATAAATTCATCTCAAGTTAGGCGAGTCCATTTTGCATTTTAATTTTTGTATATAGCCAAAAATAAATTCATCTTAAATTAGAAGAGTCCATTTTTTTATTTAGTCAAAAACAAATTCACCTCCAATTAGGTGAATATATATATATTTTTTGCATCTAGCTAAGAATAAATCCATATTTAATTAGGAGTATCCATATATGCATTCCATTTATGCAATAGCCAAATCACAATTCATCCCAAATTAAGTCATTAGCATCATTGCATTTCTTTCATTTGCTTTGCATTCCTTATGTGCATCCAAATAAAAAAGGCATTCATTCTTAGTTCCTTAAGGTCTTTCACTTAAGCCCCCTTCCTCCTAAAAGTTGGTGCTCCTTGACATGGTCCTAAGCATTATCCTTTGGGCTGCAAAATACGTAAGTCTCGCTGCCATAGAGTTTCGTCGAAATCCGAGCTCCAAAAGGTTAGAATGCCTCAGGAAGGAGTCCATAACGTCTTCCCCTTACTCTAAACCTCGTTTTACATCTCGGTCTATGCCAGTACGACGAACCTTAGCGCATACAACACTAGTTTAGTCAATTTTCCATTGTAAGATAGTAGCCGAAAATAATTCCCTTGCAATGGATGCAGCACCAAAACAATCCCCTATCATCACCTTGCTCAATGGATCCTCAGCACGAGATGGAAGCTCGAGTCAAGGCTCAATATAAGAAGATAGAATCCATATCCGATACTCTTAAAGTCATCCTAAAAACTCTTGAGAATAATAAGAAAGATGATGAAGAAGAAACAGGAGGAGGAGGCCCTCTACCTAATCTTTCTCCTATAGCTAGTCCTAAACGTAAGCCTAAGTCCGATCCACACATAAATAAGACAGAACAAATGTAAAGGGAGTAGTCAATATTTAAGAGTCACTACCTTGATCTTACGTGATTAACTTCAATCCCCATAGCGAAGCTACCCCTTAAGTTTACCATGCAAGACATCAAGTTTCGTGGTTGGACATAGTGATTAACTTCAATCCCCATCGCCATGTTTGCAATTTCTTAGGAGCAATGACTATTAAGAATGTACCTGAAGACACTCACCACATCATCTTTCCATGGACTTTTGACGGTGATGTAATGAAGTGGTATAATATCATTGACCCACATAAGGTCATCAATTGGAATGATCTACATAAGGAGTTCCTACAACAATATTCCTACCACTCATGAGTTTCACAGCTCTTAGAGATGTAAGCATACCGATAGAAGAAGAATTTTCAACCACGACCACAAAAGCTATGGTTGGACATAGACGTAACTATCAATCTAAGGATAAGAAAACCTCTAAACAAGGCAATACCATCCGGGGTGCAGATGTCAATGCCCTTAATAGGTATAACGACTACACTCCAATTGATACTATTGACGCGCAAGCCTTTGACCGTTTGTTGTCTAAAGTGAAGATTTAATTGCCACCTCTAAGAGCATAATCAAGAAGCTGTGAAACGATAAAAAAACTAGGATGCGGGAAAATTGTATAACCACCATCGTGCACAAGGACACGACACAAAGCAATGTTGAACATTCAAAACCAAGTTGTAGAGCATGTTCCACAATGGTCAACTCCTTCTTCCTAAGGCCACCCAGAAACTTAACAACAAGAAGAATCCATTCAGCGAGTACCTTAGCCATATTTTGTGAACCCATTCAAGGTCATAGGTATGAATCCGTTTTATTCAACACATCGGTGAGTTCAAACCACTTGCTAGCTTACCTTCTCTAGACCGGAAATCGATGGATTGTGGGTAAGCAAAGAAGAAGATGTGTATAAAACTAAAAATGATAGTGATTTTAACTTATGGGGCACACCACCTTTAGAAGAAGATGGCTTTTGGGGAACCAAAAAGTTTAGAAATCTTATTCCTTATCGAATCCGGGCGACATAATCTACCAATGGGTCCACAACAGACTATGAAAGCCCCAAAAGAACAAGAAATTTCTAAAGAAGAGGACCTAATCCTAAAACACGTTAAAAAACATAAAGATGATATCTCTATCTAGCAACTCATATCTATTTCACAAAAGGATAGGCATGCCTTTATTGATGCACTTAACGAAAATGAGGCCTCTCTTGAAAGCATGCCTGGGGAAGTAGTAGGATTGGTCAATAACGGGGATGGAACCATCACGTTTGACAAGAAAGATCTACCTGAATAAGGCATTGCGAACAACAATGCCCTTTACTTGAGTGTAACTTGCATTAAAAAGTTTATCCCTCTAACCTTACTAGATAACAGATCTGCCAGTAAATGTCTGTCCTTGGTGGACCGCCAAAAGGTTAGGCATTAGAGAGAAGCAACTCTCTAAGCAAACTATTCAACTTCAAGCTTACGATAACTCTAAAAGAATAGTTTTGGGAATGGTGACTCTTTCAATTAACTTCGACCAATAGTGAAAAATATTTTCTTTCAAGTCCTAGATATTCCATAACCTTTTTCTAGGGCACCCTTGTTACACGACCATCGGGCGAGTGCCCTCTACATTGCATCAAAAACTCAAGATGATTACCAAAGGTCAGGTTGCAACCGTAATTGGACACACTCTTTATGCCACCATCATCTCTAAAAGTTTGTCCTCAAAATCGAACACGACACCGATGATGAGGAGCTTTATGGGTTTGAAACTATCACTACTATAGACAACCATGAAGCAGACTTTCAACTTTAATCCTTATGTCAACACTAGTGTCCACTTGATTCTAAGGAAGAAGGGGTATATTCCTAACCTAGCTACGGGGGAGGGCAACCCACAAAAACTATAGGTTCGGGCTAAGCTATCAACCTACTACTAATGAAATAGCCCAACAAGGCAAGTGGGAGATACAAACTAGGAGGACTACGCTATTCACGAGGCCACTCAATTAAACCATTTCCACGTACCCTAAATGGGCAATTCCTGAAAGAAGATGATGCTTCCCCTATTACGGCTTTCCCGAGCCTTACTATCTCAAAGCGAAGGGCATCCTGGTACTTGGTTTAGAGGTCTTCAATGACTGTCATGTACTAGAAAAGGAGGCATCCTACCATCTCATAAAGGGATAGTCCGCACAAGACTAGACCAATTTGGTTGGGAGCAATATTTTTTGGCTGTTATTCGGACGGGAGAAAGGTCTAAAGGATGATTCAATTTTAGTACTATTCTCGATAATATGCGTACCGAAATGTGATCCATCAAGATTCATAATCGATATTGACACCGAAAGGTCCAAGCATATTACTTGGATTGATTCGAGAGGAAGGCCAAGAATTTGTCTGTTATCCTAGGAGAGCATCCCATTCTTGAGTCTAGCACTAGGGTTGTTGTTTCTATTTCTAATTCTGCTAGTTTATCTTATAGTTTTGCAATTTCTATTTTTGCTATTCGTTGTTTCCAAGTCCGATGTAATAATTTCTTCATTCAATAAGATGAACCTTTACGCTTACTCTTTGCCTCCTTCTATTTTTAATTGTTTTCCCTCTAATGATGAACAAGAAATCCCTAAAGAACTAAAAAAATTTATGGAAGATCCTGAAAGTCGCTCACCAATAATAGAGTAAATAATAATAATTAACCTAGGATCATTTGATCGGACCTAAAAGGTCAAAATTGGAAAAACACTCGAATCAAGAAGAGCGGAAGCAATTCACTTCGCTCCTTACTGAATTCATAGATGTCTTTGCATGGTCTAACAAAGGCATGCTGGGATAGATCCAAGTATAGCGGAACATAGAATTCTACTCTACGAAGAAGCTAAGCTAGTCAAGTAGAAGCTTAGGAGACTCGAATCCTGAATGGGCACTAAAAAATAAGGAAGACGTCCATAAGTAATTAGAAGCTAGGTTCATCAAAGTTGTCCACTATCCTTAATGGGTAGCAAACATAGTGTTAGTCCTGAAGAATGATGTCGGGGTTCGAATACGCATCGATTTGAGGGACTTGAATAAGGCGAGTCCTAAAGATGATTTTCTCGTTACCTCATATTAACATTTTAGTTGATAATACTGCAAGACATGCTTTGCTCTCGTTCGTGGACAAATATACTTATTACAACCAGGTGAAGATGGCTGAATAAGATATCAAAAAACGACTTTCATCAATCAATGGGGGATGTATTGCTATGTCATGATGCCTTTTGGACTCAAAATGATGGAGATACATATCAAAGGACAACAATAACATTACTACATGACATGATACATAAGGAAGTTAAAGGTTATTTGAACGACATGATCATCAAGTCCAAGGACGAGGGAAGGGCAATTACCTAAGCTTAGAAAATTATTCGAAACACTAAGAAAGTATAACATGCGCCTTAACCCATAAAAGTGTGCCTTTTGAGTAACCTCATGTAAACTAATAGGCTAGGTGGTTAGTTTTAGGGGAATTGAAGTTGATTCATCCAAGATCAAAGCTATCTAAGATATTCCACTTGTTGAAGACGAGAGAAGGAGATACGAGGTTTCCTTGGAAGTGTACAATACATTAGTCGTTTCATATCAAAGCCGACTATAGTCCGTGAGCCGATCTTGAAGAAATTTAAGAAAGGATTTGAGCCCATTCGAGATGAAGAGTGCCAAAAGAAATCAAGAAAGTGAAGGAGTACTTGGCTAATCCACCTATGCTAGTTCCGCCTCAACCAGGGAAGCCTTTACTCCTATGTCTCGCTACGGCATAAACTGCAATTGGAGTCATGTTAGTTCAATGGGATCAAAAGGAAGAACATGTAGTATATTATCTAAGCAAGAAATTCTTACATTATAAGACTCCGTATACGCCCTAAGAGAAGACATCGTTAGCTTTAGTTTGGGCTACCAAGAAGCTCGAGGCACTACATGTTGGCCCACGAGGTACATGTAGAACCAATGGATCCCATTAAGTGCATTCTTGAGAAACCAACTATCGATAGCAAGATAGCTAGTTGGATAGTCATGCTATCGAATTTGAACTCAAGTATGTTCCTCAAAAGGCAATGAAAGGAATGGTATTATCAAAATTCCAAGCTGATCTACCGATGAATCGAATCGTAACCCGAACATCTCGATTTTCTAAACGAAAACATCCTGCAAGTAGAGGTCGACATGCGAGACAATTTACTTTGACGGCGGTTCCAATCAAAATGGCTTTGGAGTAGGAATCCTTCTAGTCTATCCAAAGGGATCACATACTCCTATTTTAGTTAAGTTGGAGTTTGAGGTCACCAACAATGCTGCAAAATACGAAGCATGCATCACAGGTCTTCAAGATGTCATAAAAATCGAGCCATGAACGTCGGGGTTTTCGGTGACTCCGGTCCGGTCATTAATCAGATTTCACGAAGTAGAAGGTACGTAGTGAAGCCTTACCACGCTAGCAAGCACATCCGATGGAATGACCAAAATACTTTGACAAGTATAACGTGCGCATACCTTCCTAAGGATGAAAAATATTTTGCGGATGCTTTAGCTAACTTGTCATCCATGTTTAATATCCCTAGTGGCATTCATTCAATGCCTATTCGTATAGAACGATGGAGTCGCCTGCGGACATATACGCACTCAAAGTGTTTAGTATTGACCAAAGTAGTTGGTAACATGACTTATATCAGTATTTAGAAAATCAAGAATACCCACTGGACTCCAAACCTAGAGACCCACGAGCCATTCGTATGCTAGTGGCACAATTCCTCATCAACCAAGGACAGTTTTACAAGAAAACTAACACAGGAATTAGCTTACCTTGTGTCAATCAACATGAAGTAGAGCACATCATGACCGATATTCATGGTGGGGAATGTGGACCCCATAAGAATGGAAGAATGTTGGTTAAGAAAATCAAGAGGATAGGATACTACTGGTCGACCATGGCAGAAGACTATCATGACTTTGTTAAGAAATGTCACAAGTGTCGGTGTATACAAACTTACAACACCAACGCCATCTTTTTTAACGACACTTGCATCGCCTCAGCCATTTTCAATGTGGGGCATTGATATCATTGGCAAAGTGACCCCTAAAGGAAAGGCTAGTCACAAATTTCTATTAGTAACAATTGACTACTTTACCAAGTGGGTAGACGCAGCCTCCTCTCGCAACCCTAACGTCGAAGCACATGGAAAAATTCATCACACGTAGCATTATCCGTCGATGTGGGGCACTACATGAACTAATTAGTGACCATGCTAGTCGAGTTTAAGAAGGAAGTAGTAGATTTACTTGATAAATACAAAATCAAACACCATAGGTTTTCTCCTTATCGCCCTCGGACTAACGGAGCGATCGAGGCCGCCAACAAGAATATTAAAAAATAGTGAAGAAAATGGTTGTCAACTATAACGATTGGCCTCACAAGTTGCCCTTTGCTTTTTGGGGCTACTGGACCTCCATTAGAACCTCAACGAAGCAAAACCCTACTCCCTAGTATATGGTATGGAAGCAGTTCTTCCAATAGAAATCGTCATTCCTTCACTACGGATTATTGTAGAAAGTCAAATTCCTAAAGCGGAGTGGGCTAAGGCATGCTATGAGGAGTTAGTGTTGCTAGATGAAAGGCGCTTAAATGCTTTACATAATGTCCAAATATACCAAGCACGTATAGCAAGGGCATTTAAAAAAATGGTAAAACCTTGTAATTTTCAGATTGGAGATTTGTCCTAAGGAGATTCAAGCACCAATTCAAGATTCTCGAGGAAAATTTAGGGCCAATCGCCAAAGCCTATTCATACTTAGTAGAATACTGGCAGTCAAAGTAATTGAATTTACTCGATTTAGACGATGAAGAAATTTTTCTATACATGAAATTGGATTAGTTAAAGAAATACGATGTTTAGCATGACACTAGACAGCTCCTGTAATTCGTTAAGCCTAACCAAACCAGGTCGCGCGTTAACCGAGCACGGGCCACTATCCGGACAACGATGGGCTGGCTGAGTCGGGCAATCCTTCCGTTTATATTTTGTATTTAATTGTTCTTTTATTTTAACTGTCCATCAGACGGTCCAATCAATTAATTCCCTAAGGGATGTGCATTTTTCTTAACTTTTATTTTGAGGAAGGTCCAATTAGGCGATCGAAATTTTTATTTCTCCCTCTAAGTGAGCGATAAAATAAGTGAAGCATAAAAGTGAGCATAAAACTTGCTTTTTACTTTATTATTAATAAAAGGTAAGCCTACTACTTACCTTAATACATGACTAAATAAAAGGGAAACAAAGCCGATAGGCTACTTGAAAAATAATCTGCTCTAAAGAGGCAAAACTAAAAAAATTCCTTAATTTTTATTTCTTCCTAAATTTTTCAGCCCTAGTCACTCTTTTCTTTCTTCCCTTTTGTGTCGCTTGACTAAGTTGCATCCTCCCGGGTTTGCTTCTTCAATTCTTCGATCATGTGAGCCCGCCTTTCCTCGGTTTCTTTAGCTTCAACTTCCCTCCTGCTGGCTCGTTCATCTATCTATGGGTTCATTTCGCAAATTTGAAGTGGTGCTGCAGAAGGGATAGCTCCTTCGGGGTCTCGTTCTCGAATCCTCGGTTCCTTGAGACGTTTGGGGTCGGCTTCTTTTATCCATTCAAGATAAAATTAAGAAACTACGATGAGTTCGCTTGTTTGTAGGTTTCTGCGACTTTGGCGAGTTCATCTAGTAATCAACCTATGAGCGGAACACGCCTTGAGCTACTCACACCTACAAATAGTTCAAAAGAGGCAGAGCGAGATACGGTCTAAGTAAGGGACCTCCTGGACTCGTCCCATTTCCTTATTACACGGTTAGGGAAATAGTACATACTGGTTTTCAGACCTAGCAAATGTACAAAAGGTTGTTGCTTAAGATGTGTCCTAAATTGGGACACCCTCCAGGGTTAGATATTGTAATACCCAAAAATTTCAGGTGCTTGCTTAGTAAGGAATGAAGTTATTAAAAGTTAAGTCAAAAATTTTGAAATTTTGAAATTAAGTTCAATTATAATTCTTCCAAATCGAAATAAAACCAGAGAATTTAAAACCCGAGCGTGATTTAAACAAGTGGGCTTATTGAAATTAATTTGGGCCCAATTACCTACAGCAAAAAAAAAAAAAAAAGAGAAAACAAAGGGGAAAGGAGATGGTCGGCATTTTGAGGAGGAGGTGGCATATAATTAGAGGGGTCCAATTAAGCTTGGGCAGCCAACTCCATTAGGTGTAATCAAGAAAAGAGGAGTGAGAAATTGGGATTGAGAATAAAATAGGGAGAATAAAAGAAGCGAAGCGAAGCGAGGAAAGAGAAGAATGGGAAAAATAGAAACAGAGGAAACAAAAGAGGGAAACGAGATGGAAACCCAAAAACAGAAGAAGAAGAGGAGAGCAGAGAGAGCAAGAGGTGGAGTGAACAAACCAAGAAGCAAAACCCGGGAGCCGAAGGCGGGAGACAGTGAGGAATTTCTAAATCGGAACCAGAGCAAGAACGAAAAGAGAGCTTCCGAGAGGAGCCAAGCACGAAAGCCCGAACAGGGGAGCGAAAAGGGAGACGGCCATGGACAGATGAGAATGAGTGAGAATTTGAGGGGTTGAAACCGAGACCGAGAGCAAGGAGGAGGAAGAATCGGGAGAGGAAAATCGAAAGGAAGAAGAAGAAGCAAACCCAAATTCAAATTCGAATTTCAGTCAAAAGCGAAATTCTTAGAACCACTAAGAATCTAAGGTGAGTAAGTCAAATTCATCCTCTAGAATTAACACGAATTAGGTGGATTAAACTTGAAATTGATTCATGAAATTGGAAACCCTAAATTAGTTAAAGAAGTTAGAGGCCTAAATTCACGAATTTAGGAACTCACAGAATCGAAAAGCATGCTGCAAATTATGTGTTTG
This sequence comes from Talinum fruticosum, assembly GCA_021018815.1. NCBI lineage: Eukaryota > Viridiplantae > Streptophyta > Magnoliopsida > Caryophyllales > Talinaceae > Talinum > Talinum fruticosum. Next base: position 6,090,577 of record JAITYX010000010.1, on the reverse strand, counting down.
ATTCATGAATTTAATAATGATTAAGTATTGTTGAGCATGATTATTCAACTTTATATTGAGAATTTGATGGAAGTAGCTTGAATAGAATTAGTGAGAAAAATCGGAAAATTGAATTCATGATTTAAGTGCGGATTTTTCAATAACTAAGCCTCGCTGTCCAAATTATTGTGCTTTCATGAGTTACCCAAAACTCTTGATAATTTTACTGTAGCTTCCTGATAATTTATGAGAAGTTCTTGTAAATTTTGGTATGGGTTGGACGACTAGATTGGAAGATATGGATTTTTGAGTGGAAATGTGCTGTTTTGGGCAAAGTCGGGGCTGATTGAACAGTTGAGGTGAGAACTGAAATTTAAGAAGCTATATGGCTAGATTAAGAGATATAAAATGATTGATGAAAGTTATAGAATCATAAACTATCTATGCACAATAATACACAATCATGAAATAATAAATTCGATAAGTAGAAATTCTAATTGATATGATTACTATTATGATGTGTTTAGATTAATGTAGTTCGATTATAAATGACATAAGCATGCCCGTATGAGTTGGATTGATTGTACTTGAGTTGGAACTTGCTTATGCGAATTGTTAGTTGCGAAGATGTTACGTATGAAGGTATTCAGCATGAATTATATGAATTGAGTGTATCTCGTCGACGTAGTAAGAAAATAAGAAACATAAAGAACTAAAGAAGGGAAAAAGGATTGTGTTATTTATCTAAGACCCAACAAATTAAAGAACCCTCCGAAGCTATGGCTATAGAAGTGTCTCATCAACCAAAGCCACGAATTATTTTGCTTCCTTGAATTATTGATAGTATGCATCTTTCGTAGTCCGTGGCAAGCCTCGAGGCCACGAATTATTTTGCCTCTAAGAACTAAGCCCACGAATTATTTTTGCTCCAAGAATTGGGTCTTCGAGCATAACTAAATCTTCTTTCCATTCGAAACTAAGAATACTTAAGAATCATGATATGAAGAAACGGATGATTATGCATGATGAACAAGAAAGAAAGAAGCAGTGATTTATAAAATGCATGATTGAACTCAAGAAGAAGAATAAGAAGAAGAATGAACCCCGAGTTCATAAGAAATAAATACGATAAGAAGTAAGATATGACTTATGTAATGAATGCCTTACATGATGAATGATTCTATGACGTACTTGCGTCGAAAGAAGAATGAAGTATGTTCCGATTGAATTCATGAGTAATTGATGTCATTGTACTTCTCTATAAGTTGGTAAGTTAGTATCTCGCGTGTCTTAAGCATGTATGATTTGAATCGCATGTTATGAATGAATGGTATACCTACGTTTGTTAATGAATTAATGTGCAAAGTCAAAGAAGGGGTTGGGTTTGGGTTATTCACTGGGCTCGTGGAGTTCATGACCTTACCAACATTTTAGGTACAAAAGTAAGACTCTCAAGAGTAGCTTTTGGCTTTCAAAAATAGCAGACGAGATAGGAGATGTCGGACTTACTACATATTTTTCTATTTGCTTGTTTGTAAAGATGTTTGTAAACATCGGTTGTATGTGAACTTAAGTTCGACTATGAATGTAAAAGCTTTATGTGAATACTCCGAGCGTGTGGCTCATTGAGTTTGTGTTGTGGATGCTCCGAGCGTATGGCTCGTTGAGTTTATGAATGCTTTTCATGCAGGGTTAAGGCTTTAAGCCTATGGGATTAGCCATATTACAAAGGAAACTCTGTCGAAATTTTTAAGAAAACCTTTGAAAACCTAGAAACACGCTTCGATAATCTAAGAGAAAACCATTAACCCCAAGTTGAGATCATAAGTAGCCTTAGGGGTTCCTCTCGGGGACCTGGCATGTAATATTCCTAGGGTGGATTTTAGGGTGTTACGAGTTACACCAGTAGATGGGATGCCCAGCTCTCAACCAGAGCTTCCCACTAAGAAGCGGCATGGTCGGCCAAAACACTTAGTCGCCGTCGTCGACAAAACTGCGTAGTTAGATAATCATCTCGCTTTGAACGGTGGCTGCAACCATATAAGTCGCTCAACCAACTAGATCGGCACACAATAGATAATAAAACTATTAGGGTCCTGCATGGTCGAATTCGTCCTTATTCACGACCCAACATGGGAAAAAAAGGCGAGGCTTTGGGCGAAGCCGGAGACTTTTCGACCTCGTCGGCGTCGCACTACTAGCTCTTGACCGATGCCGCCTACCTAGCCTCACCTGGCGGGTTCCTAGATATTCTTTTTGCTTACGTGCAAAAATAGGGGATGCTCGCCAAGTCCTCATTTGGATTTGCTTCAACCCGGTCCAGCCTTATAATAGTTTCCACGACAATCGGCGGAGTTAGGGAGCAATGGTCCTCCAACTGCTCGGTGAAGTTCAGCAAGACAAGTAGGTGCCATGTCCTTATAGCCTCCAACTAATAGGAAACCACCTATTAGGCAAGTGATTATGGCCTCACATCTTTGAATACGTGCATTCGCTGAAGAATGGATTAGATGATAGTACGACAACAAATTCATTAGATGCACCTCATCCCTAATAAGAATCAAACGAAGATTCCTATTATTTAGCTTCAAGAGAAGCTTGTACATTTCATACATATTCGTAGAGGGTGTCGAGAATCACATGTTTGGTCCGATGATGAATTCCTAGGATGGCATCAAATTCTTCCGGGAGAGGACATAGTTCTCTATCCCCAAACCTAAAGACATGGTATTCTAGATTCCAAAAGGGCACCGCAGCCCTTAAGAGAGTCCAGTAGACATTCACATGTCGGATGCTAAAAAGGATATTCAGTCCATAGAGGGACAACCCTACTTTGTCAACTTCAGTCATATCGTGCATCCAATGGGATAGTTTAGTCATGAAATTCATCTTTGAAAGGCACAAGGAATTAAAGGCATTGGGAAGTTTCTTGGGAATTGTTTTTCCGAGAGAGTTGCAAAAAGAAGAGTTACATGTGTAATTTTTGATAATTGATCGCCGAGTCCTTTTAGCGGATTCCAGGACCGGAGTCTTTCCACATCATGCCACGAAGTCCGCCAGTGCCACAAGGCCGTGGGTTAACCAGCCGGCTAGACCGGCCGGTCTCGCTTTATTATTTTTAGATTAGGCACTCCTTGGGCCTAATTTCGATTTTCTACTTCCGGCCCATTTTGGCCAAGCCCTAATATTTTTGGACCATGCACTTTCCATTCATTATTTTTCATTTTATTATTTTATATTAGGGGAATGGGGGCTAGTGCAATTTTTTTCGATTTGTCTTTGCAATTATTCTTATAATGTTTCGCATCATATAAATAAAAGAAAGCATTTTAAAATTAAGTCTTTGCATCCATTTCATTGCATAAAGTCAAAATAATACAAAACATTAACCATTAAGCAAAAGCACTCTATAAGGAGGTGGTGATCAATCTTCGAGCATCGGAGGCGTCATCGAACATATAGTTATTGAAATCCTCCAAGATTGAAGTAAAAACTCGTTTATCCCCACCAGCCTATGAAGAGCTAGGCCTATAGTCCCAAGTGGATTGAGATGTTTCATGAGGAGGCCTGCTATACGACATCCGGTGGAAATTAAATGGGTTACCATGAGGGTTAAGTGCTTGAAAAGGCATGATATCCATATAGTCCTCGGAAAAGCTAGGTCCAGGACCGAAAGAACTAGACCTAGGTACGGATGTACTAGGCCTCGCTTCGGAAGCACTACGATGATGCAAACACTATGAAGAATGACGAGAAGTACCTGCTCCAGCCGTGCTACTAGATGGCAATTGTTGAGTAGAGGGCGTACTTGAGTCCTAGGACCACCAAGGAAACCTCCCCATTGAGAAGATCTAGATAGGCAACCCTAAAAAATAATAAAATTGAGCAATTAGCACATTTACTAAAAGCTCAATAAGTCAGCACTCTCACTAACCAAGACTCACCCGAAATGTTCAAGTCTTTCCAATAATCAGATCCTTGAAAGCTTCAAAGGCATATTGGATCCTAATATATACAATTCGAGATTGCTCTCGGTCATACTGTAAAAGTCATATAATGAGCAAGACACTTTTAACATGCAACTAAAAGTAAAAGAGCATAATACCCTTACCCCTTTCGAATTCCTTGGGAGAGGATGCCACATACACTCATCTTCGGGAATATCCGGGATTCTAACATAGCATGGGGACTCCTCGTGCTTGTGACACGTTGACATCTACGCTTGGAATATAGATGTCATCTGGGAGAAGTATAAAAGATAGAGCTATTTTCCACATAAGAAATTCAACTACACAACAAAGGATAGATGAAGACTTATCAATCGAGGTTATAATTCGCACCAAGTGTTGAGTATAGAACGGATGCACGTTCAAAAATTGGGTATAAGGATACTCGGTTGTTATTTCTTCTTGCTCCTCTTCAGTAATGCAGCTGAAGTAAAACATTATTTGTGAGGGATATTAGGGAACAAAAGGAGCCAACAAGCTTACCAAAGGAGAAACAGACAAGTGAAGAAATATGTCTCTCGGCTTCCACCAAGAGGTCAATAAGGCTCTAGTCATTATGAGGACACCATTATCTTTCCAAGAAATTGTTGTGGATTAATCTCTAATCTCTTGTCCGCCTAACAAGATGAGTTCTTCTTCTACAAATTTTGTGGAGTTTGTGTATAAAAATGAAGCGGTTTCTCGAAGACAAGTATGAGCAAACTACAACAGAGCTAGAGCAAGCAAAAGGAGTAAGTGAACTACAAAAAATGAACACACAAACGCCTCCTTTTATAGGAAAATTCACCTAAGGATGACAAACACACAAGATAAAATGCAAAAACCAAGAGGAGACCAAGAAGGGAATCCAAGAGCACACTCGGGACAAGACCTACCCAAAGGCTGGCTCGGCACCGACCACGAGGCTTGACAGGTGTGCCCTCGGCGACAGCTTTGCAGATTTAGCTGGTGGCTAGGCTTGTGAGGTCCAATCAGGTGTGGCAAGTGGGTTGTTGCAGCCATGCGCATGCAAGTGGGACTTTGGATCCACCGAACATGCGTGAATACAATTATCCACTATGACTATGTTAGTACAACATATTATTAAGCCACGTTTTAGATTAAGAAACGATCAAGGCTTCAGCAAAAATACACCAAGCTTGAGGACTCCGATCAAGTCAAGCTCAAGACTTTCTTACCGAACTTCGGAACACATGCATGGCAATCAAGTCCAAGCCCCTGTCTTAGAGTTCAAGTTCGAGCATCGACCAATTCTAGACACTACAAATCAATCAACATTCGAAATAATTCCCAAAAGTGAGATTCAATTATTATGGTTTATTTAATTTGCATTATTTTTTCTTTCGGTATTATGGAGAAAGAATGTAAGCGCTTTTAATTCCTCCCGCCCGATGTAATCGTTTACTTTCTTTTCGCTTTCTTTCGCTTTTATTTACTGCTTTTGTATCCTTTCTTTAGCATGCCTTGGTTGATTTAAATTACACATTTAATATGTTGTGTGCTTGCCTTTAACATATTTCTTAAACTCACTTCTCGAATTAGTAAAGGTCGTCTGCGAGGAGCGGAACGGAAGGGCTTATCCCTATGTTTTGTACCTTCACCCTCGAATTTGGATTTTTGGTTCAAGACCGATGGAGTCATCTTTTCAAACCTCTTTGAAGCTTAGTTTTCCCATATTGAGATTGGAAGAGTATTTCTTATTTCGTTAGTTTTTCTTCGCTAAAATTGATTGGTCACTTGTATTTTCTTTTTTTATTTCTTTTTAATTTGCTCCTCGTTATTTCGATCTGGGAATACCAAAAAATCATTTTCTTTTTTGTTAGCCAAGCCATGGACAAAGACTAACCACCTCATTCATAGCCCATGGCCAGCACTCTGTGACCATATGGCGCTGGCTCTTACCGGCACTAGACGGTCACCGGGTAAAGCTTTGGTCCAAGCCTGCGTTTTCCCGAAATCAGCCCAAAGGACATACAGCGGGAATGCCTTAGCTAAGTTACCATCTATGATCGATATCCTTATTTGTATTCATTCAATGCCCATTCATATAGAACGACGGAGTCAACCTTCGGATATATATGCACTAGAAGTGTCTAGTACTTACTAAACCAGCTGGTACCATCACATCTACCAAGTACTTAGAAAACCAATAATATCCATCGGACTCCACATTTAGAGCCCAACAAGCCATCCGTATGTTAGCAGCATAGTTCTTCATAAATTAAGGCTAAGTATACAAGAAAACCAACTCAGGAATTAGCTTACTTTGTGTTAACCAACATGAAGCACAACGGATAATGACCGATATTCTTGGTGGTGAGTGGACCTTAAATGAATGGAAAGCTGTTGGTTCCGCAAATTGAGAGGTTAGGGTATTATTGGTGGACCAGGGCGGTGTCTTGTCATGAGTTTATTAAAAGATGTTACAAGTGTGAAGTGTATGCAAACTTGCAACACCAACCCCCTTCCTTTTACTCGGGCCCCCTCCCGGAAGGGGCCTTCTTCGCCTTCCACATCGCCCTAGCCATTCTTAGTTTGGGATATTGACATCATCAAAAAGTGACCCCTAAAGGAATAGACGGTCACGAGTTTGTGTTATTAGCAACTCGACTACTTTAGCAAGTGGGTAGAAGTTGTGCCCTATGCGACTATACAATTAAAACATGTGGCGAAATTCATAACTCATAACATCATCTACCGATATGGAGTGTTATATAAACTAATTGGTGACCATGGTAGTCATTTCAAGAAAAAGGTGGCAAATTTAATAAAGAAGTACAAAATCAAACATCATAGGTCTTTTCTCTATCGCCCTCAAACAAATGGAGTAGTCGAGGCCGCTAACAACAATATCTAAAAGATAGTGGCGAAAATGACTATTAATTATAAGGATTGGCCTAATAAATTGCCCTTCGCTTTATAGGGCTACCGAACCTCCATTAGAACTTGAACAAGAGCAACACCTTACTCCGTAGTATACGGTATGGAAGCAATCCTTCCAATAGAATTGCCATCCCCTTTTTGTGAATCATTGCATAAAGTCAAATTCTCGAATCGGAATGGGCTAAACCACACTACAAAGAGTTAGTATTACTAGACGAAAGTCGTTAGCGTGCTCTACCTAATTTCTAAATGTACCAGGCGTGTATATCAAGGGCATTTAACAGAAAGGTTAAGCCTCGTAATTTATAGATTGGAGATTCGGTCTTTAAAGTTATTAAAGCGCTAATTCAGGACCCTAAGGGAAATTCGAGCCCAATTGGCAAGGTGAATTTATACTCGGTCAAATACTGCTGGGAGGAGTAAGTAATTAATAGGTTTGGACGGAGAAGCAAATTTTCAATATAATAACTTGGATTAATTAAAGAAATACTATGTTTAGCATATTACTAAACCATTGCGAGTCAACGACGGGACAACCAAGCTAAGAAATCCCTTTGGCTTATATTTTATATCTCGGCGTTTTATTGCTTAATTATTATTATTTTTAGGATGGTGCGGTTATTAGTTAATTCCTCTAAGTGAACGATAAAATGAATGAAGCATAAATGTGAGAATAAAACTTAACTTTTTACTTTATTATTAATAATAAAGGGTAAGCCGAGTACATAGTTAAATAAAGAGGGAAATAACAAGCATACTACTTGAAAAATAAATTTTTCAAAAGATGTAAAAATAAAAATACCCTAATTCTTATTTTTGTAATATTCTCAGCCTTAGTCGATTTTCACTTTTTTCCCTTTTGCACCATTACACTTTGTTGCATCCTCCTAGGTTCCCTTCATCAGGTCGTCAATCTTACGAGCCCTCCTATCTTCAGCTTCCTTAGCTTCAACTTCTCTCCTATAAGTATGTTCACCAACCTCGCGAAGTACGCGAATCTAAAGAGGTGTCGCAGAAAGAATAGCTCCTTTTAGATCACATTCTCGAGCCCTTTGTGTCTTCCTTCGTTTGGGATCGGTCTCTTATATTCACTCTAGATAAAATCCAGAGACTGTGGTAGATCGTTTATCTACGAGGCTTCAGCAACCTTGGCAGGTTCATCCAATAATCAACCCATGTAGGCACCCGCCTCTACACTACCAAAGCTTCCCAAAATCTCAAAAGAGGCGGGTGCGATGCAATCCATATAAGGGATATCCTAGACTTGCCCCATTTTCTACATTACACGGTCGGGAAGTAATACGCACTGGTTTCAAGACCCAACAAACATATAAATGGATGCCTCTCGGTGTATGTCCTAAATTAGGACACCCTCCAATGCTTGATGTACCACCAGGATTCCCAACAAGAAACGACATAATTATTGAGTGCACCTAGCCATTGCCACTTATATAATTGTGTAGCAATGTACATCTCGACTTTTTACGTCCTCACACAAATTTAAGGTGCTCCACAAACTAGATTTGCACACCACATATAGTAAAATTAATAATGTCCTACATGACGAGATTAATCCCAATTTACGGCCCAAGAACAGAAAAATCAAGAATAAAAAAAGAAAAGAAAAGTGAGACTCGGGAAAAGCCGAGGGCTTTTTAGCCTCGCCGACACCGGACCACTATCACATGGTCAACGCCGTCCTTCCGCCCTACCGGCTAATACCTATATATATCTCACTACTTACCTACAATAACATGGGGCAACATACGAAGTCTTCCTTAGGATTTGGTTTAACCTCGATTCAGCCCTAAGATTGTCTATGTGATAATCAAAGGAGTAAGGGAGTGGTGATCCTCCAACCGCTCGATAAAGTCCTATTGAGCAGCAAGCACCATATCCCTGTGATTTCTCACTAATAGGAAGCCACCTATTAGGTAAGTAATAATGGCCTAATGGTTTTGAATATATGCTGGTCCTAAAGAATACATCGGATGAAAGTTCGACATCGGATTCATCATATGCACCTCGTCCCCGATTAGAATCCAACTCGGATTCCTATTATTTAATCTTAGAAGATGTTTGTGTGTCTCAAACATATTAGTAGAAGGTGTCGGAACCACAGGTTTTGTCCTATGATTAATGCCTAGAATGCAATCGAATTCCCAGGTAGGGGACACAATTCTTTATCCTCGGACTTGAATACATGATATTAAGCATCCCAAAAGGCCACTGTAGCCGTTAATAGAGTCCAAGTAAATCTTTACTTGTCGAATGTTTGATAGGTATTCAATCCATAGTGGGATAGCCCTACTCTATCAACCTTGCTCATCTCATGGAACCAGCGAGTCAATAAGAAGAATGATTTCTTACCCCACTGTTGATATCGGACAGTATGTTCTCAAGTGGGGTGACTAGATGCATGTTAGAAAGCTCTACCTATCCTCCGATTTACTAAGTTTGTTGATTGAATAGGTTGATCTTCAGTTGGTTTCTCTTATAGAGTTTTCGCATTGGCTTGTCCTTCGAATTCCGAGCTAGATCTTGAATTTGTCCATTCTCGATCCACGGCATTTTCGGTTGGCTCATTCCGAGTTGCCTCGGTTCTTCTATTTTGACTTTTTTTGAGTTCAGCTTCAGCAATGTCGTCTTCATCTCTATTAAGCTTTAGATTTAAGAAGGTGCATGCACTTATCCTGTTAAGATCAATCTCATCAAAGACAACATGTATGCTTTCTTTCACTTTGTTAGTCCTTTTGTTAAAAACTCTAGATAAGCTTTACTTGTGAGATGAGTAACCCAAAAATATACCTTCATCCGATCTAGCATGAAACTTAGTCGGATGTTCCTTACCATTATTATGCACATAGCATTTATATCCGAATGGTCTAAAGTAGGAACTATTGGGCTTCTTTCCCTTGTACAACTCATAGGGTGTCTTCTTTAGGATGGGTCTAATGAGGCATTTGTTAAGTGTATTGTTTGCTTTGTTAAGTGCCTCCACCCGAAATAGTAAGGTAGATCATTTTCAATCATCATGGTCCTTCTTATTTCTTCAAGAGTTCTATTATTTCTCTCCACTACTCTATTCTGTTGAGGAGTTCTTGGTGTCGAGAAGTTGTGAGAGATGTCATTCTTGTCACAAAAGTCTCGCAAATTCCGAGTAATCAAACTCCTTTTCATGGTCGGTTCGAATTCTTCTAATCTGAGTCTCGGACTCCACTTGAATTTTTCTGCAGATCTTAGTGAACTCTTTGAAGGCTTCATTCTTGTTCCTCATAAACACACCCAGTTAATTTGTGAATAATCATCAATAATAATGAGCATATATGATTTACCTCCTAAGCTTTTCACAGGAATTTGACCACACAAATCCATATGACTTGCTTTGGATGTAGACACGGTTTTGAATGGTTTGAAAGATGATCCGACTTACTTTCTTTTTGTGCGTGCTTCACAAATTTTATCTTTCTTAAATGCACAGTTAAGTAAACCCCTAGCTAATCCATGAGATGCAAGTTTTTGATGGTATGCATGATAATATGACCTAGTCTATGATGCCATGTCTATTAATCATCATTCAAAAATTCTTTTAAGCAAGATAAATTCTAACTAGAATATGAGAGAGGAATTTTATAAGTGTTACCTGACCCCAAACCTAAGAGCTTTGTCTCTTTGGTGACTGCATCGAAATGTAGGAGTTGGTCTCTGTGAACCTTACCTCTTGGCCTTGGTTACATAGTTAAGATATACTATGGAGATTGTACTTAAGCCCTATGACAAGGTAGACTAGATTGACTGAGTTGTTTCCTTGACCTATCTTGCCAATCCTAACTATCTTGTGTTTGCTATTATCTCCAAATGTGACTTTTCCTCCTTTCAAATCTTCTAACTCTCGGAAGAGTTTTGAGTCTATAGACATACAGCGTCGGCAGCCCACTGTCTAAGTACCAATGATCCTTCCGTTTCTAAGTCACCGCAACACGAGAAACAAACTAACCCTTTTCAATTCCTCTTACAAACCCAGTAAATGCTTTTACTGTGGTCTTTCTCTCGAGGACGAGCACTTTTCGGATCCTAGATTTGAATGATTTTGGGTTTGGTCCGATTCCGAGTCTTCCTCTTATAAAACTAAGTCTCGTGTCTCTTTTCTTTGAAAACCTTTCTTTTTGTAAACAGGTTGAGAAGGCTTTTTGTGTAAACTGGTCTATGCTTAGCTCCTTTTCCATGTGAGTGAATGGCACCATGCTCAGCCTTCATAAACTTTACAGTTTTGGAATCAATTTTGAAAAGTCTTGAATAGGAATTAAATTCCTATTTAGCATTGTAACCAAGACCTTCTTTTCTAAATTAGACACACTAAGAGCCTAGTAAAAGATCAAGGTTTTTCTGACCTTGAGTGAGTTTTAAAACCAACTCTTGACGCTCATTGAGCTTCCTTTTCAATTACTCATTCTATATTCCGAGGCACTCGGGCTCGGTCTCATTGTCTTGAGCATTGGTCTCAAGTACTTTCATATTTTGTCTCAAGTTTTCTAACTCATTTTTAAAAATAGTACTCTCGGTAGTAAGAGACTCAAGTTGTTCTTTGATATTAGAAGAGTCGAATTGGACTTTTCTTCCAAAGTAAAGATATATCTAGCAAGATTAAATTTTAAAAACTTAAGAAAGTATTCAATTACCTCTTGAGGACTCGTTTCCTCAATATTTGAGTTGTCATTATCCGACTCGGATCCAACTTCTTAGTCTACCAATGCCATTAGACACTTTGAGTCATCTCGAATCATCATCTTTAGATGAGTCATCATCGCTCCAAGTAGCCACCATAGCCTTTTTCTTCTTTCTCGCCCTTCTTTCTCTTTGAACAAACCTTGACTGTTTGCTCCTTGCTGCCACATTCAAAACAACCGAGTTCCTAATAAAGATAACTTAGAAGGGGATGACTATTTACCTGTCTTGTAATTCTTGTCTTTCTTGTAGAACTCCTCCTTTGGCCACTTATGAAACTTTTTGTACTTTATCATCTTTTTTAAGCCTTGGGCAATGTGTGTCATGGGATTCTCTTCTGTGTCTACTTTTAGAGGCCTTTAGTGTAATTTTCTTTTGGGTGCTAACCTCGGCATCCTTTTCCTCTAGGTGTAGCTCAAGAGTAAGTAGGTTTCCAATGAGCTCATCCGGCTTCGGTTGAGAGAGATTCCGAGCCTCTTTGATTGCTGTCACCTTGGGATCGCATCTTCGTTTGATAGACTTCTCAGAATTTTTCTGACCATTTCTTTGTCAGAGATCTTTCTACCTAAAGATTTGAGATTGTTGATAATCTCGAGTCAACCAGGCATACATCCGAGAGATGTTTTCTTCTAGCTCTATTCCGAACAACTCATATTTGTCAAGATATTGACTTATTGTAGCCTCGCTATACTTGGCTAGTTCCTTGATAGGTGTTGACACGTGTATCCCCTACCTCTTTGGCTGTGTCACGAGCTCACACACTGTTGTACTCTTATGAGCTGATAGCACACATCCAAGTGTTCATAACGTTAAAGTTCCTTCGAACTTCTCATTCTCATCGAGTGGTATACTCGATTTTTCTTTAGGCGCAGATCTTGCCCCTTCCATCTTCATTAGAATGAAGTTTCCATTCTTGATGATGTTTTGTACTTCTTCATCATTATCCAGCAGAAAGCATTCCATCATCTTCTTCCAATGTGCAAAGTTCGACCCTTGAACTTGGGTGGTCCAGTGGATGATCTTCCTTCATCGAACTCTCCATCGCTCTAGGTCATCTGATCTTTAGACCTTTGGATTGTGAGATCCTTTTGAAAGGCTAGGCTCTTATACCAATTGAAGGTTTGTTGTTAGAGTGTTTAAGTCACCCTAGGGTGGGTGAATAGGGTGATGGAAGATTTTTGAGAAAAGTTAAACTATTTTGCACGGAACAAACTTGAAAATAAATTTTGAGTCTAGATTTGACTTAGAAGTTAAGTACACACATAAATACATGGAAACCCTCTTGTGGCAGAAAACCATGGACAATGTTAATCCAAAGCATCTAGTTAAATCCACTAATTGAATCAACAATTACAAAGGACTAGCTCTTGCCAAAATGGCTCCCTTAGACAATTCCTTTATAAGTTTTTCTAGACTCAAAAGTTCCCTTATCCGATCTAATACTTTGTGATTGAGTTAACCCTTACAGTCAAGGGCAATTGAGCTGAGTTAGCCCTTACAGCTCAGTCAAGGGACTTAGAAAGGAAGTAGAAAGAATATGAGTGATTACAAGACTTTCATTATAACTTAGAAAGTAAGAATTACAAAGTTGGAACCGTAAAAGCTAGAAGATTGAGCAAGAGTAGAGTATGCTCAGTACCACCAATGTGTTCAACAATCTTCAAGTCTTGTGGAGTGGCTTCTATTTATAAGTACCAAGGCAGAATGACCATTGAGACTTGTTCTGGACTGGTGAGCCTCATTAGCCGTTGCAACGGCAAGTCCGAGTCACTTAGAAAAAGATTCATTGAGATGTGAACTTTGTGTAGTGATCCTTGGCTCAAAAGATGGTCCATCCCTTTGGTGGTGATTGAAATTTGGGATGGAAACAACTGTTAGACTCAAAGTTGAAGTTTTTCAGTTTTGAAAACAAACAACCATGACACGGTGTCTCAATCATGTCCATAAATGGTTGATTTCTATCTATCGGTGTTTAACGGCTAGAAACTAGCCACTTTTGTATTTTAAAAATAGATTAGGCTTGTTTAATCAACCTACAAAAGCAAATGAAAGTGGTAGTCAAAGTATAAAAATACTTTGCTCCAGAATTAGGCAAATAAAATAATTAAATTAAAGTAATTAAGCACTTAATTATCTTTAGCCTAAAAGAATAGAATTTTCTGAGTTTAATATTCATTAGGTTCAGATTCCATCTTGAGTCAATCCTTAAAATGATCAAGTTAGAAAGAATAAGATATCAGAATTCATAAACTTGATTAAGTAAATAATTCTCAATAAATAAATTGGCTTATAAATTAGAATTAACGTTGTAATTCATTTCCACTTGAACCAAGAAGTCGAGTGCTCAAAATAAACGTGTTGAGAAAGTATTTATTCATCCCATTGTTCTTAGTTGTGTCCGAGTGGGTCGAAACATAGTTAAGAATGTTATGCTTGATGAATGGTTTATGAGTGGGTCAAAACAAAATGAAAACTTAGATATGAGTTTCTTTAAAGCTCAGAATGACTTAGAATCAAAACCTAAGAGAGATAAAAAAGTTGTACCTGAGTCTTCAAAGAAGCAAAATTCAGTTGCTCCTTCAAGTGTTGCTTGATCTAGAGAATCCGAGCATAGCAAGCTCCAGTCGCAATGTACTCAACCTCAACGCTTGATAGAGCAACTGAATTTTGCTTCTTTGAATTCCAAGAGATGAGTGATTGACCCGGAAATTGGCATGCTCCTGATGTGCTCTTTCTATCAACTTTGTATACAGCATAGTCAGCATTTGAGTATCCAAGTGAGGGTCGGATCTAAGTGTTTTGAATACCGGAGACCAAGTGTTTGAGTCCATGCAACATATCTAAATATTCTCTTCACCGCAGTGAGATGTGATTTCTTAGGATTAGTTTTAAATATTACACAAAGGTAGACACTAAATCAGGTTTACTAGATGTAAGATAAAGTAGAGATCTTATCATACCTCTGTAGAGTTTCGATCTACGACTTTACCTTTCTCATTTGAGTCCAGTTTTGTACTTCTAATCATAAGTGTTACTCGTATGCTTCACATCATGTAGCTTGTACTTCTTCAACAACTCCTTGGTGTACGTTGATTGATGAACATAGATGCCATCCTTTTCTTGATTGATTTGCAATCCAAGGAAGAAATTGAGTTCTCCCATCATACTTATTTGGAACTCCTATCTCATCAACTTAGAAAACTCTTGGCATAGAGTTTCATTCATAGCTCCATATATAATGTCATCAACATAGATCTGAATGATGAGAAAATCATCCCCCTTGGTTTTTGTGAAAAGAATTTTTTAAATAAGACCTCTTTTGAAGTCATTTTCAACCAACAAATTGCTCACTCGTTCGTACTCAAGCTCCGGGAGCTTGTTTTAGACCAAATAATGCTTTTTGCAACTTGAAAACATGATTGGGAAATTGAGAGTTTTCAGATGTGGGGTTGCTCAACATAAACCTCTTCTTGAATATAACCATTAAGAAATGAACATTTCACATCCATTTGATAAAGCTTAATGTTCATGCTAGATGCAAATGCTAAGAGAATTCCGATTGCCTCAATCTTAGCAACAAGTGCAAAGGTTTCCCCACAATCCATCCCCTCTTCTTGGTTATATCCTTGAGCAACTAATCTGGCCATATTTCTGAGTACCAAACCTCTCTAATCTAGTTTGTTCTTGAAAACCCATTTGGTTCCTATTACTTGGATTGTCATAAGGTCGTTTGGTCGGAGTCCGGACTCAATTTTTTGAAATTGATTTAATTCTTCTTGTATGACCTCTACCCATTCATGTTCAAGTAAGGCTTCTAGTGTATTTTTAGGTTCAATTAATGATATGAATGCTAAGAATTCACATATATTTTACAAAGAAGAATGAGTTCTTACCCCATTGTTGATATAAAAAGTATATTCTTAGGTGGGTGACTTGGATGCATATTTTAAAGCACTACCTGTCCTCTCGGTTTACCAGGTTTGTTAGTTGAATGACCTAATCTTCAATTGGTTGTTCTTCCTGAAATTTTGCATTGGCTTGTCCATTAGTATTCCGAGCTGGCTCTTGAACTTGCTCATTCTTAGTCACTTCATTCCGAGTTGGCTCATTCCGAGTTAGCTAAGTTCCGTTGTTTTTTACTCATAGTGAGCTCAGCTTCAGCAATACCACCTTCATCTCGTTGAGCTTAAGATCTGAGAAAGCGGATTCACTTGTCCTTCCACGGTCAATCTCATTAAAGACAACTTGGATACTTTCTTCCACTTTGTTAGTTCTCTTGTTGAAAATCATATAAGCTTTACTATGAGATAAGTAACCTAGAAATATACCTTCATTTAACCTTGCATCAAACTTAATGAGATGTTCCTTACCATTCTTATGCACATAGCATTTACATCCAAATGGTTTGAAGTAGAAAATGTTGGGCTTCTTTCCCTTATACAACTTATAAGGTGTTTTCTACAGAATGGGTCCGAGGAGGCATCTATTGAGTGTATAATTTGTCTGTGTTGCCTACCTCAGCCAAGAAATAGTAAGGTAGATCATCATTGTCCTTATTTCTTCAAGAGTTGTGTTCTTTCTCTCCACTACTCCACTCTGTTGAGGAGTTCTTGGTGTTGAGAAATTATTGAAGATGTCATTCTTGCCACGAAGTCCGCAAATTTGAGTAATCGAACTCCCTTCTATGGTCAATTCGAATTCTTCCGATCCGTGTCTTAAACTCCACTTAAATTTTCCTACGGATCTTAGTGAACTCATTGACAGACTTTATTGTTGTTCTTTAGAAAACAGACCCAGGTAAATCGTGAATAATCATCAACAATAACTAGCACATATGATTTACCTCCTAAGCTTTTCACAGGAATTTCACCACACAAATCCATATGAATTAATTCAAGTACTTTCGATGAAGATACGGTTTTGAGTGGTTTGAAAGATGACCTTACTTGCTTTCCTTTTGTGCATGCCTCACAAATTTTATTTTTCTTAAATGCATAGTTAGGCAAACTCCTAACGAATCCATGAGATGCAAGCTTCTATGGTATGCATGCTGATATGGTCTAATCTACGATGCCATGTCCATGAATGATCATTCAGAGAAGCTTTCAAATAAGATAAATTTTGACTAGAATCTGATAGGGGAATGGTATAGGTTTTACCTAACCTCAGGCCGGAGAGCTTTTGTCTCTTTGGTGACTGCATAAAACAATGAAGCAATTGGTCTCGAGTGAATATTTCCTCTTGACCTTTGTCACATAACCGAGATATGCTCAAAATGTTGTACTTGAGCCCTTTGACAAGGTAGACTGGATCGACTCGATTATCTCCTTGACCAATCTTGTCAATCCCAACTATCTTGCCTTTACTATTGTCACCAAATGTTATTTTTCTCCCTTCATATCTTCAAACTCAAAGAAGACACTTGAATCTCCAAACATATGGTGTGAACATCAACCGTATTAGTACCAGTGACCATTGTGTTTCTCAGTCACCGAAACATAGAAACAAACTAACCCTTCTCACTTCCTCTTACAAACCGATTAAGAGTCTTTACTCGTGGTTCTTTTATGAGGAAGAGCACTTTTGGTAACCCAAATTTGAATAATTTTGGGCTTGGTCCGATTCTCGAGTCTTCCTCCTAGAAAACCGAGTTTGTGTCTCTTTTCTTTGAGAACCTTTTCTTTTGTAAACAGGTTGAGAAGGTTCTTTCATGAAAACCGGTCTAGGCTTAGTCCCATTTATTTATGAATGAATGAGACCATGTTCAACCTTCCTGAACTTAACAATTCTAGAATCAGTTTTAAAAAGATTTACATAAGAATTAAATTCTTTTTCAGCATTATAACCAAGACCTTCTTTTCGAAATGAGACACACGGAGAGTCAAGTAAAAGATCAAGGTTTTTTGATCTTGAGTGAGTTTTAAAACCAACTCTTGAGACTCCTTGAGCATCCTTTCCAGCTTGCTCATTTCTCTGTTATGAGGCACTCGGACTTAGTCTAGTTGTCTTGAGTACTGGTCACAAGTACTTTGAGATTTTGTATCAAGTTTTCTAACTCATTTTTCAAAATAGTTCTCTCAGTAGTAAGAAACTCAAGTTGTTCTTTGAAATTAGAAGAGTTAGAATTGGAATTTTCTTCCGAAGGAAATATATATCTAGCAAGATCAAGTTTTCATAACTTGATAAAATAGTTAATTTTACCTCCCGAGGGTTTGTTTCCTCAAGCATTTGAATCATCACATTCTAACTCAAGTCCAGCTTCTAAGTGTCTCAGTGTTATTAGATTATGTGAGTCATCATAATCATCATCTTCAAAGGAGTCATCATCGCTCCAAGTAGCCACCACAGCCTTTTTCTTTTTTCTGTCCTTTTTCTCTTTGGACGATCGTTGATGATGTGCTCCTTATCGCCACACACAAAATAGCCGTAGTTCTTAGTTAAAGACAAATTGGAAGAGGATGAATATTTACCTTTCTTGTCTTTCTTTTAGAACTCGTGCTTTGGCCTCTTTTGCCACTTTTTGAACTTCATCATCTTTTTGAAGCCTCGGGCGACGAGTGTCATGGGATCCTCTTCAGAATCTAAGGAGCTCGGACTTTGTCTGGCTATCTTCCGAGGCCTTAAGTTTAATGTTCCTTTTGGTGCTGACCTCTGCTTTCTCTTCTTCTAGGTGCAACTCATGAATAAGTAGCTTCCCAATAAGCTCATCTGGTTTTAGTTTGGAATGATCTTGAGCTTCTTCAATTGCTATCACCTGAGGACCTCATCTTCTCTTAGGTAGACTTTTTAAAATTTTTCTGACAACTTATTCATGAGAAATCTTTCTACCTAGAGATTTGAGATTGTTGACAATCTTAGTGAATTGAATGTGCATCTTAGTGATGTTCTCCTCGGGCTCCATTATGAATAGTTCATACTTGTGAAGAAACCGACTAACTTTTTCTTACTTCACTTGGTTGGTTCCTTCATAGGTGTCGACCAATGTATCCCTTATTTCTTTGGTTGTGTCACGGTCGACACTCTATTGTATACTTCGAGTTTATGATGAATATCATAGTGTTCATGGCTTTAATGTTCTTCCTAAACTTTTCATTTTCTTCAGTGGTGTATCCTAACTTCTCTTTAGGTACAACTCTTATTCCTTCCATCTTTGTAGAAATGTAGTTACCATGCTTGATGATGTTCCGGACATCCTTATCATTGTACTCGGAGAAAGCATTCCATCATCTTGTTCCAAGTGTGCAAACTTTGATCCCTTGAAGTTGGGTGATTTGGTGGAAGATCTCCCTTGCTCGAACTCTCCAATGTTCCGAGCCATCCGATCTTTAGACCTTTGGATTGTGAGATCTTTTTGAGAGGCTAGGCTTTGATACCAATTGAAGGTTTGCTCTTGCAGAGGCTAAGTCGCCCTAGAGGGGGTGAAGAAGGTGATGGAAGATTTTTGAGAAATTACAAACTGTTTTGCAAAAATAGAATTAAAAATAATTCCGAGTCTAGAATGAACTCGGAAAGTGCAATACTCGGAGAAATATGTAGAAACCCTCTTAGGACAGAAAACCACGAACGAGTGCTAGTCCAAGTATTAGGTCAAATCCACTATTTTGAATCCATAAAATACAATGACTCGACTTTTTACATAATTGCTCCCTTAGACAATTCAATTACAATTTTTCTTAGACTCGAAATTCCCTTATCTAATATAGTACTTCCTAACCGAGATACCCTTTACGAGTTAGGGACAACCGAGCTGAGTTAACCCTAACAGACTCAGTCAAGGAACTTAGAAGAAAGTAGAAAGAGTAGAAGTGATTACAAGACTTTCCTTTACAACTCAAAAAGTAAGAATTACATAATTGGAGTTGTAAGTTGAAGATTGAGTAAGTATGCACCGAGTGAGTGTTAAGCGATGTGTTCAACAATCTTCAAGTCTGGTAGAGTAGCTTATAATTTTATAAACAGCAGGGCGATTATCCATCGTGACTTGTTCTAGACTAGTGAACTTCAATAGCAGTTGTAACGGCTAGTCCGAGTCACTCGAAATAGTGGTCCATCCCTCTCGTTGAGACCGAAATCTGTGGTGGAAACAACTATTGGACTGAAAGTTGAAGTTTACTGAATTTGGAAACAAACAACCTTGGCATGGTGTGTGAGCCATATCTTGAAATCGCTGATTTACGTCTCATCGGTGTTTAACAGTTAGAAACCGATTGCTTTTGCTTTTCAAAATCAGATTAAAATTATTTCATAAACCTACAAAAGCAAATCAAAGTGGTACTCAAAGTATAAAAAACTTTAGTCCAAGATTAGGCAAAGATAATTATTAATTCAAAGTAATTAAGCACTTAATTATCTTTAGCCTAAAAGAATGGAATTTTTTAGTTTAATATTCACGAGGTTCAAATGTTGGTAAGAGTAAAGAATCAGAATGTATAAACTTGATCAAGTAAATAATTTCATTAAATATGCTAACTTAGAAAGTAGAATTATCGTTGTAATTCATTTTCACTTTGAACACCAAGTAAGTATTTAGAATCTAAAATGTTTGTGAAATTGTTTACTCATGCCTTTGTTCTTATTTATTTCCGAGTGGATCGGAAAATAATGAAAACTTAGATATAAGTTTCATAAAAGGCTTAGAATGACTTAAAATAAAAACTATAGAGAGATAGAGAGTTATACATGAGTCTTCGGAACCCTTCCATGGAAGTCTCTTATCGGGCTTCCGATAGACGAGGACCCCGGTTAGATCCCTTGATCTAAACTATCCTAGCCGAGTCGATTCAAAAACATTTTGAACATATTCATTCATCAAGTTTTTTTCAATCAACAATCTCAAAATAATTTACTATAATAGAAGCCATAGCATAACTTTCAATCCTTCCTACTCGGTTTCATTTCTTTGGAACATATTCCCAAGTTTAAAAAGAAAACATCAAGGGATCATATTCAATGATTTAGTGGTACCGGATGCACCCAACTAGTATTTTCATTCACATATTCGTAATAACTTGCTCTGTTTGGCAACCTTACGCTAATACTTAACTCAACTCAATTACTTTAGTCTTCTCATTTTGTACCTATGCTTTCCAACCTTCTTAACCATAATTCACATTTGTATTTATGTATTTGGTACCTAATTGTGTATACAATTTCCTCACTCAAACCAGATCTTGCCGCTTAGCTTATCGGGTTATAATTCGCCTTATTCACTTCTTTCGAGTCACCACCAATCATCATTTATCACAATCAACCCTCACTTAACACAAATAGCCACAATTCAGCACAAAAATTATCCTCAGCTCCTTTCCGACTACGCCTCTCCAAATCCGCCAATTCAATAAAATTAATTCTCATATTATGTTCTCCTAATAACGTCCCCTTTGTTGGGTCAATTTCACCTGAGGCTTAATAATCATAAGTAGTCATAAACCGTATTTAAGCCAAGAGTAAGTGATCATCCACCTTTAGACCTTAAGCACACATCAATCAATATGGATTCATACTCTTTCTTCACACTCCATACTGTTGTTTCCCAATATTAATAATTACCTCCCAACGCAGAAAATTCAGGAAATCCTTAAGGGTTGAACTGAAACATTAATCCATAATTCGCACCCAAATCACAACTTCTTCATCCTTAAGTGCTAACTGAAATTTCAATATTACTCATTAGACCTAAGCAACCTAACTCCATCATAATTTCTAGGTTCTCAAATCGACCTTAAACAACTACTAAATTCGTTCTACAAGTACATATACTCAATATTCACAACAAATTCGATTAAATTTTAAAATACTATTAATTTTAGAGTATAAGCCTACCCACCTTGATTCCTTAGAAATTGAAGATTGTTGAATTGGGAGTGACCTAGGTCAAGTCTCCTCCTCTTCCTTTCGCTCTTCCTTCATGTTTGGGTCTCCTTCTCACCGCTCTGTTCCTCTCTTTGCCCGCCCTCTCCCTCACCTCCGGTCTCGGTTGCCTTAATTACTCGATGTTCTCTCCCCTCCTACTATCTTTTGTCTCAATCGTTGGCTTCTGGTTCGCCCCGTCTCTTGTATTCGTTCTCGCGTTTCTTCCTCGCCTCCTCTCGCTTCGTTTACTCTCACTTGACGGCCGTTGTCCTTTTGTTCGCCAGCTACCAGCTGTCAGCCTCTCCTCTCAACTCTCGCACTCGTTTCCTCTCTCTCTCTCTCTCTCTATTCTCCCTCTCCTATTCCTTTCCCTCGCTCCCTGTTCCCCGTTTCTGTTTCTCTTTTTCCTTTTTCCCGAGCCTTTGCTCTTCTCTTTCCCCTTCATCTCTTTTTTTCCTTTATGTCTGTGCTTCAATAGGCAATGCCAACTCATCTAAAATTTTCACTAATCTCCTTTTTAGCCTATCCATATATAACTACTCCCTTATCTTTCATTATTACTCTTTTTTGTTAGGATTATCTTAAGGTAAAAATCAAAATAATTAATCATAAGTTGTCTCGAGTTTTATTTATTGGGTCCAGGTGGGAAGTGGGGAGGAAGTAGTATAATCTGCTACTTTATTTATAAAAGCACGTAAGACTAAGAACTCATACTAAATAAAAAAAATTTACGTATCAATCACTTAATTTAATTTAATCCTATAATTAACCTACTTAAAATCTCGGGTCTCACACACTTTTGTCTTCCGGCATCCATATTATCATGTTTTTATGTTTGGGGATAAGGAGTTGTGTCCCCTGTCCGAAGAATATGATGCCATTGTAGGCATCAAATGTCGAACTAAACCCTTGATGCCGAAGCCTTCCACCAATATGCATGAAACCTACAAGCGCTCGCCGAAGCTAACCAATAGGAATTTGAGTTGGATTCTTATTATGGATGAGATGCATTTAATGAACCTCGCTGAAGCATTATCGTCCCATGTACTTGTCGGGGCCTACCTAATTCGGAGACGTCGGGCCATAATCACCTGTCCGATAGGTGGTTTCCTGTTTGTGGGGGTCATAAGGACATCGTCTCAGCTGCATTGTTGAGTTTCGTTGAGCAGCTGGAGGATCACCGAAACCATTGTAAGGTTGGACCGGGTCAAAGCAAATCGAAAAGAAGAGTTCGCTGGCATCCCCCTGTTATTGCAAGTCAGCACAACGCAATAGAACAGCGAGGTTAGGTCGGCGGCGCCAGCTAAGGGGTGGCGATCTATAGGAACAATGACCTAGGGGCGGACCCCCAGGGCCAAGCTTCCCCATGTGCCTTTTTGGCATAAGGGTTTTCGAAAGTGCAAATGATGATTTTAGTGTTTTGAACATGAATTTTAGAAAGTAGGGATGAACCTTTTATTAAGGTTTTCCAAGTTATATTAAATCTAATTAATCAAAATTTGAATGGCGGTTTTATTAACCTTTTATTTTATAAATTATTTTCATAATTCCCGGGATCTTATTTTCTAATTAAGGAATTAAAGATATTAGGGTTATGGTTCTAGCGTGAGGTCTGTAGGGCTAGATTGATGTGAAAACATCAATCTGGACCGAGCCGCCGCCACCACCGACCCTGCGGTGCTGGCCGTGCCCCGCACTGGGGTAAGGCGGGTGCCGACCGGAGGTCGTCAACAGCCGCAGCCTCGGTCTCCCGTAAACTAACATAATTTTTCCTGCAACTAGAAAATACTGAGATGTGATTTTGTGTAGAACAAAACATAAAAAAGAAAATTTTCTCTCTTGATCTTAGTATGAGAAAACTAAGACCGAAAAGGCTAAAAATTGACTCCATTAGTCTTGAAGTGAGAATCGGATTTGGGGACAAGGGTAAGGAACATAGGGATAAACATATTCGTTCCGCCCGTTCGAAGACGACCATTACTAGTGCGAGTATTGTGTTAATAATGATGTATGAATACAAGCAAACAACATGCGAAGCAAAATTAAAGCAACCAAAACATAACAAGGAAAACAATAAAGAAAAGCGATAAAGAAAGGAATAAAGGAAATAAAAAGATTACATCGGTCGGGAGGAAATTAAAGCGATTACATATCTTAAACCACAATACAGTAAGCAATAAAACAGAAATAAAAATAATCGTTCGAAGGTTTCAATATGGCCCTCAGGTTGTCCCACCTTGCTAATCTGGATCTCCACATCGGATCTCTCGATGCAATAGCGACAATCCAAAGGAAAGGACTAGTTTTGTGCATTGTGTCTAAGGTAGGGTAGTGATCGAGTTGAATGAGTGCCCGGAGATCAGAATAATCAAATTTTCTTTATCTCTTTGCACAGATTCAACAGATCAAAGACGAATGCTTATAGAAATTTCAACAGAGTGACGTTTAGGTGAGAGTATTTACATTGGCTTTCAGCAGCGTAATGTTAAGGTAGGAAGTCGTATGGGGTAAGAGGCATACGTCTCTATTTATAGGAGAGGACCTAGGTCACAAATGACCTAGGGTTTTCCTCTATCAGCCGTCTAAACAGATAAAAAATAAAACCAAGGCAAATCCTAACGAGATAGAACTGGATCAGCAAAAGGATAAAACCGAATAGAACCGGGTAAAATGATAAAGGAGGCGCTAGCCAATCGGACCCTCCTAGGGTTTCGTGCCCTAATTGTGTCTCCGAGGACTCTCCAAACTCAAAACGCAACGTTCCACCATGCTTCTAGAAGGCGGGCTGTCTCGTGAAGCTTCAAACGCTTCTAGCCTCGTATGGGCTGTCTCGTGAAGCTTAAAATGCAGCACTTTGATACTCCCGATCATGAAATGCAATGCTTTAATGTCGTCTTCAGCTCTTCAGCTCTTTGTCTAATTTAGGCAAAAGTAGAATACGGTATTCTGCACTTGGAATTTCCTAGCACACATCGTGGGACCCCACAATCTCTAAAGGTTCAGCCCGGCTCTTGGACAGTCCGAAAGAAAAGAGGATTTGTGGGCGAGATCCAAAATCCACAAACAGGACTCGGGGATTATCATCATCGGGCCAACAAACAAAACACAGAAATAAAGAGATAAAGGATGATACTTTTTAGGTGTCTACAGTTAGTGCCCACTTTAACCGTGTCTAAAACGACAAAGGGTCAAAGTAGACACCGAAAAGTACTTACCTTGATTTCTATTAGACATTGTGTGATGCTTGGAATTAGTTGTAATCAAACATGAACTCCAAAGTGAGATTTGAACTTGATCTCGATGCTTGCGTGTTGAAGTTTGGTAAAAGGATCCTAAGCTTGGCTTGATTAGAGCATGAAGCTTCGCATATTTTGATGATGAAACTTCGATCGTCTTTTGATGGCTGCATAATCTACTGTGCTAGCACGCTTGTTAATGCATAACTCAATTGACAAAAGCTTAGTATTTTTACTTGAATAATTCAGTCAGAAACAAACTGATAAAACTATTCTCAAAAAGCTAATTAGTGGGCCCAAAAGCTTCCACTTGCATGCACAAGGGACGAAAATCACATGCCCCAACTGGACAAGACTACTTGGACTAGAGAGGTGGGCTAGGCTGCAAAAGATGTCGCTGATTGGACTCCACGGTGCCTCGAGGCCGGCGCCGGCCAGCCTTTGGCAAGCATGGCCCCGGCTTGCCTGGCCGGATTCCTTCGATTCCCTCACTAATTGTTTGACCCTTGTTTTATGTGCTTGGATGCCTTGACCGACTTGGGCTATAAAAAGGGGTGTATGGTTTGTTTCATTTTACACACCAACTCTTTATCTTACTCTTGCTCTCCTCTTACAATTCCTTACTTTGCTCCTTGAAAGCTAGTTGGTTCTCAAGAATTCCTTGCCTCTAAAATTCCTACAAGAAAAGCTCACCTTACAAGAAGAACTAGGGTTGAGAGTCTTACTCAAGACTCTTTCCTTAAGCATGAAGGGCGTCCGCAGAACGTATGGAATATGAGTGATCTGCTAGTTGAAGCGGAAACCCACGTTTCTTCACTTGCCATTTCTTCTTCGGTAAGCTAATTAGCTTAAACCTCTTCATTTGCTCATTTTAGAGTAAAGTTTTAACCAAAATCTTGTTGGATTTTTTTTTGTAGAAAGGCTCAATTCAGAGTAGTGGAGCCATTCCGATGTTTATGGAGACATGTGAGAGGATGCACTTTCCTCTCGAGAATGTCATGTACAATGCTGGGTTCGGACCTCTCTGCATCGCTTTACGCCATCTCATTGATAGGAGAAAGAGAGATCCTACTAGAGCCATCAGTGAACGATTTTGGGACACCACCAACACGTTCTATCGTCCCTTTGGTGAGATGACGATGACTCCCTTTGACTTTGCTGTTTTATCCGGTCTAGGCTTTTCAGGGGACCTTTAGCTTATGACTGGAATTTTTACAAAAACCATGACTATCTCCGTCACCTTTTCAGTTCGGTAATAGAGAGATTTTCATATGATTACCACTTCGAATATACCATTCTTTTTTAGGCTTTTAAGGATGATGTTTTCCGGCCTCAACATTCTCCTCAACAACAAGTGAGGGTCGTGTTTGCTCTTCTTTTGACCACGATCCTCTTCTCCGATCAGGCCGCTAAGATTCATGTTCACTATTTGGTGAACCTTGTGGATCTTGATAGGGTAAAGGAACTCAAATGGGATGCTCCCACATATACTTGCCTCATTAGGAGCCTTCGTGTCGGTGTGCGGCACACAAGACCAGAACCAGATTCCACCAACTATCTTCCTTTAAGTGGCTTATGGAAGATCATTACGGTATGCTCAAATTATTCCTTTCTTCAATATGTACTTTTTACAGTATGTGTATAAAAAGACTTACTTAACTTGTCAAAACATAGCTGTGGCTATATGAATACTTTCCACATCTCTCTCCCGGATCAACAAATCGGCCCGCATTCCCAGACATCCGTGTCATGGGCCATAATTTATCTTGAGCAATCTAAGATACACGGAATAGGCTTTTTGAGATCAGCCCTTAACCGTGGCAACTCGGTATGTTGCTTCTATTCTCGAAACTTGCTCCAAAATAGGCTTAAAGGAGCTTTTTACCACACTTTTTACATTCTGGTCATGCCCACAGCCTGGACCACTACCTGTAGGGCCGCCCGTGGTGCAATACAGCCTCTTGTATTCACTATTGTTCGTCTATTTTCTTGTTGCCTTCCATTCTCACTAGCTAATTTCTTGATAATTCTTATATGTAGGCCAACTTCCACCCTTGGGCCCAGCATCAACTTCCCCAAAATGTCCTTGTGCTCCGGGAATTGAGTAAGAGAAGGATCTTGTTTGAAGGTGCTTTTGGGTTTGGTTGGTATCTTGGGGACATGGTTACTCCTCAAATTCGACTTAACACGTGGCCTCCATTTGTTCCGGTCGATCCTTCTTCGACCATGTTCTATTTTCATTCTATTTTTCCAAACGAGCAAAAGGTGGCCATGGTGGGGTATCCTTTTACCTCGCTTATGAATTTAAACACCTCCTATGCCCATCATGCATCTCACATCATGACCCAACTAGTGAATGTTTAACTTCCTTCTTATAACTTTGAATTTCTTGTATGGAAATTAATCGTCATCTTCTCTTCTTTGGCAGCTCACTCCCATTGAGATCCATATCCCAAATCTCAACGTGGATGTTACTTTTCCTGGGGACCTCCTCATTTCCTCACAATTCCTGAAATCCCAGAAGAGGAATGTGCGGGGAATCCCTGTCCTAAAAATTGGCGAGGGGTAAGAGTTATGTGCTCTTTTCCTTTTAGTGGTGTGCTAAAAGCACTTGTCTCGTTGATAACACTGAATAAACGTTGCAGTACGATCGGGAGCAATCAAGAACCATATCTATCAAATTTCAATAAGCTCTTCATGGAATCCAAAATTTCTTGACTCGACAATCTTTCTCTACTTCCTGTGTAAATCCTCGATTAGTGTAATGTTAATTTCCTTGAGCTTTTAGTGGTTTGCTAATCGCGTTTTTGATCTTTTAAGGACGTCGATGTAGAGCAACTCATTCCGAAAATCTACCTGGTGCTCCCGAGACGTCATCCCAAGCTTCGAGCAGCAAATGCCTTCTAGTAGTAATGCTAGACGAGGCTCATCACGACGTTCTTCACGATGTACTCATCATAGGAGCCTGTCTCGAGGCAGGACCTAGCGCGTCCGGGCATAGTACCTCCAATGCGGGACCTAGCCATTCTGAGGAGGGCTTGAACATCTTACACTTGCAAGCCTTCGATCGACACGGGAACCCTCTTTACTTCCCTCGGTCTTCTTATAGCGGGCCATCACATGAGGCTCCTCAATCTTGGGACTAAGGAGGTAGCTCGCATCAAGGCCAAGAAGGTGGCCGATTCTCTACGTCTGTCTTGGAGGACTTTGGAAATTACATCTTCGATGACGACTCGATGACGATGCACAAATGATGCCTTGCTGCTTCCGCTGCTTGCCGATTCATGAACCTCTTGTAGGGTGCTTGTTTTGTTAATATATTATTTATTTTGTAATGCAGACTCTATGTTATGAGATGAAATGCAAGACTCAATTCTAAAAATGCGTTATTTTGTTTAATATGATGCACAAAACCTATGAAAAAATACAAAGTCAAAAATAAAAAACCGGAACTAGCCCCCATTCCCCATAAAAGAAAATAATAAAAAAGGAAAAAATTGCAAGTACATAGCCGAAAACAAGATGCACTCCACGGGCTAGGACAAGAAATAAAGATAATCAAAGATTGCTCGGGCCCGTGAGAAATTGCGAAACAGGCTGGGCCTAAGATGTGGCCGGCGCCGGCCATGTAGGATTCCTGCAGGGACTATAGTGCCTCGTTGTACTAATTATAGTAGGATTTGAAAAGCTCCAGGAAAACACCTATAAATATGATCACTCGGCGTAATAAGAAATATAGATACCAAAGCCTTCACTAAGCCGCAATATATCCTCTTTTTAGGTCCATACATAGAACCATGGAATTCATAACCGAATTAACCTGGTGGATGCATGAGATAAGCAACATGGATAGGTCGGGGTTAACCTAGTATGGGCTGATTGTCCTCTTCATCATTCGCCAAGTGAAAATCATATGGCATTTCTTAAGGGCTGTTATGGCTTATTGGGATCGCCATTACCATATCTTTAGGTTCGGGGATAAGGAACTATGCCCCCTGTCCGAAGAGTTTGATCCCATACTAGGCAATTTTAGGCGAACAAACCAGCTTGTTCCCAAATCCTTAGAAAATCTTCATGAAAAGTACCAATATCTACTAAAACTGAGTAAGAATTATCTAGGGTGGATCCTTATTGGGAATCGGGTTAGTTTAACCAATTTAATAAAGCATTACTGCAACATGTATGCCTATCCTGAGTCCATCATTATCTCGAGAGGGCGAGCTATAATCACTTGCATGATAGGGGATTCCTGCTAGTAGGAGGGTCATCGGGATTTGGCACCAGCGTCTCGCTATGCCCTAGTGGAATAGTTAGAGGATTATTATTCCCTAACTCCACTAATAGTTGTTGAAATGATAATTAGCTTAGACCAAGTTGAAGCCAATGCTGACCAGAATTTCCGCGGTAGCCCGTTGTTAATGCGGTTAAGCACAAAAACTAACGGAAGCAAACTACGGTAAAACCAGTCAACGGCACCGGCAAGAAGGCGGTTGTCCGTCGCTAGCCAGGTGTCGAAGAATTTCTAGTTAATGCCGAAAAACATAACTTTCGTTTCGCCTCTTCGTCGCTATTTTTAATAGTTCGATTTTGTTCCTATTGGGCCTAAAAATGTTAGACTTTGACCGTGCAAGACACTAATATTTGATTTTTTATCCGTAATGTGAAGATCTAGCTAATGGAACATCTGAAACTCATCGATGCTCCCCGAAGTTGGACACATACCTAGCAACTCATTTCTACCAACGGAAACGAACATCGGCGGTAGTCGATCGTCCTGCGTTCCGATGGGAATAATATCTCAAAAATCAAAACAATGACCCCTTATGGTACGTTTAGCATTGGAAGGTGTCCCAGTTCAAAACGCATACTACACAACATCCATACATTCGTCTATTGGGCCTGGAGGAGAGCACGTATTACTTTCTATGCCGTGTATTACGGCAAATTGGTAGAGAACAAGTAATACCGTTCTTGGATTGTATCCGGCCCACAACTTTTGACTTGTTCATAGGACATGGTAGCTCTAGACGGACTGGGTCACGGCCCGAATACTCAAAAGGTCTTCCGAAACCGTTGACTCCTACGGCCTCGTCGACACCCGATGGAGTTGCAAATACTGTTGTTTCTCCCTATTATATAGAGTGGATAATAGAAGTCGACCCCGAGCGATAAAAAATGCTAAGACATAGAGAACTAAATCCTGAAGAAGTCGTTTATGTTGTTGCCCCTCTACAATTTCGTAAAGTGAACCCTCGGTTGGCTGCACGTGCTCGTTGAAGAGAAACTGAAGCTAAAGAAAATGAAGAAAGGAGAGCATGCCGAATCCAAGAGCTAAAGGAACACACCCGAGACGAGGAAGCTGAGTCTAGCAATCCTAAAAGAAAGAAAGTGAAAATAGACTAGGATTCAAATTCTTAGGAATTTTAGATAAAATAAAAGAAGGATTAGTTTTGCCTCTTTAGAACAGTGTTTAATTTTATTTTACAAGTAGTGTGCTGGTAATTAAATTCCTTTTTAGCTATGTATTTAGGTAAGTAGCAGGCTTACCTTTTATTGAATAAAAGTAAGTATTATGCTATACTTTCATATCTTTATTGCTCACTTAGAGGTAGCATAATAATAAAGAAAAACCAACATACATATTAGACCGTCTAATTCGACTATCTAACAAATAAATGAACTAAAGAAAACAAGAAAAAATAAGGGAAAACCATTGCCCAACCAATCCACTATTGACCGAGTGGTGCCCGGTGCCCGCCTTGGTCAAGCGTACTTAGGCTGGGCTCGGCCCACTACCTAGGGCCATACTAGGATCTGTAACTTCTTCAACCGATCTAGATTGGTGTACTGAAAAACTCTTCTCCTTCTAAATCGGTTAATTTTATTGCTCTGTCGGGTAAAATCTAGTCAAGCATGAATGGGACCTGCCGGTTGGGCTTAAATTTCCCTCGTGGATCCTGAATTGGTGCTCTTACCCCTCTAAGGACCAAATCCCCAATTTGCAAGTTGTGAGGCTTAACCTTCTTATTGAAGGCCTTGGATATATGAGCTTGGTATATTTGGACATTAAGGAAGGCGTTGAGGCACCGCTCATCCAATAATACTAATTCCTCATAATGTACTTTAGCCCACTCAGCTTCTAGAATTTGACTCTCAACAATTATCATTAACGAAGAAATGGCAATTTCAACTGGAAGGACTGCTTCCATGCCATAGACTAAAGAGTAAGGCGTTGCTCCTATGGATGATCTAATAGAAGTTCTATAACCCCACAAAGTGAAAGGTAATTTATCTAGCCAATCCTTATAAGTAACTGCCATTTTCCCCATTATCCTTCAAATATTCTTATTAGTGGCTTCAATCTGCTCCGTTAGTCTAGGGACGATTCGAAGAAGATTTTCTATGCCGGATTTTATACGTAATCAACAAACTCGTTACTTCCTTCGTAAAATGAGTACCATGGTTACTTATAAACTTGTGGGGCACTTCATAATGATAGATAATATTCCATGTGATGAATTTGGCTACCTGTTTTGACGTAAAGGTTGCATAGGAAGCTGCTTCAACCCATTTGGTGAAGTAGTTGATTGCTACTAACACAAATTCCTGACCACTTATTCCTTCAGAGTCACCTTGCCAATAATGTCTATTCCCCAAACTGAAAATGTCCAAGGTGAAGATAGTGTGGTGAGAAATGACGGGGGTTGGTGTTGTAAGTTTGCATACACCGACATTTATGGCACCTTCTAATAAAGTCGTGATAGTCTGCTGCCATAGTTAACCACTAATAACCAAGTCTTGGAATCTTCTAAACTAACATTCTACCGTTCATATGAGGTTTACAGTTTGCTCCACATGAATCTCCTCCATGATGCGCTTTGCTTCATGTTGATTGACACAAAGTAAGCTAATCCCAAAGTTAGTTTTCTTGAACAGTTGCCCTCGATTGATGAAGAATTGTGCAACTAACATCTTGATAGCTCCTTGGGCTCTAGGTGTGGAGTCCAAAGGATACTCTTGCTTATCCAAGTACTGATAAATATCATGATACCAACTAGTATGGTCAGTATTAGACACTTCTAAGATATAAATGTGTTCAGAGTTGACTTTGACGCTCAATGTGGACGGGCATTGAGTGAATACCAGTAGGGATATTGATCATGGATGCTAACTTACCTAGTGCATCCACAAATTGATTATCGTATCTAGGAAGGTAGGTGAAAGAGATCTTCTCCAAATGTTTAGATAATTCTATCTAATATGCTTAATAGGGTGCTAAGGCTTCACTACGTACCTTGCACCTTTGTGAAATTTGGTTGATGATTAGACTTGAATCACCAAAAACCCCGATATTTTTGACCTCGATCTCTGTTGTAGCTTCAAGACCGGTGATACAAGCTTCGTATTCTGCAGCGTTATTGGTGACCTCGAAATCTAATTTAACCGAAATGGGAGTATGTGCTCCCTCCGGCAAGACTAAAAGAATTCCAACCCCAAAGCCCTTCCGATTGAAAGCGCCATCAATGTACATTGTCCAAACGTCCACCTCTACTTGTAAAATATCTTCATCTAGGAAGTCGGGGTGTTCGAGTTGCGATTCGAGGCACGGATAGATCAGTTAAGAATTCCGATACTATCCTTCCTTTGATCATTTTTAAGGGACAAACTTGAGTTCAAATTCGATAGCATGACAGTCCATCACGCTAGCTTACTAATGATAGTCGGTTGCTCAAGTATGTGCTTAATAAGATTCATAGGTGCTACCATATGTACCATGTGGGCTATCATGTAGTGTTTGAGCTTCTTGGTAGCCCAAACTAAAGCCAAGGATGTCTTCTCTAGTGGTGTATATCTAGTCTCGTAGTTTAGGACCTTCTTGCTAAGATAGTAGATCGCACGTTCTTCTTTCCCATCATGTTGAGCTAGCATGGCTCACATATTGTTTCTATTGTCGTGAGATATAAAAATAAAGGTTTCCCTGATTGGGGTGGAACTAACACTGGAGGATTAGCCAAGTATTCCATAACCTTCTCGAATACTTGTTGGCACTCGGTATCCCAAATGGGCTCAAATATTTTCTTTAACTTCTTGAAAATGGGTTCACATACCATAGTAAGTTTGGATATGAAATGACTATGGTATCGTAAACGTCCTAGGAAACCCCTTATCTATTTCTCCGTATATGGTGGAGGGATCTCCTGAATTGCTTTCATCTTGGATGGATCAACTTCAATTCCTCTAAGACTGAAAACATAGCCTAACAGGTTTATCAACGGTTACCCCAAAGGCACACTTTTGAGGATTAAGGCGCATGTTGTACTTTTCGAGTCTATGGAAAAATTTCTCCGGCTGGGTAAGTCCCCTGCCCTATCCTTGGATTTTATAATCATATCATCTATATATAATTCAGCTTCTCTATGGATCATATCATGCACTAGTGTCGTTGTTCTCCTCTCGAAATGTAGGACCATGCAAAGACATCGATGAATTTTGTACGGAATGAAGTGAATTGCTTCTGCTCTTCCGGATCCAAAGTATTCCCAATCTTAACCTCTTGGGGTTGATTGGTTGACCCGAGATTAATTATTATTGTTTCCTCTATTATTAATCAGCGATTTTCATGATTTTCCATAGCTTCTATTAATTCTTTAGGAATTTCTTATTCATCATTAGAGGCGAAACAATTAAGAGCAAGAGGAGGCAAGGAGTAAGTAGAAAGATTAACTTTATTGAATGAGGAAACGAGTACATCGGACTCAAAAACAGAATTGGAAATAATAGAACTAGAAACAAAAGAAGAAGAAGAAGAAGAAGAAGAAGAAGAAGAAGAAGAAGAAGAAGAAGAAGAAGCCCTAGCACTAGACTCGGAAAGAGATGCACTCCTAGGCTAACAAGCAAAATCTTGGCCCTCCTTAGCATCAATTCAAGTAACATGCTTGGACCCTTCTATATCAGCAACGGTAATGAACCTGGACGGATCGAACTGCGAATGTGACATAATTCGCGACAACACTAAGACTAAGTTTCCTTCTAGATTACCCCCTCAATTTAACGGAAGGCCGAAAAGATTCTTTCTCGGCAAGACTGGTCCGATCTGAAGTGGTCTGTCCCTCTTTGAGGATGTGAGGTGCCTCATCTTCCGGAATATAGGAGTCATTGAAGATCTCTAAACCAGGTACTATAATACCCGTCTCCTTGATGTAATAGGGCTCGGAAAGCCATAATAAGGTAAGTTGTCTCCTTCTCTCAAAAATTGCCCATTTAGGGTATAAGGAAAGGGCTTAATAGAGCGAATTGTGTGTGCTACAATCCTCTTCACTTGGACTTCCTACTTGGCTTGAGTTATTTCCTTAATGGTAGGTTGATAGCCTAGCCCAAAGTTGTAGTTGTTAGTGGGTTTAAGGGGTGGAAAAATAGGGTAATATGCCATTTGGCCTGCAACAAGACCCGGAAAGTACCCCTTCTTGCTAAGCATCGATTAGACACTAAGGTTGCCCAAAGAGTTAAAGGTAAAAGGTGCTTCATCCCTTTCTAAAGCAAGTGACGGTTTCAAATCCATAAAGTTCTTCATCATTAGCATCGTGCTCGATCTCCACTACATACTCTTTGAAAGTCATAGGAGCACAAAGATTATCCCCAGTTACAGTTATGACCTGACCTTTGATGATCATTTTGACCTTCGATGCAGTGTAGAAGGCACTTCTCAATGATCATGCAACCAAGGGCATCCTAGAAGCAGATTGAAAGTGGTCAGGACATCTAAGACTTGGAATTTGATATTCCTCTCCACTGGCCCTATATTGATCGGTAAGGTCACTGTTCTTCTAGAATTATAATAAGTCGGGAGATGAACAATCTGCTTAGAGAGTTCTTCCTCCCTAATTCCTAACCTCTTAGAAGTTCTCCAAGGGCACACATTGATTGCTGATTCATTGTCAACCAAGGTCAAGGGAACAAACTTGTTGATGCAAGTTACGGTTATGTAAAGAGCATTGTTGTGTGCAACGCCTTCTTCCGGAGATCCTTCTAATCAAAAGTAATGTTCCGTCCCTACTACTTCCTCTAGCAGGGTTTCAGGGAAACTTCAATCTTCCGGAGTGCATCAATAAAAGCTTGCCTATGTTTCGGGAAGCATATATTAATTACCGAGGTTGAAATGTTGGCTTTTAATTTCTGGAGTTCTTTAAGGATTGGGTCTTCTTCCTTTTTAACTTTAGGCTCTTTTGGGGCTTCCGAGTCTCGTTGTGGACCCAAGGATGCATTGTACAGTCCCGATCTTGTAAGAAACCGAACACCGGGGCTCTTAGTGTTTCCCCAAAATCCTCTTCTAAGGGTTGTGCCCCAAAAGTCATCACAATTATTATCATCACTTCTTGTTTCGTAGACATCTTATTCGTTACTTACCCAGAACCCCTAGACTTCTAGATCCAATGGAGGTAGGCTAAGAAGCGATTATGACTCGTCAATATCTCGGACAAAAATAGAAGGATCCACTAACCCGATACGGGTTTAGTAAACATGGCTAAGGTGCCGCTAAAAGGGTTTTTATTATTGCTTAGTCTCCGGGGTGGAATTTGTAAAATTTTCCCGCGTCCCAATTCTTAGACTATTTCGCGGTTTCGATTCCGCTCTAATAGGTGGCCATTCTATCTTCCCTTTTTCCAAGAGACGGTCAAGGGCTTAAGCATAAGTAGTATCCATAGGAGTGTAGTAAGTATACCTGTTGAGGGCATTGACATCTACACCCCTGGTAGCATTGCCGACATTGGAGGTTTTCTTATCTTTGGAATGATAATTACCTCTATATCCGATCGCAACTTTTGTGGTCATAGTGGACAGTTCTTCTTCTATCAGCAAAGCAAGCATCTCCGAGGGTCAAAAAGTTCATCATGGGTACGATTTTGAGGTGCTGATTATAATTGGGTTGAAGGTTCTTCATAATGATGCAGACTTGATATTTCTCGGAGGGTCGATTAACCATGTGGGCTGCCTTTGCTCTCCATCCGGTCGGAAATCGGTGAAGCTCTCCGTAATACCCAAAAATTTAAGGTGCTTGCTTGGTATTGAACTAAGTTATTAAAAGTTAAGTCAAAAATTTGAAATTATTAAATTAAAATGAATTATAATTTTTCCGAGTCGAAACTAAAACCCTAGAATTTAAAACCCAACCATGTGTTAACTTAAGTGGGCCTTGTAAAGCTAATTTTGGCCCAATTACCTAAAACAAAAAAAAAGAAAGCAAAAAGGAAATGAGAAATGGGAATGGCTGGGTTTGTTGGCGAGATAAATTAAAGAGCGAGAGGATTAGTGGCATTTGGTGGCAGTAAATAAGCAACGAAAGAGGTCCAATTAAAATTGGGCAGCAAATTAATTAGGTGTAATCAGGAAAAGAGGAGAGAGAGTGGGATTGAGAACAAGAGAGGGGGAACGAGGGGAACGAAAGAAGCGTAAGTAGAGCAAAGGAAAGAGAGTAGAGGGAGATCGACAGGAAAGAGAGACCGAAGAAGCGTAAGAGGAAACCGAAGGGAGAGACAGAGCAAAGAGAGTGAGAGAT
The DNA here is from genome assembly GCA_021018815.1 of Talinum fruticosum. NCBI lineage: Eukaryota > Viridiplantae > Streptophyta > Magnoliopsida > Caryophyllales > Talinaceae > Talinum > Talinum fruticosum. The sequence goes on along the minus strand of JAITYX010000010.1, from coordinate 6,054,341 downwards.
TGAGAGGAAGAGTGAGAGGGGTCAAGACCCCGAAGCGAGAGCGAAAGAGAAAAAGCAAAAGAGAGACCTAAGGGGAACAGATAGGAAGAGGAAGCACAGCGTGCTCGCCTGGCCGGCAAGCCAAAGAACGACCGCCGAAGAGTGAGAGGAGGATAGATGGAATCCGGACATGAACCGAGACCAGGGGCGAGAAGAACTTGGGAGTGAGAACCACGACGTAAGCAAAGACAGAGAGATGGCGAGGGATTGAGCAAGAAAAATGAGAAATCAAGAGACTCGCGAGCGAAACTAGACCAAAAGGGGTAGCAAGAAACTGAAGAGATCAAGAGCATGAGAGGCTCGGGCAAGAGAAGCAGAACAAAGAAGCGAGAGGGTCGGAAAGAAGAAGGAAGGGGAAACCGAAAGGACGAAAGTAAAGCAAAAGTAACCAATTCGAAATCGATGCATAACCGAATTCTTAGAATCACTAAGAATCGAAGGTGAGTAATTTGAATTCATCCTCTAGAATCAAAATGAATTAGGTGGATTAAACTTAAAATTGATTCATGAAATTGAATACCCTAAGTTAATTGAAGAAGTTAGACGCCTAAATTCGCAAAATTAGCAACTAACGAATTGAAAAGCATGTTGTGAATTATGGGTCCGATTCATGAATTTAATGATGATTGAGTATTTTTTAGCATGATTATTGAGCAAGTATATTGAAAATTTGATGAAAGTAGCTTGAATAGAATTAGTGAGAGAAATCAGAAAATTGAATTCATGATTTAGGTGTAGATTTTTCAGTAATTTATCTTGTTGTCTAAATTATTGTAAATTCATGTGTTGCCCGAAATTCCTTGAAGGTTTGCTCTGGGAGAGTCTCGAGTCACCCTAGAGGAGGGGTGAATAGGGTGAGGAAGAGATCTTGTGGAAATTCAAACTCTTTTGCCAGGTAAAATATATAATGCGGTTCCGAGTCAAAACCGAGTCGAAAAGTAGAGACTCGGAAAGACCGAATAGATAGAATTGGCAAGAAAAGCAAATGCTTTAAGACAAGTCTAAGTCTAGAATGAACTCGGAAAGTAAACACTTAGAGATTACGTGGAAACCCTCCCGGGGCAGAAAACCACGGACCGTGTCAATCCGGACACGAAGTCAAATCCACTATTTTGAGTCCACAAAATACCGTGAACTGACCGAACTCGAGTTACTCCCTTAGACAACTCTTTACAAGTTTTCCTAGACTCGAAATTCCCTTATCCGATCTAGTACTTCCTAGCTGAGATAACCCTTACAGACTAGGGACAACTTAAGCTGAGTTCACCCTTGCAGCTTAGTCAAGGGACCTTACAAAGAAAGTAAGAAAGAGTTTGTAATCGAGTACAAGACCTTACAACTCGGAAGGTAATGAATTACGAATAGGAGGTGTAAGTAGAAGATTGAGAATGAATACAAAGACTTTGCACAAGTACGTATATTAACAATAAGTTCGGCAATCTTCAAGTCTTGTGAAGTGGCTTCTATTTATAGATGACCAGGCAAAGTAGCCGTTATCTTCATCTGCTGACCGAGAGTACTCTATGACCGTTGATAGAAGCTTTTGAGTCACTCGAAAGTATCCGTTGTAATGTGAACGTTGGACAACAGTTTAACTCTCTTGGAAGTCCCAAAACTACTAGCGGTGTCTTGAGAGATAAGGTGAAAACCACCGTTAAGCTTGGTGTCTCGGTTTTCCAGATTTGGAAATAGACAGCTCGACACTATCTTCCGGGACTGGAGCAGAGAAGGTGAAAAGCCATGTCTGCTGGTGATTTGACGTTTTGAAGCCGATTACTTTTGTGATTTGAAAAGTGTATCCTCGTTTGAATAACCTACAAAAGTAAAGCAATTTTGGTTCTCAAAGTATGAAATACTTTGGTCCAAGATTAGACAGAAATAATAAAATAATTATGATAATTAATCAACTAATTATCCGAGTCGAAGAGAAGTGGAATTTTCCGAGTCTAATAACTATATAACTCAAAATTCCATCCGACTTAGTCTAAGCGATAGATAAGGATAAGTAAAGAATATCATAGTGAGATAACTTGATATAGACTAAGTATGAAACAGACTAGAGGTACCGACTCTAATGAAATAGAGCTTATAATCGAAGCCGGATTCTAAGTGAGAGAAGGTGAAACACTAGTCCACTCAATCTGCGATAAACTGCGAGTGATGCTGGACTCGGAACAAAGAATCGGCTTTTCGAGTCACTTAAAGAAGCGCAATAAACACATGAAGTGCAAGCTGTAGTACTTAGAGAAGATACCATTTCATTCGAAAAGTTTTTAAAACACGGAGAATGCCTTGGAATCAAAACTCTATAAATACGAGATGGTTATTTCGATTCATTTAATGTAACTCAGAAATGCGTTGAGAAGTGTTCGAGTCTTCATTCCTAAAAATTTTACTGTAGCTTCATTATAATTTATAGCAATTTCTTGTAAAGTTTGGTATGCGTTGGATGAGTAGATTGGAAGATATGGATTTTTTAGTGATAATATGTCTGTTTTGGGCAAAATCGGAACTAATTGAGTTAGGAACTGGAATTTAAGAAGCTATATGGATAGATTAAGAGATATAAAATGATTAAGAAAAGTTATAGAACCATAAACCACCTATGCCCGATATTACACAATCATGAAAATGATAAGTCCATTAATTAGAAATCCTAATTGATATGCTTATGTGATGATGTGTTTATCTTAAAGTGCATCGATTATAAATGACATAAGCATGCCTATATGAGTTGGATTGATTGTACTTGAGTTGGAACTTGCTTATGTGAATTGTTAATTGTGAAGAAGTTACGTATGAAGTCGTTGAGCATGAATTCTATGAATTAAGTGCATCTCTTCAATAAGTAATAAGAAGATAATGAGAAAATAAGAAATGTAAACAATTAAAGAAGGGAAAAAGGATTGTGTTATTGATCTAAGACTCCACGAATTAAAAACCCTTTGAAGTTATGGCCATAGAAGTGTCTCGTCAACCGAAGCCACGAATTATTGACAGTATGCGTCCTTCGTAGTCCGAGGCAAGCCTCGAGGCAATGAATTCTTTTGCCTCAAGGCCACGAAATATTTTTCCTCCAAGAACCGAGCCCAAGAATTATTTTGGCTCCAAAACTAAGTCTTTAGAACAGTAACATAAATCTTCTTTCCATTCGAAACTAAGAATACTTAAGAATTATGATATGAAGAAACGAATGATTATACATGATGAACAAGAAAGAAAGAATCAATGATTTACGAAATGCATAACCGAACTCAAGAAGAAGAATGAGAAGAAAAACGAATCCTAATTTCATAAGAAATTAATATGATAAGAAGTAAGATATGATTTACGTGATGAATGACTTACATGATGAATGATTATATGACGTACTTATGTAGAAAGAAGAATGAAGTATGTTTTGCTTGAATTCATGAGTAATTGATGTCATTGTACTTCTCAGTAAGTTGGTCGGTTAGTGTCTCGTGTGTCTTAAGCATGTATGATCCGAATCGCTTATTATGAATAAATGGTGTACTTACCGTCTGTTTGTTAATGAATTAATGTGCAAAGTGAAACCAGGGTTGGTTTTGGGTTATTCACTCGGGCTCGTGGAGCTCATGACCTCACCAACATTTCAAGTACGAAGTAAGACTCTCAGCAGTGGCTTTTGGCTTTCAAAAATAGCAGCACGGCTAGGAGATGTCTGACTTATTACATGTTTTTTTCTTCTTGTTGTAAAGATGTTTGTAAAAATTGGTTGTATGTGAACTTAAGTTTTGTCTATGAATATAAAAGCCCTATGTGAATACTCCGAGCCTATGGCTCATTGAGCTTGATTGTTGATACTCCGAGCATGTGGCTCGTTGAGTTTATGAATATCTTTCGTGCGGGGTAAGACTTTAAGCCTATGGGATTAGCCACATTACGGAGGAAACTTTATCAAAATTTTCAGGAAAACCTTTGAAAACCAAGAAACACGCTTCGCCAATCTAAGAGAAAGAGCTATTAACCCTAAGTTGAGATCTTAAGTAGCCTTAGGGGTTCCTCTCGTGGAACCCCGGCATGTAATACTCCTAGGATGGGTGTTGGGGTGTTACACTCTCCTTCTTGCCTAGCTCGATTAATTCAAGTGTCTAAGAGTAACCGGTAGATCCGTGTTACATTAGTATTAATGGAGGAACTCCTTGCACAAATTTGTCCAATTGGAAACCTTGCATGAGTGAATTGCATTGTACCACTCCATGACATCAGTATCAAATGTCCAGGGGAAATGACGTGGTAAGTGTCTTCGGGATCTGTTCTTAAGAGTCATTGCTCCCAAGAAGTTGCGTACGTGATGATGGGGATTCTCGAAACCTTTGAACTTAATATCAAGGATGGTGAACCTTGGAGGTAGTTTACCCTTGGGGATTGAAGTGAATCCCTTATGATCGAAATAGTGATTGTTGAACATAGATGACTCCCTCAACATCCGTTCTATCTTATCTATGCCGTAATCATACTGCGTTTTGATTTAGGCTTAGGGGATTCATGTTTAAGACTATCTCGGAGATGATTGGATGGGTGGAGGTGGTATAACCAGAGCCATATCCCTTTCCACATGCTCAGCCTTCTTCGACCTCTTCTCAAACATTCAGCTTCCTCATCTCTCTTACTAGCCTCAATAGCCCTTATGATTTCCTTAAGATCTCTTGATATAGAGGATATCTGTTCCTCTTGATCACTCAACCTGGTTTCTACCTTATCTATATTCTCATTAAGCATACTGAAGTTAAGATACTTTTCAAGATTGGGATCCATTGGAAGGGAAGTCTTTTTAGGTGCTATCTTAGAAGAAGGAGTGGATTGTGACGGTGTAGTATGCACCGAAGCTTGTCGCACCGATGTAGACCACGGAGTCAAAAGAAATGAAGATGTGCAGGACTCCATGGCGAGACATTGTAATCTTTTAGAGCTCGAATTCCGACGATACTCGTTGTCGTAAACTTCCCTATTCTTTAGCCTAAAGGATGAGGTTTAGGACCATGCGAGAGAAGATCATTTTTAGGAGGAAGGGACTTAAGTGCAAGACCCAAAGAGACTAAGGATGTTTTTTGTTTGGATGCATGTAAAGAATTCAATGATGATATGATCCTGAAAGAAAAGATGCTTCCTATATGATAATGCATTTTCCTATTTGAAATGAACTTTGGACAAAATGCAAAATGAAAATGACGGACTAATCTATCCTAATATGAAATGATTTTATTTGGGCCAATGTAAATGGACTCGCTTAAGATGAGATAATTTTATTTGGCTAATGCAAATGGACTCGCATAATATGAGATGATTTTATTTAGCTAATGCAAATGGACTCACTTAGTATGAAATGATTTTATTTAGCTAATACAAATGGACTCACTTAATATTAGATGATTTTATTTGGTTAATGCAAATGGACTCACTTATTATGAGATGATTTTATTTGGCTAATGCAAATGGACTAACTTAATATGAGATGATGCAAATAGAATGTGACAATGCAAAGAAAATAAAAAAGGACTAGACAATAAGAAAATGGTACTTCCGGTAAGACCCTTTCATAAACAACTCGCTGATGCTACTAGGAGGATAATTTTGGAATGACACGGAAAATGCAAATAATAGACCAACCCTAATAGGAAAACGGCGTTTTGACTTGTGGCTAAATCCACATAACGAACCGACTCTAGGAAATTTTATTAAAGTGTTTTATTTTCACCCATGTAAGGGTCTAATCAAGCACTCCTCACCTATTCCTAAAGGCTCACAAACAAAGATTAAATCTAAAAACACACACACTCATTCAAGCATGCACATGAAGTCTAAGGGAAAACATAGAAGTGCAAAAGCTCTATGGCCCAAAAGTTTAAGAGTTTGGATACATGGTGACATGTAGTCCGAGAATTAGGTCCCCCATGGGTTACACGAATAAGGATACCAACCAGAATTCCAAGTGCCTCTCGATGAACCAAAAGGTTTAGCCCAAGATGGCGTGCTACGAGTGAGGAGGTACCGTTTCCTCGAGCAATCAAGCCTACTTGGGCCTGCCTACAGGAACCAAGTGAGAGCCTCTCTCCGTAAAGGGTGAACAAGGGGTACAATAAAGTTTTCCTAGTTGTCCAAAACAAGTATTTAAACTAATTCAAAGGTTGCTAAATGTGGGATGCCTAATGCAAGCACAATATAAAAACACACCACTCAAATTTTCAAGTTTCGCCCTCTTAATAAAAAGTGTATCCTCAGTGGAGTCGCCACTATAGGAACCATGGCCTAGGGCGGACCCCGGGCCGAGCTTCTGCACGTGCCTTATTGGCGTAAGGGTTTTAGAAAATGGAAAGGATGATTTTAGGGTTTTGAAGATGAATTTTAGAAAGTGGGAATGAACCTTTTATTAAGATTTTTCGAATTTTGTTAAATCTAATTAATCAAAATTTGAATCGTGGTTTAATTAACATTTTATTTAATAAATTATTTTCAGAATTCCCGGGATATTATTTTCGGAATTAACGATATTAGGGTTATGGTTATGTCGTGAGGCTTTAAGGTAAGATTAAATGTGAAAACATCAATTTGGACCAAAGCCACCACCACCGACTCCCGCGGTGCTGGTTATGGCCTCGTACTAGGGAAGGCGGGCGCCGCCAAAGGCCATGGCTGGTGAAACCAACCTCGCCTCTACCTAGTGGGCGGATCCCGAACCTAACATAATTTTTCCTACAACCGAAAAATACGAGATGCTATTTTGCATAGAATAAAACATAAACTAAGGGAGTCGTTACTTAGTTTTTAGGAAGAGAAAACTAACAAAAAATAAAAAAGAAAATTTGCTCTCTCGATCTTAGTATGGGAAAACCAAGACCGAAAAAGGCTAAAAATTGACTCCATTGGTCTTAAACCGAGAATCGATTCGGGGCGAGTGTAGCACCCCAAAGTTCACCCTAGGAGTATTACATAGGCTTAAAGCGCGTTTCTAAGTTTTCTCTTAAGATCCCAACTTAGGGTTAATAGTTTTTTCTTAGATTGGCGTAAGCGCGTTTCTAAGTTTTCAAAGGTTTTTCTAAAATTTTCGGTAGAGTTTCCTCCGTAATATGGCTAATACCATAGGCTTAAAGCCTTAACCCCGCACGAAGCACATTCATAAACTCAACGAGTCACACGCTCGGAATATACACAACACAACCTCAACGAGCCACATGCTCGGAGCCAACACATGGATCTTTTATTATACATAGTCAAAAATTCGGTCCTACATATAATGGATCTTTAGAAGCATGAAAACATAAAGCACCTAACAAGTCAAAAGCCAAAAGCAACTCCTGGAAGTCTTAACTTCTGCACCTTAAAAGGTTGGTGAGGTCATGAGCTCCACGAGCCTAGTGAATAACCCAAACCCAACCCCGGTTTCACTTTGCACATTAATTCATTAACAAACACACGTAAATTCACTATTCATTCATAACATGCAATTTAGATCATACATGCTTAAGACATGCAAGTTACTAAACTTACCAACTTATCGAGCGGTACATATGACATAAATTACTCATGAATTCAATCAAAACATACTTCATTCTTCTTTTTACACAAATATGTCATATAATTATTCCTCATGTAAGTCATTCATCACGTTAATCATATCTTACTTGTTATCGTATTAATTTCTTATGAAATCAGGATTCATTCTTCTTCTCACTCTTCTTCTTGAGTTCAATCATGTATTTCATAAACCATCGATTTATTCTTTCTCATTCATCATGCATAATAATTCGTTTCTTCATATCATAACTCTTTAAGTCTTCCTAGTTTTGAATGGAAAGAAGGTTTATGTCCTGCTCTAAAGACCCAATTCTTGGAGCCAAAACAATTCGTGGGCTCGGCTCTTAGAGGTATAACAATTCGTGGCCTCAAGTCAAAACAATTCCTGGCCTTAAGTCAAGCCTCAAACTCGAAGGACGCATACCGTCGAGAATTCGTGGAAGCAATTCAATTCGTGGCTTCAGTTTGACAGACACTTCTATGGCTATAGATTCAGAGGGTTCTTTAATTCGTGGTGTCTTAGATCAATAACACAATCCTTTTCCCCTTCTTTAGTTATTTATATTTCTTATTTTCTTACTATTTTCTTATTACTTATTGACAAGGTGCACTTAATTCATATAATTCATGCTCAACAGACTTCATACGTAACTTCGTCACAACAAGAAATTTACATAAGCAAGTTCCAACTAAAATACAATCAATCGAACTCATATAGACATGCTTATACCACTTATAATCAATATACTTTAAGACAAACACGTCATCACATAAACATATTAATTACAATTTCTAATTAACGAACTTATCGTTTTCATGATTGCGTAATATCGTGCATAGGTGGTTTATGGTTCTATAAATTTCCTTAATCCTTATATATCTCTTAATCTTTCCATATAGCCTCTTAAATTTCAGCTCCTAAGTCAATTACTCAATTAGTTCCGATTTTGCCCAAAACAGCACATTTTCACTCAAAAATCCATATCTTCTAATCTACTCATCCAATGCATACCAAAATTTATAGGAAATTGCTATAAATTATCATGAAGCTATAGTAAAAATTTCAAGAATTTTGGGCAACTCACGAAAGCACAATAATTCAGATAGCGAGCTTAATTACTGAAAAATCTACACCTAAATCATGAATTCGATTTTCCGATTTCGTCACTAATTCTGTCCAAGCTACTTTCATCAAATTATCAATATAAAGCTCAATAATCATGCTCAAAAATACTCAATCATCATTAAATTCGTGAATCGGACACATAATTCACAACATGCTTTTCAATTCTTGAGTTGCTAATTTCGTGAATGTAGGCCTCTAACTTCTTCAATTAAACCTATGGTTTCCAATTTCGTACTTCAATTTCAAGTTCAATCCACCTAACTTATTTTATCTTTAGAGGATGAATTCAAATTACTCACCTTAGATTCTTAGTGGTTCTAAGAATTTCGGCTTTAGAAGGTTTGATTTGGGTGTTTGAATTTCGCATTATGCTTCTTCTTCCTTCCTCTCGGTCCCCTTCACCTTCCTTGCTACCCTTGCCCCTAGTCTCGGTTCTGTCCGATTTTGCTGCTTGTACTCCTCTCGCTCGCCGGCCGTCGCTCTTTCACTTGCTGGCCACGCAGCATGTCGTGTCTCCTCTTCCTCTCGGTTCCCCTTCGGTCTCTCTTTCGCTCTCGTTCTCTAGCCGTAGCTTCGGGCCTCAATCCCTCTTACTTTTCTTCTGGTTCTATCACGCTCTCCCTCTCTCCCTCTTTCGTTCTCTAGCTCTTTTTGCTCTATCTCTCGCTCCATCGTTCTCTCGTGCTTCTCGTTCCCCTTTCTTCTTTTGCTTGCTCGGCTCTCCCTCGGACTCTCTTTCCTCTCTGTCATTCTCAGCCTTTTGTTTTCAATTGTCTATTTGCTTTGTCTTTTACCCTTACATTCAATCTCTCTCCCTTCTTTTCCTTTTTACACCTAATGGACTTTGTCTGTTTTAATATAATTGGACCCCGATTTATCTCCTCACTAATTGCCACAAATTGCAACTAATCTCCAATGCCACTAATCCTCCTTAAATGCCAGCCACCTTCCTCATTCCTATTTTATTTCAATTTTTTTATTTTCTTCTAGTTTATATTTTGGGTTTTTACCAAATTGGGCCCAAATTTAATTTCAATAAGCCCATTTAAGTCAGCCCATGCTCGAGTTTCAATTCTCGGTTTTTTATTTCGACTTGAAAAATTATAATTCAACTAATTCAATCATTTAACTTTTAATAACTTAATTCTTTACTAAATAAGCACCTAAAAAATTTTCGGGTATTAGAGTGAAAGTACGAAACACAGGGATAAATCCATCCATTTCGCCCATTTGAAGACGGCCATCACTAGTTTGACTAGTGTGTTAATAATGATGTAAAAAACAAGCATACAACAAGCGAAGAAAAATTAAAGCAACCAAAACATAACAAGGAAAATAATAAAGAAGAGTGGCAAAGAAAGTGATAAAGGAAATAAAAGCGAGAAAAAAAGGACTACATCGGTCAGTGAGGAAACTAAAGTAATTACATCTCTTAAACCACAATACGGTAAGTAATAAAACAGAACTAAAAATAATCGTTCGAAGGTTGAAATATGGCCCTTAGGTTTTCCCACCTTGCTAATCTGGATCTCCACACCGAATCTCTCTATGCAATAGTGACAATCCAAAGAAAAGGGTTAGTTTTGTGAATTGTGTCCGAGGTAGAGTAGTGACTAGTTGAATGATTGCCCAGAGATCAGAATAATCAAATATTCTTTTGCCCTTTGCACGATTCAACGGTGAAAGATGAATGCTTATAGAAATTTCAACGAACCGACATTTACGTGAGAGTATTTAGATTGGCTTTCAACAGGCTTAATGTTAAGGCAGGAAGTCGTATGGGAATGAGAACCATACGTCTCTATTTATAGGAGAGGACCTAGGTCAAAAATGACCTAGGGTTTGCCTCTTATCAGCCCGTCCAAACAGCCTAACATAAAACGGGGCTAAATCCTAAGAGATAGAACCGGATCGAGCAAAAGGATAAAACAGGATAGAACCGAGTAAAAAGAAAGGCGGGCGCCAGCCAACCAGACCCTCCTAGGGTTTCCTGCCCTAGTTGTGTCTCCGAGGACTCTCCTAGCTCAAATCGAACCGTTCCACCATGCTTCTAGAAGGCGGTCGCCGGCGACGACGTCATTTAGAGGGTAAAAGCTTCTAGCTTCGTGTGGGCTGTCTCGTGAAGCTTAAAATGTAGCACTTTGATACTCCTTATCATGAAATGCAATGATTTAACATCGTCTTCAGGTAAAAGGTTATTTATTATGCGTTGGGGTTTTATATGGTTTACTAGCTTATGTTGCACCGGTCGATCACAATCCGAGATCCAAAATCCACAAATAGGACTCGGGATTATCATTATCGGGCCAACAAACAAAACACGTAAATAAAGTGAGAAAGGATGACACTTTTTAGGTGTCTACACGGTCCGATGTCTGTAGAGGCTGAAAAGCCTTTGGTTTTGCTTAAAGCCTCGGTTCGTTTTTGTCGTCGTTTGTTTTCATTTCTAATTTCTCCTATTGGGTCGTAAATAAGGATGAATTCGATCATGTAGGACTCTAATGATTTTTCTATTTGTTGTATGCAGATTTGGTTCATAGAGCACCTTCAATTGTTGCATGCTCCTACATATGTGGATGTATACCTAACTACACACTTCGTCGCTGAAGTGGAGAGATGTAATTATCGATCATCCCGCATCCTTATAGGATGCTTTATTTAGAATTGGGAATCCCATTGGATGGTACATCAGGCACTAGAAAGTGTCCCAATCTAGGACACACATTGAGCAAGCACTCTTTTGTACGTTTATCGGGTCCGATAACCAGTACATACTACTTCCCCGACAGCTTATTGCGAAAAATGGGACGAGAACAGGCCATCCCTTATTTGGTTTGCGTTTGGCAAGCTACTTTTGAGTTGTTGGCAGGTTTTGGTAGCTCAAGGTGGGTTTCGACATGGCTAGATTTCTGGATGAACCCGCCTAAGTTGTTGAAACTCGTAGATAAGCGATCTAATGCGGTTTCGAATATTATCCGGAATGGATAATAGAAGTAGACTCCAAGTATCGCAAGGCATATAGGGCTCGAGAACGGGATCCCGGAGGAGTTGTCCCTATTATAACACCACTTTAAATTCACGAATTAAACCCTCATATTGACGAACGAGCTCACGTAAGAGAAGTGGAGGCTAAAGAAGCTAAAGAAAGGATGGTCCGTAGGATCGAAGAGTTGAAGAAATGCACCCTAGACGATACAATTGAGTCTACCGATAAAAAAGGAAAGAAAGTAAAGATCGACTAGGGCTGAAAAAAATTTTTAGGGAGAAAATAAAAGTTAGCAATTATAGTTTTACCTCTTTAGAACAATTTGTTTTCTAAGTAGTATGCTTGTTTATTTCCCTTTATTTAGCTATGTATTCAGGTAAGTAGTAGCCTTACCACGAATTGGAGGATTTGAATATTGATTTTTGAAAGTGGGAATGAACCTCTTATTAGGATTTTTGAATTTTACAAAATAAATTAAGTAGGGTTGAATGGCAGTTTTATTAATTGTTTTATTTTAGAAATTATTTTTAGAAATCCTGGGATATTATTTCACAACTGAAAAATAAAAAATTAGGGCTTGATTGATTCTAGCGTGGCGCTTTGAGGCCAAACTTGTGTGAAAACACCGATTTTGGACCCAAGCCTCACCCAATGACCACTCCACATCGACGAAAGCCAGCACCATGTGGTCGACGACGCGGCCGGGGCTGTGGCTGAGGTGGTCGGCAGCGCCGGCCGAGGATCGTGGCTGAGGTGGTCAGCCCCGAGCTTCCGACCTGGCTAGCAGATCCAAAAACTCTTTTTTTTATTTTAAATTAGAAACAACCGAGAAGCAAATTGGGAGAATTAAATTAGAAAAAGGAGTCGCCGTTCAGCTTTGAGGACAAAAACTAACAAAAATAAAATAAAGGAATACTCTTCCAATTTTAGTATGGGAAAACTAAGCTTCGAAGAGGTTAAAAAATGACTCCGTCGATCTAGAATCGAGAATTACATTCGGGGCGAGGGTACGAAACAAAAGGATAAACCCTTCCGTTTCATCCGTCAAACGACGACCTTTACTAGTTTGAGTAGTGGGTTTAAATAACGTATTAAAAACAAGCACACAACATAATTAGATGCAAAAATAAAGGCAACCAAATCATGCTAATGAAAGCAAGTAAAAGAAAATACAAAAAGCGATAAACGAAAGTAATAAGAAAAAAAAAAAAGAAACGAAAGCAAGAAATAAAAATTACATCGAGCGGAGAGGAATTAAATGCGATACAACTTTTCTCCACAATACCAAAATGATAAATTACAAAAATAATAAATAAACCGTCACGAAGGCCGAATTAGTTCGTCGAGGTTGTCCCACTTGCCGATTTGGATCCGAGGTGCGACGGTGGTGAATTGAGAGGAGCTTTTTGTGAGTTTTTATAAAGGTAGGTAGAAAAATGTATGACTATTGGAGGTTTTAGGGTTCGGATGTGTGTGGAGTAAGGAGTAAAATGAGAATAAGCTGAAAAAATCAAGAGATCATAATACTAGACCGTGCATTCAGTAGCTCCGAGTTTAGCTTCAGCAACATAATGCTTAGGGATGAGTCATATGCTTAATATTCGGCAGTGTAACGCCTAGGAAAAGTCCTTATACAAAATGAGAGACTACGCTCCGTATTCATAAGGAAAGGTTACGTCACAAATGACCGAGGGTGTTTGATTAAACAATCGTCCGTAATAAGCCTCGAACCAGCTGAAAAATAAAAAAAGGACCAAAAATCAAAGGATAGAATCGAATCCTAGGATGGGCAGCGCCAGCCATAAACGGCTTCCGTGTTGTAGAAAGACTCTAGGGAAAACGCAGCATTTTAGGTGAAATGGAACCCGTGTGCGACGCCGAACACAAACGACATCGTTTTGAGTAAGTAAGCTTTGTGTCTCGGGCGGCTTGTTTGGACTTCTGACCATGAACCACGATGTTAGCCATACGACGTCGTTTTGATGTCTTCGACTCCGTGTCCGGGTTGGACGTTGGTGGTTAAACGCAATGTTTTGAGCCTCGAATCTCTCTACACGCGGTGCTAGACTTCCGTTGACTTTGGACGTTTGACCCAGTGCTTGGACTCGTGGGAAAAAAAAGGATTTTTGGATTGACCCAAGGAAAGAGGCCATTTATTTGGTGCTAAAGGGTTTTTTTGTGGTTTATCGGCTTCCGTCACAATAACCAAATATCGTCTCGTGATCCAAATCTTCAAACAATTCTTGGGATTTCATCATCAGTGCCACCATAATAAATTATAGAAATAAAAGAGATAAGGATGACACATTTTAGGTGTCTATAGTTAGCCCCCACTTTGATTGAGTCCGAAAGACGAAGGGTCAAGTAGACACTAAAGGATACTTATCTCGCTTTTGTGCATTGTTTTGAATACGTAATATTTTGTAGTGTCCGGAATTGATTGCTATTGAACCCGAACTTCGAGATAGGGCCTGGACTTTATTGTAATGCGTGTGTTCTAAAGTCCGGTAAGAAGATCCCGAGATTGGCTTGATTAGAGCCTACAGCTTAGTGAACTTTTATACTAAAACTTCGATTGCTTTTTGATTTGAAATTTTGCCTCGATAATCTGTTGTACTAACATGCTTGTCGATAGATAATTATATATGGTATTTTTAGAGGCGTCGATCTAGAACGTCTTCATCAGGAGGCTTTCTCGGTGGCTCGGGGATCAAGCGCACTCATTTGGCCAAAAATGCCCACTAGTGGCACGGCTAAAGCGGGCACTTCCCAGCGCTTTCACGTCGCTCACATCATCGAAGTGCTTCGAAGCGGGGCCTAGTTTGTGACATCTATCTTGGAGGACTTCGAAAACTAACACTTTGATGATGCTTCCGATTACGAAGATTAGTCAATCTCTTGGAGGGTGTTTTGCTTTTTAATGTTTGATAGTTTGTAAAATTTTGACTTTATGCAATGGGATGAATGCAGGGACTCAATTCCAAAAATGCTTTCTTTATTAATATGATGTGAAAAATGAAAAAGACAAATAGAAAAAATTGCACAGATCCCATTTGTTAGCCCCCACTTTGACCGACTTTGAATGTTGAAGGGTCAAAGTAGACACTAGAGGACACTTATCTCTCTTTTGTGCATTGTTTTGAATGCTGAATGTTGTGTACTCGTATGGAATTGGTTGTTGTCCGAAGACTCAGGCATAACACTCTATCTCTTTATAGTTTTGATTCCAAGTCATTCTAAGCCTTTAAGAAACTCATATCTAAGCTTTCATTATTTTCCGACCTACTCAAAAACCATCTATGAAGCATAACATTCTGAACTGGTTTTCCGACTCACTCGAAATAACTCGTAACAATGGTAATTTCACAAACACTTTAGATTCTGAATACCGACTTGGTGTTCACATTGAAAATGAATTACAGCGTTAAATCTACTTTCTAAGTCATCATATTTAATGAAATTATTTACTTGATTAAGTTTATGTATTCTCGATTCTTTATTCTTACTAACTTGATCATTTAAAGGATGACTCAAGATGGAATTTGAACCTAATGAATATTAGACTCAAAAATTCAATTCGTTTAGGCTGAAGATAATTAAGTGCTTAATTACTTTCAATTAATTATTATCTTTGCCTAATCTTGGACAAAAGTATTTTTATACTTTGAGTACCACTTTGATTTGCTTTTGTAGGCTGATTAAAGGATTTTAATCTGAATTTGAAAAGCAAAAGCAACCGGTTTCTAGCAGTTAAACACCAACAGAGAGAAATCAGCCATTTCTAGACATGGCTCGGACACCGTGTCGTGGTTGTTTGTTTCCAAATCCAAGTAAACTTCAACTTTGTGTCCAATGATTGTTTCCACCCCGAATTCAGTTACAAGAGGGATGGACCACTTTTAAGCCAAGGACGACCACACAACATTCATATTAGAACAGATCCTTTTCTAAGTGACTCAAACTAGCCGTTACAATGGCTATTGAAGCTCACCAGTCCAGAATAAGTCATGACGGATAATCCGCCCTACTGTGTATAAATAGAAGCCACTCTACAGGACTTGGAGATTGTTGAACACAATGTAAAATACTTACTTAGTGCATACTTACTTAATCTTTAGCTTACAACTCAAATTCCGTAATTCTTATATTCCGAGTTGTAAATGAAAGTCTTGTAATCACTTCTACTCTTTCTAATTTCTTCTAAGTCCCCTGACCGAGATGTAAGGGTTAACTCAACTTAGTTGTCCCTAACTATTAAGGGTATCTCGGTTAGGATGTACTAGATCGGATAAGGGAATTTCTGAGTCTAGAAAAACTTATAATTAAATTGTCTAAGGGAGTAATTATGTAACGAGTCAGTCCTTGTATTTTGTGGATTCAAAATAGTAGATTTGACTTGGTGTTTGGACTAGCACTGTCCGTGGTTTTCTTCCCTAGGAAGGTTTCTATGTATTTCTCTCGTGTAATTCACTTTCAAAGTTCATTCTAGACTCGGATTTATTTTCTAAGTCCTGTTTTGTGCAAAACAGCTTTGTAATTTCTCAAAAATCTTCCATCACCCTATTCACCCCCTCTACGGTGACTTAACCTCTACAAGAGCAAACCTTCAATTGGTGTCGAGCCTAGTCTTTCACGAGGATCTCACAATCCAAAGGTCTAAGGATCAGATGTCTCGAACAATGGAGAGTTCGAAGAAAGGAAGATCTTCCACCGGATCACCCAAGTTCAAGGGAGCAAACTTTGCACACTAGAAGAAGATGATGGAATGATTCCTCGAGGACTCGTGACGAGGATGTCCGGAACATCATCAAGCGTGGAAACTACATTCCTACAAAGATGGAAGGAATAAGAGTTGTACCTAAATAGAAGTCAGAATACACGACGGAAGAGATTGAAAAGTTTAGGAAGAACTTTAAAGCCATGAACACTCGCTATTAACTCGTAAGAATACAACAAAGTGTCAGCCTGTGACACGACCTAAAGAAGTATTGGATACATTGGTCAAAACTTATGAAGGAACCAGCCATGTGACATAATCAGTTTCTTATCAAGTACTAGCTGTTCAAAATGGAGCTTGAGAAGAACACCATGTCTTCAGCTTTGAGGATAAAGAATTATGTCCCATTCCTTAAGAATTTGATATCATCCTAGGCATTCATCATCAAACCAAACATGTGGTTCGGATGCCTTATATTAACATGTTTGAGACATACAAATGCCTTCTAAAGTTGAATAATAGGAATCTGAGTTGGATTCTAATAAGGGATGAAGTGCATTTGATGAACCCGATATCGCACTTCCTCCCAATGTATTCTTCGGGACATAAACATATTCAATGGCATCAAGCCATATTATGTGCCCGATAGGTGGCTTCCTATTAGTGGGAGGTCGTAGGGATATGGTGCCTGTTGCGTTCTTGGACTTCACCGAGCAGCTGGAGGATCACTACTCCCTTAATCCCTTGATCAATGCAGAGATTATCTTAGGGGTTGGACCGCATTAAAGCAAATCCAAACGAGGACTTCGCAGGCGATCCTCTCGTTATTGTAGGTTAGCAGAAAAACATTCAGGAATTCAACGGAGTGGCTAGATGGGCAGCATCGGCGAGGCTAAAAAGTCCTTGGCTTTTTCCCGATTCTCGCTTTTACTCCCCTTTGTTTGTTTATTTTGATTTTGCTCTTGTTAGGCCGCAAATTATGATGAGTCTAACCGTGCAGGACCCTAAAAATTTTACTATCTCTAATATTTAGATCTGGTTGGTGAAGCACTTTAAATTGGTGCAAGGACTTGCAAAAGCATACGAGTATCCGGCTACGCAGCTTCTATTAGTGGCAACGGCTGGAAGCGTTGAATGACCATGCATCTTCTTGGTAGGAGGCCTGGTATAGAGTTGGACATCCCGTTGAGTGGTACATCGAACATTACAAGATGTCCCAATTTAGGACACACACCGAAAGGCATCCATTTGTACATTTGTTGGGTCTTGAATCTAGTTCGTACTACTTCCACAACCGTGTAATGCTCGCAAATGGGGCAAGTCGAGGAGATCCTTTATTTTGACCGCATCTCGCCTACCTCTTTTGAAAATTTTAAATGTTTTGGCAACGTGAGCTAGGTACCGATGTGGATTGATTACTGGATGAACCCGCCAAGGTTGCTAAAATCGATGGACAAACGATCTACCGCAGTCTCTTGATTTTATCTAGAGTGGATAAAATAGACTAACCCTAAATGACGTAAGGCACCGAGGACCCAAGAACTTACCCAAGAGGAGGTATTATGGCTGCATCACCTCTTTAGATTTGCAAAGTGATCCCACCGGCAGATGAACAAGCTCGCAGGAGGAAAGCTAAAGCTAAGGAAACTAAGGAGAGGAGCGCTCTCGGAATTAAGGAAGTGAAAAGGCGAACCCGAAGGATGCACTTGAGTCTATTGGTGCAAAAGGGAAGAAAGTGAAAATGACTAGGGCTGAAATTAGGAAAAATAAGGATTTAGGAAATTTTTAGTTTTGCCTCTTTAAAACAGCTTTATTTTTCAAATAGTATGCTTGTTTATTTCCCTTTTTTATTTAGTTATGTATTCAAGTAGTAGGCTTACCTTTTATTAATAATAACAAAGTAAAAAGTAAGTTTTATGCTCGCTTTACTCTTCATTTATTTTATTGCTCACTTAGAGAAAAATAATTGGGCCGCCTAATTGGACCGCTCCTAAAATAACAATTAAATGCAAAATATCCCACTTAAAGGAATTAATTAATTAATTGGATCATCTGATTGGACCACCCCTAAAAATAACAATTAAACACAAAATACAAAACATCAGCCAGAGGGATTTCTCGACCCGGCCACCCCGCTGTTGTGGGGGATGTTGGCTGGCGCCGCCAGGGCCGCGGCCCGGCAAACTACGGAACCGGTTTGCGCTTATGCTAAACATAGTATTTCTTTAACTAATCCAAGTTATATATTGAAAAATTTCTCCTCCATCCAAATCAGTCGCTTTAACTACTCCTCTTGATAGTATTTGACTAAGTATGAATGGGCCTTATTAGTTGGGCCCAAGTTTTCCTCGAGATTCCCGAATTGGTGCTCTAATCTCTTTGAGGACCAAATCTCCGATTTGTAAATTACGAGGCTTTACCTTTTTCTTAAATTACCTTGATATACATGCCTAGTATATTTGAACATTATGAAGGGTGTGCAATCGCCTTTCATATAGCAATATTAACTTCTCGTAGAGCGCCTCAGCCCATTTTGCTTTAAGAATTTGACTTTCTCAATGATTTGCAATGAAGGAATGGCAATTTATATTGGAAGGACTGCTTCCATACCATACAGTAGGGAGTAAAGTGTTGTTCCCATTGAGGTTCTGGTTGAGGTTCAGTAGCCTCATAAAGCAAAGGGAAATTTATCGGGCCAATCCTTGTAACTCGATAGCCATTTTCTCCAATATCTTTCGGATATTCTTATTATTGGTCGCAACCGCTCCGTTGATCCGAGGAAGATAGGGAGAAGACCTATGGAGTTTGATTTTATACTTGTCTAGTAGATCTACTACTTCTTTCTAGAAGTGACTACCATGGTCACTAATCGGCTCATGTGGTACCCCATATTGGCAAATAATGTTGTGAGTTATGAACTACGCCACATGCTTTGATGTTAGGGTCACATAGGAGGCTGCTTCTACCCGGTTGGTGAAGTAGTCAATTGCTACTAACACGAATTCATGACCACCCGTTCCATTAAGGGTCACTTTACCGAAGATGTCAATGCCCCAAACCGAAAATGGTCGGGGTGATGCAAGTGTCGTTAAAAGGAAGGTTGTGAGTGCTGCAAGTTTGCATACACTCGACACTTGTGACATCTTTTAAGAAACTCATGATAGTTCTGCTACCATGGTCAACCAATAATATCCTAACCTCATAATTCTTTGAACCAACATTCTTACATTCATATGGGGTTCGCATTCCCCACCATGCGCTTTTGTTGTAGAGAGGTATAAGAGTAATGGTTTCCCTAGTTGGGGTGGAATTAGCACTCGGCGGATTGGCCAAATATTCCTTAACCTTCTTGAATGCCTTTTAGCACTCTTAATTCTAAATAGGCTTAACTCCTTTTTAAACTTTTTGAAGATGGGTTCTCTTACCATAGTCAGCTTTGATATGAAATGACTAATATACTATAAACATTCTAGAAAACCCCGTATCCCCCTCTTTATCTTCGGTGGCGGAATCTCCTGGATAGCTTTGATCATGGATGGATCAACTTCAATTCCTCTAAGACTAACTACATAGCCTAGTACTTTGCTCGAGGTTACCACAAAGGCACACTTTTGTGGGTTAAGGCACATGTTATATTTCCTTAGTCTTTCGAAGAATTTCCTAAGGCTAGGTAAGTGCCATGCCCTATCCTTAGATGTGATGATCATGTCATCTACGTATACTTCAACTTCTTTATGTATCATGTCATGTAGCAATGTTATGGCCATCCTCTAATATGTGGCTCTAGCATTTTGTAGCCCAAAAGGCATTACGACATAACATTACGTCCCTTATTGAGTGATAAGGTCATTTTTTCCATGTCTTGTTCAGCCATCTTTACTTGATTGTAGCCAACATAGCCATCAATGAATGAGAGTAAAGCATGACCTACTGTGTTATCCACTAGAGTGTTAATGTGAGGAAACGGGAAGTCATCCTTAGGGCTCGCCTTATTCAAATCCCGAAACCAATGCTCATCTCGTACCCACCGAGGGTAGTGGATCACTTTAATGAACCCAACTTCTAATTGCTTTTGAACTTCTTCTTTAATTTGCAGTGCCCACTCAGGTTTTATTCTCCTAAGTTTTTGCTTAACTAGTTTAGCATATTCATAGAGTGGAATTTTATGTTCTGCTATACTAGATCTATTGCCGGCATGTCTTTATAAGACCATGCATAGACGTCTATGAATTCAAGTAAGGAACGAAGTGAATTTATTCTGTTCTTCCGGATTTAGTGTTCTCCCAATTTTGAGTTCTTTGGGTTGATATGCTAATCCTAAGTTAATTGTTATTGTTTCCTCAATTATTGGTGAGCGATTTTCATGATCTTCCATAGCTTTTATTACTTCTTTAGGGATTTCTTGTTCATACTTAGAGGAAAAATAATTAAGAATAAGATGAGGCAAAGAGTAAGCGGAAAGATTCATCTTATTGAATAAAGAAATGAGTACATCAAACTCGAAAATAGAAATTACGTAAGATAAACTAACAAAATTAGAAATAGAAACAACAACCCTAGTGCTAGACTCGTAAATAGAATCCTCTCCTAAAATGACAAGTGAATTCTTAGTCTTCCTCAAGCATCAATCGAAGTGATATACTTGGACCCTTCAAGTGTCGACATCGGTGATGAGCTTGGATGAATCAAATTGTGGATGCGACATAGCTTGGCATAGTACCGAAATTTAATTCCCCTCTAGATTTTTCTCTCGTGCAAATAATAGACCAAAAATGTTGCTCTCAGCTAGATTGGTCTAGTCTTATGTGGACTGTTCCTTCTCGAGGAGGTAGGGTGCACCCTTTTTAGCACAAGGAAACCACTCGAAGACTTCTAAACTTGATACTAAGATGCCCTTCTCTTTTAGATAATAAGGCTCAAGAAAACCATAGTAGGGGAAATCATCCCCTTCGTTTTAGAATTGCCCATTTAGGGTAAAAGGGTTTAGTTGAGCGGACCGTCAATGGTGCAGATCCTCCTAGTTTATATCTCCCACTTAGCTTTGGCTATTTCCTTAGCATTTGGATGATAGCCTAGTCTTAACTTATAGTTATTGGTGGGCTCAAGGGGTGGAAAGATAGGGTGGTATGCCCTCCCGCCTACAACTAAGTTAGGAAAATACCCCTTCTTCCTTAGCCTCGAATAGATGCTAGGGTTGATATAAGAATTGAAGCTAAAAGGTGCTTCATCCTTATCTGCAAGTAGCAATGGTCTCAAATCCATAAAGCTCCTCATCATTAGAATCGTGCTCAATTTTAACAACGAGACTCTTTAGAGGTGATGGAGGCACAAAGATTATCTCCTTTGATGGTTACTACTTGACTTTTAATGATCATTTTAACTTTCCGATGCGAGTGTAGAGGGCACTCGCATGATGGTCGTGTAACCAAGGGCGTCCTAGAAGAAGGTTGAAAGTCGTTGGAATGTCTAGGACTTGGAAGTCAATATTTTTCACCACTTGCTCGACATTGATCGGAACAGTCATTGTTCCCAAAATTGTTCTTTTGGAATTATCATAAGCTTGAAGATGAACAGTTTGCATAGAGAGTTGTTGTTCTCTAATGCCTAACCTCTTGGCGATTCTCCATGGGCAAAAATTTATAGCAGATCCATTGTCCACTAAGGTTAGAGGGATAAACTTGTTAATATAAGTTACAGCTTAAGTAAAAGGCATTGTTGTGTGAAATGCCTTCTTCAGGTAGGTCTTTTTTGTCGAATGTCATGGTTTCATCCTCGTTATTGACCAATCCTACCACCACCTCAGGTGTAGTTTTAAGAGAGACCTCAATGTTACTCGAGTACATCAATTAAGTTCGACTATGCTTTTGGGAGGCGAGATATAAGTTGCCACATAAAAATGTCGACTTTATGTTTCGAAGCTATTTTAGGATTGGGTCTTCTTCTTTAGTAACTTCTTTTTCTTTTGGGGCTTCTTAAGCCTGTTGTGGACCCATTGGTGTATTATGTTGTCCAGATCCGGTAAGGAATTGGATTTCGTGGCTTTTGGTTCTCCCCAAAAGTGATCTTCTTCTAAGGGTGGCAAGCCCAAGAAGTGATCATCACTATCCGTAAGAGCCGAAAATTTTAGGTGCTTGCTTAATAATGAATTAAGTTATTAAAAGTTAAGCCAAAAATTCAAAATTATTAAATTAAGATGAATTATTAATTTTTCCAAATTGAAATTAAAACCCGAGCATGGGCTAGCTAAAATGGACTTGCGATATTGATATAGGCCTAATATCACATGAAAGCCCAAAGTAGAAAATAAAAGGAAAAGAAAATTGGGAAGGATGGTCAGCTGGCAGATAAATTAAAGGGAGAGGGATTAGTGGCATTTTGGTGGCAGATAGTTAGAGTAAGGAGGTTAAAGGGTCCAATAGGAATTAACCACCAAATTAAGTGTTAAGAGGAAATGAAGAGAGAGAAAGGGTGACTCGAGAACAAAGAGGAAAACAAAGAAGAAAGAGAAACGAAAGAAGCGTAAGCGTAAGAACGGGAAAACGAGAGGGAGAAAAACAGAGCGAGAGAGGGAGAGAGCGCGAAAGGCCGGTGGCCGGTGGCCGCCCGAACGGCGAAGGCGCTCGCTGTCGGTGGGCAAGGGAGAGCGAGAGCTCGAAGGCCGAGCAAAGCAAAGGAAGACGGGAAAAGCGAGAGACCGAGAGACAGAGACCACGAAGGGGAAGCGAACTCGAGGGCCGAGAGAGACGATCGGTGAGCACGGAAACCACGGCCGACGGCCGGCGAGCTAGAAGAGAATAGGCAGCAAAATGAGACGGAATCGAGACCTAGAGTAAGAAGAACGAGGGGGTGAGAACCACGACGAAGCAAATACAGAGAGATGGCGAGGGATTGAGCAAGAACTGCGAAAAATCAAAAGATTGAGAAGCGGAACTAGACCAAAAGAGGAAAGTGAGAAACAGAGAGCGAGAACCCGAGAGGAACCGGAGCGGAATGAAGAAGAAAAGGGTCAGGGAAGAAGATGGAAGGGGAAACCGAGAGGAAGAAAGGGAAAGTGAAAAGCAAATCTAAACCCAATCGAAACCCTCCAAAACCGAAATTTTAGAATCACTAAGAATCTAAAGTGAGTAATCTGAATTCATCCTCTAAAGATAAAAATGAATTAGGTGGATTAAGATTGAAATTAAAGTATGAAATTGGAAAGCATAGGTTTAAATGAAGAAGTTAGAGACCTAAATTCACGAAACTAAGCAACTCACGAATTGAATTGAAAAGCATGTTGCGATTTATGCCTAGTTCATGAATTTAATGATATTTGAGCATTGTTGAGCATGATTATTGAGCTGTGTGATTGAGAATTTAATGAAATTAACTTGAATAGAATTAGTGAGAAAAATCAGAAAATTGAATTTCATGATTTAAGTGTAGATTTTTCATGAATTTATCCTCGTTGTCTGAATTATTGCGAATTCATGTGTAGTCCAAAATTCCTGAAACTTTTACTATAGCTTCCTAATAATTTATAAGAGTTCCTTGTAAATTTTGGTATGCATTGGATGAGTAGATTGGAAGATATGGATTTTTGAGTGAAAATGTGTTGTTTTAGACAAAATCGGAACTAAATGAGTAATTGAGTCAAGAACTGAAATTTAAGAAGCTATAAGGCTAGATTAAGAGATACATAACGATTAAGGAAAGTTATAGAACCATAGACCACCTATGCGCAATATTACGCGATCATGAAAACGATAAGTTCGTTGATTAGAAATCATAATTGATATGTTTGTGTGAGGATGTGTTTATCTTAAAGTATATGGATTATAAGTGAAATAAGCATGTCTATTTGAGTTGGATTGATTATACTTGAGTTGGAACTTGCTTATGTGAATTTCTTGTTTTGAAGAAGTTACGTATGAATGTATTGAGCATGAATTATATGAATTAAGTGCATCTCTTCAATAAGTAATAAGAAGATAATGGGAAAATAAGAAACATAAAGAACTAAAGAAAGGAAAAAGGATTGTGTTATTGATCTAAGACCCCACGAATTAAAGAACCCTCTGAAGCTATGGCCATAGAAGTGTCTCGTCAAACCGAAGCCACGAATTGAATTGCTTCCACGAATTCTCGACAGTATGCGTCCTTCGTAGTTTGAGGCTTGCCTCAAGGCAACGAATTGTTTTGCCTCGAGGCCACGAATTGTTATGCCTCCAAGAACCGAGCCCACGAATTGTTTTGGCTCCAAGAACTGGGTCTTTAGAGCAAAATATAAATCTTCTTTCCATTCGAAACTGAAAAGACTTAAAGAATTACGATATGAAGAAACAAATAATTATGCATGATAAACAAGAAAGACAGAAGCAATGATTTATGAAATGCATAATTGAACTCAAAAAGAAGAAAAAGAAGAAGAACGAATCCTAATTTCATAAGAAACTAATACGATAAGAACTAAGATATGAATTACGGGACGAATGCCTTACATGATGAATGCTTATGTGACGTATTTGCGTAGAAAGAAGAATGAAGTATGTTTTGAGTGAATTCATGAGAAATTGATGTCATTGTGCTCTCGGGCAAGTTGGTAAGTTTATTATCTTACGTGTCTTAAGCATGTATGATATGAATCGCATGTTATGAATGAATTGTGAACTTACGTGTGTTTGTTAATGAATTAATGTGCAAAGTGAAACCGGGGTTGGGTTTGGGTTATTCACTGGGCTTGTGGAGCTCATAACCTCACCAAAATTTCAGGTACGAAGTTAAGACTCGCAGGAGTTGCCTTGGCTTTCGAAATAGCAGACAGATAGGAGATGCCGGGCTTACCGCATGTTTTTGTGTTTTGTTTGTAAAGATGTTGTAATGATCGGTTGTATGTGAACTTAAGTTTTAACTATGAATATAGAAGCCCTATGTGTTTACCCCGAACGTGTGGCTCGTTGAGTTTGTGTTGTTGATACTCCGAGCGTGTGGCTCATTGAGTTTATGAATGTGTTTTGTGCGGGGTTATGGCTTTAAGCCTATGGGATTAGCCATATTACAAGGAAAACTCGCCGAAATTTTCCGAAAACCTTTGAAAACATAGAAACACGCTTCCGCCAAGCAAAGAGAAAACTATTAACCCTAAGTTGAGATCTTAATCAGCCTTAGGGGTTCCCCTCGGGAAACCTGGCATGTAATACTCCTAGGGTGGGTCTAGAGGTGCTACACTATCATCTTTAGTTTCGTACACATCTTTTTCATCACTTACTTACAATCATGGACTTCTAGGTCTAGGGAAGGTAAATTGACAAGTGGTTTGGACTAGTTGATGTCTTAAATGAAGAGAGATGGATCCCACCGATCCGGAATGGGTTCGAAAAGATAGCGAAGCTACCACTAAATGGGTTTTTATTGTTTTTGGGTTTCGAGCGGCCTTAGGTAGAGGGAGTTGACCATTAGGGAACATACTCTCTAAGTTGTTCTTGAATGCCCAACATTGGTCCGTATCATGTCCTCGTGAATGATGGTAATTACGGAATTTTCCTGTGTCCTAGTTTTTTTATTGTTTCGCAGTTTCGACTCTGCTCTTACAAGTCGCAACTCAATCTTCCCCTTAGACAATAGATGGTCGAGGGCTTGAGCATAAGTAGTATCTATAGGAGTGTAGTCATTATACCTATGACATCTCGCACCCCTGCTAGTATTGCTTTTAATAGAGGTTTTCTTGTCCTTGGATTGATAATTACCTCTATATCTAGCCACGGCTTTTGTGGTCGTGGAAGACAACTCTTCGTATCAGCATGCCCGCATCTCTAAGGGTCATGGGGCCCATGAATGGTATGAATTTGAGATGTTGGTTATAAGCGAGCCGAAGATTCTTTACAATAATTCTAACTTGGTCCTTTTCGGAAGGTCGATCTACCATATGGGTAGCCTTTTCCCTCCATCCGGTGAGGAAGGCAGTGAAGCTCTCTTTCTCTCTTGTTTGATCAACTCTAAGTCTCTAAGGATGATAGGCGGATCGGTGTTATAGGAGTATTGGAGCAAGAACTCCTTGCACATATCATTCCAATTGGTGACCTTGTTGGGTCAACTACATTGTACCAGTTCATTACATCACCGTCTAATGTCCATGGGAAGATGATGTGATAAGTGGGTACATTTTTAAAAGTCAATGCTCCTAAGAAGTTACGAACTTGATGATGGGGATTTTTAGAACCTCAAAACTTGATGTTTGGCATGGTAAAATTGGAAGGTAACTTCCTTTTGGGGATTGAAGTGAATCACGTGAGATCAAAGTAGTGAATCTTGAATATAGAGGATTCCCTTAAAAATTGCTCTATCTCGATCTATGTGTGGATTAGATTTAGGCTTAGGCTCTTGAGTAGGTTCTAGATCAGGTGGAGAGCTTTCGATGGTGGACGAGCTTCTTCTTCACCTCTGTTTTTATTATCCTGAAGGGTCAATAGGATGATTGCAAGAGTTTCGTGTATGAACTCTATCTTTTATCCTGGGCCTCAATTCGGCTTCCATCTTGGCTAAGGATTCATTTAGCAAAGTGAAAATGAGAGATTGTTGTGGTCCTCCATCCATTGGAGGGTAATTGTTTTTTGGTACTGTCATATGATGGAACATTGACTCGAGCTGGTGTTGTGTGCACCGAAGTCGGTCGCACTAGCGTAGATCGAGATGTAGAGCGAGGGGAAGAGGTACCACACTCCTTACCGAGGCGTTCTAACCTTTTGGAGCTCAGATTCCGACGAAACCCAATGGCGGTAAGCTTCCCTATTCTGTAGCCCAAAGGATAACCGCTTAGGACCATGTGTAAGAATACCAACTTTTGGGAGAAAGGGACTCAAGTGCAACATCCGAAGAAACTAAGAAAGAAAAAATGGTTTTGTTTGGATGCACATAAGAAATATGAAACAACCGAAATGGAATGTAATGATGCTAATGACTTCATTTGGGATGATTTTTAATTTAGCTAATGCACAAAATGGAATGCAAAATTGGATTCACCTAATTTGGAGATGAATTTATTTTGGCTATAAATGCAAAACTAAATACATAACTAAACTCACCTTAGTTGAGATGATTTTTTTTTAGCTAAAAAGGCAAAACTGAATGCATAATTGGACTACCTAATTTGAGATGAATTTATTTTGGTTAAATGCAAAATGAAATGCATAAATGGACTAACCTAATTTTGAGATAAATTTATTTTTAGTTAAATGCAAAATGAAATGCATAAATGGGCTCACCTAATTTTAGATGAATTTTTTTGGCTAAATGTAAAATTAAAATGCATAAACAGACTCACCTAATTTGAAATCAATTTATTTTTGGCTAAATGCAAAATGAAGTGCATAAATGGACTCACCTAACTTGAGATCAATATTTTTTTTTTTTTGACTTAATACAAAATTGAATGCATAAATAAATGTGGAATGCCAAGATGCTAAAAAGTCAAAACCCTAGATAAAACCACACCGATCGAAAAGATAGGAGTGTCCTCGGCAAGACCCTCCTGGATCGACCCGGAGGTGGCCGACGCCGGCTGAGCTCGGCGACCGGTGGCTACCCAAAACCTAGACTAAGAGATAAATTTTTGGTATGACTCAAAAATGCAATCAATAGACCGACCTAAAAAAAAGCAATTTTTTTACTTTTGGCTAAAAATGCACATATTGGACCGACTCGAGTAAATTAATTATTGTATTTTATTTGCACCCATGAAACGGTTATGAGCACTCCTAACCTAACCTAAAGGCTCACAAGTAGAATATTTTAATACTAAAAACAAGCATATTCATCCAAGCATGCAAATGAAGAGATAAGGAACCTCCTAAACAACCAAGAATCTATGGTCAACACAAGAGGGATAAATCTAGGTAGGATACATGGTATCTCATAGTTTGAGCATTTAGTCCTCCATGGGATGCACGACAGGAAAAGCATGAATCCTAGAAAGCGTGCTATGAGGAAAGAGGTACCACTTCCCCGACAATCAAGCCTAATTGGGCCCGTCTGGGTTAGCTGTTCAAACTTCCTTTAAAATTGTTCTTATAGGTAAAGCCTAAAGGTCGAAATTAAAAGCAATTATGTTTGAAGTCACAACTCGAATGTTCAAGTCTCACCCTTTTAATAAGTGATACATCTCCAGTGGAGTCGCCATTGTAGGAACCAACAGCCCGTTCGTCCCCTCTATAGAAGGAGTCGGATCCGGAGGGGATCAAGTTTCCCCATAAATGTCGGGTCTCTTTTTGAAGATTCTGTTTGAAGATGATTTTTGAAAGATTATTAGAAACGAGGATACACCTCTTATGAGATTTTCTATTTTTGTAATTTAATTTGAAATAGATTAATCAAACAATGATTGGCGTTTTATTAATCTTGTTTGAGAAATTATTTTCGAAACCTCGAGATATTATTTCATGATTTAAGAAAATAACAAAACATAAGGTTTATTTCTACCGCAAGGTGTAATACCCAAAAATATAAGGTGCTTGGTAAAAAATTAAATTATTAAAAGATAAAGTTAATTTAAAAATTCAAAATTATTAAATTAGTTGAATTATAATTTTTCGACTCAAAAATTTTAACCCGAAAATTAAAACCCAAGCATGGCTTAATTAAATGCGCCCATTAAAATTAAATTGGGCCCAATCTCATTGAAACCCAAAAAAATACAAAAAAATTGAAATATGAAAGGGAAAAAATTGAAATTAGAAGAAAAAGAAAATAAAGAAAGAAGGATTTTGCTGGCATTCGAGAGGAAGGAAGTGCTGGCAAAAGATAAAATAAAGAAAGGATTAGTGGCATTTGGTGGTAGATGATTAGAGCTAGGTAATTAGGGGTCCAATAGTTAAATTTCACTAAAGCACTTATGTGCAGTAATGGGAGGAGGAGAGAGAAATAAGGGGATTAAGAACAACCGAGAGAAAGAAAGAGGAAGGAATAGAACGAAAGAAGCAGAACAAAACGAAAGGAGACGGAGACTGGGAATTAGAACTGAAAGTGAGAGACTAAGAGGGAGCAGAGGAAAGAGAATGAGAGAGAGGAGAAGATTGAAGAAAAGAGGAAGCGAGAGGGAAAGAAGCAAAGAGAAAAAGACGAGAGAGGGAAATCAAACGCAAAACCTAAAGCGACAGGTCGAGGGAGCCGAAGAAGAGAAGCGGACTGAAGCGAAATAGGAGACAGAGAGTAGCGAGGAATCAAGACCGAGGAAGAAAAAGGAAGAAGAAAGCAAGGGACTAAGCAAGAGGCAAGAAACCAGATAGAAACGGAGAGATTGACTGGACTAAACCAAGAATAGGAAGAGGAAGAACCGACAAGGGGGAAATCGAGAGGAAGGAGGAGGAAGCCAAAAACACCCAAATCAAACCTTCAAACCGAAATTCCTACAACAACTAAGAATCTAAGGTTACCAATTCAAATTCATCCTCTAAACATAAAATGAGTTAGGTAGATTGAACTTGAAACCGAAGCATGAAATTGGAAACCCTAGGTTTAATTGAAGAAGTTAGAGGCCTAAATTCACTAAATTAGTAACTCACGAATTGGAAAGCATGTTGTGATTTATATCTAATTTATAAATTTAATGATGTTTGAGTAATTTTTAGCATGATTATTTAGCTTTATATTGAGAATTTGATGAAATTAGCTTGAATAGAATTAGTGAGAAAACCCGAAAAATTAAATTACATGATTTAGGTGTAAATTTTAGTATTTCACTACTAAAAAATTGACAAATAGCGACGAACATAGCAATGGAAAAATGCCAAATAGCCATGGAATTTTGGACTTTGTGACGGAATTAGCAACGGAAAAATTTCGTCGCTATTGACCGCATTGCTAAAAATCAGCAATGGATTTTTCGAATCCGTCGCCAAGCAGCGATGGAACAATGATAGGGCAGCATTCCATAGCTGCTCCAGTCAGCGACGGAACTTTGTATTCCGTTGGTGACTTCAATGAAGCAAAATCACGTTCCTTCGCTGAAATCGGTGAGGGAATCCGCAGAAATTCCGTCGCTGATTTTCGTCGCTATTCCGTCGCTATTCCTTCATTATTCCGTCGCCGATCCGTCTTTATTTCACCGAAATCAAAAATTATTTTTCCTATTTTTTGGCAACCTAGTACAAAAAATGTGAATGGATATACAAATCCAAGCATTCACATATCTCACAATTACATTTGATATTTACATATGCCACAAAATACATTAAACACAAGGTGTTCCTCCAAGATGGATATACAAATCCAACATACATTTCACAACCATAAACAATTCAAACACATTTAGAACCACTTCACAAGTTCACAAAAATCATAAAAAAGTTCACAAACAACCATCAACACATAATCCATAAGTTCACAAATTGTTCACCAATAAACACGGGTTTTGATCATAATGAATTAAGGGTCCTCACTCTTCCTTTTCCTCTTCCTCTTGTCCTTGTACTCGCTCTAGGGTGAGATCCATATGCTTGCTGAGATTTCATAAATGCAGTGAAGTGTGCTATTGGCCCAGCGAAACTCTCAACCTTTTCTTTGAGCTCCTTATTTTCCAACCCAAGCACATGAGCATGCTCAATCCATTGACTTAACTCAAAAGTTAAGTTTTGCATTGTTGCTCTCAAATCCGAGTTATCCGGAGTAGCAGCTTTCGTTGATTTGAAGGACATAGACATGGTCTTTTTCAAGTTTTTGCCTCAGATCCAAGTCCATTGGGCTAGTCCATAAATGCATTGGTTGGTGACGGAACTATTTCCATCGCCAATTTCCGTCGCTAATTAACAGCTTTGTAGTAGTGTTTATGCTTGCTGTCTGAATTGTTGTAACTTCATGAGCAGCCCAAAATTCCTGAAATTTTTAGTGTAACTTCATGATGATTTATGACAATTTTACATAAAGTTTGATAAATTTTGGATGAGTGGATTGGAAGATACGAATTTTTGAGTGAAAATATCCTATTTTGGGCAAAATTGGAGCTGATTGAGTAATTGGGTAGAGAACTGAAATTTAAGAAGCCAAATGGATAGATTAAGAGATAGGTAATGATTAAGGAAAGTTGTAGAACCATAAACAACTTATGCACAATAATATGCAATCATGAAACGATAAGTTCGTTACTTGAAATCCTAATTGATATGTTTATCGTATGATGTGTTTATCTTAAAGTACATTGATTATAAATGATATAAACACGTCTATATGAGTTATATTGATTGTACTTGAGTTGGAACTTGTTTACGTAAATTGCTAATTGTGAAGATGTTACTTATGAAGTTATTGAGCACGATTTGTATGAATTAAGTGTATTTGTCGGTAAGTAATAAGAAAATATTAAGAAGATAAGAAATATAAACTAAAGAAGGAAAAAGGATTGTGTTATTGATATAAGACCGTAGGAATTAAAGAACCATCTGAAGCTATGGCTATAGAAGTGTCTCATCAAACTGAAGCAGCAAATTATTTTGCTTCCACGAATTATTAACAGTATGTGTCCTTCAAAGTTTAAGTCACGAATTATTTTGCCTCTAAGAATTGAGCCCACGAATTATTTTGACTACAAGAATTAAAGAACTAGGTCTCTAGAGCAGGACATATCTTCTTTCCATTCGAATTAATATGACTTAAGTCAAGAAGTATGATATTACAATATGAATGATTATGCATGATCTGCAAGGCATAAAGAATCAATGATTTACATAATAATTGAATGCATAAATAAGCTGTTAAATCATATTTTGTACGTATTTTTAGTAGTTATTTAGTTTATATTATATAGTTTATTTTATCTAAATTATTCTATTTTGGTTATTTTTAGGTAATTATCGAATAAAGTAGGGAATAGCAAAAAGACGTTAAAAGTGGATTTTTAGTTACTCACAAACGTTCAAGAAAAGATATGAAGTCAGTCCAAAAATAATGACTCATAAAATACTTATTTTATGAAGATTTATTTTATAAAGTCTTATTATGAGTAGGAATCATCCTACTCCCAAACCCACGAGGACTCCTCCTTAAAGTTACATGAGAAAAAAGAGACGTAGAAAAGAAGAGGAATTACGTTGGAAGGACTCTCACCCCACACCAACCTACTTATACTCATCATCCTCACGGCTGCCCGGAGGTGGCTTCTCATCACAATAACCCCCATCACCACCTCTCACCTCTCCACCTACGCCACCTTTTCTCTACTCTTTAATCATCACCTCTTATTATTATCATCACAATCTCATATCTTTATCTCATTCTCACCCAAACATTATCATAATCATCATCACCACTTATCTTCATCACCAACCCTCCTTATCACCATCATCTTGATCATCACCGTGCCGAGAAGAAATATTATGGTAGTAGTATTATTATTGTAATTTTTATTTTTAGACTTTATTTTTATTGTTAGTTTAATATTAAAGATGTCATTTTTACGTGTCCTAAATTATATTATGTATGAGTACTTTTTATATTTAGTATAATCTACTTGAAACCATGTTAAATTATTTATTTTGAAACAAAGTTTCGATCTTTATTGTCTTATTGATTTTATCCATGATTCTATGATAATTTGTTCTTAACGTTTATGTTTTTATGTCGAATTAATTAGAGTGCATGCTAATTAGTTTTATATAAATTCATATGATAGTTTAAAGGGTTTAAGTACATAATATCTTGGTCTTTTAGATGTAGGTATCACCCTAATTAATCATGGATGGCTCATACCCGTCTTTTTTAATTAGGAAATTATCATAGATCTTTTTTAAATCAATTTGGTAGTAGATTGGTTACAAGGTGCTAGATGATTTTTTCTGATATTTAATGCTCCAATTTTATTAAATTCTAGTGCTAGTGCTAAGGTTATCAATATTAGTAGGGTTTATATTAGGTATAGGCCTAAGTAAACTAATAACTAAGGAAAAACGGGGAAGATTCGGTTGCGGTTGTCTTCTACAGCTTTAGCTCATGGGTAGATCAATTTGTGTGTTAATGATAAATAATAATTTGCAATGTACATGTAGATTATACTAAGTGTTTTTTAATAAATTTGATATCTTTGATAATTATTTATTTGTTTTTAGTAGTTTTCTTTAGTTTAATAATTTTTATTTACAAAGTTACAATCTTCTATTATTAATTTCGTTATCCCCCATTAAATAACCGTCTTTTAGATTAGTTTTATGATTTTTATTTTACTTTAATTTTTAACCGTCTTTTAGATTAGTTTTATGATTTTTATTTTACTTTAATTTTGAGTCCTTATATATTTTAATTTTTAGATTATTTTTCTGTCAATTTTTATTATTTTTGAGTCAGTTTGTTAGAAATTATTTTTAAAATAGTTGCTTTTATTATTTTTTGTATTTTATCTTCTTTTAGAGTTTAGACAAATTCCTCTTTTGATGTGATTAAATTTTAGAATTTTTGGAATTAATTTGATAATTTTTCAGATTTAATTTTTAAATTTAATTACTGTAGATTTTTAGTTAAATAATTTCATAAATTCGGTTTAAAATTTTATTTTTATATTTTTAGGGTCTGGTTAGGTCTAGAAAATTAGTGTTAATATTCTAGGTAATATTAGTATTTATTTTCGTAATTAATTTAGTGCAGAATTTTAGTTATTCAATTTTCTGTTTTAGAATTTGTTTATTTTCTGCTTTAGTTTTATGTTTTAATTATTCTAGAAAAAGAAACAAAAATATTTCTGGGTTATTATAGTTTTTTTATTATGTATAAGTTATTTATTTAGTTGTTAGATAATTTTCTATGATTTTTAGTTATTGATTTTTTTAATTTATATTTTTAATTTTGTTTTTAAAGAGTAGTAAATTTAATTAGATTAAAGCTTACATGTTATTATATCTTTCCTCATGGATTCGATCCCTACTTCCCTATACTATATTATTATTATAAGCCTAAGTAGTGGTTTAATTTGTGGTTGTACGACAAGCTAACAAATTTTGGCGCCATTGTCGGGGAAAGAAAATAATAGTTGTTAGTTTTTATTTAATTTATATTTTCTACTTTTATTACTTTTTGTGACTTTAATAGTTTATTTTCGTAGTTTTTTAGTTTTTTTTTATTTTGACAAGGAGCATACATTTGACGAAGTTGAAGCCAAGTAAGTGCAACCGATTCTGTTTCGTAAGTTCTAAAATTATTGAGATGACTACTTTACATGAACTTGCTGCACCTAACTTGGATACACAACTTCTACCTATCTCCTATCCTTCATTGGACCGACCACTAAAACTGAACTCCGAATTTTTAAAGATATTACCTAAATTTCTGGACTCGCTCGGTGAGAACCCATATCGTCATATCAATGAGTTTATTATTACATGTTCCACTATGCAATTTGAGGGAATCACCCAAGATCTAATTAAGTTGAGAGCCTTTCCCTTTTCACTTCAGGAGAAGGCTAAAGATTGGTTCTATTACTTACCACCTGTAACATGCACTACATGGACTCGAAGTTCATAAAGCATTTTTAGAGAAATTTTTCCTGCATCTAGGATAGGGTCCATTAGAAAGGAAATTTATGGTATTAAACAGATGACTAGGGTGACTTTTTCGAATATTGTGAATGTTTTAATAAATTATGTGCTTCTTGTCCCCAACATCAAATTTTTGAGCATTTATTAACTCAATATTTTTATGAAGGTTTATTGCCAATAGAGATAGAAATATGGTAGATGTTGCTAGTGGAGGGGCCTTGTTTAGTAAGACTCCAGCTTAGGCTAGAGAATTGTTCAATATTATGGCCCAAAATACTCAACAATTTGGAATTGGAGATACCCAATTTAGGAATGTTAATGAGTTCAATTTAGATCCATCTGTAGAGACCGAGTTGTCCCAAATAACTGTTATGTTGAACAAATTGGTCCACGAGAGAAGAATCAGTAGTTTGTAGTATTTCCTATTTAGAGGGTCATGTTGCTAATTCATGCCTACATAACAAAGAGGCCATGTAAATGCTATTTTTTCCAATCAAGGTCAAATGAATTACAACCCATTCTTGAAGACTTATGAAGAATGGAGTGACTAATCTAATCTTAGGTATGGATTTGAAGAAAACCCCCTAAAATTTGATCAATCCATTGCTCAAGACAAAACTAATTATCTTTTAGAGCAAATCATTAAGAAGATAGATGACCAGAAAAAGGAGACTGAACTTAGGTTCCAAAGCTTAGAGATGATCATTAACCAGGTTCAAGAGAGACAAATTGCCAATGATTCCATAATTAGCAACCTCCAAGTCCAAATGCAATCTAAACCTTTCCAAGATCCAAAAGAAAATGTGAGTGTCATAACACTTAATAGTGGGAAAGAGCTAGAGGAACGTAGGAAAAACATAGAGGTAGAGCAAGAACTAGAGGTAACGGAATCTGAACTTGACCAAAATAAAGATAAGGACTCTAATGCTAAGGAAATAGGTGAAAATAAGAAAGATATTTACAAGCCTTTTCTTAGTAGATTGATAAGCACAACTCCTAAGATAGACGAGGCAATTGAAGATATCATAAAAATATCTAGGAAGACAGAAACTAACACTCCTTTTTCTAGATACCATGAAACGAGAACCTCGTTATGCTAAGTTCCTTAAAGATATATTCATGAACAAATTAAAATTGAAAAGGAATAAAAAGATAAGTGTGGGGGAGAATACATATGTTGTTTTCCAAAAAAATATCCCTCTAATTACAAGTATGCAGGAGACGAGATCAATTTAATGTGGGAAATGCAATTCAATTATCCTTGAGTTGCAGAGGTGTTGAGCCAAAGACGGTAAACAAAGGCACTCGGTTGGGAGGCAACCCAATATTTTTAGGGAAGTTTCTATAATTTTTAGTTATAAATTTATTTTTATTTTTATTTTTATTTTGCATGCATTAAGGACAATGCATGAATTAATTGTAGGGAGTGCATCCTGCATTTTAATTTTATACATTTATTTTTATCTTTTTTTTTTGAAAAAAAAATTTAGTGTCTTTCTTGTGAACAAATGCATGAACATGAATATATGTTAGGTTAACTTGTTTAAATGTTTCTTTATAGTTTTTCTTTCCCTTTGTAAGTGAGAAATTTGAACATGTTATTTATCATTTAGAGTTGTTTGAGTTGATCCTCTTATATTTCTTCAATTAGTGACAATCATAATTTTTTTGTCGGTTTCATCATGTTATATGATCGTGATAGAGACAATAAATTGACTTAAATCATTCACCTAGATTACTGAACTTAGCAGAATGACTCATTGAAAATAAGAAAGATCTTTACAAGTCTTTTCCTAGTAGATTGATAAGCACAACTCCTAAGAAAGACGAGACAATTGAAGATATCATAAAAATATCTAGGAATACAGAAACTAACATTCCTCTTCTAGATACCATGAAACGGGAACCTCGTTATGCTAAGTTCCTTAAAGATATATTCATGAACAAATTAAAATTGAAAAGGAATAAAAAGATAAGTGTGGGGAGAATACATCTGCTTGTTTTCCAAAAAAATCTCCCTCTAATTACAAGTATGCACGAAACCGAGATCAATTTAATGTGGGAAATGCAATTAAATGATCCTTCAGCTACAGAGGTATCGAGCCAAAGACGGTAAACAAAGGCACTCGGTTCGGAGGCAACCCAATATTTTCAGGGAAGTTTCTATAATTTTTACTTGAATTTTCTTTTTATTTTTATTTTGCATGCATTAAGGACAATGTATGAATTAGGTGTGGGGAGTGCATCCTACATTTTAATTTTATACATTTATTTTTATCATATTTTAAAAAAAAATTAGTGTCTTTCTTTTGAAGAAATGCCTGAACATGAATATATGTTAGGTTAACTTGCTTAAATTTTTCTTTATAGTTTTTCTTTCCCTTTGTAAGTGAGAAATTTGAACATGTTATTTGTCATTAAGAGTTGTTTGAGTTGATCCTCACATATTTCTTCAATTAGTGACAATCATAATTTTTCCGTCGGTTTGATCATGTTATATGATTGTGATAGAGACAATAAATTGACTTAAATCATTCACCTAGACTACCGAACTTAGTAGAATGACTCA
This sequence comes from Talinum fruticosum, assembly GCA_021018815.1. Classification (NCBI taxonomy): domain Eukaryota; kingdom Viridiplantae; phylum Streptophyta; class Magnoliopsida; order Caryophyllales; family Talinaceae; genus Talinum; species Talinum fruticosum. The sequence continues at coordinate 6,016,877 of JAITYX010000010.1, read as the reverse complement.
TTGAAAATTTGATTTTTCTTGTCTTGCCTCTTAAAAAAATGTTAGTCTACCAACATGGGTCGGAGTTGGTGGCTCTTCACCATTTCCCTCAAGTTGAGTCTTATGAATGGAGTAACCCATGCTGGGAGAGTCACGCCCCTTTTGGGACAATCAATGGCTCGAACCATACTAACGGAAAAAAAAAAAAAAAGTGTTAACTCCGAGCGCCTTTATTTGGGTGAGTGGGAGACCGGGAGTGTTATATTTCTAAGACCTCGTATGGGCCTCAAATATGTGCTTGAATGGAGTTTAAAAAAATATTAAAATAAAAATAAAAAATAAATAAGTTGGAAGAAAAGTTCGCCAAAACAAGTTTATTATCGATTTTTAGTGAGTTATCTGCTGATTCGAGTGTCTCTATAACCATACTGCACCGTAATTTTTCCCATCCTAAAGCTTTTTAGACCTCTTGACCGGAATGTACATGTTTGAAAAAGATGGATAATTTTTGACTATTGCCTAAATGAAAGAGAGAGACATTGTGAGGCTGATGAATGAACTCTCTAATGATAATGGAATGTTTAGTTTTTCACTTGCTTGGAAAAGACAAAATTTTCATCAAACTAATTTTGGAAGCAAGGCAAACCTAGTGTATACTTTATGTTTTATGTATATCTTTATAAGAAAGCGTAATACTAGATCGAGTATTAGATTTCTTTGCACGAGGACGTCCAAAGTCTAAGTGTGGGGGAATTTGTTAAGCCATATTTTGTACATATTTTTAATAGTTATTTAGTTTATATTATATATTTTATTTTATCAAATTATTCTATTTTGGTTATTTTTAGATAATTATCGAATAAAGTGGGGAAGAGCAGAAAAGACGTTAAAAGTAGATTTTTAGTTACTGACAAACGTTCAAGAAAAGATATGAAGTCAGTCCAAAAATAATGACTCATAAAATATTTATTTTATGAGGATTTATTTTATAAGTCTTATTATGAGTAGAATCATCCTACTCCCAAACCCACTAGGACACCTCCTTAGAGTTACAAGAGAAGAAAGAGACTTAGAAGAGAAGAGGAATCACCATGCAAGGACTCTCACCCTACGCCAACCTACTTATACTCATCATCCTCATGGCTACCCGGAGGTGGGTTCTCATCACAATAACCCCCATCACCACCTCTCACCTCTCCACCTACGCCACCCTTTCTCTACTCTTTACATCATCACCTCTTATTATTATCATCACAATCTCACATTTTCATCTCTCATCCTCATGCCAACATTATCATAATCATCATCACCACTTATCTTCATCACCAACCCTCCTTATCACCATCTTCTTGATCATCATCATGCTGAGAAGAAATATTATGGTAGTAGTATTATTATTGTAATTTTTATTTTTAGACTTTATTTTTGTTGTTAGTTTAATATTAAAGATGTTATTTTTATGTGTCCTAAATTATATTATGTGTGAGTAGTTCTTATAGATATTATAATCTACTTGAAACCATGTTAAATTATTTATTTTGAAACAAAATTTCGATCTTTACTTTCTTATTGATTTTATCCATGATTCCATGATAATTTGTTCTTAACGTTTATGTTTTTATGTCGAATTAATTAGAGTGCATGCTAATTAGTTTTATATAAATTCATATGATAGTTTAAAGGGCTTAAGTACGTAATCACTTGGTCTTTTAGACGTAAGTATCACCCTAGTTAATCATGGATGGCTCATACTGTCTCTTTTAATTAGGAAATTATCATAGATCCTTTTTAAATCAATTTGCTAGTAGATTGGTTAATAGGTGCTAGATGATTTTTCTAATACTTAATGCTCTAATTTTATTAAATTCTAGTGCTAGTGCTAGGGTTATCAATATTAGTAGTGTTTATATAACTAAGGAAAAATGGGGAAGATCCACTACTGGTTGTCTTCTACAATTGAGCTCATGGGTAAATCAATTTGTGTGCTAATGATAAATAATAATTTGTATGGTGGATGTAGATTATACTAAGTGTGTTTTTTATAAATTTGATATCTTTGATAAGTATTTATTTGCCTTTTAGTAGTTTTCTTTAGTTTAATAATTTTTATTTACAAAGTTACAATCTTTCATTATTAATTTCGTTATCCCCCTTAATAACAGTATTTTAGGTTTGTTTTAGGAATTTAATTTTAATTTAATTTTGAGTCCTTATATATTTAATTTTTAGATTATTTTTCTGTCAATTTTTATTATTTTTGAGTCAGTTTGGTAGAAATTAGATTTAAAATAGTTTCTTTTATTATTTTTCGTATTTTTCTTCTTTTAGGGCTTAGATAGAGTCCTAGTTTGATGTGATTAAATTTTAGAATTTTTGGAATTAATTTGATAATTTTTCTGATTTAATTGTTGAATTTAATTACTGCAGATTTTTAGCTAAATAATTTCATAAATTCAGTTTTAAATTTTATTTTAATATTTTTAAGGTCTGGTTAGGTATAGAAAATTAGTGTTAACATTCTAGGTAATATTAGTATTTATTTTCGTAATTAATTTAGTGCAGAATTTTAGTTATTTAATTTTCTATTTTAGAATTTGTTTATTTTTCTGCTTTAGTTTTCTATTTTAATTATTCTAGAAAAATAAACAGAAATATTTCTGGGTTATTATAGTTTTTTTATTATGTATAAGTTATTTATTTAGTTTTTAGATAATTTTCTATGATTTTTAGTTATTGATTTTTTTAATTTATATTTTCTATTTTGTTTTTAAAGAGTAGTAAATTTAATTAGATTAAAGCTTGCATGTTATTATATCTTTCCTCGTGGATTCAATCCCTACTTCCCTATTGTATATTATTTATTATAAGCCTAAGTAGTGGTTTAATTTGTTGTTGTACGACAAGTTAACATAAGCTCAATACGAAGAATGAATCATGATTTCACAAGAAATTTATATGATTTAAGACGAGAACTATGATATGACTGATTTATGTGATGAACGGCTTACATGATGAATGATTATATAATGTATTTGCATAAAAAGAATGAACAAAGTATGTGTTGGTTGAATTCGTGAATATATGATGTTATGTGTCGATCTCAGCTAGGTAAGTTTGGTAAGTTTAGTATCTTGCGTGTCCCGAGCATGTTTACTCCGATTCACATGTTATGAGTGAATATTTAACTTACGTATGATTGTTAATGAATTAATTTGCAAAGTGAAACAAGGGGTTGGGTTCGTGAATATATGATGTTATGTGTCAATCTCAGTCGGTAAGTTTGGTAAGTTTAGTATCTTCCGTGTCCCGAGCATGTTTACTCCGATTCACATGTTATGAGTGAATATTTAACTTACGTGTGATTGTTAATGAATTAATTTGCAAAGTGAAACAAGGGGTTGGGTTTGCGTTATTCACTAGGCTCGTGGAGCTCATTACCCACCAACATTTTCAGGTACGAAGTTAAGACTCCCTTGAGTGGCTTTTTGGCTATAATTTGCAAACTAACGGATTTGCTATATGCGTTATGTTTCCAAGATGTAAAGATTGGTTGCATGTTGTATGGTGAACTCGTATTTGACCATGTATACATGTATGAAAGATCAATGTGTTTACTCCCAGACATGTGGCTTGTTGAGTTTGTGTTATGGATACTCCGAGCGTGTGGCTCATTGTGTTTATAATTGTGTTTTGCTCGGGGTTAAGGCTTTGAGCTTGTGGGATTAATCAAATTATAGAGGAAACTCTGCCGAATTTTTCGGAAAACCTTTGAAAGTATAGAAACACGCTTCCGCCAATCTAAGAAAAGCAAGCAAACCTGATTTAAAGTGTTAAGTAGCCTTAGGGATTCCTTTCGGGGAACCCTGGCATGTAATATGCCGACCCGGGCTGGGGTAGGGTATTACACAAGGCTTATGGGCCAAAACGAGTGTAAAAACAAGTGGCTTGGACCAAAGCCTTACCCGTTGACCTTCCAGCTCCGGCAAGAGCAAGCCTTGTACGATCGCCAGCGCCAGCGATGGGCTATGATCGAGGAACTCAGCCTTGGTCCATTACTCGAGCTGTCAAAAAAAAACTATGTTTTTACTAATTTAAATTAGAAATGTCGAGGAGAATTTTAAGGAGAAATAAAATGGAAAACGAGAGTCGCCGATCGGTTTTAAGAAATAAAAACTAACAAAAATAAATAAAAGACTCTTCTAATGTTAGTAATGAAAAGACTACACTTGAAAGAGATGTAAAATTTTACTCTATCGGTCTAGAATCGAGAATCTAAATTATGGGGCGAAGGTACAAAATGTGGGGATAAGCCCTTCCATTCCACCCATCAACGAGACGACCTTTACTAATTTGAGATGTGAGTTTAAAAAATGTATTTCAAGCAAGCATACAACATATGAATACTAGAATCAAAATCAACCAAGGCATGCGAATAAAGTAATAAAACAAATAAGAAAGCACTAAAACAAAAAGCAAGAAAGAAAGCAAGAAAGGAAAATGATAATAAATTGCAGCAGGAAGGGGGAATTGAAAGAGATTACATCTTTTAGTCCACAATACGAGAAGTAATAAAATGCAATAATTAAATAAACTGCTAAAATCGTGAAGGAAAGGAGCTGCCTCATGTTGTCCCACCTATTGATCATGATCTAGAAGCGTGACGGTGGTGAACGAGTACTGAAAGCGGTTTTTATAAATTTTAGCAAAGGTAGAGCAATGTAGGAGAATGATGCGAGTGTTGTAGTGAAGGTTAGCTAAAAGAAAGCGAGAGATCGGAGTACCGTGAAGCATTCGAGTACCTCTTAGTTAAATTTCAATAGCGTGTGGCATAGCAAATGGCCATTCTCAAATGAGAGGTTGAAGAATTCCGATTATTTCAATCCTAGCAATAGGTGCAAAAGTTTTCCCATTATCTATTCCTTCTTTTTACTAACCTTGGGAAACAAGTCTGGCCTTGTTTCTTACTACCAACCCTTCCCCATCCAGTTTGTTCTTAAAAACCTATTTGGTTCCTATTATTGGGTTGTCGAAGGTTGTTTGGTCAAGGTCCACGCTTGTTTTCTTTCAAATTGTGAGAGCTTTTCTTGCGTGGCCTCTACCCGTTCATGTTCAAGTAGGGTTTCTATTTCATTTTTAGGTTCAATTAAAGATATGAATGTTGAGAATGCACATACATTATTCAAAGAAGATCGATTTCTTACCCCTAAGTTGATGTCAAAATTGATATTTTCAGGTGGATGACTTGAAGCATACTTTAAAGCTTTATCTAACCTTTGGTTTACCAGTGTCCGAAGGTTGAATACTTGTTTCTTCAACTATCTAAGCTGGTTCTGTCATAGCTTCTTCTTGTGCTTCGGTTGTCCGAGTTGATTCTTGAACCGGGTTAGCTGGAGTTGACTAAGTTATCTTGTTCTCCATCATTCCGAGCTCAATTTCAACTATGTCATCATCATTTCTGTTCAACTTGAAATCTAAGAAGGTAGATTTTCTTAATCTGCCATTGTCAACTTCATCAAAAATAACGTGAATACTTTCTTCCACTTTGTTAGTCCTTTTGTTGAAAATGTGGTAAGTTTTACTATGTAAAGAATAGCCTAGAAATATACCTTCATCCGACTTAGTATCAAACTTAGTCAAATGATCCTTACCATTGTTATGCACAAAACACTTACACCCGAAAGGTTTGAAGTATGAGATGTTGGGCTTCTTTCTCTTGTATAGCTCGTACGGTGTTTTCATCAATATGGATCGGATAAGGTATCCGTTGAGTGTGTAATTTACTTGTGTTCATAACCTCAGCCTAGAAATTGTAAGGAAGATCATTTCGGATCATCATTGTCCTTCCTATTTCTTCAAAAGTTCTATTCTTTCTCTCCACCACGCTATTTTGTTAAGGTTTTCTAGGTGCAGAGAAGTTGTGGAAGATACCAATTATGTCTCGGAGATCAACAAATTCCGAGTAGTCGAACTCCCTTCCATAGTCGGTTGAATTTTCTTGCAGACCTTGGTGAACTCTTTGAAGGCTTCATTCTTGTTTTTAGAAAACAAACCTAGGTAAATCTTGAAAAAACATTAACAATAACCAGTACATATGATTTACTTCCTAAGCTTTTAACAAGGATTTTACCACATAAATCCATATGAATTAATTCAAGTACTTTTGAGGTGGAAATAATCTTGAGTGGTTTAAATGAAGATCTAATTTCTTTCCCTTTTGTAATCACATCACAAATTTTATCTTACTTAAAATTGCACTTAGGGAGTCTTCGAACTAATCCTTGTGAAGCTAGTTTCTTAATAGTATGCATGCTAATGTGTCCTAGCCTACAATGTCATGTCCATGATTCATCACTAACGAAGCTTTTAAACATGACAATTTCTGAGTAGAATTAGTAAGAGGAATGACATAAGTGTTACCTGACCTCATACCAGAGAGCTTCGTCTCGTTTAAAGTAGCATTTGATATGAAGTAGTTGGTCCGAGTGAACCTTACCTCTTGTCCTTTGTCACACAGCTGGGAGATACTTAGAAGATTGTACTTGAGTCCCTTGACAAGGTAAACCGAGATGATTGAGTTGTCACCGTGACCAACTCTACTAATATCTACAATATTTCCTTTGTTGTTGTCTCCAAAGGTGACCTTTCCTCCTTTCATATTTTCTAACTCGGAAAAGAGTCTTGAATCTTCGGGTATGTGCCTAGAAGAACTACCATCAAGATACTAGTGATCTTTCTTCTTTTCTAAGGTGCTTGGTAAAACACAAACAAACTAACCCTTCTCACTTCCTCTTATAAACCCAATAATTGTCCTAACTAAGGCCAGTTTTTGAGGAAGAGAACTTTTAGGAACCCAGATTTGAATTATTAGTCTGATTCGACTCTTCTTTTAGGGAACCGAGTCTCCTTTTGTGAAAAACTTTCTTTTTGTAAATAGACTGAGGCGACTTCTTTTGATAAACAATTTTGTGCTCAGTGCCTTTCTTCCTTGAATGAATTTTTCGAGAATTATTTTTGGAAAGACTCTTATAGGAGTTATCCTCCTTTTCCGAGTTGAAACTAAGTCCCTTTTTTCTAAAAGAAACATACCGAGAACCAAGAAGTAGATCAAGGTTTTTCCGACCTAGAGTAAGTTTTAAAACAAGATCTTGAGACTGTATAAGCTTTTTCTTTAGTTTCTCATTTTTAGTTCCGAGGCACTCGACTCAGTCTCATTATCTTGAGAACTAGTCTCACGTTCCTCAATATTAAGGTTCAATTTTTCCAAATCAGTTTTAGAACCTTGTTTTAAGATTTTAGAGACTCTGGTTTTACTTTGAACAAAGAAGAATCAGAATTGGACTTTTCCTCTAAGGTAAAAGTATATCTAGCTAAATCTTTCTTAGTGAATTTTAGGAAATAGTTGATTACCTCGTGAGGGTCAATTTCCTCAGCGCTAGATGCTTCAGACTTCTAACTTAGATTCAGCTTCTAAGCCTCGTTAAGGCCATAAGACACTTTGATTCATCTTCGATGTCATCATCATCATCCGACTCTTCATCATTCTAGGTTGCCATCATCGCCTTCTTTTTCTATCGATCTTTCTTTCTCTTTGGGCAATCTTTTACAATGTGTTCCTTGTTACAACATTCAAAGCAATTGCAATTCTTAGTTAAAGAAGAATTTGAAGGGGATAAGAATTTACCTTTCTTTTCCTTCTTGAAGTTTTCATGTTTGGGCTTTTTTTCCACTTCTTGTACTTCATTATTCATTTAAAGCCTCTAGCTAGAAGTGTCATGGGATCTTCTTCCAAGTCCGAGGAGCTCAAACTGGGACCTGTTTCCTCTAAGGCCTTAAAAGCGATGTTCTTCTTTGTGATGACCTCGGATTCTTCCTCCTCAAGGTATAACTCATGGGTAAGAAGCTTCCTAATGAGTTCATATGGTTTAAGGTTTCGAGGTTATGAGACTCCTTGATTGTTGTCACCTTTGGGCCCATCTTTTCTTTGAAAGATTCCTCATAAGCTTTCGATCACTTCTTCATTGATCATCTTCTTTCCAAGTGATTTGAGATTGTTGACAATCTCAGTAAAGTGAATGTATATCTAAGTTTTGTTCTCGTCAGCCTCCATCTTTAACATTTCATACTTCGAAGGTCTTGACTTATCTTCGCTTATCTCACTTGGCTTGTGCCTTCATACGTGGTGAAGAGAATGTCCCATACCTATTTTATAGTATCACAGGCTGATACTCGTTATTTTCTAAGGCATCTACAAGTACACATCAATATGTTCATGGTTTTGAAGTTTTTTCTGTCCTTTTCATTCTCTTCTAGTGCGAATTCTAACTTCACCTTGGCCACAGTTCAATTGCCATCTAGCTTGGCAGGCACAAACTTCCCGGATAGTACTGGTAAAAATTCGGGTTCGAGTCAAAATCGGGTCCGTCATCGGACAAAGTTTTTGTCCGATACCCGGTTTATTTCGGGGTCGGACAATTCGAGATAAGCATAAATTCGATTTAAAATCGGGTTCGGACAATAGAAATATGAAAATTTTATGTCCGTATTTAAAATTTGGACAAATTCGGGTAATCAAGTCGGACGAAATTTTGCCAGCACTATTCCTATGCTTCTTCATCATAGTCTTGAATAAAGCACTCTATAAGCTTCTTCCAGGTGAGCCGGGTTGGATCCTTTCAACTTAGGTGGCCTGGTGAAAGACCTTTCTTCATCAAACTTTCCATAGTTAAGAGCCATCTGATCTTTAGACCTTGGATTGTTAGATCCTCTTGTGAAAGGCTAGGCTCTAATACCAATTAAAGGTTTAAAACATAGAGTCTCGATCACCCTAGAGAGGTGAATAGGGCGATGAGGAAATAATTACGAAATTTAAAAAACTTTATAAAAGTTAGAACTAAGAAAAATGATCTAAGCCTAGATTAGATACGTAAGTAAATTTACTTAGAAACCCTCCTGGGGCAGAAAACCAAGGCCATTCAATCCAAACACCAATTCAAATCAACTATTTTGAATCCATAAAATACAAAGGGTCGACTCTCATAATTGTTCCCTTAGACAATTCAAATAGAAGCTTTTTGAGGCATAGAAGTTACCTTATTTGTCCTAGTATATACTAAATGAGATAAACCTTATAGCTAGGGACAAATGGGCTAAGTTAACCCTTATAGCTCAGTCAAGGGAAGAAAGTGGAAAAGTTTATGAGAGTGAGTAGAAGTGATTACAAGACTTTTCCGTTCAACTCGGAAAGTTAAAGTTCTAAATACAAGAGTTGAATGCCGGAGGTCCGAGTATGAAAGTTAAGAATGTTATTCGAACAAATCTTGTAAGTCTTATAAAGAGGTTTCTATTTAAAAGCAGTAGAGTAGAGAGCCATTATGCCTCAAGCTTGACCTTAGAATCAGCTAGCCGTTATAACGGATAGTCCGAGTCCTCAAAAAGTGAACCGTTATGGTTATTCCATTAAGCATTGGTTCTCGCCTCAAAAATCAGTCCTACCTACTTTTTGTATCTAAAAACAAGGGTGGAAACAGCCTTTAGACTCAAAGACTCAAGTTTACTGAAAATAGAAACAAACAACCCCGACACAATGTCTTAGTCAACCCGAAAATAATGCTTTTCTATTTGCTGTGTGAAAACGGTAAGAAGTCTGGTTGTTTTTGCTTTTAAACCGAGATTAATTAGCTTTAATAAACCTACAAAAACACAATATAAATGGCATTCAAAGTATAAAATGTTTTGGTGTAAGATTAGATAAGGATTCAAATTAAATAAATCAATTAACGACTAAAAATCCTTAATCTAATAAAATAAATTTTTTAAGTCCTATATTCAATATATTCCAATTCCATTTATGTCTAAAGTGAACTAATAAATAAGATACAATTGAGTTCAAGAGTTTATAAACATATTTTAGTGTTTGCCAAATTGATTAACTTTAACTCAATAAATCTGGCTATTTTAGAATTTAACACAAGTAATTATGCTTTGAAATATAAAATAAGCCAATTGAAAAGATCAGTTAAGTGTGTGAAATTATTTAGGCAAAATTTATGTCTCGAGTCTGTCTTAGGGGGTCAAACACCCGAAACCGAGTGCTCAGTCAATCCTCATAAATGTTTATAAGTGGGTCGGATACTAGTAATAACCGATTTCTAAGATTAAGAAATATATTTAATTAGAAGGTCATAGAGAATTTTGTATGAGTTAAGAGATGAATGTCTAAGTTTTGGAAGAATAACTTGAATTCAAAATCATAAAGGGAGATTAGTTCATACCTAAGTCTTAAAATATGAATAGTTATTAAGACACAAAGTGTCACCGAAAAACAACGAACTCAAGAAACATGAATTGGATGGAAACTAAATTTATATTTAGCTTTATATAGTGGAAAAATATATGATGTCAAATCAATAACATGCAAAAAAATTTCTCACGGAAAAACACCCCGAAGAACGAGAATATTATGCACAAACAGGCCATTAACATTTAAACAAACAATTTCCCAATTTAAATCAAGAATCAAGCAAACATTGAGCCAAATTCATCCTCCATAAGCAAACAACGAAATAAGAGCTAATTAAGAACTGAACCTCAAATTAGACCTTGAATTCGCACAACTTGAAGAATAATTTATACTTAATTCCCTAAAAATTGAAGATAAGAAGAAAGAAATTACTCTAATCAAAACCTGAATTTACAATTTGCATTTATTTTAAAAACCCTAATTTTTCTTGAAAAAGATGGAAGGGAGAGTTGGACCATTTAGTACCCAACAGATGATGGAGATTGGAGTGGCTGGCGGCGGACGATATCTTAAAGTGGCCGTAGAAGATGAAGAACTTCACTTGGGAGAGAGAGACACAGTGAGGGGTGTTTATCACTCATTCCTACCTACTTTCTGTTTTTGTCTTATCAGCGGTGAGAGTTGGTTGAGCAGGTCGAAGATAGAGAGGCGGCGGCTAGTAGGGACAAAGACGATCGTTATCACCGACAATAGAAGAGAGAATAAACGAGAGAGAGAGAGAGAGAGAGGAGGAGGAGGAGGAGGAAGAAAGGATGGAGGGTGGGGGTTGCTTGAAATGTCGAGACCCTTCCCTCCTTGACTTTTTTAATTTCCTTTTTTAAAGTGATATAGACATATTTTTATTTTGTGTCATCGGATTAAGATTGTGTTTACCTGATAGGTGGAGGGTACCTAAAGGGAGGTACTTATCTATATATATATATATATATATATATATATATATAGGAGAAGGTTCAAGTGAGCCCTCCCTTTAGGTGAGCTCCCTTGTTAGGTGAGCACTTTTAATCCGAACCATTCAAATAAAATTTGAAGGTTCAGATTAAAAGAGTGTTTTACAATTTAAAAAAAAAAGAAAAATACCCAAAAAATGCTTGGAAGGGGTCGAGACCCCTTCCCCTCATTTCTGCTCTTCTATTTTGTCTCTCTTCGTCCCCTCCTCTATCTCGTTCTCCTCTCTCACGCTCTCATGCTCTCTTCTCATCTCTCATTCTCCTATCTCATTGTCACCGGACTCTCTCCCTGGCCGGAGAGAATCTCCTTCGACCACCGGAGACTCTCTCGCCGGAACCATGCTCATGTCGGGCCCTCACTCGACCGCCTCCTCGAGCCACCCTTCTTTGTTTCTACTATCTCACGCTCCTTGTTTCTGTCTCATCTCACCGAAAACTCTCTCTCGCCACACGCTCAATTGACGCACCGTGGAGCAGCCTTCCTCCCAGTCCAAGCCCCTAGCTGCCGGCGAGTTTCGCAATTAGTCGGGTTTGTTCTCTCTTTATTCCCACTTCCCAAAAATCAGATCCAGGTTTTGTATAATTCATGTGTGACTTGTCATTTTCATTTGCTAGGTTTGGTTGTGCTAATTTGGTAGTGTGGGCTACTTAAATTGATTTTGATTCTGGCATTAGCTCAAATTTAAGTAGTCTTGATGATGATGGACCCGATGGTGCACAGTTTTATTTTGGTTCGATGATGGCAATAAAATTGAGCAAAATCTAGCAAAAATTTGGTGGTGATTCCCTCTCTATCTCTCATTCTCTTGCTCTCCATCTCTCGATTCAAACTCTAACCGAATCCCGACCGCCACCGAATATCTCCTCCCGTGAGTCCGATTCTCGGGTAATTTTTTTTTCACTTTGTGTATATGACAGTTCAAATTTTGATTTTTGGGCGATTTACGAATTGGTGATCCAATGATTTGAAAGTTTAAGCTTATCCGTATACCTGATCTCGATGGTTTACCTTGTTGTTTGAATTGATTTACTTGTTTGTGTGGGGTCATCCATTTTTAAAATTGCAAATCTTATTGAATTCATGGATTTGATAATTGTTTCTAGATTCATGCCTTGTGTTTTAGAATCGTGGAGAGTGTTGGAGAGGTCATGATAGAACTACAACCAGGGGACCATGTGCTACCGGTATTCACAGGGGAATGCGAGGAGTGTGCTCACTGTAAGTCGGAGGAAAGCAACCAGTGTGATTTGCTTAGGGTCGACCATGACAGGGGTGTCATGCTTCATGACGGCAAAACAAGGTTCTCTATCAATGACAAACCCATCTATCATCTCTTTGGGACTTCCACTTTTAGCAAATACACTATGGTCCATGTCGGTTGCCTTGCCAAGATTAACCTCGCTGTCCCCCTTGACAAAGTCCGCATTCTTAGCCGTGGTTTAGCATCGAAACCAAGCACTTGAAGTGAGAGAGATAGAGAGAGAGAGAGAAATGTGAACTGGAATCTCAAATATTGAGTCGAGGTGTGTGTTCAAGCAACAATAACTATACTGTAATTTAGTGTCTATGTCTATAAAACCGTGGACGCCTATTAGCTCAATCGATAGAGCATTTATGTTACTACACAAAGATGTGGGTTTGAATCCCACATAGGCTAAAAACAAAACTGAGAAACCTTCAAAGTTAGAAACAATACATTTATGCCTGTTCAAGCATGCACAAGTTCGGGTAAAGGTTAAAGAATTGCGTAAAACTTGGAGGCAATGTAGTTTGAGGCTATGAAGACCTAGAACATGTCCTAAATGCAGTGAAGGAAGATGATTCATGTAGAAAAGGTTATACCATAGAGGAAAGACCAAAGTGTCATACCCGCCAATTCGCCTAGGCCGGAACAAGTCCAGTTCGTAAGACAAAGCTTTTACTACTCTTTCCTCTATGGTATAACCTTCTAACTTCATTTTTAGGCGTGCCTGTAGCCCTGGCTGCTCAAAAATAAACTTCCTTCAACTTTTACGCGCATGTCTTGCTAGCAACGGTACTTGTTCTATCCTAGACTGAACTTGCAAACAACTCGCACTTATTCGGTCAATTAGAGGGCATATCCATCATAAGATGTGTAAAATATAACTAAAAACTACCTCAAATATTACATACCAATAAATGGAAAAAATGTCCGAAAAATAAAAAATTTTGCTGAAAATTAGGAACTCATTATGCTTGAAATCGGAACTCTTGCTTTTACTACTCTTTCCTCTATGGTATAACCTTCTAACTTCATTTTTAGGCGTGCCTGTAGCCCTGGCTGCTCAAAAATAAACCTCCTTCAACTTTTACGGGCATGTCTTGCTAGCAACGACACTTGTTCTATCCTAGACCGAACTTGCTAGCAACTCGCACTTATTCGGTCAACTTTTATGCATGTTTCTAGTTTTGTTTTCAACGTATGTGGGATTTGAACCCACATCTTTGTGTAATAACACAACTGCTCTACCAATTAAGCTAATAGGCGTAATATGTGAGTTTGCAGTCTTTGTTAGAACTGGCCGGGTGATAGCTCAAGTCGTAATATGTGGCATTAACAGACAGGATATCCACACCTAGCAAATGCATTTCACATAAAAATTTTGGTTTGGCATGTTGTATCTATCTCGTATGGGTGTGGAAATCTGGATATGATGACTCAAAATCAACCAAATATTCAAGATTCCTAATGTCGGACATAGCCACATCCAAATGAAAACATCATTTCCAGCACGCCCATTGAATCATTTAGGTTCGGTTTCTTTAGCTTAATTCATCTAGATTTACGGGGGTTTTTTCTGCAGATCTAGATATATCGAAAATTTTAATGTCACATAATTTTCATTTCTCCAAATTTATCCATATCTCACATCTCCTCATTTTAAACATGACAAACAGGTAATCATAACTTATTAACATTTCTATTTGCCAATAGTAATAAAGTGATCTCTACGACTCTATCCACCACGGACATTGGGAAAGATAGCGAGGAACTCCTAACTTGACATTGATATTGTTGAATGTCCAGCTGCATGAGTGAATGGAACCTTAATCGGATGGCGGTCTGCAGCAACCAGCCTCGACAGGGGTCAATTTTGCAGCTTTATACTTCTTTAGACTCTGCAGAGGAAGAAAGCATCAAAACTCATGTAAGCAATTTATGCTCCTCTTTCTCAAATCTGCATGAGTGACAAGTTTAATTAAATATCTTCAAGATTTAGCACAAACAAGGTTGAAATCAGAACTATATTAATTCACATAGAAAACACTAATATTTAAGAGACTTGAAAGCCAAAAATCATTGAAGTTGTAATGAGCGGGAGGAACAGAACTATCGTTGATACTATAAAAGCATTTAGATTCTAGTGCTTCCTACTATGTGAGATTGGCACAAGGAACCATTGCCATTATCGGAGTTGGTTATTGGAATAATCCCCTAAAAGCTCAAGAAGAAAAGGCCATGCTGCCACGTCCTAACACCCCTCCTTCTTTCTTCCGCCATCATACACAGACATCTTACTAGAACCGAGGATGGTAATATCATCCTACTACGAAGCGGATCTAATACCACTTTGAACTTAACCCAACCTGAATCAAGTCATATTCAGTTTAAGCTTAAATTTTATCCATATCCAACATCAAATACCTCATCCATGAATCCTATATTCCATCCAAAAAAGAAGCAGGATTTCCAACAGCTGTGCTTAGAGCGAGATACACATTGCTCCAAGCTACCCAATTTCAATTAGCAAACTCAAATCAATCAGATAACTCAAATCAAAAACTGAAGACAAAACTGAATTCTTTGAGCATGTATCGCCTAACACAATTTCAGCAAGCATTCCGCTTCTAGACACGAGAGAGACACAATTTCAGCCATGTACTAGAGAGATTCAACCAAACAAACCCAAAATAGCACAATTTCAGCAAGAATTTTGAAGCATATTCGACTGAGAGAGCATGAATTATACAAAACCAAACTAATTGTCCCAAATTAGCGCAAACAAACCCATCAAACAGAAAGAACAAATTAAGCATGAGTTATATAAAATCGTATATCCGATTTTTGAGGAATGGGAAGAAAGAGAGAACGAACTCGACTAAATGTGAATCTCGCCGGCAGCTGGGTGCTTGGACTAGGGATTACGGCCGGGGAGAGAAGGAGAATCCGGCGACAGCCACGAAGGGATGCGAGAGAGAAGAGAGACCGACGACGGCGACAAGACACGCCGACGTGTTCCGGCGAGTCGAGAGGCGAGAGGAGAGGGAATGTCGAGGAGCCGTGTGCGAGAGTAAGAGCGAAGAACCAGAGGAACCAGAAGCAGAGGGAGAGGGAATGTCGGGGATTCGAGCGACAGAGATACCGATGGGAGGAAGGAAGGCGCCACGGAGAGGATAGGGCAGCGAGAGAGAGGATAGCGGCCGGAGGTAGACGCCGGCGAGAGGATGACTCGTAGACGAAAGAGAGAGCGCGAGAGTTAGAGAGAGAGAGAGAGTGCTTGGGAGGGCTGGAGAGGATGGAAAATGACGATGATTTTCCAGTCCTCCCCTCTCCGAGAAAAACAAAAAAATTTGTTTTGAAAAATCAAAATTCCTCTTTTAATCTCAACCATTGAATTTTGATTCAATGGTTGAGATTAAAAGTGCTCACCTAATGGATGGGCTCACCTAAAGGGGAGGGCTCACTTGAACCTTCCCTATATATATATATATATATATAGGAGGTCATTTTAACTTCTCGCCTCTTTGTATCCTTCCGCTGTGAAAAAGTGAAAGTGGCTCATATCCATCGCATCTAGCAAATTTACCACCATAGGCCGGTGTGCATTTAGAGATATAGTTCAACAAAATGAAGTGGAGAGAAACAACAAAACTCTTGAAGAAATAGGAAGGACAATAATGATTGAAAATGATCTACCTTACTATTTCTAGGCCGAGTAGTCAACATCGCAAATTGTACACTCAACGGATGCCTCATTAGACCCATTCTGAAGAAGACACTCTATGAGCTATAAAAGGAAAAGAAGCCTAACATTTTCTACTTCAAACCATTTGGATGTAAATGTTATGTGCATAATAATGGTAAGGAAAATTTGACTAAGTTTGATGCATGGTCAGATGAAGGTATATTTCGGGTTACTCATCTCATAGTAAAGCTTATAGAATCTTTAACAAGAGAATTAACAAAGTAGAAGAAAGTATCCATATTGTCTTTGATCATATTGATCATGGACGGACAAGTGAATCCACTTCCTCGGATCTCAAGCTCAACCGAGATGAAGATGATATAGCTGAAGCCGAGCTTAGAATAAATCAACACAAAGGAACTAAGGCAACTCGGAATGAGCCAACTCAAAATGAGCCAGCTCAAGAGCCAGCTCAGATTGTCTGAAGGATAAGCTAATGCGAGAAGATCAATGAGAACAACCAATTGAAGACCAAACCATTCAACTAACAGACTTGGTGAATTAGAGGGCAGGTAGAGCTTTCAAATATGCATCCAAGTCACCCACCCGAGAATATACTTTCCGATATCAACAGTGGGGTAAGAACTCGTTCTTGATTGTAAAATCTATGTGCATTTTCAGCATTCATTTCATTAATGAACCTAAAAATGTACTAGAAGCCCTACTTGAACCTGAATGGGTATAGGCCATGCGGGAAGAATTAACTCAATTTGAAAGAAACTAAGTTTGGACTCTGACCAAATGACCTTGTGACCACCCACTAATAGGAACCAAATGAGTTTTCAAGAACAAATTGGATGAGGGAGGGTTGGTAGTCGAAATAAGGCTAGATTAGTTTCTCGGGGATATAATCAAGAAGAGGGAATTGATTGTGAGGAAACCTTTGTACCTATTGCTAGGATCGAGGCAATCGGAATTCTCTTAGCATTTGCATCTAACATGAACATTAAGCTTTATCAAATAGATGTAAGTGTACATTTCTCAATGGTTATATTCAAGAAGAAGTTTATGATGAGCAACCCCTGGATTTGAAAACTCTCAATTTCCAAATCATGTTTTCAAATTGCAAAAGGCTTTGTATGGTACTGAAACAAGCTCCGGAGCTTGGTATGAAAGATTAAGCAGTTTCTTGATTGAAAATGATTTCAAAAGAGGTCTTATTGACAAAACTCTTTTCACAAAAACCAAGGGGAATGATTTTCTTATCATTCAGATTTATGTTTATGACATTATATTTGGAGCCACTAATGAAACTCTATGTTAAGAGTTTTATGAGTTAATGAGACAGGAGTTCCAAATGAGCATGATGGGAGACCTCAATTTCTTTCTTGGATTGCAAATCAAGCAAGAAAAGGATGGCATTTATGTTCATCAATCAAAATACACCAAGGGGTTATTGAAGAAGTACAAGTTACAAGATGTGAAGCATGCAGCAACACCTATGAGTAGTAGTACAAAACTGGACTCGGACGAGAAAGGTAAAGTCAGTAAATTAGAAACTCTACAAAGATATGATTGGATCTCTACTTTCTCTCACATCTAGTAGGCCGGATATCATGTTTAGTGTTTGCCTTTCTGCAAGATTTCAACCAAATCCTAAAGAATCACATCTTGCTACGGTGAAGAGAACTTTTAGATATCTTACAGGGACTTAGACACTTGGTCTATGGTATTCGAAAGACTCGGATCTGACCCTCACTGGATACTCAAATGCTGACTATGCTGGATATAAAGTTGATAGAAAGATCACATCAGGAGCATGCTAATTTCTGGGTCAATCACTCATCTCCTGGCATTCAAAGAAGCAAAACTCGGTTGCTCTATCAACTGTTGAGGCTGAGTACATAGCAATTGGAGCTTGTTGTGCTCAGATTCTCTGGATCAAGCAACACGTGAAATATCTTGGACTGACATTCACATCTATCCTAATCAAGTGTGACAATCAAAGTGTAATCACCATCATCAAGAACTCAGTTTAGTACTCAAAAATGAAACACATTGAGGTCGGGTATCATTTTCCGAGAGACCATTATGTGAAAGGTGATATTGAACTTGAATTTATTCCTTAAAAATTTTAATTAGCTAATATTTTCACCAAACATCCGAGTGAAGATCAGTTTTGCTTCATTAGGAATGAACTTGGCATGTAAATTGCTTGATAATCTAAGCTAATGCATGAATGAGATTGATTATTATATGCTTTGAGTGAATAAAAAATGGATCAATTGAACCGAGAATGAGACCGAGCTATGAGTTATTAATTTTCCGAGTGTGTTCTGAGTCACTCGGACACCTTATTGAGTCGGACTCAATTTATTAGAAAAATGGACATCAAAATTCTGGGATCATCTCTAGATCAATGGAGAATCTCATAAATGTTTTAGAAAATCCTTTTTCTCTCTCGGGCACATGATTAGTCCGGAAAACTAGCCATTAGAGGGAAGCAAACTCGCAGCTAGTCGTTACACTCTAGTAGACTCAACGGTCCGCTAACCGTTGCTTGGAGGGCTGAGTCGAAAGGCATTCGTTCAATGAAAGCATTTGTTCTATAAATAGCACCGCTTTATTCTTTTGTTCGCTTATCTTGTTTGTTGCTCTCACTCTACTCTCTTTGCTCTCGTACTTAAACACTCTCACACTCGATTCTCTCTCTCTCTTTTCTCGTTCATCTGCTTTATTCTCTCTACTCTCTTTAACTCGTTAACCTCTCTTACTCTTTCATTCACTATGCCTAAAAGAGGTTCGACGATGGAAGGAGGTTCAGCCACAAAGAAGGCCGAACCAAAACAACTCGCGCTAAGAATCCCTAAGGCAAGGGAAAAGCCCTCGCCTCGGATGACCCAAAACTTCGTTTTTGCGAGTTTTTTCCCAAAACATCGTTTTCTTGGACTAAATCCACCATCAAAACCGGTGCTTTCAATTACTTGTGTTTTTGCAAGAATATTTACCCGAACTCGTCATCGAGTTATATTCTCATATGACAAGTAAAAGATAACGTGATCTCTTCTGTTGTCCAAGGCAAGGTTATTGTAATCGAAGGTTTGCTCGGGGAGAGTCCGAGTCACCCTAGAGGGGGTGAATAGGGTGATAGAAAATTCTTTGTGGAATCAAGCTCTTTTGCGCAGAATAGAGACGAAAACAGATTCCGAGTCTATCAACGAGGGTCGAAAAGGTTGGACTCGAAGGAGATCAATCGAAAGAACAAGAGCAAGTAAAGTCGTCCGAGTCTAGAATGAACTCGGAATGATAACACTTAGATTTTACGTGGAAACCCTCCTGGGGCAGAAAACCACGGCACCGTGTCAATCCGGACACGAAGTCAAATTCACTATTTTGAGTCCACAAAATACCGTGAACTCGACCGAACCCGAGTTGCTCCCTTAGACAACTCTATACAGGTTTTCCTAGACTCGAAATTCCCTTATCTCGATTTAGTACTTCCTGGCTGAGATAACCCTTACAGCTAGGGACAACTAAGCTGAATTAACCCTTACAGACTTAGTTAAGGGACCTTACAAAGAATGTAAGAAAGAGTTTGTAACGAGTACAAGACCTTACAACTCGGAAAGTAATGAATTACAGAGTGGGAGTTGTAAGTAGAAGATTGAAAGTAAATACAATGACTTTTCTCAAGTATGTGTATTAACAATAGATTCGGCAATCTTCAAGTCTTGTGAGATGGCTTCTATTTATAGATGACCGGGCAGAGTAGCCGTTATCTTCATCTGCTGACTGAGAGTCCTCTGTGACCGTTGATAGAAGCTTTCGAGTCACTCATAAAGTATCCGTTGTAATATGAACGTTGGACAACGGTTTAACTCTCTTGGAAGTCCCAAAACCATTAGCGGTGTCTTGAAAGATAAGGTAGAAACCACCGTTAAGCTTGGCGTTCTAGTTTTCCAGATTTGGAAACAGACAGCCCCGACACAATCTACTGGGACCTGGAGCGAGAGAAGGTGAAGAGCCATGTCTGCTGGTGATTTGACGTTCGAAGCCAGGTTACTTTTGTAGTTTGAAAAGTGTATCCTCGATTGAATAACCTACAAAAGTAAATCAATTTTGGTTCTCAAAGTATAAAATACTTTGGCCCAAGATTAGACACGAGATAATAAAATAATTACGATAAATAAACCAACTGATTATCCGAGTCGAAATGAAATGGAATTTTCCGAGTCCAATATCCATGATACTCGGAATTCCATCCGACTTAGTCTAAGCGAAGAATCAAGTTCAATAAAGAATATCGGAGAGGATTAACTTGATATAGACTAAGCATGAAATAAGCTAAGAATACTGACTACAACAAGATAGGACTTATAACCACAAGTCAGATTCCGAGTGAGAAAAGACGAAACACTCGGTATATTCAATCTGCGATTAATCTGAGTGAAGCTGGACTCGGAACAAAGAACTAGTTTTCGAGTCAGCTACGGATAAGCAATAAATATAATAAGTAAAAGTCTGTGTCACTTAGAGAATATACTATTTTACTCAAATAAGTTTCGAGATGCAGAGAATGCCTTGGAATCAAAACTCTATAAGTATGAAATTGTTATACCCGATTCCTTTTATATAACTCGGAAAAGTATTGAGCGAGTGTCCGAGTCTTCGATAACACCCCAAAACACCCCTTGGGAGTATTACATCGCCGAGTTCCTTAAAGGAACTCCCAAGGCTCTTTCCGGTGTTGGTTTGGCTGTCTAAACTCAACTTAAAGATAAGGGTGGTTTTCTAAAAAAAATTTGAGATTTCCTAAAATTTCGGCGAGTTCTGTTTGTAATATGAACTATCCCATAGGCTTAAAACCTTAAAATCCTGCATAAAAAGCATAACATAACTCAACGAGCCACCCGCTCGGAGTATACAACTCAATGGCTACATGCCAAAGTCCAACCAATCATGCGATAAAACTTACAACAATCTAAAAAGGTTTACTATACACATGGTATAAACTACATGAACTAAATTACAAGTACAATACTTAGAAACATAAGAAATGCACATCCGCGATTCAAATCGCGCAACAACCAACAAACGGCAATCAACGGGTTCCAGAATAAGCTAAGCAGCACACACACACGAGACTGCACTCCGCAACACTGGGAGGGGGAATTTGTGGGGGTGAGCAATAAACCACGGGCTCACCGAGTCCTATACCCCTAAAATGGAAATTCTTTACACATAATACTCATAATAATGAAATCAGCAAAAGCATAATAATATAATACAAATCTATATACTTTTCAATGAAATCTCTTGAAATCATTCACAACATAAAGCTCATAACACTTTAATCATTTGGAAGCACGATTTGCAGTCCTTTTAGGAATGGAATCACATTAAACAAGGTGGAATCATCTGCACTTTCTTTCGAATACTTTCGAAAATTCTTTCGGGGCTTTCGACAATTGAACCGAGCACCAGGCGGTTCTTGGGGCGCGACCCCGACTCGGGTTCCGGGACCTATCTCTAGTCAAATACCTGGAAGGCTCCGCTTTCCTCGTCAGGAAAGAATCAACCTCTCCGGTTGATGGGCATCCTGATACGCAAGGAACTCGTGGCCCGATACGCACGACCACCTCCTTCCTCTCGGTCTAAACAATCTTAGCCCATAATTCATTTAAATCAAAGTGATCACAATCACTTATCAAACTTGGTTTCTAACCAAGATCTCAATCAATTTATCATCGTAGAAGGCATGACACACCTGTCACCCTTCTAAATTCACTTTCTCAAATCCGATTCACTTTCTCAAACAAGGTTCACTTTCTTAAACAAGATTCGCTTCTTTAAAACACATTCACGTTTGAAAGGCGGTTCACAAGCAGTTGCATTCAAGGATCATTTCACGTAACATACAAAACACCTTTCAAAACTACTTTTGAGCATCACGTAAAGAAATCACTTAACACGAATAACCACCATTCAATGCAAGCAATCATTCTCAACTCTTTCCAACTATACCTTTCTCAATCCACCACTCTAGTATGATTAGTTTCCATTTTCCGAGCCACAATAACCACAAGCGGACATCACCTAATTCAGCGCCCCAACTTCTCACAATTCTCTGTCTTTATTTCAATTCCTCATTCTATGTCTCTACTCGGGAATTCACTTCGTTTGCTTATGTCTCAACTTCTCACAACTCCCTGTTTTTGCTTCAATTCTTCATTCTAGGTCTCTACTTTATAAATCAACTTCTTTTGCTCATATTCAGCCATATAACTCCTAATCTCACTTTGTCACTTAAGTTCCTTTTTGCTAAGCTTATCTTCCAACTTAATTTCAGCTCAAGGTTTAAATAGATTCCAAATTCAACTTAACCTTACCATTCCCACTCGTCATCATTTCTCTGCCTCAAATTCCCATTGTATGTCTCTATCTCATTACTCAACTCTTGTTCGTCCATCCTTAGTTATATAACTCTTAATCACTTTTCATTATTCAGTTTCCATTAGCTTTACTTACTTTCACGCTCAGTTCAACCTTGAGGATTTAATCACCTTTTGAACTCAATTAATTGACAATCACCCATTTCTCACTTTGTGCCTCAACTGTGCATCATCGGTATGAATTCATACTCCTCTTTATACCTTACTCATTATTTCCCGATATTAGCAATGCTGCAATTTCAATAATTCTCTAAGGCTCAACTTGAGATACTAGGTCACCATCTATACCCAACCACAACGTACTCATCCCCAACCGACCGAATTCTCGATATGACTCGCTACACCCGGCAGCCTCACTCCGTCCGAATTCCCGATTTCCAATTCGAGCCTAAACAACTACCAATTCCCCTCAAGACTCCTAATTCCACCTTCAGCAACTACTAAACTCGTTCAATAGCATACATGTTCAATATTCACAATCACATTCAACAATCACAATAAATTCATTTGAGTTTCAAAAGTACTAATAATTTAGAGTCTAGGACTACCCACCTCGATTCGGGGATTGACAGTTCAGCTGAGGTCCAGGTTAGCGGGTCGGTTTCTCCTTTCCTTCATCTTCCCTCGCTGCCGGTCCCCGATTCCGTCGCCTTCCTCCGCGCTCGATGCCGTCGCCGATCACGGCTCTCGCGTTCACCGGCTATTTCCCTTGCCTTCGCGTTCGTTTCCCTTCTTTGAGTCTTAGCTTTGCTTTCCCCTCATGCCCCTTGGTGTTTTCCCTCGTGTTCATGGATCGCCCGGTCTTCATTCGTCGTTCGGGCGCTGGCCTCCAGCCGCTCCTGCGCTCGCGCACCCGCTCTCTTTCTCTTTCTCGTTCTCTCGGTTCCCGATTTCGGTCTCGTAGTCCCTTCCTCTCTCTTGCTCTTGTCCTCCCTCTCGGAGCTTGCTGGCCGCGGTGTTCTCGCCGTTCAAGCGGCCACGGCCTCTGGGCTTCGCGCACTCTCTCTCTCTCGCTTTGTCTCCCTCGCTCGGCCTCTCTCTCTCTCGTTGCTACTTACGTTCGGTCCCCGCCCCTTCTTTCTTTCCTTTTTGGTGGTTTCCATCAGGTGCTACCAGCACTCGCTTCCCCATACTAATCCCCTTCTCCCTTTTCTTTTTTCTTTTCCATCTTCAATGTAATTAAGCCCACATATGTAACATACTAATCCCCTTGGATTAATACGTAGCTGGTCCGGGCAAAAACTCGAAAACCGAATTAATACGCTTCACCAATAAGAGTTACGCGAACTAATAATAAGTCGCTCAAATATATTTACGAGTATCTAACCGCGTATAACTTGGTCTCTCGACCTACTCTATTTAACCAAGGCTAAATAAGTAGCTCTAACTCGTAAGACCACCTAACCCCAAAATTACGGGTTTTACGAGTTATTCATATCAATCTTACTCTCATCGTACAAGCTCTTCTATACGAAGTGTCTTTTTCTCAATGATTCTAGAACATATTGCTTCGTTCCTTCCGACCCCAAGAAGTTTCCATACCCCTTTGGAGCTCTTTTTATGCCATCTTCGCTCGGTTTGAAGTACCTCTCCCTTCGAGACTCCAACAAATTCTCGGAGGCTACCGTTTGTTTTGGCAAAGGCGAACTCATTGGCTTGGGATACCAGGAAATACCGACTGGTGTTTGGGCTCACACCTCCGAAATTACTCCTCCTCCTCTACCTCGGACTCGAAAGCTTTTGAGGTCCCTTTTCTCACTATCGAAACTTCAGCTTCACAGCCTCCCCTTCTATTGAACTCCTTCGGAAGATGGCTATTCAATTCATTGCCCCAAGAAAAGAGCTGCAAGCAACTATGGCGGCCTTCCGGGCTTACATGCCTATACCGACTCGGTTCCAAACCAAGGCTCATACTCATATTGATTAGAGTCAAGCCCTAGTTGCTGAGCTCAAGGAGGTGATCAAGGGCCAAAACGATCGGATCCGCCACCTCCAAGAAAGATGATCCAAGGCTACTAAAGACTCAAAATCCTTTGAAGAAGTCCAACCTTCGGAGTCTAAGTCGAAGAAGGAGAAAAAGAAGAAGAAAAAGGATAAGGACAAGGAGAAGCGGAAGAAGAAGGAGAACAAGAGCCTGGAGTAGTCCCAACTGTGTGACAAGGGGACAAAGAACCCGTGGTGATCTCCTCGGATCACACTCGGCCTGCCTTAGAGGAGGTCGGCGATGCAAGCCGGCCTAAGGCCCCTATCTCGGAACCATAGTCTACAGCTGCAGCAGCTTAGGGCTTAGAAGAAGAAGAAGAACCAGAGGATATCCCTCTATCTCGAAGGAGGACAATTCAAATTCCTGATCTACCACTGTCGTTGCCTTCTCGCTAAGCTGCCTCCACTCAAGGCTACAGGCGTAGACGCGGAGGTAGACCTCCTCTTCTACTTCTCGCCAAACTGCTCTTCCTTCCTCTTGATTTCAATTTTTTTTTTTTGGTCCAACATCTCGTGTACTTTCGTGGTTTTCTTCCCTACTTTTGATTATTTGTTTTTAATGAAATGCATAAGGGAAGAAAAAATAGATAGATGTTTAGCTCAGGGGAGTTTTTTTATTTCTTTTCTATGTATGCAAATTTTCTAAGTTTTAATAAAGTTCATTCTATTTCCCGAGTATACATGAGTTACATTTCATATTTCTTATTCTTACTTTGATACAACTCGATACATTTTATCCTCGCTTATATTTAATTTTTTTAACTCGTGATAAGAATACTTCATTACTGCTCCGATAATTTGCTAAGTATGTTCTGAGTTATGTATGATCAACTTACTCAAACATTTCTATTCCGATCTAATGCGATGAAAACTCATCTCTTTGTACTCTTAGCTTCTATCTTATTTATGGAATGCCTTTGACGTGGTGCTCGTTTCAACCCATATAAAGATTTTTGAAGCTTGCAAACTTTATTTGGATGAGAAACCTTGAATCCAGGGGTAAAGTCATGTATACTTCCTCCTCTAAGTCTCCATGTAAAAAGGCGTTGTGAACGTCCATTTGATGTAATTCTCAACCTCTCGCCGCAGCCACCGAGAGACATGTTCGTACACTTACCATCTTGGCCACTGGTGCAAATGTCTCATTGTAGTCAAATCCTTCTATTTGATTGTCTCCTCGTATCACAAGACGAGCCTTGAAACGCTCAACTGTCCCATTGGAATTATATTTAACTTTTTAAACCCATTTATAATTGATGGGTTTCTTTCCATTCGGCATGTCGGTGATCGTCCAAGTATTATTCCTCTCTAGAGCATCAACTTCTTTAGCCATAGCCTCATGCCACCATGTATCTTTAACAGCTTCATGGAAATATTTAGGCTCAACAACTTTGGTAATGGCAACTAGATAACTTCTATGCGTGTTAGAAAAATTATCGCATGTAATATAATTAGTAATAGGATCGGGGTTACCCGAGGTAGCCTTAGGAAGTGAGCGATTGGTGGATGAGATGGGGTCTGTCGTACATTCCATGTAACATACATAATCTTCAAGATGAATGGGAGGCTTTCTGCTATGTTGTCCTCTCCCTAACTCAACCACGGGATTATGCGTCTTAATATGAGAGCTCCCCTCACGTCTTGCGCCTCATTAGCCCTAGATACATTAGGTTGCACGGGGACTTCTCCTTCTTTTCCAACTTCCTCATTTGTAAGATCATGATGAGTGACAATATTTTCCAAGTGCCCAATCCTCACAAATCACATGATCGGTAAGTGTAATTGTGCCTACCTTTGTCTCCTTTTTATTTCCAAAAGGATATTCCTCTTCATGGAAAGCCATGTCTCTACTTACAAATAAATCTCCGGTTTCAATATCATATACCTTCCATCCTTTTTTGGGAAAGGGATACCCCACAAACACACATTTTCTACTTCGTTCTCTAAATTTGTCCTTTTGTCTTTGATGACGATATGCATAACACAAAGACCCAAAGACTCTAATATGATCATAGGAAGGTTTAGTTCCAAATAATACCATATAAGGTGTTTTTCCTTGGAGAACGGAGGTTGGAGTTCTATTTATGAGGTATGTTGTCTGTTAAAACGCATTTGCCCCAAAAAAGAATAGGGAGATTAGCTTGAAAATGTAGAGCTCTAGCAACCTCTAAGATGTGTCCATGTTTTCTTTCAACCCTACCATTTTGTTGAGGTGTATCAACACAACTAGTTTGGTGTATAATCCAATGCTCCCCATAAAATTTCTTCATTGGTCCAGATGTAAATTCTAGTCCATTGTCACTCCTTATTATTTTTACATTAGCCTGAAATTGTGTTTTGGCTATTATGCAAAAATTTCTTAGTAGTTGGGAAACTTCTCCTTTTTCTTTCATGAGGTACACCCAGATCGCCCTACTTGTGTCATTAACAACAGTAAAAAACTAATGTGCTCCACTAAAGGAGGCTACTCGATATGCACCCCAAATGTCACAATGAATCAAATCAAAGCAATTTGATGCTTTATTATCACTTAAAGGAAATGGCAAACGAGTTTGTTTAGCCCTAAAACACACAGCACATGTACCAATCTTATCCTTGGAAAAATTGTGGTGAAGAGTACTAGATAAATAAGAGAGTGTCCGACTTGAAGGGTGACCCATTCTTTGATGCCAAAGGTAAACCGCATTAACTTGAACTCCTGATCTCGGTACTCCCTTGTAGTAATAGACCCTATGTCGTAACTCACCCACTCCAATCAGGCTCCTCATAGTATGGCCTCGTATCACACTAAACCGATTTGTAAATATTACTATGCAATTTAGTTCATGGACAAGTTGGGAGATGGATATTAAATTACAATTCAAACTTGGCACAAATAACACATCATGCAAAATGAGGTTTGAATGTAATTTCACTCGTCCATGTTTGGGAGCCACTGCTTTCTCTCCATTAGGAAGTGTAATAGAAATTGTGTCTACTTTATCAACTTCCTCAATTAGCCTTTCATCCCTCGTCATATGATATGAACACCCACTGTCTAAGAGCCAAGAGGTCTTACTGGTGAGCTTGTCATACCGGGCTTTGGTGTTTCTATAAGACTAAGAATACGTTGCACTTGTTCACTCGTGAAACCAGGTATAATAGTTCGATTGGCTTCGATCTCTCGGGCGCTGCATCGAATCGGTTTGAACACTGGGCAGCATGAACAACTTCTCTGCCATTGCTTCGTCCTCCGCCTGATTCTCGTACGGACTTCTCAGCCGCCTCTTCCTCTACCACGTCCTCTGTATCCTTGTCGTGTACCCTAGTTGGTCGGGCACCCGATTATCTCAAAACAGTTGGATTCCTCATGTCCAACTTTGCCGCAATGCGTACGGGATACCTTATCACGGGTTGTTTATGTGGAAGTTTTGGCGACATGAGCGATGGCAAACGCAGCTGCAGTTTCTCCTTTGCTTTCTCGATTCCTCATGATCTGTTTGTCGTTCTCCTCTTGTTGAATCATATTAAAGATTTTATCCAATGATAGCATAGGCTCAAGAGCCAAAATTTGTCCCCTTATATTAGAATAAAGCTCGTCATCTAACCCCATCAAGAATTGATGGGTTTTGTCTTCCTCCATCATCTTGATGATGATTCCGAAACATCACAATCACACTTTCCACATGTACAGGCACACTTATGATTTGGGATTTTTATTAAGTTTCCCAATTCACTCCAAAGTCCCATGAGTTTTGAATAAAACTCGACTATTTCCATGTTCTCTTGCTTGCAAGACGATATATCGACCTTAAGTTGATGGATGCAGGGAGCATTGATGATAGAATATCTCTTCCGGATATTCTCCCACATCCTTTGAGCCGAGCCCTCATATGCCATGCTCATATGAAGCTTAGAGTCAATGATATTCAGGATCCATGAAGTAATCATCGAATTTACTATGTTCCATGCGTTCTTCTTAGCAGGAATGGTCATGGATTTTGGCTTCTTTAAACTTCCATCAATAAATCCGAGTTTGTTTTTAGCCATTAAAGCCGTCCCGACAGCCTTCCGCCAAAGTTCGTAATTTTTACCATCGAACTTGATAGATGTTATGATGGCACCGGGTCCATCCGAAGGATGGAGATAGTATGGCGACTGAGCATGGATGACGAAAGTTTCGTCCTTACTCATGATCTGAAACACTTTGTATAATTACCGCTCTAATACCATGAAGAAAATTAAAGAGAGATAGAGAAGAGAGGACAAAAGATTGATCCCTTTCTTATTAATGTGCGGCAGCCAAATATGAAGGACATATATACATCAATTCCAAGCTCTTCTAACCCTAGCTTATACTACAAGATATCACAAAAATATTTTGCTATACTTACAGTGTTTTCTTTCCTTATCAGTTATAGAGTTATGTGTTTTTTTTGAGGTTGTATTGGTGCCTAAATCTATATGCTGCAAATGATCCTAAGGGAAAAAAATACTAATATTGATTTTCTTCATTAGATTGATTTCATTTTTCGGTGTATGGTATTTAAAGGAAGATAATTGAATTATTGTTTGACAGTTAGTTTACAAGGGCATAGAAAATGTAAAAGGCGACAGAGAGAAATATGATATTGGCTGCGAGTTTGTGGAGATAGATCGATGAGGGAGGTATGGAAGCCATCTTTCACTCAAGGAAACCTATGTGCTTTATATCAACATCTCCATTAATTTTTGCATTGTGTTATTGTTTGAGTTCAACAATTTTTCCTTTTGCTAAGGTATAACGAGAGTAAACTAGATGAAATTGGCTTGATCATGTACTTTTTTTAATTTTGTTTTGAAGTAATTGATAATGTTCTGTATGACAAGGATGACGCTGAAAATGTCTCTGCTCAAATACGTTTAACGAGTAACATTGGGCATGGTGTTTAGCTGAACCCAATGTAGTGTCTACAATTAATTGATCTATATTCACAATCTTAGTTAGGGGTGTGCAAAAAAATCGAAACCGAAAAATCGAACCGAAAAACAATTAACCGGAAATATTTTTTAAAAAATCGGTTCTATTAACTGAATCGAAAATTATTTTCGGTTCACGGTTCGGTACCGGTTTAGACATATGAAAAAATCTGTTAACCGTCGGTTAACCGCATCGAACCGAACTTTTTTTTAAAAAAAAAAAGTATAAATAGTCTCTTATAGCTAACCCTAGTTGCTGGCCAGACCTTTCAATCTTCTCGGTTCTTACGACCTCTTCCTCCTCTCGCTCTCTCTCTCTCCTCTCTCCTCGCTCTCTCCTGTCGACAGCCCCTTCATCGCCGGCATTTGTGGTGGTCCCTCTCTCCTCTCTCCTCTCCCACCACTCTCTACTCTCTCTTGCTCTCTCGTGTCGATGGAACCTTCCTCACCGGCGTTTGTGGTGGTCCCTCTCTCCTCTTCCACCTCTCTCTCTCCTCTCATTTGCTTTCTCCCATCGACGGAACCTCTCCAGGCATTTGTTACTCGAAATCATTGTTACTTGAAATCTATTATATCTGCATTAGGCATTGCCCATATACCATCTGGAAGTTGCCCAGAAAATTCATTGTCTAGAGCAAGCAAGTACTCTAGGCTTTGGCTTTCACACAAATAGCTGGGAAATGGACCAGTGAACTTATTTTCAGAAATGTCTATGCTCGTCAATGGAGAAAATCTCCCAAAATTTGTAGGGAATTCCCAGAGAAGTCTGTTCTTGTAAATCTCACATGGGATTAATTTGATTTGCTTTTACTTTTTAACAATTAAACGTTAACCAATCCGAAAAATCGGTTAACCGAACCGAAGATTCGGTTAACCGATTATTTCGGTTCGGTTACGGATCGAACTTTTGTCGAACCGAAAATTTCAGTTCAGTTACGGTTCGACTTTTGACGAACCAAAAATTCGGTTAATCGATTTTCGGTTAACCGAAAGTCCAGTTAATCAACTTTGCATACCCTAATCTTAATTATAAATTTTCATTAATATTTCATGGTTTAAGTTGTCGTTAGGGATTTTTGTTTACTCTCCATTTAATAAATTTTGATTAATATCTCATGGTTTAAGTTATCATTAGGAAGTTTTGTTTATTCTCCATTTAAAGTATGCTATAGTTAACAAGAATGTAGAGCCTGAATGGTGCTTGACTATACATTTTAACTATACAATGGTTAACTTCACAAATCTTTAATTATGGACGCTAATTACTAAAGACACAAGCATCCCCTACTGTAAAGCTAACTTATTTTGGCGTGTTTGTGCTTTCATCTTATGTTTGAATAAATATTAATTCATACTATACTGAACCTTTGAATTTTCATGTTGACAAGACGAAGACATTACCTTCTTTACTACCTGCAACTAATAGATGGAGTATATTTTTTCTAGTAAAAGCTACTTTAAAAGTGTTCAAAAGAAATATTACTTAAAGTGTTGAGCTCTTGGATCTGTATGTCGGATCCGTACCTCATTGCTGGACTTTGAGAAGCTGCTTTTAGATATGAATTTGGTTTAATCATTTATTAAATGTTGCAAGCCTTTAGAACATGGTACTTTCAACTTTTAGGGCTAGGGGTTTTATGTTGGAATTTATCATTACCTGATCTTAGGCAGGGGCGGAGCCATGCACAACATAAGGGTGTTTGGCCCAAAAAAATTTAAATAGCCCATATAACAGAATTAAGAAAATTAGAAAAGTGGGTAAATAGACACCCTTAAAATTGGCCAAAAAAAAAACTAGACACCCATTATTCGGATCGACTGGCCCACATGACTTTGTGGACCCTCAACACCTTTCCTGTCTCAGCTCCCTCTAGTCATGTGGGCCATCAACACCTTTCTGTCTCGGCTCCCTCTCTCTCTCCACTCGGTCTCTCAATTTCGCGTGCCCCCCGTGCTTTGTCTCTCCTCCCGTGCTTCCTCTCTCACGCTCTCGTATCTCTGCTGCAGGTGGCTGGCTCCTCTCTCGGCTCAACGGCTCCGGTGATTCTTCTCTAGCTCTCTCTAATCTCGACTCTCGTTGGTCTCGCTCTGCTGTCGAGCTCCGCCCGCTTGCTGCTTTCGCCCTCTCTGCTTGCAAACTCATGGCAACGACTCCAGCCTCCACTGCTCTTCCTCGGTGTCCTCTCGCCTCGCTGCGACGCTCGCTCGGTGCTCTCCTTCTTGATCTCCGGCCAGCAAGCGGTCCACGGTCCCCTCCACCCCCTCGGTCGGCCCTCAATTTGATTCATAAACCCTAAGTTTTTGAAATTCGAGTGCACTCTCAATTTTAGTCTTTAAAATTCAGCCTCAACTAGACTTTAAAATTCATGATTCAATATAAATAAATGTTAATTGTAATTTGTGTTTGCTATGAACAGGAAAAAAAAACCACGGGAGAGAAGGAAAGAAATTTGTTCACTGTGCATTATGATATGAATTAAAATTCATGATTCAATTAGTTGATTTGTTATTTTCAATTTTATTATGTTTTATTCATAATTCAATTAGTTGTTTTGTTATTATTTTGTCAATTAATTGATTTATACTCCAATGTCTGTAATATTGTGATTTGTCCTCCACATTTATTCATGATTCAATTAGCCCACATTTATGCTCTAGTGCTCAAAGCTTGATTTGGATAATGAAAGCCATACAAGTTGTGTGTAGTTGTGATTGGTGCGATTATGTTTCGATGTTTGTATTGAATTTTTAAAATTTTTTTCCTTTGTCCAGTTTAATATGGGTCGAGAAAATTCTATTTTACGATACTTGGATAAGGAAAGAACCCCCCGCGCATATGTTTATTAATTTTAATAGGTGGACACCCTTGTTCGAAAGTCCCGACTCCGTTCTTGGTGGTCCTAGGATTTTGAGGAGCTTCTTTGATGTTGATTCAAATCAATCACATAAAACCTCTAGAATTGATATTAATCAGGATTTTTATGTTTATTTGTTAGCATTTAAAACCACTAGAAGCTCTGTCGATCATCACTTGGTATCGGGAGGTGGATGCAACCAGAGTGGAAAGACTTTCTTCACAAGCCTTGCTATGTGATGACTTGTTTGAATTGTCTACTAGATTGTAATAGTTAGATTAGATTATTCATGTGTTTGTACTATTTTTTATACACAGGTTTGTCACTTCCATTGAATTAAAGATTGAAAACATTGTAATACTAGATCATTTACGGTTGTAGGACCTTCAATAGCTTTGATACCCCTTTTATCGTCGAAGGGTTTGACTTTTAAGCTGATGGATGGGTGTTCCAAATTGAGGCTATTTGTACCTTCATGTTTATTTATTATTGTTGAGTTAG
The DNA here is from genome assembly GCA_021018815.1 of Talinum fruticosum. Classification (NCBI taxonomy): domain Eukaryota; kingdom Viridiplantae; phylum Streptophyta; class Magnoliopsida; order Caryophyllales; family Talinaceae; genus Talinum; species Talinum fruticosum. Next base: position 5,983,990 of record JAITYX010000010.1, on the reverse strand, counting down.
TAGTGAATGTGCACTCCATGTTGAAACTATTTGTACCTTACATATTCAATGTAATAACTAGCTAGGAACTTAAGATTGATGCACATTTCTTAAGTTGTAAGTGATGCGCGATCAGGATTTTAGTGTATAGCATTTCATTTTTCAAACAACTTGATAATACGTAGCAAGAGTTTTTTAATTATCTCACGACTCGATAATGGGTTTAAAGAAGCAATTTATAAAGGTTAATATAATGTCCAATCATTTTTTCATATTAAACACTTATTTAATTATTATACTTTCAATATATCATATAATATAATTATTTAAAAAATTAATTATGGGACGATTTGCAAATCTTAGCTAGTATAATATTAGGGCAATGATGGGTGTTCAATTCATAATTTTTTTTTAAAGCAGCTTTTCCTTCAGTCTTATTGAAAATTTGATTTATTTTATTTTGTATTTATTGTTTTATTTTTGGGTACCGGTTAGGAAAATATAATTTCTTGTACAATTGTTTTTTTAGTTGTGATTGCTTTAACTTTACTAAATAACACTTCTGGTAGTTCCTAGTTCAGTTCTTTTTAATGTAATTTTTTTAGGTTTTAATTTTGATAATGATATTTATTTTCTTTGAATTATTAATATTTTAATTTACATAATAATAAACCTTTTTAAAATTAATGCATTTTAGGTATTAAAAAAATAATGTATTCTAAACTTTGAGTGGTGAACCTTTTAGATGTAAATGTTAAATCATATATTTATATTTAATGAACCTTACTCCAAATGATGAACCTTCCTATTTTAAATTTACGAATTTTTTGGTTAAAATGATGAGCATTTTTCGCGCATGGTGTTTGTGCCTCCCATTATTACACAGTTCATCGATTGTATAATGAGTACAATTGTATTATGTTAAGGGTTATTGGATTAAAATAAACTTTATTTTGGGGGTTTGGATGATTATTTATAATATTATAACATTGATCATTTGTGCACCATACTTTAGGGGTATTTATTATTTATAAATCATAGCACATATTTCTTGGATGGTTATATACCATATTTTAGTTTAAAGTTGTCCAAAAAATGGTTTTAGATATGATAATACCCCTTAAGGGCATGCTTGGTTGAATGTAATCAAAGTGGTAATGTAATCAAATTGGTAATGGTGATTACATTACCATGTTTGGTTACAATTTTATGATGCAATCAAAATTACATTATAATCACATTAACCTCTATCTATGCAATTACAATTACTTGAACATTTACTAAACAATCATGATTACATCCATACTTATGATCAAATTTTAACATACTTCCAATCATTCTCCTCCCCTCTCCCCTCTCAATTCCATATGCATTTTCTCTCTCCTCCTTAGCAAGTAAAAAATTTATCTATTTGATAAGAAACTTATTTTTTTTCTTCTATTATCTTAATATATAATATGATCGTTAAGTCATCGAGAGAAAATTTTAACTTTAATATTTTAGATTTAAAATTTAAGTATTCAATTAAAAAGATAAAAGAAGCTTAAATTAAAATTTTTAGATCAAAATTTTTTACTTGTTAACACTTATTTTTAATTCAATAAATATTTATCATAAATAAAATAATTTTTGTTTGTATTTTTTATCCACGAAAAAAATTTAAAATTTAATTATATGATAGAAGAGATTAAAAAAGTTCAAATATAAATTTAGAGTTTAAAATTTTGTTATGTGGATAACATTTATCTTCACTACGACAAATATTTATTGCCACTAGAATAATCCAATGGATCTTTTTGCCACCAAAAAAATTTAAAATTAAAAAATATGATATAAAATATTTAAAAAATATCAAATATGATTTTGAATTTAAAATATTTTCGTGTGGATAATATTTATCTTTATTACTATATTTATTGTTATTAGAATAATATAGTTGATATTTGCAATAACACTTGATTATTTAATAGAAAATATTTTTAAAAGTTCAAATCTAAAAATGTAACTCAAATTTTTATTTGGATATCATTTATTTCCACTATAATAATTTAATTACTAATTTTTGTCATTGAAATAATCCCTTACCATTGTAATTACATTACACTTTTTATAAAACCAAACATGGTAATGTAATTATTGTCCCATTACATTGCATATCTAATTACATTACATAATTGATTACATTACACCTCTATTTCATTACATTCAACCAAACGCCACATAAACATAGTGCATGGATGGTCAATAATAGTATGGTATATAATCGTACAAACCCCCCAAAATACAGTTTATTTTAATCCAATAACCCTTCTGTTAAAAGATATTTGTTAATTTTGACTCAGTGAATTTGAGAATGTAGTAACTAGAGGTTAAGGAAATCTATGACACACTATATTAAGATAACCAAGATCAAACCGGTTGAAAAAATGATCAATGGTTCAACCATCTGGATCTGTTGAATTGTGTTTAACTAGTTGACCAGTAAACTGTTGAACCGGATCGAACCAAACCTGACACAGTTCATATTTTTCATTTATACGTAATGCGAGCCCTAATGATGGCTGCTTTCATGTGAAAAAAAAATAACAAAAAACAATATGCAAGCATAAAGTCGCTGGTTAATCAATGGCCCAAATTAGTGTTTTCATTAGGTTGAGCCCAACCCATTATCATTTTAAAAAGACTAGCAGCCCATGTGGCCTTCAGATCACTATGATTTTATTATCCCACCCTGTCTTCCTCTTACTGGCTTCATTAAGCAGCGGCAATTTAACGACATTTCGAGTGCTTGTTCCTCTTAGGAACAGATCAGACCACTCACCAGTTCAGGAAATGAACCAGTTGAACAGGCCAGGCCACCCAGTCCAGTCCACCTTTTTGTAACACTGCAAGAAATATGCTCTCATTGCTGCATAAGGCGATTGAGAAATGCCAAATCTAACAATTAGGGACAAAGTAACTCTTAGCATTAGATAGTATGCATATTTCTGGATCAGGAAAGCGCTAAAGCTCTGGGACATCATTTAATTTGAGCATCTAACACCAAAGATTAATCGAAGCCGTGGAGAAGAGTGGCAAACCTACGAGCTACACTTTAATTACAACCCTCATTGTAGGTTCATAGTGCCGGTCCTTAATCCATGAACAATCTGCCACAGGAAAAAGGAAAAAGAAAAAAAGTACAGAGATAACCTTCACCAATGACGAATCTCGATTTCGCATTTGACAATTAATGTCTAAGATTTGTCTTACCAAAATAAATAAAGAAACTAGATACAACAAAACATGAACAGATGTACAAACCATAATAAGCGAACAATGAACAGGCACATATATTATCACATGATCATCAATATAAGAAAAGCCAAAAAGCATGCTGTACATCAAACCTTTGAAGTGAATGCCCTCTCGCCAATCTGCAAAGGGCATTGGTGCCACTAGAATTGGCACCAAGCCTCCGAAAAAGCTAATCACAAGTAGCATCACTCAAGTATGGCAACCTCCTGCTCAACCCTCCAGTAATTTGCATCGTTGAACTCAGTCACTGCTGAATCTTCAACTCGTTTCTCCTCTGCTTTCTTCGGGGACTGATTGCTTTTCTTCAAAGGCCCCGCTTCCCCAACTATTCCTTCCTTCAAGGCCTGTTCCATAGCTTTCTCAGTGCCTTCAGGTTCAACACCAACAAACTCAACGTCCTCCTCAAACAAAGAAGGAACAGCAATGGATCTTTGGCATGGATCGCTGTTCATTGATTTTCCCTGCAGTCAATGCTATTTGAAGTGCCATTTGACAGGGTACATTCTCCATTAAAAGGACAGGTACTAGGTGCAATTGCTTCATGATCCAAAAAGTGCTTCGTACTTGACTCATCAACCTGCAAAACCGAATTATCGGTCCATCTCGCCCAGTCAGATACTGGCTTCTCCCCAAATAAATCCGTGTTATCAGATAAATCAAATTGGATGGATGAGGTTTTGCTCAAAGCATCCACCTCAGTACTCTTCATCTCTTCTCCACCAATCCAAACTCCATTCACATCATTAGGATTGGCATTGGATGAAGCATCGTTGGGATCTTTAGCTTCACCCAACGCTCCATATTCATCGACCACTACCTCATCATCACTGCTGCTATTACCACTATTGACTGTTCCATTCAAATTGATATCACCCATCACATCAGATAGAGAAGTACCCACCAAAGCAGCGTCAATTTTCTCGTCTCTGAATGTGAACCAATATGAATTTGTAAATAAACTGCAGTTTCAACAGATACGAATCAGATATAAAACTTATTTCAAGAACTAGAAATGTGCCAAAAAAAAATCAGAAAATCACACAACCAGAAATCAAAACTGCATTCAAGTCAGGTTTAGATTATGTTAATTTTTGGTTGGCCCAGTTTCAGGTAAGTGGAATGTTCGACCTAGCTCATGTTTATATCAGGTTCAGATCATATTTAAATCTACCATCGGTTTATCAAATTAGCCTGATCAAGAAATGCAATCAGTATTTATCAGGTTAATAGGTCGATTCGATTCAGGTTGCGTGATTTAGGTTTGAGACTTTGAGTCAAACTTGGGTTCACTTGAGCTCAAGGCATGGTCTAGACTCTAGCTTCAAGTATGACTGGTTGGATAATCGAGTTATCAGGTCTACACACAATAGCAAAGTCACTGTATCTCAAAAACTATCAGACATGAGAAACATCATGTATTCCAAATACCTACCAACAATTACACACCTCCGTAGTAGTGTTACTCCAACTGTATTGTATTCATGCTGCAGTATTATCTGACAAGCTTAACCATATTCTGAAGTTGTGTCATCTAAGGGTTCAGTTCAGCGGTGCATGTTAGAGTGTAACTATAGAGGACTCCCAAATATTGGAATCTCACATTTATACAGCATTGCATTTGGGGTCAGCATTTACCCTAGAATAGTCAGAGAACACTCCTGTCTCTGTTGCTAGGAAACTGCTGAAGCATGGGGTTTCCACATCTCATGAAAAGTTGGTAGAGGTAGACCTCTGAAACTTTGAAAATGGTAACATCTCTAAAGAAAACGAAGAACACGAGAAACAGGGAGAAACGCATGAAAAGCAGGTTGGTGATTTCCCCATGGTTGAAAAAAGCAAAGGCAAAAAACAGAAATAAAAAGAAGAGCAACTAACCTATTAGGCATATGGACCACACAAATCAGCAAACCTATCGAAGCCTCTCTGAGGCCCTGTTCTTTGCAGCTTATATTGACTTAACTTATTCTGAATTGAACTTATTCTGAATTTATTCACTGAATTTATTTTAAACTTATTATGAACTTATTCTGCAGAAGAATAAGCTGAAGAGCATAGGGCCTGATGCATGTGAATCCATGTACTTGAAAGGACTAGGAATCCACTTTAATCACTATCTTCATTATCTGCTTGAGTTTGAAGGTCATAGGGAAGATCCAAATCAATCCCTAGTTTTGACCCACAAATATCTAGTGCCAACCACCAATTAGCCCTCAATGCTAAAGTGTTATAGCCTCACCATCTAGCAATCTCAACATGGTTTTCATTTCCTAAATTCAAGACAAGTTCGCACCTGTGTAGGCATGCCTACTGTTTCTACACCTCAGGGAGTTCCATCATCTGCCAAAACATATACATCACAGGAAGTTGGAATTGTTCCTAGAAAGCTTTGAGCCTGCTACTACAGTAGATATCCTCGATGACTTATCCTTGCACTGATCACTAAAGACGAGATAATTACACATCTGGTAGTGATTCATGCCAAGGGATTCACTTCTACAACTGCAATAGAGGCTATATACGAATTCTGAGTTCCGGTGGGCTATACCAACAGGGAGACCTTAAATGGTCAATTTCACCATTGAAGAGAATGAAGGGCAACACCCAAGCTGCACTACTTAAAAACAAAGTCCTCAAGCAGAAATGCTATAGTAAATTAATAAGAAAAATGTGTCAGCAAGCTGCAGAATGCTTCTTGTAAATTCAGTATATGCATGAATCAACATCTAAGTTTACAATCTGTGCTGTCAACTTAGCATTCTACGTCGTCAATCCCAAGCACAAAGTAATCAATGTTCTCATGCTTGTATCTATCATGAAAGATTTTAAAATTAATTTTCTTTTTGGTCTACAACTGCATGTCGCCAAGATTGAACAAAATTTGATTAGCAGAAGCCCATCTGGAGTAGAGATGGCCAAACAAATGGCCCAAGACAAATCTGCATATGAAGGTCAATGAGTTGCTTCAGCCGAACCCAATTCAACAAACACGCCTGGCCTCAGTGACATCAGTAGTTCCGTCATCCCCACCTTGAACAGTCATTATGCACTTGTTCATTCTCTTTTAACTTTTTGAAAAACTGAAAGAAAGGAGCTGGGGGAACAGTCCAGCTTTAGACCTATTTGATTCATGGTCTAAACTCCAAACCAGTCCTCATAAACACGACTGAGCCCATTCAGCTAGTTAATGTCACGGTTGAGCCAAACCATACCCAGGCTATGTTCTTTTCAGCTTTAAGCATGGTCAAGCTTAAAGCTTGTAGCTTCTAACTCCTTGCAGCTTCTTCCAACTTGTTACACCTCCTTCCAGATTCCTACAACTCTTTATAACTACAACTCCTTACAGCTTGGACTTACAGCTTCTTAAAGTTTATTACCACTCCTTACAACTCATTACAGCTTTAAGTTGTCAAGAACAAAGCTTCAAACTTCACATAATGGCCATCACTAAGTCACCATCTTGTACCATTTTATACGGTTAATACTGCTCTATTCATTTTCTTTATAGTCCCTGAATGGTCGCAATTTTTTTCAGCTAGCAGGGGATAAAAACAGAAAAATGGCACAGAAACTTCTAATAACAAATTGACATGATTATTGTCGAAACTTCTAGTAAGTAGTAAAAAGTAATGTGGGAATATAATGGAATTTTTGTTTTATTGCTGAAATAGTATGGGATTTTTCCCCATACGAAAAGGTAAGAAAGAACGAACTCCAAAGATGAGACGCATGATGTAGTTTAAACATGTGTTGAGTGCAAAGAGTCCTCTAAGTGATTTTCTCTTTATCCAACAGGGTCATTAGTTGCTGAGGATTGTTTATCTCATGGAAAATGGCCATGCCTTTTAAATTTTTGGTAGTGGATCTTCCATTTCTCAGTGATATTCTTGGTGAATCTTCCGTAATCTCAAATCTCACCAATACTTCATACCACTTTATCACAAAAACAAACTAAATAACACCATCTAATATTCTCTCTCATCAGTACAGATCAAGAACCTAAAGAATGCATGTTCAATCATACTGGAAATGTAACAACCCGATGTTAATTACTAACTTGACGTTTGCAAGGCTTATTTGGATAATTTAATTTGTGTTAAGGTATGTATGTTACTCAACATGTTTATTATGATCTTTTGATTTCTTCTTAATTTCAGGAAAGGGTGATTGAGAGAAGGTTAAGGAATAATAATTCAATTTCGGAGAATCAATTTGGTTTTATGTCAAGAAATCGACTACGAAGTTGTACATCTCATACAAAGGCTTATGGAATTCGATAGGGATCGGAAAAAGATTTCCACATGGTGTTCATTGACCTAGAACAAGCATAAGATAGAGTACGGGGAGCAAAGAGTGTCTATTGTGTATATCCGAGCTATTAAAGATATGTAGGAGGATGTAAGGATAAGTGTTATGGAACTCCGGGAGGTACAAATAATTTTCCTGTCAATATTGGGCTTCATCAAGAAATGATGGAGATATTGTTCTCATCGGTGAGGTGAGACTAGGATGGTAGTTAACACCATATTGTAGCAACAGAGAGATACCCTAGAGTCTAAAGGTTTGAAGTTGAGCAGGTCAAAGATTGTACACTTGAAATGTAGATTTAGTGGAAATCATGGAGATAGAGAAGAAGTTACCATTGGCGGTCCGGAATACCAAGGGTGTGGAGAAGTTTATATACTTGGGCTCAATTACTCAAGAAAAAGGGAATATTGATGAAGACATTAACCAATGCATTAAGGCGAGATGGCAAAAATCGAAAAATGTTTCAGGAGTGTTGTGTGATAAGAATATCCCAATAGGATTGAAGGGAAAAGTTTGCCGCATAGTACAAGGTGCCATTGTTGTATAGTGCGAGTGTTGGACAATCAAGAATAATCAAGTTCAAAGGATGGTTTGATGGATGTGAGGCCATACGAGAATGGAAAAAATCAGAACGACGTAATTAGAGACACAATCTGAGTGGCACCTATAGAGGGCAAGATGAGTGAGACTAGACTTAGATGGCTTGGACATGTCAAGCATTGATGCTCTAGTGAGGAGATGTGCAAGGATTAACCTTCTAAAGTACACAAGAAGTTGTGGGAGACCAAAGAAAAGATGGGACAAAGTCATTAGAAATGATATGTACTAATTAGGATTGGAGTGTCTAAGGATAGGAGTATAGGATTATAGTTTTGGAGCTGAAGTAGCTTACTTCTTGCTTTTCTTTTGGCCCCAAAATGCATAGCGATCATTGAGGTGTTGTTTTAGTCATTATTGTTTCATGTATCTCTTGCACTTTGTATGGTTAATACTATTTTAATCTCAGCACGTTTATATAACAATATGTTATTTTGTATCCGACACTTACATTTATTTATTTATAATATGGTCATTTGTAGTTAGTGCTTTTGATACCTTTTTGTTTCAAAGATTTTCAAAAAAAAAAAAAAGGTTCTTTTTAACATTTTTTAAAATGTCTTAGAATCGGTCTCGCTGTGAGTAGAAATCCTTCCAAGGGTAAAATTGCTTACATCGGGATCTCCCCAATCCCCACACAAGTGGGACCCACTGTGGAGTTGTGCTGATTGCTTCCTAATTTGGCTCCAAGAACCTTTTTTTTTTTTTTTTAATTTACTTTGGGTCCCTAGTTTCCCTCAATGTGCTATATGATTATATGAGTTGAAGTTAAACTCCAATCGTACAATATAAGATAGATAAATATAACAAAATGTGAACATATGTATATTAACCGTGTGCTAGAATAGTAAACAAATGAATATGCATTCTTAATTTTAAGATGAACTAACATGAATCTCCATTAGTTGTCCGAGCTTTGGCATGTTTGGTTTGAAAGTATGTTATGCTTGAACATGCGACAATATGCATGTGCAAAAGGGAAGATTTGGATTATTCACTAGGCTCGGGGAGATCCGACCATATTTTCAGGTCTCGAGAATTAGAAGACTACGAGTTGACATAAAGGTTGGCTAGCCACTAGAAGCATGTCCAAGTTATATGGAACCAAGACTTCTTTGTAATTTTGGCTTGTCTTGTTTTAGTATGAGAAATGTACTAAGCGTATGTACTCTTGTTTGTAAAAGAGTTTGGTTACTTTCTAATGTAGAAATCTTATGTAAGAAGTATGGTTGCATGTTTTAAATTCGATTAGCCATGCCTCCCACCATGCTATTTTACAATGAGAATATTCGAGATGTGAAGTAATCTCATATCATGAAGTGTATTCCGCAAGGATGTTGTACGATTTCAAGATAGACCACCCATTCGGGGTAGGTTGTTATAGGAGATGAAGAGTTATAAGTCCCTATTAACTCAAATTATACAGGGCTTCATGCCCTAATACCACGTTAGTATTCCTGCATAAGATATTGTTTTGGTGAGTTTTGATGGAAACATGGAGCATGAATCATGGTTTTCCATATGCCTTAGTGCATGTTAAGGAGTCCATGCTTTCGAGTTTTTCATGTGTTGGGAGTACTCAACATTTGACAACATTGAGCCATTATGTCTTTTTCCATGCATCTTTACTATCTCATCCTATCATAGGAGTACTTGAGCAAGGAGACGCCATCTAACTTTACATGTACACCTTGGAACAAGTTTTGATGACTTTTGATAGAAACATTGAGCATGAAACATGGTTTTCCATAAGCCTTATCGAAGTGGAGTTAAGGAGTCCATGGTTTTGAGTTTTTATGTCTTGAGATTACTCCACATTTGACAACATTGAGCCTTTCTGTCTTTTTTAATAGATCTTTACTATCTCATCCTTAGTTTAAACAAACGCGTCCACTCACAAAGCCCCTAAGCCCAACACCTTGCGCCTTGCAAGGTGTCAAAGCCAACCCCTCTAGAAAGCCCTCTCACGCGCGTAGTTTTTTCTTCCCCCTTCTCTCGTCTTAGTCTAACAAAGACTATGAGTAAGTAGTCAATTTGTGCTATTTTTTTTCTTTTTTGATGAAAATCGTGGCGAATTCATTATGTTATCGCAATTTAAGACTCGGTATTTTTCGTAGTTACAATAATATGTAATTACTTATTTCATGTCATCATCTAGCATATTCGACCAAAACTATTGCTTGGTAATGATTTTCAAGCATATTTTAAGCAAGTATGCCTCTTTCCAAAAAGCCCTCCCCTTCGCCTCGAAGCCCACGCCCGGCCAAAAACCTTTGTGTTTTTGTGCACCTTGAGCTTTTTTAAACTAAGATCTCATCCTATCATAGGAGCACTTGGGCAAGGAGACGCCATATAACTTTACGTGTACACCTTGGCATAGAGTGTCGTTACACATGCTTGTACATTATAAAGGTATTTGCTCGGTCCACATATTATGTTATTTTATACCCTTATTTATCTAGTTTTTGTCTCGTAAAATAATATAATTTTAGGGTTTTTACACCCTAGACTTTAGCATGAAATTTTACTAAAAGGATGGGATAGCTAGAATTTGAGCCCAAGAGCAAAAGGAGACAAGTTAGAGCACAAAGTCGAATGATTGGGCATAAATTGCAAGTGAACCAAGCAAAAAACGATAAAAGCACAAGTACTCATGTGAAGCCCATGCATTATTCAATCCACAAAGAGCCCCCAATTTTCAGCCAATATTTCATGACATGTGCCCATAAAAATTATTAACCTAGCTCATCGGTTTGATGGATCTAATTCTTTCCAAATTGAGCTTGGATTCTCAAGGCGGTAGGGTTGGTTCTAGCAATTAGGTGTTGCTAATTTATTATAAATAGAGCTTTAGGCCGTGGGACTTAGGAGGCAATTAGTTCTAGCGGCAACATTAGCTTGGTAATTGATTAGGTTATTAGTTTGCTTCTTGTAAATTTTATATTCAAATAATTTAGATTCAATGATTGTTTTAGTTATAACTATTTAACCCGGTAAATTTTTCCCTTTTGTCTCTTCTTTCTGTTTAGTTTGCTTAGTATATAGTTTAAAGGTTAGATTTTTATTACCTTTTGATGTTACTAGTAGTTAGATTAATTGTTAAATTTTATGTTTAAGTTTAATTTCTTAGTTTATGTCATTGTTCGAGTTAATCTATACTAGTTTAGTTATTAGATCTAATTGTGTGTTTTATTTTGTTAGTTGTGTAGTTTTGGTTGCAATTAGCCACCTTAATGGTTAATTAATCTAGTTTAAGTCTTAATTTACCTAGTTTATGCTAGTAATTTGAGAATGTTTCTCTTACCGCCACATGTTTGATAAGATGCCTTTTTATCTTATTTTTGGGTCGTTGGTCTATCACTAAAAGGTGGAGCCAATTTTCTAGTGTGGGTAAAGAGAATAGTTGGAATTTTGACATGAAAATAACTTGAATCCTAGCTAGGTCTATGGTTGCTATTTTTGTAGTCTAGTTGGGCTAACCCCACAAAAGTAGGTGGTTAGAACATTTAAACTAGCTCATGATCCTCAAGTTTGAGTAAGTTTTGATTATGCAACTCGACCACTTCTAAATACTTGTATAGGCTTAAGTAGGTTTAGATTTGGCTTGATTAATTACTTTATTAAGTAGTCCTAAGTACACTTTTGTTGCTTTCTAGATTAGTTTAATTATGATATCCATCCCATTTTGATTTGCCTAGCTTGAGAGCTTGATATCGTTTTGGTATTTGAGACACAACTTTATGTGGACACTGCTACAACTACATCGTGCACTTTACGTTAATTTTAAGAATTAATTCTTCCTCACAATTTCTTGGTGTCGTTGCCAAGGAGTTGTTCCTTTCAATATCAAAACTTACTTGAACATTCTAAACTAGGCATCTAATTGAAAAATCTAAAAAAATTAGACAAAAAAAAAAAACGAGAAAACTTGTGTGCTTACCATTATCTCCATATGAGCATGAATTATTTTATAAGTACGTTGATTCACTTAATGCTTTTCTTGCTCTTCCCGATAACTGTTTAGATAAATGAGAAGTATTAAATGTTGTCTATGAGCATGTAAATAGTGAAACTCGTGCTCTTTTAAAACATTGGAATTTTTGTGCAACATGAATTTGAAAAGGCTTGTAGTGTTTCTAACCCTTGTGCTTAGCATGCTAGACCTTAAATCCAATCCCCTTGCATTCCTAATCCTACCTCTCTTTGGTGTGAAAAGTGCAACTTTTCTTATCATAATACTAGTTATTGTCCTTTTAATGATATTTCGTTGCATGAACGCTAAGCTGATATTTATAAAATTATAAGGGCTATGAATGGACAAAATGCGCAATTTGCATGTATTAATGGTAAGATAACGGATTCCGACCTAATACTAGTTATTGTCCTTTTAATGATATTTCGTTGCATGAACGCTAAGTTGATATTTATAAAATTACAAGGGCTATGAATGGACAAAATGAGCAATTTGCATGTCTTAATGGTAAGATAACGCCGTCGACCTATCGCATGAAACCAATCTTAGTCTTAGTTCCGCTAAAATTGAGGTCATTTTCTATAATAATGATGATGAGTCTTTCTTCCTTTAGAGTATGGACTAAAGGAAGAGATTGACCCTCCCTTGACTACATTACCTATTGTTGCTCCATTTTTACCTAGCACATGTAGGGACAACACCGAGGTTGCCTTTGGTACTAGTTTAGTTCGTAAGGATAACTTATATTATGAGATAGAAGAAGCTTTAGTTAAAATGCTTGATCCGGAGACTCCTTTAGGGGAGTAATGTGAGGTGGTCGTGGCCGACTTGTCTCCTACTAATCTTGAGGTTGATGATCATATGTCCCCGACCCACTTGCTTTGATCTTGGCTTCCCTACTTGTTACCTCCCTTCCTTTCCCGAAATATCATTTTTGTGAGCCCACTAATTATTATATACTTTGTGATTCCGATTTGGATGTGGGCCATGTGGATAACTCATTTGACAAGCATGAGGGGAATGTAGTTGACAATATTGTGTCTTTAGGTACCTTTGGAGGTTATAAACCCTCCCTTAACCTTTATCATGTACAATAGAGGACTTGCCTATGAAAATCATTTAAAGCGGTTTCTTTAATCACTCTTTTGATTTTTCTAAGACATCCGACAAGTTTAAGAGGGCATTGAATATCACTAACATGATTGTTATTATATTCTTTTATTTACATTCATCTCGAATTTTGTGCTAGGGTGTTTGATATGCTCCTTAGAGCTCGATGGTATCCGATGGCATCCGAGTTGGAGTTTGATCTTAAGATGAGGAGTGCCTCACGCCTTCCTCATACAATCTTAGGAGGCATTAATTTAGGTGCACCACCTAACATGGTATACTCGTTCTCTCCCTCTCTTTTCTTCTATTGCTTTTATGTTTTTTTTATTTTTTTTATTTTTTTTATCTTTTTTTATTTTTAGTTGTGGATATTTACTGGTTTTATTTTACGTTCGGATATTTAGGATTATGTTTGGATTATTGGACGGGAATAATACGAACTTTGGGGGTATTGGTCAAATTTAGTACGAACAATTTTCTTGGTTGCGAACGGAACGAACTTTGGGGGTATTTTGCGATATCAAAACACCACCGAAGTTTTATGAGCGGCGACTAGTCGAAAACATGATGTGGCAAGTTAACTTGACGTGTACGGCGAGTCAAATGTTTGACTTGATTGTTAAAATTTTAGTGCCAATTAAGGAAGGATATTTTTTACGTAAAAAATTTAAATCAAAAAGCTTACTTGCCTTGAATGAATGAGTTTTAAACGCAATTAACCTCTCTCTCTCTCTTCGTATCTCGCATGCCCCGCAAATTTCTTCAATCTCTCTTTCTCACTCTTCGTATCTCACATCTCCTGCAAAACTCTTCATCTCTCTTCATCTCTATTTCTCTCTCTCCGGTGAAAGTTCAAATTTAGGTTCGTGAAAATTAGGAGTTAAGAACAAGCAGTGGAAGAGGAAGAAGAAATTGAAGGTCGAAGAGGAATAATCTATGGCGGACAACGAATCGGCAGAGGCAACCAAGTTGGATCCAACGCCGAGCCTCGACGTCAATTCAAATTAACCGCTCCACCAACCGGAACATCGCAATTCCGCACTTATCGCCACCCTCAATTATCAACCCGACACCCGGGATTGGGTCCAGGACGGAGCTCTCCGCGGTCCGGCACGACGGCATTTCGGGTGGGGTTAACGAAGACGTGGCTTCCAAGAACTAGACGCACCCCGCAAAGCTTTTCCGTTATGAGCCCGACCCCAATTCGTTCGCCTCTTGTGGCTTCCATTGATGAAGGATGGTTAGGTCTTTGATTAATCAAGTGCCCGATTTTTATATTTTAGGTGTAATTAGTAATGATTCTTGTGCCCAATGATTTTTTCAAATGAATCGTGGTCGTTTAATTTTGTCTAACACCATCTTGCTAATTGATGAATTCACTTTATATTGTTTTTTTTCTTGGAATGATTAATCACATCACATGGAAAAATTGTTCTAAATTTGTTGCTTGTTTACGTATTTAGTGTTTCATGGATTGGTAATAACATTTTGAACAATGAAATTCTTATGAGAATTTGACACGGAATCGAACTGGGAAATGGGCATGGAGTTTATGAATAAGCAAAAACTCGAGGGATTGGGAAATTGAAAAGATAAAATATGCGTGGTTTATGAAATCTCAATTAGCCCCAAAATAATAATTGGAGCCTACCAACTTTTTGATGGAGATGAAGACAGGATGATTTGAAGAGAGGAGGTTAATTGCATTTAAATTTTATTAAATTAATTTTTTGATTCATAACTTTTTTTAAAAATAAACCCTTGCTTACCCGGCACTAAAATCTCATAAATTTAAAGTCAAACTTTGACTCTACGGTACACATGTCAAGTTAACTTGCCACGTCACGTTTCGATGAGTCGCCGCCCATAAAACTCGATGGTGTTATGATATCGCAAAATACCCCCAAAGTTCGTTCCGTCCAATAGCCCATTATGTTTTTGTAGGGTGATCATTTTGGGAATAAATTTTGGATGTTATTGGGCCATATTGGCCATGATCATCTACATGTATATATTCAAGTTTTTTTTTTCCTTATCGTTTTTAATGGTAGTTTTTTTGCATATAATAGAGTTTATTATGTTAAGAGTGGTTGCTCATTGGCTCCAATGTGGATATTGTGAGATCTAGGAGTGGGGAGGAGAAGCCATACTTCAACTTTTAAAAAAGAAAAAGGGGGGAATATTCGAAAAACACCACAAAGATACTTTTTGGAGTTTTGGGGAGTTTGTATATTTTTATTCGCTTTGATCCGTTGTTATTTGGTTATTACTTTATATAAAAGTATGATGTACATGATCGAATTTGATCCAAAACGTGTCATTTCATACCCTAATTTGAACAGAGAACATTCAATTTTTAAGCTAATTGCTTGACTATGGTAGAGGAGCCCATGAGATTTTGATCCTTATACACTAATTCATCATATTTATTCTCATTTTACTTCATAAGTGACTATTCCTTGGTGTATATCCTCTAGAACTTGGTCCATCTCTCTTCGAGACCACATTTGGCATATACACATTGTGACATAATAGAGGCATTCAATTGTTTTCAAGTCCACCGAATAATATCAATGTTGCCCAAATTGAGAGCTCTCTCTCTTGCTATGGCGAAAAGAGGGAGACCCCGCATACGGGCGAATGCTCGCCGAAAATTGGGTCTCCCTTGTACAATTCCAACCCCTCAAGCATCATCGATTGAGAGTGGTGAGACTATGGTTCAAAAGGCCCCTTATTCGGAACCTAGCTTGACGGCGAACGGCAATGGAGCAAGTAACCATAAATCGAAATCAGAAATCACCTGCTGATCGAAGTATTGATATGAGCTCCAATTTTTCAAATGATGCTGCTATTGAAAGCCAAGCCAAGCCGAGCTTCATTAGGGACCTATACTTCGATCCGAGTTCCAATTTGTCGAATGATACTCGAAACCTAAGACCTTCTTCAATTTGGGACTACTTTGATATTCCGAAGCTTAGAAATGTTGGCCACAAGTTGACATTTGTTCCCACAAAAGTGGAAAATGAGTTAGCCTATACGAAAATAGAGATTGATGATATTGATTATGAGGTTTGTTTCGAGAATCATCTATAACATGTTATGTTCTCGGTGCATACCTGCCATTTGTTGTGGTGAATGGATTTGTTAGGAGAATGTGGTCCGAATTCCATATTGAAAGGGTTGTGATGCTGAAAAAAGGGATTGTTTTGGTGAGGTTTGACAATGTTGATATACGAAATCATAATTTGCAACTAGGCCCTTATCGGCTTGATAAGAAACCATTTATAGTTAGGGCATGGCAAGCAAATATCCAACAAAAACCCATCTCCGAGGTCCATACCGGAGTGCTCACGATATTGCTCGCTTGGCAAACCAATTATGGTGGATAAAAATACGCAAGAGAAGAACAAAGTAGGCTATGCAAGGGTGTTGATTGAGGTGCCTATCCGAACAAGGTACCAAAGCATATACACTATGTGGATGAATATGGTATTTTACAAAAACAGGATGTGAGCTTTGAGTGGAGTCCTATTTTGTGTGAGAAATGCAACAAATATGGTCATGACACTAATTCCGCAAATGTAACGAGGGAGTATGGGTTTGGAGAACAAAACCCTAACAAAAACAGAATCCGACAAGGATGGATTGAGGTAGGGGAACCAAGAACTCGAGGGATTTCTACTCCAACTCATACTACTCCAATTACTAACGCATTTGCAATACTAGAACATAAAGGTGGGGGACAGAGCGAGGCTTATGGAAGAAGGAAATAGTAAACCCGAGGGAGTCACTACTACTCCTTATGGATAACATAGTGACCTGAAATATTAGAGGCCTTAATGACCCAAATAAACAGTAGGATGTGTTAGTGTTTTATAGTAGAAATAAGGTGGTTCTCATAGGACTCATCGAAAACCAAAGTAAGAAAGTGCAGTTTGCAAAGGTTGCTCAAAGATTTTAGGGTTGGTGTCACTACACTAATCTTGCTCGTTGCTAGGGCTAGGGTTTGGATTATGTGGTGCCTCAATACTTTCAAGTGGATAATCTAATAGCCACTTACCAGCTTATTCATTGCAAAGTCGGACATTTGTTTTCGGACAATACCTTCTTCCTTAGTGTTGTTTACGGATCTAATGATCATACTTTGGGGAAAGATCTTTGGGGAAAGCTTGTTGAGATATTTGCTTCAATGACTAAGCCTTGGATTGTTATGAGTGGTTTTAATCACCTCTTATATTTGGATGATAGAATTGGTAGGATCCCAGTCACCTTAAATTTTTATTTTATGTGCAAAAGACTAAAGGAGATTGGTTAAACCTTGGAGATTCAAGTGAGAAATACTTTTATGATACCCTCAAACACAACATCACTCAAACAGAATCACATCATTTCAAATGGATAATGGACGAGTGGACATGGGATTACAAGCTGGTTGTGGACCATTTCACTCAATACTTTGAAAAATGCAACTCGAAGTCATAAAAGCGAGATATCATAACTATGGGTAAGACTCTCGGCATTACTCAGCAAATAGAGTTCATTAAACAATTCTCCAAAAAGGATGTGAAAAAGCTCTCATCTCTATCCCAACGCATAAAAGTCCAGGCCCAATGGGTTCAATAGTGGGTTTTTTAAAGCTAGTTGGTCGTCTATCATTGAGGACGATATATGTGGAGCTATACTTGATTTTTTTCTGCATAGTAAGTGAAATTCTACCGGACTCACACTTGTTCCCAAAGTACCTCCTGCTTCAGCCGCTAAATATAGGCTAGGCCTATAGCCTGTTGTAATACACTTTACAAATGTATTTCCAAAATGCTATGCAAAAGGCTCAAACTGGTACTACCTACTATTGTTGATAAGAATCATTCAGCATTCATCCAAGGTAGACTAATAGGCCATAATATTATGATTTGCCAGATTTGATGAGGCTCTACAAAAGGAAACAAGTATCTCCGAGATGTCTATTCAAAATAGACCTCAAGAAAGCTTATGATTCAATATCATGGAGCTTCATTAAGCAACTATTGAAGAGTTTGAAATTCCCTACTCAATTCAGAAACTGGGTTGTTGCTAGCTGGTCTATGCTGTGACTATGACTACCCGTACATTCTCATTGAACTAAAATGGCAGATCACACGGAGATTTTCAAGGGAGAAAAGGGCTGAGACAAGGGGGACCCTGTCTCCCCCTTGTTATTTGTTTTAGTCATGGATTACCTCACTCGAGCACTTCAATACAATACAAAGCTGCACAAAGTAACTTCAAGTTTCATCCTCTATGCAAGTCCCTCAAATTAATCAATCTATGCTTTGCAGAACATCTGCAAAGGGCATATTCCAACTATACAAACACTAATGGAGGCTTTCTTTTCCAAATGTGACCGATTGCAAGCAAATGCACAGAAATCACAAGCCTACTTAGCAGGTACTCTACCTGTGTCCAGATCTTAGAAGAAATTGGGTTTATTAGAGGGAAGTTCCCAGTGAGATATCTTGGTATTCCCTTAACAACCAAGAGATGGGGTATAGCATACTCCCAACAGATCATAGAGAAAATTACAAAAAGAATCCATTGTTGGACCACTAGACACCTATCTTATGCTCGTAGAGTTTCTGTGCTGTGCTAGTTTCCCTGCATACATACTGGTCTTCACTATTTGTGCTACCAAAGGGTGTAATAAAACAGATTGAGGGAATATGTAGGAACTTCCTATGGGGACAAACAACTTAATAGCAGAAAGTCCCACTCCCACCTATAGTTTGGGATACTATCTACAAACCTAAAGCTGGTGGAGGCTAAGGTATAAAGATATGGAATACAGCTGTTGTAGCAAAGCACCTACGGTATGGGTTAAATGGGTCCATGGAATTTACATCAAACAACACATCATCTGGTTTGTTATTCCTTCTCAAAGTTCAGCATGGTATTGGAAAAATATTCTGAAAATTAGAGCAAAGGTGGTCTCTGGATATCAAAATGATGTATGGATTGTGAACATAACTAGGAATACTTTATTAGCAGTGCTACAGATGGCTATCCAGCCCTACAACTAAAATCCCCATGGCTAAGCATCTGGGACAGGTATAGTATTCCTAAGAACATTTTCTGCTTTTGGAGAATGTACCTGGAGAAGTTACCCACAATGGACAGGCTAGCAAAATTTAACATATTACTGCAGTCTTGCTTATGCCAAGTGTGCTATGATAGTATGGAAAATTATCAACATCACTACAGTCAAAGTTTGCTCCAAAATACCTTGGCTTACTTTCAGATCCAGCAGCCTATTTGCAGCACAAAGGGGAATTGAAGAGGTTATTGGAAAAATCAGGGACAAAATTAACCCTCAAATTACTCAGGCAAGGCTGAACACTATCACTTATCACATATGGGAAGAGAGGAACAACAGATATTTCAACAAGAGCCATAATATGATCCGACAAATGTATGTGAGATGCATGCAGCAGATCAGAAGTAGATTACAGTTTCTTGTAAATATTTGTAAAAAGGCCCATATAAAGATAAAAATTGAGGCTCTGATAGCATAGGGTAGAGGTTCTCCTCTAACTGACAAATTTTGCAAGTGAAAATGTTAGTCTCATGGTAATGAAATACAACACCCATTTCTTACCCAAAAAAAAAAATTATTTTCAAGCTACATGAGCCAAAAGCCACCCTATTCATTCATGCCCTTTTGCTAATTCTGAGCTTTAACCTATTCTTTGTTACATTTGCATCCACTTAACCCATAGCTATATACATTTCCTATACCTAAGTTAGGTTTAGTGGAGCAACACATCTTGAGTTGTGTAGTTTTCAGTTGAACAAGAAGGATATTCTATTTGTTTTTGTAGTTTGAAATTGGGATATGTGTTGATAAAAAGAAATTTCATAAGTCTCTTATTAGAACCTTTGGAATTGAGTTATTTCCTAATTCCCATGCCAATTTAGTTTAAAAAAATGAAAAAATAAAAAAATGAGAAAATTTGAAAGATTAAATGGAAAAAAAAAAAGAATAAATGATTAGCATGAGGAAAATTCAAAAACATTTATGCTCATTCCTTAGGTTCTCTCGAGCTTTGTTCGTGCTTAAAGAGGTGAATTGGGAGAGAATTTTTTTACTAATATTTTGGAAGTGTTTCTTGCTCCATAGTCATTAGGCCTTAGCTATTTAGCTCTACATTTTCCAAATTGATTTTCCTTTTTACCTATGAACCTTGGCCCGTTACAAGCTTTAAAAGACTTCTTGATTGCATGTGTATTTAGCCAATAAAGTGGTGGAGAATTGAGAGTATGACCACACCTATGGTAGGGTGCATTATTAGAATGAGTATTGAGTGAGCCATTGTTGTATTCTAAACACACGAGTGAAAGTGATCCACTTCATCATAAAGTGGGGTTCTAAGCGTTTAACTTGCTCATCATTTACTATTTGGGGTGAAAAATTGATATGTGGATGTCATTAGTGGAGGACCAAGTGTCTTGATATATGCATTGTCATTATATGCACATTAATATCCAGCATACGAGGGTGATATGGTTGATTAGAATGTGTATAATCCCTTCCCATTAATATATATTTTTATGAAAATTTTCAAAACAAAAACCAAAAAGATTTCCCATTTTGTTTCTCTCTTTTCTTCTCTCTTTACAGATTGTGTGTACATCTTCCCCCCCAATGAAATATGTTAATATCAAAGTCTTGTCATTTGTACAACACAACACAACAGACAGTGGCAGAACTAGGGGGACTAAGGGGGATGGTCTCCCCCAAATGAAATATGTTAATATATTTTAGTAAATACTAGAAAATCAATAAGTTATAGTAGTGTAGTGGTTTGAAGCATTAATAATGGTTGTATGCTCCTGGTGGTCAGAGGTTCAAATCACAACTTCACCATTTTTTCATTTTTTAACTTCATTTAAAGAAAATGGTTGAGCTCTTTGAATCATGTTTCACTTCACTTACATTTTAATATTCTCCTATGCTCTTGCTAATTTGTATATTATATTTTCTTAAATATTGTCTACTAGATTTTCCTAATCGAATTTCGATGACATGCTTTATCTTTCTTTATTGTTTATCATTATTTTCATTATTAAAGAGTTCTATTGAGGCCAACTTTTTCATTTTGTTCATGTGTATAATTTTTCCTCCTTTTTGTCGCAACCTTTTTATAATGCTTCTATCTTAGATAAAATCAAAAAATAAATAAATAAAATCTTTTTGTAGAAGTGAGCCCCAAAGAGCAATACAATCCAATAGGGGATTAGAACTTGAACCTGAGACCTAATGTAACAATGACCTCATTGGTAATAAATAGAATATTGAGCGGCCCCCTATAATTTTTTTCTGGTTTGCAGAACAGGCACAAGTAGGGCAAAGAAGAATCTAGTGAAATGCTAGGATATAGCGCACAAGAGTGTAATACAAACATCTTCGCAGATCAAAGCCTGAAGACGACATATGCTGCATGTTCACAGCTTCATTTTACCTAGATTGAGGTTCTGTTTCTTAGCTGGCCTTCTTGCAGAAAGATTGCCAAATTCTCAACCTTCCATAAACTTGATTCAGATGCATTTTTTATGCACAACATTCACGTTCGTAATCAAGTAAAAGAAATTTAGGGAAAGCTATTTAGACGGGTAGGACTTACCCTCTCTCACATACGGGATAAAAAATATGCTCAGACACTAGTTCTGCAGGAAGTGCTTATATAACAATGAAACAGTGTTTACAGAAACCGTCTCTCTGATGAGCCAGGAGAGAAATTAAAGAGTTTCTAAGACCACGAAAGGGCTTGTGAAGCCATCACTGAGATGAGTCAGATCAAACTTATCACTTAGGATATCAGACATCGTCCATTTCTTGGTTGTGGTTAGTTCAGGCATGAAGATTCAAAATGAGAGTCTGATGCATGGTTTTCGAATTGTACTGATTGCAATTATATATGAATGATAATTTGGTCCTACTGGGGAAATGAGGAAAATAGGGAGATCAGAACAGGAGAGCAGGTTTGGCCACATGGTCACCCAGTTGGAATAGGTCTTCACCGCTTCAATAGTTGGACAGGTAAAATGTTTCCAAGTAGACCATAGCATCGTTCCTTATTTAACTGGCCAAGCCATTCTACTACAATTTTTTCATTTTCTTTTGAACAATACACTGAAAAGGATCTCTATATACAAGCCACATAGTTATCCCCTATCTCCAGAAAACCTACTGTTACATCCTCGACAAGCTTGAGGTGAGCCTAGAAAACTAATTATCTTCCTTCCTCAAATAAACGCAACTAAGTCTAATGAGAATACATTCACAGTTGCAACTAGTAATAGTTCCCTGAGTCCTTCATGTGGCCCAAACGAATTGGTTTTTAGTAAAGAATTTTCAAGGTATGAGAACACTAGGGAGACTAGATATTAAGGAGAAAATCCAACAAACCTGAAAGAAAAGTCCAAGATCATCCAAACTAGACACTCGTCAGCAGACTAGAACGAGGATCACAATCACCAAGAATTTAAATAACTCTTGATGTTATTCAGGGCCATACCTCCCTTGGTCATCACCAAGCCGCAGCGACGATATAAGGACTTCGGCAGATTCATCGTCAAAGTAGACATCCTAAATTTTCAAACATGATACAACCATGAGAAAGCTGAAAATAAAAGAGAACCTTTTCAACAAACATTCTTCCCACTTTATGGTGGTCGTTGCCTCCTTTTTCGTAATTCTTTTTTATATTATAGTACATATGAAACATTATCGTGCATCTGCCAAATGTTGTTGCTAGTACCTCATCATCTCGTCCAACAGCACCATTGTCCTGCACAGTGACAATTACAACATCATTACCCCTTTCACAAGAGTTTATTGGTAAAGAAAACAACTCGTAAGACTTCTAGTTGAAGTAGCACACCTCCTCAGAAACCTCATTATTGAATAAATCAGGTCTAAATGCCAGACTTAGATTGTTAGCTAACGCTGCAACATCATTATCTCTGTCATGAAGGTCATCATCATCACTATCCCTTGTTCTGTCATGTAACGCAGTTGGACGCCTGTAGAGGGATGCCCACGAGGAATGAATCACCTTAGAACTAAACACAGGCAGTAGCCAGCAAGGCACTAGAACAGTCACAATCACAACACTTGCACACCCTCCATGACAAATTTTATAACCACATTTTTGAGAATAGCAACTCATGTAATCAATATAAAACATCTGTTTGGGGAGGAGGGGGTAGACACACAAAGTTCTAGTAGTTATTCATTTCTTCTTCAATGGAGTAGTTGGAATTGCACAAAGTTAATGTAGTAGAATTATCCCATAAAAATCATACGTCCACAATGACAATTTCAACTAAGAAGTCATATTGGAAAGGTGATTCCTGGTATGGTCAAGATTTATGGCCCAAAACTACTCATGCTGAAAAGAGTTTCACAGTATCAAATAATTATTAAATAATTCTTTCTGCTTCTCTAATTTCAATAACAGAACCAGTTTTAGAGCTTTCATCTGTTGATTAGGAAGAATTGCAAAGAAAAAATAGGATGTGTCTTTAACATCTATAGAGCCTCAAGTTTCACCCAATTAATAAAAAACTGAAAAAAGTAGCCAAATCCTTGATTATTATAGTCAATTCACTTATATAAACAATGTTCATTTGACCAAATTTTTGACACAACACACCTAAGGAAGCTTCCATGAAGATCCCTGCAGACTACGGAACTCAGGAAATTAAGAATCTGCTGCACCGAATCGCACTAGACACTTTTGATGTGAGATTGGAGATCTGGTAGTTTCCGCTTCAATTGTCAGGATGAATTTCATGAAGTTCCAGTCAGCAGCACTCATTTCACAAGATTAAGTGGAAGTCCTTGGCTCTTTTAAAGGTTTCATTTTTCATTTGGGAGGCATCGCATGGGAGAATTTTGATATGCAATAAATTTAAAAAGAGGGAAGTCTTTGGGGGGTGCTCAATGTGAAAGGAGATTTAGAGTGGCCTGATCACTCGCTCCTTCATTGACCATTTGTAAGAGCCCTTGTGAGTATTTGGTCTGAGAGAAATAGAAGTATCTTCAAGGGAGTGGAAACATCTCTTCAGCACCAAAGATAATCTGATCAGGAATCTCTTTTTTTCCCTTTTTTGGGCAGTGTCGGGGTGATAGTTGGAACTTTTGCCAATCAACTTTTGATGTTGTAGAGTTTGTGAATAGGTTCTATTTTGGATCTATACAGTCCTTCTGTCAGATGCTTGCTTTGCATGCAACCTTTTGTTCATGATACTTTCCTGGGTTGAATTTTCCTTATCAGGAAAAAAAAAAAAAAAAGATTGAACTTTGGCTCTCTCTAGGCATAGGTTGTAAAACAACAGAAGCAAAATCTTTCTTCCATCTAAACTATAGCACTTCAACTAAATACAATAGATCCAGAAAAAATAGAACACCAGCTATTTTACAGTGCGTTAACCTCATCAATTTGAATTATGTATGACAGAAACATGTAAGTAGAAGACTTTGCAAATCACAAACAGGAAAAACGTCTAGCAGAGGACATGAATCAAACGATTCCCGCGTTCCCCTCCCCCAGGCCCCAAAAGTAGCTTCTCTCAACGATGATCCAAATGGTTATGGATCAAAACGGGAGAATAACTACTGACAAAATTTCAACTTGATTCTAACAATTTAATTGAGCGTGGAACCCCAGAGGCAAAGGAACAAAAAGAAAAATTCAAGATTTAAATTGATTCAACCCTGATGTTAACATAATAGTTGAAAATAAAAAATCCAAGAATATGAACTCATCTTAAGTATTATTCAAGGCAGGAGTGATAAGTTTTATTCAACGCAGGAGTTACAATAGGATTGAGCTGAGACCATGTCATAAGAGCATGCATAGACTAGAAAAATGAAGTATATTTAATACCCGCAAGCCCAACGGTAGACATTCTCAACAGCATTTCTTTCCCCCAAAACTGTTTCATGCCACTCATTCCATTCATCATTTTCCTACAGGACAGATATACAAGTAATTTGTGTCAACATGATGTGAGAGCTTAATATTAGCCAGCATAAAAGTTTCAAAGAATTGTGTACATATGTGCAAGAAGAGACATCCAAGCAAATTCCAACTTGTGGCCCCAAAATGAAATAAACATTGGCACCTGAACATATGTTTGAATGCTTCTGCTGCTTTGTCCGAGTCGAACAATCTTGTTGGCAATTCGGGTTATATGTCCAAGATTACCTGTCTTTGGTGCCTTTTTGCCAGAAGCAGGTCCAGTCGGCTGCAATAACAATATTGATGGGCAAATTTAACTAAAAATAAATGAACCCAAAGCTTTTCTCCTCTCCTCTCCTCGCTTCCCAATAACAAGTTTCTATGCTTGCATTAAGATTAAAGATATCCATAAAGAAAGAATTCAAGTAACTCAGATCGACAATTAAAATGAACGAGGATCCATACAAAGGGAATGGAAGTAACTCTGATCAATAGTCCAAATGTACAGCTATGATTAGCACTGTGAACTGACTGTAACAAGAAGCAGATGATACGTATTTATCATCTATGTCAACTAAAAAATTCAAAAGTTACAAGTGGACAAGAAAATATAGAGGTGCTATTAAAAGGAAAACCACATTAGAATGAAATTTCATTTTGCTCATGAGATCTATTAGAACACAGAAGGCACAATACTGGCATCTCAGATCTCAAAGCTTAAAAGCATCCCTAAGAGTCACTTCAGAGGGCACTCATGATAAAGTGATTTGTCAGTAAAACATATTATAATGAATGCATTTACCAGATTACAATCACCAGAAAGTACTGGATCTCTATCAGCAGCAAGAATTTTTCCGACCAGATCACACTCTGTGAAAAGATGATCAAACACCAAATCATTCCTGCTTTCCATGCATGTTGATAGTATGCTTTCAACATGATGATGCAATGCATTATTGTATGGGTACCTGCAACGTCCATAAAACCAGTATCAAGATCAGTAAATACAAAAAACAATATCATTTTTGAGCTACATACAATTCGGAAGAAATAGGAGCAATAGCAACTCACTCAAAGAAAAGGTCTAAAACTCGTCTAATGATTCCAGATTTCACCAATTCCTCTTCTGCAGCTTGGTTGCCCGCTTTCAACAAAACAGCAATGAACTCCACAATCTGCAAATGTATTGTAAATTTGTAGTCAAGAAAAAGGCTGTAAAAACATCAATGCACTTCAGATTTGTCTAAATTTGACATAAACCAAACATTGATGTACAATAGGGGGAAGAATATAACACTGCTGAAAGCAAATACTCCTGCTAAAAATGGTTATATTCTGGCGCCCATTATTCAACAGAAGATTAGGGTTCAATTCTAACAGGATATGTGCATGCAGACTTTCTCCTCATTATTGTACCATTTTTTTTGCTGAAGTAATCAATAGATGTATTCACAAGATACCAAGGGGATGTCACCCATTTACAAAGGGGGCAAATACAAAAACATTATGCCCTCAAGCTCTCATCCATAATATAATTTACAAAATCCAAAAAATCAAACTTCTATCACCATGACCCCAACTATACAACATTCTCAAAAACTAGAGCTTGAAGGCTTGAAAGGACGTAGCATTGTCCTTAAAAATCCATTGATTTCTCTCCTTTCAAGTACCTCACCATATGCCAAAGGAACCATTTTTCAAACTGCATGAACCCAACTCTTATTCATCCTTCTCTTCCAAGCCACCAACATATCTCACGTTAGATAATTGGACCCAAATAACCCCCATCAAATATATAGAGACAAATGCGAAAGTAAAGAAAACCACTCACAACGCACAAGGAGTTAATCAACGGATTCCTCGTCCTCAAAACACATAGAGTGCCTACTTGGACCTTAAAATTTATTCTTTTAAGCATGTACCCGTATGAAGTTCTCCGCTCATGGCTGCCAAGCGAAGAAGCAAGCTTGTGCAAGATTTTCGAATTCCAAATGGCTTTGCAAGAAAATCTACACAGTCAAAGCATCAAAATGTGTGAAACAAAAACTCTTGACAAGTAAAAAACCCCTTTGAGTCATGCGGCTAAACATCTCATCATTAAAATGAGGCAAAACCTCCATGTTAGCAAGTAAAGCCAACAAACTATTCACGCTATCCTCTTCACATCTTCCCGATCATTAAGGCTTCTCAAAAGTCGGAGTCCAATGGTCGTTGTCATTATTCCATGAAACCAGCTCATGTACCACTCGCTTCCCAAAACGAGCCATCCTAAAAGATCCGGACTTGATCTTTAAGAGGTTGATCCCTACATCAAAAATCACGCCTAAACAACACCCTTGAGTAATTCTTCACCTCAAGATGCACTAGGGATTTGAAGCACTCCCTCACTAAGATAGTTTTCGGCAACGAACACCGCGTGCATGACTCTTCTTACTCACCATACTTTCCATTGATAACATTTTCCCATATAGCATCGTTATCCTTAGTAAACCTCCAAAGCAACTTGGTCTTCAAAGATTCATTCATCTTAGGAAGAGGTCTTATGCCAAGCCCTACCTCTTGCTTAGGACGAAAAACTTCATCCCATTGAACCAAAAACGACCATTTGAGGTATCATTGCTATTTCAAAGGAAGCCTCTAGTGATCTTCTCTAAACAATTAGCAATGCCAGTGGGATTGTGAAAAAAACATAAAGTAGATAGACCTCCCCATCCATGGACTAGCACACAAGCACATCGAAGGTAGGAGAAAAGTGATGTACAAATTGCCAATTTGGAATTACAACACCTTCCGTCACTAGCACGTAAATAAATTGCATGTTTGGCTATTCCACATGCAACCAAACCAAACACAAGACTCTTAGTGTGACGTAAAGCTCCGTAATAACCCGGAATTGTCTAGAATTTTCTTTGTTGTTCCACTAGCTTCCATCAAATTCCACATTGTTCTGTACTTGTATAGAATCTCGGTTATGCGTATAGAGAATTCTAGATAATAAATCTAGGTCGTTGGATTAAATCAATCTCCACCCTCCATTAAGGAGATGGGCGCCAACCATATATACCACCAAATTCCACATTATTCCATATTTTTATAGAATTTTACATACTTGTATAGAGCATTCTAGAG
Organism: Talinum fruticosum; assembly: GCA_021018815.1. Taxonomy (NCBI): domain Eukaryota; kingdom Viridiplantae; phylum Streptophyta; class Magnoliopsida; order Caryophyllales; family Talinaceae; genus Talinum; species Talinum fruticosum. The sequence continues at coordinate 5,955,598 of JAITYX010000010.1, read as the reverse complement.
ATCGTTCGATTAAATCAATCTCCACCGTCGAGGTGGGCAAGTATATATACCCCCAGCGTGAAGGAGCTTGAGTCCAAGGTGGAGGACTCTAGAGCTCAAGGAGGAGATGTAATGGGCCTTAAATGCAAGTGGCCCGGACTTTGCCAAGGAGATGTTAGCTCTTAAAGCCACAAAGAAAGGATGGTTGAACTTAGGCGTAACATCACTCTCAATGATCAACGACGGGAAGTCCAAGAGCTCCAAGCGCATGTTAAATTGTGCATTGTTGTGGTGGCCAACGGTGGGTCTGTCCAAGTGGCCGCAAAGGTGAATACGCCGAAGCCTCCAAACTTCAATGAAGCTACGAGTGCAAGGGAGATTGACAACTTCATATAGGGACCTGAGTAGCCTTGGGCATTGAGGACACCCTAAAGGTGAGTAATGCTTCCCTCTTTCTTAAAGACATCACTCTTGTAAGATGGCGACTTCGTTGCGACTACGTCAAAAAAGTTCCGATCTCATCACTACTTGGAAGGCTTTCAAGGGTGAACTCAAGAAGCGCTTTTATCTCGAAGATGCCTAACATGAATTTAGGGTCAAACTCCAACGCCTCCAACACAAGGAGGTCACATTCAAGAACACCTTACGGAGTTCCAAGAGCTACTCTTGGAGACTCCTAGCATGGGGAGTAAGACGCCTTATTTTGCTTCCTCGATGGCCTATGTGGTGAGCCAAGATGGAGCTTAAGATGTCGTGAGAGCAAGATCTCGCCTCCGCAATTGTCGGTGCCGAATCTTTATATGAGTTCAAGTCCTCGAAGGGACAAGGAAAGAAGGCGAATGACAACGGCAAAAGTGGGGGAGATTGGCACAAGTCTCCCATGAAGGACAAGCCATCCTCCCACAAGGACAAGCAAAAACAAAAGAAGGACTGGACATTCCATAAAGGAGATATCTTGCATCCTTTGCAACGAGAGCCTCATCGAGTCTTTGAGTGCCCGAAGGGGCAAACTTGCCGCTCTCATCATGGATGGAGAGAGGCAAGAGGAGAAGAAAATTGCTTCCATGAGAGTCCTTAACACCATCTAGGAAAAGTGGAAAGACACCCTCGTAGACGCATATACATGGAGACCCTCATCACCGGCAAGTCTTTGCAATGCTAGATACAACGACACAATCTATATGGCCAAGGAACTTGCCGAGGAGATTGACCTTTCCTACATTAAAGAAAAAGGTTATGTGAAGGGAGTCAATGCGAGGAATAAACGTGTCGCTCGAGATACCAAATTCGACAATGGAAAGGTAAGGGCAACATTACTATTACTCCATTATATGACAAGAAATTCTATCTTGGCATCAATTTCCTCAACAAGGTGAAGGCATTCTTGGTGCCTCACACCAACACTATGTGTATCACTGGAGAAGGGACAACCTTAGTGTTGTTCCCGTGAAATGGGAAATCCACGAGGGAAGATGCTAGAAGATGCTCTCTGCCCTTCAATTCTCAAAATGGATCAAGGAGTCACCCTTCCTCGCCACCTTCAGGATGAAAAAGGAGCTCCAAACGTCCAAGCACCTAACGTCATCCAAGAGGTGCTAGACAAGTTCCTCCGAGCACCTAAAGCCGTCCAACAGGTGCTAGACGAGTTCCAAGATGTGATGCTCGCGAAGTTATCGAAAAGACTTCCTCCAAGAAGGGAAGTTGATCATGCCATTGAGTAGGACTTGGAGTGAACCACCCGCGTTCGCCCTTTGCTGAATGACACCCCTGCACCTTCGAGATGAGGAGACAGCTTAAAGGAGCTACTTGCTCGTCGAGTACATTCGTCCCTCCAAGTCACCCTATGTCGCGCCGGTTCTTTTCCAAAATAAGCACGACGGGCGGTGACGACTATGCATAGATTACCGAGCGCTTAACAAGATTACCATCAAAACAAGTACCTTAACAAGATTACCATCAAAACAAGTACCCCATTCCTCGTATCGATGATCTCTTTAATCAACTCGGAGGTATGAGGTATTTCACCAAGATTGACTTAGGAGCGAGTACTATCAAGTTTGTATAGCTATGCCAAGGAGACGAGCCAAAGGCAGCATGTGTTACACATTACGGATCGCACGAGTTCCTTGTCGTGCCCTTTGGTCTCACCAACGCACCGGTCATGTTGTGTACTCTTATGAACAACTCTTATGAACAAGGTACTTCCTTCTTACCTTAATTGCTTTGTAGTAGTCTACTTTGATGACATTGTCATCTATAGTAAGACTCTCGAGAAGGAGCATGCTTAGTTTAAAAAGCGCGCCTAGGAGCGTAAAAGCCCGAAGCCCACCCCTTGCGCCTTACAAGGGGTAAAGCCAGCCCCTCCAAAAGCCCTCTCGAGGCGCCTCACGCCTCGGTGCGCCTCGTGCGCCTTGTTTGCCTCAATGGGCTTTTTTTCTATTTTTTGCTATTTTTCTCCCTCTCTTCCCCCTCTTGTCTCTCGTCTTTGTTAGACAATTAGTAAGTGGGTAAATTGCCCCACCTTTTTCAATTTGTGCTATTTTTTCTTTTTTTTTGGTTAAAATAGTAGCGAATGCATTGTATTATCACAATCTAAGCCTCTTTGTAGTATTTTTCGTAGTACAATGATATCTAATCACTTATTTGATGTCATTACCTAGCATATTCGATCAAAAATATTGCTTAGCATTGATTTTCAAGCATTTTTAAGTGCGCCCGCTCCAAAACCCTCGCCTTCGCCTCAAAGCCCGCGCCCGGCCCCAGGACCCTTTGCGCTTTTGTGCGCCTTGAGCTTTTTAAAACTAAGGGAGCATGTGAGCAAGTGGTCTCAGCTTTGAGGGACAATGAGCTTAAGTTAAGAAGGAGAAATGCTCCTTTTACCCAAGGAGAAGTGCCATTCTTAGGCCACATCATCGGCAAAGGCAGGATTCGAATGCATTCGTCGAAGGTAAAGACCATCCATGACTCGGGAGCCCCGACCAAAGTCACCGAGTTAAGATCGTTTCTTAGCTTAGTGAACTACTATCGTCGATTCATCAAAAGCCAATCCACAATTGTTGCACCTCTCACCGACTTGTTGAAGAAGGGAAGAGGATGGGCTTGGAGACTAGAGTGCCAACGACTCGAGAACCCGTTGTAGTCCTTCCCGACCTTAACAAGCCGTTTGAGCTTCACACCGATGCTTCCTACTTCACCATTGGTGGAGACTTAATGCAAGACAGATTTTGAAAGTCAAAAGCTCAATGACACTCGGAGGTTGTACACAATACAAGAAAAAGAGATGACCGCGGAGGAACACAATAGACATTATTAGCTAGGGAGCAAGTTTGTCATCAAGACCGACAACGTTGCCACAAGCTACTTCCGGAGTCGGAGAAGCTTACTCCCAAAGAAACTAGATGGCAAGATTTCTTGTCCGAATTCGATTAGCCGACGCCCTAAATCGCAAAGGAGAACTTGTCGACATAAGTCGGCCTCAAAGCAATTTGAGGGAACCCATCGGAGAAGGGCTCAAACATGATCGAAACCATTGTCAACCTCGTCAACAAAGGAAAGACAAGGAGATTTTGGGTTTGGGTTGAAGATGGCTTGGTGATCACGAAAGACAAACGCCTTCACGTGTCTTCAAATGACAATCTACGAAAGGAAATTGTGAAGGAATGTCATGGCAGCAAATCAGCGGATCATGAGGGCATACACCGCACCATCGCACACTCACACTTGTGAGGGATTGTTACTATTGCCCTATGTAAAGACGTGTCTTGTAGCAACAAGACAATATCGAAAAAGGAGCACCGAGAAGGCTCTTAGAGCCGCTCCCTAAGAGGTCGTGGGAAAACACTTATGGACTTCATCGTGGGTAACACAACGGGATCCTTGTGGTGGTGTATCGACATTCAAAGCATGCTACTTTCATTCTCACACCCAAGCATTATTCCGCTTCCCAAGTCGCCTAGGTTATTATCCGACCACGTGGTGAGAACGTGGTGGAGTACTTCGACTTGCCTTGTTCAATAGTGAGTGATCGAGACACTCACTTTCTAGCCATTTTTGGACGAAACTAATCACGCTCATGGGAACCGAGCTTAACTCTACACCCTTTCATCCTCAAAGTGACGGGCAAACCGAGAGGGTTAACGCACTCCCGGAGCCTTACTTTAAGGCACTAAATGTGTGCCGATCGAAGAGACTAGGCGAAACTACTTGGAGTGTTCAAGTTCGCCAAGGATTGAAATTACCAAGCCGACATGGCACGGGCTTACTTGGAGAGCCTCCAAGAAGATGAAGAAGTGGGCCAATAAAAAGAGGCGCCTAAGAGAGTTCCAAGTTGGGGACCTTGTCCTCATCAAGATGTACAACCATGCGAGTTTGAGTGGTCGTCATCAAGGACTTATTCGAAGGTACGAAGGACCTTTCCCCATCCTTAGAAAGGTTAGGGCTCCGACTTACAAGGTAGAGTTGCCTCCAAAATCGGATATCATCCCGTCTTCCACGTAAGCTTACTCAAACCTTATCATGGGAACCAAGGGGATACAAGTAGAAGCATCTCTCATAGGGCAACGTTGGGCATTAAAGTCCAATACGACAAAGAAGTGAAGGAGGTCCTCGCCGATCGAGTGGTGCGCCATTCAAACAAGCCTTTGATACATGAGTCACTTGTTACGCGTAAAGGACTACTAGAGAGCTTCTCTGCGAGCCGATCCGAATTTGTGGCAATTCAAGGAGCAAATACAAGCTTTGAGGACAAGAAGGCAACGAAGATGTCGCCTTAGTAGGTGGCGGAGGATGTCACTGAACGCTCCGAAACAACACAAAATTCGCTAGAATTTTCTTTATTGTTCCGTAAACTTCCACCTAAGTTCCACATTGTTCCATACTTATATAGAATCTTATATATTTGTATAGAGAATTTTAGATGATAAATCTAGGTCATTGGATTAAATCAATCTTCACCTGTCCATTGAGGAGGTGGGCAAGCATATATATACGCCCCAAGGGAGCTCATTTATAAATCACCATATCGCCTTCTAAGCAAAGCAATGCACAAGCATTCTCCTAAACTCTCTTTTAAGTGTTGAGTTGCTTACTTAGCTTTCTCAATCTTAAGTCAAGCAACCTCCAAGGCTCACTAGCAAGCTACGACGGTGCTCGAGTGAAGTTTGCTAGCACCACAAGCGTGTTGAGTATGAGTGAAGTATCACCCCGTGACATAAGGCACCCCCGGGCAAAAAAAAAAAAAAATTGGGTGGGGTGTTTACTTGGCAACAAATTTAAAGAGAAGCTATTTCCTTGGACTTTTTTTAAGGGAATTTCCATCAAACTTTGGATTTGAAGGAGATCTAACTTGTTACTTGACTACAACAAACATTAGTATACAATACTTTAATAAGAATAGGAAGAACAACCAAATACAAACCCATTTAGCTTCTTGGAGGACAAACTATAATACTCAAAGTGTGGCATAAAGGATTAACACACCTTTCCTTTCAACGAGCCCAACTCCATAGTAAAGTGTGGCTTGGATGAGGATGGGTGATCCTCGGAAGTTTCCCAGGATAGTGAGGTCAAAGCATCCAAGAAAAGCTTGTGATGATTAGTGGGTTAGTCATCATTTGGAGTCGAGACATTAAAGATATTATAAGAGTCCGACCATGAGCTATGTTAGTGGTTGGGAGAACATTCGAAGTCACTCGGTGAGGAAAAAATTCTGGATGGGACCAAAGGTCATGCGTAAGTAGGTCATGACTAAGTCAATCGATTTGGAATTTTTTATTTTAAGGGAATCTCCATTGGACTTTAGGTTTGATACATTGACTATTTGCCATTTGTTACTTGGCAACAACAAAGAAGGAAGTATACATAGTTTAGTAAGAATAGGAAAGAATGGCCAAATACATACTCATTTAGCTTCCCAAAAGATGGTTATTCCTAAATGATAATTGTTCAACATAACTACTTCATTAACCACAACAACACAAATGTAACATTCACACACTCTAAAGGATAAGAATAATAATGCATATTTGATGTGGTTCTACGATAGCCATTATAGCGATGTTCTAGTAGAAGACCCATATCTTACCCAATGGCAAGTGGATCTAATTCCCAATATACACAAGGATAAGCTTCCTAATTCCATTAATGAACCATATCTTACCCAATGGCAAGTGGATCTAAATCCTAATATACACAAGGACAAGTTTCCTAATTCCTTTAATGCCCCCCCAAAAAAAATAATAAAAGGGAAAAACAAAACCCCTTCATTGCCTTCCCATACTAGTATTGAACCAAATCTCAAAGGGGATCGCATGGATTCAAAATTTTATCATTCCACGACAAAACAACAACGAACATTTCAAAGACGTTTGCCCCCGATCCACACGAGGGTTGAATTGAAGCAAATAGATTAACTTTGAAACAACGATGATTAATTTCTATTGCTATTTAATAAGCTTGTCTTATATTTGTTACCTTTTCTTAATAATGAGAAACAATGTGAATGAATCAAGTTGACTACAATAACTACTATATACTATAACTGCTAAGTTTTGAACCAAAAATAAATAAAAGGTCTTTATTTAATTGAAAATTGTATCAAAACCAAATTCGAATATGAACTCATACATGGATTGGTGGTTTGTTTTTAAAAATATGACAACTTGCTAAATTTTGAACGAGCATCAAACTCAAACAAAGATGTATCCATAAAAATTAAGGTTGTATTTTTCGGTGCAAGCACAACTTCCAATTGAAGAGATGAGAATACTTATCTTTGATTGTTTGGAGTCTGTACACATTTACTTAACCGAACAAGCCACAATGTATCAAACAAAAATGTTAGACACCCCGGGTGATTTTTTTTTTCGTTTTTCTTTATCTTTTCTTTTTTGAGGGGAGTGTTCTAGTGTAAATCGCTTTACCTCAAAATCAAAATTAAAATGAGAATTTCCAACGTCACCTAGATTTGAAAGGAGTTGACTACCTACCTTCACAAAAAATGGCATAGGATACTCTTTTTTTTTTTTACTATAATAAAATCTGAAGGACTTGCCCAATAGTAATTCTTTCTTTTACCAGGGCAGAAGCAACATTACTTTTCTTACAACATCGAGAAGCAAAATTTAATATAAAAGTACTTGATTGTTTTTTTTGACAAAAATTGTATTACAATGACACCAACGGGATGTCTTCAACAGTACTTGATTGTTTTGTCAATAAATGTTTTTTTGTCAATGACACTACCACAACCATGATAACATTATCACGCAAGTTCAAAGCAATAGTTCTCAAAATTGGGTCTTAACAACATAAATTTCTTAAGGCCCAAGACAATATTTTTAACATGATGTACTACATTAGGTGAAACGTATGAAAACCATTGGACAGTTGGAAAATGACAAATAGTGCCAAAAGGATAGCAAACAAGACAATAGCTGACCTTAAGCCGATGTTTCCCGAGAGGTGGCCTTAATTCCCCGTATGTTGTCAGTAAAATCTTCTCATCAGACATCACATTCAGAAGCAAAAGCAAATCACCTACAATTATACTATATCTTTATTAATTGCTGCAGATAACGAAAAACAATAGTGACCTTAACATTAATATAAATCAGAAAGAGACTTCATCAGAGGTGAACAAACCAAAACTATGTATGAGATTAAAACATACACAAAAATTGGGGGAGGGGGAAGAAAAGGAAACCATACTAAATAAATTAGTAGAATGTTTACAAATAGTGATAATAAATTGTCTCTTTGCACTAACCAAGTCTAGGTAGCATTGCACCAACGGTCTCAGGATTAACTGCAACAGGAGCTTCATATATATATTGGCCTTGAAAGGGATGAATTAATAAAGAAGCTGCTGATATTCTTGGATCCAGCAAAGATATACATACAGACAGTGCGTGCACTAGGACATACTTGGTAGAGGATTCCTCTAGGGCATGACCGAAAATCCTGGAGACAAAACTGCATTCAAGGGGAATTGCCCCCTAAATTCTCTTGGTGGAAACCACAAATAACGGGTTATTACTTGAAAAGAAAATGGTAAAAGTATCATAGATCTACAAACCTAGGATTGGAAAGCTTAGCAGCAAGAGGTGATCCCATATTCCGAGTGATAGCACAAAGAGTCTCTGCCGCATTACCTTGGACTTCTGGAGGACATTGAACCATCGAAGAAGACATGAAAGGGAAACCAAAAAAAAGAATAGTTTATAACAAGTAGATGCAAACAAGAAAGGATAAATGCAATAAATCAGTGCTCCTTTTTCCTTCTAGACAATTTGATGCAAAATCAAAATTCAGATACATATTAATAGATCACACTTTTACTTTTTTCTTATCCTTTCTTTAAAAAAAGAAAACTGAAAGAGCTGTTTTCCCAAGGGATTAAAAAAGAAAACTGAAGGCCACTTACGGAATCCATCTGAGGACCATAACCTTCAAAAATTAACAACTCAAGCTTCTTATTCCCATTTTTCTTCGTAGATCTGGTACAGTCATCAATTCTATCACCATCACACATACACACCAACTAAATTCAAACCCAATTTCTCCAAGAGGGTACTTTATTCATCTTCCTCCTTGTCTAGAAAAGTGACTTGAGTAATCTGTTGAATCGGCCCAGAAAAGGGGAAAGATCTTGGAGACTTAAAGACACTTTCATCCAGACTATTTTTAGGATGATGGAAAGTATTGCTCTTCCCCTTTTGATGTGGCAGCCTATCTGGATAGTTTTTATTTCATATATATACATAGTATTTTGTAGGATGCTAGCTGTGCATCGAATCATTTGAACATCATATACTAACATCTTAGTTTAACAACACAAAGAATCCTGGTGCCCCGAGCCCGCTTTGGAGCGAAGGCGTGGACTTTTGGATCCGAGGCACACTTTAATTAAAAGAATGATTGCAAAAAATACAAAATATTATTTCGGGTAGGAATAAATGGAGGGTAATCAGTACATTACTATAATTTAGTTATTTTGACAATTTAAAACCCAAATCTCGCAAATTACAAGGGATTTTTAGAAAATTGATGAGGATACTGAAGTTGTGATAAAAAGAAGAAAAATAAAAAAATCTCCGTGTTAAAAAAGCTTTAGAAATTAATTGATATGAGGAGGGGACAACTAATTCTTCCTAAATAAGAAAAGGCAGAAAGTAGTTGATTCTTTCCTTAAATGAAAACGATTAAAAGAAAAGGGAAAAATTGAATTAAAAAGATTCTATCCTAGTAAAAGATAATAGTAAAGTGAGATTTAGGCTAAAAGTTGCATTTCCCTGATGAGTAACGTTAGTCCACTGTCCATAGCATTAAACAAAGGGGTCAAAGAAGGAATAGACTCAGAGAGAGAGGCTAAAAACACTAAACCGCAGAGGGCTAATCAAGCAGTTCAGGGATAGAGAAAAGAGAATTGAAGAACTGAGACAAAGGAACAGAATAGAACAACAGAGGAGGAGGATCCACTAAGCGAACACCAGGGTCGCCTAGTACCTCAGCCAGAAGCGCACTAAAGAGCACGCTTGCGAGGGCTGCGCTTGACCCCCTTCTAAGAGCCAAGGTGAGTACCCCTCGCTTATTTGCGCGCGCTCTAACATATTACATTTTCCTTTTCAAAATTAATAACAATGGTCTAAGGCCAGGTCTGTGTGCTTAGAAATAAACTCACAGAGATACTACTCCCTTTCAAATTTCAGGCAATTCTTATACACTAATCCGTGGAGTAGGAAGCTTCCTAATCCAATTTGTGGGTTCCACCAAAAAATATAAGAATTACAAAAAACAGCTTATGAACATTTAACTATTTAAATAACATTTCACGTGATAATTATTTTTTCATTTCATATCTTGCTCTTTCACCCTCTCTCTCTCTCTCTCTGTCTGTCTCTCTCTCTCTCTCTATCAAAAGATCGATTTCTCTCTATGAATTTATCAATTGATTTCTCTCTCTCTCTCTCTCCCCCTCTCTCAAATGATCAGTCGATTTCTCCCTATCAATTGATTTATCGATTTCCAATTCACTGATTATTGATTTCCCCTTTTTCAATCACACAAATTCCATTGAGATTTCACTGCCTTCAATTTGTATTTCGCTGATTTGGATATGCTGCTTTCACAATCTCAATATGTTTGAAATTATGCGATGGAATTGCAATCCACTCATTGAAGTTTATATACAGGTGAATTCCTATTCCATTTTCATATTTTGTTTGAATTGAATCGTGCTGTATTTTGATCTGGAACGTAGAGTCAAAGTAGAGTTTGATCTGAAAATTAAAATGTTTTTTTATATAGAATTTCATTTGATCTAAAAATTGATTTAGTCTATTTGTTTTGAGTTGTACTACTTTCGAATTCACACCTAATTTCCTCTCATATTCGTTTCAATTTGATTAAATCTAAAATTATAGTTTTCACGAACTGATTTTGATGATTTCGAATATCTTCAATAGCTATAAATTAACGCTGAATTTTCTCTCAATTAATGATGAAATGTAAAATTTTAGTGATGAATATTTATTTGATTTGATGAATTTTAAACTTCAATGATGAATATTTTTGTTTTTGATTAAGGTTTAAAATTATAATTTTCAAGAATTTCTGATTTTGATGATTTCACATATTTCAATACCTTCAAATTAACACAGAATTTTTGCTCAATTATTCATGATTATTTTTAGTAATCAATATTTATTCTTTTTGATGAATTTTAAATTTCAGTAATGAATATTTTTATTTTTGATGTATGAAGTTCTGCATTATTTTTTATTGTTGTTTTATTTCTCTCCATATATAATTTGGTCTCTACAATTTTTGTCGAATTTTAAATTTTTGTAATGAATTTTTTAATTCACTTTGATGAAATTTTAAATTTCACTCGATGAATTTTTTTTTTTGGAAGTATCAAAAGAGTTGGAGAAGATTTACTTTGTTTTTTTATTAATTTTTTCCTCTTCACATATAATTTGGCCCCTTCATTTTCTGTTGAAGTTTTAAATTTTAGTGATGATTATGTGTTTGTTTTAAAATATAGTCGTGAATATTTTTATTTTTAAAAAGTTCCGCATTGATTTTTTTATCATTTATTTGTTTCTCTGTTTGGAAATTCTGTTTGATTTTTACATTAATTTGTTTCTCTCAAGATATATTTGGACTCTCCATATTTTATAGAATTTTTAAATTTTAGTGATGAATATTTATTTATTTTAATAAATTTTAAAATTTTAGGCATAAATATTTTTATTTTCGATGTATTCGAACTATTTTATATTGAACACACATTTCTTCTATGAATATATAAATTTTATTGAAGACTCCGTGTTAATTATTTCTTATGAATATTTCCCTATCATTGATGAATCTATGCAGAGAACCAAGCAATTTAACTACTTTTGTTGATGAATTTTTCTACTAAATCAAGTTACCCGATGAGTTTTTAAATTTTAATGATGAATATTTGATTGTTTTGATGTAATTTGGACTGTTTCACATTGAATATATATTCCTTTTGATGAATATATAAAATTTAGTGATAAATATGCCCAATATTAATATTGACGAATATTTTCTTATTTATCATGAATGTATCGATATTAAGGTAAACATGTTAATTATGTTGACTTTTATTGATGAATTTACTAATTTTACCAATAAATATTTCTTTGTTTGATGAATTAATAAATTTTATTAATGAATATGCTAATTATTTATGATGAATTTTTATTAATTACGAATGAATTTGTGCAAAGAACTAGACAATACATGTCAGTGCAAGTTCATACTTATAGATGGGTTGAAACATATTCTGAACATAATGATGAATATTTCTATGAGGATGAATATTGACAAATATAGACCTACTTTTTAAAATTCATCACTATTGTTTTAAAATTCATCACTATCATTATAAAATTCAATAGTTTATTACATATTTATTTGTAAAACATTCTGTGTATTTTTTTAATTTGTATATTTTTTACGTAAATAAATAAAAAACTTGTATTCATCAATTTTTTAAAAAAGTTAGAGAAATATATGTTTAAATTCAAATATTCATCACATTGATATTAAATTTATCGGTAATCTTGGGTTAAGGGTAAATGAACTTTATAGAAAAGGTGTAACTAAGTAACTAAATTTTAATTCATAATTTTGCGGTGAAAAAGTAAATATAAAAACATAAATTTATTAACATTGTTGTAAAATTATCAAAAACAAAAATTCATCATTTGATTATAAAATTCGTCAATGTAAAAAAAGTCATCATGTCATCAAAAAAATTCATCAACGTAAAAAAATTCATCATTTTATCAAAAACAACTCATGATTGGAGTAAGAAGTTTCCTACTCCAGGGTGTAGGGTATAATTTTCAACTTTCATATCACTAATCTGGAAATCCTTAATTATATTTTTTTCCTTTTTATTTTGTCTTTTGCACAGGGGTTAAATGAATTTGCACATCATTTTTTCAGATAAAAGAGGAAAAAGAGCATGTGGACACATTTGTGCATCATCAACAAGTCAAAAGAGGTGCAAAACATGATTGTAAAAGTCAACAAGACAAGGCAGTAACAGAAATGATAGCCAAAGACAGAAGCAACAATGTCACATTACCACAGAAACATAACTCAAACATTAACTTAGGGAGAACAGAAAACAGGCAGTCAAAGAAAACCTTACAGTAGGATTGAGTTTATCAATAATCATCTCCAGCAAATTACTACCAGCCAACCAACACATAACATCAATGTAATTGGGATAAACATGATCATCAGCCCCCACAAGTCGAACTAAGACCTGTAATAGCCAACAAAAGAATTTACCATGAACGATCGACATTTATTACTAACTGAGTCTATGAGACCAGAGCAAATAAACAGTAGCTAAAGCGATGAACCTCCATAATAGATGTAACCCCAATCAAATCAACTAGCATCTGGAGAACAATCTGGTGAACCTGGTGAAACCAAAGACAGTAAAATGAGACATAGAGGTGATGCATACTCATACTTCGCAAGCCAAGATTGCATCTAAGTAAATAAGCAAATCAGATTGTATCAAATCTGCCCTTTTCATTTTCAACAGGTAATAATGGGTTCCCACAAGCTCATTTGCTTACGCCTTTAACACTGTTTCGTACAAAAACTATTCATCTAAGATCTATAGCAACTACTGACCATACTTTTCATGGGTTCAGATTCATTTCAATTTTTTTTTTTTTGGGTAAGTGGGCCACCCGTTGGACCCCTATCTGAGGGAAAGCCCAACAGGCTTAGCAGGGGATAAGGGATGTCAAGCCCATTAGCCTCCACCACACAATATCCCCAACAGGCTTAACAGGCAGGGGATAAGGGATGTCAAGCCCATTAGCCTCTACCACACAATATCCTCAAAAATGAGGAATATTGCTCCCACCCAAATTCGAACCTGGGTGGGGTGGAACCAGTGGCCAAACATGCCACTGGCCTCCTTGACCAAAATAAGTTGCAATGCACTTGAGTTATTTACGCAATTGTGATCATAAGATTCGTTATTTTGGATCCCTTTTACATGGAACTTTAAGAGGATATCCTAAACTATCTTAGCATGGAAGTTGCATGGCCAATTTGTAGCAAGCACAGTCACAAAGAGCTTTCTAGTTGAAGAGTAGTGTGCTGAAGAACATCATATATTCTACCCAGTTTCGTAAGGAGCATTTGCATATGGATTGGCTTAAATTGGGCCAAGCCAGATCATTTAGATTTCTTAATGATTCATTTATAAAAATACAATAAAAACAAAAGGACTTTGTTAGGAGATTGAATACTTAAAATTTGTATGGAGAGGTCCAACATTCATTTTCAAGCAGGTTTTAGACCATCTACTCAAGGTTGCATTTAGTTCACTTCTTTGAATGGAGGAATGCATGGACTGACATCCCCTAGTTTTATGCTGTCCTAGGGAATCAAATACAATGGTAATAATGAGAAAATTTCAAACATTTGTTTGAGGAAATCAGCATTCATGCACCTAGTCAAATTTAAGCATTAAAGTCAAGGCTTTGCCACTTGCAAGTCTAATAGTCAATCAATGCAGGCAGAATTTAATAGATGGTCATATGAGCACATATAAATAAACTAAAAGAGGCCCATATAAGCTTGGGAATGGGAAGCTTAGCATTTTATGGACGCTGTACTTACCATAATCAAAATTAAGAGTATATATTTCATCCTAGCTTAGTCACCAACGACATTCATGCTTCAAGCTTATCAGTAACCTTTGTTACCTCCCATTTGACTATAAAGGCAAATAAGGGTCTCATTGTAAGCATATGAAACAATTAAAGTTGAACGAGAATTGTATTTGTTCTCTATGGCTCCTCAAAATCTTGTTTACTTATCTAGCTCGTCGAAAGCTGAATGCACATGGATTTCATTATCCTTCCATTAATGGCCTTGCTTTTTAGATCCTGGTGTTGAACTAAGAATTCCCATCCATCACTTGATTTTTTCTGTTTAGAATCAAAAACCACAGAAACGATTTCCTGCTACACATCAAGAGGTCAGAAAGGGAAGTCTTCTATAGCTCTATGGGAAGACGCAAAGCAGCAGTTAGGTCACAAGTAGCTCAAAACAGTTGGCAAGAACTGCAAAAAAATAGAGTAGGCATTATGCCTAGAAACATTATAATTCATAGGTTGCAGACTACACTTACCTGCACATATTTCATAAGTGGGACTGTCTTCCTCAACATTAGACACACAACCACCTTCAATGCCAAAAGAGAGAAAATACCAGCCACCATTATCAAGATTATGCCAGACTAGATAGTTGAAAACCATATTAATTGAAGAAAATCAAATCACCTTGCTAAAATAGCCAGCTAGCAAGGTGCTATGAGGTCGGTAAGGTTCCAGGAAGGAGAAAAGCAAATTCATTAGCTGCAACGATAATCAAAAATTCACAAATCAGAAATAACAGATATAACACATTCATAATTGCAAAAAGATTATACCATGCAAGATAAATATTATGATCATACCTCCTCTTCATCTACTAATGTCCTCAAAATGACATCAATTTCACATGTGAACACCTCCGATGCTATAAATGGGAACCTGAATTAAACACAAGAACAATATAAATTACTAGGTAACGAAGATGAGGAATAAAGCAAATCTAAAATCTAAGAATAAAAATAGTCTATTATTTGGAAAAATGTTGTATTTTGATTTTTTTCTTTACCATGATTTTCATGTATAATATTACAAAGTATATTAGATGAGTCAAAATAAGGTTATTTAGGAGTATCTTAATAAGATGACATTCTATTTTACTTAAGATAGACTAAAGTAAGCTTTTAGCTTATTTTCAACCTTTAGAGTCTTATAGATAGATTAAGGTCCTAAGGCCATAATAAACTTTGGTGAATATCAATAATTGACAATTGAATCCACAAATATATGGTATTTCTCCCTCTTTTGGTTTACTTTTTAATCCTTCTCCCTCCTCTAAAACTCCTCTTTCCCGATTCCATAGCACCGGAACGCCGTAAACATTACCGCTTACAACTAAGTCATTTCATGGTATAAAAATTTACAAATCGATTGGAAACATGACTCAAGTCAACTTCTCTACTGAAGTTAATCAATTCTTTGTTAGGCAATTACCACAATTTAAAGAATGCCATATTACAAAGAAAAGCTAGCCGGATGATCTTAGCAACCAACACATAAAATTTCTATGAGCTATATAACGTAAATTCCCATAAATAAGAATAGTATTCTATCAAATTTTATCGAAAACATCATGGAAAGTGCAAAGTTGGTAGGTGTTTAAACAGATGTATATCTCGTGTACCACATACCCATAAACATTAAGACTATATCATAAAAAACATTATTACTCTTTCAACCATTAAACTTTTGGTTGAGATGTTTCCGTAAGATAGTATCACTCATCGCTCTAAGCGAGAGGTCTCAAGTTTAAATCTCAACAATTCCTATATTGAACAATAATTCCTATATTTCGAGGGGCCTTTGTAGCATCTCGCGCTACTCTTAGAACCGTTTTGTTGCTTGCTTCCTACTATCGGCTTTTGGTACCATGTGAGTGTCTTTAACAACATTTGCGCCAACTTTTCCTATAGAAAAAATTGCTAACGTCATTGTCTCCTTAGATGATGTACCTTCTTCAAAGAATCTAGCATGAGCAAAATGTGACTCCAATTTCGTAAAAGGCTTGACATACCCATCGATCTTCTTTTCACCGCAACGGTAGTACTTGAGGCACCGATGAAGGGTGTAAGCAACTATCCCATGTTCATGAAGCCACGATCGTCGCCGTAACTTGTAAGATGTTTTTGAATTAATCACGTGAAAGATTGACACCGTCAACAAATCATCCATTGTTAGTTCAAGACGAATCATGCCAATTTCCTTTTGACCTTCGAGATTGAATCCTTGAACACCATTGGGCTTTTGTAAAGCTCTTCCGCAGATGATGCCTAAGTTAGTCATCGTGGATTTGGGTATGATGTTGACAGCTGATCGTTCGTCTATCATAACTTTCCGTTCGTGAAGTAACTCGTCACAAATAGAGGTTGATTATGAGGCTTAGAGCCTAACAACAAGTCATCATCGGTGAAAGTTATGGCACTGCCTGGAGGTTGCACATTGAATAGGGCCTTTTACCAATTCCCCGACACCCTTAATCTTATCCGTGTAAAGCTCTCGGTGGAGCAAAGCCTCGCCTACATGTTGGTGCATCTCTTCCGGCAAATTGAAAAATTTGTCTCCAACCCATGTGCTTCGGTAAGGCCTCTAGTACCATTAGAGTCTTATCATCACTTTTTGAAAGACTCTCTTGCACTTTGTCCTCCCGATCTTCATCTTCAGGAATTCTCGTTGCTCGGGAAGAACTCCTCTAAGGTGATGGGAACAAATGGCTATTACTCAAGTCAACAAGTTGGATTTCCTGTTTCTTGCTTGTTTTTGACTTCTTGTTCTTCGTGTATGCTTGAGATTCTTCCTTTTGCTTTGTCTTTTTCTCGCTATGGACGAGCGGTGGTTGAATATGACTTTGTTTCCTTGGCCTCCGACGAGTAACAAGGGTCCATCTTTCTTGATCTTCATCTTATGTGTGGTGCTTGTAATGTTAATCTTACGTTATGGACTTCCAAATTGAAGTGTACTCGCGTGATCCTTCCTTGATTCATATGAGGAAGACTTACTCGGGACGACTTGCTATTGTCATTTCGATGTCATGAGCCTCGGTAGCCTGGAAAATCCTTGGCTTACTCAAAACGTAAAGCAAATCCCATTCCATACCTTGGGCACACATTTCCAGAGCGGATGCTTCAAACAATCAATCTTTACATTCGAGGCGGAGGGCTCTCCAGCTATTGTAATATGTAATCGAGAACTAGTTTATCTTTCCATTGCCTTGTATTTGTAAGCTCGTCATACTAACAATGCATTGGGTTCTATAGAACCTATTAAGGAATTCTTGTTCCATTTGCTCCAACCGAAGTCCGCAATGTGTTGCTTAGGATTGCCTTTACCATCAAATTGCTAGAACTTCGGTGGTTAATAACCATGAGACATTCTTAAGGCATCGATCCTTTTAGTATAGGGCTTCGTGTGCAGGTGAGACTTACGAGACCCTTCTCCTAGTTGATTCCGAACCGCCTCGCAATTAAGTTATGGATTTGTTCAACCAACATTGAAGTCAATGGAGTCTCCTTTTGTTCATCTTCAAATTCATCATCACGGTCGGACTCCTTATCAAACCCCTCGTTGTCGGAACCTTTGTTAGAGGCTTCATATGACCGTTTCTCCAATTTCTTTGTCAAGCGAACAATTTGCTCACTTTGAAGCTTAATCTGTGCGTCTTTTCTCGAGCTCTCTTTAACAAGTCTCACTAGTGTTTCCTTCATCTCATTCGGTTGTTCTTCAACGTTAATAGCTCCTATCACCATTACGGCATGATGACACATTCAGATTGAGAGAACAGGAGTCTTTCGCGGACGGAGGTGCAGGAGGTGCGGAATCTCCGCTACCATAACCATGATCTTCTCCACCGGACAGCATGAAGATAAGGTTGGTGTGAGCTTGGAGTTCATCCATCCCACGAGGAATTGTCTCAAATTGAAGACAGGAACAACTCTCTCCTTCGGACTAGCATGCGACTCGGTTTGATTTACTCCATTAAGTCGGTTGGAGTCAAGGTTTTGAATTGGATGTAACTAAACCACTAGAGTATATTTTCTTCGGTAAGCCCAAATGATTTCTCATAGGAATGTTTATTAGAACTATTGGCCTTGCTTTCCATCATGAAGATGAGATTGTATGGCCCCATGACCCATGACTCTGAATAAGAATTTTACTTTTACAAGGTTTGTGGAATAGGGCAAATTGAGAATTGATTTGTCCAAGCTTTCTCGCCAAAGCCATCTTGAACTCAAAATCTTCTACCAAAGCTTGCTTTATTGCTTAGTGACCACTAATGGAAAATTTTCCCTAACGATATTGAAAAACGAGAAATTTTAACTTAGCCTATATGTATCCTATGTGTAAAGGAGGAAGAATACGCCAATCGCCTTGTTCGTTGCTAGCCACTTTCGCATTTGTCTCTCCCTTTCAAGGAGGTTAGTTTGTGAAACCATCAAGTGTCAAAGGTGTGCATTTTTCACTTGAAGAAGAGGGTTCAAAAAGACTTCGGTTCTTGGAATTTAGAAGATGATTTTGTTAGTTATTTGATGAATTCTTGAAAGGCAAGGCATTATCAAATTTTCAAGGGCAAGCCTATGTTGTATCAAGCATTACGCTCCCAATTGATGTATATAGTTGACTTTTTTGGATTTTGTACATGGGTTTGACAATTTTTCTAGTTACCCCCTTTTGTATGGAGAGCTTGATGGTATGACAATTTTTCTCGTTACCCCCATTTGCACATGGGTGACATCCCCTAGGCCCTAGGTGTCATCTTAATTTAATATTCATCAAAACCATCAAATAACCCAAGAGGAGGGGAGAAAACGAACATGTAAGATGTCATAATAAAGCATCATACTTGAAGGCTCGTTTACTATCAGCATCCTTCGGAGGTTCTTCCACAACATAGCGTAAGAGTTGCTCCACCCGGGCTCTGTCTCGTAAGCTACAAAAAGGAAAAGGAAAAGGAAAAAGCGAGTGATAATCTACCATAATTACCAAACACACACCTCAATATTAATAAGGTGAGAAAAAGGAAAAAGAAAGGCATCCCCTCTACCGGATGAGAAAGGATACAATATATATCAATTTTAAGAAGAGAAAAAATTAATTACAAATTAATTAGACGACTATTCAAGGCCTTGCATTCTTGGATTATATCTTCTTCATCCAACAACTCTTCCAAAGTGAAATTTTCTTTGTCTAGTACAGCATCAACCTTGAAACACATATAAAGGATAAGCAACCACAAATAGTGACAATAAAATATAACATTAAGCAACTGAAAATTTCCAATCCACTCTAGCTGTTCAGTGTTCACTCACCAAAAATCTCATGCTTAGAGATCAATTCTAATTACAGAACAGAAACCTGCAAACAAAAGCACTTTCAAGATTTTCATTCTCAAACAAACACTATGTGTGTTCCCTTTTCACATGTGCACTTAATTTTTATTGATGAAGTTTCTCAGTTGACATTAAGTTTAATAATTAAAAAAGAATTTGATCTCCTTTCTCATCTCCCGGCATAATCTGAACTTTGCATGATAGCTGCAAATTGCTTGATAACATTACCGTAATTGGGAGTGAAGGGGGCGAGGGGTTTGGCCCTACTCTTAAAAGCCTTTTTGGTCATTTTCTTAACTTTAGAAAAAAAAAAAAAAAAAGGTACCTCAAGTTGGTTAGAGTTTTTATCTTTACTACCTCTAAAAGCACAATGAGTGAAGGTATTGCATGAGTTTAATCCAGCCTGTCAATTCTCTAATTAGATTTAGATAAGATTTCGAATCATGGTCAATTGTGTGCTTATGCATTACTTGCTGTCTTTGCTTCCCTTAAGTACGAGCGTGTTTTGTATGCCCCTCAAAACTTACAAGAAGAATGCCTTAAATGGATTAAGATGAACATTCTCAATATCAAACTTGCATGATTCAATCTTTCATCAGATTTGGACAGTGAACTCATCAGCCAACAAAAGCATCCAACAACTAAAAGCATATTGACTAGGACCAATAGTTTTGCAGGTTTTCCTCATCCTTAACGCAAGAAACAAGGCAGTATTTTGTACACACTCCACAATCAGCTAATAGGCTTAAACTCAGTTGTGTCAAACTTATAAAGGTAGCATTTAACCTTTTTACAAAGAGTCAAAAGTTATGAAATCTACAAAAGGAGCCATTATCTCCCAGAAACAATACACCAGAAAAGCTGGCAAAAAGAAAAATAGACAGCATCCAGGGTGCGTGCCTTTTCTTTAACCAACTCATCAATGGCATTCCAAGCTTTCTCTAAGAAGATTGATATCTACAGCATCCTAAAGAATGGCAGAATCAAGAAAAATATACAGTTTAACTAGCCAGCATAACGGTTGCCAGTAGTTTGATCTCCCTAGGCAATACGAATAACAAATTCACACTAGGTATTGTTGTAATATCTAACACCTTTCAAGGTACCAAAGTATGACGGGTCCCTGAGAATGCTCAACCAGTGAGATGTACCTCCTCAACCTCAACGCTTGATGTTGGACAATTGATCCCCACCTACCACTAGCATATCCGCACAGGAGGTTTCGTTGTATTGGGTTTGGTTCCCTTGTTCCCGATACCCCTTGGCACTACTCCTAGCACAGGGTCAGGATCGCAGCAGCTTACCACCACTTCGCAGTGATCCTTAAGAGACAGGATAATGGATTCCCAAAACAAACCAAAAAATTGCCATGGCACACCAAATATTAAGTTATCAGAATGAAACCTCATTCCTAAATCTAGCAGAAGCTATGACCACCAAAAATATAAACCTAAAACATTAAGTTAATTCAGAAATTGGTGCATGGAAGGTCAATCAACTGACAGCAAGATCAGAAAAAAAAATAGCAAACATAGTTTTATCCAACATTCAACTAAATTAGTACATGGAAGGTGAACTTACAGGTGATGAAGCAGATAACGCAGTGAGTTTCCAGAACATAGTGAATAGAGCAAGAATTCAATCAGCAGATAGAGAAAGGTATAAACAGAACGAGGAATCCTTGGAGCTTGAAAGAGATACAGATCTATACGCTCAATTTTGAGTTGAGAACTGAGGGAGCTGAGATTTGAAAGACATTTAGCAGGGAAAATGGGGAAGGAACAGCGAGCATGAAGAGAAAGGAAAAACCCTAATTTTTGACAGCAGAGAGAAACTGAGAGAGAGGGGGAGGGGGTCGATGGCAAAGACAAGTTAAAAGATCAAAGCACGGAGTCTCAGCACATGTTTTTTAAATTCTATAAATAGAAGTTGACCTAAACACTACTTTTTAAAAAGTTAAAATTATTTTTTAAAAACGATTTCGAAAAACACTCTCCAAAAACACAAATAAGAAATAACCAAGTAGTAATATCATTCTCTCCCTATTTCTCCTATTTTTTTACATTATTTTAATTTTTCTTTCTCCTCTATCTTTATCTCTCTCCTATCTCTCTTATTTTATTTTATCTCGTATCTTATTTCTATCTTTCTAAAAATTTTGGTCAAACAAATTAATTATTTAAATATATAAAATTTATGCCAAACACTTCAAATTTTTCTTAAAAATAATTTTCAAAAAATACTTTTAAAAACAAAATTAATTTTTTATAAATTTAGGCCAAACTATGAGCGGAGGCACAATTTTCACAATTGATAATCGAAGGGGACAACCAAATAAAAAACAGAAATCTTTTCACGATGTAATTCTTTATTTTTCTCCATAAAAGTTGTTATAGTGAAAAGTTTCCACTTATTTCGACATATGAAGCTTCGGTTACATGATTATACACTCCGTGTCCTTAACAAAAAAAGGTGTGGTCTAACTCAAATGCAAATTGATACGAATCCATCCGAAAACAAAGTAAAGCACAGACTTATATCCGAACTCCTAACCTCTTTGTTAGCAATCCAACACCCCTACCAACAACTCACTTGCTACTTTTTAATTTTTTTGTAACAAAATAATAATATACCATATCCGTATAGGAAATAAAATCTAAACACATGAATATTTTTTGCAACACTTTTTTAGTTTTCACTTTTAAAAAAAAATAAATTTACTCCAATTCAAATTTTGATATTCACTAAAAAAATTCTAATATTTATTAAAAAAATTCTAATATTCACTAAAATTTAGGTTGTTGTTCAATAAAAATATATTCACTTAAATTTATTTTAATATTCATAAAAATACACTAAATGCTAAATGCTAAACACTAAACACTAATCTATTGTACACTAAAAGATTAAAACTAATAAATTGACCATGTTGTAAATTTAATGTTCAACACCGAACACCGATGTATAATACACTAAATGACATTCTAACATACACTAAAAAGTAAATATTTTAAACCGAAATTAGTATAGTGTTGATATACACTAAAAATTAAAAACTAAAATCACATCACATATCTAAAGCTCAACACTAAACTTTATTATGTCATACACTAAACAATATCCTAATATACATTAAAAATTAAAAAATACTAAATATTGTGCAACAATACACTAAAGATCATTAAAAACATAATAGGTGTAACACTAAATGACAAACACTAAACACTATTCTACCATACACTAAATTGTTGATAAAAAACATTAAATATTGTACTTAAAAACGCTAAACACTATGCAATAATACACTAAAAATCATTAAAAATATAATAGGTGTAACACTAAATGATAAATACTAAAAATTATTGTACCATACACTAAAATATTTGATAGAAAATACTAAATATTGTACTAAAAAATACTAAACACTCGTGCAATAATACACTAAAAATCATTAAAAATATTATAGGTGTAACACTAAATGAAAAATACTAAATACTATTCTACCATACACTAAATTGCTTGATTCAAAACACTAAACATTGTACTAAAAACACTAAACATTATGCAACAATACACTAAAGATCATTAAAACGGAATAGGTGTAGCACTAAATGACAAACATTAAATACTATTCTACCATATACTAAATTACTTGATAGAAAATACTAAACATTATACTAAAAAACACTAAACATTATACTAAATACTCGTGCAACAATATACTAAAGATCATTAAAAATAGAATATGTGTAACACTAAATAACAAACACTAAACACTATTCTATCATACACTAAATAGTTTTATAGAAAACACTAAACATTGTACTAAAAATACTAAACATTGTACTAAAAATACCGAACACTCGTGCAACAATACACTAAAGATCATTAAAAATATAATAAGTGTAACACTAGCTGATAAACACTAAACACTATTCTACCATACACTAAATTGTTTTATAGAAAACACTAAACATTGTAATAAAAAACACTAAACTACAAATTTAAAGTTCAACACTAAACTTAAAAATAAAATTACGATTTTCCTAGAGTTAAAAATTCCCTTATCTCGATCTAATACTTCCAAACTGTGATACCTTTTACAAATCGGGACAACTAAGCTGAGCTAACCCTTATAGCTTAGTCAAGGGACTTAGAAGAAAGTGGAATGAGTAGAAGTGATTATAAGACTTTCCTTTAAAACTTAGAAAGTAAGAATTACATAATTAGAGTTGTAAGTTGAAGATTGAGTAAGTAAGCACTAAGTAAGTGTTAAGTAATGTGTTCAGCAATCTTCAAGTCTTGTAAAGTGACTTCTATTTATACACAAGCAGAGCACGTTAGCCGTTGAGACTTGTTCTAGACTCGGTGAGCTTCAATAGTCGTTGTAACTGCTAGTTTGAGTGACTCGTAAAATGATATGTTGTAATATGAACGTTGAGTGGTGGTCCTTGACTCAAAAAGTGGTCCATCCCTCTCGGTTGTGACTCGAATTATGGGGTGGTAACAACCGTTGGATACAAAGTTGAAATTTACCCGATTCGGAAACAAACAACCCCGACACGATATTTGAGGCATGTCCGAAATGGTTGATTTGTCTCGCTGGTGTTTAATGGATAGAAATCGGTTGCTTTTGCTTTTCAAATTCGGATTAAACTTCTTCAATCAACCTGCAAAAGCAAATCAAAGTGGTACTCAAAGTGTAAAAATGCTTTGGTCCAAGATTAGGCAAAGATAATAATTAATTCAAAGTAATTAAGCACTTAATTATCTTCAACCTAGAAAAGTATTTGTTGTAATATGAACGTTGAGTGGTGGTCCTTGGCTCAAAAAGTGGTCCTTGGCTCAAAAAGTGGTCCATCCTCTGGTTGTGACTAAATTATGGGGTGGAAACAACCGTTGGACACAAAGTTGAAGTTTACCGGATTCGGAAACAAACAACCCCGATACGGTGTTTGAGCTATGTCTAGAAATGGATGATATCTATTTCGTCGGTGTTTAACAGACTAGAAAATGGTTACTTTTGTTTTTCAAATTCAAATTAAACTTCTTTAATCAACCTGCAAAAGCAAATCAAAGTAGTGCTCAAAGTATAAAAATACTTTGGTCCAAGATTAGGCAAAGATAATAATTAATTCAAAGTAATTAAGCACTTAATCATCTTTAGCCTAGAAAAGGATCTCGTTGTAATTAGGGGTGTATTCGAGCCGAGCCGAGCCCGAACCCGCAAGGCTCGAAGCTCGGCTCGTGAGTATCATTTGTAGCTTGAGCTCAGCTCGTGGCTTGCCAAGCTCGGCACAATCAAGTTCGAGCTCGGCTCGCCAAAAGCTCGAGCCCAAGCTTGGCTCGTCATTGGCTCATCAAAAGTTTCTATTAAACTCCTGTTTTTAGGTTCAAAGTCACCTTTTATATATACTTGCTATAAAACCATAAACTTAAATTTAATTGAGACTCTTTTTCTCAACAATCACAATATACCACTTAAAAAATAGTATAAAACATAAATAAAACATTTGACGCTTTGATAATGAAATACAAATTACTAAAAACCTGAATTTTAATTTAAAATCCTTGTAACAATAACATCTATCATTCACTAAAAAAAAGGCTCTTTATTTCACATTTTCAATATAGCAAAATGTCATCAAAGTGGGCACGTCGATCCTTCATTAGACATTAGCAATATGAACTCTTTAGGTTGATCGTCTTCTTTTGACACCCGAGAAGGGGAGACAAATAAAAGTTACAACTAAATCATTAATACAATTTTATTTTAATTTATACTTTAAATTGACAAAAACTACCTTCCTCTTCTTTTTCGTGACACCATGTAAATGACGGAACCAATCACCTCCACATATCAAAGCTTCCACCGTTTTAGGATCTAACGAGCTACGATATTGATCAATCACTCCACCTCCTGCACTAGATTAATGTGAATCATATATTCATTATCAACATTTCATCTATCTTGATTTTGGGTTTTCATGTATATAAATGTTAGTAATTGGTAAACAAAAATTTTAATAGATTAGGTATAACCAAATGCTTTACTTAAGAAATATAAATCAAAATAATTATGTTAAATTAAAAAATTTAAATTAATTGCTAGATCGATGATAAAAAAAAAGTTCTTCACATACTAATATCCAAAAATTTTAGCTCATTTGTTTCAATTTGTTTAGATTCATTTGTAATTAGCTTGTATAAGCTCGACGAGCCGAACTTGTTTAGGCTTGTTTGGTAGGCTCGTTTGGCTCGTTTGCTCGGCTCGTGTACTCATTCATTCGTTCGGCTTGTTTGTAATGGGTTCGTGTAGGCTCGGCGAGCTTACGAGCTCTAACATTGCAAGCTCGAGCTCGGCTCGGATAACTATCTAGGCTCGGCTCGGCTCGGCTCGGGCTCGTCACAAGCTCGGCTTGGCAAGCTTTTATACGAGGCATGTCAAGAAATGGCTAATTTAGTGGTGGTCCTTGGCTCAAAAAGTGGTCCATTCCTCTCGCTTGTGACTGAATTATGAGGTGGAAACAACTGTTGGACACAAAGTTGAAATTTATCGATTTGGAAACAAACAACCTTGACACGGTGTTTGAGCCATGTCAAGAAATGGCTAATTTCTCGTCTACCGGTGTTTAACAGACTAGAAACCGATTACTTTTGCTTTTCAAATTTATATTAAACTTCTTTAATCAACCTTCAAAAGCAAATCAAAGCGGTACTCAATGTATGAAAATACTTTGGTCCAAGATTAGGCAAAGATAACAGTTAATTCAAAGTAATTAAGCACTTAATTATCTTTAGCCTAGAAGAATGGGATTTTTTTGAGTCTAATATTTATTAGATTTAAATTCCATCTTGAGTCAATCCTTAAAATGATCAAGTTAGTAAAAATTAAGAATCGAATACATAAACTTGATCAAGTAAACAATTTCATTAAATAAGTCGACTTAGAAAGTAGAATTAAAGCTCGCAATTCATTTTCAGCTTGAACACCAAGTCAGTACTCGGAATTTAAGGTGTTTGTAAAATTATTTACTCATGACAATGTTCTGAGTTATCTTTGAGTGAGTCGAAACCCAGTTAAGAGTGTTATGCTTGATGGATGGTTTCTTAGTGGGTCGGAAAATAATGAAAACTTAGATATGAGTTTCTTACAGGCATAGAATGACTTGGAATCAAAATTATAGAGAGATAGAGAGTTATACCCGAGTCTTCAATCTCCCCTTTTTGATGAAAGGTATTCCATACTTAAGATAGAAACTAATCAATTTAGAGAGTTAAGTTTTTTATACTCGTGTTGATCGAGTAAGAAAAAATCATAACGAATATTGAACAACTCAAATCATATATAACTCGTAACATGTTTCTTGAAGTAATCAGAGCATACTTGTTTTAGAATAAAGAAAAATATATTAGAGTAAGTATGAAAATATGCTCAGGAATAAAAAAAGAAGTAAATTTCATTCATTAGTAGAAGCAATTGTACGTAAACTTAAACAAACTAAGAAATTAACAAACTCATAAACTAAGGGAATCTCCCCTAGACCAAACATCTCTATTTTCTATCTTGTCTCCCCCTATGCATTTCATCAAAAAAATATCAAAAGGAGGGAGGAAAGAGTAACTAAGTATAAAAGATGTTGGACAAAATTAAAATTTTTGAAATTAAGAGGGAGGAGGAGCAGCTTAGCTAGAAGTAGACGAGCGAGGCTTGCACCTACACCCGTAGCCTTGAGTAGAGACATCTTGGCGAGGGGGCAACAGTAGTGGTAAATCGAGCAGTGGGATGACCCATCCGTGAGTCGAGGTAGATCTTCATCAAATTCTTCTTCTTCCTCAAGCAAATGTTGTTGCAGGCTATGGTTCCGAGGTAGGGGCCTTAGATCGATCGACGTTGCCAGCCTCTTTTGAGACGGACTAAGTGTGATCGAAGAGATCACCTCGGGGTTCTTTGTCGCCCTTACCCTCGGATTGAACTATTTCAGACCTCCTTTTCTCCTTCTTCTTGTGCTCGCTCCTTCGACCTCTCCTTGTCCTTCTTCTTCTTCTTCTACAGACTTCTTCCGATTCAAACTCGGAAGAATTGAAGGACTCTACGAGTTGTTTTTCTTTAGATTTTGAGTCCTCTCGCTGCCTTAGACCTTCATTCTTGGAGGTGACGGATTTGCTGTTGTTGCTTAATAACCTCCTTCGCTTCCGCAATCATGGCTTGACTCGCTCGATGTGAGTCCGAGCCCGACTTTTGTACTCGAGTCATCAATGGCAAGAAAGTTTGAAAGGCTCCTAGAGTTACGTGTAACTCTTTAGCTAGAGAGACAAACCGAGTGGCCACCTTCGAGGAAGTTAATATAAGGGCGGACAGAGAAGTAGATGGTCTAGCAAGAAGAAGTGGAACCTCGGGACTAGTTTGAGTTTGAGGTGGAGGAGGAAGAGGTGCTCATTCCGATGAGTGAACCCGGACACCAAGTTGAATTTCCCGATATCCAAGGCCAATGATTTCATCTCTCGCCAAAACAAAAGGCGAGGTTCTACGCAGCTTGTTTGGGTTAGAAGGTAGTTCAACCCCAAACCGAGTAAAAACGGATGAAAGAAGATCTCTAAAGGGAAAAAGAGTCTTCTTTTGGTAAGATGGAATATAAGCAATCTGCTCCGGAATGAATGGAAAGAGGTCAACATCATACCCCTCCGTAACGTCAAAGAGAACCTTGAGAACTTTGCTATTAGGGTTCTCTTTTGAGGGAAAGTAGGAGAACAAGGTTATCATAAGAATGAAGCATAACGATCAGGCCGGATGTCATCCGAGTCACGTAAAAGTTCTTTCCGGACCGAGGAGTTTCTTTAGCATATTTTTTAAAGAAATTTTCTTTAACATAATTAAGAAAAAGAGACTTCACAACAAAGAGCTTATGAAATAGAGCAAGGTTGATACGAACCACCTTGCCTTAGATGACAGACGAGATCACGTTATCTTTAGTCAGTCATGTGGGAATAGAACTCAGTAATGAGTTCTTGGTAGATGTAGTCACGTAAACACAGGTAATTGAAGATACCTATTCGGAGAGAGGGTTTGATCCAGGAAAAAGAAGTTTTAGAGAAGAATTTTTCGTCAATAAAGAAGTGGTAAGTGGCAAGTACCTTTGAATCATTTGAGGTAGGGGCTTTGCCCTTTGCTTGAGCAGCTTTGAACGAGTTGACTTGGTTCCGGCCTTCTTTGTAGCTGAACCTCCATCCATGGCTGAACCTCTCTTAGGCATATTGAAAGAGATAGAGAGTGTTTGAGAGTAAAGATTGAGGGAGAGAGAGAGCAAAGGGCACAAATAAGTGAGAAACAGAGAGAGAGTTTGAGTGTGAGAGTGATTGAATTTGAGAGCAAAGAGAGCAAAAGTGTGAGAAATAAGTAGGCAAAGTGAATAAGCGAAAACGAAGCCGTGTTATATATTTATAGAGTAACTCGCTTTCATTGAACAACCGCCTTTCGACTCAACCTACCAAGCAACGGCTATCGGATCAATAAGTAGGCAAAGTGAATAAGTAACGGTTAGTTTTCCAAGCGACTTTCTTCAGTACGGCTAGTTCTTCCGATCGATTACGTGACGTAAAGAGAGAGAAGAAAGGATTTTCGAAAACATTTATGAGATTCTCCATTTATCTAGAGATGATCTAGAAT
Source organism: Talinum fruticosum (assembly GCA_021018815.1). Classification (NCBI taxonomy): domain Eukaryota; kingdom Viridiplantae; phylum Streptophyta; class Magnoliopsida; order Caryophyllales; family Talinaceae; genus Talinum; species Talinum fruticosum. The sequence continues at coordinate 5,926,403 of JAITYX010000010.1, read as the reverse complement.
TTTGATGTCCATTTTGCTAATAATATGAGTTTGACTCAAGAAAGTGTCCGAGTGACTCGGAACATACTCGGAAAATTCATAACTCATAGCCCAATCTCATTTTGTGTCAACCGATCTATTTGCTATTCACTCAAAGTATATAACAATCAACCAGAGTAGAATAACTCATGTAATAACTCGGATAATCATGCAATTAACATGCCAAGTTCATTCCTAATAAAGCAAAACTAATATTCACTCGGAGGTTTAGTGAAAATATCAACTAATTGAAATTTTGTAGGAATAAACTCAAGTTCAATGTCACCTTTCTTAGAATGGTCTCTCAAAACCGATACCCGACCTCAATTTATTTCGTTTTTTAGTGCTGAACTGGATTCTTAGTGATGTTGATTGCACTTTGATTATCACACTTGATTGGGATTGATGTGAATGACAATCCAAGATCCTTCAAGTGTTGCTTGATCGAGAGAATCCGAGCACAGCAAGCTCTAGCCGCAATGTACTCGGCTTCAGCCGTTGATAGAGCAACCGAGTTTTGTTTCTTTGAATGCTAATAGATGAGTGATTGACCCAGAAATTGGCATGCTCATAATGTGCTCTTTCTATCAACCTTGTATCCAAGCATAGTCGATATCCGAGTGTCCAAGTGAGGGTCGATCCGAGTCTTTCAAGTGTCGAGACTAAGTGTCCGAATCCTCGTAAGATATCTAAAGATTCTCTTCACCGCAGTGAGATGTGGTTCCTTAGGATTAGCTTGAAACCTTGCACAAAGGCAAACACTAAACATGATATCCGGCCAAGTAGATGTGACATAAAGTAGAGATCCAATCATGCCTCTATGGAGTTTCGATATACAACTTTACCTTTCTCATCTCGAGTCCAATTTTGTACTCGCTACTCATGGGTGTTACTGCATGCTTCACATCTTGTAGCTTGTACTTCTTCAATAACTCCTTGGTGTACTTTGATTGATGGACATATATGCCATCTTTTTCATACTTGATTTGCAATCCAAGGAAGAAATTGAGTTCTCCCATCATGCTCATTTTGAACTCCTGTCTCATTAACTCATAAAACTCTTGGCATAGAGTTTCATAATTAGCTCCAAATATGATATCATCAACATATATCTGAATGATAAGAAAATCATATCCCTAAGTTTTTGTAAAAAGAGCTTTGTCAATCTGACCTCTTTTGAAGTCATTTTCAACCAAGAAACTGCTTAGTCTTTTATACCAAGCTCTAGGAGCTCGTTTTAGACCATATAAAACCTTTTGTAACTTGAAAACATGATTTGGAAATTGAGAGTTTTCAAATCCAGGGGTTGCTCATCATAAACTTCTTCTTGAATATAACCATTAAGAAATTCACACTTAGCATCCATTTGATAAAGCTTAATGTTCATGCTAGATGCAAATGCTAAGAGAATTCAGCTTGCCTAATCTTAGCAACAGGTGCAAAGGTTTCCCCATAATCAATTCCCTCTTTTTGGCTATACTCCCGAGCAACTAATCCGGCCATATTTCTAACTACCAACCCTCCCTCATCCAGTTTGTTCTTGAAAATCCATTTGGTTCCTATTACTCGGGTGGTTAGAAGGTCGTTTGGTCGAGTCCAAACTTGGTTTCTTTCAAAATTGATTCAATTCTTCTTGTATGGCCTCTATCCATTCAGGTTCAAGTAAGACTTCTAGTGCATTTTTAGGTTCAGTTGATGATACGAATGCTAAAAATGCACATAGATTTTGTAAAGAAGAACGAGCTCTTACCCCACTATTGATATTAGAAAGTATGTTCTTAGGTAGGTGACTCGGATGTATATTTGAAAGCTCTACCTGTCTTCCGGTTTACCGGTTTGTTGGTTGAATGACCTAATCTTCAGTTGGTTGCTCTTGATGAACTTACGCATTGGCTTGTTCTTCAACGATTATGAGCTGGCTCTTGAACTTGCTCATTCCGAGTTACTTCATTCCGAGTTGGCTCATTCCGAGTTACCTCGGTTCTTTTGTTTTGACTCATTCTAAGCTCAGCTTCAATAATATCATCTTCATCTTTGTTGAGCTTGAGGTCCGAGAAGGTGGATTCACTTGTCCCGCCACGGCCAATCTCTTCAAAAACAACGTGGATACTTTCTTCCACTTTGTTAGTTTTCTTGTTGAAAATTCTATAAGCTTTAGAATGAGATAAGTAACCTAGAAATATACCTTTATTTGACCTTGCATCAAACTTAGTTAGTTGGTCCTTACCATTGTTATGCATATAACATTTACATCCGAATAGTTTGAAGTAAGAGATGTTGAGCTTCTTTGCTTTGTACAACTCATAGGGTGTCTTCTTAAGAATGGGTCCGATGAGGCATCTGTTGAGTGTATAATTTGCTCGTGTTGATTGCCTCAGCCCGTAAATAGTAAGGTAGATCATTTTCTATCATCATTGTCCTTCCTATTTTTTCAAGAGTTCTCGTTCTTTCTCTCCACTACTCCATTCTCGTTGAGGAGTTCTTTATGCTCGAGAAGTTGTGGGAGATGGCATTCTTGTCACGTAAGTTTGCAAATTCCGAGTAATTGAACTCCTTTCCACAATCTGCTCAAATTATTTTGATCTAATTCTCATACTCCACTTGAATTTTCCTACGGATCTTAGTGAACTCTTGAAGGCTTTATTCTTATTTTTTAGAAAACACACCCGTGTAAATTATGAATTATCATCAACAATAACTAGCACATATGATTTACTTCCTAAGCTTTCACAGGAATGTCACCACATAAATTCATATGAATCAATTCATGTACTTTGGATATAGACACAATTTTGAGTGGTTTGAAAGATGATCCGACTTGTTTTGCTTTTGTGCATGCTTCACAAATTTTATCTTTCTTAAATGCACAGTTAGGTAAACCCCTAACTAATCCATGAGATGCAAGCTTCTTGATAGTATCCATGCTGATATGACATAGTCTACGATGCCATGCCCATGAATCATCATTGAAAGATGCTTTTAAACATGATAAATTTTGACTCGAATTTGAGGGAGGAATGGTATCGGTGTTACCCGACCGCAGACTTAAGAGCTTTGTCTCTTTGGCGACTACATCGAAATGAAGTAGTTGGTCTAAGTGAATCTTACCTCTTGACCTTTGTCACATAACCGTGATATGCTCAAAAGGTCGTACTTGAGCCCTTTGACAAGGTAGATTGGACTGACCGAGTTGTCTCCTTGACCAATCTTGCCAATCCTAACTATCTTGCCTTTGCTATTGTCTCCAAATGTGACTTTTCCTCCTTTCATATCTTCTAGCTTAGAGAAGAGTCTTGAGTCTCAAGACATATAGCATGAACATCAACTGTTTAAGTACCAATGACCCTTTTATTTCTAAGTTACCCGCAAAACGTAAATAGATTAACCCTTCTCACTTCCTCTTACAAACCCAAGAATGAGTCTTTACTCGTGGTTCTTTTATGAGGAAGAGCACTTTGAGAACCCGCATTTGAATAATTTTGGCTTTGGTCCGATTCTCGAGTCTTCCTTCTAGAATATTGAGTCCGTGTGAAGACTCGGCTTCTAACTCTAAGTCATTCCGAGTAATACATAAAGACTCGGTATAAACCTCATTTCTCGTAAGTTTTGATTTCAAGTCATTTGAGCTTTATAGAAACTCTTGTATAAGTTTTCATTCGTTTCTAACCGACTCGAAAGCACGATATTGTATATCTTCTACACTGTTGTTTCGACTCACTCGGACATCACTCGAGTTATCCCATGTTCAAATAATTTCTCTAACACTTTTATTTTGTGTTCGACTCCATATTTTAACGCAAAAAGAATTACTGTATTAATTCCCTATTCTAAGTCAGTTTATCTCCTTGAGAATTACTTGTTCAAATCAAGTTGTTATACTATGATATTTTACTCTCTCTACTTGATCATCTTTAAGATTGACTTTGATGGAATTTGAGTATATTGAATATTAGACTAAGAAAATTCCACTTCTCTAGGCCTAAGATAACTAAGCTCTTAATTATCCTAATTCAATTATTATTTATGCCTAATCTTGGACCAAAGTATTTTATACTTTGAGAACTAAAGTGGTTTACTTTTGGAGGTTATTCAAATGAGGCTAACTCATTTTTGAAATACAAAAGTAGCAGGGTTTCTAGCTGTCAATCACGAGCAAACAAGCTTTATCTACTTCGAATAAGGCTCGGACACCATGTCGGGGTTGTTTGTTTTTAATTGGAAAACTCCAACGCTAGACTCAACGGTGGTTTCCACCTTACTTTACAGATAATGCCGGTTGACTGGAACACCTTTTGAAGCCAAAAGCCGTTGCATAACGTTCACATCCCAATGGATCTTTTCGAGTGACTCAAAAGAGCGATTATAATGGCCGATGAACACTTTTATCCGGAACCAAGACACAACGGTCACTCTGCTTGGTTGAATATAAATAGAAGCCACCTCACAAGATTAGAAGATTGTTGAACATCATTGCAAAACACATTACTTGAGCAAAAGTTATTGTTTTCATATTCAATCTTCTATTTACAACTCCTAGTCTATATTTAATATTTTCCGAGTTGTAAAGTCTTGTAATCGATCACATTCTTCTCTTACTTTTTGAGTAAGGTCCCTTGACTTAGCTGTAAGGGTTAACTCAACTAAGTTGTCCCCGATTGTAAAGGTTACCTCGATCAGGAAGTACTAGATCGAAAAGGGAACTTCGAGTCTAGGAAAACATTATAAGGAATTATCTCAGGGAGCAATTCGGTAGAGTCGAGTCCTTTGTATTTTGAGGATTCAAAATAGTGGATTTGACTTGGAGCTTGGATTAAGCACCGACCGTGGTTTTCCGCCCTGGGGTTTCCACGTATTTCGAGTGTTTGCATTTCGAGTCTAATCTAGACTCGGACTTAGTTGTTTATCACTTTCAAATAAAAACTGTCTAAGTTTGTTTAAATTTCTTGATCACCCTATTTATCCCCCTCCAGGGAGACTTAGACTCTCTAGGAGCAAATCTTCGATCTCTTTTCTCTCGGAAACCTTTTCTTTTGTAAACAGAGTTGAGAAGGCTTTTTCATGAAAACCGGTATGAGCTCAGTCCCTTTTCTTTGTGAATGAATAGGGCCATGCTTACCCTTCCCGAACTTAATAGTTCTGGAATCAATTATGAAAAGATTGGAATAAGAATTAAGTTCTTCTTTAGTATTAAAACCAAGACCATATTTTTGAAATAAGACACATTGAGAGCCAAGTAAGATCAAGGTTTTTCTAACCTTGAGTGGGTTTTAAAACTAGCTCTTGAGACTCAATGAGCTTATGTTTCAGCTTGCTCATTCCGTGTTCCGAGGCACTCGGACTCGGCCTCATTATCTTGAGCACTAGTTTTGAGTACTTTCGATTTTATCTCAAGTTTTCTAACTCCTTTTTCAAAACAAGTACTCTCAGTAGTAAGAGACTCTAGTTGCTCTTTGAAATCGAAGAGTCGAATTGGAATTTTCTTCCAAAGTAAAGATATATCTAGGAAGGTTATGTTTGAGAAACTTGAGGAAGTAGTTAATTACCTCCCGAGGATCTGTTTCCTCAAGCATCCGAATCATCACTGTCTCGACTCGGATCCAGCTTTTGAGTCTCGTTAGTGCCATTAGACACTTTGAGTCATCGGAATCATCATATTCAGCGGGGTCATCATCGATCCAGGTAGCCACCATAGCCTAAGGAGCATCGGGCAATGAGTGCTATGGGATCTTCTTCGAGACTCGATGAGCACGGACTTTGTCATCAATCTCTCGAGCCCTTAAATGCAATGTTCCTTTTGGTGCTGACCTCGCTTACTCTTCTTCTAGGTGCGACTCATGAACGAGTAACCTCCCAATAAGCTCATGTAGTTTCGGCTTGGAAAGATCTTGAGCTTTTTAAATAACTCGTCACATTGGGACCCCATCTTATCTTAGGTAAACTTCTTAGAATTTTTTTGACAACTTCTTCGTGAGAGATCTTTCTACCCGGAGATTTGAGATTATTGACAATCTTAGTGAACCGAATGTACATTTGAGTGATGTTCTCCTCGAGCTCCATTTTGAACAGGTCGTACTTATGAAGAAACCGACCGACTTTAGCTTACTTCACTTGGCTAGTTCCCTTATAGGTTTTGACCAATATATCCCACACCTCTTTAATTTCATTATATAAGCTAACTTAGAAAGTATAATTAACGTTGTAATTCATTTTCGGTTTGAACACCAAGTTAGTACTCAAAATTTATGGTGTTTGTGAAATTATTTACTCATGACATTGTTTTGAGTTATTTCGAGTGAGTCGAAATCTCGTTAAGTGTTATGCTTGATGGATGGTTTCGAGTGGGTCGGAAAATAATGAAAACTTAGATATGAGTTTGAGTTGGAATCAAAACTATAGAGAGATAGAGAGTTATACCCGAGTCTTTAAACTAGATGTATGGGAGAAAATAATGGTCATTGTTCTTAAGTAAGAGGTTAATGTCATCATAATGTATATAGTTTAATTGCTATTTTAATGGAAACCTTTGATTACCCTTAACCATTAACTTTTCAAGTTCTAATCTCGCTATAAGTACCCCTAAAATGTTAGGTAAAATACTCACTCATCTCTTCTCATCTCCACTCATCTCTGTTTTTTCTACTCTTCTCTTTACTCTCATCTTGAGTAAAATTCTATTGTTCATAGAGTTCATGAAACTACCTAAAAGTAATTTTCCAAGTGCAAATAACAAGATACAATGCATTTCAATTCCTTCATTGAAATTTCCATCTTTAATCAAAGTGTGTATGTGTAAGTGCAATGGTTTTCAAGTGTTTTTTGTGTGACAAAGGATCTCTATATTGGTTATTGTTTTTTGTTAATTGTTAATTATTCATTGTTTATTACTCAAGTGATCACCTTCGTATGGGTGCTCATCAACACATTGTTCATTGTTGCTTTCAAAGGGAATCATCATTCATTGTTGGGTCATCCGAAGTCTAAGTGTTTTTTTTATCTTATCTCCAAATAAAATGAACTTTATAAAATTGTTGTTTCTATGATTAGGTGTATTATACTGAGAATTTTTGTTCTTAGTCTTTAAATGTTTTATTGTTTTCGGGAAAAGTGTGAATGCATTAGGACAATTGAATTATCGGGATGCTCGTCTAGTTTCATTTTCTAGTTGGAATAAGTGTTGTACTACTTTAATTATATTATAAATTCAACATGAAAGTGTAACTCCAACATATTTTAGTAATTGTTTTAATAAATAATAAAGTTTATTTTCATTTTATTACGTGTTTCTTTAAATACATGGCGTATCACTTCAACAATTGAATCTTTTTAAATTTTTTTGGTTTAAATGAACAATTTCTCCAAAAAGTTAGGGTGTTAAATTTAAATCTAGTTGTTACAACTTAAATGAGATTAAATGAGTTGAAATGAGCTAAAACAAACTAAAATAATTAGTTGTTATGAGCTGAATTCATTCCTACTAATTTTCAATTAGCTGATATCTTTACTAAGCCTCTTGGTGAAGATCAGCTTTTTCTTTATTAGGAATGAGCTTGGAATGCTAAATGCATAATTATGTGCCTTCTTTGTGATAATCTCATTGCATGATTACATGTTTTGTGCTTTCAAATCTTTAATAGCCATTTGTTCAGCTTGATTTCGTGATACTCGGGCTGATAGTTATTATTTATTTCTAGTTTCGAGTCACTCGGAAAATTTATCTCGAGTCAAACTCGGACGTTGAGAAAAGTGGACTTCAAATCTCTGCAATCATCTCTAGATAAGTGGAGAATTTCATAATTTATTTTCAAAATCTCTTTTTCTCTCTCTCGCTCGCTGTGATCGGACATCCAGCCGTTGGAAGTCAAACCGCTCGAAATTGAACCATTGAGAAGAGAACCGTCACACCGGTCCGAGGTGACTAATGAAAAAGCTGAGTCGAACGGATACATAACGTTAAGTTGAAGGACGTTTATTTTTTCTATAAATAGCGCCTATTCACCTTCATCTCGTTACTTAACATTTCATTTACTCTCTCTCTCAAAGCAAAACTTCTCGCGAAGCTTTCTACGTCTACAGTGATCTCTCGGACATTTTCAAGCGACGTGAAGCTCATCTCAAGTAAGCTCGATTGCTCTCAACTCTTTCTTCTACTCCTTTTCTCTTGGTGACCTACTCTCTCCTCCTCTCTTTCTCAAAGTTTCACTTCTCTCTACTCTTCACAAAATGCCTAAGAGAGGTAATCATCCCGACTTTCTTGGCTCTTCCTCTAAGAAGCCACGCACAAAAAGCCAAGAAGGCTCATCATCTTCTAAACCGGTTGTCACCCAAGCATCTTACGCTGGACGACAAGTTCTTTCCAACCACAAAATTTTCTTGGTTGCCTCACATCCAAACCACCGTTGTTTATAACTTTCTCTGTTTCGGTGAGTTCATTTATCCCGAACTCGTTTCGAGTTCTACACTCACCTCACTAGCTCGAAGGTGTCCTAACCTCCGGGGTTCGTAACGTTACCGTTCGCATAAACACCTCTCTCCTCCACCACTTGGTCAAGGTCTCCTCTCTTTTTTGAACAAGCAACCCCATTCCTTTCATTGAAGTGGCTGATAACTTCTTTGAAAAATACGCCAAAGAGTTCCCTGAGTCACGAAAAATTTTTCAATGACTCAGCTCAAGTCCGAAGCACGCCTTCTATGCTTCCTGCCGATGAGAACCTTTTTCTCTCAAGCATTCCAGATAAGGAGAACCCCAACTCTAAGCATTTAAAAGCTCTTTTTGACATTCTTGAGGGCTACGAAGTAGACCTCTTCCCTCCATCATTGAGCGGATGGCAGCTGTGCCAGCTCAACTCCAAAATAAGAAGAACACCCCTCTTCCCTTCGGTGCTCTTCTAACCCTTGTATTTAAACAATTCAAAGTTCTTCTCCCCTCGGATCCAAAGGTCAGTTTCGAGGCTGCCGTTGTTGTCGGCAAAAAGGAACTTCGAGGGTACAGTACCAGGAGACTCAACCTGGTATCTCGGGTACACAACTCGTAGCCGAGGCCTCCTTCTCCGCCTCGGACTCGGAAAGAAACCCCTCTCTCTCTCCTCGCCCCACCTGGAGGTGCCTCCACCTCGGGTGTTTCTAAATCTCTCTCCTCCATTTTGTCCTCCGCTTTCTGGACAAAATTAATTATGTGTCCTCGGATTTCAAGGACATGCTCCGGTCATTTAGGACTATCTATCGATCTATGACCATCAACCAAAAACAGCCCAGTCTTAAATTCGAGAGCAAGCAAGAACTGGTTCTTGAGATGAAGGGTTTGGTGAAGGAGCAAAAGGAGCCGATCGAGCTCCTCTAGGATAGAAGGTCCAAGGTAGCTCAAGACCGTGGCGACTCGGACACTTCCGAAGCGTCCTCGAGCCCGGCCATGACCTCCTCGAAAGCGGGGAGGAAGAAGAAGCGGACAAAGAAGAAGCAGACAAAGAAGAAGCGTAGCCGAGGAGCATGCAGCTGAGGCAGCTCCGTCTGGGCAAGGAGAGGCGCAAAAGAAGAAGAAGGAAGGACAACCGAGGGTAAAGCTGCTCCTTAAGCTCATTTGGCAGTACTCGGCTCGGACAGCTAGTCCGAGTGGGTCGAAGACCTTGCTGCTCCGAGCAAAACAGCAGCGGGTCGAGCCGAGCGGACCCCTCCAGCCTACCGAGGTCCACAGGGAGGAACCTCTAGATCCTCTCGTTTTGGGTCAGCCACTCGGAGCCGAGCCCTTGACAGCAATCCCGGTCCTCCCTCCGCCGTGCTCAAGCACATCATCAAGATCCTACCAGCATCGGCGTACCTCTCATCCCTCCTCTTCTACTCGGACAACCCCTCTTTCTCGTAGGCGCCATGCACCGTGTCACAATTCCACGATCCGCGGATTCTTCTTCTTTCGAAATTTTCTTTTTCTTTTTCTTTTATTTTTTTGTCCGGACATCAAATATGTATTAACTGTTGTATTCTTCCCATTTTCTTTGTTTTTGCTGAAAGGCAAGGGGGAGAATATAGACAGAAAAATTTGTTGTCTTGTTTAGGGGAGCGTCTCTCTCTCTCTCTCGTATGATTTTTTTAACTTCAATGAACTAATACATTTTCTCTCAATTCTCTCGAGTTCATTGTTTAATGCAAGTCTTTCCGAGTTTAAACTCATTTAATCTGCTACTTTAAGAATGCCTTACTTGTCCGATTTCTCGCACAAGTATTCAAAAGCAGATCTTTATCACTAACAAAAGTTTCGTCTAAGTATGGAATGCCTTTCATCAAAAGGGGTAGATTGAAGACTCGGACTTTACTTAGCATAATTCTGAGTTCTACCAAAGGAATCGAGTATAAGGCTTTCTCACTTATAGAGTTTTTATTCCAAGTCATTCTCTCGTACCTTAGAAACTTTTCTCGAGTGATATAGTATTTTCTCTAAGTGATATGACATTTACTTCATGTATGTTTGCTTGTCTCTAATTGACTCGGAAAATGGATATGCACTCACATCTGTCTCACTCGCTTCCGAGTCCCTCATCACTTAGAATTATCGCATGTTGAAATGACTAGTATTTTGCTTAACCGCACTCGAGTCCGACTTCATGTTATAAGTCTTATTCTGTTATAGTCGGCGCTTCTAGTCCGAACCATGCTTAGTCTAGATCAAGTTTGGTTCACTGTGATATTCGTTATATAACTTGATTCTCGCTTAGACTAACTCGGATGAAATTTTGAGTTTCATGGATATTAGACTTAGAAAATTCCATTCTTTTTCGACTCGGATAACTAGTCACTTAATTATCTTAATCATATTATTATCTCGTGTCTAATCTAGGCCCAAAGTATTTTATACTTTGAGAACCAATTTGATTTACTTTTGTAGGTTATTCAAACGAGGATACAGCTTTTGAAATACAAAAGTAACCTAGCTTTAAAACGTCAAATCACCAGCGAGACATGGCTTTTCCCTTCTCCGACCTAGCCCCAAAAGATTGTGTCGGGCTGTGTGTTTCCAAATCTGGAAAACTAAAACGCCAAGCTTAACGGTGGTTTTCACCTTACTTTTGAAGACATCGCCGGTGGTTTTAGACACGTTCAAGGAAGTCAAGAACCGTTGTCTAACGTTCATATATCAACGGATATTTTCCGAGTGACTCGTAAAATCCCACACAATCGGTCATAAAGGGACTTCTAGTCGGAAGATGGAGATAATGGCTACTCGTGTCCGGTCATCTATAAAAGGAAGCCAACTCTCAAGACTTGAAGATTGCCGAACCTATTGTTAATACATACTTTAGCGAAAGTCATTGTATTCACTCTCAAACTTCTACTTACAACTCCCACTCGTAATTCATTATATTCTCGAGTTGTAAGGTCTTGTACTTAGTTACAAACACTCTCTTCTTACTTTCTAAGTAAGGTCCCTTGACCGAGCCGTAAGGGTTAACTCAACTTAGTTGTCCCTAGCTGTAAGGGTTATCTCAGCTAGGAAGTACTAGATCGGATAAGGTAACTTCGATTCTAGGAAAAACTTGTAAAGAGTTGTCTAACGGAGCAACTCGGGTTCGATCGATCTACGATATTTTGCGGACTCAAAATAGTGGATTTGACTTCGTGCTTGGATTAGCAGGGTCCGTGGTTTTCCGCCCCGGGAGGGTTTCCACGTACTTTCGTGTTTTCACTTTACGAGTACATTCTAGAATCGGATGCATTCAAAGTTTTAGCTTTATCTCGCTTCTTTACTCTTTGCTGCAATTCCGAATCATACTTTTCTTACCCCTTTTCGGACTCGGAATCGCTTCGGTCTCGTGTCTTGATCAAAAGTGTTTGATTTTATAGAAAAATCTTCCACCACCCTATTCACCCCCTCTAGGGTGATTCGGTCTCTCCTCGAGCAAACCTTCACAGCAGACAAGGCTTTTTCCACCTTTAACCTAGCCTCGATACATCGTGTCTGGGTAGTCTGTTTCGAGAAATGGAAATCGCAACGCTAAGCTCAACGGTAGTTTCCACCTTACTTTTGAAGACACCGCCGGTGGTTTTAGGCACTTCCAAGGAAGACAAGAGCCGTTGTATAACGTTCACATATCAACGGATATTTTCCGAGTGATTCGAAAATCCTATCCAACGGTCATAAAGGAACTTCCGATCGGAAGATGGACACAACGACTAAGCCGCTTGGTCATCTATAAAAGGAAGCCAACTCTCAAGACTTGAAGATTGCCGAATCTATTGTTAATACACATACTTGATCGAAGTCTTTGTGTTCATTCTCAATCTTCTAGTTACAACTCCCACTCGTAATTCATTACATTCCGAGTTGTAAGGTCTTGTACTTAGTTACAAACACTCTCTTTCTTACTCTCTAAGTAAGGTCCCTTGACCGAGTCGTAAGGGTTAACTCAGCTCGCTTGTCCCTAAGCTGTAAGGGTTATCTCGGCTAAGAAGTACTAGATCGGATAAGGGAATTTCGAGTCTAGGAAAACTTGTAAAGAGTTGTCTAAGGGAGCAACTCGGGGTTCGATTGGTCTACTATATTTTGTGGACTCAAAATAGTGGATTTGACTTCGTGCTTCGATTAGCACGGTCCGTGGTTTTCTCGCCCCGGGAGGGTTTTCACGTACTTTCCGTATCTTCACTTTCTAAGTACATTCTAGACCGAGACAGACTCAAAGTTTCAGCTTAATCCGCTTCTTTACTTGTTCTCCGTATTCCGAGTTCGTACTTTTCGACCTCAATATAGACTCGGAATCCGCATTTGTTTGCACCTTGTTCAACGAGTTTGATTTTAAGAAAAATCTTCCACCACCCTATTCACCCCCTCTAGGGTGACTTAGTCTCTCCCTGAGCAAACCTTCATCTTGCCAATGGCGTGTCACCAAGCAAGAGGATACAATCAGCGATTCGATCATATCTAATCTAAAACTAATCCATTAGGATAATGGTGGAATTGTAAAGGGTGTTTGAATTGAAATAGATGTGGATATCCTAAAGATCGAGATATGAATGAATTTCTTATTAAGACCTTAAGTTTGATGAAAGGTCATGACCATACATTGAAGAATATGTGAGCCCCAAGGACAAGCATGCAAACATACACAAGACATGCACAGTTGTGTCTAACAATCGTCATTTAGTATTTAGCCAAAAATTGTTGTGACTCATGATTAAGGTCTAGATTATCATGCAGGGAAATTGTGATTATTGTCGTCCCTTACACATGGGTCATACTTCAATTTTGGTCACAATACTAATTAACGATCTTAGACGGTTCGTTTTATTTTTTTATCGACTTGATTATATTGTGATGAATGGGCTAAGACATGCTTGAAACAAGTATCATTATTATTCACACTTTAGAACTAGTGGTTTTATAAGTACTTGGATTATTACAATAGAACGAATAAAATCAACACACAAGGTTTTCCTAAATATAAGAAATCTAAAAAGAACATAAATAATATCTCTCAACAAGCATAGAGATGAGAAGTGCTTATGATTCAACTTCTTGATGGATCCTTCGCTTGCAATATGATGAACAATGGGTCTTGATTGACGAAACAAAGTCCCGAGTATTTATTTTATTGAAAGGCATAATTAGTTGATTCTTAAAACCATTTCGAAAGAGAAATCCCGAAACTAAGTAAGATGATTTTAAAAGCTGTGAATAAAATTTATATAGTTGAAAGAATCTATAAGAAGCTCGGATATAAAAGTTTGTATTTTTGGAAGCTTCCAAATTGATTTAATAAAGTCTTAAAGTGATACTTCTTGTACCTTACGAGGCCTTAATGACTATTGGTTTCAAAAACTTATAACTTTTTCAAGGAAGATCCTATTCAAGTGATTCTAAAGCTTAGTGTTTTATATTTGGTCTAATTTTAATGGTAAAAATATCGAAACAAATTCCTTAGCATGTAAAATGCATAAGCCAAAAACTTGAGAGACATCCCGATTTCTATTGTTCTAGACAAGTGGGGTGTTCATTAATTTATTAAAATAAAATAAACCTTAATTTTTGAAGTTGTTTTAGGATTGGATCTTCTTCTTTAACAGCCTCGGGTTCTTTCGGGGCTTCTTAGGTCTATTGTGGACCCGGGGTTGCATTATGTTGTCTAGATCTAGTAAGGAATTGGATTTCGGACCTTTAGGTTCTCCCAAAAGTCTTCTTCTTCTAACGGTGATGTGTTGCGTAAGTCATCGTTATTGTCATCACTCGTTGATTCTAGCTTCGTAAGCATCTTCTTCATCACTTACCCACAACCCATGGACTTCCGGATCTAAAGGAGGCAAGTTAAAAAGTGGTTTCGACTCATCAATGTCTTTAATGAAGACAGACGGATCCCACTCGACCTGGAATGAGTTTAGTAAAAATAGCTAAGGTGTCGCTAAAAGGAATTTTATTATTACTTAGGGTAGCCTTAGGATGAGGGAGTTGATCGTTTCGAACATACTCTCCAGTTTGTTCTTAAACATCCAACATTGCTCGATGTCATGTCCTCGTGTACGGTGGTATTTGTAGAATTTTCCTGCGTTCCAGCTTTTAGACTATTTCGCAGCTTTCTAATTCTACTCTAATGGGTGGCAGTTCTATCTTTCCCTAAGCCAATAGACGGTCAAGGGCTTGAGCGAGATATGGTGTCAATAGGAGTGTAGTCACTATACCTATTAAGGGCATTGACATCTTCACCCTCGCTAGTACTCGCCTTGATTAGAAGTTTTCTTATCTCTCGAATTGATAATTACCTCTATATCCCATCGGGACTTTTGTGGTCGTGGTAGAAAGCCCTTCTTCTATTAGCATGCCAAAGCATCTCCAGTGGTTGAAAAGCTCATCATTGATAAGAACGTGAGATGTTGATTATAGGCAGGCTGAAGGTTCTTCGAATGATCCCGACTTGGTCCTTCTCGGAAGGTCGATCTACCATATGGGCGGCCTTTGCCCTCCATCTCGCCATAAAGTCTATAAAGCTTCCCTTCTCACCTTGCTTGATCAACTCTAAGTCTCTAAGAGTAACTTGTAAATCGGTGTTGTAGGAGTATTGATGTAGGAACTCCTTATACGGATCTGTCCAGTTGGTGACCTTGCGTGGGTCAACCATATTATACCACTTCATTACATCAGTATTGAAAATCCATAGGAAGATAATGTGGTAAGTGCCTTCTAGTATGTTCTTAAGAGTCATTGCTCCTAAGAAGTTGCGAACATGGTGATGGGGATTCTTGGAACCATGAAATTTGATATCGGGCATGGTAAACTTAGGGGATAATTTCCCTTTAAGGATTAAAGTGAATCCCTTGTGATCAAAGTAATGATTAATAAACATGGATGACTCCCTTAACATTTGCTCTATCCGATCTACGAATGGATCGAGCTAAGGCTTAGATTCATGCTTAAGGGATTCATGCTTGGGACTATCTGGAGGAGATAAACTATGTGGAGGTGGAGGACCTACTCTTCCTCCTCTTCATAATCGTTTTACTTCCTCATATTTCGTACTTTCCTCAATAGTTTTTAGGATAGTCGTAACATTGCTCGATATAGATTTTATTTTCCGATCCCGACCGTCTATCCTAGCTTCCATCCTAGTTGAGTTCTCATTAAGCAAAGCAAGAATAGGAGACTGTTCTAGTGTTCCATCCATTGGAAGGGAATTCTTTCTAGGTACTCGTCCTACGATGAAAAATAGATCGAACTGGTGTGGTATGCACCGAAATATGTCGCACCGGTGTAGACCACGGAGCAGAGCATGGTGTAGAGTGGGGAGAAGATGTGTCGAGTCCTTGTTGAGGCATTGTAACCTTTTGGAGCTTAGATTTCGACGGTACTCAATTGTAGTAGACTTCCCTATTCTACAACCCAAAGGATGAGGCTTAGGACCATGTGAAAGAATACCACTTTTGGGAGAAAGGGACGTAAGCGTAAGACCCAAAAAGACCATGAATGCACTTTATTTCGATGCACATAAAGAATGCACAGGAAATGAAGTGTATGCGATGATGTTTATGACTTAATTTAGGGATATTTTTATGATTTGGCTAATGCATGAATGATTATTCCTAAATGGAATATGAATTTATTCTTGCTAAATGAGAAATGGAAACACATTTCCTAAATTTGGAATGAATTTATTTGGACTAAAATGAAATATAAAAATGCAAAATGGACTACCTAATTTGAGATGAATTTATTTAGCTAAATGTAACATGAAAAATGCAAAAATAGGACGCACCTAATTTGAGATGAATTTATTTTGGCTAAATGAAATATACAAAATGCAAAATGGGACTCACCTAATTTGAGATGAATTTATTTTGGCTAAATAAAATATGCAAAATGCAAAATGGGAATGCAGACAAATAAAAAAAAAAAGCCAAAATTTAGAAATTGATCGACTAAATGAAAGAGGAATCCTTGATAGGACCCTTTGGACCGATTGGCGACGACTACCTAGACCGCTTAAAGAAAGTTTTAGTATGATTTGGAAATGCAAGTAATGGACCAACCTAAAGGAAAAAGATAATTTGACTTTTGGTTATATGCACATAATGGATCGACTCTAGGAAATTTATTAAGATATTTTATTTGAACCCATGTAAGGGCTAATCAGCACTCGTCACCTATTCCTAAAGGCTCACAAGCAAAACATTAAATCAAAAAAATAACCACACTCATTAAAGCATGCAAATGAGGACAAGGTGCCACCTAATAGACAAAGATCTATGGTCAAAAGAGGTTTAAGACTAGGTAGGATAAATGATGACTCGTAGTTCGAGGATTTAGTCTTTTGTGTGGTGCACCACAAGAAAAGAATGCTTTGAATCCTCGGTGCCTCTTTGTAAACCAAGAGCTTGTGCTATGAGGTCGAGGTACCGCTTCCGTTGGTAATCAAGCCTAATTAGGTCCGCCTGGGTCACGGTAGGAGCCTTTTACCAAATGGGTTTATCAAGGGGTAAAAACCTAATGGTCCACCAACAGAAATAAACTATATTCAAAGGTTGTTAAACAGGATGCCTAATGTAAATACATTATTAAAACTCACTCGCTCAAATTTTCAAGTTATGCCTTCTTAATAAGTGATTTATCCCGGTGCGATCGCCACTCGTAAGAACCATGGCCTACGGGACCCCTGGGACCGAGTTTCCCACGTGTGTCGAGTCTCTTTTTTAAAAAATAATTTTGAAGATGGTTTTGAAATGTGGGGATGAACCTCTTATTAAAGTTTCTGAATTTTATTAAATTAAGTTGAAGATGATTTAAATCAGATTGAGTGGCGGTTCTATTAATTATTTTATTTTAGAAATTATTTTCGAAGTCTCCAAATATTATTTTCTTAATCGAACAAAATAAAGAAACTTAGGTTTCAAATCTATCGTGGGGCTTTAGAGCCAAATTGGTGTGAAAACACTAGTTTGGACCCAAGCCACCAATGCCGACTCCACGGTGCTCGGCCAAAGCCGGTGCTTAGCGATTGGCGACGTTGGCCGGGGCCACAACTGTGGAATTTAGCCTCGGCCTTTGGCCTGGCTGGAGATTCAGATCTCCCTTTTTTTTATCCTATAGTAAAAAAAAGGCGAGAAGCAATTGAATAGAAATAAAGTAAAGAAAGGAGTCGTCAGTCAATTTTTAGGAGAGAAAACTAACAAAAACAAAAGAAATTTACTCTTCTAATCTCGATACGAGAAAGAATAAGACTGAAAAAGATAAAAAATGACTCCATTGGTCTTGGAACAAAGAATCGGATTTGACGGCAAGGGTACGAAATGTAGGAATAAGCCCTTCTGTTCTACCCGTCCGAAGACGGCCATTAAAGTTTGAGTAGCAAATTTATATAACGTACTAAACAAAAGCAAACAACATGTTAAACAAAACTTAAAGCAACCAAAACATAATAATGAAAGTGGTAAAGAAAGAAACAAAAAGCGCTAAAGAAAGTAAAAGCGAAAGGAAAAGAAAAAGCAAAAATTAAAAGGATTACATCGGTCGGGAGGAATTAAAAGTGATACAATTTCTTCTCCACAATACGGAAAGCGATAAAGGCATAAAATAAAATAGATAACCGTTTAGAAGGCTGAATTGGTACCTTCAGGTATGCTAATTTATATCTTGGATCCGGATCTAGTGATGTGACAATGGTGATTGAAGAAGGCTTTTTTGTAGATTTTTGAGGAGATGAGTAGGTATATGAATGAATGATGGCGTTTACGGGTTCGGATGTGGTGAGATTAGAGGATAAAATAAGAATAGGTTGTGAAGGTTTGCTCAGGGAGAGGCTAAGTCACCCTAGAGGTGGGTGAATAGGGTGATGATGAAATTTGCTTGAAATTTAATATAGATCTGAATCCGAGGTGAGTAAGAGTTAGGGATGAGCTCGAAATGTACTTACTCGGAATTCAGTGAAGAATGAACAAACAGATTAAACGTAAACTTTGAACTTGTTCGAGTCTAGAATGCAGTCAAAAAATAATAACACGTAAAGTACGTGGAAACCCTCCCGGGCAGAAAACCACGAGCCGTGCTAATCCAACCACGAAATCAAATCCACTATTTTCGAGTCCACAAAATACAGTAGACCGACTTGACCCAAGTTGCTCCCTTAAATGACTTCTTACAGGTTTTTCCTAGACTCGAAATTCCCTTATCCGATCTAGTACTTCCTAACCGAGATAACCCTTATAGTTAGGGACAACTGAGCCGAGTTAACCCTTATAGCTCAGTCAAGGGACCTTACTTAGAAAGTAAGAAAGAGAGTGTTTGTTACTAAGTACAAGACCTTACAACTCGGAAAGTTATGAAATACAGAGTTGGAGTTGTAAGTAAAAGATTGAGAATGAATACAATGACTTTTGATCAAGTATGTATATTAACAATAGGTTCGACAATCTTCAAGTCTTGAAAGTTGGCTTTTATTTATAGATATGACCAAGCAGCATAGCCGTTGTGTCCATCTTCCGACTGGAAATCCTTTGAGACCGTTGTAGATGATTTTCTGAGTCACTCGGAAAATATCCGTTGAGATATGAACGTTGGGCAACGGTTCTTGACTCCTTTGGAAGTCTCAAAATCACTAGTGGTGTCTTGAAAAATAAGGTGGAAGCCACCGTTGAGCTTAGTGTTGCAGATTTCCAATTTTGGAAACAGACAACCTTGACACAAGTGTTTGGGGCTAGGTCGGATGCGGAAAAAGCCTTGTCTCGATGGTGATTTGGCGTTTTGAAGCCGGTTACTTTTGTATTTCAAATTAGGATAGCCTCGTAGTATAAAATACTTTTGTCCAAGATTAGGCACGAGATAATATTATAATTAAGATAATTAAGAGATAATTATCTGGGTCGAAAAGAAAAGGAATTTTCTGAGTCTAATATCCATGAAACTCAAAATTCCATGTTAGTCATTCTAGTAGGCAATCAAGTCGGATAAAGAATATCGAGTAAACAGACTTGATCTAGACTAAACAGAAATTCAAACTAAAATATGCTGACTTGGAATAATGTATTGTATCGAAACATGAAGTCGACCTGAGTTAGAGCGCGGAAAAGATAGTGTTTGAATCATGCGATATATCCGAGTTTTAAGTGACTCGGAACCGAGTGAGAAGTAGCATATAGAAGTATGCTTTCCGAGTTAATCAGAGTCGACGAAAACAACATAATAGTTTCTATAATACTCGAAGAAATGTTATATCACTCGTAAAAGTTTCTAAGAGGCATGGAATGACTTGAAGTCAAAACCCTATAAGAGATGAAGTCTTATACCTGATTCCGTGATGGAACTCAGAAATGAGTAAGTAAAAGTCTGAGTGTTCAATCTCCCCTTTTTGATGAAAGGCATTCCATACTTAGACAGAAACTTTGTTAGTGATAAGAGATTGAATTTGTAAACTTGCTCGAGAAAGAAACTTAAGATTTCATAGTTCAAAGAGCAAGAGAAGACATGAGTCCAAATACACAGAAATTATTAATGAAATGCATTGATTTTAATGACAGTGCTAAGCAAGAAAACATATTGAATGGAAACTTAGAAATACTTGCATTAAGCAATGAACTCGAAACATCGGAACGAAATGCATTCTCATTGACTTCACATAAAATATTTACAAAGGGGTGAGAGAAACTCCCCTAAACAAGACATCTATCTATTTTTCTATCTATTCTCCCCCTTGCCTTTCAAAGAAAAACAAAAAAATGGGAAGAATACAACAAGAAGTACAAGATGTTTGGACCAATAAATAAAACACCGTAAAAAAAAACTAAGAAATTAATGAGGGGATCGGTTTGTCCGAGTTGAGGAGGAAGGACGAATGGAGCGCCGATGCTAATAAGATCTTGATGATGTGCTTGAGCGCGACGGAGGGAGGACAGGGATCTCTGGCAAAGGCTCGGCTCTAAGTGGCCGACCCGGAACGAGGGGATCTAGAGGTTCGTCCCGAACTACGGAAGAGGTGTGCTCGAGTTGACCAGCTGCGGACTCGTCCTTGTGCAGCAAGGTCTTCGACCCACTCGGACTCGCTGTCCGAGCTGATCACTTCTGGTTGAGCTTTAGGAGCACTTGTACCCTTAGCTGTTGCTCCTTGTCCTTCTTGGTCGCCCGGCCTTCTAGCTCACTAGGCTCGGAAAGAGCTGCATCGCCCGCAAGCTCGTCTCGCTTCTTCTTGATCTTCTTCTTCATCCTCTCCTCTGTCTCGAGGAGGACTTGGCAAGGCTCGAGGATTCCTCGAAGTGTCCGAGTCTTCTTGATCCCGAGCTGCTTTGGATCGTCTCTCCTGAAGAAGCTCGATCAACTCTCTCTACTCCTTCACCAGAGCCTTCATCTCAAGGAGCACATCCTGTTGCTCTCGGAGTTGAGATTGGGCGGTTTTCTGGTTAATGGTCATAGACTGGAAGATAGTCTTGAATGACCGGAGGAGGTCCTTGAGTTCCAAGGCCACAGAGGAGATTTTGTCCATGAAAGCAAGTGGACAAAATGGAAGAGAGAGTCTTAGAAGCACCTGAGGTGGAAGCACCACCAGGTGGAGTAGGAAGAGAAAGAGGAGTGTCTTTCCGAGTTTGAGGTGGAGAAGATGGCCTCGGCTCCGAGCCGTGAGCCGAGACACCAGGTTCGGTTTCCTGATACCCGTACCCCGAAGTTCCTTTTTGCCCACTACAATGGCAGCCTCGAAACTACGGTCCAATCCGAGCGAAGAAGAACTTTGAATTGTTTGAAGACAAGGGTGAGAAGAGCACCGAAAGGAAGAGGGGTGTTCTTCTTGTTCGAGTCCGAGCCGGCACAATGGCCATTTGCTCAATTATGGCAGGAAAGAGGTCTACTTCGTAGCCCTCTAGAATATCAAAGAGTGCTTTGAGGTGCTTGAAGTTGGGGTTCTCGTTGCTAGAGTGTTGTGAGAAGAAGGTTCTCATCAGCAAGAAGCACAGAAGATGAGCTTCGACTTTAGTTAGGTCACGTAAAAGTTTTTGCGTGACCCGGGGAACTCTTTGGCATACTTTTCAAAGAAGTCGTCAGCGACCTCAGTGAAGGGGATTGGATTGCTGTTCAAGAAGAGAGAAGAGGCGTTGAACAAACGATGAAGAAGAGAAGTATTTATGCAAACTGTTATGTTCTGAACCCCGGAGGTTAGAACACCTTCATGAGCTGGTGAGATGAGTATAAAACTCGGATACGAGTTCGGGGTAGATGAACTAGCTCAAACAAAGAAAATTATAAACCCCAGTTGATTGGATGTGAGGCAACCACGAAAATTTGGTGGTTAGGAAGAACTTATCATCTAGCACAAGATGCTCGGGTGACAATAGGTTTAGAATTTGAGGGGCCTTCTTGGCTTTTGGTTCGGGGTTTCTTTGTGGCGAGCCAAGAAAATCAGAATGAGAACCTCTTTTCGACATTTTTTATAAGAAAAGAGAGAGGATAAACTTTAGAGAGAGTAGATGTAATACCCGGAATTTTAAAGAAAGCAATCGAAAAGCATAGAATTATTAAGTATTTTTCCCCGCAACTAGGGGTTGAGTGGCTGATTTTATTTACGGCTGGACATATTACGTTGGAATTCCTTTGGAGGCTAGTGGCGAATAAATAAAATCAAGGAAATTGCCTTCCTTTTTCATCCGAGCTGAACTGTTGGGTGATTAAGAATTGTCGTGGCCGGCATATTA
This sequence comes from Talinum fruticosum, assembly GCA_021018815.1. Classification (NCBI taxonomy): domain Eukaryota; kingdom Viridiplantae; phylum Streptophyta; class Magnoliopsida; order Caryophyllales; family Talinaceae; genus Talinum; species Talinum fruticosum. The sequence goes on along the minus strand of JAITYX010000010.1, from coordinate 5,904,248 downwards.
AAATAATCTAGGACGCAGTAGCATCGGAGGACTGAAGGGAGGAGATGTGGACTTGTTGTATATGGGCTGGTGATTACTTTAGCTGAATTATGAAGAGATGAGAAAGATAAATTGTGGGTTTAATTATTATTACGTTTAGCAAGAGAAAAAAAGGAAAAGATGATTAAAAAGGAAATGAAGAGGTGAGTTTTGGTTCAAGTGGAGAAATGAGATAGAAATTAATTTGGGGTCCAATAAGGATAATGAACCAACCAAATTAGGCGGTGGAAGAGAGGAAACAAAGAAGGCTCGAGGAGCCCGAGCAACGGAAGGAGAGCGAGCGGAACGCAGGAGGGGGAGAGGACCACCAAGCGGGAGAACAAAGAGAGAGAGAGGGCGCGCGGGACCCGGAGCCGAGGTCTGAGGCCGGCAAGCCAGGCGGCAAACGGAGGGAAGGCTGCCGGTGCCCGTAAGGGAAACGGAGGAGCAGAGGAGAGGGACAGCGCCGCAAAACGCGCAGGGAGAGAGGGAAGGCGAGCGGTGCGAGGGTCGAAGGAGACCGAGGGTGGCCGGCGACCACCGCGACCCGAAAGCGATGGCCGGCGACCCGAGCAGACGCAAGCAAAAGGAAAAGAAAGCGAGAGGTTGGGCGAGCAAGGGGCGGAGGAGAGACCCGAAACAGGGACGAAGAGCGGGAGTTCGAAGGCCTGAACCGGGAAAAGGAACGACGGTAAGGGAGGAGGACCGGAAGGCAAGCAAACGAGGGCTAGACCGAGGGCAAGTGGGAACCAAAACGTTGAACCGTAAGCGAGAGTCCTCTAGAACCAAACGCAACCGAACGCAGAGTAGAGGCAAGCAGTAATTCGATCAATTCCAAACCCGAGAATCCGAGGTGGGTAGTCTTATACTCTAAACTACTACTAATTTCGAATCCAAATGAGTTTATTGTGATTGTTGAATGTGATTGTGAATACTAACTTGTATGCTTCGAGTGGGATTAGTAGTTGCTGAAAGTCGAATTAGGAGTTGGAAGGGGAATTGATAGTTGTTTAGGCCTCGAACTGGAAACCTGGGAATTCAAACGAAGTTGGGTTACTAGGGTATAACAAGTAGTATTGGGAATCTGGTCAGTTGGGGATAAGTACGTACGGGTTGGGGCATAGGTTATGAATTGATATTCAGATTGAGTCTTAGAGATTTATCGAATTCGCTGCATTAAGAGACGAGTACTAATTCGGGATATAACAAGGGGAGTGTAAAAGGAATATGAGATCGTATTAAGTGATGTGCAATCGGGACATATAAGTGAGGAATGGGTGATTGTGAGGTTAAGTGCATTCGAAGTATATTTAAATCCTCGAGGTTGAACCGAGCATGAAAGTAAGTAAAGCTATTGGGAATTGAACAATGAAATGTAATTAAGAGGTACATATCTAAGGATGAGCGATTAAGAATCGATTAATAAAGTAAGAGTTATTAAATGGGAAACTAAGTTGGGAAATAGCAAGTCTGGGAACGGTAAGGTGGAACTAAGCCATAGTCATGTCTAAGATCTTTGAGAAAGAATTGAATTAAAAGGTGAATGAAGATAAAGGAAATTCGGTAAAGCAAGTTTAAGGATATTTGGTTGAATGAGCGCAAAAGAGGTCGGTTTACAAAGTGAAGTCATGAAATGAGGGATTGAGATAAAGGTAGTGAATTGGGAAAAGTGGGAACGTCGAGTTAAATAGTATCTACTTGTGGTTATTGTGGCTCGGAAAATGGATTCAATCGTACTAAACCGATGAATTGAGAAAACATAGTTGGAAAAGAGTTGAGAACGAATGCTTGCATTGAATGGAGATTATTCGTGCTATGTGCTTGCTTTATGTGATGTTCACAAGTAGTTTCGAAGGAAGTTTTGTGTTTTACGTGAAATGAACCTTGAATGTGATTTCTGTGAAGTATCTTTTCAACGTGATTCTATTCTAAAGAAACAAAAGTATTTGAGAAAGTAAATTAGATTTGAGAAAGTGAATTTATAAGGGTGACACATGGTGTCATGCCTTCCTTGATACTAAATCGATTGAGAAAGTTAGAAAGTGAATGTGATGAATAAGAATGTGCAAATTGTTTTGAATCGACCGGCTACGGATCGTTTAGCATACCGAAGTGTTCGAACCGGGAACGCCCAGCTAGAAACTTTGAGGGAAGGGTTCTAATAGGGGTCCTGGAGAGACAGGATGCCCGCCCGAGACTTCCTGAAGAATGGTCCCGGAGCCTTTTGTCGAGGTCGCGCCCGAATTAAAGAAGTGCTAGTTCGAGTCCTCGAAGGCCTGGAATGTTGATTCAACCCCAAAAGAAGTATTCTTGAATGTGAATGTGTGCTTTTAAGTGATTAAAGAGTCTTGAGCTTTTCATTACAAGAAATTTCAGTGAAAAGTATATAGATTTCTATTATGTTATTATGTTTTCGCAGATTTCATTATTATGAGTATTATGTGTAAAGAATTTCCAATTTAAGGGTATAAGACTCCGGTGAGCCCGTTGATTATTGCTCACCCCCACAAATTTTTCCCCTTTCCCTCCCAAGTGTTGCGGGTACACTTCAGAGCATGATTTACCCTTAGCATATTTCGGACTCACTGACTCACTGTTTGATGTATGCCGAATGATTCAAGTCAAGATTATGCATTTCGATATTTCTCAATATTGTACTTGTAATTTAGTGCATATAGTTATACCAAATGTATAGAAACCCTTTAGACTGTTTTGAGTTGTATAGCATGATTGGTTGGACTCCAGCGTGTGGCCGTTGAGTTGTATACTCCGAGCGTGTGGCTCGTTGAGTTATATCATGTTTTTCATGCAGGGTTTTAAGGCTTTAAGCCTATGGGTTAGTCCATATTACAAACGGAACCTCGCCGAAATTTTCGGAGAATTTCGCATTCTTTTGGGAAAAACACCGACATTACTTCTAAGTTGAGTTTAGACAACCAAACCAACACCGTAAAGAGCCTTGGGAGTTCCTTTAAGGAACTCGCGATGTAATACTCCCGGGGGTGTTTTGGGGTGTTACAGAGAGAAGACTCGAAGAGATTGAAAGATAAGATGAAAAAGTAGAAGAGAAAAGAGTTTGAGAGCGACGGAGCTTACTTGAGATGATCTTCAGGCAGAACACAGGGTGTCGCTTTAATCACAGAGCACTTGATCACGAGGATTTGATTACGAGAGAGAGAGAAAGAGAGAGTATGCGAGAAGTAAAGTAAAGAAATGAAGGAGAATAGGCGCTATTTATAAGAAAATAAACGACCTTCAATATCCGTTCGACTCAGCCTCTTTCAGCAGTCACCTCCGACCGGTGTGACGGTTCTCTCTTCAACGGTTAGAATTCCAACGGTTTATCTCTCAACGGCTAGTTGTCCGATCACAGCGCGCGAGAGAGAGAAGAAAACTAAGGATTTTGAAAAATAAATTCCGAAATTCTCCACTTGTTTAAAGATGATTTCGAAATTTTAAGTCCATTTTTCTCAAAGTCTCGAGTCCGACTCAGCTCGGTTTCGAGTGACTCGAAATTGGAAACAAATAATAAGTATCGGCTCAGTATCACTAAATCAACTGAACTAATGGTTATTTAAAAAAATTGTAAGCGCACACACAGTAATCAAACAATGAAATTTATCACATAGAACATACAATCATGCATTTAACATACCAAGCTCATTCCTAATAAAGCAAAACCGATCTTCACTAAGAGGCTTAGTAAAGATATCAGCTAATTGAAGATTAGTAGGAATGAATTGAAGTTCAATATCACCTTTCTCAGAATGGTCTCTTAAGAAATGCTACGTGACCTCAATATGTTTCGTCTTTGAGTGCTGAACTGGATTTTTGGTGATGCCGATTGCACTCGATTATCGTCACACTTGATTGGAACCGATTTGAAAGAGAGTCCCGGATCTTTCTTCAAGTGTTGTTTTATCCATAAGATCCTAGCACAACATGCTCCAACTGCAATATACTCAGCTTCGGCAATTGATAGAGCTACCGAATTTTGCTTCTTTGAGTGCCAAGATATTAAGGATTGACCCGTAAATCGGCGAGCTCCCGAGGTGCTCTTTCTATCAACTTTGTATCCAGTGTAATCAGCATCCGAGTATCCAAGTGAGAGTCGGCTTCGAGTCTCTAGAGTACCATAGACCTAAATTCCGAGTCCCCGCAAGATATCTCGAATATTCTCTTCACCGCAGATGAGATGCGATTCTTTTGGATTAGCTTGAAATCTTGCGTATAAGCAGACACTAAACATTATATCTGGTCTATTGGAAGTAAGATATAGCAAAGATCCAATCATACCTCGATAGAGTTTCGATCTATTGCTTTACCTTTATCGTCTCGAGTCCAGCTTCAAGCTACCGCTCATAGGGGTTGCTGCATGCTTCGCATCTTGAAGTTTATACTTTTTCAGCAACTCCTTGGTGTACTTTGATTGATGGACATAGATTCCATTTTTGTCTTGCTTGATTTGTAGACCAAGGAAGAAATTGAGTTCTCCCATCATGCTCATTTGAAATTCCTGTCTCATTAACTCGAAAAATCTCGACACGGAATTTCATTAGTGGCTCTAAAAATTATATCATCAACATATATCCGAGCGATAAGGAAATCTTTCCCCTTGGTTTTTATAAAGAGAGTCTTGTCAATCTGACCTCTTCTAAAATCATTTTGAACCAAGAAATTGCTCAGTCTTTCATACCAAGCTCTGGGAGCTTGTTTAAGACCATAAAGAGCTTTTTGAAGTTTGAAAACATGATTTGGAAATTCTGAGTTTTCAAATCCAGGGGCTGCTCGACATAGACTTCCTCTTCGATAAAACCATTGAGAAAAGCACACTTAACATCCATTTGATATAATTTGATATTCATGCTAGATGCAAATGCTAACAGGATTCTAATGGCTTCAATTCTAGCAACATGTGCAAAGGTTTCTCCACAATCAATCCCTTCTTCCTGATTGTAACCTTGAGCCATAAGTCTAGCCTTGTTTCTGACTACCAACCCACCTTCATCCAGTTTGTTCTTGAAAACCCATTTGGTACCTATGACTGGGTGGTCGAAGGTTGTTTGGTCAGAGTCCGGACTTGGTTTCTTTCGAATTGATTGAGTTCCTCTTGCATGGCCTCTACCCATTCAGGTTCATTTAGGGCCTCTAATGCATTTTGGGTTCAGTTAATGATATGAATGCAGTGAATGCACATAGATTCTGAAGAGAGGAACGAGTTCTTACCCCACTGTTGATATCGTATAATATGTTTTCTAGTGGGTGACTAGAAGCATACTTGAATGCTCTACCTGTTCTCCGATTCACCAGATCTGTAGGCTGAACCGCTTGATCTTTAGAAGCTTGTTCTGAGTGCTCTTGTTCATCAGATTGTCCTTCATCATTCTGAGCAGGCTCTTGAGTTGTCTCATTCTAAGTCACTTCGTTCCGAGTGACTTCATTCTGAGCTGGTTGGGTTTGATTCCCGATAGGCTCATTTTTGTCAGTGGTCATCATCTCTCGCTGAGCTTTAGGTCCGAGAATGTTGATTCACTTGGTTTTTCCTGTTCAAGCTCATCAAACACAACATGGATACTTTCTTCCACTTTGTTAGTTCTTTTATTGAAAATGCGATAAGCTTTACTATGAGATGAATAACCCGTAAAAATACCTTCATCTCGACTCGAGCATCAAACTTGGTCAGTGATCCTTACCATTATTGTGAACAAAACACTTACATCCAAAGGGTTTGAAGTATGAGATATTGGGTTTCTTCCCTTTGTAGAGCTCGTATGGCGTTTTCTTTAGGATGGGCCCGATGAGACATCTGCTCAATGTGTAGTTTGCAGTGTTGATCGCCTCAGCCTGTAAATAGTAGGGTAGATTGTGCTCAATCATCATTGTCCTAGCTATTTCTTCAAGAGTTATGTTCTTTCTCTCTACTACTCCATTCTCGTTAGGGAGTTCTTGATGCTGAGAAGTTGTGAGAGATACCATTCTTGTCGTAGAATGCTCGAGAATTATGAGTAGTCGATCTCCCTTCCATGGTCGGTTCGAATTCTCTCGGATCCGAGTCCGAGACTCAACTTGGATTTTTCTGCAGAGCTTGCTGAACTCCTTGAATGCTTCATTTTGGAGCTTGAGAAAACACACCCTGGTAAATCGTGAGTAATTATCAATAATAACAAGTACATATGATTTACCTCCGAGGCTCTTAACAGGATTTCACCACATAAGTCCATATGTAGCAGCTCAAACACCTTGGATGTCGAAACTGTCTTCGTGGATTTGAATGATGATCTCGACTTATTTCCCTTTTGTGCAAGCTTCACAAACTTTGTATTTCTTGAAAGCACAATTGGGCAAACCTCTGACTAAACTATGAGATGCCAATTTCTTAATATTATGCATGCTAACATGGCATAATCTACGATGCCAAATCCATGAGTCATCATGAAGTGATACTTTTAAACAAGATAAATTCCGACTCAGGTCAGAAAGAGGGATAATATAAGTGTTACTTGATCTCTTACCCGAGAGTTTGATCTCCTTGGTAGTGTCATCGAAATGTAGCAGTTGGTTTGAGTGAATCTTACCTCTTGACCTTTATCACACAATTGAGAGATACTAAGCAGGTTGTACTTTAATCCTTTGACAAGGTAAACTGGGCCGACCAAATTGCTTCCCTTTCCAATCTTGCCTATCCCAATTATTTTGCCTTTGCTGTCATCTCCAAAAGTTACTTTTCCGCCTTTGAACTCTTCTAACTCGTAAAAGAATCCCGAGTCTCCTCACATATGGCGTGAACATCCATTGTCAAGGTACCAATGCCCTTTTGGTCTTTTCTGAGTAGCCTCTTGAGGATTAGCTTCCTTATTGTCTCGATTGATCCGAGTTTGACTCGCTTCCGCTTCGAGTCGAAAGTGCCATCGGACACTTTGAGTCATCTCGAGTCCTTGTCATCTTCTCGATGGGTCCTCATCACTCCATGTGGCCATCATAGCCTTTTTCTTCTTTCTGTCCCTTCTTCTCTTTGGACGAGTCTTTGACTATGTGTTCCTTGCTGCCACATTCAAAGCATCTAGAGTTCTTAGTCAAGGATAACTTTGAAGGAGAAGAGTATTTACCTTTTCTATCCTTCTTGTCTTTCTTATAGAACTCTTCTTTTGGCTTCTTATCCTATCTCTTGTGCTTTATCATTCTTTTGAAGCCTCTAGCAATAAGTGCCATGGGATCCTCTTCCGAGTCGGATGAACTCGGATCCGCTTCTCTGGTTTCCGAGGCTTTCAGCGCAATGTTCTTTTGGTGCCGACCTCTCGCATCCTCCTCATCCAGGTGGATCTCATGGGTGAGAAGCTTCCCAATAAGTTTGTCCGGCTTCGGTAGAGACAAGTTCCGAGCCTCTTCGATAGCTGTCACCTTGGGATCCCATCTTTTCTTGGGTAAGCTTCGAGTATCTTTCGCACATTTCCTCGTGGGAAATCTTTTACCCGGAGATTTGAGATTATTGGTAATCTCTGTAAATCGAATGAACATCCGAGTGATGTTTTCTTCGGCTCCATCTTGAATAGCTCATATTTATGAAGATATTGGCTTATCTTCGCTTGTTTGACCTGGCTTTTACCTTCATAAGTGTTGACCAGGGTGTCCGACACTTCTTTGGCTGTATCACAAGCGGACAATCGATTGTATTCTTCCGAGCTGATGGCGCACATAAGAATGTTCATTGCCTTGAAGTTCTCTCCGAACATTTCGGCTTCATCACTGTGAACTCAGCCTTTGTTTTGGGCATAATTCTTGTTTCTTCTATCTTCATGGGAAGGTAGTTTCCTTCTTGTATGATGTTCCGGACATCTTCATCATGATCCAGGAGGAAACATTCCATGAGTTTCTTCCAGTGCACGAAGTTGGATCCTTTGAACTTTGGTGGTCTTCTGGAAGATCTTCCTTCATCGAACTCTCCGTTGTTCCGAGCCATTTGATCTTTAGACCTTTGGATGGTTAGATCCTTTTCGAAAGGCTAGACTCGATACCAATTGAAGGTTTGCTCGGGTAGAGGCTAAGTCACCCTAGAGGGGGTGAATAGGGTGATGATGAAATTTGCTTGAAATTTAATATAGATGTGAATCCGAGGTGAGTAAGAGTTAGGGATGAGCTCGAAATGTACTAACTCGTAATTCAGTGAAGAATGAACAAACAGATTAAACAGAAACTTTGAACCTGTCCGAGTCTAGAATGCACTCGAAAAATAATAACACGTAAAGTATGTGGAAACCCTCCCGGGGCAGAAAACCACAAGCCGTGCTAATCCAACCACGAAGTCAAATCCACTATTTTGAGTCCACAAAATACAGTAGACTGACTTGACCCAAGTGGCTCCCTTAAACAACTTCTTACAGGATTTTCCTAGACTCGAAATTCCCTTATCTCGATCTAGTACTTCATAACCGAGATAACCCTTACAGTTAGGGACAAATGAGCTGAGTTAACCCTTACAGCTCAGTCCAGGGACCTTACTTAGAAAGTAAGAAAGAGAGTGTTTGTTACTAAGTACAAGACCTTACAACTCAGAAAGTTATGAAATACGAGTTGGAGTTGTAAGTAGAAGATTGAGAATGAATATAATGACTTTTGATCAAGTATGTATATTAACAATAGGTTCAGCAATCTTCAAGTCTTGAAAGTTGGCTTCAATTTATAGATATGATCAAGCAACGATAGCCATTGTGTCCATCTTCTGATTGGAAATCCTTTAAGACCGTTGTAGATGCTTTTCCGAGTCACTCGGAAAATATCCGTTGAGATATAAACGTTGGGCAACGGTTCTTCACTCCTTTGGAAGTCCCAAAATCACTGGTGGTGTCTTGAAAAATAAGGTGGAAGCCACCGTTGAGCTTAGTGTTGCAGATTTCCAGCTTTGGAAACGGACAACCCCGACACGATGTCCGGGGCTAGGTCGGATGCGAAAAAGCCTTGTCTGCTGGTGATTTGATGTTTTGAAGCTGGTTACTTTTGTATTTCAAATTAGGATAACCTCGTTTGAATAACTAACAAAAGTAAATCAATTTGGTTCTCAAAATATAAAATACTTTGGACCATGATTAGACATAGATAATATTATAATTAAGATAATTAAGAGATAATTATCTCGTGTCGAAAAGAAAAGGAATTTTCTCGAGTCTAATATCTATGAAACTCAAAATTTCATGTTAGTCAGTCTAGTAGGCAATCAAGTCGATAAAGAATATAAGAGTAAACAGACTTGATATAGACTAAACAGAAATTCAAACTAAAATATGTCGGCTTGGAACAATGTATTGTCTCGAAACATGAAGTCAAACCTGAGTTAGAGCGCGGAAAAGATAGTGTTTGAATCATGCGATATATCCGAGTGTTGAGTGACTCAAAACCGAGTGAAAAGTAGCATATAGAAGTATGCTTTCCGAGTCAATCGTAGTCGGCGAAAACAACATAATAGTTTCTATAACACTCGAAGAAATGTTATATCACTCGGAAAAGTTTCTAAGAGGCATGGAATGACTTGAAGTCAAAACCCTATAAGAGAAGAAGTCTTATACCTGATTCCGTGATGGAACTCGTAAACGAGTAAGTAAAAGTCCGAGTCTTCAGGTTGAAAAAGGACCAAGAGATCGAATACGGATGGGAGTATTCGAGTAGCTCTTAGTCGGTATTCAGCAAAGATAACATTAAGGAATAATTCATTGTCAATTGAAAACCCAAGCTCTCTATTTATAGTGAAAGGTCTAGGTCACAAATGACTTGGGGTTTGCCCTCGGTCGCCCGTCCAAAGCCGAACGTAAATGGTAACAAAAATCGGGCCAAAATGAAATGATAAGATCGGAAAAACCGAATAGAATCTCGCCAAGGGCGCCGGCCACCCGAGGATGCCTAGGGTTTTGTGCCCTTTCGTTATGCAAAGGGAATCTCCAGGCCAAAATGAGGCCTTTTAAGTAAAATAACCCAGGTTGGAGGCACCGGACTTGACGTCGTTTTAAAGGGAGGTGCGCTTCTAGTCTCGGGCGGAGTGTCTTGGAGAAAAATGCAACACTTTGATGCTTGTGATCATAAAATGCAAGTGCTTAAAGCTCGGTTTAAGGTCTTCAGCTCCGTGTCCGGTTGGACAAAAGTGAAACGCGGAATTTTAAACCGGAAATCTCCCGCACACCGCACTAGACTTCCTTTGACTCGGAAGGCACAAGGCTATTTATTTGGTGTTAGGGGTTCTCTCGTGGTTTACCGGCTTTTGTACCAATCAAACATCAACCGTGATCCGAATCCACAAAGAAGACTCGGGATTTCACCATCGGCCCGACAATATAAAATATATAATTAAAAGAGACAAAGAACGACACGTTTTAGGTGTCTACACATATAAATAATAGAAGCATTTTAGAATCAACTCTTTGCATTCATCTCATTGAATAGAGTCAAATGGTACAAAACATTAATATTAACTAAGCACCCTGTAAGGAGTTGTTCAATCGTCATCATTGGAGCATCATCGAAGATAAAATTACCGAAATCCTCAAAGATTAAAGTGGAAACCCGTCTATACACAGCAGCCTACTGGGAGCTAGCCCCGTAATCCTAAGTTGATTACGAAGCCTCATGAGAAGGTCTCGCTGTACAAAATCCGGTGAAAATCATACAGACTTACCATAAGGGTCAAGTGCTTGTAGAGGCATGACATCCGTGTAGGCCACGGAAGAGCTAGGCCCAAGACTCGGAAGAACTAGGCCCAAGTATGGATGTACTTGGTCCCGCCTAGGAAGCACTACGCTAGTGAGAACACCATGAAGAACGACGGGAAGTACCGACTCTAGCCGTGCTACTAGACGACATTTGTTAGCTAGAGGGACGTGTTTGAGCCCCGGAGCGGCCAAGGAAACTTCCCGATAGAGAGGACCTAGATCAACAGTCCTACAAAAATAACAGAGCAATTAGCAAATCTATTAAAAGCTCATAAGTTAGCACTTTAACTAACTAAAGTTCACCCAAAATGTTTGGAACGTCTTTCCGGTAAAGAAGTCCTTGAAATCTTTACAGTGCAGACTAGAGATTGATGGACATGGTCCGATATTGCTCGCGGTTGTATTGCAAATTCATTATGTTAACAAAATACTTTTAGCATTCAACTAGAAGTAAAAAGAGCATAATACTCTTGCCCCTTTCCAATTCTTTGGAAGAGGATACCCCACACATTTATCTTCAAAAATTTCCGGGATCCTAACATAAAATGGGGACTCCTCTCGTTAAGATACATCAACATCAAGGCTCGGAATGTAGATGTCGCCCGGAGAAGTCTGTATAAGATAAAGTTAATTTTCACACAAGAAATTCAACTATAGAGAAGGGTAGATGAAGAATCATAAAGCGTGTCATGATTCATTCCAACTATTGAGTATAGGAGAAATTCATATCCAAGAACTAGGTGTAAAGGTACCTAGTGGTTGTTTCTTCCTGCTCCTCTTAGGTTATGCAATGGAAATAAAACATTGTTCACGGAGGATCTTGGTGTAGACACCTAAAAAGTGTCATTCATTTTCTATTTATTTTATTTGTTAGCCCGATGATGAAATTCCAATTCTATTTGCAGATTTGGATCACGATCGAGTCCGATTAGCATGACTGAAGCCGAGTAAACCACAAAGAACCCTTTACCACCATAAAAATCATCTTTCTTCACCTTGGATTGACCCACAAATCCATTTTCTTTCGATTGGACCAAGCCCGGGTCGGGCTCCCACTAGGAAACCCGCACCAAAAATAGAAACTTGGCAAAAATAGAAACCTCGTTAAAATGGAAACTTTCTAAAAATGGAAAGCTACTAAGGCCGGTACCGGTTACCTCCTATTGCGCAAAAATGTAGCGTTTCACTATTTCACTTAGCGACCAAGTAAGGTACGGAACCCAGGATGTCCGTACGACACCGTATGAGGTTGACACCGTGTTTTCAGCATCATTTCGCCAAAAATGCCGCATTTGGTCCTTGCATCCAATCGAGACATGGAAATCAACTTCACTAAACGACATTGTTTGTAACCGACGCCGCGTTTTCAAGCTCAACTTGCCAAAATGCTACATTTTGTTCCTAGAGGTCCTCTCGAAGCATAAAAAGTCAGATTCCCAAACAATGTCGTCCCAAGGTCGGTGCCGACCTTCTCGACGCGCTCCGCGGGATTCCCGGTTCAAGAGGAATGTATCCAGCTTTTTCCTTTATCCTCGCCAAGAAATCGGGCCTGGTTTAGTCAATTTATAGCGAGTAAAACGCTTCTTTTAGATCATTTTGTGACCTAAGCTTTTCTCTATAAATAGAGAGCTTTAGTCCTCAATTGAAGAATGGCCATTTCCTATACCACATGGTGCTAAAATTTAGCTAAGAGCTACCGAATGATGCATCGGTATTATGATCTTTTGGCTCTTTTTCAACTAACCATTACTCTACCAAGTATCTCATCATTCTTGAAGGTTTGCTCAAGGAGAGTCCGAGTCACCCTAGAGGGGGTGAATAGGGTGATAGAAAAATCTTTCGAAGGTACACACTTTTGCGCGTAAAAGAGGCAAAGACAGAATCCGAGTCTAATAACGAGTCGGAAAAGATTGGACTCGAAAGCAATGAATCGAAGAAGCAAGAGCACTAAGGCCGTCTCGAGTCTAGAATGAACTCATAAAAAGAACACAGAGATTTTACGTGGAAACCCTCCTGGGCAGAAAACCACGGCCCGTGTCAATCCAGACACGAAGTCAAATCCACTATTTTGAGTCCACAAAATACCGTGAACTTGACGTAACCCAAGTTGCTCCCTTAGACAACTCTATACAGATTTTCCTAGACTCGAAGTTACCTTATCTCGATCTAGTACTTCCTAGCTGAGATAACCCTTATAGCTAGGGACAACTAAGCTGAGTTAACCTTTACAGCTTAGTCAAGGGACATTACAAAGAATGTAAGAAGTGTTTGTAACGAAGTACAAGACCTTACAACTCGTAAAGTAATGAATTACAGAGTGGGAGTTGTAAGTTGAAGATTGAGAGTAAATACAATAACTTTGATCAAGTAAGTGTATAGACAATATGTTCGGCAACCTTCAAGTCTTGTGAAGTGGCTTCTTTTTATAGAAGACCGAGCGAGTAGCCGTTATTTTCATCTCGCTGACCGAGAGTCTTCCGTGACCGTTGTGAAAAGCTTTCGAGTCACTCGGAAAGTATCCGTTGAAATATGGACGTTGGACAACGGTTTAACTCTCTTGGAAGTCCCAAAACCATCGGTTGTGTCTTGATAAATATGGTGGAAACCACCGTTAGGCTTGGCGTTCCATTTTTCCGAGATATGGAAGCGCAGCGACTTCCGACACAATCTTCAGGACTAAAGCGAGGAAGGTGAAAAGCCATATCTCGCTGGTGATTTGACGTTCGAAGCCGGCTACTTTTGTAGTTTGAAAAGATATCCTCGATTGAATAACCTACAAAAGTAAAACACCTTCGGTTCTCAAAGTATAAAATACTTTGGTCCAAGGTTAGACACGAGATAACAAAATAATTTTGAAAAATTACGCAATTGATTATCTCGAGTCGAAAAGAAATGGAATTTTACGAGTCTAATATCCATGATACTCGGAATTCCATATGACTTAGTCTTAAGTAAAGAAACACATTCTATAGCAAATATCGAGTGAGAAAGAACTTGACTAAGCATGAAATGAACTATGAATGCTGACTTTGCAAACAATAGAGTAAATAACCACAAGTCGGATTCCGAGTGAGAAACAGCGGAATACTTGGTATATTCAAAATGCGATTAATCCGAGTGAGAGTGGACTCGGAATAAAGAACCAGTTTTCGAGGCGCTAAGCGAAAAGTGATTAAAGAGATATGTGAAGGCCGAATCGCATAGAGAAGATACTTATTTAACTCAAGTAAGTTTCTAAGACACGAGAGAATGCCTTGGAATCAAAACTCTATATGAATGACATCGTTATACCCGATTCCTTTTGCATGACTCGGAAAGATATAGAGCGATGTTCGAATCTTCAATCTCCCCCTTTTGATGAAAGGCATTCCATACAGAAACTTTGTTAGAGGAAAAGCAGATTGATTACGAGTAGTTTGATAGAAAGTGAGGCATATTGAATAGATCGAGCAATATACACTATATCAAAGCAAATTAAAGTATGCTTTAACTCATTAACTCGGAAAAGAAAGAACTCGGAAATGAATAAGGAAATGCATCAATTCATTAAAAGAAATTACAAGGGCTGAAAGAGCTCCCCTAGACAAGACAACCAGTTTCGACTACATTTTCTCCCCCTTGCCTTTCAAGCAAAAACAAGAAACAAAAAGAAAGGGGAAAAGTACAAGTAAAACACATAAGTTGTCCGGACAAAAAGAAAATTTTGAAGCGGACATTCCGGAGACACCGAGGAATTGTGACTCGGTGCATGGCTCCAACTAGGAACGAGGGGATTTCGAGTGGAGGCGGAGGTGCGCCGGCGCCGATACGATCTTGACGATGTGCTTGAGCACGGCGAAGGGAGAACCGGAATAGTTCTCAAGGGCTCGGCTACGAGGGCTGACCCGGAGAGAGTGGATCGAGGGTTCTTCCCTTGGGACCTCGGGGCTGGAGGGGCTGCTCTGGGCGACTCGCTGGAGGAGCGAGATCTTCGACCCACTCGAGGCTGCTGTCCGAGCCGAGTACTGACAGTTTGAGCTTGGGGAGCAGCTTGCCACGGCCTCTTCTTCCCTTTGCCCGGAAGGGCCTGCTTCAGCCGCGAGTTCCTCGGCGTCCTCCGCTGCATCCGTAGCTTCTTCCTCTGCTTCCTCGGCTTCCTCGCTGTCCGAGGAGGTCGGGCCTGGGTTCGAAGACGCCTCGGATGTGTCCGAGTCATCCGGGTCTCGAGCCGCCTTGGACCGTCTCTCTCGAGGAGCTCAGCCAGCTCCTTCGCTCCTTAACCAGCTCTCTCATCTCAAGAACGAGAACTGCTGCTCTCGGATTTGGGACTCGACCGGTCTTTTGGTTGATGGTCGGACCACGAAGAACGGACTTGAAACCCCGAGCATGTCTCCGAATTCGGAAGACACAGAGGTGATCTTGTCCATGAAGACGAGGGACAAGAGGGCAAAGAGGGTTTTGGAAGCACCGGAGGTGGAGGCACCACCAGGTGAAGAGGGAAGAGGAAGAGGGGTTGATTTCGAGTCCGAGGTGGAGAAGGAGGCCTCGGCTACGAGTTGTGAACCCGGACACCGGGGTTAGTTTCTTGGTATCCATACCCCTGGAGTTCCTTCTTGCCGACCACAATGGCCGCCTCGGACACCGCGTTAGGATCGGAGGGAAGAGGAACTTGGAATTGTTTGAAGACAAGGGTGAGAAGAGCACCGAAAGGAAGGGAGGTGTTCTTCTTGCTCTGGAGTTGAGCTGGCACAGCGGCCATCCGCTCCAATGATGGAGGGGAAGAGGTCGACTTCGTATCCCTCCGGGATATCGAAGAGGGCTTTGAGGTGCTTGGAGTTGGGGTTCTCCTTGCTAGAATGCTGTGAGAAGAAGGTTCTCATCGGCAGGAAACGCGAAGCCTGGCTTCGACTTCAAGCGAGTCACGAAAAGTTCTTTACGGACCCGGGAATTCTTTAGCATACTTTTCAAAGAAGTCGTCGGCGACTTCGGTGAAAGGGATAGGGTTACTTGTTCAAGAAGAGAGAAGAAACTTTGAACGATGCAGTGAAGAAGAGAGGTGTTGATACTGAACAGTAATGTTACGAACCCGAGAGGTTAGAACATTTTCGGAGTGGGTGAGATGAGTATAAAACTTCGAAACGAGGTCGGGATAGATGAACTCGCTGAAGCACAAGAAAGGGTAGACTCCGGTGGTTTGGATGTTGGACAACCAGGAGAATTTGGTTGTTAGGAAGAACTTATCGTCCAGCGCAAGATGCTTTGGGTGACAACGGGTTTAGAAGGGGTTGAGCTTTCGGCTTGTTGGTGCGAGGCTTCTTAGAGGATGAAGAAACACGAAAGTCGGGATGGTTTCCTCTTTTAGGCATGGTGAGAGAAGAAAAGATGAAGCTTTTCGAAAGAAAAGAGAATGAGGTGTAGAAGAGAAGATAACGGAAAAAAATGGTAGAAGAAAGAGAGATGAGCGAGTCGAAAACTTACGAGAGAGAGAGAGAGAGCTTCTTCGACGTCCGTGGACGATCGGGGAACACTATTCACGTAGCAAACTTCAGCGAGAAGAATTTCGTTTGAGAGGGAAGGAGTTTTAGAATATCGAGATGAAGATGGATAGTCGTTATTTATAGTGAGTACGCGCGCCCGTTCACTATCCGTTAAGTAACTCCGTTCGACTCGGCCCGTCCATCGATCATTAATGCCGGTGTGACGGTTCTTCTTCAACGGTTGAGATATCGGTGGTTTAAAATCTACGGTTATGATCGATCGCGGCGCTCGAGAAAGAGAGAGAAAAGGGTTTGAAATTATAGTCAGAAACTCTCCATTGTTCTAGAGATAGCTTGAGAAAATTTAATGTCCAAATTTCTCTTACGTCCGAGTTTGACTCGGAAAAATTTCGAGTGACTCGAAACACGAAATAACTATTAGCCCGAGTATCACGTGATCAAGCTGAACTAATGGTTATTAACAATGAAAGCACATGGCACGAAATATTCAAGAATCATAACACAACACTAAGCATTTAACATACCAAGCTCATTCAGAATAAAACAGAATTGATCTTCACCAAGTGGCTTAGTCAAGATATCGGCTAATTAAAGATTAGTAGGAATGAACTCAAGTGTAATATCACCCTTTTACGAGTGATCGCGTAAGAAGTGATACCGACTTCAATATGCTTTGTTTTTAGTGCTTGGACAGGATTCTTAGTGATACTGATTGCGCTTTGATTGTCACACTTGATTGGAGCCGAGTTGAGAGATAGTCCAAGATCCTTCAAGTGTTGTTGTATCCGAGAGAATCCGAGCGCAACAAGCTCAGCGGCAATATATTCAACTTCGTAGTTGATAGAGCTACTGAGTTTTGCTTCTTTGAGTGCCGGGATATTAGGGATTGACCCAGAAATTGGCAAGCTCCGGATGTGCTCTTTCGATCAACTTTGTATCCTGCATAGTCTGCGTCCGAGTACCCGGTCGAGTCGGTTACGAGGCTACGGAGTACCATAGTCCTAGATTACGAGTGCTCGCAAGATATCTGAATATTCTCTTCACCGCGAGTGAGATGTGATTCTTTTGGATTAGCTTGAAATCGTGCACATAGGCAAACACCGAACATTATATCCGGTGCGCTTGAAGTAAGATATAGCGGTGATCCAATCATACCCCGATAGAGTTTCGATCTCTTGCTTTACTGTCTCATCCGAGTCGAGCTTTATCTTGCTTGCTCATAGGAGTAGATGTGTGCTTTGCATCTTGAAGTTTATATTTCTTCAGTAGTTCCTTGGTGTATTTTGATTGATGAACAAAGATTCCATCTTCCATCTTTGTCTTGTTTGATTTGCAACCCAAGGAAGAAGTTGAGTTCTCCCATCATACTCATTTGGAACTCGTGACTCATCAACTCGAGAAAATTCTCGGCACATCATGCAGAAAATAATATCATCAACATATATTTGAACAATGAGAAAATCTTTCCCTTTGGTCTTTATGAATAAAGTCGTGTCGATCCGACCTCTTTTAAAATCATTTTGAACCGGGAAGTCTGCTCGAGTCTTTCATACCAAGCTCTAGGGGCTTGCTTAAGACCATAGAGAGCCTTTTGAAGTTTGAAAACATGATTTGGAAATTCGAGTTTTCAAAACCAGGAGGTCTGCTCGACATAGACCTCTTCTTCAATAAAACCATTGAGAAAGGCACACTTAACATCCATTTGATATAATTTAATATGCATGCGGGATGCAAATGCCAACGATATTCTAATGGCTTCAATTCTAGCTACTTGGTGCAAAGGTTTCCCCACAATCAATTCCTTCTTCTTGATTGTAACCTTGAGCTACAAGTCTACCTTTGTTTCGACTACAATTCCACCCTCATCCAGTTTGTTTTTGAAAACCCATTTGGTTCCTATAAGCTGGGTGGTCGGAAGGTCGGTTGGTCGAGTCCAGACTTGGTTTCTTTCGAATTGATTCAGCTCTTCTTGCATGGCCTCTACCCATTCGGGTTCATTAAGGGCTTCTAGTGCATTTTTGGGTTCGAGTTAGTGAAATGAATGCGGTGAATGCACATAGATTATGAAGAGAAGAACGAGTTCTTACCCCACTGTTGATATCGAAATTATGTTTTCTTGGGGATGACTGGAAGTAAATTTGAATGCTTTACCAGTTCTTTGATTCACCAGGTTTGTGGGCTGAATAGCTTGATCTTCGAAGCTTGTTACGAGTGATCGGCTCCATTGACTTGCTCACTCGAGCGACTTCTTGAGCTATTTCATTCCGAACTTCCTCGTTACGAGTGATCTCCTTCGAGTCTTAGTAAGCTCATCTTCGTCATCATCCTTTACGAGCTTCGGTTCGAGTATGAAGATTCACTTGGTTTTTCTGTTCAAGCTCATCAAACACTACGTGGATACTTTCTTCCACTTTGTTAGTTCTCTTGTTGAAGATACGGTAAGCTTTGCTATGAGAAGAGTAACCTAGAAAAATTCCTTCGTCGGACCGAGCATCAAACTTGGTCGGATGATCCTTACCATTGTTGTGGACAAAGCACTTACATCCGAAAGGTCCGAAATAGGAAATGTTTGGCTTCCTCCCTTTGTAGAGCTCATAAGGTGTTTTCTTCAGAATGGGTCCGATGAGGCATCGATTGAGAGTGTAGTTGGCTGTGTTTCTCGCCTCGCCTGAGAAATAGTAAGGCAAGTTGTGTTCAATCATCATCGTCCTTGCTATTTCTTCAAGGGTTCTGTTCTTTCTCTCAACTACTCCATTCTGTTGAGGAGTTCAGGTGCTTGAGAAGTTGTGAGAAATTCCATTCTTGTCACAAAACTCGAGAATTCGAGTAATCGAACTCCCTTCCATGGTCCGTTCGAATCTTTTGAATCCGAGTGCGGGATTCCACTTGAATCTTTCTACGAGCTTACTGAATTCCTTGAAGGCTTCATTCTTATGCTTGAGAAAACACACCCAGGTAAATCTTGAAAAATCATCAATGATAACAAGTATGTAAGATTTACCTCAGAGACTCTTTACGAGAATTTCGCCACATAGGTCCATATGCGATAATTCAAGCACGTTGGATGTGGAAGCTGTCTTGAGAGATTTGAATGAAGATCTGACTTGTTTCCCTCCGGTGCATGCTTCACATACTTTATCCTTCTCAAACTCACAGTTAGGTAATCCTCTAACTAGATGATGAGATGCAAGCTTTTGATAGTATGCATGCTAATATGACTTAATCTACGATGCCAAGTCCAAGAATCATCTTAAAGAGATGCTTTCAAACGAGGATAAATTCGACTTGGGTCGAGAAAGAGGGATGATGTAGGTATTACCCGATCTCTTACCTGAAAGTTTTACCTCTTTGGTGATCTCATCCGTGATGTAGCACTTGGATTGAGTGAATTTTACCTCTTGTCCTTTGTCACAAAGTTGGGAGATGCTAAGTAAGTTGTACTTTAGTCCTTTGACAAGGTAGACTGGGCTCACCAGATTGTTTTCATTTCCAATCTTTCCAATGCCCACTATCTTGCCTTTGCTTGTCATCACCAAAGGTCACCTTTCCTCCTTTATATGACTCCAGCTCGGAAAAGAGTCCTTGGTCACTGACATATGTCGAGAACATCCGTTGTCCAGGTACCAGTGCCCTTTGATCTTTTTCGAGAGACCTGCAAAGCAGAGAGAATCTAGCCCTTCTCACTTCCTCTAACGAACCCAGTAACATTCCTTACTCGTGGTCCTTTTACGAGGAAGAAGGTGCTTCGGAACCCAGATTTGAATGACTTTGGGTTTAGTCCGATTCCGAGTCTTCTTCTTCTCGAGGAGCCGAGTCCGTGTTTCTTTCCTCTTAAAAACCTTTCCTTTTGCAACAGAGGAAAATGGTTTCCTTTTGTAAATAGGTGCAGGTTTAGTCCTCCTTTCATTTTTGTGAATGGGACCATGCTCGACCTTTTGAACTTAACGGTTACGGAATCCTTTTGAACAAATGCGAGTAAGAATTAGATTCTTCCTCCTTGTTGAAACCAAGACCTTCTTTTCTAAAAGAGACACATTGTGAACCTAAGAGCATATCAAGGTTCTTCTGTCCTTGAGTAAATTTTAAAACCAGGTCTTGAGACTTAGTGAGCTTCGTTTCGGTTGCTCATTTTCTTTTCCGAGTAACTCGGACTCGGTCTCATTAGTTTGAGCACTTGTCTTGAGTTCTCTCGAGTGTGAGTCTCAGTTTTTCCAATTCATTTTTTAAAGAAGTTCTCTCGAAGTGATTGACTCAAGTTGTTCCTTGAAATGAGAAGAATCGAATTGGACTTTTCTTCCAAAGTAAAGATGTATTTAGCTAAATCAACTTTGGAGAATTTGAGGAAGTAGTTTATTACCTCTTGAGGATCGGTTTCCTCATTATACGAGTGCGTATGCGAGTCGACTCTTTTCGGCTTACGAGTCGGTGATCGCCATCGGACACTTTGAGTCATCCGAATCCTCGTCGTCTTCGAGATGATTCCTCATCGCTCCATGTTGCCATCATGGCCTTTTTCTTCTTCCTGTCCTATCTTCGTTTTGGACGAGTCCTTGACTATGTGGTCTTTGTTGCCACATTCAAAACATCCGGAATTCTTAGACAGAGATAACTTTGAAGAAGATGAAAACTTACCTTTTCTATCTCTTTTGTCTTTCTTGTAGAATTCTTCTTTTGGTCTTTTGTCCCATCTTTTGTGCTTCATCATTTTCTTGAAGCATCTTGCAATGAGTGCCATGGGATCATCCTCCGATTCAGAGGAGCTCGGAATTGCTTCTTTGGATTACGAGGCTTTAAGCGCAATGTTCCTTTTGGAAGTACCCTCAACATCTTCTTCTTCCAGGTGTATCTCATGAGTCGAAGCTTTCCGATGAGCTCGTCCGGTTTCAAGAGTGAGAGGTTCCGAGCCTCTTCTATGGCGAGTCACCTTAGGACCCCATCGTCTCTTGGGTAGGCCTTCGAGAATTTTTCGACACATTTCTTCATGGGAGATCTTCTTTCCCGGAGATTTGAGATTGTTGGTGATCTCGGTGAAGCGTATGAACATCCGAGTAATGTTCTCTTCGGCTCCATTTTGAAAAGCTCATATTTGTGAAGGTACTGGCTGATCTTTGCTTGTCTCACCTGACTTGTACCTTCGTAGGTGTTGACCGAGTGTCCCACACCTCTTTAGCGAGTCACGAGCGAGACTCGATTATATTCTTCCGAGCTTATGGCGCACATGAGGATGTTCATGGCTTTGAAGTTCTTTCGAACTTCTCCGCCTGCTGGCGTGAACTCAACCTTTGTCTTTGGAAGGATTACGAATTCATCTGTCTTTGTTGGAATGTAGTTTCCTTGTTGTATGATTTCCCATACTTCTTCATCGTGATCCATAACGAAACATTCCATAAGCTTCTTCCAGTGACCGAAATTTGAACCTTTGAATTTTGGTGGCTCGTTGGAAGATCTACCTTCGTCGAACTCTCCGGTGTTACGAGCCATCCGATCTTTAAACCTTTGGACTGTTAGATCCTTTCGAAAGGCTAGGCTCGATACCAATTGAAGGTTTGCTCAAGGAGAGTCCGAGTCACCCTAGAGGGGGTGAATAGGGTGATAGAAAAATCTTTCGAAAGTACACACTTTTGCGCGAAAAGAGGCAAAGACAGAATGCGAGTCTAATAACGAGTCGAAAAGATTGGACTCGAAAGCAATGAATCGGAAGAAGCAAGAGCACTAAGGCATGTCTGAGTCTAGAATGAACTCGAGAAAAGAACACGGAGATTTTACGTGGAAACCCTCCTGGGGCAGAAAACCACGGCCCGTGTCAATCCGGACACGAAGTCAAATCCACTATTTTGAGTCCACAAAATACCGTGAACTTGACAGAACCCAAGTTGCTCCCTTAGACAACTCTATACAGATTTTCCTAGACTCGAAGTTACCTTATCCGATCTAGTACTTCCTAGCTGAGATAACCCTTACAGCTAGGGACAACTAAGCTGAGTTAACCTTTACGGCTTAGTCAAGGGACCTTACAAAGAATGTAAGAAGTGTTTGTAACGAAGTACAAGACCTTACAACTCAGAAAGTAATGAATTACAGAGTGGGAGTTGTAAGTTGAAGATTGAGAGTAAATACAATAACTTTGATCAAGTAAGTGTATAGACAATATGTTCGGCAACCTTCAAGTCTTGTGAAGTGGCTTCTTTTATAGAAGACCAGGCAGAGTAGCCGTTATTTTCATCTGCTGACCGAGAGTCTTCTGTGACCGTTGTGAAAAGCTTTACGAGTCACTCAGAAAGTATCCGTTGAAATATGGACGTTGGACAACGGTTTAACTCCCTTGGAAGTCCCAAAACCATCGGTTGTGTCTTGATAAATATGGTGGAAACCACCGTTAGGCTTGGCGTTCCATTTTTCCGGATATGGAAGCGGACGACTTCGACACAATCTTCGGGACTAAAGCGAGGAAGGTGAAAAGCCATATCTCGCTGGTGATTTGACGTTCGAAGCCGGCTACTTTTGTAGTTTGAAAAGATATCCTCGATTGAATAACCTACAAAAGTAAAACACCTTTCGGTTCTCAAAGTATAAAATACTTTGGTCCAATGTTAGACACGAGATAACAAAATAATTTTGAAAAATTACGCAATTGATTATCCGAGTCGAAAAGAAATGGAATTTTCTGAGTCTAATATCCATGATACTCGGAATTCCATATGACTTAGTCTTAAGTAAAGAAACACGTTCTATAGCAAATATCGAGTGAGAAAGAACTTGACTAAGCATGAAATGAACTATGAATGCTGACTTTGCAAACAATAGAGTAAATAACCACAAGTCGGATTCGAGTGAGAAACAGTGAATACTCGGTATATTCAAAATGCGATTAATCCGAGTGAGAGTGGACTCGGAATAAAGAACCGGTTTTCGAGGCGCTAACCGAAAAGCGATTAAAGAGATATGTGAAGGCCGAATCGCATAGAGAAGATACTTATTTAACTCAAGTAAGTTTCTAAGACACGAGAGAATGCCTTGGAATCAAAACTCTATATGAATGATATCGTTATACCCGATTCCTTTTGCATGACTCGGAAAGATATAGAGCAATGTCCGAGTCTTCAATTCTCCTACAATAATCGACCTCCACAAATTCCACAAATAGCCTATTTCAATCTTGTTCATCCACCATCATGCTTCCAGATTAGGTTCGTGATTCAAAATCAGCAGGTGGGAAAACCGAAGGGTGCTAGATCCGCTTTCAATCCTTTATGATTTTATTTCTTTAGTTATTTTACCACTTTTCTTATTGTGGATTAAGATGTAATCACTTTTAATTCCTCCTATCCCGCTCACTACTAAAAAATCGCCATATAGCAACGGAAACAATGACGGAAAAATGTCATTTAGTGACGGAATTTCACAATTAGCAACGGAAAATTCGTCGCTAAAAATCGCTGACGGAATCGTAGAATTCCGTCGCTATTTCATCACCAATTTTTTTAAAAAATTAACAATTTTGTGTATTTTTTAGTGCTTAATACAAAAATTCTAGAACCAAATGCAAATCCAAATAATCCGACAGCAGTAACAACATCAAATTCAACTTCGATTCAAGCGCAAAAATCATATACAAACACAAAAGTTATAAATAATCCAATTTCAATTCACCAACATCCATAAAAACTAATTAAAGAAAAAAACAAGAGTATTACATTATTTACAAACATAAGTTATGTTCTTATCTTCCTTTTTGCTCTTCTTCTTCCTCTTTCTCACTATCTTCACCTTCTACCTCATATTCATTCCAACCATGCCTATCAAAATAAATTATATAAAATCCTCTAAAATCTGAAATTTTATAGTAAATAAAGTAAATTATAAATACAACTAACCATGAGGGAGGATGGAGAAAGCATACCTACAAGAGGTTAAAGCTGGTTAGTTGGTGACGTGTATGGCGGCGGCGAATGATGGTGGTAGATGATTACGAAAGAAGGAAAGGTTTTCAGCCTCTTGCTCTCTCATACTCTCACTTCTCTCTAATTCTGAATCTATCTCTCCTTATGGTTTGCCGAGCCTCATTGAAATCGGGATTTTATTTCCAAGCATAATGACGGATCAGCGACGGACTGTCCGTCACTACTTAAAAAATTTAGTTAGCGACAGAATCGATCTGTCACTAATTAAAAAATTTAAAATTTCAAAACTGGAGAAAATTTAATAGCCCGCCAACGTAAAATTTTAAAAATTTTGAATCAACAACGGAACGGTCCATCGCTCACTAAAAATTTGAAAATTTTAGATATTTGAAAAATAAAAATTTTAATTTTGCATTTAGGCAGACCTCAAACATAGTTGCTTTTAATTTCGACCATTAGGCTTTACCCTTAAGAATATCTTTTGGAGGAGTTTTGCACTCGCTAACCCGCACGGGCCCAACTAGGCTTGATTGTCGGGAGGTGATACCTCTTTCATCATAGCATGCTCTTTTGGTTTACCAAGACGCACCGAGGATTCATGCTTTTCCTGTCGTGCACCCCATAGAGGACTAAATTCTTGGATTATGAGGCACCATGTATCCTACCTATATTTATCCCCGACCATAGATCCTTGGTTTTTTAGGTGGTCCCCTTCTCTTCATTTGCATGCTTGAATGAATGTGGTTGTTTTTAGTATTTAACCTTCTTTATTGTGAGTCCTTAGCAATTTATCCAGGTTCACTAAATAATCCTCGCATGGGTGCAAAATAAAATAAAATAATGAACCTTCTTGAGTCGGTCCAATGAGTGCATTTAGCTAATAATAAATTTTATCTCAAATTAGGTGAGTCCACTTTGCATTTAGCTAAAAATAAATTTGCTCTCAAATTAGGAGAGTCCATTTTACATTAGGCAAATTTCACATTCATCTTAAATTAGGTGAGTCTATTTTGCGTTAGATAAATTTTAAATTCATCTCAAATACACTACTACAAAAGCCGTAAAATAGCGACGGAAAATAGCGATGGAAACCAATCTGTCGCCAGGTAGTGATGGAATCGGCGACGGACGCCGACAAAAAATGAGAACTGGATCAAACAACGACGGAATTAGCGACGGAAAATAACTTCCGTCGTCTGTTTTAGTCTCCGCGACAGATTAGCGACGGAATATTCCGTCGCTAATCCGTCGGCGACAATTCGTACATCAAAAATCCCGGAAAGAAAAAAATTAATCAGTAGTCATTAGCGACGGAATATTCCGTCGCCAATCCGTTGCTACGACAATTTCGTAATTAGCGACGAACAGCGACGGATTGTTCCGTCGCTAATTACGAATAAATCCGAAGCTGGCGTTGGCCGGTTCGGATTTCTCGAGTGAGAGCGAGAGCGAGACCACCGCAGCTTGACCACCGCCATCGGCCGCTACCGCCGGCGACTACGCACGCCGCCTTGTCGGCCGTCGCCGTTGCCGCCGCCTCCCTTCCGCCGAAAGTTCAGGACCCCAAGGCCGAATAACCACCGGTCTTAGCTTCGTTTCGCCCGACCCCGCACTGCCGTCGCTGCCGCTCGGGTCAAGGACGCTGCCGACGAACCGCCGCCGCTGCCGCCTCATGCTCGAGCTTCGCCGTCACCGCTCGTGCCGCCGCCGGTGCCGCCCATAAATTTGAGGTATGTTTATGTTGATTTTTGTAGATTTATGGTTTAACAAAATTGATATTGAAATTGATGAATATATGTAATTTGTGGGAATTTAATGTTGTTTGTGAATGAATTTGAGAAGAAAAATGTGAAATTATGTTGTTTAATGAGTAAATGTTATTGAAGTTAAATTTAGGGTTTTAAAAATATAACTTGAAATTGACGAATATATGTACTTTGGTGGGAATTAATGTTGTTTGTGAATGAATTTGAGAAGAAAAATGTGCAATTGTGTTGTTTGTGGAGTAAATGTTATGGAAGTTAAATTTAGGGTTTTCAACATTGTAACTTGAAAGTAACGTATATATGTAATTTAGTGGAAATTAATGTTGTTTGTGGATGAATTTGAATAGAAAAATGTGCAATTGTGTTCTTTATGGAGTAAATGTTATGGAAGTTAAATTTAGGGTTTTCAACATTGTAACTTGAAAGTAACGTATATATGTAATTTGGTGGAAATTAATGTTGATCGTGGATGAATTTGAATAGACAAATGTGCAATTGTGTAGGATTTGTGGGACACTATTGTTGAAGTTGAGGGAAATGGTGTTTTTGATTTATATATGTGTAATTAATTATTCTTTTTTGTGTGAGGTTGTTGACGCTAATTAGGTATGCTTATAGGTATGATTGCTTTACTTGTATGATTAGTTTAATTATATGTATATGAGTTTATTTATGCTAATTAGGTTTGATTACTTTAATTATGAAATAAATATTTAAGAGTAAAATATAAAAATAATAGAAATCTATGTATATTAAAAAAATTTATAGATGCATAATGGTTATATATAGATTATGTTCGTTATAGAAAATATGTAATCATATACCATCTCCATGTGTTGGTATTTTTAAGTAATAATGTAATAAATTGTTAAATTTCAATCGGAATATATATGGACGGGCCTACGCATCGTAGATGGATGTATCGTAGGTTATTACCCGGTAGAGTTGGGTATAGACAAGAGTTTTTAGACGAGGTTGAGGAGTTTGATGCACATGCTAGAAGCCAATCGGAATTTGTGCATAATCAACAATATAGGTGTCCATGTCGCAAATGCGTAAATCGAAAGTATAAGGATCCCGATGAAGTTAAGTTGCACCTCTATCAATATGGTTTTCTTCCAAACTATTGGTATTGGACTAGTCATGGAGAAATAGATCCTCATTTACATGAGGAGCAAACAATGGTTTGTAACGTATTCAACGACGACAGTGGCGCCAATCATATGAACTACGGCGATGTCGAAACAAATATCGACCGTATGAATGATATGGTCACGGATGCCATGATCTCAAATCAAAACTCCACAAGTGAGCCTCCAAATACCCATGCCCAAAGTTTCTTTAATATGGTTGAGGCTGCGCAACGACCTTTGTGGGCGGGAAATGAAACTCACACCGAGTTGTCTCGCCACTGTTAGAATGTTGAGCATTAAGTCCGACTACAACATGCCTCAAAATTGCTTTAATGAAATTACTCAACTTATGAAGGAGATTTGTCCGCCTGATAACCGAGTTCCTCGTGACATTCACCATGCAAAGAAGGTCATTAAAAATCTTGGGATGGATGTTCAAAAAATTGATTGTTGTCGACAAGGTTGCATGTTGTTCTACAAAGAGGACAAGTGACCTTGATTCATGCAAGTTTTGTGGTCATGCGAGATGGAAGCGTCAAAGGGAAAGACATGGCAAAAGTAAAAGAACTCCATTTGCAAGGATGCATTACTTGCCGTTAATACCAAGACTTCAACGCTTGTTTGCTTCAAAACCACTGCAGAACACATGAGATGGCATTATGATAATGTAAGAGAAGATGGTGTCCTCTCGTCATCCTTCCGATGGTGAAGCATGGAGGATGTTGGTGATCCGAAACTTTGGTTGATAACTCAAGCTCAGCAGAAGAATTAGTTGATGATTTTATTTTAAACCGAGAAGATGAGATTGAGGATGTTGGTGAAGAAGAGGAAGGTGAAGAAGATGAAGAAGGGGAATGGGATGATGACAATATCATCAATGATGAAGAAGAACATACCCTATTCAATGACGTCGAAGAGGATAGTGACGAAGATGATGATAAGACTGATGATGAGGATGATGAGTAGTTGATAATGTGCTTTTGTTGGGTTTGTTTTTTATTGTACAACTTTCATTTATGTTGTGATCGAATGAATTCTTATTAATGTAATGAAGGTGAAACCATTGAAGCGTACTTTATTCACATGCTTTAGATTTATATCTAACGCTTACATGTGCATATGTTTACTATTGTTTATATGTTGTTCTATATGAAATCACTTGAACCGTTGGATGCTTACTAATAGTGTGAATTACTTGTTTATGTACAGAAAAATGGAGAGAGGTAGAGGCGGAACCAAAAGATCGGCTACTCGGGAAGGGCTAGAAACACCTCTACCGATGGGGAAGGTAATGATGTCAGCACTTCTACCCCCTCTCAAAACCCTCGGAACCTTCAAACTCCTGCCGGTGGAACACTATCTCTACACTCCCCTCACAACCAAACTCCATTGGGGGGTCATTTATTCCCAACCCTCCCGTTTTCCAACTCCCAAATTTCCCACACATGCAAAACCCACTCGGGTGGGCCTTTCTTTCTAAACCCTCCATATTCTCAAGCAACCCCATATGTACTCAAACCCGTCGAGTACATATACATATCAACAATATGGTACAAATAATGTACCACGCATCCACGTTGGTTCCGAACAACGGCCACCACAAATGCCTACAAATGAAGGACCAACCGATACGAGGAACGAGGATCCTTGTCTTCAATCAAGTAGCGCTAGCAGCTGAGAAAAATCCGAATTGAGCCGGATGGTGAAGGGTGAGTGTGATAATAAATAATAAAATAAAATAAGCATATTAGTTATTAGTTGAACTAACTATTTTATATGTTGAATTGATTAGGTTCTACCCCATTGACAAAGTTGTGGGTACGATTTCCCACATCTTCCAAAGCAAATACGATGGAGCTTGACCTACATGGGGTAAAGTCCCTCGATCACAAACGTGATCAATGGTTTTCCGAGTTTAAGGTAATGACACATCATTAGTTTTCTCCAGTTCGAGATAACATAATCACTTATTGTGTATGTTCGAACATTATATTTTAATTTCATAACGTATAAACAACGTTTTTATTTATATAGAAATTTTTCACTTGGTCGCCAACCGATGAAGTTCAAATCGAAGAAATTTTGAAAAGAAAGGCAGTGATCGCTTGAAGGACTTCATGCTCAAGGCGAGGAAAACTAAGAAGAAGCCGAAATGGTTGGGTGACAACTACGGCACGAGTTGCTCGAATATTGGGAAACCGCTGAGTACAAGAAGTTCCGTGAGCAAGCTCGAAAAACCGTCATGCTCGATCGGGGGACTTGGTTCATCACTCCATACGTGTGGCTCAATCCCTATGACGGAGCATAAGCGGCGATTTGTACGTACCCCTTTCTTATTGATTACGCATGCAACTGTTAACATGTTCATATTGGTAAATTGATTCTCTACTAACTTGTTTTCAATTTTAGATGAAGGAGCTTAAAGGAGTTCAGCCTCTACCGACCCAACTATTTTCACGCACGCACAAAACAAAAAAGGACGAATGGGTGGACAAAAATCCAAGGCCATTTACGTGAGTAACCGTATATATGAATTCTGCATATTTTTCTATCTATTGTTTTCGTTAACAACCTGTGATATTTACATGCCTCAAATATTTATATTATATTCAGGAGAAGTTTCAAAAAGAGTGGGAAGAGTTGCAAAACACTCAACCCACTCAAACTTCCGATGATGACCCCAACTCTTGTGAGGATCATGTATCCACCCCTTCACAACAAGAGTTGTGGGTCAAAGCAAATGCGAACAAGAAAGGTCGCATTTATGGATTTGGATCCGAGGCTAGAAACTTGAAACCAACAATGTCCTTCAAATCACCGAAACCTTCTACTACGGATGACTCGGAATGGAGAGCAACGAGTGCATAATTTAAATTCCGAGGTACATCAATGGATTGAGCATTGCCGGATGCTTGAGTTACAAAATCGGCATCCGAAGGCACAGGTCGACGGTTTACTGAGCCAATAGCACGTATGAATGAATTTCGTAGTCTCGGCAAGCATCCGGATCTCACCGTCGACCACCACAACCACAGGAGGAAGAGGAAGAGGAAGAGGAAGAGGAAGAGGAAGAGGATGAGGAAGAGGATGAGTGAATTCAAATGTGAACTTTTGTATATATTGGTGATCATCACTTTGCGAACTATTTACAAATTTGTTTTAACTATGTTATGGTTGTTGATGATGTTGAATATGTAAGTTGGATTTGTATATCCAACTTTGATGAATTATTTGTGGCCGGCATATATAAATGCCAAATGTAAGTGTCACATATGTGAATGGTGGATTTGTATATCCATTCACAATGTTACGTACTAGGATAACGAATAATTAGCTAATAATATTTAAAATTTTTCATAGAACAGCGACGGATCAGCGACGGTCGGTTCCACTTAGCGACGGAACTTAGCGACGGAATTTGGGGAAATTCCGTCGCTAATACGGCTATCAGCGACGGAAATGGGGTGATTTCGTCGCCGATTTAGCGACGAAGTCCCAAATTTCCGTCGCTAAATCAACGACGGAAATGTTTTCCGTCGCTAATTTCTATCGGCTATGGAACGAGAATCCATCGCTAATCCGTCGCTAATTGGTGACGGACTTGAAAACTTTCGTCGCTGATATTTAGCGATCCGCTTTCAGCGACTGAACAGTTCCGTCGCTAATTTCGTCGCTAATTGCGGATTTTCGTCGCTAATAACTAACATTCCGTCGCTATTTCCATCGCTAATCTGCTGTTTTCTAGTAGTGATAGGTGAGTTCTTTGCTTACATTTAGCCAAAAATAAATTTCATCTCAAATTAGGTGAGTCCATTTTTCTTTTAGCCAAAAATAAATTTCATCTCAAATTAGGTGAGTCCATTTTGTATTTGCCAAATTTTAAATTCATCTCAAATAGGTGAGTTTGTTTTTACATTAGTGAATTTCAAATTCATCTCAAATAGGTGAGTCTATTTTGCATTAACCAAATTTTGAATTCATCTAAAAATAGGTGAGTCTATTTTTGCATTAGATAAATTTTAATTTATCTCAAATAGGTGAGTCCATTTTTACATTAGCCAAATTTTAAATTCATCTCAAAATAGGTGAGTCCATTTTTTACATTAGCCAAATTTTAAATTCATCTCAAATAGGTGAATCCATTTTTGCATTAGTTAAATTTTAAATTCATCTCAAAATAGGTGAATTCGTTTTTGCATTAGCTAAATTTAAAATTCATCTCAAATAGGTGAGTCCATTTTGTATTAGCCAAATTTAAAATTCATCTCAAATAGGTGAGTCCATTTTTGCATTTAGCCAAAGTAAAATTCATCTCAAATTAGGTGAGTCTTTGTTTGTATTTAACCAAATTAAAATTCATCTCTAATTAGGAGAGTCTTTTATTTGCATTTAGCCAAATTAAATTCATCTCTGATTAGGAGAGTCTTCTATTTGCATTTAGCCAAAGACAAATACATGCCTAATAAAGAGAGTCTTCTATTTGCATTTAGGCAAAGACAATTAAGAGAGTCTTTTATTTGCATTTAACCAATGTCAAATTCATCTCTAATTAGGAGAGTCTTTGGTTTGCATTGAGCCAAAGTAAAATTCATCTCAAATTAGGCGAGTCTTTATTTTCATTTAGCCAAATCAAAATTCATCTCTAATTAGGAGAGTCTTTGTTTGCATTAGCAAGATCAAATTCATCTCAAATTAGGAGAGTCTTTGTTTGCATTTAGCTAAATCAAATTCATCTCAATCTAAGGGAATCCATGTGCATTGTTGCATTTAATTTTGGTCCAATTCGCATTTTTTATGTGCATCCAAAAAGAAGAGCATATCAATTTTCTTTTATCTTAGGATCGATCGTTCCTTGGGTCAAGCACTTAAGCCCTTTCTCCCTAAATTTGTTTTCCACAACCTAGTCCCGAGCACCTACTCTTTTGGGATGCAAGACAGAGAATCCTACTCAAATGAGGAATCCTAGCACAAAGCAACTAGCGAATAAGAAGTATAGTTCAACACTAGTACGATCAACACCGATACATCCCACTCCAAGCACATACGACACCAGATCGTCCGACACCTTTATCGGTAACACCGATACGTCGCCCACGGACAAAGCGCAACTTTCCTCCAATAATGGCCAACAAGCCGAGCAAACTCCCATCATGACCTTATTCAAGGAGTTTACTGCAAAGCCGAAGTTAAGATTAAGGCCTAGGATAAAAGATTGAGTCAATGGTAGAAACCCTTGACCTTATACTCAAAGAACTGGAGAAGAAATCAAAAGAAGAAAAACCTCGACTCGAACCTTGGTCCAAGCCTCAATTTGATTCACGAATAGATCGAATATTAAAGCTGCTCCATGAGTCTTCTATGTTCAATGACTACTATCCGGCCGAGGGATTCACTTCAATCCCTAAAGGCAAATAGCCCCCAAAATTCACTATCACTACTACAGGAACAACTTTTAACGGCGGGTCTTTAACGACGGTTAAAAAGACACACCGTTATGGAAAACGGTTTGGTGGCATTTTTGTAAATAATCGGCATTATGTAACACATATTGAAGACTCAAACACTCGCTCAACGCATTTCTGAGTTCCATTACATGAATCAGGAATAACCATCTCGTATTTATAGAGTTTTGATTCCAAGGCATTCTCTGTGTTTTAGAAACTTTTCTGAATGAAATGGTATCTTCTCTAAGTACTACAGCTTGCACTTCAGGTGTTTATTGCGCTTCTTTAAGTGACTCGAAAGCCGATTCTTTGTTCCGAGTCCAAGCACCACTCATATTTATCGCAGATTGAGTGCACTAGTGTTTCACCTTCTCTCACTCGAATTTGGCTTCGATTATAAGCTCTATTTCATTAGAGTCGGTACCTCTAGTCTGTTTCATACTTAGTCTATATCAAGTTATCTCACTCGATATTCTTTACTTATCTTGATCTATCACTTAGACTAAGTCGGATGGAATTTTGAGTTGTATAGTTATTAGACTCGGAAAATTCCACTTCTCTTCGACTCGGATAATTACTTGATTAATTATCATAATTATTTTATTATCTCGTGTCTAATCTTAGACCAAAGTATTTCATACTTTGAGAACCAAAATTTCTTTACTTTTGTAGGTTATTCAAACGAGGATACACTTTTCAAATCACAAAAGTAACCGGCTTCAAAACGTCAAATCACCAGCAGACATGGCTTTTCACCTTCTCTGCTCCGAGTCCCAGTAAGATAGTGTCGGAGCTGTCTGTTTCGAAATCTGGAAAACCGAGACACCAAGCTTAACGGTGGTTTTCACCTTATCTCTCAAGACACCGCTAGTAGTTTTGGGACTTCCAAGAGAGGTAAACTATTGTCCAACGTTCACATTACAACGGATACTTTCTAAGTGACTCGAAAGCTTCTATCAACGGTCACGAGAGAACTCTCGGTCAGCGAGATGAAGATAACGGCTACTCTGCACTGGTCATCTATAAATAGAAGCCACTTCACAAGACTTGAAGATTACCGAACTTATTGTTAATATACGTACTTGTGCAAAGTCTTTGTATTCATTCTCAATCTTCTACTTACAACTCCTATTCTGTAATTCATTACCTTCGAGTTGTAAGGTCTTGTACTCGATTACAAACTCTTTCTTACTTTCTTTGTAAGGTCCCTTGACTAAGCTGTAAGGGTGAACTCGGCTTAAGTTGTCCCTAGCTGTAAGGGTTATCTCAGCTAGGAAGTACTAGATCGAGATAAGGGAATTTCGAGTCTAGGAAAACTTGTAAAGAGTTGTCTAAGGGAGCAACTCAGGTTCGATCAGTTCACGGTATTTTGTGGACTCAAAATAGTGGATTTGACTTCGTGTGCTGGATTGACACGGTCCAGTGGTTTTCTCGCCCCAAGAGGGTTTCCACGTAATCTCTAAGTGTTTACTTTCCGAGTTCATTCTAGACTCGGATCGTATTAAAGCATTTGCTTTTCTTGCCATTTCTAACTATTCGGTCTTTCCGAGTCTCTACTTTTCGACTCGGTTTTGACTCGGAAGCGCATTTTGTATTTTACCTGGCAAAAGAGTTTGAATTTTCGAAGATCTCTTCCTCACCCTATTCACCCCCTCTAGGGTGACTCGGACTCTCCCGAGCAAACCTTCAATTGGTATCGAGCCTAGCCTTTCGGAAAGGATCTAACCATCCAAAGGTCTAAAGATCAAATGACTCGAGAACACCGGAGAGTTCGATGAAGGAAGATCTTCCAACAGGCCACCAAAATTCAAAGGATCAAACTTTGGGCACTTGGAAGAAGCTTATGGAATGCTTCCTCATGGATCATGATGAAGATGTATGGGAAATCATACAACAAGGAAACTACATTCCAATGAAGACGAGAGGAATTCAGAATCATTCCCAAGACAAAGGCTGAATTCACTCCGAGCGAAGCGAGAAGTTCGGGAAGAACTTCAAGGTAATGAACATTCGATGTGTGCCATCAGCTCGGAGGAATACAATCGGGTGTCTGCCTGCGACACAGCAAAAGAAGTGTGGGATACACTGGTCAACACTTATGAAGGCACAAGCCAGGTCGGACAAGCGAAGATTAATCAATATCTTCACAAATACGAGCTATTCAAGATGGAGTTAGAAGAAAATATCACTCGAGATGTTCATCCAGGTTTACTGAGATTACCAACAATCT
Organism: Talinum fruticosum; assembly: GCA_021018815.1. NCBI lineage: Eukaryota > Viridiplantae > Streptophyta > Magnoliopsida > Caryophyllales > Talinaceae > Talinum > Talinum fruticosum. The sequence goes on along the minus strand of JAITYX010000010.1, from coordinate 5,869,588 downwards.
CAAGTCTTTGGGTAAGAAAATCATACACGAGGAAATGTGCAGAAAAATACTCGAAGTCCGCCCAAAAGAAGATGGGGTCCAAAGGTGACTGCCATAGAGGAGGCTCGGAACCTCTCACTCTTAAAGCCGGACGAGCTCATCGGAAAGCTTCTAACACACGAAATCCATCTAGAAGAAGAGGATGCTGAGGGCGGTTCCAAAAAGAACATAGCACCGAAAGTCTCGAGAATCTAAAGAAGCAAATATGAGCTCATCCGACTCGGAAGACGATCCCATGGCACTCATTGCAAGAGGCTTCAAGAGAATAATGAAGCACAAAAGATGGGACAAAAGGCCAAAAGAAGAATTCTACAAGAAAGATAAAAGAGACAGAAAAGGTAAGTATTCTTCTCCCTCAAAGCTATCTTTATCTAAGAATTACGGGTGTTTCGAGTGTGGCAGCAAAGACCACATAGTCAAGGACTGTCCGAAAAGGAAAAGGGACAGAAAGAAGAAGAAGGCTATGATTGCAACATGGAGCGATGAGGACTCATCGGAAGATGACGAGGACTCGGACGACTCGAAGTGTTTAATGGCAATGTCCGACTCGGAAGCTGAAAGAGAGTCGGACTCGGACTCGAACAATGAGGAAACTAATCCCTAAGAGGTAATTGACTATTTCCTCAAATTCTCCAAAGTTGATTTAGCTAAATACATTTTTACTTTGGAAGAAAAGTCCAATTCGACTCTTCCCATTTCAAAGAACAACTTGAGTCAATATCTTCCGAGAGCATTTCTCCGAAAAACGAATTGGAAAAGCCGAGACGCACGCTCGGAGAACTCAAGACTAGTGCTCAAACCAATAAGACCGAGTCCGAGTTACTCAGGAAAGAAAACGAGCAACTAAAACGAAGCTCACCGAGTCTCAAGATCCGATTATAAAATTTACTCAAGGTCAGAAAAACTCGAACATGCTCTTAGGATCACAATGTGTCTCCTTTCGAAAAGAAGGTCTTGGTTTCCACAAAGAATAGGAATCTAATTCCTACTCGGAACTGTTTAAAAATGATTCCGAAGCTGTGAAGTTCGGGAAAGTTGAGCACGGTCCCATTCATAGAAATTAAGGAAGGACTAAGCCCGAAGCTGTTTACAAAAAGAAACCATTCTCTCCTATTTCAAAAGGAAAAGCTTTCAAAAAGAAAGAGACACGGACTCGGTTCTCCGAGAGGAAGACTCGAGAATCGAGACAAAACCCAAAGTCATTCAAATCTGGGTTCGAAACACCTTCTTCGTCGGAAAAGAACCACGAGTAAGGAGCGTTACTGGGTTCGTTAGAGGAAGTGAGAAGGGTTATATTCTCTTTGTTTTGAAGGTCACTAGAAGAGATCAAAGGACACTGGTACCTTGACGGTGGATGTTCACGCCATATGTCGGGAGATGCGGGACTCTTTTCCGAGATGGAAAAACACAAAGGAGGAAAGGTCACATTTGGAGATTACGTGGAAACCCTCATAGGGCAGAAAACCTCGGACCGTGCAAATCCAAGCACGAAGTCAAATCCACTATTTTGAGTCTACAAAATACCGTAGCCTCGACCGAACCCAAGTTGCTCCCTTAAACAACTCTTTACAAGTTTTCCTAGACTCGAAATTCCCTTATCCGATCTAGTACTTCCTAGCTGAGATAACCCTTACAGCTAGGGACAACTAAGCCGAGTTAACCTTTACTGACTTAGTCAAGGGACCTTACTTAGAAAGTAAGAAAGTGTTTGTAACTAAGTACAAGACCTTACAACTCGGAAAGTAATGAATTATAGAGTGGGAGTTATAAGTAGAAGATTGAGAATGAATACAATGACTTTGCTCAAGTACGTGTATTAACAATAGGTTCGGCAAATTTTCAAGTCTTGTGAGTTGGCTTCTATTTATAGATGACCAACCAGCAGAGCCGTTATCTCCAACTTCGACGGGAGGTCCTTTATGACCGTTGTTAAGAACTTTCCGAGTCACTCGGAAAGTATCCCTTGTGAAAGGAACGTTGGGCAATGGTTCTTAACTCTCTTGGAAGTCCTAAAACCACTGGCGGTGTCTTGAAGGATAAGGTGGAAACCACCGTTAAGCTTGGCGTTTCATTTTTCCAGATTTGGAAACAGACAGCCACGACACGATCTTCGGGGCTAGGACGAGAGAAGAGGAAAAGCCATGTCTGCTTGGTGATTTGACGTTTTGAAGTTGGTTACTTTTGTAATTCAAAAAGTGTATCCTCGTTTGAATAACCTACAAAAGTAAATCAATTTTGGTTCTCAAAGTATAAAATACTTTGGTCCAAGATTAGACACGAGATAATAATATAAATAAGATAATTAAGCAACTAATTATCTTAGTCGAGAAAGTGAGTGGAATTTTCCGAGTCTAATATCCATAAAACTCAACATTCCATCCGAGTTAGTCTAATCAAGAATCAAGTTATACAACGAATATCGAGTGAAACAAACTTGATCTAGACTAAGCATGATTAAGACTAGATGCGCTGACTCCAACAAAAATAGAACTTATAACATGAAGTCAGACCTGAGTGCGGTAAAGCAAAATACTAGTCAGTTCAACATGCGATATATCTAAGTGATGAGGGACTCGGAACCGAGTGGGATATTCGAATACATTCCGAGTCACACAGAGACAAGCAAGAGTACATGAAGTAAATGCTATATCACATAGAGAAGATACCATATCACTTAGAAAAGTTTCTAAGGTACGAGAGAATGCCTTGGAATCAAAACTCTATAAGTGAGAAATTCTTATACCTAAACTCAGAATTGTGCCGAGCAAGTATATGAGTCTTCAATCTCCCCTTTTTGATGAAAGGCATTTCATATTTAGACAGAAACTTTGTTAGTGATAAAGATCTGCTTTTGAATACTTGCGTATGAAATTAGATAAGTAAGGCAAGCTTAATATATCGGATCATAAAGAATATATGCTTAGCAATGAAATAATGTTAACTTAGAAATGGTTGCAATAGTCAATAATCACAGAGAAAATTGAAGAGAAAGCATTAATTCATTGAAATTAAAGAGAGTACACAGATGAAGAAACTCCCCTAAACAAGACAACAAGTTTCTATCTTATATTTCTCCCCCTTGCCTTTCAGCAAAAACAACAAAAGAAATGGGAAGAATATAGCAGTTAGTACAAATTTGATGTCCGGACAAAAGAAATAAGTAGAAATCTCTCGAAAGAAGAAGAATCGCGGACTGTGGAATTGTGACACAGTGCATGGCGCCTACGAGGGAGAGGGGGATGTCCGAGTGGAAGCGGAGGGATGAGAGGTACGCCGGCGCTGATAGGATCTTGACGATGTGCTTGAGCGTGGCGGAGGGAGAACCGGGATTGTCGTCAAGGGCTCGGCTTTGAGTGGCTGACCCGGAACGAGTGGATCTAGGGGTTCCGCCCTGTGGACCTCGGTAGATGGAGGGGCTGCTCAATCGACCTGCTGCATGTTGTCGTAGCACGGCTAGGTCTGCTGACCCACTCGGACTGCTGTCCGAGCCGAGTACTGCCACTTGAGCTTGAGGAGCGGTCGACCCTCAGCTGTTCCCGCTGCCTCTTCTTTGTTTTCCACCCCTTGCCCGGACGGAGCTGCCTTAGCCGCAGGCTCCTCGGTGACTGCTTCTTCTTTGTCCGCTTCTTCTTCTTCCCGCTTTACGAGGAGGTTAGGCCCGGGCTCGAAGACGCTTTAGAAGAGTCCGAGTTGCCACGGTCCTGAGCCGCCTTGGACCTTCTCTCCTAGAGGAGCTGGACTAGCTCCTTTTGCTCCTTCACCAACTCCCTCATCTCAAGAACTAGTGTTTGCTGCTCTCGGATTTGGGACTGGGCTGTTTTTTGATTGATAAACATAGACTGATAGACGAGTCTTAAATGAGCAGAGCGGGTCCTTGAATTCGGAGGACACGGAGGTGATTTTGTCCATGAAAGCGGAGGACAAAATAGCGGAGAGAGACTTTTGGGCACTTGAGGTGGAAGCACCAACAGGTGGGGTAGTGAGAGAGAGAGGGGTTTCTTTCCGAGTCCGAGGCGGAGAAGGAGGCCTCGGCTCCGAGTTGTGTACCTAGATACCAGGTCGAGTTTCCGGTACCCGTACCCTGGAGTTCCTTTTGCCGACCCAACGATAGCCTCGGACACGGCAGTTGGATCTGAAGGGAGAGGAACTTTAAATTGTTTGAAGACAAGGGTGAGAAGAGCACCGAAGGGAAGAGGGGTGTTCTTCTTATTTTGGAGCTGAGCTGGCACAGCTGCCATCCGCTCAATTATGGAGGGGAAGAGGTCTACTTCGTAGCCCTCAAGAATGTCGAAAGAGATTTTAAATGCTTGGAGTTGGGGTTCTCCTTGCTTGGAATGCTAAGAGAAAAAGGTTCTCATCAGCAAGAAGCACGAAGGCGTGCTTCGACTTCAAGCGAGTCATCGAAAAATTTTTCCGTGACTCGGGGAACTCTTTAGCTTATTTTTCAAAGAAGTCGTCGGCGACTTCGGTGAAAGGAATAGGGTTGCTGTTTAAGAAAATAGAGGAAACCTTGAACAGGCGGTGGAGGAGAGAGGTGTTGATGCGAGCAGTCACATTCCGAACCCTGGAGGTTAGAACACCTTCAGAGTGAGTAAGGTGAGTGTAGAACTCGAAACGAGTTCGGGGTAAATGAACTCGCTAAAACACAGAAAGTTATAGACACCGGTGGTTTGAATGTGGGGCAACCACGAAAATTTTGTGGTTGGAAAGAATTTGTCGTCCAGCGTGAGATGCTTTGGGTGACAATAGACTTAGAAGAGGTTGAGCTTTACGGGTTTTGGTGCGAGGCTTTTGGAGGAAGAGGAGACTCGAAAGTCCGGATGATTACTTCTCTTAGGAACATTTTATGAGAATGAGGAAAGAAAGATCAACCTTTTGAGGAAGAAAAGAAGAGAGTAGGTTCACGAGAACGAAAGAAAAAGAGTAGAAGAAAGAGTTGAGAGCAATCGAGCTTACTTAAGATGAGCTTTGCGTTGCTTGAAAATGTCCAGGAGACCACTCGTAGACGTAGAAAGCTTCCGCGAGAAGTTTTACGTATGAGAGAGATAGAGAATGGAATGTGAAGTAACGAAACAAAGATGAATAGCCACTATATTAAAAAGATAAACGTCCGTTAACTATCCGTTCGACTCGGCTTGTCCATAAGTCACCTTAGACCGGTGTGACGGTTCTCTTCATCGACGGTTAGGATTCATCGCAGTTTGAAATCCATTGGCTTTCATTTCATCATAGATCGCGAGAGAGCGAGAGCGAGAGAGAGAGAGAGAGAGAGGAAAATTTTTTAAAAATTTATATATTCTGAAATTCTCCATTAATCTAGAGATAATTCCGGAAATTTGAAGTCCAATTTTTCTCGACGTCCGAGTCGACTCGAGGTTGGTTTACGAGTGACTCGAAACTAACAGCTATTGGCTCGAGTATCACGAAATCAACCGAACTAATAGCCAGCAATAAAGCATAAGCACAGAACACATAATCAAGCAATGGGAAAAAAAAGTTATGCATTTAACATACCAAGCTCATTCCGAAGAAAACAGAACCGATCTTCACCAAGAGGCTTAGTAAAGATGTCAGCTAATTGAAGATTAGTAGGAATGAACTCAAGTTCAAGTTTTATACTGCTTGCTCATGGGTGTAGATGTGTGCTTTGCATCTTGGAGTTTGTATTTCTTCAGCAGCTCCTTGGTATACTTGGATTGATGGACGTAGATCCCATCTTTGTCTTGTTTGATTTGTAAACCAAGGAAGAAATTGAGTTCTCCCATCATACTCATTTGGAATTCTCGACTCATCAACTCGAGAAAATTCTCAGCACGAGATATTCATTAGTAGCTCCAAAGATAATATCATCAACATAGATTTGAACAATAAGGAAATCTTTCCCTCTGGTTTTATAAAGAGAGTCTTGTCGATCCGACCTCTTTTAAAATCATTTTGAACCAAGAAATTGCTCGAGTCTTTCATACCAAGCTCGGGAGCTTGGTTAAGACAATAGAGAGCCTTTTGAAGTTTGAAAACATGATCCGGAAATTCTGAGTTTTCAAAACCAGGAGGCTGCTCGACATAGACTTCCTCTTCAATAAAACCATTGAGAAATGCACACTTGACATCCATTTGATATAATTTAATATGCATGCTGGATGCAAATGCCAACAATATTCTAATAGCTTCGATTCGGCAATAGGTGCAAAGGTTTCCCCACAATCAATTCCTTCTTCTTGATTGTAGCCTTGAGCCATAAGTCTAGCCTTGTTTCGACTACCACCCCACCTTCATCCAGCTTGTTCTTGAAAACCCATTTGTTTCTATGATCGGGTGGTCGGAAGGTCGTTTGGTCGAGTCCGGACTTGGTTTCTTTCGAATTGATTGAGTTCCTCTTGCATGGCCTCTACCCATTCAGGTTCATTTAGGGCCTCTAGTGCATTTTGGGTTCGAGTTAATGAAATGAATGCAGTGAATGCACATAGATTTTGAAGAGAGGAACGAGTTCTTACCCCACTTGTTGATATCGGATAGTATGTTTTCTAGTGGATGACTAGAAGTGAACTTGAATGCTCTACCTGTTCTCCGATTCACAAGATTTGTGGGCTGAGCTACCTGATCTTCGAAGCTTGTTCTAAGTGATCTTTTTCATTAGCTTGTTCGTTACGAGCGGGTTCTTCGAGTTGTCTCATTTTGAGTCACTTCATTCCGAGCCGGTTGAGTTTGAATCTTTGTAGACTCGGTTTCATCATCTTCTCTGCTGAGCTTCAAGTCCGAGTATGAGGACTCACTTGGTTTTTCCTGTTCAAGCTCATCAAATACAACGTGGATGCTTTCTTCCACTTTGTTAGTTCTCTTATTAAAAATGCAATAAGCTTTGTTGTGAGAAGAATAACCCGGAAAAATACCTTCATCCGACCGAGCATCAAACTTGGTCAGGTGATCCTTACCATTGTTGTGAACAAAACACTTACATCCAAATGGTCGGAAATAGGAAATATTTTGTTTCTTCCCTTTGTAGAGCTCATAAGGTGTTTTCTTCAATATGGGTCCGATGAGGCATCTATTTAGAGTATAGTTGGTTACGTTGATTGCCTCGACTCAAAAATAGTAAGGTAAGTTGTGCTCAATCATCATCATCCTTGCTATTTCTTCAAGAGTTCTATTCTTTCTCTCCACTACTCTATTTTGTTGAGGAGTTCTTGGTGCTGAGAAATTGTGAGAGATGTCATTTTTGTCACAAAACTCGAGAATTTTGAGTAGTCGAACTCCCTTCCATTGTCAATTCGAATTCTCCGGATCCGAGTCCGAGACTCAACTTGGATTTTTCTATAGAGTTTGCTAAACTCCTTGAATGCTTCATTTTTGTGCTTAAGAAAACACACCGAGGTAAACCGTGAATAATCATCAATAATAACAAATATATATGATTTACCTCCAAGGCTCTTAACGAGGATTTCACCACATAAGTCCATATGTAGTAGCTCAAGCACTTTGGATATGGAAACTGTCTTCGAGAGATTTGAATGATGATCCGACTTGTTTCCCTCTAGTGCATGCTTCACAAACTTTATCTTTCTTAAAAGCACAATTAGGTAAACCCCTAACCGAGACCATGAGATGCAAATTTTTTTGATAGTATGCATGCTAATATGGCCTAATCTACGATGCCATGTCCATGAGTCATCATGAAGAGATGCTTTTAAGCAAGATAAATTCGACTCGAGTTAGAAAGAGGAATAATGTAAGTGTTACCTAATCTTTTACCTGAAAGCTTAATCTCCTTGGTTGTAACATCGAAATGTAACGGTTGGTCCGAGTGAATCTTACCTCTTCACCTTTATCACATAGTTGAGAGATGCTTGAGCGGATTGTACTTTAGTCCTTTGACAAGATAAACTGGACTGACCAGATTGCATCCTTTTCCAATCTTGCCTATCCCAACTATCTTGCCTTTGCTATCATCTCCAAAAGTGACCTTTCCTCCTTTATGTTTTTCTAACTCGGAAAAGAGTCCCGTGTCTCCCGACATGTGGCGTGAACATTCACTCGTCAAGGTACCAATGTCCTTTTGATCTCTTTCGAGTGGCCCGCAAGCGAGAGAAAATCTAACCCTTCTCACTTCCTCTAACGAACCCGAGTAACATTCTTTACTGTGGTCCTTTTACGAGGAAGAAGGTTTTTCGGAACCCAGATTTGAATGACTTTGGGTTTAGTCCGATTCCGAGTCTTCCTTGCAGAAAATTGAGTCTGTCTCTTTCTTTTTGAAAACATTTCCTTTGGAAACCGAAGAAGATGGTTTCTTCTTGTAAACAGCTCTGGGCTTAGTCCTCCCTTCATTTCTATGAATGGGACCATGCTCGACTTTCCTGAACTTTACGGTTCGGAATCCTTTTGAATAGTTCCGAGTAGGAATTGGATTCCTCCTCTTTCTTGAAACCAAGACCTTCTTTTCTAAAGGAGACACATTGAGATCCTAAGAGCATGTCAAAGTTTTTTGACCTTGAGTAAATTTTAAGACCGGATCTTGAGACTCAATGAGCTTTTGCTTTAGCTGCTCATTTTCTTTTTCGAGTAACTCGGACTCTGTCTCATTGGATTGAGCACTAGTCTTGAGTTCTCCGAGTGTAAGTCTTAGTTTTTCCAATTTATTTTTCAAAGAATTGCTCTCGAAGAAATTGACTCGAGTTGTTCTTTGAAACAAGAAGAATCGAATTGGACTTTTCTTCCAAAGTAAAAATATACTTAGCTAAATCAACTTTGGAGAATTTGAGGAAGTATTCAATTACCTCTTGAGGATTTGTTTCCTCATTGTCCGAGTTTGAGTCCGACTCCCTTTCAACTTCCGAGTCGAGATTGCCATCGGACATTTTGAGTCATCCGACTCCTCATCATCTTCCGATGAGTCCTCGTCGCTCCATGTGGCCATCATAGCCTTTTTCTTCTTTCTGTCCCTTTTTCTTTTTGGATAGTCTTTAACTATGTGGTATTTGCTGCCACACTCAAAACATCCAAAATTCTTAGATAAAGATAACTTTGAAGGAGAAGAATACTTACCTTTTCAGTCCCTCTTATCTTTCTTGTAGAATTCTTCTTTTGGCCTTTTATCCCATCTTTTGTGCTTCATCATTTTCTTGAAGCCTCTAGCAATAAGTGCCATGGGATCCTCTTCGAGTCGGAGGAACTCGATTTGCTTCTCCGGTTTCGAGGCTTTCAATGCTATGTTCTTTTTGCTGCTGCCCTCAGCATCCTCCTCTTCCAAGTGGATTTCATGAGTGAGAAGCTTCCCGATGAGCTTGTCCGACTTTAGAAGTGATAGGTTCCGAGCCTCCTCTATGGCAGTCACCTTGGGACCCCATCTTCTCTTTGGTAGGCTTCGAGTATCTTTCTACACATTTCTTCATGTGTAATCTTCTTACCCAGAGATTTGAGATTGTTGGTAATCTCGAGTAAATCGAATGAACATCCGAGTGATGTTCTCTTTTGGCTCCATCTTCAATAGCTCATATTTATGATGATATTGATTGATCTTCGCTTGTCCGACCTGGCTTGTGCCTTCATAAGTGTTAACCAGTGTGTCCCACACTTCTTTGGCTGAATCGCGAGGCAGATACTCGATTATATTCTTCCGAGCTGATGGTGCACATCATAATGTTCATTGCCTTGAAGTTCTTTCCGAACTTCTCGCTTCACCTGGAGTAAACTCGGCCTTTGTCTTAGGAATGATTCTAAACTCCTCTGTCTTCATGGTAATATAGTTTCCTTGTTATATGATCTCCCAAACATCTTCATCATGATCTAGAAGGAAACATTCCATGAGCTTCTTCCAGTGCACGAAATTTGATCCTTTGAATTTTAGTGGTCTGCTGGAAGATCTTCCTTCATCGAACTCTCGGTTGTTCCGAGCCATTTGATCTTTATACCTTTGGATGGTTAGATCCTTTCTAAAAGGCTAGGCTCGATACCAATTGAAGGTTTGCTCGGGAGAGTCCGAGTCACCCTAGAAGGGGGTGAATAGGGTGATGGAGATTTTTCGATGAAAAACAAACTCTTTTGCCAAAGTAGAGACGAAACAGATTCCGAGTCTAAAGCGGGGTCGAAACGTCCGAACTTAGAATTACAATAAAGAGTAATGAAGCGGATTAAGCTGAAGCTTTGAGACTGTCCGAGTCTAGAATGAACTCGGAAAGTTAAGACATAGAGATTACGTAGAAACCCTCCTGGGCAAAAAACCACGGACCGTGTTAATCCAAGCACGAAGTCAAATCCACTATTTTGAATCCACAAAATACCGTAGACCGACCGAACCCAAGTTGCTCCCTTAAACAACTCTTTACAAGTTTTCCTAGACTCGAAATTCCCTTATCCGATCTAGTACTTCCTAGCTGAGATAACCCTTACAGCTAGGGACAACTAAGCTGAGTTAACCTTTACAGCTTAGTCAAGGGACCTTACTCGGAAAGTAAGAAAGTGTTTGTAACTAAGTACAAGACCTTACAACTCGAAAGTAATGAATTACAGAGTGGGAGTTGTAAGTAGAAGATTGAGAATGAATACAATGACATTGCTCAAGTACGTGTATTAACAATAGGTTCGGCAAATTTTCAAGTCTTGTGAGTTGGCTTCTATTTATAGATGACCAAGCAGACATAGCCGTTATCTCCAACTTCCGACGGGAGGTCCTTTATGACCATTGTTAAGAACTTTCCGAGTCACTCGGAAAGTATCCCTTGTGAAAGGAACGTTAGGTAACGGTTCTTAACTCTCTTGGAAGTCCCAAAACCACTGGCGGTGTCTTGAAGGATAAGGTGGAAACCACCGTTAAGCTTGGCATTTTAGTTTTCCAGATTTGGAAACAGATAGCCCCGACATAGTTTTCTGGGGCTAGGACGAGAGAAGAGGAAAAGCCATGTCTCGCTGGTGATTTGACGTTTTGAAGCCGGTTACTTTTGTAATTCAAAAAGTATATCCTCATTTGAATAACCTACAAAAGGAAATCAATTTTGGTTCTCAAAGTATAAAATACTTTGGTCCAAGATTAGACACGAGATAATAATATAAATAAGATAATTAAGCAACTAGTTATCTTAGTCGGAAAGTGAGTGGAATTTTCTAAGTCTAATATCCATGAAACTCAAAATTCCATCTAAGTTAGTCTAACCAAGAATCAAGTTATACAACGAATATCGAGTGAAACAAACTTGATCTAGACTAAGCATGATTAAGACTAGACGCGCTGACTCCAATAAAAATAGAACTTATAACATGAAGTCGGACTCGAGTGCGGTAAAGCAAAATACTAGTCGGTTCAACATGCGATATATCTAAGTGATGAGGAACTCGGAACCGAGTGGGATATTCTGAATACATTCCGAGTCACACAGAGACAAGCAAGAGTACATGAAGTAAATGCTATATCACATAGAGAAGATACCATATCACTTATAAAAGTTTCTAAGGTACAGACAATGCCTTGGAATCAAAACTCTATAAGTGAGAAATTCTTACACTCGAACTCGGAATTGTGCCGAGCGAGTGTCCGAGTCTTCATGTAGCACGAGTAATTCCCCTTTTCTTAGCTTGACACATTATAAAACAATCGAATTGACGCCCCTTAAATAGGTCGTAGTTTAAAAAAGAAAATTACCCCCAAAGTATGGTGCATGATCAGTCAACTTTATAATTTGGTATATAAACATCTAATCCCCTAAAGTACGAGTTTATTTTAATCCAAAATCCATATTATACATGATCCTAAGCTAGAGTACATGATTTTTTGAAGTTTACGTAATGCATAAGACAATAATGAATATCAATGAAATGTTGAGGCCATCCATTTAGTTTACTTTAACTACACCAAGACAAAACTAAAATCATAGTTTCCATAACCGTTGTTGACTTTAGCAATGAGGTCGGATTCACTAAGCAAGACATAAAGTCTATGTACAGCGTCGGTCGGTCCACGAAGACAGAGAAGAGGGATAAGTGCTTTATTGGAGAAAAAGGTAATAAACAATATGGAATTATTACTAGTTTTGTGATTGTTTACCACCTTTTTCTTCAATAAAGCCTTTATCCCTTTTCTCTCTCTTCGTGGACCAACCCACGCTGCACATATACTCTATGTCTTGCCTTGTGAACCCGACATCATTGTTAAAGACAACAAGCGTTATGGGAACTCTGATTGTCATTATGTCTTGGGGTTGTTAAAGCACATTAAAGGGATTGCCTCAAAATTTTATTCATATTAATTGTGCTATGCATTATGTAAAATTTCAAAAAACTCATATCTAGTTTATGATAATGTATAATACATCAAAATTGGAAGTAAAAGGAAAATATATATATATATATATATATTCAAGGTTTAAGGATCAAAAGGGAGAAAATATAAATATGAAAATGTAAAAAATTGAAAAGGAATTTGGATATGCGGATCTCCCCAAATACTTGTCCCAAAGATAAATTTGTTATCAAATTTATTTATTTTGATGAGTTGATGTTGGGGTGGACTAATTTATCCAATTACCTAAATTTTCAGTTTCCTTTTTGGGTGCAAGTTTGTTGTATTATACATGATCATAAACTAGAGTACATGACTTTTTGAAGTTTACGTAATGCATTAGACAATAATGAATATCAATGAAATTTTGAGGTCATCCATTTAGTTTGCTTTAACAACCCAAGACATAACAGAATCGAAATTTCTTTGTTGTAATTAACAATGTGGTCAGGTTTACAAGACAAAACATGGTGTGTACATGCGACATAGCCCGATCCATGAAGAAGGGCGGAAGGGGTAGAGGAGTCAAATGAAAACAAATGTGATAAACAATTAGAAACTCGTAATAATTCACTATTATTTATCATTTTTTGTTTCCGTTTGACTCATCTACCCCTTCTGTCTTTCTTTGTGGATCGACCTATGTTGCATGTACACTCCATGTTTTGTTTTGTAAAACCGATCTCATTGTTAATCACAACAAGGAAATTTTAGTTCCTATTATGTCTTAGGTTGTTAAAAGAAATTAAAGGGATGACCTCAACATTTTCTTCATATTTGATTGTCGTATGGATTGTAAAACTTTTAAAAAAATCATGTCTAGTTTATGATAACTGTATAATACATCAAAATTGGAAGCAAAAAGAAAACTGTATATTATATATACATACTTTTTTGTATTTTAAAAAAGAGAAATTTAACCACTACAAAAAAATAAAAAAATAACAAGTTACAATCGAAGACTCGGACTTTACTCCGCACATTTCGAGTTCTATCAAAGGAATCAGGTATAAGAATTTCTCACTTACGAGTTTTGATTCCAAGGCATTCTCTCGTATCCTAGAAACTTTTCTGAGTGATATAGTATTTTCTCGTAAGTGTTATGGCATTTACTTCATGTACTTTTGCTTGGCTCTAAGTGACTCGGAAAACGAGATATGCACTCTCGTTGTCTCACTCGGTTCCGAGTCCCTCATCACTTAGATTTATCGCATGTTGAAATGACTAGTATTTCGCTTAACCGCACTCAGATCTAACTTCATGTTATAAGTCCTATTCTGTTATAGTCGAGTGCTTCTACTCGAATCATGCTTAGTCTAGATCAAGTTTGTTTCACTCGATATTCGGTGTATAACTTGATTCTCGTGTTAGACTAACTTAGATGGAATTTTGAGTTTCATGGATATTAGACTCAGAAAATTCCATTTCTTTTCTGACTCGGATAATTAGTCACTTAATTATCATGATTATTATCTCGTGTCTAATTTTTGGACCAAAGTATTTTATACTTTGAGAACCAATTGATTTACTTTTGTAGGATATTCAAACGAGGATACACTTTTCAATATACAAAAGATACCGGCTTCAAAACGTCAAATCACCAGCAGACATGGCTTTTCCCTTTCTCCGACCTAGCCCTAGAAAATTGTGTCGGGGCATGTCTGTTTCCAAATCTAGAAAACTGAAACGCCAAGCTTAACGGTGGTTTTCACCTTATCTTTTAAGACACCACTAGTGGTTTTGGGACTTCCGAAGAAGTTAAGAACCGTTGTCTAATGTTCATATTTCAACGGATACTTTCCGAGTGACTCGGAAAGTCATTAACAACGGTCACAAAGCACTTCCAGTCAAAAGATGGAGATAACGGCTACTCTGCCTGGTCATCTATAAAAGGAAGACAACTCACAAGACTTGAAGATTGCCGAACCTATTGTTAATACATATACTTGGGCAAAGTCATTGTATTCATTCTCAATCTTCTACTTACAACTCCCACTCTGTAATTCATTATATTCCGAGTTGTAAGGTCTTGTACTTAGTTACAAACACTCTCTTCTTACTTTCTAAGTAAGGTCCCTTGGCTGAGCTGTAAGGGTTAACTCAGCTCGGTTGTCCCTAGCTGTAAGGGTAATCTCGGCTAGGAAGTACTAGATCGGATAAGAGAACTTCCGAGTTTAGGAAAATCTTGTAAAGAGTTGTCTAAGGGAGCAACTCGGATTTCGATCGATCTACGGTATTTTGTGGACTCAAAATAGTGGATTTGACTTCGTGCTTGGATTAGCACGGTCCGTGGTTTTCTGCCCCGGGAGGGTTTCCACGTAATATCCGTGTCTATACTTTCCGAGTTCATTCTAGACTCGGACATACTCGGTTGCAGCTTGACTCTGCTTCCTTGCTTTTTACTGAGATTCCGAGTTCATGATTTTCTAACCTCGTTTTAGACTCGGAATGCATTTCTGTCTATACTTTGGCAAAAAGAGTTCAATCTTTACGAAAATTCTCCATCACGCTATTCACCCCCTCTACGGTGACTCGGACTCTCCCCGAGCAAACCTTCAACAACAATGGTCCGTGTTAGGAATATATACTAAGTAACATCATCTTTTTTGTAACATCGTCCTTTTTGTTTTTCATATGATTTGATCAATGGCGTACTTAATTATGTATAATTGTGCTTATTTTGATTACTAATATAAGCTTTTTCATCAAATTATCGTATGCATTTCATAAGTTTAGAGAACCCGTTCAAAAATCTATACGGAACAAGTTATCCTAGGTCACGGTATGTGCATAAATGTGCGTATAGCGCTTAGGATATTAGCTTCGTATGTATAGGTTTTTGAATTGTTCGTGTTGGACGAGTTTGAGAATAATATGATAATAGGTTGTGTGGCTATTGTAATCTTATCATAAATTTGACAAGATATCACGATACTCATTTCCCTCTCGTTCTTTCGGTGCAATTATGATGACGATGGGTTTAATGTGTGTATCTTTACTTATGTTACCATACAATTAAGGATATGCACATTAGCCACTTTGTTTTCTTATGTTGTACTTAAAGGACTAAGGGGAACTGCTGCTAGAATTTTATCAAATGTATGATAAGATTTAGCTACACGGTCTAGGGTCATATTATTCTTGAATGGGTTTAGGACCATCTATCCCTATAGAAGGATCTTAGGCTCATGTCATATTATTTATATGTAAGTATGTATCCCTGTGGTGAATTGCTTCTCGTGTTTATGGGTAAGGTATGGATTGAGCATTGGTTTATAGAGATAGGATGAGTGTAGAATATCGTAATGGTGCTAACTTTCTAGAGATTGTTGTCGGACATGCAACCAAATTTAGAGAATAGTCCATATTCATGTCCGTATTTAAGGTGTTTTAACTTCTAAAGATTGCCCCCTAAGGTTATAAAAGGTCACCTATATCAGCATGGGTTTGACATAACTTATAAGGTGTGGGTATGACATGGGTAAGAGGAGTCCGTTAATAATGGCGTACAAGAGGAAGATAAAGGGTATGATGAAAATGAAGCCAGCGAGTAGTATGGAATTAGAAGATCGACTCGAAGATCTAGTTCGTGGAGTAGAACATGATTTAGTCGATTAACCACATGTATTGGAACAGTTGTTCACCGATTCGGAGAAACCTCTTTACCCGAGGTGTGATAAATATACCCGTTTATCATCTTTGTTGAGTTTGATGAACTTAAAAACGGCTAATGGCTAGAGTGACAAAAGTTTCACGGACTTGCTGAGTGTGCTCAAAGATATACTCCCAGATCATGAAGTATAAGAAGTATAAGAAGTATAAGAAGATATGAGGCATATGAGGCAAAGAGGATGTTGTGTCCTATGGGCATGAAGTATAAGAAGATACATGCCTGCCCCAACGATTGCATATTATACCGAAAAGAACATGCACATAGACACGAATGTCCTAAGTGTGGTGTAACTCGATACAAAATCAAAAACATCCATGGAGAGAGTGTTGAGGGACCTCCCGCAAAGGTGTTGTGGTACTTGCCAATCATACCGAGGTTTCGGCGCTTGTTTTCAAGTGCAACCGATGCCAAGAACTTGATGTGGCATGTCGACGGAAGAGTCTCGTGATGACAAGCTACGTCACGCTGCCAATTCTCCTCAATGGAAGAAGATCGATTCATTATTCCCGAAATTTGGTAGGAAAACACGGAATCTATGTTTGGGTCTTTGTATGGACGGAATAAACCCTTATGGTGACCTCAGTAGCAAGAATAGCAATTGACCCGTTCATTTAGTCATCTACAACCTATCATCGTCGTTGTGTATGAAGCATAAGTACATTATGTTGTCAATGCTCATTTCTGGGCCTAAACAGTCAGGAAATGATATAGATATGTACTTGGTGCCTCTTATTGAAGGTTTTAAGCTTTTATGGGATGAAGGTGTTTCGGTTTAGGATGCATACCATCAAGAGCAATTTACATTACGAGCTATGATCTTAACCAGATTCAATGACTTCCCCATGTATGGAAACTTGTCCGGATACACCGTCAAAGGCCACAAGGCATGCCCCATTTGTGCGAGAGGATACTTGCTCCTATCAACTTAAGAAGGGAAAAAGACGGCCTATCTCGGACACTCGAAATTCTTCACTTTTCCCATCAATATCGTAAGAAAAAGAAGGCTTTCAATGGTGAAATCGAGATAGATTATGCTCCTACTCCATTAACAGGACATCAAACATATGAGCAAGTGAAAGATCTTGATGTGGATTTCGGCAAGCCATACCGACGTCAATCCAAAAACGGTGTGTGGAAAAAGAGATCAATATTTTTGATCTTCCATATTGGAAAGAGTTGTATGTGAGATATAGTCTTTATGTAATGCATATAGAGAAAAACATCTATGAAAGTCTCATTGGCACTCTTCCGAACATACCGGGAAGACCAAGGATGGAGTGAAAATACGACTCGATATGTGTGAAATGAGAATACGGGAGGAATTAGCACCACAACCAAAGGGGAACAGAACATATTTGCCTCTAGTGTCTTACACATTGACTAGAAGGGAAAAACAACGTTTGTGTGAGACCTTGAAGAAACTTAAAGTGCCATAGGGATATTCTTCAAACATCGGTAGACCCATTTCGATGTCCGATTATAGACTAATTCGTCTTCAATCTCACGATTTTCATGCTTTGATGCAACAAATACCGTCGGTTGCTATTCGAGTCATGATGCCTAAACATGTCGAGACAGGCGATTACAAGAATTTGCTTCTTCTTCAATGCCATATGCAAGCAAAGTCGTTTATTTGGAGAAATTAGACGATCTTAAGTACGAGTGTGATCGTTACATTGTGCCAACTTGAGATGTACAACCCACCTTTTTTTATATCATGGTGCACCTAGTTTTCCATTTGGTGAGAGAAGTGTGATTCTCGTGGCCCGGGTTTTTACTTATGGATGCACCCTTTTGAATGTTTTATGAAAATTCTCAAAGTGTATGTTAAAAATCGATACCGACCGAAGTGTGCATTGTTGAGGCATACACAGCTGAGGAATGTGTCGAGTTTAGCTATGAATACTACCCCCAAATGGAAGAAGTTGGTATTCCAAGTCATCAATTTAAGGGGAAGGTCGATGGGCGAGGAAACCGGGGCCGACGGTTCTAACAATCAGTCGGGATATGAGGGATCAAGCACATCTTTATATTCTACAAAACAGCGATGAACTGCAACTGTTCATTGATCGAGAATAAATCCCTCACTAGGAGATAGTACCGAGGAAAAAAATGAGACGTGGGTATTGACCCATCACAATCACACATTTGTCAACTGGTTCAAAGATAGAGTGATCACTAGCCAATTGGAAGAATCACGAGAACATATCTCGCAAACATTAGTAAGCTTGGCTAGAAGGCCACGGTTGGAAATCATATCTTACCGTGGGTATGACATCAATGGATACTCTTTCTACACAAAGAGTCGGGATAATAGGAGCACCTCGCAAAATAGTGGGGTCACATTAGAGGCTCATGCACTTCATGTTTCCAGCTCCAAGGACAAAAATCTCGTTGTACCTAAAATGTCATATTACAGAGTCATTGAGGAGATATGGGAGCTAGACTATGTTGACTTCCATGAGCATGTTTTCCGGTGCAAATGGGTTAATAACAATGGTGTTCGAGTTGATGAGATGGTGTTCATGATGGTCGATCTCACAAGAGAAGGGCCTAAAGGGGATCAATTCATTATGACATCCCAAGCAAGACAAGTGTTTTACGTTGAGGACCCGAGCATTGATAAGTGGTCTATTGTTCTTCAAGGGAAGAGGCACGTTGCTGGTGTGTGTGAGTTTGTTGAGGAGACCCCACCCTTCTCCTTGGGAATGCTTGTCGAAAGTGAGGATCCCAATTTTAAAGAATTGTATTTCAAGGGTTGACCATCAAGAAGGCATAGATATTGAAGATAAGTCCAAAGGAGGGGGAAAAAGGCATAAACCATATAATTATAACTCGGTAAGAACATTATTGTATAACAATATTTTATTCCAGAGGATATCTAATATTGTGGCTTGTTTTAGAAACTGCAACTTGCTTTTCATTATTTTTGACTTGTGGTATTCATGTAACGGATCATTGTTCAATGAGGACCATAATAAAGACTAAGCTATTCAATGGAAGGGTAGAAGATCATCATTTGATGAGGGTCAAAAGGACTAAGCTTTTTAGGTAATGTTTTTTGTGGATAATTGTTTCTTAACACTTTTCTCGGTTTTGGTTGCTAATCTCAGCTCCCGCTTAATATTTTTCTCAATTTTTATGTTGTCCATCTCTACCCCTGCTTGAACTCCAAACAAGCAAAATGAGGACTAAGCTCTCCCATGGAAGGGTAGAAGATCATCATTCAATGAGGGTCAAAAGGACTAAGCTTTTTAGGTAATGTTTCTTGTGGATATTTCTTCCGTATAATTGTTGCTTAACACTTTTCTCGGTTTTGGTTGCTAATCTCAACTCCCGCTTAATGTTTTCCTCTGTTTTTATGTTGTCCTCCTCTACCCCTACACAAACTCCACCCAAGTAATTCATAAGAGGAGCATCACTTTGGGACAATAACAAAGGAAATAGAGGTTGCTTGGTGAGATGTCCTGTTTCGGATTCCTTTTCAAGTACTTATGTCAAAAAGTTCATCTCTTTGTCTTGAAATTTTGTGGTTTAAATAATTTCAATATTTATGCCAAAAGGTTCATCTCTATTTTACTAAAGTTATGCTTTTTAGTAGATTGAGTTATGTGCTTGTCTTTATAACTATATTGCTTGCTTGGAGTTCATGTAAAGGTAGCGTGGACTGCAAATATGATGTATATATGTTGTCCAGGCTACCTCCGAAATAACTCCATGTAAACAATATCGTCATAAAGATAATCACATAACTAAATCTACTACAAAAGCATCACTTTAGGAAAATAGAGATTTTTTAGTGCAAAAAATTGAAATCAGTTTATTCCACAAAGTTTTAGGACCGAGAGATGAACTTTTTCACATAAATACTGAAAGAAGACTACTCTTTGTATTATATTCACATCATTGTAACATATTCATTGCTGGAATTTATTGTGAAATATGGAATTGTGTTGTCAAACTTGTTTAAGATGGAACTTGTTGTGGTTGTAGTAAGTGGGAAATTTTTGTATATATTGAAAAATTACAACTGTTGGTTGTTACTTGTGTAAGTTGTGATGTATTTTGTAGTGTATTTTGTACGCGGAGTACGGAAAAACAAAAAAGCTATAAAAAGAATTCTGACCTATGACAAAGGTTCTTACATTAGAACTGTCATCATATGCATAGGACCTATGACGATGCTTCTAATGTAAGAACCGTCGTCATAAGTAAGTGTATGAAGACGGTTCTTTTGGAAAACCGTCGTTATAAAATGACCTATGACTATAATTTTCCTTCTGAACCGTCGTCATATAATGACCTATTACTACGATTTTGAACTATAGTAAAAATGCTACATACAACGACGGCCACATAAACGACGTCGGTTAACCGTAGTTAAATGTCGTTTTTAACCATAGTTAAAAGTGGTTCCTACAGATGAGTGTATGCCGACATCAAGTTCCATGGGACTAAAAACCCTCACCACCACGTGAGGAAGTTTATAGGGACAATGACCTTAAAGAATGTACCAGAGGATACATACCATGTCATCTTTCTATGAACGTTTGGCAAAAACGTCATGAAGTGGTATAATGTTATCAACCCACACAAGGTCACAAACTAGCAAGATCTTTGTAGGGAGTTCTTACATCAATACTCCTACAATACTGATCTACCAGTCACTCTTCGAGACCATGAGCTAATCAAGCAAGGAGAAAATGGGAGCTTCACTGGATTCTGCACTCATTGGAGGGCAAAGGCTGCCCACATGGCGGATCGACCTTTTGAAAAGGATCAGAATAGACTCATCATAAAAACCCGAAGGCTACCTACCATCAACACTTGAAGTTCTTACCTTTCATGGACTTCAAAACACTTCAAGATGACGACATGGTTATAGAAGAGGAGCAGGCATCCACAAAAGCCACAATCGGCTAGAAGATCATCCAATGAGCCCTAAATCATCAAGGATGCTAATTAAGTCTGCATTTCCCTTTTTCATGTCCATTCTATGTTTATCCTTTTCCTGTCTTCCAAAAAAAACCCACCAAATCAATACCCTTCCTTTTTGAACTACAAAGGCCCGATTTCCACTATAGCGGATATGTAGGAAGCCCACGAGGTCTAGCCCCAAACCTAATCTTGTTCCTAATTCTCATTTCCAAAATCGAAGCCACTTTACCATACTCGGAGGAGCAGAAACCCATTGGGAAAGGCGTTGAATCAATCAAGAAGCATGACATGCTGACTCAACACCAAACCGTCAAGTCTACGGTTCTCTGTTCACTACTAGCGGTAGTACATCACTGTTCAAGCAACACATTCTTATGCTTTACTTTGGGGAGTGGAGGCTAAAAGTGCAATTTTGTCTTTGTCTTTTCTAAAATTTTTCATCATCTTGCATTCATCTCCTTTGCATGAGTCAAACTCCTGAAAATACAAAACTTAATAACAAAGCACCCTATAAGAAATTATTCAATCAAGCATCATTCATCAAGTTAGCATCAAGAAATTCACTGACATTGCCACCTCTAAAGAAATTCAACCAAGAATATCGAAGCTCACCAACTATCCAACATTCAAGAAGAGATAGACATAAGCACCCAAGAAGAACGTGGGGACTCATGATCGAAAGGGTCCTACAACAACTCTAAGAATACTTAGGGAAGACACAAATCGTCTACCTTATAAAGGGGCTATTAGCACACAAACTAGAAAGCTCAAAATTAGAATGAGGCATATAACCTCATGGAACTTAAGAGTTTCAAACAAGTCTAGCTCATCCGTACCTATTCTAACGAAAGTAGGTGGAAGCCGAGCTTCGGACCCAATAGCGGTCAAGGTTCGGACACCCTAGTCGAGTCTCGGACCCGGGAGCGGTCAAGGCATCATCACCGTCGAGCTTTAGGCCCAACAGGTGGTCAAGGTTCAGAAATTCCAACCGGGCCTCAAGCCCAACAACAATTAAGGTTCGAGCAACCCCGTCAAGCTTCGGGCCCAACAATGATCAAGTTTCGGACATCTTCGTTGAGCTTTAGACCTAATAATGGTTAAGGTTTAGGGACCCTCGTCGAGCTTCAAGCCCAACAGCGTTCAAGGTTCGGACGCATCCTGTAACACCCCCAAACTTAATCGTATTTAATTACGTTAAATTTGTATTTGATCGTCTTAATATTATAGTAGTGAATTGTGCACAAAAAAAAAAAACTTGAAATCGAAATAAAAGATGCGAACAAATTCGATAATCGCCAATAATAATGAGTAATTCGTACAAATTTATGTTTGTACCACGAAATGTATATATGTTCGAATAATCTCATTCCGAATCCGAATAATATAAAATAATAAGTAAAAAATTATATATATATATATATATATATATATATATATATATATATATATATATATATATATATATATATATATATATATATTATAACACAAATAAAATTTAACCAAATGTATGGTTATACATTTAACTCTATTGTGAAAGAAATAGTAAAAAGATAAGAGGTATTAAAAAAATTAAATTAACAAGATGAAAAAAAAAAGAAAGAGAAGGGAGATCCTAGAAGGATCGGGAAATCGATAAAAGGAGGGTGGTAGGGGTTTTGAAATTAGGCACTTCATTTCTCTCTAATCTCCCCACCTTCACTTCTCCTCTCTACTCTTCCCCATCCTGCCATTACTAGCACCGCCGGCCGCTATCGCCACCACCTGGTTGGACGTCGGTGCTTGCTGTCGCCCCTACTCCCTGCTACCAGCACCTTTTACTCTCCTCTCTTATCTATATTTCGTGTCAAGCAAGGTAGGACAGGCCCTGCTGCCTCTGCCGCTGCCGGACTGGCTGCTGTCGCCGTCCCATGACCTCCACCGATGCCCGACGCTGCCAGCCAACACCTCATGCTGCCGCCCGAGCCACCGGATCTCTACCATCGAGCTACCACCATCCAATTTCACCTCTAACATGTTTTGAGGTATATCTCTAATCCTTAATTTCTATGCAAATTTTATCACAATTTCATATTGTGATTGAATAATTAGATAAGTAGATGTGAGTTGTGAATTAGTTGTGGTGGAATTGAAAAAAATCTTGGGAGTGAATGGAATTTGATTTAGGGTTTATTATGTGTTGATATGGAATTGTAAATCAATTTGGGTTTCTTTATATTTGTAAATGTGTTTGTTAATTTCTATGAGTATGAATGAATTGTTTGGTTGTGCTGAAATTGGAAGAATTTTGGGGAGTAATTGAAATATAATTATATGTGAAATTAGGGTTGAGTTTATGTTCGTAAGTTATTGGAAATTAATTTGGGATTATTCAAAATTGTGGACATGTTTGTTCAATTTCTACATAAAAATGGCTTGCTTGATTGTATGAAGATTGTTGAGTTGTAAAGGCATGCTATGGAAGTGAATTAATTAAATTTGGGTTATGGTAATCCTTGAAAAAAAAATGGATGAAAATGCATTTGAAGGTTTAATTGGAATTGGTTGTGGTTTTTGTAGAGTTGAATTTGTAATTAGGAAAAGGATATAGAGTAAGTGGCTAGGAGATGAGAAATTTATTAAAATTAGATACAATATATATGAATGTAAAAGCTTATCAAAAATAGATACAAGAAAGGCTAATAAGTTTCTTAATGCAAACATTAAATTTAATAAGAACGACTACTCGGAGAAGCAAAGAAAACTCAAATTTAAAAAGGAAATGATCGACTGAGGTAGGTTATTGCTTGTACCTTTTCAAAATAGTAAATTTTAATTCTTATCTAAAACATTACCGTGTTTTGTTTTTAATTCGGCCTATAACACTTTTAGGACCCCATTAATCGTTAATCGTTAATCATTAATCGTTCATAAATGTGTGCTAGCAAAATTAATCGTATTGGGCCCTTCCCGATAATTGGGAACTTTAATCAAATCATTTAATCGAGGCCATGTATTTGGCCTTCCTGGCAAATGGGAGCTTTAATTGAATCGTTTTAATCGAAGTCATTGCTGCAAATGCATATAAATTAGAGTCCTAATGCTGGCCGAAAGTTAAAATGTTTACGAAGTTGAAAATAAAATTAAAAATTTTCCAGGAAATAGGACATGTGTATCTTGCTTAAATGTTGAGTTTTAAATAAATTTAGAATTGCGCTCATGCTCACTAACTCTTCGAAATTCTTTTACGAGTACAAGGGTAACGTATTGAGCCAACCGCTCACTTTATGTTTTATGTTTTAAACTGTTTCAAGAAAAGAGAAGCAACCAGAATTTAAAACAGGAATTGCAAGAGGAGAAAGAAAGAAATTGAGGTAAAAGAATCTCAAAGGACTGGTAACCGGCAATGACTTGCATGAAGTTTTAAGTGGATTTATATTGCATACTTGTTTTTGAGTTTGTGTTTAAGAATCATGTGGAATTTTAAAGTGTTTATGTTTTAAGTATATGATGTAGAAGCCCTTTTTAACTGGTGGTGTAATATTTATATGACACGTTCAACGACAGTGGAATGTGTATGAATATAAACCTTGTCTCTAACTATAAGAGACGGAGGTAACGCCCCAACTTGGGTTTATCTTCCGCTGCTATATGCTACTTCAATTTACTTTGGTTATAAATTAATGATAAGAGTGATTATAGTTTGGGGAATTACATAAGATATTAGAGCCAGGTTGGGAAATTATGAGGATAAATTACTTTAGGTTAATAAAATACAAGGATAATTGTTGTAGTTTGATGAAGGGAGTGATTTTGAAATTTAGATGTTAGAAGAGAGAGTTGTGGGTTAATAGTTTGAAAGAAGAATGACCTTATGGATGATTACGAGGATGATATCTTGAGTTATATTAGTGATGTGATGAGCGTGATTAATATTTGGGAATTCTTGTAAATTATTCAAGTGATTTCAAATGAAAGCAATGAAGAAAATTGTGAAATAGAGAAAGAGTTTGGGACATGAGAATAGTAACAAGAGCAATTTTGATTTTATGTGGAGAAAGTTTATTGGGAGTTAAAAAGAAAAAAAATCTCAAGGACTAAAGGATTAAAGCATTAGCTAACCTAACCGCTTCATCCACCTATGTTGATGTTGAAAGAAAATTAATGAAAATATATTCTCTAATGAGTGATAGATACCCTTACCAGAGCCATAAATACCCTGGTAAACTAATGAAAACATATTCCGTAATGAGTGATAAATACATTTTAAATATCAGTAATTATCACTTGCCCAGCCAGCATTAAGTATCAAACAATTTATATCCTGGTAATAGTGCTGGGGGTTGGAAAGGAAAACTAGAACTAATTATCTTCTCTACTTTTATATTCAACAGAATGTCAAATCAAAATGAGAATGTTCATGGAAATGAACTCTAAGAAACCAACATGGAATCTATGCATTCTCAATTAGTTAACCATAGCCCTTCAACCCCTCATCAGGAAATTGAAAAAGGTATGATTAAGAATGAGGACGACCAAAAAGGGGTATTTAAAGATATAGACCCTGAGGTGTTGGGAATAATTATAGTCGTGGTGACAAAGAAGCTTAAAGAATCAGATTCAAACAATTCGGAGAAGGACGGTAGATTTTCGAAAAGGTTGCCGAACAAAATCTATAAACTTATGATAGCGAGAATAGATCCGAGTGATATTAGAAGAATGGATTAGGTAGATGGAAAAGATATTCGATGTGGTCGAGGTACCAAACAATAAGCGTGTAAACATTGGAGCTTTTTACCTCACCTGGACAAGCCGATATCTAGTGGGGAACTGTAAAGGCAAATTTTCAAAGCCTCGAGGGCATGTGGGACAAATTCTTGGAGGAACTAAGAGCAAAATTTTATCTAATGCCCTTACAAAAACAAAAGCAAAAGGAATTCTTGGAATTAAAGCAAGAGAATATGACGATGATGGACAATGCAAGCAAATTTGCAGAACCTATCTAGGTTTGCCTTGGAGTATGTAGCCACCGATCGTATGAGGATGATAAGATTTAAAGAGGGCTTAGCTCCTTATATTATGCATCAACTAGCGGGGCAACCTATACAAACAAGTTAAGAATTGTATGAACGGGCAGCCGAAGTAAAGCGAGTAAAAGGGAGTTGCGAATGTTGAGCCCAAACACCTTTAAGAAAAGAGGAAATGAGAAAAGAAACCATTCATAAGAAACACGAAGCAAGAAGTAACCTAATTTGGTAACTAAACCCCAAATTTCAACTCCGCCAAAGAAGCAATGCTCAAAATGTGATCGAACAACTCATGATACTACAAATTGTTAGTTTGGGACTAATTGTTGCTACTGGTGTGGCAATCCAAGCCATCTAATTACAAATTTCCCAACCAGAACTTCTCAAGCAAGCAAAGGTTCGGGTCAACCTCAAAAGATTACAAAGGCATCAACAACATTTTCGGGCAATAGATAAGTGGCGAGAGCTTATTTGATGAACAAAAAACAAACCACCGACTCGGGAACGGTCGTAATTGGTATGCTCATTTTAAATTCAGTACCACTTGCTGTCTTGTTTGATTCAGGAGCTACACACTCTTTTATTTCTTCATAAGTCTGCGTCTCAAATAGGCTTAAAATCGAATAAGTGCCCCATAGAGCTATATGTAAATTTGCCCATGGGCCAAACAATAAGGTGCGATGTAATGTATAAAAATTATCCTATTACTCTAAGTCAAGAAAATTTTGTGGGTGGCTTTATACAGTTTGATCAGTCGGAGTTGATATAATTTTGGGGATGGATTGGTTATCCAAATACGAAGCAAAAATAGATTGTCAATCGTAGAACGTATCCTTGAAAAGTACAAAAGGAGTTGGGACTATCCTACGGTATCACTGAGAATTATTAGATGACTTATTAAGCAAGGAAATGAAGCTTATATACGCTTTATAACAGGAGGGAAGAAGGAGATAAAATTTGAGGATATCCCTAAAATTAAAGAGTTTCATGATGTTTTTTCTTTTCGGAGGAAATTCTTGGGTTACCCGAAAAGGGGAAAATCAATTTTGAAATAGAGATTGAACCAAGATAGGATGTCTACAGCAAAATTAAAAGTTCAACTTGATGATTTGATGCATAAGAGCTATATAAGGCCAAATGTATTCCATTGGGATGCACCAATCTTGTCTGTAAAGAAAAAGGATGAGACTTTAAGATTAAGTATGGATTATAGAGAATTGAATAAGATAACCGTGAAGAATAAGTATCCTTTGCCCAGGATTGACGACCTATTTAATCAATTACAAAGAATAGGTGTATTCTCAAAAAAAGGAAAAAAATAATATAAATAAATAAATAAATCTCGAATCGGTGTACCATCAATTAAGGATTAAGCTTGAAAACATTCCAAAACGATGTTCGAACTCATTATGGACATCATGAATTTATGGTCTTGCCTTTTGGGTTAACAAATGCTCCCACGACTTGTATAGACCTCATGAACAAAATATTTAGGCCTTACTTGGATAAATTTATTGTTTTCTTCATTGATGATATCTTAGTATACTCCAGGACGAAGGAAGAAGACGCTACATAATTAAGGATTGTGCTTGTAAACCTTGAGGATTCATAAATTATATGCTAACCTGTCAAAGTGCAAGGTTTGGTTGTTAGAAGTAACCTTTTTGAGGCATGTAATCTCTATAGATGAAAACAAAGTCGACCAACATAAAAAGTAAAAGTGATTACCAAGTGGCCCGGGCCAACAAACATTACGGAAGTTCGAAGTCTATGGCAGGATATTACAGGCGATTCATGCAAGATTTTTCATGAGTAGTTTTTTTATTGAGGAAAAACAACAAAGTTTGAATGAAATGATAAATATGAAACTGTTTTCCAAGAATTATAGTAACGACTTAACATTGCACCGATTTCGGCCTGACCGAGAGGAAGGTGGAGAATTCACCATTTACTGATGACGCATTCGGATAAGGGATAAAGTTGTGAACAAAATTATCCTACTCATGATCTTGAACTAGTTACAACAATTTTGCATTGAAAATTTGGAGACATTATCTTTATGATAGTATATGCCAAAGCTTCCACGACCATAAAAGCCTCAAGTATGTTTTCACCCATAAAAAATTGAATTTGCGACATTGAAGGTGTGGTTGGAGTTTTTTTAAGGGTTATAATATGCAAATACATTATCACCTAGGGAAGGCTAATGTTGTCATTGACGTGTCAAATCTGAAGACGCATCAAGACATGAACACTTTAAGGGTTATTTGTGCAGAGGTTGCAAGGGATTTGAAAAAAGTTATGGAATTTTAACACGTGTTTCCCTATGGGTCGAAGGTATTTGGGTTATCTATCCAACCTACACTTTTGGATGAGAATAAATAAGCTCAATTTGGGGATGATGAGATTGAAATAATCAAAGAAAGTATAAACAAAGGGAAGGCCTTAGGTTTTCATGAGGATGATCAAGGAATTATAAGGTTTCAAAACAAAATATGTATGCCACAAAAGATGGAACTGAGAAAGAAAATATTAGCGAAGCACACAATACAAGGTACTTTATACACCCTATGAGCCTGAAAATGTAAAGGGGAAATTGAGTCTCCGTTTCATCGGGCTTTATGAGATCATCACGAAAATTAATCTTGTTGCTTATCAGCTAGCTTTGCCACCAGAACTACAACATGTATACGATGTGTTTCATATTTTTCAATTTCGAAATTATGTTTGTAACACAACCCATACACAATCGTGTAAGAATTACTAAATATTGAAGAACAAGGTTTAACCTAAGAAGAACAACCTGTACAAATCATGGATCAAAATGTTAAACAATTGCACATGAAAGTGATACCTTTGGTTAAAACCCATCATGGGATTTCTAAAGCAACATGGGAAACGAGAGGATGAAATGAGAAATCGTTACCCCCATCTGTTTCAAAGGTATGTCACTAAACGATTATAGTTTCGAGGACGAAACTTTTTTAAGGGGGAGGATGTAACACCCCAAAACTAATCTTATTTAATTACTTGAAATTTTTTGATATTGTTTAAGAGCAAGTGAGCCGTGCAAAAAAAAAACTTGAAACCGAATTAAAAGATGTTAACAAATTCGATAATCGCAAATTTGTACCACGAAATGTATATATGTTCGAATCATTTCTTTCCGAATTCGAATAATTTAAAATAATAAAAGTATATATATATATATATATATATATATATATATATATATATATATATATATATATATATATATATATATATATATATATATATATATATATATATATATATATATATATATATATATATATATATATATATATATATATATATTATTGTGACACAAATAAAATTTAACCAAATGTATGGTTATACATTTAACTATATTGTGAAAGAAATAGTAAAAATATAAAAGGTATTAAAAAAATTAAATTAACAAGATAAAAAAAAAGGGGGAGGGAGATCCTATAAGGATCGAAATCGATAAAAGAGAGGAGAGTAGGGGTTTTCAAATCGGGCACTTCATTTCTCTCTCATCTCCCCACCTTCACTTCTCCTCTCTGCTCTTCCGTGAAACTTTAATCGAATCGTTTAATCAAGGCCATGTATTAGGCTTTCCCAGCAAATGGGAACTTTAATTGAATCGTTTAATCGAAGCAATGGATGTAAATGCATATCAATTAGGGTCCTAGTGCTAGTCGAAAGTTAAAATGTTTAAGAAGTTGAAAATAAAATTGAAAATCTTACAGGAAATAGGAGCTGTGTATCTTGCTTAAATGTTGAGTTTTAAATGAATTAGAATCGCGCCCGGCTCACGAACTCTTCGAAATTGCAGGAGGAGAAAGAGAAGCACTCACTTTATGTTTTATGCTTTAAACTGTTTTAGGAAAAGAAAAGCAACTAGAATTTAAAATAGGAATTGCAGGAGGAGAAAGAAAGAAATTGAGGTAAAAGAATCTCAAAGGGCTTGCAACGGGCTATGACTTACATGAAGTTTTATGTGGATTTATATTGCAAGCTGTTTTTCGGTTTGTGTTTAAGAATCGTGTGGACTTTTAAACTGGTGGAATATAAGCGTTGTCTCTAACTATGAGAGACAGCGGTAATGCCCCAACTTGGTTTTAGCTTCCATCGCTATATGCTTGCTTCAATTTATTTTGGTTATAAATTTGTGATAAGAATGATTATAATTTGGGGCGTTACACATCTAAGTCGAGTCTTTGACCCAGCAGTGGTCAAGGTTCAAACAACCACCTGTTGAGCTTCAGGCCTCAAGGTTCGGACATCCCTTAATCGAACTTCAAGCCCAACGAGTAGTCAAAGGTTTATACATTACGCCAAGACTTCAGGAACCCCCATAGCCAAGTCAAGGAAGCACAATTAAAACATGACATAGTTGTAGACCATTTTCAGGTAACGATTGAAACTATTTACATTTGATTATTAGCTAACAAAATTGTTAGTACAGAAAGTTTTAGCCAAGCTTCGGACCAAGTACTCGTCAAGTTTAAGCCCCTTATCCGAGCTTTAGGATATTGATTGAGTCAAGCTCAAGATACCCAGTCAAACTTTAGATCCAAGAAGTGGTCAAGTTTAGGCACGCCGCTAGACTTCGGACTTTACTACCCGAGTCAACTTCAAATCCCCGCTAAGCTTCGGACTAAGTATGTGGTCAAGTTTAGGGACACATATCCGAGCTTCAGGACTTTAAGTAGCCAAGTTCAAGAATTAACAACCCGGACAACAGAATCCGTTAGTCAAGTCCAAGCTCCCTATTAGAGTTTAAGTCAAAACACATTGATTCAATGGGCATCCGAAGCAATAGGTAAATACCCTTTAGTGTCTACATTAACCTTCGTCTTTCGGACTCGGTCAAAGTGGGGGCTAACTATAGACACCTAAAAAGTATCATCCCTTTTTTATTTATTTTATTTGTTAGCCTTGTGATGAAATCCCAGTCCTGTTAGCCGATTCGGATCACGGTCGGAGTCCGATTGGTGTGATGGAAGCCAATAAACCACAAAGAACCCTTTAGCACCTCCAAAATCATCTTTCTCCGCATTGGGCTAGCCCACAAACCCATTTTCTTTCAGCTAGACCAAGCCCAAGTCGGGCTCCCAACTATGAAACCCAAACGCACCAAAACTAAAACATGCCAAAAATAGAAACTTGACAAAATAGAAACACTGCTAAAAATGAAAACTTTCCAAAATAGGAAAGCTACCAAGGCTGGTGCCGGTGTGAGACCCCAAATTTTCAAGTGCTTGCCTGGTAATGAATTAAGCTACTAAAAGTTAAGTGAAAAATTCGAAATTATTAATTTAAGTGAATTAGAATTTTTCCGAGTCGAATTAGAAGTCGAGAACCGAAACCCGAGCGTGGGCTAGCTAAATTGGGCCTTGTGAAGCTAATTGGGCCCAATTAAAATAAAAAGAAAAGGAAATGAGAAATGGAGATTGCTGGCATTTTTAGGAGGAGTTGGCAAATGATGAGAGCAAAAGAATTAAGGGTCCAATTGAAATGAAACAACGACTTAATTAGGTGTGCTTAGGAGAGGAGGAGAGAGAAATTGGGATTGAGAACAAAAGAGGAGGAACAAAGAAGCAGAAGCGAAGCGGGGAAAGAAAAGGAGGAACGAGAAAATAGAAACAGAGGAAGGCAAGGGGGAGTAGAGGAAAGCGAGAGAGGGAGAGAGCGCGAGAGCCAGTGGCCCGTGGCCACCTGAGCGGCGACGCCGCCGCCGGTGGGCAAAGTGAGAGCGAGGGCTCGGGAAGCCGAGCAGAGAAAAAGAAGAAAGGGGAACGAAAGAACGCGGAAGTAGAGGAAAGTGAGAGGAGGACGAGAGCCGGCGCAGTGGACAAAGAGGAAGAGGAGCACGGCGTGCCGCACGGCCGGCGACCGCAAAGAGGGAGCCGGCGAGACCGAACGGAACCAAGCCCGGGGTTTGAGAACCCGAAAACAACAGAGCGAGAGGGAGACAGCGAGAGTTTGAGCAAAGGTAGAAGAAGTGGGTGCCGGGAAGAAGAAGGAATGGGGAACCGAGAGGAAGAAAGGGAAAGAGGAAACAGAAATTAAAACCCAATTCGAAACCCTTCCAAAACCGAAATTCTTAGAACCTCTAAGAATCTAAGGTGAGTAATCTGAATTCATCCTCTAAAATAAAATGAATTAGGTGGCTTGAACTTGAAATTGATTCATGAAATTGGAAACCCTAAGCTAATTGAAGAAGTTAGAAGCCTAAATTCACGAAACTAGCAACTCACGAATCAAAGAGAATGTTGTGATTATATGATATCTAGTTCTGAATTTGTGATGTTTAAGTATTATTGAGCATAATTATTGAGAATTGGATGAGATTAGCTTGAGCAGAATTAGGGAGAAAAATTAGAAGGTTTAAGTTTATGATTTATGTGCGGATTTTCGTAATTATGCATGCTGTCCGAATTTCTATGAATTCATGTGTAGCCCAAATTTCCTGAAATTTTACTACAGCTTCATGGCAATTTATGGAAATTTCCTGTAAATTTTGGTATGCATTGGATGAGTAGATTGGGAGATATGCAATTTTAAGTGAAAATATGCTGTTTTGGAGCTAAACCGGAACTACGTGAGTAACTGAATTAAGAACTGAAATTTAAGAAGCTATGTGGCTAGATTAAAAGATATATATCGATTAAGGAAAGTTATAGAACCATTAATCACTTATACGCGATAATACGCGATCATGAAAACGATAAGTTCATTGATTAGAAATCCTAGTTGGCATGTTTATGTGATTATGTGTTTATCCTGAATTACATCGATTATAAATGATATAAGCATGCGTATGTGAAATGAATTGATTATACTTGAGGGGGAACTTGCTTATGTGAATTGTTTGTTTGAAGAAGTTACGCATGAACGTGTTGAGCATGAATTATATGAATTAAGTATATCTTATGTATAAGTAATAAGAAGATAAGAAACATAAAGAACTAAAGAAGGGAGAAAGGATTATGTTATTGATCTAAGACCCCACGAATTAGAGAACCCTCTCGAAGCTATGGTCGTAGAAGTGTCTATCAACCCGAAGCCACGAATTATTTTGCTTCTACGAATTATTGACGAGTATGCGTCCTTCAGGGAAGGGAGGTTGCCTCGAAGCCACGAATTATTTTGCCTCGAGGCCACGAATTATATGCCTCCGTGAACCGAGCCCACGAATTATTTTGGCTCCAAGAACTGGGTCTTTAGAGCGAGAACATAAATCTTCTTTCCATTCGGAACTAAAAAGACTTAAAAGAATTATGATGTGAAGAAACAAATGATCATGCATAATGAATAAGAAAGAAAGAGCCAATGATTTATGAAATGCACGATTGAACTCAAGAAGAAGAATGAAAAGAAGAATGAATCCCGATTTCATAAGAAATGAATACGATAAGAACTAAGATATGATTTACGTGATGAATGATTTGCATGATGAATGATTCTATGACTTACTTGCGTAGAAAGATGAATGAAGTATGTTTGATTGAATTCGTGTGTAATTGATGTCATTATGTTTCTCGGCAAGTTGGTAAGTTTAGAATCTCGCATGTCTTAAGCATGTATGAGCGGAATCGCATGATATGAATGAAGTGTGAACTTACGTGTGTTTGTTAATGAATTAATGTGCAAAGTGAAACCAGGGTTGGGTTTGGATTATTCACTGGGCTCGTGGAGCTCATGACCTCACTAAAAATTTCAGGTACGAAGTTAAGACTCGCAGGAGCGGCTTTTGGCTTTCGGAATAGCGGACGAATAGGAAATGCCGGACTTACTACTTGTTTATTTGTCTTTTGTTTGTAAAGATGTTTGTAAAGACCGGTTGTACTTGAACTTAAGTTTTGATTAAGAATGTAAAAGCCCTAGGTGAATACTCCGAGCATGTGGCTCGTTGAGTTGTATTCCGATACTCCGAGCGTGTGGCTCGTTGAGTTTAAGATTACGAATCGTGCGGGGTTAAGGCTTTAAGCCTATGGGATTAGCCATATTACGGAGGAAACTCGCCAAAATTCCCAGAAAAACCTTCGAAACCTAGAACCGCGCTTCGCCATTCTAAGAAAGGGTTATTAACCCCAAGTTGAGAACTTAAGCGGCCTTAGGGGTTCCTCTCGAGGAACCCCGGCATGTAATCCTCCTAGGGTGGGTCTAGGGGTGTTATAGCCGGTCACCTCCTTATTGCATAAAAATGTAGTGTTTTACTATTTCACTCAGCGAACAAGTGAGATACGGAACTCGAGACATTCGTACGACACCGTATGAGGCCAACAACATCATTTCGCCAAAACACCACATTTGGTCCCTACGTCCAACCGAGACACGGAAGTCAACTTCACTAAACGACATCGTTTGTGACCGACACCGCATTTTCGGACTCAACTTGTAATACACTACATTTTGTTCCTAGAGGTCATCCGAAGCATAGAAAGTCATATTCCCAAACGATGTTGTCCTAAGGCCGAGGCCGGCCTTCTTGGTGCGTTTCATGGGATTCCCGGTTTAAGAGGATCTTATCCAATTTTTTCCTTTATCGTCACCGAGAAATCCGGCCACGTTCAGTCAATATCCGGCTAAAATGCTTATTTTAGGTCATTTTGTAACGTAAGCTTTTCTCCATAAATAGAGTGTTTTAGTCCTCATTTGAAGAATGGCCATTTCCTATGCCACACGCTGCTGAAATTTAGCTAAGAGCTACTAAATGTTGCATCGGTATTCTGATCTCTTGCCTCTTTTTAGCTAACCATTACTCCATCAAGCATCTCATCATTCTCCTACACTAATCTACCTCCACAAATTCCACAAATAGCCTATTTCAATCTTATTCATCCACCGTCATGCTTCTAGATCCGGTTCGTGATTCAAGATCACCAGGTGGGACAATCCGAGGGTGCCTTATTTGTTTTCAATCCTTTATGGTTTTATTTATTTATTTATTTTACCACTTTTCGTATTGTGGAGAAAGATGTAATCACTTTTAATTCCTCCATGCCTACTATAATTATTTTGTTTTTTGCTTTCTTTTTCGCTTTCCTTTATTTGCTTTCTTTTACTACTTTCTTATCCGGTATTTATCGCTTTCATAGCATGTCTTGGTTGAATTAATTTCCTCACTTCACATGTTGTGTGCTTACTTGAAACACATTTCTTAACTCACAATTCAAATCAGTAGAGGTCGTCTATTGACAGGCGGAATGAAAGGCTTATCCATACATTTTGTACCTTCGCCCCGAACCCTAGATTCTTAGATCTAGACCGATGGAGTCATTTTCTAAACCTCTTTCAAGCTTAGTCTCTCCATTCTAAGTTAGAAGAGTATTCTTTTTATTTTTGTTAGTTTTTATTCCTAAAATTGACTCGGCAACTCCCCTTTACTTATTTTATTTTCTCCTTAATTGCATCTCATCATTTCTAATTTAAAATGGACAAAATTGGTTTATTTTCTGACAGCCAAGGCCATGGGTCGAGACTGATTTTTTCATTCTCGGCCTAGGGGTGCCGGACACCGATCGGTGATGGCTTTCATCGGCACCGGCCAGTTGCCGAGCTTGACTTTGGTCTAAGCCGGTGTTATCCACACTACCACGTGAACCACTTTTAACGACGGTTAAAAGGACAAACCGTCATAAAAGCTGGATCGGTGGAATTTTGTAAATAACGAGGCACTTTTTAGCAGATGTGATGACGGTTCTAATGTAAGAACCGTCATCATAGGTTTTTGAAACGTTTAACTACGGTTCTTCTTATAGAACCGTTGTTAAATGTGACATATGATGATGGTTCCGTCACGGAACCATCATCATATGTCTTTCAAATCATCTTAAAAACGTGATCTACTATTTCTACGCCTACTTACAACTCTCGATCTTATCATTTTCTAGAGTTTTT
This sequence comes from Talinum fruticosum, assembly GCA_021018815.1. Lineage (NCBI taxonomy): Eukaryota > Viridiplantae > Streptophyta > Magnoliopsida > Caryophyllales > Talinaceae > Talinum > Talinum fruticosum. The sequence continues at coordinate 5,833,752 of JAITYX010000010.1, read as the reverse complement.
CTCTCCTCCATGAACCTCCTCATCATATTTGGAATTCATTCCTCGTCGCCGATCAACTTGAATTGGTAAGCCCCTCCTTACTCTCGCCATTTAGATCTCCTCTCTCTTAATCTTTCATTTCTTTATAGTTTCATCTCGTTTCTTTTAAGTGTACATCTCTTCAAATTCTCGCTGTCAAGCCTCTCCACCCTCGTCGTTGTCGGTTCTTAGGTATGAATCTCTATCCTTTCTTATTTTTCGCTTTAAGTTATTTAGGAAATTGTTTTATAGTTAAATGTTGAATGTATTTGCGGTAATTATGTGAATATTGAGAATGTGGGTAATGTTTGAGATTGTTGAAATGTTGAATATTGAGAATGTGGGTAACATTCGTTTAGTTTATTCAGTTGGAAATTCGTGAAATGTTTGAGATTTTGAGAAATGCGTTTAGGAGTTTAGGATTTATGGTAATTATAGCAAAATGTGATAGGTAAGGGTGGTAGATCAAAGGAGTGCATCCAAATTTGTTGAGGGTTTTAGAGAAATGGAAAGATAATTTAGATATAGGGTCATCCCCAAAAACCTTCTTATAAAGATAAATTTATATCCAAATTTATTTATTTTGATGAGGTGATGTTGGGGTGAACTCATTTATCTAATTATCGAAATTGGTATCCAAATATGGTTAGAGTTTAAAGAAATAAAAGTATTTATGGTTTAGGGTTTGAGGGAATAGAAAAAGTTGTGGTTATATATTTAAGGATATAAATGTGAAAATGTAAAAAATTGGAAAGGTATTTGGATATAGGGATCTCCCCAAATACTCGTCAAAGATAAATTTGTTATCAAATTTATTTTGATGAGTTGAAGTTGGGGTTATCTAAATTTCCAGTTTTCTTTTTGGGTGCAAGTTTGTTGTATTATACATGATCGTAAAGAGGTCATGACTTTTTGAAGTTTATGTAATTCATAAGACAATAATGAAATATGAATGAAATGTTGAGGCCACCCCTTTAATTCCTTTAACGACGCAAGATATAACGGGAATTAGAATTCTCTTGTTGTGATTAACAATGAGGTCGGTTTTACTAGACAAAATATAAAGTGTACATGCAACATAGGCCGATCTACAAAGAAGGTAGGAGGTTGAGGAGTTAAATGGAAACAAAAGGTTATAAACATGAATGACTATTGTTTATGACCTTTTGTTTCCATTTGACTCTACGATCCTTCTGCCCTTATTTATAAATCGACCTATGTTGTATGTACACTCCATTTTTATCTTGTAAAACCGACCTACTTGTTAATCACAACAAGAGAATTCTGGTTCCTATTATATCTTGGGTTGTTAAAGGAAATTAACGGGTGGCCTCAACATTTCATTCATAATTTCATTATTGTCTTATAAATTACGTAAACTTAAAAAAAATCTTGTCTAATTTATGATAAATGTATAATACATCGAAATTGGAAGCAAAAAGGAAACCATATATATGTGTAAACAATTTTCTTACACAACGAATAGAGGGAAAGATATATATATATATATATATATATATATATATATATATATATATATATATATATATATATATATATATATATATATATATATATATATATATATATATATATATACACCTAAAAAGTGTCGTCCTTTTCTCTTTTTTTTTATTTTTGGCCCAATGATGATAATCCCAAATCTTCTTTGTAGATTTGGATCTTGGACTGTCCCTTTTAGCCTCTTCCCACTCTACTTATATCATACTCCTTACATCCGATCCCTAAACTCCATCGATCATACTTCGCTTACCTATCTCCACAAAAACTCACAAAAGCCTCTTTTAATTCACCACTGTCGCATCAAGAGATCCCGATCGGCAGGTGGGATAACCCGAGGGCATAGATCCAGTTTTCAAAACGGTTTATTCATTTTTGTGATTTTATTGCTTTCCGTATTATGGATTTGAGATGTATCGCAACTAATTCCTCCCAGCTTGATGTACTTTTCGGTTCTCGCTTTTCTTTTCTTTCCGCTTTTACTTTCTTTATCGCTTCCTTTACTTTCCGCCTTTATCGTTTTCCTTTATTGTGTTTCGTTGTTTTTAATTCTCATCGCATGTTGCTTGCTTGCTTGTTTTACATTATTTTACTTCACTACTCAACTAGTAATGGCCGTCTTCGGAGGGCGGAATAGAAGGGTTTATCCCTACGTTTCGTACCCTCGCCCCGAATACGATTCTCGGTTCTAAGATTGATGGAGTCATTTTTAGCTTGGTTCGGTCTTAGTTTTCCCATACTAAGATTGAGAGAGAATTTATTTTATTTTTGTTAGTTTTTCTTTCCTAAAAACTAAGTGGCGACTCCTTTTTCATTTATTTCTATTCAAATCTGCATCTTGGTGTTTTTGGTTGCGAGGAACGAGTAACGTTAGATTTTGGATCCGCCCACTGGACAAAGACCGAGGCTGGTTCCGCTAGCAACAGTCTCACGCGTGCACCGGCCACCCCTAGCTGCAGGGCACCGCCTGCGTCGTGCGCTCAGCCTGTAAGGCTTCAGTCCAGATTGGTCTTTTTACACCAATCTAGCCCTAAAGCCTTACGGCGTAACCAAAACCATAATGTTATTTGTTCCTTAATTAGAAAATAATATCTCGGGACTTTCTAAAAATAATTACTAAAATAAAAAGGTTAATAAAATCGCCATTCAACTTTGTCTAATCAGATTTAATTCGAAAATCTTAATTAAGGTTCATCCCTACATTCCAAAATCAACTTTCTAAAACCATCTTCAAAATCAATCTTGAAAAAGAGACTCGACACAAGTGGGGAAGCTCGACGGGCCCCGACAGTCTGTGTTTCCTACGGTGGTGACTCAAGTGGGGATAAATTTTTTATTAAGAGGGCGAAACTTGAAAATTTGAGTGGTGTGTTTTTAATGATGTGCTTCCATTAGACATCCTGCATTTAGCAACCTTTGAATTAGTTTAAATATGGACCACTAGAAAAACTTTATTGCACAACTTACCCTTTCCGGAGATAGGCTCCCATTGGTTCATGTAGGTGGGCCCAACTAGGCTTGATTACCCGAGGATACGGTACCTTCTCCCTCGTAGCACGCACTCTTGGGCTAAACCCTTTGGTTCACCAAGAGGCACCAGAATTCTGGTTGGTATCCTTATCCGTGCAACCCATGGGGGACCAAATTCTCGGATTACATGTCACCATGTATCCAAACTTTTGAACTCTTTAACCATACAACTTTTAGACTATTAGGTTACCTTGCCTTCATTTGAATGCTTGAATGAGTGTGTTTGTTTTAGATTTAATCTTTTGATTGTGAGAGTTTAGGGATAGGTGAAGAGCATTGAATAATCCTTACATGGGTGCATAAACAAAATAAAATAAAACTTTAAGTCGGTCCAATTGTGTGCATTTTAGCCAAAATGTCAAAAATTACATTGCCCTTTTAGGGCGGTCCATTCATTCATATTTACATTAGCTAAATCAAAAATCATCCCAATTAGGGTGAGTCCGCACTTCATTTTTGTATTAACCAAAATAAATTTCATCTCAATTAAGGTAAGTCCGCATTTCATTTTCGCATTAGCCAAAATAAATTTCATCTCAATTAAGGTGAGTCCATATTTGCATTTCTTTTTTGCATTTAGCCAAAGTCAAAATCATCTCAAAGTAGGTGAGTCTCGTTCATCTCTTTTTTGCATTAGTCAAAATAAATTTCATCCCAATTAGGGTGAGTACATTCATTTTGCACGAGGCAATTCAAATTTCATTTCAAATTAGGAGAGTCTTTCATTTGCATTAGCCAAAATCAAATTCATCTCAAATTAGATGAGTCTGTTTTGCATTTTCATTTTTCATTTAGCTAAAATAAATTCATCTTCCATTAGGAATAATCATCTATACATTTTATGTAATACCCGGAATTTTAAAGAAAGCAGTTGAAAAGCATAGAATTATTGAGTATTTTTCCCGCAACTAGGGGTTGAGTGGCTGATTTTATTTACGGCCGGACATATTACGTTAGAATTCCTTTGGAGGCTGGGGCGAATAAATAAAATCAAGGAAATTGCCTTCCCTTTTACATCCGAGCTGAATCATTGGGTGATTAAGAATTGTCGTGGCCGGCATATTAAAATAAGTTCGGACGTAGTAGCGTAAGAGGACGGAAGGGAGGAGATGTGGACTTGTCGTATATGGGCTAGGTGGTTATTTTCACTGAATTATGAAGAGATAATTAAGCCATTTGGGAGTCCAATTAGGAGCCTTAACCGCCAATTAAGCGGTGGAGAGAGAGAGAAGCAGGAAAAGTAGGTGGGGGTCGGGGAAAGCAAGAGCGAGAGCGAGCAAACAGAGCAAGGGAGGGAGAGAGAACCACCGGACGAAAGAGAGAGAGAGAGGGAGGGGGCGAGTGCGCGCGGCGAAGGAGACCGCGAGGGCGGGCGACCACCGCGGGACCGAAGGCGATAGTCGGCACCTCGAGCAAACGCGGGCGAAGGGAGAGCACCGAAAGGGGAAAGAGAGAGAAGGGGCGTGCGGGAACCGAAGCGAGGCCGAAGGCCGGTGAGCGGAGTGACAAACGTAGGCGGGCGGCGGACGAAAGCGAAGGGAAAGGGAGCGAGAGACCGAGACCGAGCGAGGGAGAAAAAGGACTCGAAACAGAGACAGACGCGAGCGAGAGTCCGAGGGGCCGAGGACCGGGACACGCGACGGCGACGGCGACAAGGGAGGCAGACCGGCGGTAAGCACGCGTGGGGACCGGACCGAGAGGCGGCGAAACGGTGGGCTAGAGGCGGGGAAGCGAGAACCGAAAGAAGAAACCGAACCAGGGAGCTCGAACCTCGAGCAAATCACAAACCTTCAATCCCTGAATCGAGGTGGGTAGTCTTACACTCTAAACTACTACTAATTTCGAATCCAAATGAGTTTATTGTGATTGTTGAATGTGATTGTGAATACCGAACTTGTATGCTCCTGAGTGGGATTAGTAGTTGCTGAAAGTCGAATTAGGAGTTGTAAGGGGAATTGATAGTTGTTTAGGCCTGAACTGGAAACCAGGGAATTCAAACGAAGTTGGGTTACTAGGGTATAACGAGTAGTATCGGGAATCCAGTCGGTTGGGGATAAGTACGTATGGTTTGGGCATAGGTTATGAATTGATGTTCAGATTGAGTCCTAGAGATTTACTGAATTTGTGGCATTGAGAGACGAGTACTAATATCGGGAAATAACGAGGGAAGTGTAAAGAGGAGTATGAGATTGTATTGAGTAATGCACAATTGAGGCTTGGGAGTGAGAAGTGGGTGAGTGTTGGGATAATCGAGTTCAAAAGGCAATTAAATCCTCGAGGTTGAACTGAGCGTGAAAGTAAGTAGCTAACGGGAATTGAATAATGAAAAGTAAATAAGAGGTACATAATTGAGGATGGGCAAGCAAGAATCGATTAATAAGGTAAGAGATAGTAAATGGGAAATTGAGGTTGGGAAATAGCAAGTTGGGGACGGTAAAGTGAAACTAAGCCATAGTTATATCTAAGACCTTGGAGAGAGAATTGAATTAAAAGGCGAATAGAGATAGAGGAAATTCGGTAAATTAAGTTTAAGGATATATGGTTGAATGAGGGCAAAAGAGGTCGGTTTACAAAGTGAAGCCATGAAATGAGGAAATGAGGTAAAGATAGTGGATTGGGAAAAGTGAGAACGTCGAGTTAAATAATATTTACTTGCGGTTATTGTGGCTCGTAAAATGGATTCAATCGTACTAAAACCGATGAATTGAGAAAAGCTTAGTTGGAAAAGAGTTGAGGATGATTGCTTGCAATGAATGGTGATTATTCGTGCTATGTGATTACTTTACGTGATGCTCAAAAATAGTTTCGAAAGGAGTTTTGTATTTTACGTGAATGATTCTTGAATGAAAATTCCTTGAGAACTGCGTTTCGAACGTGATTATGTTTTAAAGAAGCGAGACTTGCTTAAGAAAATGAATCGAGATGTGAAAAAGTGAATTTATAAGGGTGACACGTGGTGTCATGCCTTCCTTGATACTAAACCGATTGAGAAAGCTAGAAAGTGAATGTGATGAATGAGAATGTGCAAATAGTTTTGAATCAACGAGCTACGGATCGTTTAGCATACCGAAGGGTTCGAACCGGGGACGCCCAGCTGGAAACTTCGAGGGAAGGGTTCTAATAGGGATCCTGCAGAGGCAGGATGCCCGCCCGAGACTTCCTAGAAGATAGGTCCCGGAGCCTTTTTGTCGGTGTCGCGCCACGAGATGAAAGAAGTGCTAGTTCGGATCCTCGGAAGGCCCGGAAAAGTTGATTCAACCCCAAAAGAAGTGTTCTTGAATGTGAATAGGTGCTTTTGAGTGATTGAAGAGTCTTGATCTTTTTCGTTGCAAAAGATTTCAGCAAAAAGTATATAGATTTGTATTATATTATTACGCTTTCACAAGTTTCATTATTATGAGTATTACGTGTAAAGAATTTCCATTTTAAGGGTATAAGACTCCGGTGAGCCCGTTGATTATTGTTCACCCCCACAAATTGCCCCGTCCCCACCCGGTGTTGCCAGTACACTTTCGAAGCATAATCCACACTTAACACATTTCGGACTCCGCTGATTGCTTCGTTTGATGCGTGCTGAGCGATTCAAGTCAAGAATATGCATTTCTTATACTTCTTAGTATTGTACTTGTAATTTAGTGCATATAGTTGTACCAAATGTATAGTAACCATTTAGATTAGTTTAAGTTAGATTGTTTTAAGTTTTACCGCATGATTGGTTGAACTCCGGCGTGTGGCCGTTGAGTTGTATACTCCGAGCGTGTGGCTCATCGAGTTTTATTATGCTTTTGATGCAGGATTTTAAGGCTTTGAGCCTATGGGTTAGTCCATATTACAAACGAAGCTCGCCAAAATTTTCAGAGAATCTCGGATTCTTTTGGGAAAACCACCAGTATTACCCTTAAGTTGAGTTTAGACAGCCAAACCAACACCGGAAAGAGCCTTGGGAGTTCCTTTAAGGAACTCGGCGATGTAATACTCCCGGGGGTGTTTTGGGGTGTTACATTTTAGTTGTGCACTAGCCAATTCATAGAATCATCCCAGATTAAGTCATGTGCATCATTGCATACATTCCATTCCATTTTGTGTTTGCATCCTGTTATGTGCATCCAAATAAAAGAGCATATTATTTTATTTTCTCTTAGGATCGGTCGTTCCTCGGGTCAAGCACTTAAGCCCCATCTCCCTAGAAGATCATCCAATGAGCCCATTACTCATCAAGGATGCTAATAAAGTTTGCCTTTTCCCCTTTTCCTTATACATTGCATTTCCTTTTCCTGCCTTCCAAAACAGACCTTAATAATCGGTATTCCTTTTGAACTACGAAGGCCTAATTTCGCTATAACGGATATGTAGGAAGCCCACGAGGTCCGGCCCCAATCCTAATCTTGAACTTAATTTCCAATTCCTATTTCCAATTTCCTAAAAGTCAAAGCCACTTTGCCTCATCGGGAAAATGCACCGAATCATCAAGAAGCATGCCAGTCGATTCAACACCAAACAGATTAGGAGCACGGTTCACCGTCGCAGCGAGTACATCACGGTTCGAGCATCCTACCCTTCTTTAGGCTTTACTTTAGGGAGTGGGGGCTAAAGTGCAATTTTATCTGTCTTTTTTAACTTTTTACATCATCTTAATAAAAGAATGCATTTGTTCTTAGAATAAAGTCTTGCATACATCTCCTTTGCATGAGTCTAACTCCTAAAAATACAAAAATTAAATAACAAATTACCCTACAAGGAATTATTCAATCAAGCAGCATTACGGCATCAAGGAGATCGCCAAGCACCATCACCTTCAAAGAGGATGTTCCATGCCATCAACTAATCAAAGCTAGTCTCAAAGATTCAAGAAGAGCTAGACATAAGCACCCGGGAAGAACGTGGGGGCTCAAGATCAAAAGAATTATACAACCACAACAACTCAAAGAAAAATTAGGGGATGACCGAAATCAAAAGAGCTATTAGCACACAAACGAAAAGCTCAAATTTAAAATGAGGCACATAACCTCATGGAAGATCATATCTTCAAGCAAGCATTCCCTAGACTTTAGGTCATCAAACGACCAAGTCTAAACAAGAATTTCTACATAAAGTCAAGAATCCATCCTTATTCCAATGAAAGTGGATAGAAGTTGAATCTTAAGCCTAGCAGCGGTTAAGGTTCAAACACAAATCGGTCGAACTTCGGGCCCGAGTAGCGGTCAAGGTTCAAATACAACTCGGTCGAGTTTCGGGCCCAACAGCGGTCAAGGTTCGAGACACCACACCAAGACTTCAGGACCACTCCATGGCCAAGTCAAGGAACCACAATTTGAAACATGATCTGATTACAAATTATCTTCAGGTAACACTTGAAACTATTTACATTCGATTATAAACTAAAGAAACTGTTAGTGCAGAAAATTTCAGCCAAGCTTCCCCAATAGTCAAGGTCAAGATACCCTTAACCAAATCCCCAATTGTCAAGTTCAGGTACCCCAGCTGGACTTTAGACTTTACTACCCGAGGCAAGTTCAAACTCCCAGTAAAGCTTCGGACTAAGGACATGGTAAAGTTTGAGCACACCAATCCAAACTTCAGGTCTCTAAGCAGCCAAGTTCGAGAATCAACAACTCGGACTTCAAACTTCATCGGTCAAGTCCAGGCCCATCAAAAGCTACTTAATTTTAGATGCATCAATTCAATCACATTCGAAACAACGCTTGTACCGGGTAAGTGACCTTTAGTGTCCACTTTGACCTTCGTCTTTCAAACTTGGTCAAAGTGGGGGCTAACTATATACACCTAAAAATTGTAGTCCTTTTCTCTATTTTTTTATTTGTTGGCCCGATGATGATAATCTTGAGTCCTGTTTGTAAATTTGGATCTTGGATCGTGTCCGATTAGTGTGACGAAGCCAACAAACTACAAAGAACCCGCAGCACCACATAAATAGCCTTCTACCTTAGGTCGATCCAAAAATCCCCTTTTCTTTCGGATGATCCAAAAATGGGCCAAGCTTTCGAGACAGCAGAGTCTAGTACAATGTACCGGTGAATTTCGGGCTCAAAATACTACATTTTACTTCACTACAACCAGACAAGGAGTCGAAGACCTCAAGATGACATTAGATGTTGCATTTCATGATCACGAGAATCAAGGTGTTGCGCTTAAGCTCCAAGACAGTCCATCCCGGACTACGAGTTCACAATCTCCTTGAAAGCCCAACATGGCTGGTACCCCTTACTGGTAATTTCACTCAAAATAATGCGTTTTGGCTAAGGAATCCCGAGACATCATGGAAAAGGCACAAAACCCTAGAAGACCACCCATGGCCGACACCTTCTACCCTGTGTTTTGCCTCAAAACGTTGTGTTCCAGCTAGCGAGACTCCGGGGTAGAACTCGAGGGCATGAAACCCTAGGCAACACCGATTGGTCGGCGCTCGCCTCCCTCCATTTACCTAGTTCTATCCCATTTTATCCTTTGCTTTATCTAGTCTTATCACTTTGATCTTGGCCCGATTTTTTGCTGCTAGCTTTGGACGACTAGCCGAGCTTAACCCTAGGTCATTCCTTGACCTAACATCTCCCATATAAATAGATAGTCGTGCCTCTCGGTCTCCTAATGGCTCAAACCTCAATGTTACTCTGTTGAAATTCGCTTAAGAGCTACCGAATACCCCATTCGTATTCCGATCTCTTAGTCCCTTTTCAACCCCTTCCTACTTTATTTCCATCATACTCCTTACATTTTTGATCCCTAAGCTCCATCAGTCACACATCCGCTTACTAACTCCACAAAAACTCACAAAAAGCCTCTTTCAATTCACCACTGTCGCATCAAGAGATTCGGATCAACAGGTGGGACAACCTCGAGGGCACAGATCCGAGTTTTCAAAATGGTTTATTTATTTTTATGCTTTTATTGCTTTCCGTATTATGGATTCGAAATGTATCGCATTTAATTCCTCCTAGCCCGATGTAATCTTTTCACTTTCTCGCTTTTCTTTTCTTTCCGCTTTTACTTTCTTTATCGCTTCCTTTACTTTCTCGCCTTTATTGCTTTCCTTTATATGTTTGGTCGCTTTTAATTCTCATCACATGTTGCTTGCTTGCTTGTTTTACATTGTTTAAATTCATTACTCAAACTAGTAATGATCGTCTTCAAACGGGCAGAAAGGAAGGGTTTATCCCTACGTTTCGTACCCTCGCCGCCGAATCCAATTCTCGGTTCCAAGATCGATGGAGTCATTTTTAGCCTATCTTAGTCTTAGTTTTCACATACTAAGATTGAGAGAGCATTTATTTTGTTTTTTTAGTTCTTCTTTCCTAAAATCTGAGTGGCGACTCCTTTTCATTTATTTCTATTCAAATATACATCTCGGTGTTTTCTGGTTGTAGGAACAATAACGTTAGATTTTGGATCTGCCCACTAGGCAGAGATCGAGGCTGGTTCCACCAGCCACAGCCCCTGGCCGGCGCCAGCTACTCCTAACTGCAGGCCATTGCTCGCGTCGTGGGGTCAGCTAATAAGGCTTCGGACCACACCAATCTGGCCCTCAAGCCTTATGGCGGAACCAAAACCCTAATGTTATTTGTTCCTTAATTAGAAAATAAGATCTTGAGACTTTTTGAAAATAATTACTAAAATGAAAAGGTTAAGAAAATCGCCATTCAACTTTGCCTTATCAGATTTAATTCAAAAATCTTAATAAAGATTCATCCCTACATTCCAAAATCAACTTTCTAAAACCATCTTCAAAATCGATCTTTAAAAAGAGACTCCGACACAAGTGAGGAAGCTCAGCGAGCTCCGGCCGACCATGGTACATATATATATATAGGGTTTAAGGATGAAAAGGGTAAAAATATATATGTGAAAATGGAAAAAAATTGGAGAGGTATTTGGATATAGTGATCTCCCTAAATACTTGTCATAAACATAAATTTACTATCAAATTTATTTATTTGGATGAGTTGAAGTTGGGGGTGGACTAATTTATCCAATTACCTCAATTGTCGGTTTCCTTTTTGGATGCGAGTTTGTTGTATTATACATGATCGTAAACTAGAGTACATGATTTTTTGAAGTTTACATAATGCATAAAGACAATAATGAATATCAATGAAATGTTCAGGTCATCCATTTAGTTTACTTTAACAACCAAGACATAACTAGAACTGGAGTTCGTATAACCTTATTGACTTTAGCAATGAGATCGAATTCACTAGGTAAGACATGTAGTTTATGTGCAATGTGGGTCAGCACACAAAGAAAGTACAAAAGAGGTAAAAGATTCATCGGAGAAAAGGTGATAAATAATAGGGAATTATTATTAGTTTTATGATTGTTTATCACCTTTCTCTCCGATGAATCCTTTATCCCTTTTTCTTTTCTTCGTGTATTGACCCATGCTGCATATAGACTCTATGTCTTGCCTAGTGAATCCGATCTCATTGCTAAAGTCAATAAGGGTTATGGGAACTCTGGTTTTAGTTATGTCTTGGGTTGTTAAAGCGAATTAAAGGGATGACATAAAAATTTTATTCATATTAATTTGTCTTATGCATTATGTAAAATTTCAAATAAAATTATGTCTAGTTTATGATAATGTATAATACATCAAAATTGGAAGCAAAAGGAAACTATATATGTATACGTAAACAATTAGAAGCTAAAAATTCTTTGAATGGGAAGAGGGGTAGAGGCTTTATTGAGGGAGTTTGTAAGAACAATTCTTTGACTTAACTCTCTCCTTCGATCATAGAGAAAATGAGTTACAGAGAACTCCCGTTGCTCTCATCAGCAAGTGATGCAGTGGGCGGAGGCGCCACTTCAAGCATGGGCTCATCGTCCGATCCCCCTGGAGAGTAGTGAATCGGTGGAGGGCCCTTTCTCTCATTCTTCTCCAATCACAAGGAACTTACCAAAGGAGAAGGGGAGGAACCTCCCTAAGGAAAAGAAGAGGAACCTCCCTAAGAAGAAGTGAGGTTGTCCACCTCTACCCCTACACGAACTCCAAGCAAGCAATACATAAGAGGAGCATCACTTTGGGACAATGACAAAGGAAATAGAGATTGCTCATAAGGACTAAGAACTGTATTACTTTCGCACTTTCTGTGGAACTTCGCTATTCTCCTCGCACTTCTATTGTTCTCGGGTCATCTATTTTCCTAAAGTGATCCTTTTGTAGTAGATTTAGTTATGTGAGCCCACTCTTGATAGGTTCGTGGGCGAGATCATTGAATTTTTATGTTGTCCACCTCTTTGTGTATTCCTTTTTCAATACTTATGTAAAAAAGAAAAGATTGTCTGGTGAGATGTCTCGTTTGTGTATTCTTTTTCAGGAAGAGAGATGTGGTATTATGTTTTTATGACTATATTGCTTGTTTGGAGTTCGTGCGAAGTAGCGTGGACTGAAAATATGATGTATTATGTTGTCCAGGCTACCTCTGCAACAACTCTAAGTAAGCAATATAGTCATAAAAACAATACCACATCTTTCTTCCTGAAAAGGAATACACAAACAGAACTTCTTGTATTATTGGAAATTCTTGTATTTATGTTGGAAAATTGAGGCTATTGGTTTGCTACTCGTGTAAGTTGTGATGTATTTTGGAGTGTATTTTGTACAAGGGGACAGAAAATACAAAAGAAATATTAAAAAATACAGACATATTATGACCGTTCTTACATTACAACCGTCGTCATAAGCCTCGAAACAATTTGGTGGGCGGGACCTATAATGACATTTCGTCGATTAGAACCGTCGTCATATGTAAATATATAGGCACCTATGATGACGGTTATTACATGAGAACCGTCATCATAGGTGAGCTTTTACTACGACAATTGAACCGTAGTTAAAAATGCTACATACAACGACGGTCACATACACGATGCCTATTAACCGTCGTTAAATATCGTTTTTAACCGTAATTAAAAGTGGTTCCCGTAGTAGTGCCACTATTTTGGCCCAAAAGGCCTATGACAGAATATAGATTATATTTTCTTTATTTTCCTAAATTACAAAATAATATCTCGAGACTTCTTAAAATTAATTTCTGAAATAAAAGATTAATAAAATCACCAACTACCATTCAACTTAAACTGTTTTAAATCGAATGACAATAATTGGAAATCTCAATAAGACACACGCCCCCACTTTCAAAAGTTTAACTTTCAAATCATCTTCAAAATCATCTTCAAAACCCAAAGAGAATCAACATTATGGGGAAACTCGGTCTTGGGGACAGTTCGTGGTTCCTAAACTTGGGGAACGAAAGAAGGCCACTTATTGTAACGAATTTATGGCGTAACCTACTCACCAAGATGCCAACAAAAGCTAAACAGACCCTCAAGTCACCCTAGTGAAGGTTTGCTCTTGGAGAGACTAAGTCACCCCTAGAGGGGGATGAATAGGCTGATGGGGAAATTTAAGCAAGTAATGGAAGAATAAAACTAGAGATGACTCTGTGGAGAGTCCGAGTCTAGATTGGACTCAAAAAGTGCTAACTCAAAAGTTACGTGGAAACCCTCCCGGGGCGTGAAAACCACGGTCGGTGCTAATCCAAGCACCAAGTCAAATCCCCTATTTTGAATCCATAAAATACGAGTAGAAAGACTCAACCGAATTGCTCCTTAGACAATTCCTTACAAGATTTTCCTAGACTCATAAATTACCTTATCCGATCTAGTACTTGCTAACCGAGGTAACCTTTACGAGTTAGGGACAACCGAGCTGAGTTAACCTTAGAGCTCAGTCAAGGGACCTTACTTAAAAAGTAAGAATGAGTGTTTGTAAACTTATTACAAGACCTTACAACTCGGAAAGATATTAAGTACGAGTTGGAGTTGTAAGTAGAAGATTGTGTATGAATACAATGACTTTTTCTTAAGTGCATGTATTGACAGTTGGTTCAGCAATGTTCAAGTCTTGAGAGTTGGCTTTTATTTATAGATAACCAAGCAGATTAGCCGTTGTGACTATCTTCCGAATGGAAGTCCTTTGTGACCGTTGCAATGGATTTTCCGAGTCACTCGAGAAAATATCCGTTCAGGTGTGAATGTTGGGCAACGACTCTTGACTTCTTTGGAAGTCCCAATCCACCGTTGGTGTATAAAAATAGGATGGAAACCACCGTTGAGCTTAGCGTTGCGGATTTCCAGCTTTGGAAACAAACAACCCCGACACGATGTCTCGCGCCTTGGTCGAGGTGGAAAAAGCCTTGTCTCGCTGGTGATTTGAGGTTTTGAAGCTGGTTACTTTTGTAATTCAAACAATATGATAGCCTTCTTTGAATAACCTACAAAAGTAAATCAATTTGGTTCTCAAAGTATAAAATACTTTGGTCTAAGATTAGACACGAGATAATAATTTTACTTAAGATAATTAAGTGCATAATTATCCGAGTCGGAAAGAAATGGAATTTTCTGAGTCTAATATCCATTATGCTCAAATTCCATCTTAGTCGGTCTAGAAGCAAAGCAAGTCGGATAAATAACATCGAGTGGAAAGACTTGATCTAGACTGCCAATGCTCAAACCAAGCATGCTGACTTAGAAAGATGAATTAACATAGTAATCCAATCAAACTTAGGTCATGAAGTCGAACCGAGTTTATGCAAAATAGAACAAGCTGTTTGAACATGCAATATATCTTAGTGTAGTCCGAGTGACTCAGAACCGTGTGTGAAATGATAAACAAGAATATGCTTTCGAGTCGAGTCAAAGTCAAAAGAGAATATATACGATAGATTCTGTAATACTCGAAAAGATGCTATATCACTCAAAAAAGTCATTAAAGCGAGATAGAATGACTTTTAATCAAAACCTTATAAGAGATGAAGTCTTATACCTGATCCCTTGATGTAACTCGAATGATATATATATATATATGTAAGGTCCGAGTCTTCAATCTCCCCTTCTTGATGAAAGGCATTCCATACTTAGACGTAAACTTTGTTAGTGATATAGATCTAGTTTTTCATCCTTTCTCAAGGAATAAGTCGAAAAACATGATAGAATTGTGTAGAGTAAATGAAGTGAAACTTATATTCTATCGAGCAAAATAAGCTGAGATTGCATAAAAAGGAGCTAAAGTATCGGAGTAAGAAAATAACCGAGTATCGGAGCAATGATAGACATAGTTGCCGAATCGGAGCAAAGAAAAAAATACTGAGCAAGAAATTGAAACTTAGAAATAATAAACTCAAAACTAATTGCTTTAAGTAGTAAACTCGGAGATAGTGCAACTCGAAGTCGGATAGTAGGATTATTAATGAAATTTCATTATAATTTAAGCTAAAGAGTTTACACAAAATAGGGTGAGAGAAACTCCCTCTAAACAAGACAACAAATTTTTTTAACTATTCTCCCCCTTGCCTTTCAGCAAAAAACAAAAAGAGGAAGAATGTATCAAGTAGATACAGATTTGATGTCCGGATAAAAAAACATTAGCAAAAATCCGAGAAACACCTGAGGTGGAGGCACTACCAGGTGGAGGAGGTAGAGGAAGAGGGGATTGAGTCCGAGTCCGAGGCGGAGAAGGTGGCCTCGGCTTCGAGCTATGGACCCAAATACCCGGTTGGGTCTCCTGGTATCCATACCCAAGAAGTTCCTTTTGCCAACGACAATGGCAGCCTCGTAAACCGTGTTAGGATCCGGGGAAGAGGAACTTTGAACTGTTTAAAGACGAGGGTGAGAAGAGCCCCGAATGGAAGTGGGGTGGTCTTCTTATTCCGAGTCCGAGCAGCACAGCTGCCATCCGCTCGACTATAGAGGGAAAGAGGTCTACTTCGTAGCCCTCGAGAATGTCGTAAAGAGCTTTGAGGTGCTTGGAGTTGGGGTTCTCCTTGCTAGAATGCTATGAGAAGAAGGTTCGAGTCGCGAGAAAACAAAGAAGGCGAGCTTCGATTTGAGTTGGGTCACAGAGAAGTTTTTTCGTGACCCGGGGAATTCTTTAGCCTACTTCTCAAAGAAATCATCAGCAACCTCATTAAAAGGTAGGGGTTGCTGTTCAAGAACATACAAGATACTTTGAAAAGACGATGGAGAAGAGAAGTGTTGATGCGAACAGTGATGTTCCGAACTCCGGAGGTGAGGATACACCCAAAGCTAGAAAGATTGGAATAGAACTCGAAACGAGTTCCGGGTAGATGAAATCACCGAAACAGAGGAAATTGTAAACCCCTGTGGACTTTATATGAGCCAACCACGAAAACTTAGTGGTCGGGAAGAATTTGTCATCCAACGTTAGGTGTTGGGTGACAAGAGGTTTGGAAGGAGTAGAGGGGCCATCCTGGCTTTTTGTGCGAGGTTTCTTGGTGGAAGAACCAAGAAAATCAGGGTGGAAACCTCTTTTCGGCATGTTTGTTGTTGAAAAGAGAGGAAAGAGATGAACTTTTAAAAGAGAGAGAGGGAGAGAAAGCTCGACGAGAGTAAGCGAACGAAAAAAAAATTGAAAGAGTAGAAAGAGAGAGAAAGTCGAGAGTAACAGGGCTTACTTGAGATGTTCTTGTCTTAGCTTGAGAGCGACGTACGTTTCTTCGAATGCGAGAGCTTGTTTTGAGTTGGAGTTAGTGCGAGAGTGAGAGTAAGTAGAGAGTAAAGTAACGAAATAAAGGAAAATAGATGCTATTTATAGAGAAAAATCGTCCTTTAGTATTCGTTCGACTCGACTTCTTCAACGGTCACCTTAGACCGGTGTGACTGTTTTGCTCTCCAACGGTTAGAATTCCAACGACTGTCTCTCAACGGCTAGTTGTCTAATCGATGCATGCGAGATAGAGAGAAAAAAGAGAGATTTTGAAAGAAGTTTCTGAAATTCTCCACTAGTCTAGAGATGATTTCGAAGTTTGATGTCCATTTTTCTCAAAGTCTAAGTCTCGACTCAGCTAAGCTTCGAGTGACTCGAAACCGCAAACAACTAATAACTATTAGCTCAGTATCACCGGTTCAACTCGAACTAATGGCTATTAAGGAAAGTAAGCATACAACACATAATCATGCAAAGTAATTTCACTCATAAAAGCATATAATCATGCATTAATCATGCCAAGCTCATTCCTAATAAAGCAAAACCGATCCTCACTAAGGGGCTTAGTTAAGATATCAGCTAATTGAAGATTGGTATGAATGAATTCAAGTTTAATATCGCCCTTTTCAGATTGATCTCTCAGAAAATGATACATGACCTCAATATGTTTAGTCTTTGGGTGCTGAACTCGGAATCTTGGTGATGTTGATTGCACTTTGATTATCAAACTTGATTGGAACAGATTTGAATGAATGTCCAAGATCTTTCAAGTGTTGCTTTATCCATAAGATCCGAGCATAGCATGCCCCAGCCGCAATATACTCAGCTTCAGCAGCTAATAGAGCTACTGAGTTTTGCTTCTTTCAGTGCCAAGATATCGTGGATTGACCCGAAACCGGCAGGCTCCTGAGGTGCTCTTTCTATCAACTTTGTATCCAGCATAGTCAGCATCTCGAGTATCCAAGTGAGAGTCGGTTCTAAGTCTCTGGAGTACCATAGACTAAATTCCGAGTCCCCGAAAGATATCTCGAATATTCGCTTCACCTCGGTGAGATGTGATTCTTTTGGATTAGCTTGAAATCTTGCACACAGACAGACACTAAATATTATGTATGGCCTACTGGAAGTGAGATACAAGCAAAGATCCAATCATACCTCGGTACCGTTTCTGATCTACTGCTTTACCTTTCTCGTCCGAGTCCAATTTTATGATGTCGCTCATAGGTGTTGCTGCATGTTTCGCATCTTAGAGTTTGTACTTCTTCAACAGACTCCTTGATATACTTTGATTAACGGACATAGATGCCATCTTTTTCTGGCTTGATTTTTAGACCAAGGAAGAAATTGAGTTCTCCCATCATACTCATTTGAAATTCCTGTCTCATTAACTCGAAAAATCTCGAAACAGTAATTTCATTAGTAGCTCCAAAAATTATGTCATCTACATAGATCCGAGCAATAAGAAAGTCTTTCCCCTTGGTTTTTATAGAAAGAATTTTGTCAATCTGACCTCTTCTAAAATCATTTTCAACCAAGAAATGCTCAATCTTTCATACCAAGCTTTGGGAGCTTGTTTAAGACCTTAGAGAGCTTTTTGCAATTTGAAAACATGATTTGGAAATTTTGAGTTTTCAAATCCAAGGGGTTGCTCAACATAGACTTCCTCTTCAATGAAACCATTGAGAAAAGCACATTTAACATCCATGTGATATAACTTGATATTCATGCTAGATGCAAATGCCAATAAAATTCTAATAGCTTCAATTCGGCTACAGTGTAAAGGTTTCCCCACAATCAATCTGTTCTTCTTGATTGTAACCTTGAGCCACAAGTCTAGCCTTATTTCGACTACCAACCCACCTTCATCCAGTTTGTTTTTGAAACCCCATTTGGTTCCTATGACTGGGTGGTCATAAGGTTGTTTGGTCGAGTCCGAACTTGGTTTCTTTCGAATTGATTAAGTTCTTCTTGCATGTTCTCTACCCATTCAGGTTCATTTAGGACCTCTAGTGCATTTCTGGGTTCAGTTAATGATATGAATGCAGTGAATGCACATTGATTATAAAGAGAGGAACGAGTTCTTACCCCACTGTTGATGTTAGATATGATGTTTTCTAGTGGGTGACTAGAAGCATACTTGAAAGCTCTACCTGTTCTTTAGTTCACCAGATCTCGTAGGTTGAATTGGTTGATCTTCAGTAGTCTATTCCGAGTGAGCTTGTTCATCCGACTTATTTTGAGCTGGCTCTTGAGTCGTCTCATTCTCGAGTCCGAGTGACTTTATTCTCGAGTGACATGGATTTGATTCTTGATGAGCTCATTTTCATCAAGATCATCATTTCTGCTGAGCTTCAGATCTCGAGAATGTTGACTCACTTGGTTTTTCCTATTCAATCTCATCAAACACAACGTGGATGCTTTCTTCCACTTTGTTAGTTCTTTTATTGAAAATACGAGATGCTTTGCTATGAGATGAATAACCAAGAAAAATACCTTCATCTCGACCGAGCATCAAACTTGGTCAGGTGATCCTTACCATTGTTATGAACGAAACACTTACATTCAAAGGGTTTGAAGTATGAAATATTAGGTTTCTTCCCTTTGTAGAACTTGTATGGAGTTTTCTTCAGTATGGGTCCGATGAGGCATCCGTTCAATGTGTAGTTGGCTGTGTTGACTGCCTCGACCAAGAAATAGTAAGGTAGATTATGATCAATCATCATTGTCCTAGCTATTTCTTTAAGAGTTCGGTTCTTCCTCTCCACCACTCCATTTTGTTGAGGAGTTCTTGGTGCTAAGAAGTTATGAGAGATGTCATTCTTGTCACGGAACTCTGCAAATTCCGAGTAGTCGAACTCCCTTCCATGGTCGGTTCGAATCCTCTCGATCTCGAGTCTAAGACTCAACTTGGATTTTTCTGCAGAGCATGCTGAACTCTTTGAATGTTTCATTTTTGTGCTTAAGAAAACACACCTAGGTAAATCGTGAGTAGTCATCAACAATAACAAGCACATATGATTTACCTCCGAGACTCTTGACAGGGATTTCACCACATAAATCCATATGCAACAATTCAAGCACCTTGGATGTAGAAACAGTTTTCAGAGATTTCGAAGATGATTTGACTTGTTTCCCTTTTGTGCATGCTTCACAAGTTTTATCTTTCTTAAATGCACAATCAGGCATTCTTCCGACTAAACCATGAGATGCAAGTTTCTTAATGGTATGCATGCTAACATGACCTAGTGTACGATTCCATGTCCATGAATCATCATGAAGAGATGCTTTTAAACAAGATAAATTCTGACTCGGGTCAAAAAGAGGAATAGTATAAGTGTTACCTGATCTCTTACCCGAGAGCTTGATTTCCTTGGTAGCATCATCAGAGATATAGTAGTTGGTCCGAGTGAATCTTACCTCTTGACCTTTGTCACACAGATTGAGAGATGTTGAGCAGATTGTACTTTAATCCTTTGACAAGGTATACTGGGCTAACCAGATTGCGTCCTTTTCCAATCTTGCCTATCCCAATTATCTTGCCTTTGCTGTCATCTCCAAACGTGACTTTTCCTCCCTTGTATTCTTCTAACTCGAAAAGAGTCTTAAATCTCTTTACATGTGGCGTGAGCATCCACCGTCTAGGTACCAATGCCCTTTTGTTCTTTTCTAAGCTACTCGCAAGTCGAAACAAACTAACCTTTCTCACTTCCTTTAATGAACCCAAGTAACTCCCTTTACTATGGTCCTTTTCGAGGAAGTAGACTCTTGGGAACCCATATTTGAATAACTTTGGGTTTGGTCCGATTCTCGAGTCTGTCTTTTAGAGAACTGAGTCCGTGTCTCTTTCTTTTGAAAAGTTTTTCTTTTATAAACCGGTGGAGAAGGTTTTCTCCTGTAAGTCGGTCCGGGCTCAGTCCTCCTTTCATTCTTATGAATGGAACCGTGCTCAGCCTTCCGGAACTTCACAGTTCGGAATCCTTTTGAAAAGTTCCGAGTAGGAATTGGATTCCTCCTCTTTGTTAAAACCAAGTCCTTCTTTTCTGAAGGAGACACATTGAGATCCTAAGAGCATATCAAGGTTTTTCTAACCTTGAGTAAATTTTAAAACAAGTTCTTGAGACTCGTTCAGCTTTTGCTTCAATTGCTCATTCTCTCTTCCGAGTGACTCGGACTTGGTCTCATTAGATTGAGCACTAGTCTTGAGTTCTCTTAGAGTAAGTCTTAGTTTTTCCAATTCATTTTTCAAAGAGATGCTCTCGAAGTAACAGACTCAAGTTGTTGTTTAAATTGAGAAGAATCAGAATTAGACTTTTCTTCCAAAGTAAAAATATATTTGGCTAAATCAACTTTGGAGAATTTAGGAAGTATTCAATTACCTCCTGAGGATTTGTTTCCTCACTGTCTCGAGTGATCCGAGTCCGACTCTATTTTACCTTCTGAGTTAGAGAGTGCCATCGGACATTTTGAGTCATCTCGAGTCCTCATCATCTTCTCGATGAGTCTTCATCACTCCATGTGGCCATCATAGCCTTTTTCTTCTTTCTGTCCCTCTTTCTCTTGGGACAGTCCTTGACTATGTGTTTCTTGCTGCCACATTCAAAACAACCAGAGTTCTTAGTCAAAGATAACTTTGAAGGGGAAGAGTTCTTACCTTTTCTATCCTTCTTGTCTTTCTTATAGAACTCTTCTCTTGGCTTCTTATCCCATCGCTTGTGCTTCATCATTCTCTTGAAGCCTCTAGCAATGAGTGCCATTGGATCCTCTTCCGAGTCCGATGAACTCATATTTGCTTCTCCGGTTTCGAGGCTTTAAGCGCAATGTTCTTTTTGGTGCTGACCTCTACGTCCTCCTCTTCCGGATGGATCTCATGGGTGAGTAGCTTCTCAATGAGTTCGTCCGGCTTGAGTTGGGACAGGTTCTCAGCCTCTTCAATGGCCGTCACCTTGGGACCCAATCTTCTCATGGGTAGGCTTCTAAGTATCTTTTTGCACATTTCCTCGTGGGAAATCTTTCTACCCAGAGATTTGAGAATATTGGTAATCTCAGTGAAGCGGATGAACATCCGAGTGATGTTTTCTTCCGGCTCCATCTTGAACAGCTCGTACTTGTGAAGATATTGGCTTATCTTCACTTGTCTCGACCTGGCTTGTGCCTTCATAAGTGTTGACAAGTGTATCCAACACTTCTTTGGCTGTGTCACAGTCGACACTCGGTTGTATTCTTCCGAGCCGATGGCACACATCGAATGTTCATTGCCTTGAAGTTCTTTCGAACTTCTCTCGCTTCCTCAGTAGTGAACTCGACCTTTGTCTTGGGCACGAGTCTTATTTCTTCCGTCTTCATGGGAATGTAGTTGCCTACTTGTATGATGTTCCGGACATCTTCATCGTGATTTAGCAGGAAACATTCCATGAGCTTCTTCTAGTGTACGAAATTAGATCCTTTGAACTTCGGTGGTCTACTTGGAAGATCTTCCCTCATCGAACTCTCCATTGTTCTAAGCCATTAGATCTTTAAACCTTTAGATAGTTAGCTCCTTTCCGAAAGGCTAGGCTCGATACCAATTTAAGGCTTGCTCTTGGAGAGACTAAGTCACTCTACAGGGGGTAAATAGGGTGATGGGGAAATTTAAGCAAGGAATGGAAGAATAAAACTAGAGATGACTCCGTGGAGAGTCCGAGTCTAGATTGGACTCGGAAAAGTGCTAACTCGGAAAGTTACGTGGAAACCCTCCTGGAGTAGAAAACCACGGTCAGTACTAATCCAAGCACCAAGTCAAATCCCCTATTTTGAATCCACAAAATACAGTAGAAAGACTCAACCAGAATTGCTCCCTTAGACAATTCCTTACAAGATTTTCCTAGACTCATAAATTACCTTATCCGATCTAGTACTTGCTAACCGAGGTAACCTTTACGAGTTAGGGACAACCGAGCTGAGTTAACACTTACAGCTCGGTTAAGGGACCTTACTCGTAAAGTAAGAATGAGTGTTTGTAAACTAATTACAAGACCTTACAACTCGGAAAGATATTAAGTACGAGTTGGAGTTATAAGTAGAAGATTGTGTATGAATACAATGACTTTTTCTTAAGTGCGTGTATTGACAGTTGATTCAGCAATGTTTAAGTCTTGAGAGTTGGCTTTTATTTATAGATAACCAAGCAGATTAGCCGTTGTGACTATCTTCCGATCGGAAGTCCTTTGTGACCGTTGTAATGGATTTTCCGAGTCACTCGGAAAATATCCGTTCAGGTGTGAATGTTGGGCAACGGCTCTTGACTTCTTTGGAAGTCCCAATCCACTGGTGGTGTCTCAAAAGTAGGGTGGAAACCACCGTTGAGCTTAGCGTTGTGGATTTTCAGTTTTGGAAACAGACAACCCCGACACGGTTGTCCGGGCCTTGGTCGGAGGTGGAAAAAGCCTTGTCTGCTGTTGATTTGACATTTTGAAGCCGATTACTTTTGTAATTCAAAAATATGATAGCCTCGTTTGAATAACGTACAAAAGTAAATCAATTTGGTTCTCAAAGTATAAAATATTTTGGTCCAAGATTAGACACGAGATAATAATTTTACTTAAGATAATTAAGTGCATAATTATCCGAGTCGAAAAGAAATGGAATTTTCAAAGTCTAATATCCATTATACTCAAATTCCATCTTAGTCGATGTAGAAGCAAAGCAAGTTAGATAAATAACATCATAGTAGAAAGACTTGATCTAGACTTCTAATGTTCAAACCAAGCATGCTGACTTAGAAAGATGAATTAACACAAGTAATCCAATCAAACTTAGGTCATGAAGTCGAACCGAGTTTATGCAAAATAGAACAAGTGTTTGAATATGCAATATATCCGAGTGTTGTTTAAGTGACTCAGAACTTTGTGTGAAATGATAAACAAGAATATGCTTTCTGAGTCGGTTGATCTAGACTGCCAATGTTCAAACCAAGTATGCTTGACTTAGAAAGATGAATTAACATAGTAATCCAATCAAACTTAGGTCATGAAGTCGAACCGAGTTTATGCAAAATAGAACAAGTGTTTGAACATGCAATATATCCGAGTGTTGTTTAAGTGACTCGAAGCGTGTGTGAAATGATAAACAAGAATATGCTTTCCGAGTCGATCGAGTCAAAAGAGAATATATATGATAGATTCCGTAACACTCGTAAAACCTCGTTAAAGCAGATCGAATGACTTTTAATCAAAACCTTATGAGAGATGAAGTCTTATACCCGATCCCTTAATGGAACTCGGAATGATATATATGTAAGGTCTAAGTCTTCACCGAGGCTTGGAGGAAGCTGAGTTTGGGTCCAAGGATGGAAATTAGCATACATAGGACTTATAAAAAGATAAAAAGAACCCGGCAAAATTGGGCGGCAAAAGCCGAATATTTGGCCAACACATGCCGCCACGGCGGTGGGATGGGGCAGTGATAGGCCGCAAGCGCACGGTGTATGATTGTAGCTAGCCATGGTCGATCACACAAGGACTCAATTTTGGCAACGCACTGAACTAGCCCTCTACTCTATTGCTAAGCAAATCAGGTTTTAAGTTGATTGTTTTCTAAACTAGTTCTAACTATTAAAATTAAGAAAATTAATCTAGACTTAAATCAATGGATAAAAACATCTAGGGATTTGCTTTCCTAACGCAATGAGTTTGATTATTTAAACATAATTTGTGCAATCATTCTTTCAAGTAAATCAAGGATCCATAATCACAAAATTCTAACGCTCTTTCGATGCTTAATAGAATTGCTTTAATTAACCTATCAAACAACTTTCGTATTCCTTTTAAGTTAGTCAAACTTAAAGATTTTAAATCATCAAAGTGATCCCATAATTTACTATTCTTTTCTCAAATTTCATAAACTAGGTAGAAAAGTTGGTTGTCGGATTATTCTATTTCACTTTTTAGTATATGATAGATTAATCTCTAAACACAAGTATTCTAGGGCTTCAAAACACTCATGAACATGATAAACACAACCTTCTATTGATCAAAATCAGAATTCAAGTACAAATCATGGAAAATTAATCAAAATTCATTATTTTCGGATTACAAATCCCTAGAAAAACTAAACTACTCACACATTGTTGTTGAAAGCTTAAATAAAAACCAATACATGGAATCAAACCTCAAATAGCAAGAAATGGACAAGTAGATGATAGACTTTAAGAACTCCACTTCAATCTCTCAACTTCGAAAGGAATCCCACAACCGCTTCAGTCCTCTTCTTCGATCTTCAAAATTCGGTTTGATGTGGATGAATGAAGCAAGGAAAAATGGTGATGGGTGAGTGGTGAGTGGTGGATGAACTATAGATAGATGCACGAATAGATAGCCTCAAGTTCAGACAAAAATCAACTTAAATAAGCCATTAAGAGGCAATCAAGAGCTGAAACCGTCAAAACCGAATCACCTCGATAAAATTTACCTCCAACACGGGCCGTGTCCTCATACACCAGCTACCCGTGTTGGCTGCTGGCACATCAAAGCAGGACGGAAACGCTGAAAACAGGTCGTGTCAACCGACACAGGCTGCCCGTTCTCGATGCAAAGGCTCGACCTCCAACATGTGTCGTGTTCGCCGACACGGGCTGCCCGTGTTGGTTGCTTGAAGGCATGCGTTAAATTGATTCAGTCATAACTTCCTCCTCGATGTGATTCTTGATTTGCCGGAAAGCTCATTGAGTCTAGTTTCTAATTCTTTCATCATTATGCTTGCTTCATAAGTGTGGGAAAAACATGATTCAGAGAGTAAAGAAGTGTCCGTTACCGCAGCTTTCTTACTTTCCACCTCATATCTTTTCCATTCGTCAACAAAATTGAGCTTATAATATGTCATCGGAAAGCTCTTTCAATAAGGAAGTTAGAAACATAGACTCAAAATAGCTTTGGATCGAATGACTAAAAATCAGGTCCAAATCACTAGAAAGTCTGCAGAAACGGACCAAAAATGCAAAACCCAAGTGTAAAGCATAAATGGGGCATAAAGTACATAAATATGAATATAAATCCCCAAAAATGACAAGCAACCTCCTATGAAATCTAATGCAAATATGGCACTTATCAAAGTCCCCCATGCTTAAACCTTGCTTGTCCCCAAGCAAATACAAGACTCAAACAAAAAGAAAATCAAAAAGAAAATAAAAGGACTCAAGATGAAAAAGAAAAATCTATTTACACAACCTCCTCAAGTAAGAATCGGTAGAATTCTTTAACAACTAAGTTTAACCAAGAATAGCCTGAAGTAATGAAAACCATTAAGAATTTGTAAGAGGGAAGTTTCTGAAAAGACTTCTATGAATTACACAATCAAGATCAAATCAATTACCCCTAATCTCCAATGATAACAAGTTGGCACATGTATGAGCATAAAACTAAAAAGATTGAGAGCAAACCTCGGTTTAGGGAAGTGAAAACACTCCTCTCGTGTTTGAAAAAGATAACAATGAAGGTTCTCTCAATACTCTCACGAAAGAAACAATCTATCATATGCTTGCTAAAAATCTCAACTCTCCACCACGAGTATGCAAGTGCAAATGTCTTTTTCAAGGGTTGTAACGGGGCTAGGGGTTAAGGGTAGGAGTGGAAAATTATTTGAGTAATGAGGAGCTAAAAGCCAAACTTGGAGCTAACTCATCAAATATCTTATATATACAATACTACCCATTCATAAACATTCAAAACGAACTCGAAAAAACCCATCGGAAACAGACCTTAAATCTACACAAGTCAATGCCAAACACTTTATTTCTTCCTTTAATTCTGAATTTTTTTAAAAAAATTTCTATTTCATTTTTCTGATTTTTTTTTCTTTGTGAATGGCAAAACAAACAAATTTATAATACGAGGCAAGTTTCCAATTTCCAACCCAAATGAAACCACAAAAGTGGAGAAAAGTTCAAGAATTGAATTTCACAACTATTCCCATCAACCATATCACAAAATTTACCACAATCAACCCATATCACACTCAAAATACTCCAAGCAATGGCTTAAGGGTAGGAGAAATATATTTGGCCAAAGCTTGTTAATGTAGGTTCAATCAAAAAGAGTGGTCAAAGGCTAGAAAAGGGTTAGAAGTGGTAATTCATACAAGAAAGGATGGCTTTTTGGGTCATGTAGCTTACAAAATCAACAATTGAAGGCCTCTATCACATTGTCAATGCAAATACAAATTTTGGTTTCGAAGAGATTTAAAACAAATTCTAGAAATCGCAACCAAGATAGAATCATACATGGTAAACATGAGATTAATAAAAATGATTAGTCTTTTACGGCTTAGTGGTCTCACGGGTTAAGGATCAACACCAATCCTAATTCAAGATGTTCCACATGCCAATCTCACATCATAAGATCAAGAAGGGTAATCAATCATCTCTATCAAAGTGCAATTCTAAACCAAGATTCTCTTACAAAGTTTTTTCAAAAACTTTTATTCACAAACGGGCTATACAAGATTAAACAAAGTCAAAAGAAAAACTACATAGCCTAAGAATCATCACCGGAGGATTTATTCACTAACCTAAAGTCTAACCTAATTTTTTTCTTTTTTCATATTATTTAATTTTTTTCTGATTTTCTAATTTTTTAAATTAAAGCAATAAAAACTACCCTTACATGCAACCTAAATGCAAATACAAAACCTAGAAATCCCAAAATAAAACTAAAGATAAAAGCCAAATAAAAGAAAACTAAGAAAACTAAACTAAAGTACATGCAACTATATACATCATCCTTCATGCACCACATGAATGCAAAACCTTCCCCCATGCTAGGATAAAGCATTGTCCTCAATGCAATTAAGAATCAATGTGATGGAAGGAGAAAGAACAATCACTCTTTAAGTGCATGTAATGGTAACTTTCATGAAAAATGCAAACTACCTAAAAATTTTTTAAAAAAGAAATCACCTTAGGTTGCCTACCAAGCAACGCTTCTTTAAGGTCATTAGTTAGACCCAGCTCCAATCATCCGTCTCCAAAGAGCCATATCAAGAATTACTCTTAGCCGTGGGCAGTCACCATCAGACTGGCCACCATCACATTTGACCTTCCAGTTGAGGTCCAAATCAAGAGTTCTAATGCATGGACCATCAACCAAAGCAAGCTTCAACCTATTATACTCATTGAAACAAACTTCATTAAACACATAGGACATGCCCTTGCCAAACATTAGCGGAGGAAATTTGTCGACCTCCACCACCTTAGCATTGACAAGTTCATGCCCTTCATGCAAAGGTTGATCACATGCTACTTCATCAGTCATTTCAACACTACAACATTTAGCTGAAATGGGGGAAACGTCATGTTTCTTAAAAATTCAAATTCAGCGTGATGTTCCCCCACATCAAAGGTCAATTTACCCTCTTTCACATCAATCTTACATCCAGCAGTAGCCAAGAAAGGCCTCCCAAGAATGATTTGGGTACGGGTATCCTCAGCCATATCAAGAATTAGAAAGTCCACAGGCACAAAGAAATCACCAACTTTGACGGGAATGTCCTCTAAAATACCCAAAGGATATGTCACGGAACTATCCGCTAATTGAAGAGAAATGGTGGTGGACCTCAACTTGCCTAAGTCCATTTTCTTATATAAAGAATAGGGCACCAAGCTCACAGTTGACCCCAAATCACCTAAAGCACGAACTATGGACACATTCCCAATCAAGCATGGGATGGAAAAACTACCTAGGTCTTTAAGCTTTTAGGAAGCTTATTTTGGACTGACGTACTATACTCCTCACTCAATGCAAAGGTCTCATGCTCATTCAATGTCCTCTTTTTGGAGTGGATCTCTTTCAAAAATTTAGCATACAAAGGCATTTGAGTCAAAGTATCAATGAAAGGGATGTTCATATTGCATTTCTTAAACATCTCCAAAAACTTCCCAAATTGCATATCAAGCTTAGCCTTAGCTATTCTTTGTGGGAATGGTAAAGGCGGAGTGTAAATTCTTTTGGGAGTTTTTGGTAGGTCATTAGGAGTCTCCTCCTCATTTTGCACAACAACATCAACTAAAGGTTCTTTGGAGGGTAAAGACACCTCCTCATTCACAACATCATGTAAACTAACATCATTCTCATCATTCTCATTTTGCACATGAATGACCACATGCTCACTACTAACACCCTTAGGCCCCGCCAATTGTGTCCTACTCCTCAAAGTTATGGCATTACATTGTTCCCTAGGGTTAGGCACCGGTTGGCTAGGAAGCTTACCCAGAAGGCTAGAGGAAGAGCTAGCTTGGCTAGCAATTTGAGTTTCAAGTATCTTATTGTGAGTGGCTAAGATTTCAACTTTTGAAGCCAATTGCTTGATAATCTCATCTTGCTTTTGTTGAGCCAAAAGCATGCTTTCCATTATGACCTCCAAGTTAGACTTTTGGGGCACTTGGGGTTGGGTAGGTCTTTGGAATCCAGGGGCGAGAGGCCTTTGGACTTGTGGTGGACCCATGGGATTGTTGTTCCGGTAGGAAAAATTAGGGTGATACCTCAATCCTGGGTTATAGAAATTTGAGAAGGGGTCGAAGTTTGGCCTCGGGTTCGGGTTGCCAATAAAATTGGCTTGGTCGGTTAGTCCATTGCTAGCCATACCCACGAGACAAAACAAAGTCTCATGCTCATAAGAATTGCAAGAAGCACATGGAAGGGGAGGGGCAACATTCACATTTAGACGGTCCATTTTTTGAATTATAGCATCTATCTTAGCAGAAAGGACATAAACTACATCAACATCAAGCTTACCTCCCGTTCTCTTGGAACGGTGCTTGGACCATTGAAAGTTGTTTAGTGCCATCTGCTCAATCAAGGTATGGAGCTCATCTACGGACTTGCTCATGATGTTTCTTCCCGTTGGCTCTCAAGTGATCATCAACCCTATTGTAGAAAGCTTGAATAGGGACCCATGGCTCAAATCCATGTTGTGGGCATTGGCGAAGGAGATCCTTGAACCTCTCCCAAGCTTCATATAACGTCTCATCCGACTCTTGGACGAAGGTGGAAATCTAGTTCCGCAAACTGGTCAACTTGCTTGGTGGGAAGTATTTTGCCAAGAATGCACTTGCAAGTTGATCAAATGTGCTGATGGAGTTTGCTGGAAGAGAATCTAGCCACTCCCATGCCTTCCTTTAAGTTAGAAAGGAAACAATCGCAGCTTGATTGCATCCGGTGAAGCCCCGTTTGCCTTGAAAGTGTGACAGGCTTAGCGAAAAATGCGAAGGCTGTCGATTGGGGTCTTCATTGGGAGGCCATGGAAAGGAGTGGCCCTCACCAAGTTGATGAGCGAGTTCTTCAACTCAAACTCATTCGCTGTTACACTCAGGACATTGATGGCCGTCGGTGGATTAGTGACATTGGGTGTCACATATTGCCCAAAAGTCCTTCTTTCTTCACCGGCCATCTTCGGCTTTTGCTTAGAGTTTTCTTCTTACTTCTTTCTAGCCTTTGCTTCTTCCGTCTAGAGCGGAAGGTTCACTTGATTTCAGGATCAAACTCAAATAATTGAGCTTTTTGCATGCAAGGAGAGAATACCTAGCAAGAACAAAAACAAAACTACCAACGCAATCAAAATATAAAAAGAAAATAAACACTAAGTCAATTTGAGAGTATTCGTCTAATGGCTACTAAAAATAGAGTCCCCGGCAAAGGCGCCAAAAACATGATAGGCCGTAAGTGCACGATGTATGATTGTAGCTAGCCAAGATCGATCCGACAAGGACTCAACTCTAGCAACGCAATAAACTAGCCCTCTACTCAATTGCTAAGCAAATCAGGTTTTAAGTTAACTGTTTTCTAAACTAGTTCTAACTATTAAAATTAAGAAAATTAATCTAGACTTAAATCAATGGATAAAAACATCTAAGGATTTGCTTTCCTAATGTAATGAGTTTGATTATTTAAACATAATTTGTGTAATCATTCTTTCAAGTAAATCAAGGATCCATAATCACAAAATTCTACCGCTCTTTCGATGCTTAATAGAATTGCTTTAATTAACCTATCAAGCAACTTTCGTATGCCTTTTAAGTTAATCAAACTTAAAGATTTAAAATTATCAAAGTGATCCCCTAATTTACTATTTTTTCTCAAATTTCATAAAGTAGGTAGAAAGGTTGGTTGTTGGATTATTCTATTTCACTTTTCAATACATGATAGATTAGTCTCTAAACACAAGTATTCTAGGCCTTCAAAACACTCATGAACATGATAAACACAACCTTATATTGATCAAAATTAGAATTCAAGCACAAATCATGAAAAATTAATCAAACTTCATTGTTTACGAATTACAAATCCCTAGAAAAACTAAACTACTCACACATTGTTGTTAAAAGCTTAAATAAAATCCAATACATGGAATCAAACCTCAAATAGCAAGAAACGGACAAGTAGATGATAGACTTGAAGAACTCCACTTCAATCTCTCGACTTTGAATGGAATCCCGCAACAGCTTCAATCTTCTTCTTCGATCTTCAAAATTTGATTTGATGTGGATGAATGAAGCAAGGAAAAATGGTGATGGGTGAGTGGTTGATGAACTATAAATAGATGCGGGAATGGATAGCCTCAAGTTCAGACGAAAATCGGCTTAAATAAGCCATTAAGAGGCAATCAAGAGCTGAAACCGTCAAAACCGAATCACCTCGATAAAATTTACCTTCAACACGGGCCGTGTCCTTAGACACGAGCTACCCGTGTTGGCTGCTGGCACATCAAAGCGGGACGGAAACACCGAAAACAGGTCGTGTCAACCGACACAGGCTGCCTGTTCTCGATGCAAAGGCTCGACCTCCAACATGTGTCGTGTTCGCCGACACGGGCTGCCCGTGTTGGTTGCTTGAAGGCATGCATTAAATTGATTCAGTCATAACTTCCTCCTCGATGTGATTCTTGATTTGCCGGAAAGCTCATTGAGTCTAGTTTCTAATTCTTTCATCATTATTCTGACTTCATAAGCGTGGGAAAAAACATGATTCGGAGAGTAAAAAAGTGTATGTTACCGCACACTTCTTACTTTCCACCTCATATCTTTTCCGTTCCTCAACAGAATTGAGCTTATCATATGTTATCGGAAAGCTCTTTCAATAAGGAAGTTAGAAACATAGACTCAAAATAGCTTTGGATCGAAAATATGAGTAAAAATCTAGTCCAAATCACTAGGAAGCTGTAGAAATAGACCAAAAACGCAAAACCCAAGAGTAAAGCATAAATGGGGCATAAAGTACATAAATATGAATATAAATCCCTAAAAATGACAAGCAACCTCCTATGAAATCTAATGCAAATATGGCACTTATCGGGCAATGAACTGGACAGAAAGAAAGGGCAATTTCTAGGTTATTCTAGCTCAAAATTTAAAGCTTAAAAGTGACATACCGTGGCCACGCAGTTGAGGGTGGACCTCAAAAAGGCAATATCATGTGTCTTTCGCCGTTGGAGGTGAACTTTAGCCCATGGTACCGAGGCCGGTAAAGAAGGATGGTTCCTTGAACCGGGTGAAAGATGAGGAAAGTACTCGTATAGCCACGGCTGAAAGTTTACAAAGTATGTGAGATCCTTATCCATGCAAGATAGGATATTTTGAAAATAAAAGAAGTGATGGAGCATACCTCAATAATCTTCTGCAAGCCACATAAAAGCATGTAATTCATCGAGTCCTTTTCGGTTGTGGTGTGCCTCGCCCGGAGCGTAAACCCCTTATAAGACAAGTTTAGGCTGGCACACCCCAATTAAGGTCCTTAATTTTGTCCAAGTCTGCTAAGTTCACCAAATAGTGAACATACGCCTTGGTAGCTTGATCCGAGAAGATGGATGTGCTTAGCAAGGGCTAGCACTATCCGGACTTGTTGTTGTGGAGTATGTAAAGCCCATAACTCAACATTTTCGAAGTCCTAAAAAGAAGAGTATATTTAAAGAAATTGGCCCGAGGAAAGCGATTAGCAATGGGACTAAAAAGGTGATGTAAATAGTCACAGTTTTTATACAAGTCCCAGTCATAAACTAAAGGTTCCCTCGAGAAGCCTAAACCCGAAAGAACGGCAAAATCAAGAGGCATGATAGTCATTTCCTCAAATGGGAGATGAAAGGTGTTAGTGGTATCCCAGAACTATTCACTAATGACCCGGGTAGGGTCACACTCCTTCCGATCACACAAATGGTTTAAAGTAACAAAGAAAGAACCAAACCCGACACTTTTTATGATGTGCTCGAAGACTCGGACACTTGCTCCACACTTTTTGAGTTTTATCGAAGGAATCAAGTATAAGAACCTCTCACTTATAAGGTTTTGATTCCAAGGCATTCTTTGCACTTTAGAAACTTTTCTATGTGATATGGTATCTTCTCTAAGTGATATGGCATTTCCTTCATGTACTTTTGCTTGTCTCTAAGTGACTCGGAAAACAGATATGTACTCACGATGTCTCACTCGGTTACGAGTCCCTCATCACTTAGATATATCGCATGTTGAATTGACTAGTATTTCGCTTAACCGCACTCAGGTCCGACTTCATGTTATAGTCCTATTCTGTTGTAGTCAGCACTTCTAGTCTGAACCATGCTTAGTCTAGATCAAGTTTGTTTCACTCTTATATTCGTTGTGTAACTTGATTCTCGCTTAGACTAACTCGAGATGGAGTTTTGAGTTGCATGGATATTAGACTCAGAAAATTCCATTCACTTTCCGACTCGGATAATTAGTCGCTTAATTATCTTGATTATATTATTATCTATGTCTAATCTTAGACCAAAAGATTTTATACTTTGAGAACCAATTTGATTTACTTTTGTAGGTTATTCAAACGAGGATACACTTTTGAAATACAAAAGTAACCGGCTTCAAAACGTCAAATCACCAGCGAGACATGGCTTTTCCCCTTCTCGACCTAGCTCCGGAAGATTGTGTCGGGACTGTCTGCATTTCCAAATCTGGAAAACTGAAACGCCAAGCTTAACGGTGGTTTCCACCTTATCTTTTAAGACACCGCCGGTGGTTTTGGGACTTCCAAAGAAGTTAAGAACCGTTGTCCAACGTTCATATCACAACGGATACTTTCCGAGTGACTCGGAAAGTTCTTAACAACGGTCACAAAGGACTTCCCGTCGAAGTTGGAGACAACGGCTATGCTGCTTGGTCATCTATAAATAGAAGCCATCTCTCAAGACTTGAAGATTGCCGAACCTATTGTCAATACACGTACTTGAGCAAAGTCATTGTATTCATTCTCAATCTTCTACTTACAACTCCCACTCTGTAATTCATTATATTCTGAGTTGTAAGGTCTTGTACTTAGTTACAAACACTTTCTTACTCTCTAAGTAAGATCCCTTGATTGAGCTGTAAGGGTTAACTCAGCTTAGTTGTCCCTAGCTGTAAGGGTTATCTTAGCTAGGAAGTACTAGATCGAGATAAGGGAATTTCGAGTCAAGGAAAACTTGTAAAGAGTTGTTTAAGGGAGCAACTCCGGTTCAGTCAATGTATTGTATTTTGTGGACTCAAAATAGTGGATTTGACTTCGTGCTTGGATTAGCACGGTCCGTGATTTTCTGCTCCAGGAGGGTTTCCACGTAATCTCTATGTCTTTACTTTCTGAGTTCATTCTAAACTCGGACAGTCTCAAAGCTTCAGCTTAATCCGCTTCCTTACTCTTTATTGCACTTCGAGTTCATACTTTTCGACCACGTTTTTGACTCGGAATCATGTTTCTGTCTCTACGTTGGCAAAAGAGTTTGATTTACATCGAAAATCCTCCATCACCCTATTCACCCCCTCTAGGGTGACTCGAGACTCTCCCGAGCAAACCTTCAATTGGCATCGAGCCTAGCCTTTCAGAAAGGATCTAACCATCCAAAGGTATAAAGATCAAATGGCTCGGAATAACGGAGAGTTCGATGAAGGAAGATCTTCCAGCAAACCGCCAAAATTCAAAGGATCAAATTTCGTACACTGGAAGAAGCTCATGGAATGCTTTCTCCTGGATCATGATGAAGTTGTTTGGGACATCATACAACAAGGAAACTACATTCCCATGAAGACAGAAGAATTTAGAATCTTTCCCAAGACTAAAGCCGAGTTTACTCCGGATGAAGCAGAGAAGTTCGAAAGAACTTCAAGGCAATGAACATTCTGATGTGCGCCATCAGCTCGGAAGAATATAATCGAGTATATGCCTGTGATTCAGCCAAAGAAGTGTGGGACACACTGGTCAACACTTATGAAAGCACAAGCCGGGTCGGACAAGTGAAGATCGGTCAATATCTTCATAAATATGAGGTATTCAAGATGGAGCCGAAGAGAACATCACTTAGATGTTCATTCGATTTACTGAGATTACCAACAATCTCAAATCTCTGGGTAAGAAGATTACACACGAAGAAATGTGCAGAAAGATACTCGAAGCCGACCAAAGAGAAGATGGGGTCCCAAGGTGACTGCCATAGAGGAGGCTCGGAACCTATCACTTCTAAAGCCGGACGAGCTCATCAAGAAGCTTCTCACTCATGAAATCCACCTAGAAGAGGAGGATGCTGAGGAGGATGCTGAGAAGATGGGGTCCCAAGGTGACTGCCATAGAGGAGGCTCGGAACCTATCACTTCTAAAGCCGGACGAGCTCACCAAAAAGAACATAGCACCGAAAGCCTCGGACACCGGAGAAGCAAATCTGAGTTCCTCCGACTCAGAAGAGGATCCCATGGCACTTATTGCTAGAGGCTTCAAGAGAATGATGAAGCACAAAAGATGGGATAAAAGGCCAAAAGAAGAATTCTACAAGAAAGATAAGAAGGACAGAAAAGGTAAGTATTCTTCTCCTTCAAAGTTATCTTTAACTAAGAATTCTGGATGTTTTGAGTGTGGCATCAAAGACCACATAGTCAAAGACTGTCCAAAGAGAAAGAGGGACAGAAAGAAGAAAAAGGCTATGATGGCAACATGGAGCGATGTGGACTCATCGGAAGATGACGAGGACTCGGACGACTCGAAATGTCTAATGGCCATCTCTGACTCAAAAGCAAAAGCGAGTCGGACTCGGACAATGAGGAATCCAATCCTCAAGAGGTAATTGAATACTTCCTCAAATTCTCCAAAGTTGATTTAGCTAAATACATTTTTACTTTGGAAGAAAAGTCCAATTCGACTCTTCCCGTTTCAAGGAACAACTTGAGTCAATTTCCTCCGAGAGCATCTCTATGAAAAATGAATTAGAAAAGCTGAGACTCACATTCGGAGAGCTCAAGACTAGTGCTCAATCCAATGAGACTGAGTCCGAGTTACTCGGAAGAGAAAATAAGGGGCTAAAGTCAAAGCTCATTGAGTCTCAAGATCTGGTCTTAAAATTTACTCAAGGTCAGAAAAACCTTGACATGCTCTTAGGATCTCAATGTGTCTCCTTCAGAAAAGAAGGTCTTGGTTTCAACAAAGAGGAGGAATCCAATTCCTACTCGGAGCTTTTCAAAAGGATTCGAGAACTGTAAAGTTCAGGAAAGCTGAGCATGGTCCTATTCACAAAAATGAGAGGACTAAGCCCAGTTTAGTTTACAAGAAGAAACCATCTCCTCCAGTTTCCAAAAGAAAGATTTTTCAAAAGAAGGAGATACGGACTCAGTTCTTTGCAAGGAAGACTCAGAATCGGACTAAACCCAAAGTCATTCAAATCTGGGTTCCAAAAACCTTCTTCCTCAGAAAAGGACCACAGTAAAGAGTGTTACTTGGGTTCGTTAGAGGGAGTGAGAAGGCTTAGATTGTCTCTATTTTGCAGGTCACTCAGAAGAGATCAAAAGGACATTGGTACCTTGACAGTGGATGTTCATGCCACATGTCAGGAGACGCAGGACTCTTTTCTGAGTTAGAAAAACATAAAGGAGGAAAGGTCACCTTTGGGGATGACAGCAAAGGCAAGATAGTTGGGATAGGCAAGATTGGAAAAGGAAGCAAT
Organism: Talinum fruticosum; assembly: GCA_021018815.1. Classification (NCBI taxonomy): domain Eukaryota; kingdom Viridiplantae; phylum Streptophyta; class Magnoliopsida; order Caryophyllales; family Talinaceae; genus Talinum; species Talinum fruticosum. The sequence continues at coordinate 5,797,214 of JAITYX010000010.1, read as the reverse complement.
CTGGTTAGTCCAGTTTACCTTGTCAAAGGATTAAAGTATAATCTGCTTAGCATCTCTCAATTGTGCGATAAAGGTCAAGAGGTAAGATTCACTCGGACCAACTGTTACATTTCTAATGTTACTACCAAGGAGATCAAACTATCAGGTAAAAGATCAGGTAACACTTATATTATTCCTCTTTCTGACCCGAGTTAGAATTTATCTTGCTTAAAGGCATCTCTTCATGATGACTCATGGACATGGCATCGTAGATTAGGCCATATTAGCATGCATACTATCAAAAAATTGGCATCTCATGGTCTGGTTAGGGGTTTACCTAACTGTGCTTTTGAGAAAGATAAAGTTTGTGAAGCATGCACAAGAGGGAAACAAGTCAGATCATCATTCAAATCTCTGAAGACAGTTTCCACATCCAAAGTGCTTGAGCTACTGTATATGGACTTATGTGGTGAAATCCTCGTTAAGAGCCTCGGAGGTAAATCATATATATTTGTTATTATTGATGATTATTCACGATTTACTTGGGTGTGTTTTCTTAAGCACAAAAATGAAGCATTCAAGGAGTTCAGCAAGCTCTGAGAAAAATTCAAGTTGAGTCTCGGACTCGGATCCGGAGAATTCGAACCGACCATGGAAGGGAGTTCGACTACTCAGAATTCTCAGAGTTTTGTGACAAAAATGGTATCTCTCACAACTTCTCAGCACCAAGAACTCCTCAACAAAATGGAGTAGTGGAGAGAAAGAACAGAAATCTTGAAGAAATAGCAAGGACAATGATGATTGAGCACAACTTACCTTATTATTTCTGGGCTGAGGTAGTCAACACAGCCAATTACACTACGAACAGATGCCTCATCAGACCCATATTGAAGAAAACACCCTACGAGCTCTACAAAGGGAAGAAACCAAATATTTCCTATTTCAGGCCATTTGGATGTAAATGTTTCGTTCACAACAATGGTAAGGATCACCTGACCAAGTTTGATGCTCGGTCAGATGAAGGTAGTTTTCTGGGTTATTCTTCTCACATCAAAGCTTATTGCATTTTCAATAAGAGAACTAACAAAGTGGAAGAAAGCATCCACATTGTGTTTGATGAGCTTGAACAGGACAAACCAAGTGAGTCTTCATACTCAGATCTGAAACTCAGCAGAGAAGATGATGAAACTGAGTCTACAAAGACTCAAGCTCAACCAGCGCAAAATGAAGTCACTCGGAACGAAGTAACTCAGAATGAGACAACTCAGGAACCTGCTGAGAATGTTGAAGAACAATCTGATCAACAAGTTCACTCAGAACAAGGTTCTGGAGAACTATAACGCCCCCAAACTCCGTAATCACCAGGTTAATCCTAAGGACTTATTAACTAGTAATTAGCGCAGCGGAAATATAGGTTAGAGGCGTTACCGCCATTCCAAACAAGGAACAAGGCAACATTTAGATCGATTACGTGCAATACTTGATAAGGTCTGAATTCAAAAGTAAAACGACCGATGGAAACAACATAAGCAGAGAAAATAAAATACATGCCGTTAGGGTAATGACTTAAAACACAACCAAAATAACTCAAGACATGACATGTCACCACCACTGTGAGCCCCTAAGACACTTCGGCCAATAGACAACCCTACTTCTTGCTCCCTTCTGGAGTAGCTTTACCTAAAACAAAACAGATAAAACGTTTCGAAATAATGAGCCAAAGCTCAATACGCTTATCCATGTACTGTAAATGATTAGGTGAAGATATATATTTGAGCGCATGCATTTCAATTCATTTATAAATCAGATAAGAAGAAGATAGTAAAATGATTATTCATTTATTATCTAAGTGGCTCCTTACGATCATCGGTTTCCCTAAATATGCGCATACCCAGACCGATCGGCAAAGTCTGGTTGGTAATGGCCAAATATATATATGTGATATGATATGATCATGATGTAACATGATTCATATGGGGCGGGCCACATAATTAGCTGACAATAATATTTGAAACAGTTCTTTTTTATTTAAGCAAACCATTTCGGTATTGATATAAATAGGTGGATTTTCGTAAGGTACAAGCAATAAACGTACCTTAAATCGTGGAATTAGTCCTTCTGATTCCTTTGAAGTTGCTGACTCGGATGAATGACGTGGATGCCTTAACAAAATAAAGTGTTTCATTAATAGGTTCGATACTCTTAGTAATTAAATTTATTATCGTTATTATTGTCATCACTATTGTTATTACTATTGATATGATTTACATTATTTCCTTTTTGTTTGTAACTTCTCATGATTAGATGAATTTATGAAGGTAAAAATCACTTCTTTCCTTCAACCCTCAAAATGACTTATTTTCTTTAATCTTCCCAAAATCACCCATTGTCTTCAACTTCTTACAATCATTCAACTTACCTATTCTCCTTAATTCACAATTTTATTCTATATCCTCAAAGCACAACATGCATGCCCACTTTAGTTAATCTCTTCCTCCAAAACTTTCTAATAAACTCGAGTCATCACGAAAACTAAATTTCCTTTGCTTTGGAAGTGATCACGGACCTCCCCACGGCCAATGGGGGTCAATGGCTTGTTCTAGAGGTCATCAAGGGCCTTCCCAGGGTCAGTGGGGACTTCTGGTGACCACCACGGGTTATCCCACGGCCTGTGGGAGCACCCGTGGTGGGTGTTTTGGGTCAAATAACTCGTTGCTGGCCACCACGGCCTGTCCCACAGGCTGTGGGGGCACCCGTGGTGGTTGGCAGAGTCTTCCAACTCTACTTTCTTATGCTCTACGAATTTTTTGTCTTGTAATATCTCTATGAAAGGTTTACTTTGCACATTTTTCATTATTTTAAGTATCATATTAGCCCACTAAAACCCATTAAAAGCACATGCAAGCTATTACACTTCTCATACCAAGATTTGGGGCAACCCGAGTTAACGTTTCTAATCAACGATCCCCAAAAGCATAATACTAATTATGTAATCTGATTTTACATAGTTATCCCTTGCATGCAACATCTAACTAATTATTTCTAAAAAATTCAAGGAATTAATTAGTTGGAGGTTGAGGTTTTTACCCAAACTCACAAGAAAATGAGGGTTTTATGGTGGAATGGGGTGGCTGATCGGAGCTCCGGTGACTGGTGGTGGTTGGTGGCGGTGGGAAGCGGCGACCGGTGGTGATGGTGGCTGGCTGGCAGCAGGTGCAGCAGCAGGGGCAGCAACAGGCAGCAGGTGCAGCAGAGGAAACCCCAAGGTGGCCGGCGGCAGGTGGCTCCGGTGGCGGCGGCCGGCGCTGCTGGCGGCGGTGGTTGGCAAGGGGCTGGGCTGGCAGCAAAAGGGGATTGAGTGAGGGAGATGGTTCCTTTGGGAAAGAGAACAAATGATGAAGATTGAGTTTTTGAGGTTTTGGGGCTTAAATAGCCAAAATCAAAATCTGAAATTCCTCTCTCGTCCATCAGAATTCCAGCCTCCTCTTTTATTTTTATTTAATTTTTTTATTTGCTTGGCTATTGGGCCCTCTACTCTCTACCAGCCCAAATAATCTAATATCTAAGCCCAAATTAAAAGAATGTCGGCTTTAGGAATTCCCGACATGAATAATTATTTGCAAACTTTAGGCGTATAAATTATTGTTATTATGATTCCAATAATGTCTTATTATTATTATTATTATTATTATTATTATTATTATTATTATTATTATTATTATTATTATTATTATTATTACTATTATTATTATTATTATTATTATTACTACAAAGCATAATTTATTTGCTCATTTATTTATTTATTTATTTTTGGCCAAGCGTTGTTATCATCATCCGAGTCCTACAACACATAAAATGGTTCCTTGTACAAGTACATAATATATATATATATATATATATATATATATATGATCATAAAAAATGAAAGTGTGAATTGAAGTGCACGCGCTCATTAGTATTTATTAATCTTTGTTAATATATTGGGTTAAGGTCGGGGTATTACAGTCTCCCTCCTTAAAATGTGTTTCGTCCCCGAAACTTGTAAATAAGACAAGACGACGTTACCTTAAAAGAAATGAGATATTTTCTTTTTCATGTACTCTTCAGTTTCCCAGGTGGCTTTTGTGAAGGTATGGTTTGCCCACAATACCTTGACTAATGGAATGGCTTTATTGCGGAGTTGTTTGATTTTCCAGTCCATTATCTGTATATGTTGTTCTTCATAGGCTAAATTCTAGGCGACCATAATGAGTTCAGGCTCTATAACGTGGCTTGGATCAGATATATTTTTCCGAAGTTGAGATATATAAAACACGTTGTGCACGTGTTCCAAGTCGGAAGGCAATGCTAGTTTGTAATCCACAGAGTTCAACTTCTTCCCGCTCTTGTAAGGTCCGATGTATGTAGGGCTCAATTTCCTTTTGATGCTGAATCCCTTTTACACCTTTTGTTAGGGATCTCTTAGGAATACCATGTCTCCTCCTTGGAGCTCTAAGGGTTTTCTCCATTGGTTTGCATAACTCTTTTGTCCGCTCTAAGATTCACGGATATGTTGTTGTATCATCCGAATCCTTTTAGTTGTATCTTGTGTCATTTTTGGCCCTATGGTAATTGCTTTATTCCGATCGTTCCAACTCAATATCTCCTTCCATAAAGGCCTCCGATGGATGCATTTTGACGGTGGCTTGATAGTTGTTGTTCTATTTTAATTATCCCATGTTGGTATCTCAAGAGGTCGTAGTTCCCCTATAGGGCACTGTTGTTCTACTTTCACCCTCTGGCATGTAAGATATTTGTCCTTATATTCTGCTACCTTCCTCTTTATTTTAGGTCACCAAAAGTTTGCTTCAAATCTACATACCTCTTTGTTTCTCCATGGTGTATAAAGTACACGGTAGTGTACGCCTCATCTAAAACCCTCTTTTTAAGGTCTTCTTGATTGGTTATACACCGATGATTCTAAATTGTAAGCTGCTAGCCTCGTGTATCATTAAACCTAGGAGTGTACCCTCATCTATGGTTAGCTCGATCTTCATTAGTTCTTCATCCTTCTCCTGCTCCATTTTGATTTCCTCTAAGATTGGTGGTTTAACCTCCAAACCGCTAACAATTCTCTACCTAATGCTTGATAATTGCAATCCATATCGCTCCCACCTTATAAATGAGAGTCAGCAGGGTTATACCTGTAGTGTTCAGACTAGGTTGAGTTTTTCTACCCAATGCATCTGTTACAACATTCGCTTTCCTTGGGTGGTACTGAATCTCCAAGTCATAGTCCTTCAATAGCTCTAGCTAACGCATTTGTACCAAGTTAACCTCTTTCTAGGTGATGACATATCTCAAACTTTGACGGTCAATGTATATCTTATAAGATACTTCATATAAGTAATGTTTCCATATTTATTTATTTTTAAAGTAAACACCACTGTAGCCAACTCTAATTCATAAGTGAGATAATTCCTTCCACATGGTTTTACTGACATGAGGAATATGCTACAACCTTGCCATCCTACATCCATATGCAACCTAACTCATTTTTCTATATGTCACTAGAAATGGTATCCCCTTTGTTTTCCTTAGATAGGGTCAGTAATGAGGGTAATTTCAATCTCTTTTTCATCTTCTAAGATGTCTTTTCACACTTATCGATCCGATCTAACTCGGTGGTATTTCTTAGAAGATTTTTTTTTTTTTGAAAGGGTTGCTTTCGGAAAATCTTGAACAAACCTTCGATATTATCTAGCTAACCTTAGGAAATTCCTTAAATACCATGTGACCAAAAATGTCACTTCACGCAAACAAAATTTACACTCTTGCAATTTGACATACAACTAATTCTCTCTGAAAGCTTGCAACAATATTCTCAAAAGATACATATGCTCCTCCCTATCCGTAGAATATATCAAGATGTCATATATTGATACCACCACTAATTTAACTATGTAGGGTCTAAAATCTTATTTATCAAATCCATAAACTTTGCAGGTATAATAGTCCACCCAAAGGGAATCACTGTAAATTCGTAGTGGTCGTAACTTTTCCTCAATAAGGTCTTAAGCATGTCCTTACACTCAATCCGAAGTTGGTGGTAGCCGAACCTCAAATCTATCTTAAGAACACCCTAGCGCTTGTAATCGATCCATTCGGTCATCAAGTCGGGATGGAGGATACTTATTTCTGATCGTGATCTTATTCAACTCCCTATAATCTATTAACAACCTTAGCGTATCATCATTCATTTTTATTATTATTATATTTTTTTTTCACAATTACTCCTAGCGTTCATATAGAAGTGTGTAACTGGCCGCGGTAGAATTTTTTTTTTTTTTTTTTGAAATGGGCTTATTTCTTTTAAAGAGGAATTACTAATATAACGCAACAAGTTCAATATTTTGGTATGAATGAATCATGTCTGAGAAAACCCCTTTTATTAGAAAGAAGCGAATAATAATGGTTATTCAAAGGAAGTAACAAGATCAACGATAGATAAAGATTTCTGAGGAAGGAAGTGAGTCATTAGATATTGAAAAACATAATAGCTACACAATAAGAATCATTAAGTAAGAGAAGGAAATTTTCGATGTTAATGTTTTAATGAAAGATAGGGAATAAGAATGAGAGGTTAGTATGACTCATATGGGTTTAGGGGTTATTATGTACTTGGGTAATTGATAAGCTCCCTTAGGAATCAACAAAGGTTTAGAGGGTCATACGGTCCAAAGAAGAGTTACACGATTATGTTATAATAATTCTTATGGAAAAGATTTATTTAGGATTTAACAATGAACATATGTTATTAAATACGATTATGAGCTCATGTAAGTGGATGCGGGGATTTATCTGATAGACATTATGTAAGTTTGATCTATCTAAATAAGAATGTTTTAACTTTTCCTCCTCTGAGAAAAGGCTATGCATATCATACCTATTCTTCAATCTTGAATTACTAAATCTAAGGTTGGACTTTAACAAAAATTACCTTTAGTTTTCCTCTACAATATGATGTTTTTTTTTTTTCCAATAAATTTAACCAATCAAAACTCCCATATGAGTTCATGAAATACTCTAATTCAATAATATGAAGTTCTTATATGTCATAAATCATATTGAACTATTACCAAAAATTTATCCAAATTCCTAACATACTTCTCCAATCATTAAAAGTTTGCTTGTACTTGCTCAATTTGACCACCCAATATACATAGAAATCAATTTCTCCCTTTTAACTTTAGTCATGATAAATTTCCTATAACCTCGAGTATTTCTCACATGGACTCTTCGCCTTTGACTTATGCCACTTGGAAAAGAAAATGGATGAGCATCTACTCAATTTACACTCATATTTTCCCAATGATTTTATCCCAATTATTTTCGATAAGATATGTGTACACTTACTTTTCTTGACTCTTTGAATGCTTTCCTTTTCGTATCCTAATCCACCAAGTATCCATCATCATTTCCGATAAGAAAATCTTAATATATTACTTTTCAAAACCTCTAGCATCCTTCTGTTTCATATTACGGAACACGTCTCCCCTTCCTCAAAGTCATAATCTTATTTTTCATTTCAAGTTCACTTATTTACTCCCACAGAATTTGTCCATACAATTCCATTGTTTATGATCACAACCTAAGCATCTTTTCTCTTACGAAACTTCCAAATATAACTTAACTACATCAACTTTCTTAAATATCTTAGACACAATAATATGCTCCAACATAAGTGTTTATACCTTGACCAAACAATCCTCTTAACCTTTTAGAATCCTTCATTTGTATCAACAAGTAGCCTTATCCACTTAACAAATAAGAATTATGACATTACGACATCATATAAGATCAAAATATTCCTCAGATAAACTACAAGAAGAGTTAATCTATTTATATAAGCAATTTTTATGTGCTTGAGGTTGAATAACTTTCATTACTGTCCAACATAATCCAAGTCATCTCTATTCACATAATTACCAAAATAACAATTAACTTTCGTCTTCCACACATCATCTCTTATATATTCACCAAACATGAACATACATCCTATAAATATTTCACATAAAAGGCCATATTTGATTACTAACATATAATAAATGCTACCTATCTGTGTTTTATTTTTCTCTTATTTATTTATTTTATTTATCTATTTATTTTTCAAATATAGTTAAGTAGCATAAGTAGATGTATTCATTACTAATAACGTTTACAAACGTTATAAATTCCCATTATACTTAGTTATGATTCGACATGCATTGTAAGACCGAAGTATAAGTAAAAGGATGCATTTTCGAATGTATTTGACACAATTATTATTTGTGTTTATAGGAGATTGTATTAAATTCTCCGATACTATAATATGAAACGATGAATATTTTGAGAATTACTTTGATAAGTTACCTAAGATACATAGGTGTAATAAATGAAACAATATGTAGGTAACAAACTTAATTTCCTATTTCCTCCAACACTTAATGGCATTGACCAACACACATAGGATCCTATAGCTCACAGTGACTCTAAACCTAAGCTCTGATACCACAACTGTAACGCCCCCAAACCCCGTAATCACCAGGTTAATCCTAAGGACTTATTAACTAGTAATTAGCGCAGCGGAAATATAGGTTAGAGGCGTTACCGCCATTCCAAACAAGGAACAAGGCAACATTTAGATCGATTACGTGCAATACTTGATAAGGTTTGAATTCGAAAGTAAAACGACCGATGAAAACAACATAAGCGGAGAAAATAAAATACATACCGTTAGGGTAATGACTTAAAACACAACCAAAATAACTCAAGACACGACATGTCACCACCATTGTGAGCCCCTAAGACACTTCGGCCAGTAGACAACCCTACTTCTTGCTCCCTTCTGGAGTAGCTTTACCTAAAACAAAACAGATAAAACGTTTGAAATAATGAGCCAAAGCTCAATACGCTTATCCATGTACTGTAAATAATTAGGTGAAGATATATATTTGAGTGCATGCATTTCAATTCATTTATAAATCAGATAAGAAGGAGATAGTAAAATGATTATTCATTTATTATCTAAGTGGCTCCTTACGATCATCTGTTTCCCTAAATATGCGCATACCCAGACCGGTCGGCAAAGTCTGGTTGGTAATGGCCAAATATATATATGTGATATGATATGATCATGATGTAACCTGATTAATATGGGGCGGGCCTCATAATTAGCTGACAATAATATTTGAAACGGTTCCTTTTTTATTTAAGCAAACCATTTCGGTATTGATATAAATAGGTGGATTTTCGTAAGGTACAAGCAATAAACGTACCTTAAATCGTGGAATTAGTCCTTCTGATTCCTTTGAAGTTGCTGACTCGGATGAACGACGTGGATGCCTTAACAAAATAAAGTGTTTCATTAATAGGTTCGATACTCTTAGTAATTAAATTTATTATCGTTATTGTTGTCATCACTATTGTTATTACTATTGATATGATTTACATTATTTCCTTTTTGTTTGTAACTTCTCATGATTAGATGAATTTATGAAAGCAAAAATCATTTCTTTCCTTCAACCCTCAAGATGACTTATTTTCTTTAATCTTCCCAAAATCACCCATTGTCTTCAACTTCTTACAATCATTCAACTTACCTATTCTCCTTAATTCACAATTTTATTCTATATCCTCAAAGCACAACATGCATGCCCACTTTAGTTAATCTCTTCCTCCAAAACTTTCTAATAAACTCGAGTTATCACAAAAACTAAATTTCCTTTGCTTTGGAAGTGATCACGGACTTCCCCACGGCCAGTGGGGGTCAATGGCTTGTTCTAGAGGTCATCTAGGGCCTTCCCAGAGTCAGTGGGGACTTCTGGTGGCCACCACGGGTTCTCCCACGGCCTGTGGGAGCACCCGTGGTGGGTGTTTTGGGTCAAATAACTCGCTGCTAGCCACCACGGCCTGTCCCACAGGCTGTGGGGCCACCCGTGGTGGTTGGCAGAGTCTTCCAACTCTACTTTCTTATGCTCTACGAATTTTTTTGTCTTGTAATATCTCTATGAAAGGTTTACTTTGCACATTTTCCATTATTTCAAATATCATATTAGCCCACTAAAATCCATTAAAAGCACATGCAAGCTATTACACTTCTCATACCAAGATTTGGGGCAACCCGAGTTAACATTTCTAATCAACGATCCCCAAAAGAATAATACTAACTATGTAATCTGATTTTACACAATTATCCCTTGCATGCAACATCTAACTAATTATTTCTAAAAAAATTCAAGGAATTAATTAGTTAGAGGTTGAGGTTTTTACCCAAACTCACAAGAAAATGAGGGTTTTATGGTGGAATGGGGTGGCTGATCGGAGCTCCGGTGACTGGTGGTGGTTGGCAGCGGTGGGAAGCGGCGACCGGTGGTGATGGTGGCTGGCTGGCGGCAGGTGCAGCAGCAGGGGCAGCAACAGGCAGCAGGTTCAGCAGCAGGTGCAGCAGTAGGCAGCAGCAGGTGCAGCAGAGGAAACCCCAAGGTGGCCGGCGGCAGGTGGCTCCGGTGGCGGCGGCCGGTGCTGCTGGCAGTGGTGGTTGGCAGGGGGCTGGGCTGGCAGCAGAAAGGGGATTGAATGAGGGAGATGGTTCCTTTGGGAAAGAGAACAAATGATGAAGATTGAGTTTTTGAGGTTTTGGGGCTTAAATATCCAAAATCAAAATCTGAAATTCCTCTCTCGTCCATTAGAATTCCAGCCTTCTCTTTTATTTTTATTTAATTTTTTTCATTTGCTTGGTTATTAGGCCCTCTACTCTCTACAAGCCCAAATAATCTAATATCTAAGCCCAAATTAAAAGAATGTCGGTTTTAGGAATTCCCGACATTGAATAATTATTTGCAAACTTTAGGCGTATGAATTATTGTTATTATGATTCCAATAATGTCTTATTATTATTATTATTATTATTATTATTATTATTATTATTATTATTATTATTATTATTATTATTATTATTATTATTATTATTATTATTACAAAGCATAATTTATTTGCTCATTTATTTATTTATTTATTTTTGGCCAAGCATCGTAATCATCATCCGAGTCCTGCAACACATAAAATGGTTACTTGTACAAGTACATAATATATATATATATGATCATAAAAAATGAAAGTGTGAATTGAAGTGCACACGCTCATTAGTATTTATTAATCTTTGTAAGAACAGGCAGTTCAATCTACAAATCTGGTAAATCAGAGTGAAACAAAGCATGGTTCAAACTAGAAACGCTGACTAAAATAAAATAGGACTATAACATGAAGTCATACCTGAGTGCGGTTAAGCAAAATACTAGTCAATTCAACATGCGATATATCTAAGTGATGAGGGACTCAGAACTGAGTGAGACAATGTGAGTACATATCTGTTTTCTGATTCACTTAGAGACAAGCAAAAGTACATAAAGTAAATGCTATATCACTTAGAGAAGATACCATATCACTCAAAAAAGTTTCTAAAGTGCAAAGAATGCCTTGGAATCAAAACCTTATAAGTGAGAGGTTCTTATACCTGATTCCTTCGATAGAACTCAGAAAAGTGTGGAGCAGTGTCTGAGTGTTCAATCTCCCCCTGATGAAAGGCATTCCATACTTAGACAGAAACTTTGTTAGTGATAAAGATCTGTTTTTGAATATTTGAGCATGAAATCAGATAAGTAAAGCAAGCTTAATGTATCAGATCATAAAGAATATATGCTTAGCAATGAAATGATGTTAACTCAGAAATGGTTGCAATAATCAATAAATCACAGAGAAAATTGAAGAGAAAGCATTAATTCATTGAAATTAAAGAGAGTACACAGATGAAGAAACTCCCCTAAACAAGACAACAAATTTCTATCTATAATCTATCTCCCCCTTGCCTTTCAGCAAAAACAAGAAAAGAAATGGGAAGAATACAACAGTTAGTACAAAGTTGATATCTGGACAAAAGAAATAAGTAGAAATATCTCAGAAAGAAGAAGAATCTGGCAGACTGTGGAATTGTGACACGAGTGCATGGCGCCTACGAGGGAGAGGGGGATGTCTGAGTAGAAGCGGAGGGATGAGAGGTACGCCGGCGCTGGTAGGATCTTGACGATGTGCTTGAGCGCGGCGGAGGGAGGACAGGGATCGCCATTAGGGGCTCAGCTTTGAGGGGCTGACCCAGAACAAGAGGATCTAGGGGTTCCTCCCTGTGGACCTCGGTAGCTGTAGGGGCTACTCAGTCTGACCTGCTGCATGTTGTTGTAGCACAGCTGGGTCTTCTAACCCACTTAGACTACTGTCTGAGCTGAGTGTTGCCACTTGAGCTTGAGGAGCAGTCTGACCCTCAGCTGTCCTTCCTTCTTCTTCTTTTGTTTCTCCCCTTGCCCAGAAGGAGCTGCCTCAGCCACAGCCTCCTCGGCGTCCGCTTCTTCGCTCTCTTCTTCTCTTCCTCAAAAGTTTCATCTTTCTTTCCTCATTCTCAAAAATGCCTAAGAGAGGTAATCATCCCGACTTTCAAGGCTCCTCCTACGCACCAAAAGCCAAGAAGGCTCAACCCCTTCTAAACCTGTTGTCACCCGAGCATCTCACGCTGGACGACAAGTTCTTTCCAACCACCAAATTTTCGTGGTTGCCCCACATTCAAACCACCGGTGTATATAATTTTCTTTGTTTCAGCAAGTTCATTTACCCTAAACTTGTTTCTGAGTTTTACACTCATCTCACTCACTCTGAAGGTGTTCTAACCTCCGGGGTTCAGAACGTTACTGTTCGCATAAACACCTCTCTCCTCCACCGCCTGTTCAAGGTTTCCTCTCTTTTCTTGAACAGCAACCCTATTCCTTTCATTGAAGTTGCCGACGACTTCTTTGAAAAATTCGCCAAAGAGTTCCCTGAGTCACGGAAAAATTTTTCAGTGACTCGGTTGAAGTCAAAAGCACGTCTTCTGTGCTTCTTGCTGATGAGAACCTTTTTCTCTCAGCATTCCAGCAAGGAGACCTCTTCCCTTCTATCATTGAGTAGATGGCAGCTGTGCCAGCTCAACTCCAAAATAAGAAGAACACCCCTCTTCCCTTCGGTGCTCTTCTCACCCTAGTCTTTAAGCAATTCAAAGTTCCTCTCCCCTCAGACCCTAATGCTACTTCGAGGCTGCCGTTGTCGTCGGCAGAAAGGAACTTCAGGGGTACGGATACCAGGAAACTCAACCTGGTGTCCGGGTACACAACTCATAGCTGAGGCCCTCTTCTTCACCTCGGACTCGGAAAGAAACCCCTCTTTCTCTCCCTACCCCACTTGGTGGTGCTTCCACCTCAGGTGTCACTCAGTCCCTCTCCTCCATTTTGTCCTCCGCTTTCCTGGACAAAATTAATTCTATGTTCTCAAAAATCAAGGACTTGCTCCGGTCACTTAGGACTATCTATCAGTCCATGACCATCAACCAAAAAGCAGCCCAGTCCCAAATTCAAGAGCAGCAAGAACTGGTTCTTAAGATGAGGGGCTTGGTGAAGGAGCAAAAGGAGCTGGTCAAGCTCCTCCAGGAGAGAAGGTCCAAGGCGGCTCAAGACCGTGGTGACTCGGACACTTCTTAAGCATCCTCGAGACCAGCCCTGACCTCCTCAAAAACGGGGAGGAAGAAGAAGCGGACAACGAAGAAGCAAACGCCGAGGAGTCTGCGGTTGAGGCAACTCCTTCTGGGCAAGGGGAGAAACAAAAGAAGAAGAAGGAAGGACAGCTGAGGGTCGGACTGCTCCTCAAGCTCAAGTGGCAGTACTCAGCTCGGACAGTAGTCTGAGTGGGTCGAAGACCCAAGCGTGCTACGACAACATGCAGCGGGTCAGACTGAGCAGCCCCTACAGCTGCCGAGGTCCACAGGAAAGAACCCCTAGATCCTCTTGTTCGGGTCAGCCCCTCGAGCTGAGCCCTTAATGGTGATCCCTGTCCTCCCTCCGCCGCGCTCAAGCACATCGTCAAGATTCTACCAGCGCCGGCAGACCTCTCATCCCTCCGCTTCTACTCAGACATCCCCATCTCCCTCGTAGGCGCCATGCACTGTGTCACAATTCCACAGTCCGCCAGATTCTTCTTCTTTCGAGAGATTTCTACTTATTTCTTTTGTCCAGATATCAACTTTGTACTAATTGTTGTATTCTTCCTATTTCTTTTCTTGTTTTTACTGAAAGGCAAGGGGAGATAGATTATAGATAGAAATTTGTCGTCTTGTTTAGGGGAGTTTCTTCATCTGTGTACTCTCTTTAATTTCAATGAATTAATGCTTTCTCTTCAATTTTCTCTGTGATTATTGATTATTGCAACCATTTATGAGTTAACATTATTTCATTGCTAAGCATATATTCTTTATGATCTGATACATTAAGCTTGCTTTACTTATCTGATTTCATGCGCAAATATTCAAAAACAAATCTTTATCACTAACAAAGTTTCTGTCTAAGTATGGAATGCCTTTCATAAAAAGGGGAGATTGAAGAATCGGACACTTGCTCCACACTGTTCTGAGTTCTATCGAAGGAATCAGGTATAAGAACCTCTCACTTATAAGGTTTTGATTCCAAGGCATTCTTTGCACTTTAGAAACTTTTCTAAGTGATATGGTATCTTCTCTAAGTGATATGGCATTTAGTTCATGTACTTTTGCTTGTCTCTAAGTGACTCAGAAAACAGATATGTACTCACGCTGTCTCACTCAATTCCGAGTCCCTCATCACTTAGATATATCGCATGTTGAATTGACTAGTATTTCGCTTAACCGCACTCAGGTCAGACTTCATGTTATAGTCCTATTCTGTTGTAGTCAGCGCTTCTAGTCTGAACCATACTTAGTCTAGATCAAGTTTGTTTCACTCGATATTCGTTATGTAACTTGATTCTCGCTTAGACTAACTCAGATGGAATTTTAAGTTTCATGGATATTAGACTCAGAAAATTCCATTCCCTTTCTCGACTCGGATAATTAGCCGCTTAATTATCTTGATTATATTATTATTTGTGTCTAATCTTGGACCAAAGTATTTTATACTTTGAGAACCAATTTGATTTACTTTTGTAGGTTATTCAAACGAGGATACACTTTTTGAAATACAAAAGTAACCGGCTTCAAAACGTCAAATCACCAGCAGACATGGCTTTTCCCCTTCTCGACCTAGCTCCGGAAGATTGTGTCGAGGACTGTCTGTTTCCAAATCTGGAAAACTAAAATGCCAACCTTAACGATGGTTTCCACCTTATCTTTTAAGACACCGCCAGTGGTTTTGGGACTTCCAAAGAAGTTAAGAACCGTTGTCCAACGTTCATATCATAACGGATGCTTTCGAGTGACTCAAAAGTTCTTAACAACGGTCACAAATGACTTCCCGTCAGAAGTTGGAGACAACGGCTATGCTGCTTGGTCATCTATAAATAGAAGTCATCTCTCGAGACTTGAAGATTGCCGAACCTATTGTTAATACACGTACTTGAGCAAAGTCATTGTATTCATTCTCAATCTTCTACTTACAACTCCCACTCTGTAATTCATTATATTCTAAGTTGTAAGGTCTTGTACTTAGTTACAAACACTTTCTTACTCTCTAAGTAAGATCCCTTGACTAAGCTGTAAGGGTTAACTCAGCTTAGTTGTCCCTAACTGTAAGGGTTATCTCAGCTAGGAAGTACTAGATCAGATGAGGGAATTTCGAGTCTAGGAAAACTTGTAAAGAGTTATTTAAGGGAGCAACTCGGGTTCAGTCAGTCTACTGTATTTTGTGGACTCAAAATAGTGGATTTGACTTCGTGCTTGGATTAGCACGGTCCGTGGTTTTCTGCCCCAAGAGGATTTCCACGTAATCTCTATGTCTTTACTTTCTGAGTTCATTCTAGACTCGAGACAGTCTCAAAGCTTCAGCTTAATCCGCTTCCTTACTCTTTATTGCGATTCCGAGTTCATACTTTTCTGACCACGTTTTTGACTCGGAATCGTTTCTGTCTCTACGTTGGCAAAAGAGTTTGATTTACATCGAAAATCCTCCATCACCCTATTCACCCCCTCTAGGGTGACTCGAGACTCTCCCGGGCAAACCTTCATGCTCTAATGGGTACATAATTCCTCTCCTTGAACGTCTTGATAAATTTCTGGATAGCACCGCTACTCCGAATAGTGCCCTTCTACAAAATGGAAATCCAACCAGATTTTAGCTATTAGAAGTACCACTCCAAATATGTAAAGAAGAAACTCAAACCAATAAGCTTACCGAATGAGAGATAGCAATAAAGGAGACATGACTCTCAGCCTCCACCAAGAGGTTGTTGGGCCTCCACCCATGATGAGGGCGTCATTATAGTTCCAAGAAGTTATCTTGTACTAGACTTTCAGACCTTGTCCTCCTAATAGGATGAGCATGCCTTCTAGACAATTTTGAAGAAATTGTGTTTGAAAACCAAGCTAGTTTTCTCAAGATAAGTATGAGCAAACTAGAGCAAAGTAGAGCAAGCAAGAGGAAGCAAAGAAAGGAGTAAGTAAGTGTTCAAAATGAACACACCAAAGCCCTCTTGTTATAGGCAAACTTAGCTAAGCTTGACAAGAATACAAGACAAAATACAAAAAGCAAGAGGTGACCAAGCATTGAATCCAAGATCACATGAGATAAAGCCTACCCAAAGGCTGGTCGGCATTTGCCACCAGGCCCGACCGGCGTCACCTCGACGATAACTTTGCAGGTGTAGCTGGTGGCTAGGATTGTGAAGTCCCTTTAGGTGTGGTAAGTGGTTTCTTGGAGTCTTATGCATGCAAGTGGGTCTTTAAACTCAAAATGTCAACTTTATTAGATCAAATTTTCAGTATGTCTTCCACTAAATTATTTAGGTAAAATATTGAACTGTTATGAATACAAGTATCCACTAACGAGTACGTTAGTACATCAGGATTATTAGGCCAAGCTTTAGATCAAGAGACGATCAAAGCTTTGGCAAAAAAATCACCGAGCTTCAGGACTTTGATCAAGCCAAGCTCGGGACCCTTTTATCGGACTTCAGAATGCACACATCACGATCAAGTCTAGGCCCTCATCTTGGAGTTCAAGTTCAATAGCAACTTATTCCAAACACTATGAATAAATCAGCATTTGAAGCAATGCCCAAAAGCAAGATAAGTACCCTCTAGTGTCTAGTTTGACCCTTCGTCTATCGGACTCGGCAAAGTGAGGGCTAACTGTAAACACTTAAAACGTGTCACTCTTATCTCTTATTTTTGGCATTTTATTTTGTCAGGCCAGTGATGAAATCCCAATCCTGTCTGTAGATTTCAATTACGGTCGGAGTCCGATTGGCGTGATGGAAGCTAGTAAACTACAAAAAACCTTTTAGCACCAAAAATCAACCTTATTTGCTTTGGGCCAGTCCACAAATTCATTTCTTTGGGCCGGTACAACCCCGGGTCAGCGCTCAAGGTCAAACCTTGGTTGGAGCTGCGCATCAAGGCATACCACATGTTAAACGCTGCATTTTGTCCGCAGCGTCCAACCAAGACACGAAGCTTAATTCGTTCGTACGACATTGCATTGACCGGTGCCGCATTTCATGGCAAAATTTGCCAAAGCGCTACGTTTTGCTCTAGAGACCAGCTGTAACATGGAAAGGTGGATGTCATTTCTTGACCGGCACCGCGATTCGAGGCTTGTCCGTGGGATTTCGGTTCAAGGATATTTGGTCTGATTTTTTCTGATTTTATGGTCGGTTCACTCATCTGCATTTTGGATGGCTGATTAGCTGCTCCTTAGGTCATTTTGTGAACTAACCTCTTCACTATAAATAGAGAGCTTGGTCTCTTATTCCAGGAATGGCAATTTCTTTAAAGGTTTGCTCGGGAGAGACTGAATCACCCTAGAGGGGGTGAATAGGGTGTGGAAGATTTTTCTGAAAATCGGACACTTTTGATCAAGGCACGAGACAGAGGCGATTCTAAGTCCGAAATGGGGTTAGAAAAGTATGTACTCGGAATCGCAGCAAAGAGTAAAGAAGCGGATAAAGCTGAAACTTTGAATTTGTCCGAGTCTAGAATGTACTTAGAAAGTGAAAACACAGAAAGTACGTGGAAACCCTCCTGGGGCAGAAAACCACGGACCGTGCTAATCTAAGCACGAAGTCAAATCCACTATTTTGAGTCCACAAAGTACCGTAGACTGACTGAACCCGAGTTGCTCCCTTATACAACTCTTTACAAGTTTTTCCTAGACTCAGAAATTTCCTTATCCGATCTAGTACTTCCTAGCTGAGATAACCCTTACAGCTAGGGACAAGCGAGCTGAGTTAACCCTTACGGCTCGGTCAAGGGACCTTACTTAGACAGTAAGAAAGAGAGTGTTTGTAACTAAGTACAAGACCTTACAACTCATAATATAATAAGTTACAGAGTGGGAGTTGTAAGTAGAAGATTGAGAATGAATACAACGACTTTGCTCAAGTATATGTATTAACAATAGGTTCGACAATCTTCAAGTGTTGAGAGTTGGCTTCTATTTATCGATGACCAAGCAGCATAGCCGTTGAGTCCATCTTCTAACCGAGAGTCCTTTGTGACCGTCGTTAAGGACTTTCCGAGTCACTCAGAAAGTATCCGTTGAGATATGAACGTTGGACAACGGTTCTTAACTCCTTTGGAAGTCCCAAAACCACTGGCGGTGTCTTGAAGGATAAGGTGGAAACCACCGTGAAACTTGGCGTTTCAGTTTTCCAGATTTGAAAACGAGACAGCCCTCACACAATCTTCTGGGGCTAGGTCGAGAGAATGGGAAAAGCCATGTCTGCTGGTGATTTGACGTTTTGAAGCCGGTTACTTTTGTATTTCAAAAGTGTATCCTTGTTTGAATAACCTACAAACATAAATCAAATTGGTTCTCAAAGTATAAAATACTTTAGTCCAAGATTAGACACAGATACTAATATAATTAGGATAATTAAGTGACTAGTTATCTAAGTCAGAAAAAGAATGGAATTTTACGAGTCTAATATCCATGAAACTCAAAATTGCATCCGAGTTAGTCTAAGCGAGAATCAAGTTACATAAGAAATAACAGAGTGAATAAACTTGATCTAGACTAAGCATGGTTCGGACTAGAAGCGCTGACTATAACAGAATAGAACTTGTAATATGAAGTCAAACACTGAATGCGGTTATGCGAATACTAGTCAATTGAACATGCGATAATTCTAACTTATGAGAGACTCGGAACTGGGTGTACGATAGTAAGTTCGGATATGCTTTCCGAGTCTCACGAGAGACAAGTAGGAATACATGAAATAAATGCTATATCACTTAGAGGAAATACTATATCACTCAGAAAAGTTTCTAAGGTACGAGAGAATGACTTGGAATCAAAACTCTATAAGTGAGAAAGCCTTATACCTGATTCCTTTGGTAGAACTCAGAAATGTGCGTAGTAAAGTCTTAGTCTTCAATCTCCCCTTTTTGATGAAAGGCATTCCATACTTAGGCAGAAACTTTGTTAGTGATATAGATCTGTTTTTGTATACTTGCGTAGAAAATAAGACAAGTAAAGCAAGTTTAAAGTATCAGATTATAAAGGATAGATACTCAGCAATGAAATAATGCTAACTCAGAAATGGTTGCAATAAATGCGAGAGAATTTGAAGCGAATGCATTAATTCATTGAAGTTAAAGAAAGTACATACAGAGATAGGGATGGAGAAACTCCCCTAAACAAGACAACAAATTTTTCTATCTATATTCTCCCCTTTGCCTTTCAGACAAAAACAAAAAAATGGGAAGAATACAGCAAGTAGCACATATTTGATGTCCGGACAAAAAGATAAGTAAAAGAAAATACAATTCCAGGAGGAAAAAGAATCGGCAGACTTTGGAATTGTGACACGAGTGCATGGTGTCTGCCTAAAAGGAGAGGGGGTTGTATGAGTGGAAGAGGAAGGGCGAGAGGTACGCCGGCGCTGGTAGGATCTTGAAGATGTGCTTGAGCGCGGCGGAGGAGGATAGGGATTGCCGTCAAGGGCTCGGCTACGAGTGGCTGACCCGGAACAAGAGGATCCAGAGGTTCCTCCCTGTGGACCTCGGTAGCTGGAGGGTGCTGCTCGGTCTAACCCGCTGTAGTTGTTTCTTGTGCAGCTAGGTCTTCGACCCACTCGGATCGCTATCCGAGCTGAGTACTTCCAGTTGAGTCTGTAGGAGCAGTTTTACCCTCAGCTGTCCCTCCTTCTTCTTCTTTGTGTTGCTCCCCTTGCCTAGGAGGAGCTGCCTCAGCCGCGAGCTCCTCGGCTCTGCTTCTTCCTGGTCTTCTTCTCCGTCCTCCCCGCTATCCGAGGAGGAGGTCTTGGCCGGGCTCGAGGACGCTTCGGATGAGTCCGGGTTGCCATGGTCCTGAGCTGCCTTGGACCTTCTCTCCTGGAGGAGCTCGATCAGCTCCTCTGCTCCTTCACCAAAGCCTTCATCTCAAGGAGCACTTCTTGCTGCTCTTGGATCCGAGATTGAGCTGTTTTTGGTTGATGGCTATAGACTCGATAGACAGTCTTGAATGACCGAGCATGTCCTTGAATTCCGAGGACATGGAGTTGATTTTGTCCAAGAAGCGGAGGACAAAATGAAGGAGAGAGACTTAGAGACACACGAGGTGGAAGCACCACCAGGTGGGGCAGGGAGAGAGAGAGGGGCTTCTTTACGAGTCCGAGGCGAAGAAGGTGGCCTCGGCTACGAGCTGTGTACCCGGATACCGAGTTGAGTTTCCTGGTACCCGTACCTTTGAAGTTCCTTTTACCGACAACAACGGCGGCCTCGAAACAGCGTTTGGATATGAGGGAGAGGAACTTTGAATTATTTAGATACAAGGGTGAGAAGAGCACCGAAAGGAAGAGGGGTGTTCTTCTTATTTTGAAGTTGAGCTGGCACAGCTGCCATCTACTCAATGATGGAGGGAAGAGGTCTACTTCGTAGCCCTCAAGAATGTCAAAAAGAGCTTTTAAATGTTTGGAGTTGGGGTTCTCCTTGCTGGAATGCTTGAGAGAAAAAGTTCTCATCAGCAGAAAGCACGAAGGCGTGCTTCGACTTCAGTCGAGTCACTGAAAAATTTTTGCGTGACTCAGGAAACTCTTTTCGTATTTTTCAAATAAGTCGTCGGCGACTTCAGTGAAAGGAATGGGGTTGCTGTTCAAGAAAAGAGAGGAGACCTTGAACAAGCGATGGAGAAGGGAGGTGTTTATGCGAACAGTGACGTTCGGAACCACTGGAGGTTAGAACACCTTCGAGCTTGTCGGATGAGTGTAGAACTCGAGAGACGAGTTCGGGATAAATGAACTCACTGAAACAAAGATAATTATAAACACCGGTGGTTTGGATGTGTGGCAACCACGAAAATTTTGTGGTTGAAAAGAACTTGTCGTCCAGCGTAAGATGCTTTGGGTGACAACGAGTTTAGAGGATGAAGAGCCTTCTTGGCTTTTTGTGCGTGGCTTCTTCGAGGAAGAGCCAAGAAAGTCAGGATGATTACCTCTCTTAGGCATTTTGAAGGAGAAAAGATAGAAGTGAAACTTTGAGAGAGAGTAGAAGAGAGTAGGTCGACGAAAGTGAAAGAAAAAGGAGTAGAAGAAAGAGTTGAGAGCGAGTCGAGCTTACTTGAGATGAGCTTCACATCGCTTGAAAATGTCTAGAAGTCACTATAGACATAGAGAGCTTGTACGAGAAGTTTCGGTTTTGAGAGAGAGAGTAAATGAAATGTAAAGTAGCGAGACGAAGGCGAATAGGCACTATTTATAGAAAAAAAAATCGTCCTTCAACACAACGCTATTTGTATTCGTTCGACTCAGCTCTTTTATCAGTCACCTCGAGACCGGTGTGACGGTTCTCTTCTCAACGGTTCAAATTTGAGCGGTTTTGACTTCCAACGGCTAGAAGTCCGATCACAACGAGTGAGAGAGGGAAAAGATTTTTAAAAAAATTCTGAAATTCTCCACTCATTTAGAGATGATTCCAGAGATTTGATGTCCACTTTTCTCAACGTCCGAGTTTGACTCGGATAAGTTTTCCGAGTGACTCGAAACTAGAAATAAATAATAACTATCAGCTCAGTATCACGAAATCAAGCTGAACAAATGGTTATTAAAGATTTGAACGCACATAACACATAATCATGCAATGAAAATTGTCACATAAGAAAGCACATAATTATGCATTTAACATTCCAAGTTCATTCCTAATGAAACAGAACTGATCTTCACCAAGAGGCTTAGTAAAGATATCAGCTAATTGAAGATTAGTAGGAATGAATTCAAGTTCGATATCACCTTTCTCAGAATGGTCTCTCAAGAAATGATACCTGACCTCAATGTGTTTTGTTTTTGATTGCTGAACCGGATTTTTGGTGATGCTGATTGCACTTTGATTATCACACTTGATTGGAATTGATTTGAAAGTAAGTCCAAGATCTCTCAAGTGTTGCTTTATCCATAGAATCCGTGCACAGCATGCTTCAGCTGCAATATACTCGGCTTCAGCAGTTGATAGAGCTACTAAGTTTTTCTTCTTTGAGTGCCAAGATATTAAGGATTGACCCGAAATTGGCACGCTCTTGAAGTGCTCTTTCTATCAACTTTGCATCCAGTACAATCCGCATCCGAGTATCCGGTGAGAGTCGGTTCTAAGTCTCTTAAGTACCATAGACCTAAGTTACGAGTCCCTACAAGATATTTGAATATTCTCTTCACCGCAGTGAGATGTGATTCTTTTGGATTAGCTTGGAATCTTACGCATAAGCATACACTGAACATTATATCCGGCCGGCTGGAAGAAAGATATAGCAGAGATCCAATCATACCTCGATAGATTTTCTGATCTATTGCTTTACCTCTCTCGTCCGAGTCAAGTTTTATCTTGCTGCTCATAAGGTGTAGATGCGTGCTTTGCATCTTGGAGTTTGTATTTCTTCAGCAGCTCCTTGGTATACTTTGATTGATGGACATAGATTCCATCTTTGTCTTGTTTAATTTGTAGACCAAGGAAGAAATTGAGTTCTCCCATCATACTCATTTGGAATTCCGACTCATTAACTCGAGAAAATTCTCGGCACGAGAATTTCATTAGTTGCTCCAAAAATTATATCATCAACATAGATCTATACAATAAGGAAATCTTTCCCCTTGGTTTTTATAAAGAGAGTCTTGTCGATCTGACCTCTTCTAAAATCATTTTGAACCAAGAAATTGCTCGAGTCTTTCATACCAAGCTCGGGAGCTTGTTTAAGACCATAAAGAGCTTTTGAAGTCTGAAAACATGATTTGGAAATTCTGAGTTTTCAAACCCGGGAGGTTGCTCGACATAGACTTCCTCTTCAATAAAACCATTGAGAAATGCACACTTAACATCCATTTGATATAATTTGATACTCATGCTGGATGCAAATGCCAACAAGATTCTAATGGCTTCAATTCTGGCCATAGGTGCAAAGGTTTCCCCACAATCAATCCCTTCTTCTTAATTGTAACCTTGAGCCACAAGTCTAGCCTTGTTTCCGACTACTAACCCACCTTCATCCAGTTCATTCTTGAAAACCCATTTGGTTCCTATGACTAGGTGGTCGGAAGGTCGTTCGGTAAAAGTCCGGACTTGGTTTCTTTCGAATTGATTGAGTTCCTCTTACATGGCCTCTACCCACTCAGGTTCATTTAGGGCCTCTAGTGCATTTTTGGGTTCGAGTTAATGAAATGAATGCAGTGAATGCACATAGATTTTGAAGAAAAGAACGAGTTCTTACCCCACTGTTGATATCGAGATAATATGTTTTCTAGTGGGTGACTAGAAGCATACTTGAAAGCTCTACTGTTCTCCGATTCACCAGATTTGTAGGTTGAAGCGAGATAAAGCTGAAACTTTAAATTTGTACTGAGTCTAGAATGTACTCGGAAAGTGAAAACACGAAAGTACGTGGAAACCCTCCCGGGGCAGAAAACCACGGACCGTGCTAATCTAAGCACGAAGTCAAATCCACTATTTTGAGTCCACAAAGTACCGTAGGCTGGCTGAACCCGAGTTGCTCCCTTATACAACTCTTTACAAGTTTTTCCTAGACTCGAAATTTCCTTATCTAATCTAGTACTTCCTAACTGAGATAACCCTTACAGCTAGGGACAAGCGAGTTGAGTTAACCCTTACAGCTCAGTCAAGGGACCTTACTTAGACAGTAAGAAAGAGTGTTTGTAACTAAGTACAAGACCTTACAACTCATAATATAATAAGTTACAGAGTGGGAGTTGTAAGTAGAAGATTGAGAATGAATACAACGACTTTACTCAAGTATATGTATTAACAATAGGTTCGGCAATCTTCAAGTCTTGAGAGTTGGCTTCTATTTATAGATGACCAAGCAGCATAGCCGTTGAGTTCATCTTCTGACTGAGAGTCCTTTGTGACTGTCGTTAAGGACTTTCCGAGTCACTCGGAAAGTATCCGTTGAGATATGAACGTTGGACAACGGTTCTTAACTCCTTTGGAAGTCCCAAAACCACTGGCGGTGTCTTGAAGGATAAGGTGGAAACCACCGTTAAACTTGGCGTTTCAGTTTTCCAGATTTGGAAGCAGACAGCCCTCACACAATCTTACGGGGCTGGGTCGAGAGAATGGGAAAAGCCATGATCTGTTGGTGATTTGACGTTTTGAAGCCGGTTACTTTTGTATTTCAAAAAGTGTATCCTCGTTTGAATAACCTACAAAAGTAAATCAAATTGGTTCTCAAAGTATAAAATACTTTGGTCCAAGATTAGACACGAGATACTAATATAATTAGGATAATTAAGTGACTAATTATCCGAGTCGGAAAAAGAATGGAATTTTCTGAATCTAATATCCATGAAACTCAAAATTGCATCCGAGTTAGTCTAAGTGAGAAACAAGTTACATAAGACATAACAGAGTGAATAAACTTGATCTAGACTAAGCATGGTTCAAACTAGAAGCGTTGACTATAACGAGAATAGAACTTGTAATATGAAGTCGGACCTGAATGCGGTTATGCGAATACTAGTCAATAGAACATGCGATAATTCTAACCGATGAGAGACTCGGAAGCTGGGTGTACGATAGTAAGTTCGGATATGCTTTACGAGTCTCACGGAGACAAGTAGGAATACATGAAATAAATGCTATATCAATTGGAGGAAATACTTGTATCACTCGAGAAAAGTTGCTAAGGTATAGAGAATGACTTGGAATCAAAACTCTATAAGTGAGAAAGCCTTATCCGTGATTCCTTTGGTAGAACTCGAAATGTGCGGAGTAAAGTCCGAGTCTTCATTCTTATGCTAAACTCTGCTGAAATTTAACTAAGAGCTATTGAATGCTTTACGTATTCGATGTCTTGGTTTCCTTTCAGCTAATCCTTACTACAATACTGATATTCAATCCCCTAACCTTCATTATTTACATACATCATTCTACCTTCACTAAAATTCACAAAAAGCCGCATTCAATTCACCATCGTCACGCTTCCAAATCCAGTTTTGATGAAGATCAGCAAGTGGGACAACCTGACGGCGTTTATTACCTTCACGGTTTATTTAATTATTGCATCTTTATTGCTTTCAGTATTGTGGATAAAAAGATGTAATCGCTTTCAATTCCTCCCGCTCGCTGTAATTTATTTTTATCGCTTTCGTTTACCGCTTTATTTTACTCGCTTTTCTTTTATCATTTTCTTATTTTTTTATTGCTTTGTTCGCATGCCTTGGTTGATTTAAATTTCTTTTCGCATGTTGTATGCTTGTACTCACATCTCAAACTAGTAAAGGTCGTGCGTTAATGGGCGGAACAGAAGGGCTTATCCCTACGTTTCGCACCTTCTTCCCCGAATCTAGATTCTCGGTTCTAAACCAATGGAGTCAAATTTTAAACTTCTTCGAGCTTAGTCTTTTCCATACTAAGATCAAAAGAATCTTTCATTCATTTTTGTTAGTTTTTATCTCTCAAAACTTATTGGCAACTCTTATTTTACTTTTTATTTCTCTTTAATATGCTCCTCGGCATTTCGACTTAAAATGGCAAAAATTTAATTTTATTTTTGACAGTCTAAGCCATGGAGCAAGATTGATCCTTCATTCCTGGCCCATGGCCGCCACCTTGCACGGGTCAGCAATGGCTTTCGCCGGCAACAGCTAGTGACCGGGCAAGGCTTTGGTCCAAGTTGGTGTCTTTACACCGTTTTAGCCCCAAAACCCTTGCTGCAGAAATAAACCTAATATTTTTGTTATTTTCTTATGTCATGATATAATATCCTGAGGCCTCTAAAAATAATTTCTAAAATAAATGATTAATAAAATCGTCAATCATCTTTGATTAAACGATTTCAAATTAAACTTATAAAAATCGAAAATCTTAATAAGAGTCATATCTCCGTTTCTAATAAACTTTCAAGAAATCATCTTCAAAAATCATCTTCAAAAAGGGACCTGACATTCATAGGGAAGTTTCGGTCCCTCTCCCAAGTCTAGTGCTCCCTCTACGAAGGGGATGAACGGGGCCTACGGTTCCTACAAAGTCGTACATTAGTTACTCGGGTTATACCCTAAGAGTCCACAATGAAGTAGGCTAGTCTATAATGTGATTCCTGATATCCTACTCCGCCTTGTACTTCCACATTCCATAACCAACTGAAACATCCTTACTTGTTCAAAAATTCTTCTATATTCCTCTTTCTAACAACTACATATAACTACCGTTGTTGTCATTAATAGGATTTTTTCTATCTTCTACTAAATCATGACATAGTGAATGCCAAAGTTCATTAGCCTACCTTTAGTATAAGATGCCAAAGTTCATTTATTGAAGCCTTTTCATCATAGTCTTACAACTGGAACCATGAAAATATCCAAATCTAGAGCCTCTCAAAACTCCCAGTCGGACTATACTTTTTCTTTTCTCATCATTTGAAACAAAAGTGGAAGCAGAATAGCAAAATTCTCTCCCCATCAGACAAGAAAACTAAAATCTTTTTAAAAAAATCTTTATTCTTAACCTCAAAGACATATCTCCCTCTTTTAACCTCAAAATCCCAGAAAGGATAGCTTATCGGTGCACTTGTTTATTCAAAAAAACCCAAATGATCCATTGAAGAATTTAGGGGCAACCTAGAAATCGAATGATGCAAGAAATTGAAACCCTAATTATTCAAACGACACCACATAACCAATCTTTTAACCCAAAAACAAAAAACAAAACAATTGTCCAAGATGCAGCAAATTCAACAAGTAGAGAGAGAGAGAGAGAAGTGCGAGAGATAGAGAGCGAGAGAGAGCAAAAGGAGCAACCAAGAGTTGCGAAAAGGAAAAAGAAGAGGGAAAAGAATGAATACTTGAGCAAGAGGCTTGTTGCCCAGCCCTACGCATGAATAGCCAAGATAGGCTTAATAGCAGCCCGATTACCCACCCATTCTCGACCTATAATTTGGCTTTAATGGCAACCCGTTTTATGCCCAGTCCATTTAAGTGACTAAACGGGCTTTAACTCCTTTTCTGTAGACCACCCATTAAGGAACGCTGGACACCCGTTCTAATACCCAACTCTAGTCCTGCTAAAAGCACACCCTATGAAGATACACTTAGCTTAATCATCCTACCCATCTTCATTATGTAGCATGCATCTGATTGCTACCTCCATGATGTAGTTGTCCAATCTCACTGGAATTGGAGTCTTCTTGTGCATATGAATCCAAATTGTGAAGGAGTATTTGGGGGAGATTTGCTCAATTCCAAAACAGCATGTTCAATGGTAGCATGTTCTAAGTTGTCTGCATCCACATACCAACTATTGACTGAGTAAGCTCCCTTCGAGATGCTTGCCGGTTTCAGCTTTTAGTGGAACCATGCTTAGCAACTGTTATTTTAAATTATTACACAATATAAGGAATTAAGGATGAGCTTTTGTACCATATATGCTTCAAGCCCCTAGGGCATGAAGTATGTAACCAATCATGCGCTATCAACTATCGGGTTAAACTTTTAGTTAAGATAGTCCTTATATTTATGTTAGAGTACATAACTAAAGTAGTTGAGGCTTAGGAGCCCAAATCTCCAACTTTTAGAACTTCATATAAGAATGCAAGGGTCTATCCGAATGAATGTTTATAAAAACGTTTACAACTGCTAATAGTCCATAACAGCTCATTGCTAACCATATTAGTTCATAACACCTTTTAAACACTATAAGCTGCTATACCAGCTAATCGTTATACTAGTTATAACCAATGATCATAACATTATATATATTGGTATGAAAAACGTTTTGTGATAAGTTTATATGAAATGGACTACTATTATTACTATTACTTGTTATTATTATTATTATTATTATTATTATTATTATTATTATTATTATTATTATTGTTATTATTATTACTATTATTAACATTGAACGGTATAAAAAACATTCATATGTATTGTAATTGCATTTTTTCCTTTCTTGAGATATGTATTAATGAGGTATATTTTTCTTTCACAGAACACATATAAAAATTATGATTACCAAAATTTATAACTGAATAAAATTAATCGATTAGCAAAATCAATTGTTACCAAAATTCATTATTGACCAATATATATTGTTTGCCAAATACACAATAAATAACATTACTAACAGTATCTTTAAAATTTTATAACCGCTCATAATAGTTATAATAGTTTATAAGAACTAATTACTAACCATAATAATTTATAGCAGTTAAAATGAACAGATCTAAAACTAAAAAAAAAAAGGATAAAACTAAATCAACAAGAAGCAAATAGAGATGATATTTCGAGGTAAAGACTAACACAATCCACCACTTCCTACTCTAAGGCTCTATTTGATTATAAGAAAATAGGTTGCAAAGAAAATTTAAATGGAAAAAAAGTGATGAGGAAAAAAAGTTAAGGCTCTATTTTATTTTAAGAAAATTAGAAAGAAAGAAAAAATGTGGAAAATGAATTTATTTCCCTTGTTTGAATTGAAGAAAAAGGAGAGAAAAAAGTTTGATGGAAAAACTCATGGAAAATTTTATCAATTTGGTCAATGATACTTTCCTTCCAAAATTGAGAGGAAAATGAAAGAAAAAATTCACAAAGAGAGAGAATGGAGAAAAGAGAGAGAATTCTATTAAGAAATGTCATTAAGAATTTTCTCTCTCTTCTCAATTAATCAATTTTATTGAGTATTTTCTCTCTCCTCTCCATGACAATGTAGTGATGGGTAAGAAGTTGGAAAATGATTATACTTTTTTCCCTCTATTTTTCCTTGAACCAAACACAAGAAAAAAATTAATTTTCCCTCAACTTTTTTTCCTCATTACTTTTTTTCCATTTACATTTTCTTTCCAACCTATTTTCTTTAAATCAAATAGAGCCTAAGGGAAAATTAATTTTTTTCCTTGTGTTTGGTTCAAGGAAAAATAAAGAAAAAAACTTATAATCATTTTCTAACCTTTTACCCATCCACCACATTGTCATGAAGAGAAGAGAGAAAATATTCAATAGCATTGATTAATTGAGAGGAGAGACAAAATTCTTAATGACATTACTTAATAGAATTCTCTCTCTTTTCTCCATTTCTCTCTTTTTGTGAAATTTTTCTTCCATTTTCCTCTCAATTTTGGAAGGAAAATATCATTGATCAAATTGACAAAATTTTCCATGAGTTTTTCCATCAAAGTTTTTTCTCTTCTTTTTCTTCAATTTAAACAAGGGAAAAAAATTTATTTTTCAAATTTTTTATCCTTCTAATTTTCTTAAAATCAAATAGAGCTTAAAGTGTGAGCACCAAGTAAAAACCTAAAGGATTGACCCAAGTCACTACTCTTCTATAAGAGATAAAGATAATCCACCAATTATCCAATGAAATGCCTACAAATTATACAATTAAATTAAAAGGAAAATGGGGACCAAAGCTTGAGCTGAAATTTGTCTTATACTTGCACCTCTTGAAGGCTTCCTCAGGAAAGTCATATGGAGGAATATGCTGATTCTCTTCAAGAGGAAGTAAGTTGAGGATGTCAATAATCACCCATAGAAGATTTAGCCACAGATTCACCTTTTAATTGCGTAAATAAAGCCCATAATCAAAGTGTTGCGCATCATTATACTGCACTGACCCTTGATCAATTTTCATCCCATAACTCGTAAAATACTTGGTATTTGGAGGCATTTCGTTGGAACTAGATATTTGAGGTTATTTTCCATATATAATTCACCAAAGTTCAAGCCCATTTTTTTCCCTAAATCTAAGCTAGAAGATGATGCTAAAATTCTGGATAGTATATAGAAAATGTGAAATAAAGTGGAATTGGAGAATTTCCTAAACACTTCATGTATGCTACTAAATGCCTTACAACCTTCATTGACCTTACTTTGACCCCTCAATAGCCAAAAAAATTGTTCTTGTAGGATCAACACTCAGAGCTCCATTCTCTTAACCTATCGAGGGAGATGCTTAACCATATACCTTGATCTTGACAAGTTTAGATAACGTGGCACTTTGCTCCACATCAGTAAACTATACTAAAGATTCAACTATTATAAATTTTTGATTGGATTAGTTTTTATGTACGGTATCGAGTCTATTTGAGTGAGAGATATCAATTTCAAACATTAGCCATCTCTATATTGAATTACTATGCAAGTTAAGGAGAGGTCTTTGTAGTATCTATACCTAAGGAGCAAAGGACAATTGCATGAGGGGGTATGTCAAACTATGTAACCCATCACGAACCTTTATTTATCCATTTAGGACTTTGGTCGAGCATATGTATAAGGTAGGGAACCAGTCCACCTAGCACGGTTCTAGGGTACTTTTGAGCTAGTCAAACAATTTTGATTTTTAAAAAGAGAAATTGGTCCTAACTATTATGGTTACGGTTTCCAAAAAAACAGAGAATAGGAATTGGGAACTAGGAACCACAAAATCAATTTCAGAGGAAATAAAAGATAATAGCTTTTTAGTTTTTCCTTACTTTTTTTGTTTCACGGTCCTTTTTCTTTTCTTAAAAGATAAATATTTGGGATAGTAATTTTTACCCAATTTTAATTAATTTTCTATTACTAACTGAAGGATGAATCATCATATCTTGCAAAATATTAAGACCGAAATACCTACTTATAGAAAGAGCTTATTTTGTATAAGGATAAAACAGGAACATAGGTAAAGATCAAACACTACATCTCCTCCCATCCAAAAATAATTAAAAAAATAATTTATTAGGTGTTAAATTTCAAAATGAATTGCGTGGGGTATGCTGGAACTAGAACCAAAACCAAAGGTTTCAATTTCAGTTTTGGATTCAGAGATTTTTTTTTTTAGTTGTTATAAATTAAAAAGAACAACCATTATAGGTAAAATATTCCATGTGTTACAACTTATGACAGGATAACCTGAAATAGATAAAATTTATAATACCTTGTATTTTAGGTAAAATATTGCCCTTTTTCCAAATTCATCAATGACAATTGTTTTTTTAAGAAAAGTTTTGACGTAGCGATATTAAGAGACTGTTCGAAATTACATAAAAAATAAACAAAAATAGAAACAAAAACGAACGAAAAGAGAAGAAACGAACGGAAATGAATATAAAACTGAAATAGATAATGGTATTTATGTAACTTCAAACAGGCCCTAACAAGTGAAAAGAATGACAATTTACTAAAACAAGTAGTTAGATTGAGCATGTAGTGTATGTCAAAGTAGTTATATTAAAACTAGACAAAACACTGGGAAGAGGTTACATAATTGGGTCGATCGTCACCTATCATTGGCAGGGAGGGAAGTATTAGTAAAGGTTGGGCAAGCCATCCCTACTTATACCATGAGTGTCTTCAAGTTCCTGAAGGGTTCATGTGATGAGATCCAAGCAATGGTGAACATATTTTGGTGGGGACACGCGAAAAATGTTAGGAAAATTTATTGGATTGGTCGAAAGAGATGGTCGGGGTTTGGCCTTTAGAGACTTTGAAGATTTTAACTTGGCTCTTCTAGCTAAACAAGTATGGCAACTCACAAGCAATAGTGAAGCTCGGTGGCTAAGGTACTGAAAGCTCGTTATTTTCCAAACACTTCCCTTTTTACGCTTCTCTTGGGTCTCGACCTAGCTATACATGGAGAAGTATTTGGAACGCTAGGTGGGTAGCGTAAAGGGGCTTGCGGTGGAGAATTGAAGATGGTTTTAAGGTTATCACCCAATTTTGCCTCGGTTTGGGACTTTATTTTCCATGCCAAGACTAAGTTGAATATTAAGGAATGGGAGGTTTTCTTGGCCGTAGCTTGGAAAATTTGGAATGCTCATAATCGAAGGTTGTTCGGGGATAGGGATCCTTTTTAAGGGGATCTTAGAATCAAAGCCTCAAGGCTGGTGTTGGAGTTTAGGGATGCTTACTTGGCTATTTCATTGAGGAGTTCGTCACGGAATGAGAAGTGGAAGCCGCCTAACTCGGGACTGTGGAAGCTGAATGTAGACTGTGCAAAGCTGGAGGAAATACTATGGGTTTGGTAAAGCTATGCGGGGTTAGACAGGGACGAGGCTTCCTTGGACCTAAAATTGAGGAAGTTTAGGCGTGTCTACTTGGTATGTTGATAGCTTTGGAGAAGGGTTACACTTAGTGCTGGCAAAAATTCGGGTTCGGACAATTCGGACATTCGAACAAAAACACTATACCCCGACCTTCTCCGAATTGTAGATTTAGACGCCTTGACCGGACCCAAATTCGAACTCGAATGTCCGATGTCCGAACTCGAATGTCTTAATGACCGAATTTGTGATATGAACTTTTGAAAATTGAACTGAAATTATGTATTTGACCGAACCCGAACCCGAATGTCCGAATATTTTATTGAAAATTTTGTAGATTTTGAACTAAATTTTACTTAAACTTGAATGATCGAATGTCCAGAACCCGATTGTCCGATTGTTCGATTGTTCGAATTTGTCCGAACCCAAATAAGTCATAAAATTCAGACAACCCGGACCCGAATTGTCAAACTCGAACCCGACTCGAATTTCACTTCGGATATGACCGATTGTCCGAATTTAAAATTCGGATAAAAATTTTATGATTGGATCGAGTTTTTTCGGATTGGACAAATTCGAACTATCGGGTCCGACGGATTTTTGTCAGCACTAGTTACACTAAGGTGATAGAAGGAGACTGTGCTGCTTTCTTTGCAAAAATTAAGAAGAATTTTCTAACCTCAGAAGTTGCTGTGTTTGTTTCTGACATTCTTAATCTTTATTTGTCATTTAAATTTTGTTCTTTTACGCATGTTTGTTAGGGGAGGGGATAACAGGTGGCCCATGCTTTAGTTATCTGCAACCTTCTACAATCTTATGAGTCGTCTACTAGACTATGGGTTGAAGATAATCCGAAGTTGGTATCTGCCGAAAATGTTTTTCTAATTACTGATTATTATACTACCCCGATTTCAATTAAAAAGAAAAAAGAAAACTAGACAAAACACAGGTTCACCTCTCTTTCCAAAGAGGAAGCTTTTGTTTTCTATTGTCCAACTGTCGATATTGCCCGGTGTTCCGAATCCAGATTAAGATGCGAAAGCTCCGAGTAAAACTCCCACTCAAAACCATCCTCTTCGGCATCTTCGCCATTTCCGCCTTCTACCTCCTTCTCCTCCGCCGGCCCTCTCTTTCTCTCTCCTCAACCCCTGACCCCGTCTTCTCCTCCTCCGCCTCCCCCACCACTCTCCACCATCTCCTCTTCTCAGTGGCCTCCTCATCCGCCTCCTTCCGCCGCCGGAAGCCCTTGATCAAGCTCTGGTACACCCCCAACTCCACTCGCGCTCTTCTCTTCCTCGACTCTGCTCCTCCAATAAATCCCGAGCTTCTCGAACTTCCTCCCACCGTCGTCTCCGCGGACACCTCCCGCTTCCCCTACACCTTCCGCCGCGGCCAAAGGTCCGCCATTCGTATCGCTCGAATCGTCAAAGAGGCGGTTGATCGCGATGAGCCGGAGGTTAGGTGGTTCGTGTTTGGGGATGATGATACGGTGTTTTTTCCCCAAATTTGGTTACAGTTTTGTCCAGGTATGATCATGAAAAATGGTACTATATTGGGAGTAATTCCGAGAGTTTGGAGCAGAATTTGAAGATGTCGTTCGATATGGCTTATGGTGGCGGAGGGTTTGCGATTAGTTTTCCTTTGGCTAAGGCTTTGGCTAAGGTTCTGGATTCTTGCTTGATGCGCTATCCTCATCTCTATGGGAGTGATTTGAGGATTTCATCTTGTATTGCTGAACTCGGTGTTGGGTTAACCAGAGAACCTGGGTTTCATCAGGTGAATTTATTTCACTGCCTCTTTTTATTGTGCATGGTTTTGGTTTTAATTTGTTAGTGTTTGATTTTTGAAACTGTCATATTGAATTGAAATTGTTGTTCGGGGAACATTGTTCCAAGATTGCCAAAAATAGATAATTTGGTATTTTGAGGGAGAGAAAGTAGAAAATGGCGGTGGCTGTCTGTTTTTTCATTTATAATAGTGATTATGTACCAAAGTAGTATTGTCAATCATATTTACTTATAGTAAAAACTAGTTTTGTGGATTGTCAAAAAAAAAAAACCAAACAGCATATGAACATTTAATCGAAATTTGCTTATATAGGTGCTTAAGAGCACATTTTCTGGATTGTCCACGTGAGATCAACTTTTTCTTTTGAAAATTTATTTTTTAGATGGGTGGTTTTTGTGGATTAATTTGAAGTGTTGAAATTGATTGCCAATGCCTATTACCGCCAATGAAGATGTCTCCTTTGCTTAGGTGGATTCTATAATGCTTTAAGTGGTTGTTCATGTTTGCATTCTATAATATAAATGAATGAGGTCCTGGTTATGATTATAAGACGTAAAAGGTTGGATTGGATTTATTACTTCTACAAGTTTCTAAAATTTTAATTGGAAAAATATGTGGAATGGATTTCTTAGGGTAATGGTAGTTGATGGTATTTTTTTCAGTTGCTTTGTAAGGTTTTACTCTCGGCTTGTATGTTCTTGGAATAAGTGCTAGATGAATTATTGTGTGTCAATTAGATATCAATTATAATGAGCCAATGTTCTTGGTCCTAGATGGTGGTCAATAGGTGGTTGGAAATGAAGAACTCATAGGAGCAAGAGGAGGAGGTCATCAATAATGTGTCATTTATTGTTAAGTTTTATTGGTCAAGGTGACATGTGGATTGTTTATTGGTTAAGTTGCATCTTCGGTTGTCTGCCTTCTCTAATTCACTTGCATACTAGTTTTCTGGAAATGTAAATGATAAAGATTGTCCAATACCTAGAAGTCTTCAGTGGTTGTCTGACTTCCAATTTGTCTTGTTTCAGCTTGATGTCAGGGGAGAAGTGTTTGGAATGCTTACCACTCATCCATTGTCACCTATATTGTCACTCCATCATTTGGAAGTTGTCGAACCAATTTTCCCTAATATGGACAGGGTAGAGGGATTACAACACCTTTTTAAGGCTTTATATGTTGACCCTGCTAGGATTTTGCAGCAAACTGTATGCTATGATCGCCCAACTAATATAACTATTTCGGTTGTTTGGGGCTACGTTGTTCAAATATTTGAAGGCAATCAACTTCTGCCAGACATTCTCACATCACAAAGGACTTTTAAGCCTTGGAGAAGAGGTAGTGTCAGTGAGTCTAGCCAATTTGTGATTAATACTAGGGACTATCCCCGCGATCGTTGCAAAAGGCCTGCTTTATTCTTCTTGGAAGATGTTGCTTTGGGTACTAGGCGATTATGGAGCAAATATAGGCGTCATACTGCACGCAGATGTCCGGCTACTTCTGCAATGGA
Organism: Talinum fruticosum; assembly: GCA_021018815.1. Classification (NCBI taxonomy): domain Eukaryota; kingdom Viridiplantae; phylum Streptophyta; class Magnoliopsida; order Caryophyllales; family Talinaceae; genus Talinum; species Talinum fruticosum. Next base: position 5,761,427 of record JAITYX010000010.1, on the reverse strand, counting down.
GAATGTGAAAAACATAAGTGTTTTGGCTAAAAAGCTACATCAGAACATTGGACAGGTTTTACTTACCTTTTGAAGTCTTCGAAATTTTTTTACTATAAGTACAGATGCGCGCGCGCACACACACACACACACAAAAACGTAAAACATTATTGGCTCCAGTGCATACTTTCTTATATCTGCTTCTTTCATTGCAGGTGATGGCACCTCGTCGTCAGTGCTGTGATATCATACATCCCTTTGGTAAATCAATGGCAATTGACATTAGAGATTGTGACTTTAGTGAATTGATTGCCATGGATGCCTAGGGGTAGGATTTTATTCATGAGTAAATCATTCAGGATATTTTGTTACCTCGGTGATTAGAAATCTTACATGATCAACTTCATGAAACATCGCGTTGCTCACATATAGAAGGTAACAACTTTATGAAGTAACCTTTCTTACTTCTCCCTTAATGTTGTGATGTGCTTATGGATCATTTGTCAGCGAAAGAATAGCTGTGTACTATGGAGTCATCTACAGATCCATAGGATTTTTAGTAATCCACTTTTTGTCACTTGTTTTACCATTGGGGAAAACCAAATGATTTTTGTCAAAATTGATGCTCATTGTCGGAAAAATGAAGTTTTGAATTGGCATACATGACAATTCTCTCTTCCCTTTGTCATTGTAGCAAAAATATGTCTCGATTAAAAAAAGGGGATGCCATGTCGACTTGGTGTTGGAACTCATATATATATAGCTTTTCTGCTTAGATATTGCATGATAGGAATTTGTTTCCTCTCAGCTCAGTACAAATTACTGTTGGTTGATTGTTTCTTTCTTTTCTATCTTGTGTAGAGGATAATATTGTTCTTTTGTTGATTTAGAATGAATTGCTTTCCTGTTGTTGCTTCCCTTGACAGCTTGCATTCTTGTGTCTAACTAGAATCCAGAAAGCATGTAGATGGTGGACTGATGGAATGAACAAAATATATGCACCACATGTTACTTCAATTGATGCTGTGTGGTTATTTGTTTGACTCGGCTTGACATGATACGACAGTCTACATATGTGGGGTATGGGAAAGACGATCTTACCTAGGCAAGCATTTTTGCCAATAGTGAGATTGATTTATAGACTCATAACTTGGTGTGATATTATTTTTAAATTGGTTGTTCAATATTGAGCCGATCGGTTAATCTCCCTCCCCTAGCCTCTAGGTGATATTCGATCACATCAAAATTCAAGGCATGGTGGTGGCTGCCAAGTTACTAAGGTTTTGTTCAACTTTACATGAAAAATATAATTTATTTATGTTTTATGTTCATTTGTGTTCTTTTATGTTCGTTTATGTTATTTTATATTCTTTTATGTTCGTTTCATATTTAACAACTCATTTATGTTCGTTTCTGAATCGTTTATGTTCGCTTATGCTCTTTTATGTTAATTTATGTTTATGTGTGTTTTATATGTAAGTTTGAATAGGCCTTAAACATATCGGGAAATATGGGTCTAAAGAGATGAAAGTAGTGAGGTGGAAAATTAATTCCCTTTTTGTGGAGGAAAGTTTTCTTAGTAATTCCTTTCTTTTTTGGATAGGTTTGATGATGCTAAAAATTTTCTAGAAAATTTTCACCTTCCTATCCTTTCTAGAAAATGGTTTTCGTAGCACAGCTGCATACCCTGATGACAAGCATGGCTGCAAACTTGGCTTGTAAGGTCTAATGTACCATTGGTTCACATGCCAAAAATCCAACTGTCATATGAAATAGTTAATTTAGGATATATTAGAAGTTACATAAAAACCATTATCTATTTGTTTTCTATTTGTTTTCTGTTCATTTTTGTTCATTTTTTCTTGTTTATGTTCGTTTTGTACGTTTCTTTTCTTTTCTGTTACTCGTTTCTATTCGTTTATGTTCGTTTCTACTCTTTTCGATTTGTTTTTGTTTTTGTTTCTGTTTCTGTTTGTTTTCTGTGTGATTTTGAACAACCCCTAGGTTAAAAACTACCGTGAAATTACGCGCGTAAATGCCTCACAAAATCAGCCATTAATAAGTATCCAATTTTATTCCACCCATTTGTAACTAGGGGAGTAAATGGTCAGTCTGGTGCGGTTTGAAAGGTAAACCATACCATTCTAAAAATTACGATTTGGATATTTTTCAAAACCAGATTAGACCAAATTAAATATATTTTGGTCTAAACCAAAAAATTAAAAAATTAAAACGGTTTCATAAAAAAATTCAAGTTTGGTCTTTTGGCATGTTTTTTAATCTCAAATTGGCTTCTTAGTCCGAGTGTAGCCTTTGCATTTTGTTCGGTAGAAATTATCTGAAAGTCGGGTGTCATTTTTCTATCTCATATCAACAACTTGCCAACAACCTGCAGACATTTTCGCCAAACTTCTCATGAATGCTTTTCATCACAACGTTTTGAGGCAAGTTGGGGGTTCTTTGATGACATTTACACCGACTAGGGCCCTTGGGGGCGGGACATCGGAATTTAGCCTGAATGCCACCGTTCTTTTCTATTTTCTCTTGTAATTGTTTTGGGTGCAATGCGGCATTATACGAAAAGTGGAAGAGAGGAATTACGTGCGAAATCTCGTATATCAAAGATTTCAGTGTTAACCATCCGATTATGATTTCGTTACCTTATTTCTCTTGAGCTTTATTTTATGTTACTTTATTGCTGTGTTACTATGGTAAGTAGGCAATGGTATTCTTTGTTCTTACTCTGTGTTACTATGGTAAATAGGCAATTGTAGAGGAAGGGTAATGTTGGTGGTGCTAACTGCTAAGCTCTTTCTTTTGAGTAGATCTTATGTGATATCATCTTATCTAAAAATTACTGTAAGATGAAAATTTTATGATTTTAAATACATATAGGATAATTGATAATTTATTTAGGAGTGACTATAATAAAAGTTATCTCTTTACAAATTATTAGTCATCCTCGAATTTAAAAGTCACTCTAGTATAGTCATTAGTCATATTAAACTCTTTAAAAAGTCACTCCTAACAAAGTTTTTTCATAATAACTTTGTGTGAGATGGTTCAATATAAGAATTTATATTTTTCATATATAGAAGTTATTATGAGAATATCTCATATAAGAGTTACTTTTGATGAGACATAAATAAATAAAACTCTTTATTTCTAAGTGAGACGTTTATTTACTAAGGTGCTTTGTTTGGTCCGGTTTATAAAAACTTGTTTTTGTTTATGAAAAATAGTTTTTCTAAAAGTAATTTTTGAAGAAATTATGAAATGTTTGGCCTAATTTATATGAAAGTATTTTTAAATAATAAGTTATTTGGCCTATTTTTGTTTATATTATTTATTATAGTATAATTTGATCATATTTTTTTATTTGCATGATAATTATTATTTAATATTTATTTTTTATATAAAATAATATTTATTTATTTGTTATAATAAGAGATAGAGATAAAACAAAATAAGAGAGATAGAGATAGATGAGATAGAGAGAGTCGAGAGAGATAGAGATATAGATAGAGGTGATAGAATAGAAAAATAACGTAAAAAATGAGGAGAAAGAAAAGGAGAGAGAGAATTAGATTCTTGGTGGTGTTACGCAGTTTTTAAAAAAATTAGAAATAAAAATAACTATTTGTTGTTTTTGTTTTTGAGGAGTTTTTTTTTCCAAAATCACTTTTGAAAAATAGTTTTAATTTTTAAAAAATTAGTTTTTGGCAATTTTTAAAATCCAAAAATAATTTTAAAATTTAGGTCAAACACCCACTAAGGCCCTGTTCGGCAAAATGAGTTCGTTTGAGTAGCGGATATCTGTTTGTGTAGCTGATAGTCTGTTTAGGTAGTCGATAGTCTGTTAGATTTTAGTCTGTTAGCGGATAGCTCGTTCAATTGAGCGATTGAATAAATGTGTTCGGTAAATTTAGCGGTTGAGTTAGTTGATTATTGTAAATTGACGTAAAAAGATATAAATAATTTGTCAAATATAAATGAATGAAGGGTTTTTTGTCAAAAAAATATGAAACGCTACTTTCAAATGTGAAAAGCTAATATTCTTAGCTTTTCGAAACACTACTTGAAACGCTAAAAGTTACTGCAAACGCTAGTTAAAACACTACCTTACCGAACGCTAATATTTGGTTGATTAGTGTTTTGACTTGGTCAAAACGCTAAAAGCTACTTCAAACGCTGTTACCGAACAGGGTCTAAGTGAGTGTTGACCTAATGATAAGCATTCCACACTTCCACCCTCTCGAACCTTAAGGGAGAAATAATTTTCTTGTAAGTTGTACAAAATAGTTAAGATATGTTGTAGGCCTAAACTTTAAGTCCACGTTTGATATTTATAGCCTTTTTTAAATAATATAGTAAAAAAGATATTTAATTTTAACATAAAGAAATGAGGAACGCAAGTGCCACCGCCATTTTATTTTATTTCATTTTCATGTTTTCTCAGCATAATTAATAGAAATCTTTGAATAAGGAATGCAGCCCCACTCCATGTTTTACAGGCAAACGTTAAGCTGTCTTACATCCAGTGGTTTGCATAATTATTACATAATATACTTTTTAAATTCTTAAGACTCTATTTGATGGTAAGAAAATAGGTAGGAAAAAAAATTTAAATGGAAAAAAATAACGAGAAAAAATAGTTATGAGGAAATTTTTTTTTCTTGTGTTTGTTTCAAGGAAAATATAGGGGAAAAAATTATAATTATTTTCTAACTTTTTATCCATCCACCACATTGTTATAGAGAAGATTGAGAAAACACTCAATAGTATTAATTAATTGAGAGGACGAGAGAAAAATTTTTAATGGTTTTTCTTAATATAATTCTCTTTCTTTTCTCCATTTCTCTATTTTTGTGAATTTTTTCTTCTATTTTTCTCTCAATTTTGGAAGGAAAATATCATTAACCAAATTAACAAAATTTTCCATGAGTTTTTTCATCAAACTTTTTTCCCTCCTTTTTTCTTCAATTCAAATAAAGAAAAGAAAATTTTTTCCATATTTTTTTTCTTTTAATTTTTTTAGAATCAAGTAGAGCTAAGTATATATATTTAATTATATCGATAAAGTTTGATTCGGGTATTTCCGGACAATACCAACTCACCCGCCACGTCATCGGCCAACTAGGCCTAATAAGTTGGATAAGGGAGGAATTGGCTCAAGATAACCTTTAACGGGGCCCGGTAAAGCCCAAAGCCCACTAGGGCTAGGGTTTCTCTTAAACCATGGTAAAGATCTTGTTTTACCCCTTTAAAATCTCCTATAAATACTCGCCACTTCCCAATCTCAAGACATATTATGTTCACTTAGCAAGAAATATCATCTTTCGATAATCCAAGCTCCTAAGCTCTCAACACTCATCCACATTCATCAACGTTCATCAATGTTCATCCATACTCATCCCGAGAACTTCCACCTTTGGAAATCTTCTCGTCTCCCAAGGAATCCCCCACGCACATTGAGGAAAATCTCCTTGATCCATTCAACTTAATCGGATACTAACTTGAGCGTCGGAGGGCGTTTCCGGGATCCACCACCCGGGCTTCGCCTTTTGTAGGTTCAAGCGGTCGCCACTCGGACTCGGATCGATCGTGCCACGTCCTCGGAACCGGAGCGGTAAATCCTTCCTCTCTCCGAATCATCAATCCACATCATCAACTCGGTTTTCTCCGGAAACAAAGTTGAAATCAAGAGTTAATATACGTGGTGCATATTATTAGGAAGAAAACTAAAGCTCCATCATCTCAGACAGGCATATCATTAAAAATTAAAAACAATCGATATTCTTCTAAAATAATATAGTCAAACTTTGAATTTTGACTATTAGTGTTCATATTTCTTTTTGTTGAAAAACCATATAGTGTTCATATATATTGGTTGATAAGTTACTTCAATATGGAAACTATACCTACATTTGCATTTCATGCTTATATTTATATATTCCCAAACATTGATGCTTATATTTATATATTCCCAAACATTGACAATATATATGGGATCAAGAAAAATGAATGAAATAAAAGAGCAAAAAAATTATTTTTTCTGTCCTGTATATTTTTAACCAATATATATTGATTTAAGTCATTTGACATTTATTTCTCTTAAGCAAGGTCTTGGTTTCCCTCTTAAATAAACAACTTGACACTGTTTACAAAGACCTAAAGACCAAAAAATTTTAAAAAATGTTTACTTGTCCGAGCATGTTGCTGGTTAAGATCAACGAGAAAGTATTATGTGATCGTCTGTATTATGCATGTTCTAATTAGTTTCTTGAAATTCAGTAATTGTAGAAATTCATATCTAGCTAGGTGTCATTAGGATTAATTACGAGAGAACTTTGCAAAATCATGTTTAAGATGTGGCACATCGCCTATCCTTCATACCAATAGTGATTTACTTGTCATTCAAAGATATAAATACCAAATCAACAAAGTGTTTATTGAGATGGTGCTATTAGCGGCCATATCTTAGTCAAGAGAAAAACACAAATTTAAATCCTCAAAAGTACATTAATAGGAAGCTTCTTGCGATCCAAAATGGAATACACCTTTTTTAAATTAAAAAAATACCAATAAGGTCTTTGACTTTAATGATCAAGACTGAGATACTTGATACATTAAGTCCCAGTCTGAAAAGGAAAGATATTAGTAGTTATTGAGATTTATACTGCTATAACATAACATCTCCTTTATTGTACATGTTAATTGTGTAAAAATTTATAATGTGCTGGTTAGTTAAAAATTAATGTTGCTCATACATTTTTTTTTTTGTAATATTTTATTTATTTTTTATTTTTTATATTTTTATAAAATTTTTTATTTTAATATTGGCCACATTTCTTAAATATTTCAATACTTCAGTAATTCGATTGATGGTTCAGCGGGTAATCTGTGCACATTGCATGAGGAAAAGGTTAGTGGATTATGTTCTATTTGTTCACATTTTTTTTTCATTAAATTTTTTTTCACATAATTAAATTAAAAGTTGCTTCCTTTTACATAACATTTTTCTAAAACTAAGAAGAGAATAGGGAAAGAAAATTTAGACTTCCACTTTTTTTCTTCCACCTTTTATTTCCTTAAATTAAACTCAACCTTAAACTACTCTTGTTTTCTCTTATGCTCAATTTATGTGATGGTATACACCCAATCCAAACTCAAATTAATCCAACCAAACTTGAATGAAATGCCCCGACTGTAATGTCATTGATCCGAACATAATTCAAAGCAATTTGAACCAAACTACTGGTATATCAGATCTAATGAGTAATTAGGATAATTTAGCAAATGTACTAGGTAGGGAGAAAAGAGGAGACATAAGGACTCATCTACAGATTCTACACGGTCTAACCGCCTACTAATTATGCAGGAACTTGACTAATCTTGCACCGTAGTCAGTTAAAACTATTGTATATTGACTTGCATGAAATGAATTGAAGATGGAAAAAGCAAGCGCAAAATTAAACAAGTACAAATTATTGTGCTGTCAAATGCTCAGATTCCATACGTTTTCTTCTGTCCACAATGGATTCGCTTAATTGAATTTAAAGTATAATGTCTTAAGAACATGCATGGAAGAAGGAAAACACGAGGGTTAGGTAACAACAGGTCAAATTGGAACCCTATTTTAATTCCCCTCCATAGCTGTCAGATCATTTTATCATCTTCTTCAACTAAACAATACTTTAATAAAAATTGTAGTAATGATTGGACAAAATGCTATCTATATATATCACCTTCATTTTTTAAGAGTTCTCATACTCTCCTCTTCCTTAATTCTTCCCATTGAAAAACTCCATTCCTTCTAATTTGTAAGTTTTCTTAGTGAACAAAAGATAGAAAATGTTGAGATCAGTTGTGGGAAGCTTGGCATTTATTGCCATGTTTTTGAATGTAGCTATGGCAACAAATCATACAGTCGGTCATCCGAAAGGATCATGGGATGCATTGACCAATCTGCAAGCATGGGCTAAATCGGAGAAGTTTTCAGCCGGAGATAGTTTGAGTAAGTTTTCTGTTCATATGATTCTATCGTTATGCATTATCTACTATGCATTATAGTTGATGTCAGTTAGTTTTACTGATTAATTTGTTGGAAGTTTGTATTAGAGATTTAGTTTAAACCTCACTTACAGCAGAGCCCTTAACAAAAGAAAAGGGAAAACCAATTATTTTGGTTTCTTAATTGAAATTGCCTGGTGTAGTCTAGCACATGTTGTCATGTGTGAGTGCATTAGCTGTTAGATTGATCTAAGATTTTCATACTATAATTGAGAGGACTATTTTTTATTTTTTATTATTACTTATATCATTTGCAATAATTGAGCTATGCAACCATATACAATATTAATCCTATTTACGGAGATTACACAAGACCAGCATACCTCAAATAACAGCCAAACTTTCAACCTCAAATTTAAAACTATTATTATGACTTATGAGCTATAAGAAAATTTAAACATATGGAGTATAAGTTTTAATAAATGGTTGACTTGTTATGTTCCAATAGATTAAGAAAGTGTTGATAAGAATGTCCATTTTTTCAACTGATCAATGTCCATCTAGATGTCATGTACTCGAAATCGAACTCTTAACTTCAAATTGACATTATGACTCTCATTATGACTGAGCACCCATTATGACTCTCTTTTGCACTAGGTGATTTCACTACACAACACAATAAATTGACATCCAAAATTTCAAATCCATATCTTTAAAACTCCACCTTAGGTAGGGGTTCTGGTGTAGCAGTTTACATGTAAACCACAAAATTACAAAGACATTGGTTCGGTTAGACCTTAAAATTAAATAATGTTGACTATTTACTAGTCCATAGAAATGAAGTAGATAAAGTTTAGAAAGACATCTTGTTTTAGTCAACTGTAAAAAGTTTTCCTCGGACACAACTGAACTGACAGTACATATTATGGAACAATTACAACAGTCTTCCAGTATGCATCAACGCACGACGTTATGGAAGTGTCAAAATCAGAGTATGATGCCTGCAAGGCAAGCAAACCCATTGCCCGTGACAACAGTGGCATGACAGTCGTCCCTCTAACGAAGCCCGGCACCAGGTACTTCATCTGTGGAACACCAGGACATTGTACCACTGGCATGAAACTGGCTATCAATGTCCTTGCCTCCTCACCAGCTCCTTCAGCTTCCCCTGCCTCTGCCCCTTCAGTAGCCCCTAGACCTGCTGCAGAGGCCCCCACCTCTGGCTTGGCTGGCCCCCACTCGGGTCTGCCTCCGGAAGTGCTGCTGGATCTCCCACCGCCTTATCACAGCCCTCAACTCCCTCATCGGCTAGCAGGGGCAGTGTCTTGAGTTATCTGGTTGCTGCTGCTGTTGGTGCTGGTTTTGTTCAGGCTTTGTTGGTGTGATTAGAGAGTTGTAATTGTTTGGGATTTTAGTTGAGTGGTGTTTGTTGTTGAGATTGTTCATTTGTCATTTGTCAATCGGAGGATTCATTGTTTAATAAACTATATTTGTATTATTTTTTCAATCATACACGGTGATGTCCATTTTATATTGACTAAGATCAATTAACTCCATTTGAAACTGTAGGCAAATTCAGCAGAAAAGTATTCCACATTTTGAAACATTGATCAAGAAATATGATTGACTTGAACCCAATTACTGAATGAATATGATCAAGCTAAGGACCAATGTTACTCGACCCAGATCAAATGTATACAGAATTAAACTAATATTGATGCGTGCTCTTAACAAACTTCATCAAGATAGCAACCAATGCCAAATATTGGCACGAGCAAATCCTTGTGACCCGGGTACTACAACAATAACGACAACTTCAGCATATGGGTCTTGCTTTTCCCGAGTTTTGGGGGGGATCCAGTACTCTTGCAGGAAGAACTATACAATTCTATGGAATCTGTTGGCTTATGATAAGTCAGACACTATCTGACACTCATCTGTGGGTCATTTTGAGCTCAAGGCATGCAATTATATTCTTATATGGTACTTATAAGTTTATAGTCTATGCTGCTCTTATACTGAGATATGAGTTTCATTCCTGTTACTCATTTGAGGGCACAGATTATTTGGACTTGAGTAGTTCTCACTTGATAGTTCTGGTGTCATGATTTTGTTAGTAATAGATACGCTTCATTGCCTGAACCTTACTCGATCTCATCTATAAACACCGATGGCTCAAAAGAATTATTTGTAGATTCTTTTTTTCTTAATTAGCCAGATTTTATTGTCGGTATTTTAGTTAAGATTATTTTGAGAGTATCTTGTGCAATACTTGACTGGATTTTATTTAGTATTCTCTCCTTGGTGATTACGTAATTTACGAGATTTTATCTATCAATTATGATATGACATATCTTCTTATGATTCAGTCACCAAGTTTGTCTCTCAGATTATGTGGAGACAATTCTAATTTGTATATCACTTTCTTCCTTGGGCATTATATCGCACAAGATTATTTCCTGACTAATGCTGTTTCTAGATCACCTAGTCTCTCTCTCTCCAGGTGACCGTTGGAAGGTTATTTTGCCCATTTCAAAATTCCTTTATTAAACTGAAAGTAGGAGTTATAAGGACTTTATTGAGTATCATCAGGAAAGAAAGAAGAGTGTCAATGTTGGAAGATATATCATTATTGCTGATGTTTCAGAAGTATTCAAAAAAGAAATGTGCTGATTTTCTGGACTCAAATTCCCTAATCAAGATCAACTCAAATCCTCAAGAAAAATCTTACAACGGCTAGTTGATACAATTACAACTGTCTTCCTAAGCTTTGATGCATATAAGAAGACAACTGAACACTTGAAGAAAAACAACCAAGAGATACAAGCTTATTTTGATTGATTCTTCACTCTTTTATTGTGCTAAATATTTTCATATTCATTCTCTTGTAACAAAATGTTTAAGAGCGAATATTTTGTGAGTGTACCACACCTGGTGAGATGTGAGGAGAACCATAAGAATTAGTGAACTTGAGTGGTTGGTCAGAGGATTACACCAACCTTTACTTTTAACTCATTTCACCTCTTTTCAAATCATTTCAATAATAATGGCTAATTATGTCAACTAATTTCATCTTAAACTCATTTAAGCTCATAACAGCTATAACAACTACTTATTTCAGCTCATGTTAGCCCATTTAAGCCAAAACAACCATTTCAAACATGTTAGTATAGAACCCTTGTAACAAGAATTCAGTCTGAGTAACACAAGTAGGCATTAATCTTAAGGAAATGATCCTTTGGGCGTCCCAAACCCAGGATTTGGATATATGCCAAGATTGTGAACAAACTAATTATTTTGTCACTTTTATTTCCCCATTATTTAGTCTTTCTCAGTATTTGAGTTCAATCTATAATAAAGATTTGAGTAGTCAGAAAAAGATTTTATTATTACCTTATTAACCCCTTTAGGATAATCTGACCCATTTGGATCCTACAAAATTAATTAGTAACTTTCTATTCGCCTCAACCGTCAACGCAATCGACGATTCATACTGGACTATCTAAATCAGTATGTCAAACTTTTACGGAACTAATGGGTAACTTTCTGTTGATGGTTCACCTATAGCAATCGGCCACCATTTACAAAGTATTCCTTTTGCTAGTGCTCCTTGATCGGTCACTCATCCTTAGTGCTCAATTTCCATTTCCATAGGACATCGCTCTCTGATGTCACCCTGAGAAAGGCCACACAACATCCACATTCACCCTTATCACCTTAGCAACTCCGAAACAGTTAGTTTAGGCAAGGTTGCAAGTTGGATAACGGCTTTAAGGATAAGTTGTTAAAACAGAATTCTGAAACAGTTAGTTAGGTAGCTTGAACAAGAATGCAAGCTGTATGACGGCTGCTATGCATGGATAAGACGATAAAGCTACTGGTGATGATGATATTAGTAACTCAACAGATCGAACTTAGAGTTGGCAGTCAGGTAGAGTCCAGAGGCAGAAGATGGCTTAGGTGGTGGATTCTCATTACGACAACTGTCCTTACATCGACTTGGTAGCTTCTGCAAGTGGTGCAGATCCAACGATATAAAAAGGGTAAGGGACGAGTGATAGCAGATCGAACAACATCAGAAGCAAAGAAAGCATAACTGAGAGATAAACACAAGAAGCAGAGCGAGCTCTTAGACCGTTCGGAAAGCAAGGATTCTTGGCCCCATTGGCACTGTTTTGTAAGTGTATTTGTATATTTCTGAATGACTATACGCTATCATTTATTACATTGTAAAATGCACGTTGGTTGTGTTTAATTTTGACTTATATTTCTAATGTTGCCTTTGCTCACCATATGCAAAAAATGTAATGAGTAGTTAATTAGTTTGGTCCTCTTTGCACCTAACTAAAAATTGTAAGATCAACCCAAGATATAAGCCTTCAGTGGTTGGGTTGAGTTGTCAATGCTCCATCTTGAGCTGTAATGACTCGACCAGACTAGCAAAGGGTCAAGAAATCTCAGAGCATCATGGAGAATTTGGGCCGACACGTATACCATAAATGCGGTAACATGCTAGAATTTAAGAGAAAAGATCTATTTTTTTTTTGAAATGAATCATAGAAATAGGGTGAATTTTAGAATATTAAAATAAAATATTATATATAGTAATTTGGATATGTAAACTCGGGTTCATAATATAATTTAGAGGATGTAATATAATTTTTAGAAAAAGTGGCCATAAAAATAGGGGATAAATTTTAAAAAATAAATAAAATATTATAAAATAATAATCCGAATCTGTATACTCAAATTAAGGGTATAATTTGTAGAAGACGTTCTTCAAATGCTTAAGAATATAAATAAGCAAATTAAAGATGAACTTTATCCTATTATATTGTATTTAAGTTCAGAATTTTCGCCATGAAACATTAATTTTGTTATTTCTTTATTTCTTATTACTAAAGTCAATAAGACTTCGCACAAAAAAAAAGGCAATAAATGTTACTTTTTCGGTCCCATAAAAATTATCAAAAATATCTATTTTTAAATGTCACATAAAAATTTTCAAAATTTCTTTTTGAATAATAAAAATAAATTTTCATTCAAATCTATAAAGTAATAAATAATATTTCTTTATTTTTTAGTTTTTTAAAATTTGACAAGCTTTCGTGGACACAATAATTGACTTGTATGATTTATTTATATAAGGCTTACAAAATGCTCTCTCTCTCTTTCTTTTTTTTTTTTTTTTTGATCCAAGTGGCCAAGAAACCAATTCACATCATGGGAAGAACTAATAACTAGGCAGTAACTATATGAGAAATTTGCGAAAGCTTTGCCAATGAATCTATTGTAACATTTGATTTAGATTGGTGCAGATATGATCGATTTTTGATCTTCTAATTAATAATTAATTCTTGATCTTATTTGTTGTCTTGGTTAGTATTGTGTTCATTCTCCTCATTCTTTTGAAGTATTGTTTTTGTTCTCAAAAAACACGATATAGCTAAATCTAAATGAATATAATGCCATGTGGTAAAAATTTAAGCTTTTATTATAAGAGAAAATCTAACTGTTTTGAATAGTATAACTAATGTCTTGAGAATGTGAATTGACATTAGTAGTTTGAATAATGTCAAAATATACATGAAAAATAAATCATATGATTTGAGCTTATTATATTATCATTAGGCAGATTTTTACACTCTCTCTGTTAAAAGTTTATAATATTAATTAATTTAACCTCGTATTTTTTAGGTTTAATTTTTTTTACCCTTGATTGGTAATAAAGTATATTAAAGTAATACCTATTTTATTTAAGATGCTGACATGGAAAATAAAACAAGAGAAATATGGAATAGATTGTCATAACTACCCCAAAGAAAATATGAAAGAAAAAAGGAAAAATGTGCTTGGCATTAAATTCTAGGTATTATCCCTCTTTCTCTAAAATTTGAAAATTAGGAAAAGTCTTCTCTCTCACACACACACTAACCCAATTCCACCATTGTTGTATGAATTTGGAGGTATTTTTAAGTATACAATTCGGTTGAATTAGGGAGCATAATTGAAGGAGTTATATGTTGGAAAAATTGTTTAATAAGGGTATATTGGTCACTTTTGTACTTAATTGCCGAAGTTACCTAATATAAAATGTAACTCTATTTTTAGTGGGGGTAAAATTAAACCTAAAAATACGAAATTAAATTAATTTATGTTATAAACTACAATGTGGGAGAGTGCAAAAATTCCATATTTTTCAAACATTTATTAAGCATAATATTAACCTATGTTCATCCCATGCTTAATTCTAACACTTTTACATCAAGAATTTGCAGGTCCCAGCTGAAGTTCGTAAAATGACAAATATGATGTTAAACTATGTGCCCATCTATGTCATGCTACCAGTAAGTATTGTCTATTACTGCAAAACTACCTAATATAATATGCTATTCTCCAAAATTAAATGCAGTTTAGTACCTTCAGGCATGGCGAAGCAATATAATAATTCTCCCCGTTTACAAATTAATAAGAATTGAACTATCCTAGAATTCTCTTTGTTTAACAGTTTAGTACATCTGAGATATCAAGATACTGATTCAAATGATAGTAATTCATTTTATTTTTCATAATTGAGGACTGTATTACCACTATTTATTTCACTATACCTTGGCTATAAATTTGTTAAGAGGTCTCACTCAACTAAATTTTTGGTACCAACAGTTGGGAGTTGTCACAGCGGAGAATGTCTTTCAAAATCGGGATGAGATCAGGAGACAACTCAACAAATTGAAAGAGGCCGAGGTAGATGGAGTCATGGTGGATGTTTGGTGGGGAATAATAGAATCAAGGGGACCTAAACAATACGACTGGGGAGCTTACAGGACCTTATTTCAGCTCGTAGAGGAATGCGGACTCAAAGTGCAAGCGATAATGTCGTTCCATCAATGTGGAGGGAATGTTGGGGATGCTGTCTACATCCCACTTCCTCGATGGGTACTTGATGTTGGAGAATCAAATCCCGATATCTTTTACACCAATAGGAGGGGTGCCAGGAATAAAGAATACCTTACACTTGGCGTTGATAATGAACCTCTCTTTCAAGGACGAACTGCTATTCAGGTGAACACTTCCAACATTTACCAAACTCATAATGTATACATAACTTGCAAACATGATGAATATAGAGCTTTTACCACATATATGGGGACTTTTTGATGAAAGGTAGGACTTAAATACCTCATTTTGTTCTATAGAACATGACTTATGACTTGATATTCTTTGGATGCAAATTAACTTTACGATTGCATCTGTATACACTAAGCACTTGTAATTATTTAACAGATCTACAGCGATTATATGAAGAGCTTCAGAGAGAATATGTCAGATTTCTTCGACAAATGTGTGATTATCGACATTGAGGTAGGCCTTGGTCCAGCAGGAGAACTACGATACCCTTCCTATCCACAGAGTCAAGGCTGGAATTTTCCAGGAATAGGAGAATTTCAGGTGACACCACAAATTTACTAAATGCTTCAATTGCTTTATGACTGAACTAATACTTAAAATGTGTAAATATTGAGTTTATTTTGCAGTGTTATGACAAATACTTAAGAGAAGATTTTAAAAAAGCAACAATGGATGCTCAACATGCTGAATGGGAATTTCCAGAGGATGTAGGAGAGTATAATGACAGACCTGATGCAACAGGATTTTTCAGAAATAATGGGAGTTACGCTACTGAAAAAGGAAAGTTCTTTTTGACATGGTATTCCAATAAGTTATTGCTCCATGGTGACCAAATCTTAGAAGAAGCTAACAAAGCATTTTGTGGTTGCAAGGTTAACATAGCAGCTAAGGTGAGTAATATCTACCAAAATAACAAAATAAATAAATAAATAAACTCCTTTTGATCTATATCTAACAAATTGTTGTATTTTGATGGATGGGTAGGTTTCTGGAATACATTGGTGGTATAAGGATTGCAGTCATGCTGCTGAGCTTACTGCGGGATACTATAACTTGAAAGAGAGAGATGGATATCGACCGATAGCAAGGATGCTTTCTAGGCACTATGGAGTGTTAAATTTTACGTGTCTTGAGATGAGGGACTGTGAACAACCCAACTATGCCAAATGTGGTCCACAAGAGCTTGTGCAACAGGTACGAAAAAGAGAAAGATTCACACAATTCAAAATCTATTAAAACACTATTTTGCTTTAGTTTGAGGCAATGGCATTAGCCTTCTTAACCTATTTAGAAATAATTATTTGAGCCTTTTCACCACACTTATAGTCAAATGTAATATTGTTTCAGCCCTAAAATGCTGATGTTGCGGATGCATAAAAACCATGTAAATGCATAACAAATTATTACATTACACAGCGATAAGGGGGCTCAAATTGAAACAATATTACGTTGAATGTGAAAGGGGAAATGGTGAAAATTCTCTTGAAAACTTGAGGGTTCAAAACATAATTTCAAGGCAGATCAAACAAAATATGTCAATAGTGAATACCTTTAACATACGTATGTATCGTATTTGATAGGTTGCAATGCAATGTAATTAATATAACATAAAACCTAGTAGTACTATAGTTACATTAAGTTATATTGTATTCCACCCTATCAAACATGATATTATAACATAAAAGCTTATTTTACATAATATACTTTCTGATATCCCAAATGTGTTATCAGAATTGTGGGTTAAAAGGATTTGGCAAGACTATTTATAACACTAAAAATGCACCTTTACTTTTGTGAAGCTCACTCTCATACGAACTCCACAATTAAGCTTGCGTTAGTACAAAACACTCTTTGGATGGGTGATCTCATGGGCTGGGAAGCTTCCCAAATAGCGTGTGAGCAAGGAAAAAAACACCCACTGAATAGCATGTGGCGATTTGTGTGGCTAATGGTCGATCTATTAAAGCTTGGTTTGAATAACTCTATGTGGCACGAAGAGGGGTTGGGGCATTTACATTTGTATTTTAATAGACATTATATTTTCGAACTTCAATACAAGCCTCTAATAACATGAAGGAGTGATAGGTTAAAAAGGTTAACCAGTGTCCATAAAATTGGAAATTAAATTAACCCAATGTTGTAACCATTGTGCTATAGGTCTTAAGTGCGAACTGGAGAGAGAGTATTGATGCTGCCGGGGAGAATGCGCTTCCTAGGTATGATCCCTACGCTTACAATCAGATCCTGCTAAATGCACGACCAAATGGGGTGAACAGAGATGGTGCACCAAAACTGAAGATGTATGGGATGACATATCTCCGCTTGTCTGGTCAGTTGGTTGATAACGACTATAACTTTCGTATTTTCAAGATGTTTGTCAGGAAAATGCATGCTGATCAGGTAATAAGCTGTCTATTATACCATTACAAAATTCGTTCAAAAAGAAGTTAGAAATAACCTCCTATATTGATAAGTTATATGCACATTATTTCAGGAATATTGTCCAAACCCTGAAAATTATGGCAAACATATCGATCAATTAGAGCTGTCAAAGCCAAAGGTTACGATTGAGGAGCTTCTGGATGCAAGCAAACCAATCGATTCATTCCCGTTCAACTCCGAGACTGACATGAAAGTAGAAGGATGATAATGCTACTTGCGAAATAATCACAAGCAATATGAGAGCTACTACTATGGGAAGTAAGAGACTTAAAACGATGTTGAGGTGATACACAAGAAACTGTTGAAGAAACAAATAATGTTTTTCAAGTCTATGATCGAAATAAGGAGATCCCAAGGATCTTATAGGTGTACTAGTATCTGTACTAGCTAGTTAAAATAGGAAAAGGATGTAGCTTATGAATAAATTTGCTATGGCACCTGCTATCTTATGGTGCAGGTATACTTAGTACTACTATGTAATAATAAGTTGAACTAAATGAATAATCTAAATAAAGACCCAAAATTTTACACTTATTGTATGTCAAGTTGGACTCTAGTCCTGATGAGAATTTTCCCTGATCAATTCCACACGCATAAAATGTTTGTTAAAATTAGTGACATGCAATAATTTCTAAAAATTGCTCTAAGCATGTCATAATATTCACGGTCACGTTCATACACTAAACTATTTTCTATTGGTCTCTTGAATACTATGAATGAGTCATAAGAAACACAAGTTGTATTGACATAATGCTGATATAGGTTGAAATTGTTAAATATTTTCAAAATGTATAACAAAACATTATAGACATACATAAAGGATGATTAAAGTAAAATTTATGTTGTGAAGTTTAATTTCATGCCTAGGGAATGATTTTCCTAAAATCATACTCCCGCATTTTGTCCTATTTTATATTCCTGTTTAGCCTTTTTTTTTTAATCCTAGAATATTCTTCATAATTAGTCATCACATGCATTACTGGTCACAAATTTTGCTCGTTCTTGTCAAATTAATCTCCTACTGGCAAATAATTATTTAACATCCTTAAAAGGGAACATTCACATCTACTTTCCTTGATTTTTTGTTTAATTTAAATTTCTGTAACTCTTAGTTTTTCTTATTAATATATACTCCCTTTACCTATGTATAAAATGATCTTAAACATCAAAATTTATAAAAATTCTCTTCATATTTGATTTTTAATAAAATTATTAAGATTATAAAATAATAAGAATAACACGTAAAATTCTATATTAAAAAATTATTTTTAAATAAAAATTATATTCATGTAACATACAAAAAAAAAATTATTATAAATAAAATGTTCTCTAAAATTTAAAGACGAAATCTTTCTTCTATGTTATGTACTTTGTATAAGATTTTGACGAGTAATGTTCAATTTATTATTTCAAATTAATATTAAATTTTAACTTTGCTGTTAAAAATTTCTTAATTTATATTTAATTCATTTATTTAATTATTTTAATAAATTATGTCAATTAGTTTTCTAATTCATTGAAATTTCAAATTCACTGTAGCATTATTTGATCTGAAAAATTATGTTCAATTCATTTGGTTTAATAAATTTTCTTTAACATCAAAATTTACACATTCCAAACTAAAAAAATGAATGAGAAAGGTTAGAGAGAGCAGCTCTCGACTATGGCAAAGAAGAAGAGAGTTAACCAATCTAAACCACCTCCAAAATCCACGACTAGTTTTCCGATTGCGACACTGATTGTTCCACGATAACCACTCCTTAGCATCCTTCAGATTCCTCGAGGCATGATGGGCTAAATGATGGCACTCCCTATGGAACAATAACGAGAGGTAATACTCTTCTTCCGTCTCATTTTTCTCAAATTGGGCATTAAGGAGGAGAGAGTAGACCTTGGGTAGAAAGATTAAAACACTTGGAATCAGCTCGGAGCTCACAGAACATAATAGGTGAAATTGATACCTCCCTTATTCCAAATGCTACATTTAAACTAGATTTTGTCCCACCCGTGGAGGAAAATGGAAGATTTATTCAAAAAATAGATCATGAAGATATTATGCTAGAGGTGGAATACTGGGATTCTACTCAAATATGTCATAATTTGGGAGCAAATTCACCACTGGGAGTAATGGAAGGGTTTTTGGCCAAAATTTTGGGGAACTATTATTGATAAAGTTCGGAAAAAAGAGAATGCCACTTATCTAGTTATATTTCATGCAAAGCTCGATAGGGATGCTATATTGAAACAAAGCATTTACTATTTTGACAAGAAACCTATGCTTGTGATGGCTTGGTCTTTTGGTGATGCATTGGATATGGAGATCACTTCAGTACCTATTTGTGTTCAATTTAATCGTCTTTATCCTAAATTTTTGGGTGTTGATGGCTTAAGCAAGGTTGCAAGCTTGGTAGACATCCCAATACTGGCTAATAAACACACCTTAGAGAAGAGCATGCTTAATTATGCTCTGGTATTGATAGATACAAATATTGTCAACCCCTTACCTGAGGTTGTGTGGTTTATAGATGAAGAAGATGAACTGGTTGAACAAATGGTGGAGTTTGAATGAATGCCTGAAAAGTGAACCAAATGTTTCATGTATGAACACATAGTGGAAATTCCAGACATGGAGTGAAGAGAGTTTGGAGACCTAAGCAAAAGTAGACAACACCACTGGAAATAAGTGTTGGAGAGGACCATCCAGTCACTCATATTGAATCACATGAGGCTCAGGCTTGATCTAAGGAGCAAGTCCAAGTTAATGGGGGATCTTTTAGCATTTTTCATACTATGATGGAAGTAGGAGCTGGGCCGAATGTAATCAATCATACAATTTCTGGGGGACCCTAGGAGTGGAAAATGGATAGTCTTTTTATATAACGTGAGGGGTATGAACAACTCTTCAGTTATGAGAAGAGAAAAAGGCAACTAATAAGGAGATGCTAGACATACAGTTTGCTATTAGGGAAGATCTATTCTAAAAGAGAAAAGTGAAGTAGATAAAAGAGGGTGATAGAAGCTCAGCTTTCTTCCATGCTATGATGAAGCAAAGGACCTATAGAATAGAATCATACACATACAAGATATGAATGGTAATGTTACATATAACTATGATGAGATTAAACAACACTTAATTTCTTACGACAAGGATTTGTTCACTGATGTTAAAGAGAGAGCTAAAATCAAATGGTCAGTGATGCGAAAAGGAGCTAGTATACCTGCACAACAACAAAGGGAACTTCTTAGACCTTTTACAACAACTGAGATAAAGGAAGTAATATTTGCTATAGATGGCACAAAGAGCCTTGGCCCTGATGGTTTTGGGGGTAAATTCTTATAGAAAGCATGGAATATTATGGGGGAAGAGGTTAGTAATGCTATTTTGAATTCCTTTCAAAGTGATAGAATGTTAAAATAAATAAATTACACTTCTGTGACATTGATTCCAAAAACTTATCACCCTACGCCTATAATGGACTATAATCCCTCATCCTGCTGCAATGTGATCTACAAAATCATATCCAAACTGCTTTGTAAGCTACTAAACAGGGAATTACTAGAGGTGATTATGGAAACATGGGTTGTCTTTGTTCTAAACAGATTGATTTTACATAATGTCATGATTCGGTTGGACTTGGTTAGACATTATAAAACAAAAAATATTTCCTTGAGATGCATCATTAAGATTGACATAAGGAAGACATATCATACCATTGACTGACATTTTATCAAGGAAATGATGCTTGGTATAAGCCTTCTACTACAAAAAAAAAAAAAAAAAAACAAAACTCTGAAATAGCAACGGGAATTCCGATGGAATCTGCACAATTTCGACCGGTTTATCCTACGGATAATGGACGTCTGAATTCTGCTTGTCGATAAGGCTGTCGGATGGGTATTTTGATGGGTTTAACAACCCGTCGGACAGAGATGTCCGACGGTCATGTGCCCATCGGACAATCATGTTTGACGAGATACCCGAAGGGCATTCTGACAGGTTTGACAACCCGTCGGATAGAGATTTCCGATGGTCTTGTACCCGTCGGACAATCATGTCCGACGGATACCCGACAGGAAAAACTTTACGCCACCGACGGGTTTTCCGATAGATTTTTCATCGGAAACCCGTCATACTGCTTTTTTTTTTAAATATTAAATATCCTAGCAAAAACATCAAATATAGTTACTCATATATACATATCTAAGTATTGGAAATTGATTATAGAAAATATTATGTGCTAAATATTAATACTAAACATAATCACATGAATGTTTGTTAAAGTACAAATAAAATAGTTGAAGTTCATGAATTTAGATATGTGAAATAACAAAATCTAAAATTCACAATAGTAGGCTACTCAACATTAGACAAATCAGGGGTGTCATCATCATCTTCAGGGTCCTCATCACCTTCGATTCATAATCTTAAGGGCTCGGGTCAAGTTCTTTAGATGAACTTGCTCTTTTCCCATCATGTACTTCCAAAGTTTGCTTATCCGGCTGTTCTTTTGTTTTTTTTTTATTGGACTCTTCGATCTTAGGGAGCTGCTGAGAGAATTGCTCGGGCAATTGCCAGCCAATACTTTCACCGAGGAGTTGAGCTTGTTCACGAGGGTCAAAGTGCACAACAAAAGAATACCGATGTGGTTGTGAAAGTCGGGTAGATGTCTTTAACTTCACCCCTTCGAGCGCAAAACCATACACATGACCCTTTCTATTGAGATTATGTTTGACCCATAGCTCCTCTTAAGTAAGAGGTTGTTGCTAGGAGCCCTTAGCTGTAGAAGCTTGAGCCCTTTGGTACTCGTACCACTTCTTATTGTGCTCCTCCTATAAATGTGATTGATATTATAAATTAGTATACTCAAATTGCTACGATGATAATGTACTTAATGTTTCAAAAGTCTTACCATCCTTTTATGAGAATTCTTATCAATGAACATTTTATTTTTTTAAATCAAAGTGTCAATCGAAACATCTCCTTTACAGGTGAGCTCTCTATTCAAAATGCCCTTCCGGCAAAATAAAGAAATACATATTATATAAAACATATTAATTGTGCATAGGATTTTAAATACTTACCAAGCGTCTCCTTTTCTCGGTTATAGGTATTGACCCACATGTGTGTTTTGATGATCAAAGACCTTCGAGGTCACTTATCCGATTTTTTATTTTGCTCACTCATCTTCTTGAATGAGTCTAACCCTACCCAATGCTTACACAAGGCTCTTCCTAGTTGTTCGTGTGAAGCCAAGCCGGTCTTTTATTCGCCCTCCTATGATTAGCATGTCTTTGAGTCAAGTTTTGGCTCGAATCTCAAAGATACGCTTAATTCGACTTTCATTGCACTACTACAAAACGACTAAATAGCGACGAACATTAGCGACGGAAACATGTCCGTCGCCACATAGCGACGGAATTAGCGACGGATCTGCGACGGAATCGCCGATCTGTGTCGACAGCGACGGAATTAGCGACGGGCATAATAATCCGTTGTTAATTTAGAATCGGCGACGGAAATTTCCATCGCTATTCCGTTGCTTGAGTTAAATAGCGACGGAATATTCCGTCGCTAACGATAGATTGAGTTTTCAAATTTAAGAAATCCCAAAAAAAATTAAACAAAATTTTATTAGTGTTTAGCGACGGAATAATCCGTCGATAAATTTAAATTTTTATTTAGCGACTGGAACAGCGATGGATTTTTCCGTCGCTAAATTTGAATAAATTCGGATCCGGCTTTTGGGCCGGACCGAATTCCAAAGCAAAGAGAGAGGGCGAGGAAGAGCGATTGCGGCGTTAGTGGCCAACACCGGTCGCCACCCCCACTCCCGCCGCCTGTTCGCCCGCCGCGACCGCCTCTCCTTAAAGGACCATGGGTGTTGATGGGCGAACGGCAGGTGAAGCGGCCGGCAAGCGCGGGAATCGGGTAGGCGCGAAGAAGGGCGAAACCGAGGCTAGGAAAGGGACATGAACGCGAAGGCGAGAGGGAGGCAGCTGGTGGGCGTGAGGACAGTCCCCGAATCGACGGCGTCGGGCGTGCGGTGTCCGGCGACGGCGTCGGGCGTGGAGGAAGGAGGCGGAACCACGACGGGCAGTAGGGAAAGAGGAAGGGAAGGGAGAAACCGACCAAGCTAACCTGAACTCGAGCAAACCGTCAATCCCTGAATCGAGGTGGGTAGTCTTATACTCTAAACTATTAGTAATTTCGAAACCCAAATGAGTTTGTTGTGATTATTGAATGTTTATGTGATAGAACGAAGCTAGGAGATTGTTAGAACTGAATTAGGTCATGAGGAAATCGAATGGAATTTCTAGAGTCCGAATCATCATTTTATCGAACCATCATTTTGCAATCGAACCATCATTTAGGTTATAAGATAGCAATCGAACCATCATTTTATCCGGCAATTGAGATTTTTGTTTGACGATTTTGTCAATGAGATATAACTTGTAACGCTAGTTCCAATTGGAAGAAGTTGTTTTGTAATTTGGAATATTATGTGAAAATGAGTCAATTTAGATAGAACTTGGACTAAATTAAAAGTAACAAAGTTCCTTCAAATTCGGGGTCCTATTTGGAAAGTACTTGCTGCTTTGGTTTGGTACAGATTGAATTGAAAAATGCCAAAAAATACCTACTATTTGGAGGATTATCTAAGGTATTGGTTTACTTTCAATCTAAACGGAAAATATTTTGACCTGAGTTGAGTTGCATCTGCTGTGATGTGTGCTTTGAACTTTGAGAGTTGTAAAAATGGACTTCACTTGTGTATGAAATTTGCTACTTTTGATATTGTGTTGGTTGCCCGGGTTACTAAGAGCTCCCTAGTGGAGGTAGTTGTACACATGGGTTTTCTTTGTTTCATGAATCGATAGGATATCCTTAAAACTCCATAGTTAGGTAAGCCTTATGACAAGATTTTAGAGGTGACTAACTACTAGTTGAATAAAATTTGGTTTTGAGGAGAACTGTGTGCTATGCATTTTGAAATTTTTTGACTCGAACGAAGTTTTCTAATGCTGTAATTTAATGTTCGATTGTATGGTTTGAATATATGTCTTGAAAGAGCTTTCTTGTAAGTTTTGGGGTTGTGATTATACTCCGGCGTGTGGCCGTTGAGTTGTGTACTCCGAGCGTGTTGCTCGTTGAGTTTTATTGTGACTTTTATGCGGGTTTTAAGGCTTTTTAGCCTATGGGTTGGACCATAGTTCAAACGGAACTCGCCAAAATTTTTAGAAAACTTCTAACCCTTGGTTGCTGCCGCCGCATTGGGCCACCGCTGCTACCGCCTGGACATATACTCGACAGAGATAATTTACATAGATCATCATCGTTAAGGAAATATTAAACAACGGCAAGTAGAACTTAAAAAAAAGAGGGACTAGTTTTGATGGCAAAATAACTCTAAACAGGGTGTCGGAATTGCAATTGAAATTGAAGGACAGGGTCATTGTTTATCTTTGCATGTGCTTTTGATAATATGGTTGATTAAATTAGGAATAATTTGTGAGAGAAAGAAGCAGTTAGGAAACATCATAATGTACAATCTGGCCTTTTAACATTGTTGCTTGGAGGATTATGTCAATTAGTTCATTTTTTTAAAAAAAGCTCTCGGATCAACTAGCTTCCTTCTCATAAATGCATTGCTCATCATGTAATTGCACTATATTTGGTGAATAACATAATCTCCAAAAAACAAAAATCAAAATTAACGGAACATTACCACTATATTTGGTCCTTTCATCTTTTGAATCACTATTCTCAATATCTTTAGGCTCTTTTCTTATAATTGAGTTATTCGAATATCTAAATATATAACTATACTACTTTCGATATAACTTATCTTATTTAAAAATTATACATAAGACCTAAAGAAAATATAGTTCGGTCATATACAAAATATATCCAACCAAAATTAGCCTAACAAATCCCTACTATAGAATAGGTGAGTAGGATTATAGTAAGATTTCTGCATAATTCATTTTTGAGTTTGCTTCCTACAGCTTAATGACTTGTGAGGTTTAATAATTTTCAAAACTCTCTCCCTTCCCTTCCTATTTCTTATGTGTTTCAAACTTGCAACTTGTGCCAATATTAAACCATTGTCTCCTGGTTCTCTGGAAGCGGGTAATGCAAGCTCGGAGGGGAACTTATCGATCGAGGATCCGTTGAAAGAAACAATTGCTAACGTAACATTTCAAGGGAGCTCGATTATGACTCCAACAGCCAATACCAGGACAGCCTAAAGAAATTCAAGAAGCTAGCTTTGGAAAGCCAAGACCATAGCACCAGCGAGCTAAGTGTATTCACTGGTGAGCATGGTGTACCCTCAACCTCGAGGACCGAAAATCAACACGATACCCATCAAAACTTTTGTGTATTGGTGAACATTTTGCGAACTTTTGGATAGTGTATTTATGGTTGTTTGTGAACTTTTGTATGGTTGTTTTTGTGAAATTGTTATAAATATGTTTGGATTGTTTATGATTGTGAAATGTATGTTGGATTTGTATATCCAACTTGGAGGACCACGTTGTGGCATATGTAAATGTCAAATGTAATTGTCACAAATGTGAATTTTGGATTTATATATCCACACACAATTTTTGTACTAGGTTAATGGAAAATCAGCGACGGATCGGCGACGGAATTTCGCAAATTCCGTCACTAATTTCAGCGACGGAAATTGTATTCCGTCGCTGATTTCCAGCAGCTACGGAAGGCATTTCCGTCGCTGATCCGTCTCTAATTAGCGACGGATTCCGATATTTCCGTCGCTAAATTTTAGCGACCCGGTTTTAACGACGGAAATATTCCGTCGCTAATTCCACAATTCCGTCGGTATTTGCTAAATTTCCGTCGCTATTCACCAGTTTTCTAGTAGTGTTGTGATGGTCTCATCGATAAAATTTCTAAATGAAAACAAATATTAGTAATTACAATTATATATTAATTGAATAAAATGTAATAATAATTATTAAAAATTACCTTAAATTCTTTGAACTATAAGTCTCACTGTGACATTGGGATTGCTCCTCAAGTTGACCATGGTTGAGGATATTGACTTTTGAAGATATCCCCAATTTTGACTATTATACTTTGGTCATAAAGAGCAAAACTACAAAAAAATCCATTACATTAGTGTAATTTAATGAATGAAATGCGTAATAATAATAAAATCTTTTAAACTTATGTGTCACCATCCGGCTCCACGTAAATCTTGTTGCTACCAGCATCACCGTCTAAGGTAGAATATCTCATTTGGGCTAAGTTGGTCGGAGGAGTATGAGGATGAGGTTGAGTTTCAGGTTGAGAAGTACCCATGTTCATTCCCGAAGAGAATCTCCCGTACTAATTATATACATTTGGAATGGTGCTTGTGGAAATTGGGTTGATCTATCTCTTGGAAATTGGGTTGATAAAAAAACAATAATGTGAAGACTTTTTGGTCACCAGCCTCGATTACTTGATGTAAAATGTTCATCGAGTGCATCTATGGGCTCCCGATGTTGACATCCCCCATGTCTCCCACATTCCCCACGTCCACCATGAGTGGCACCCCTATGACCATTTGTTCTAGACATTTTTATATACATAATACATTACAAGAGATTAACACAACACAAAATATTAGCGAAAAATGTCAAAGTTACACATATCATGACAATAAAATTTGAAAAATAAATCACAAAATGGTATTAAGTATATTAAACGATGAATACAATTTATTCCCATCGAAATTTGACCTAGTCATCATCCTCACCACTATGTAACATCATCTCTCCTTCATCAACATTAGCATTTGAAGGTTTGCTATTGGAGAGTCTTGGTCACCCTAGAGGGGGTGAATAGGGTGATGAGGAAATTTTAACAACAATGGAGGGGTTAAAGTTTAAACTGAATAATCAAGACAATCCGAGTCTAGATTGGACTTAGAAAAGTATTAACTTAGAAATTACGTGGAAACCCTCCTGGGGCGAGAAAACCACGGCTAGTGCTAATCCAAATACCAAGTCAAATCCACTATTTTGAATCCACAAAATACAGTAGACCGACTCAACCATAATTGCTCCCTTAGACAATTCCTTACAAAGTTTTCCTAGACTCGAAGTTCTCTTATGTGATCTAGTACTTCCTAACCGAGGTAACTTTTATAGTTAGGGACAACTGAGCTGAGTTAACCCTTACAACTCAGTTAAGGGACCTTACTTAGAGAGTAAGAAAGAGTTTGTGACTGATTACAAGACTTTACAACTCGGAAAAAGTGTTAAAGTACTTGACTTGGAGTTGTAAGATGAAGATTGAATGAGTATTATACAAAGAGATATAATTTCAGCAATGGGTTCAGCAATCTTCACGTCTTGTGAAGTGACTTCTATTTATAGGTGACCAATCAGATTAGCCGTTGTGACTATCTTCGATTAGAAGTCCTCTGTGACCGAGTGTGATGGTTATTTTGAGTCGCTCGAAACGGATCCGTTGAGATGTGAACGTTGTGCAACGACTCTTGACTTCTTAGGATACCCCAATCCACTAGTGGTGTCCGAAAAGTAGGGTGGAAACCACCGTTGAGTTTAGTGTTGACGATTTCCAGTTTTGGAAACAAACAGCCACGACACGGTGTTTGGACCTTAGTCGAAGTAGAAAAAGCCTTATCTCGTTGGTGATTGACAGCTTGAAGCCGATTACTTTTGTAATTCAAAAAGTATGATAACCTCGTTTAGATAACCTATAAAAGTAAGCCAATTTTGGTTCTCAAAGTATAAAATACTTTGGTCCAAGATTAGACACGAGATAATTTAATTAAGATCAATAAGTGCATAATTATCCGAGTCCTAGAAGAGTGAAATTTTATGAGTCTAATATTCATTATACTTAAATTTCATCCGAGTCGATCTAGAGAAAGATCAAATTAGAGAAGAGAATATCGGAGTATGAGTACTTGATCCGGACAAATATATTTCACTCAAAACATGCTGACTTAGAAAATTGAATTAACGCTCGTAATTCCCTTCACCTTAGAATATGAAGTCGAACTTGGTTTGAAAGAGTTAGAGTGAATGTTTGATTATGCGATAAATCCGAGTGATGTCCGAGTGGCTCGGAACCATCGAGTGAATTGATGAACAAGAGTGTGCTTTACGAGTCGGTCGAATCGAATGAAAACATATGTAGTAGTTTACGTAACACTTAGAAAAGTTTCTATAACACTCAAAAAGTTTCTACAACACTCGGAATGACTTGTAATCAAAACTTAGAAGGGATGAAGTTTGTACCTAATTCCTTGATAGTACTCGGAATGATATAAATGTAGAATATGAGTCTTCAATGTTTTCCTGCAAATCTTCCAACTCTTCGTCCTTGGGGTTGTCATCATTATTATTATTATCATCAGTCTCCTGTTCATATTCACCCTCTTCCTCATCTTCTGCATGGAAAGTAAAGCGTATGGGGACTTCAGGTGCAATTGTGTCGTCTAC
The DNA here is from genome assembly GCA_021018815.1 of Talinum fruticosum. Classification (NCBI taxonomy): domain Eukaryota; kingdom Viridiplantae; phylum Streptophyta; class Magnoliopsida; order Caryophyllales; family Talinaceae; genus Talinum; species Talinum fruticosum. The sequence continues at coordinate 5,732,600 of JAITYX010000010.1, read as the reverse complement.
TAATGATGTCACAATGACCCGATCAACATTCATCTCGGTCATTGTATCTGCTTGATGGACGACGTGTAATTCTTCTTCGATCTCAAGTACACCATGGGGTTTTTTATAAAAGGCAACCCACCAATTCATTTTACTTGAAACTCATTATGAGTAATTAAGGTACACCACTTGAGTTGCCATATCTGCGAATATGAATGAATCATACTTTACGTATCGTCTACTATGATTCACCTCAAGATAATGAGATAGTTTTGGATATCGTAAACCCCGAGGAATGGTTGGGTTAAACCATATACAATTAAACAAAAAGCACCTTTTGATCGGTTCTCCGGGGTATTCAATTCGAAGAACCTCTTAAAGGGTGTCGTAGTAATCTCCACCAACGTGTTTGCCTTCCCCAGTTCCTTAAACACAAATTCCACAATTATACGCTTTCTTACCTTCATTTCTAGCCTCGGTGTGAAAGTGAATATTGTTGACCTTATATCCCAAAAAATTTCAACATAGTTTAGGGGTCCAGTGCCAAGTCGATCAAATAAGATCACCTCTTATCATTGAATATAGGGAATCTTGTAACCTACCAAATAGTAATTTGTTATATCGGGGTATACAATTCAATACGATGTTTTTACATTTGTTACAAATGCTTACCACAAATTTGAACCAAGTGGCAAAGTTCAACTCAAATGTTTAGTCAACGTCCTCATAACTTGCATTTGGATTGGTTTCTCGTAATTGAAGTTTGTAATATTTACTAAGAAATATTGAAGTTATAAATATGGAAATGTTATTTAATCGGTGCAGCCTACTTAATGAAAAGGACATGTACTTATTGCATGTAAGGATGAACTTCCTCACAATTAAGTAAGATGTGGAGATGAACCGCTCTATACTTATGTTTATTAGGGTATCTCCCATTACGTTGGCCGATTGGCTTTCCCTTAAAACGAAATACGGATAGAGTTCATTGATATGATTGATCATATTGTTCTATCTCATTTCTTCCAACTCTAGTGCATATAGGTTACGTGTTGGCCTTGAAATAGTATGATGCGAATTACTTAATTTCAAATTGCAAGTATACTATTACCATTGAGGATTCATAAAAGTCCTTATTCATGGATACATGTTTCATCTAACCAAAGTACCTTTCAAATGGGTACATCCATTGATATTAAACTGGCCCACCTAATGAAGCTTCCTCTGCAAAATGAATTGGTAGATTCTCCATAACATTCCAAAACTCGGGGAGAAATATCATTTCTAACTTGCACAAAATAATGACTATATTCTTGTGCATCTCTTTAAGCATGTCAACTCGGAGTTCACTAGCGCAAAGGTTTTGAAGAACTCACTTAACTAAACATGTGGTGCCAACACACCTTCCGGAAGTGCAGCGAAATGCCACAAGAAGAAGATTTTCTAAAAAACATGATGGTCATGGCTTTCATGTTCTCGCAACTTAGTATTACATGGGTCAACCCAACTTCCCACATTAGAACTATAACCATCATGCAACTTAACCTGCCTCGGCCATTCACAAACGACTCTTCTTTGATCTAGGGACAATGCAAACTTTGCTTTTGGCTTTCTGGTTCGACCTCCTAACCTTCCACCTTGCAAATTTAACTCCTCTCTACTACATAGTATTGCCATGTCCATACGCGCTGTGGTATTATCTTTTGTTTTCCCTGGCACATCCATCACTGTATTGATAATGTTTTCGGAAACATTCTTTTCAATGTGCATAACATCCATATTGTGATGCAATCAAAGATATTTCCAGTAAGGTAATTCCCAAAATATACTCTGTTTTGTCCAATTATGTTCATTCTCTTGAAATCCCAGAATTTGAAAATGAACACACGTAGTCACTTTAGAACAATTTGATAACAAAGCATACAAGTTTTCCTCGGTGGCCCGTTTAGGAGAACCTCCTCGAATAATGACGCCTTTTCAAAATGTCGACTTGTTACTCCTATAAGAATGGTTACAGGGTAAGAATTGGCGATGACAATCAAACCATGATGGTTTTCTCCCATATTATAATTGTAAGTTAAGTTGTTCATGCATACAAACCGGACATGTAAGTAAACCATGTGTACTCCATCTAGATAACATTCCATATGCTAGAAAGTTATTGATAGTCCACATTACGGCAGCCCGCATTTAGAAATTTTGTCTAATAGATATGTTATATGTCTCTACACCAGCCCATAACATTTTTAACTCACCAATCAATGGTTTCAAGTAAATATCAATCCTATTCTTTGGATTTGTTGGACCCGGGATGACACATGCTAAAAACATGTATGAAATGGTCATGCACATATCCGGCGAGCAAGTTGTAAGGTGTAACAGCAACCGACCACACACGAGTAAGATCTTCTTGTCATTGAGAACGAAGTGAAACAATCAGCATACAACCCTAGTAGCACATTCCGAGTGTCTACCGCAAAGTCGAGTGTGTTTTGAGTCAAAATCCTTCAACGCAAGACCGTCGGAAGGATGACGTAAGACATTTAGATCTTTAATATGCTCATTGTGCCATCTCATATGCTTTGCAGTGCTACTCGAAGCATACAGTATTTGGAGTCTTGGAATTAAAGGTAAGTAATGTATCTTTGCATACGGTGTTGCTTTTTTATTCCGATTTTTAAATTTTTCCTCGATTTTCGTCTATCATGCCCACAAAACTTATAAGACTCCAAGTTTGCATTATCTTTATAGTAGAACATGCAACCTATCGAGAAACAACCAATTTCTTGAACATCCAAGCCTAATTCTTTCAATTTTCTCTTCAAATGATTGTATTTCTTTGGAATGCGGCTACCTTGAGGATATGCATCCCTTAATTTGCTTTTAGGCTTAATAGTTGGACATGAGCCTCAAGTTTAAACATATTTCCCCTATCATACAAAGGTTGTTGAGCAGTTTGAAGCAAATTGTAAAACATTTCAACAATTGGATTGAGGGAATCATTCATGTTCACTTGGTTCCCTCTCATTGCATCATTGATCATATTTTGCATATGGTTGTGATCATGATCATGATTATCATCATCATTTTCACCGTAATATGCAATAACCTTGCTCCCTTAATGATATATGTCATTATGAGGTATAACTCACATCACCTCAAGTATGCATAGCGTGTACGAGTACTTTGACTCGCCAAATTGTTACCCGTCTACTTCCTCATGACTTGTCCAATACCACTAGTCCAGGCATTAAACCCTTTTTGTATAAATATTGCTTCACAACATCAGGACTTTGATAAGCTCTATTCCTACACTTCTTGCACAAACATCTATAATGACCAGTTATTATATAATCATGTTGACTTTTCGCATAATTATCAAATTCATCCACTCCATTCAACCACTCTCTACTTATTCCATTAATCGCATTATTAGGTAATTTAAGAGCTCTTAACATTATTTCACTTTAATTTGTTTTTTCTTTATTTTTATTTAACTTTATTTGTTATCTTGATTCCTATTTAACTTTATTTTTTTCATTATTTAGGTAATTTGAAAGGTTTAAAAATTATTTCATTGTTTATTTTGTTTACTCCCATTTCGCTTTTTTTTAAAAATCTTTATTAGGTAATTTAAGATATTTAAAATTTATTTTACTTTATTTTTTTATTTTTATTCTCTTTTAATTTTTTTCTTTACTCACATTATTAGATAATTTAAGAGCTCTCAAAATTATTTCACTTCAATTATTTTCTTTATTTTTTTAACTTTATTTTTTATCTTGATTTCTATTTAACTTTATTTTTTCATTATTCACATTAAGTAAAAAGATTTAAAATTATTTGACTGTTTTTTTTCTTTTCTCCCATTTCACTTTATTTTTTCATATTTATTAGGTAATTTATGATATTTAACAATTAGTTTACTTTATTTTTGTTTATCTTTATTTCCATTTAATTTTTTTATTTATTCACATTATTAGGTAATTTAAGAGCTCTCAAAAAAATTTTCAATTTAATTTTTCTCTTTGTTTCCATTTAACTTTATTTTTTAATCTGTATTTCCATTTAACTTTTTTTAATCTTTATTTTTATTATATAATTTAAGATATTTAAAAATTATTTCACTTTATTTTTTTATCTTCATTCCTACTTAAATATGGTTTTTTTATCTTCATTTACATTAGGTACTTTAAGATGTATATAGTTGATCCTTATATTTAAAATATCAACAAAAATCTATTTCATTAATATAGTTGCACACTTTAACATCATAAAAAGTGCATCAATATTTATAATTCAAATTTCAATTTAACATACACAATTCCAACCATAAATAGTATACATTAATATTCCACAATAATTCATAATATCACAGTTACAATTTCTCTCAAATACACAATTTCAATTTAGCCTTCACAAATATTCCATACAATAACATATATATACACCACAATTACAATTCCTCTCAAAAATTAATTTTTCAAATAATCATTATACATATAAAAAAACATAATCAATTACCACTAAATTTAAAACATCAAAAACACAAATTTAAACTAATTTTATTCATAATATCACACATTTAGACTAACTTTTAAACTATTTTAGTCACAATATCATCACAAATTCAAATTAATTTATAATTATCTCTAATTCACAAATTTATTATCATCATCATCACTAATTTTATTTAGACTTGGCAAAACCGACTCGGACCGAACGGGTCAACCCGAACGACCCGAAACCCAAACCGAACCGACATCCGAAACAGTTGAACCGATTTTGACCCGAAAATCGAAATAAACTGACCCGAACCGAACCGACCCGAAATCTAATGAACCCGATTCGACCCGAACCGAAATAACCTGAACCGAAACCGAACCAAACCCAAAATGATCCGAACCGAATCGGACCCGAATCGATTTAATCCAAATAAAAGTGACCCAATCCACATTTTTTTAGGATGGACTTTTGTACCTATAGTGGTACAATTTTGAATCGATTTTGACCCAAAAAGTAGCCCGATTACGACCCGATCCGAAATTAACCCGAATCAAACCCGAAGAGATTGACCTGAAGTTGAATCGAACCGAAGTTGACCCGAACCGAAACCGAACGAAACCGAATGAGCTCGACCCGAAGTTTACCCGAACCGAAGTTGACCCGAACTCGAAATTGAACCGGACTGAACAAGATCGACCCGAGCTAACCCTAACCGAACTAACCCGAACCGAACGCGAATCGAATGACCCGATTTCCGGGTATAATTTTATTCACAATATCATCATCATAATATTATTATCATAATATCATCATATTACAAATATAAACTAATTTATAATTTTCAACATAACTATCAAAATTATTAAAAACATTATTATCTCTAATTTATGGGATAACCTCACCGGATTTGTTGCAAAAGTGGTTCCAAGGGGTAGGTTCAGCAGCTTTTGGCGGTGGATGCAGGCAGCGGATTCCGGCGAAAGGTTCTTTCCAATATACCCCACCCTTACTCTCTTCTCCGGTGTTTTCAGGATGGTGGCTGCAACTCTACGATGATTTGTTTGTTTACAATTCACGGTGACGCCGACAACTACCGACATGTAACTCTCACGTGAATTCTTCATTTCAAACGCTCACTCATTTTTTTTGGTTCGTGGAGCTCGAACATGTCAAACTGAACCAAATCTGGTTTTTATACGGAGGAAAAGCAACAACTGAAATGCTTTTTCATTAAGTGGGACGAAAAACTGTAAACCGTCGAACAAACAGTGTTTCTTTGTCCTATTTACTAAAAAGGCCGATCCTCGAAATAAGAACACTGTACTATCCGACGGGTTTTTACATCGGGTTCCGACGGGCCCATTGGACGCCTGATGTAAAACCTGTCGGACAACCTGCAGAAGTAAAAAAAAAAAAAAGTACGCTATCGGATGGGCGATATATTACCGGACGGACGGTTCGATGGTCTCCTACCTCGTTGGACATTTTCCGTCACTATTATTGCATTTTTCTAGTGGTCCCACCAAATTTTTAGGATGGATATCTGAATGCATTTCTACATCTTTTTCCCTTAATTATAATTGTGGTCTAGATGACTTCTCCAAAAATACAAGGGGCTTGAGATAAGCTGACCCTCTTTACCTTTGTTGTTTGTTTTATGTATGGAATATCTATCAAGATTGTTGACAACATGCGCGGAAGATAACAAGTTTAAATTCCATCCAGCCTATGGAAAAATAAAGCTCAATCATTTAATCTTTGCTGATAATTTACTTGTTTTTTTTGTGAGGATAAACGTTACCATGTCTCTTGCTTAATGCATGTCATAAGTTTGCTTAGACATCTAGTTTGGAGGCAAATGTTCAAAAATCTCAAATGTTTTGTGCCGGGGTCAGTGATCAAATGGAGTAGGAACTACTTGCATTGATTGGTTTTGAGAATGGTTAATTACCTATGAGATATTTGGGGGTTCCATTAAAGCCTAGAAGACTGAACACTGGAGATTTTTGTATGCTAGCTAATAAAATCATAGCTAGAATTAGAACGGGTGGTACTAGGAAGATTAGTTATGCAAGAAGAATACTATTGTTGAACTCTGTGCTTGTTAATACGTGCACATACTGGGGATCCATATTTATCTTACCCCGGTAAGTCATTAAGGAGGTTGAGAAATTGTGCAAACAGTACCTTTGGAAAAGAAAGGAAAGTAAGAGGAAGCTCATACCAGTGGCTTGGGATGACATTTGTCTTCATAAAAGATAAGGGGTCCTGGGCATAAGGCAGTGTGGCCAATGGAACAAAGCCTTATAACAAAGCATCTATGGTTCCTCATGGAAAGCCTTGAATGTCTACCAGTAAAGTGGATCAATAATATCTACATAAAAGGGGAAATTTGAGAACAATGGAATGTAAGTAAGACTACAGCTGATACTTTAATAAATTGATGAGATTAAGAAATCTAATCCAACATTGGTTTGATGATGATGCAAATCAATGGAATGTTATATCTAAAGGAAAATTCAGCGAGACAAAAGCATACTTATCTATTCAAGCACGTCAACAAGAGGTAGGATGGTGAAATTTAGCTCGCACAAAAAACAATATTCCCAATCATGCTTTCCTCCTATGGCTGGTGCTCAAGAAGAAAGTATTGGCAAAAGATAGGATGTGACAACGGATTGAAATAAGTGATTCAAAATGTGTGTTTTGTGGTCAAGAGGAGACTATTGATCACCTCTCATGCAATACCAATTTACAAAGAAACTACTCAATGGATTGGCCTTGATAGGGGTAGCATCTGATTAAAGAGTTTCTTGGAATCAATACCTAAATGGGATTCGGTGCTCACAGAAGAAGCTTGCTATTATAGTACCATTAATAACTATAGTTGCATATACTTTTGGAGAGAAAGGGAATGCAAGGATTTTCTAAGGAAAGAGGAAGGAAGCTTACACTATTGTACAACATATTAGGGGAGAACTTAAAGTTTATCTCTTAAACAGAAACTGAACTTACAAAGCATGGATATGAAGATTATAAAGATAGCAGAGCATATATTGTAATTTTGTGTATGCCTAAAGTGTTTTTGATTATACAGTTGTTTGGTTAATGGATGAAAATCCAATTTCTTATTTTATTCTCTTATATATTTTCTAATATATATAAGGTTTTTATTTTATCCCTTATTTAATTTATAAAATCAAAGATGAAGGATATTTTCATAAGCTTTGGTGTTTAAATCATGTTCTACGAAGTTGAAGAGGACTACAAATTAGTTCAAAAGATTGAGGGTTAAAGAAATCAAAGTCGATGTAGAGGGAGGGTAGATTTGAATATTCGTCCTAAACGTCTGTGTTTTTAAATTTAGGAACATAAATATAGGATTGGAGGAGTATTGAAATAGACATATATTTCCATGTCATAGTTCCGTAAAAGCCCTCAAAGGCACATCTTATGTATAAGATAGAGAACCCCTGAAGGTTTGAACTTGAGAGTCCGAATCACCCTAGAGGAGGGGAAGAGGTGAATAATGTGAGAAGAAAATTTTGCAAAAATTGAAAACTTTTTCTTAAGATCGGAACTCGAAAAGCAAGTTGAGTCTAGATTAAACTCGAAAAAGATGAACAAACAATTTTACACGGAAACCCCGTGGGGCAGAAAACCGTGGCTAGTGTCAATCTAGACACATAGCCAAATCAACTATTTTGAACCCACAAAATACAAGGACTAACTCACAGAATTTTTCCCTTTGACAATTCCAATACATATTTTTTCTAGGTACGAAGTTATCTTATCGGCCTTAGTACTACCTAACCGAGATACACTTTACATTTAGGTACAACCGAGTTGAGTTAACCATTATCCCTCAATCAAGGAAAATATAGAAGAAATGAGTAGAAGTAATTAAAGGTGATTACAAGACTTTCTTGTTCAACTCGGAAAGTTGAAAACTTAAGTACAAGAGTTGAAAGCTAGAGTATGAGAGTTAAGAATGTATTTCAACAAGTCTTCTAGCCAACTTTTTAAATCTTGTAGAGAAGCTTATATTTATAAGCACCAGAGATAAGAGTTGTTGAGCCTTGGGCTTGAGCTTTAGGAACAGCTTAGCTGTTATAATGAATAGTCCGAGTCTTTAGAAAGTGAATCATTGTGGATGTATCTCGTTGAGCATCGGTTCTAGGCTCGAAAAAAGTCCTACCCACTTGTTGTATATGAAATCGTAGTGAAAGCAGCCGTTAGACACAAAGACCGGAGTTTACCGGAAATGGTAACAAACAGCCTCGACGAGGTGTCCAAGTCCGCCCGAAATAGTGTTTTTATGTCTACCGTGTGTAAACGGTAAGAAACCAATTGTTTTTGCTTTTGAATTGAGATTAATCAACTTTAATTAACCCGCAAAAACAAAATCCAAAATGGTACTCAAAGTATGAAAATACTTTTGGTCCAACATTAGACAACGATTTTAGTTAAATAAAGTAACTAACGTATGAAAATCTTTAATCTAATAAAATATAATTTTTTAAGTCCAATATTTAATATATTTCATTTTCATTTATGTCTATATTTAAATGATAAAATAATTTAAGAATTATATAGAAATATTTCAACATTTGCAAAATTAAATTAATTTTAACTAAATGAATCTGGGTATTTTAGAATTAACACAATAAATCTGAGTTGAAATGTGAAATAGGCCACTTGAAAAGATTAGTTAATTATGTGAAATTATCTAGGCAAACTTTCTGTTTGAGTCCTGTCTTAGCGGAGTTAGACACCCGTAATCGAGTATTCACTTATAAGTTCTTTACGAGTGGGTCAAACAGAGGCGATAACTCAAAAGAATATTTCTAAGTTGAAGGAATGACTTGAATTCAAAATTATAAGGAGAGATAAGTTCATACCTGAGTCTTTAATCTCCCCTTTTTGATGAAAGACATTTAAAACTTAGAAAGGTGAGTTTGTAACTTAGAGTAGTAAGACCTAGACAGAATGATATCGAGCTCAAAGCATAATGTTAAGTCGTATTTTATACGTATTTTTAGTAGTTATTGAGTGTATATTATATAGTTTATTTTATCTAATTTATTCTATTTTGTCTATTTATAGGTAATTATCGAATAAAGTGGGGAAGAGAAGAAAAGTCGTTAAAAGTGAAATTTTAGCTACCGACAAGCATCCAAGAAAATGTATGAAGTCGGTCCATAAATATAATATGTAATAAAATATTTATTTTAGGATATTATATTTTAGGAAGTCCTAATTGGAATAGAAAAGGAAACTTAGAAGAGAAGAAAGAGAAAAAACCCTAACCCTTTCACCCTATATATACTACTTATTATCATCATGGAGAGGGGGACCTAGGGAAGCCAGCCACATACAGCTCCTGCACCTGCTGCTTGCTCACGTCCACTGCCCACACAAGCAGCCAGCCACCTAGCTACCCGGACCACCTCACGTTTTCTTGCTGCACCTGCTGCCGCTGCCCCTGGTTGCCGCCGTTCGCCGCTGCTCCTGGTTGCTGCCGCTCCCTGTGCTACTGCCCAGCCAGCCACCATCCATCATCATCTTCTTCATCTTCCCGGGTCAAAGAAACTAATATCGGTAGTATAATTTAGTTTTGTAATTTTTACTAGAAAAGATTGAATTTTTATTGTTAGATTAATATTAAAGATGCTAGTTTTATTTAGTTTATATGTTTTAAATTACATTATGTGTGAGTAGTTTTTCTTATACTTAGTATAATCTACTTGAAGCCATGTTAAATTATTTATTTTGAAACAAAGTTTCGATTTTTATTGTCTTATCAATTCGATCCATGATTCTATGATAATTTGTGTTTAATGTTTATGAATTTATGTCTAATTAATTAGAGTGCACGCTATTTAGTTTTATATAAATTCATGTGATAGTTTAAAGGGTTTAAGTACGTAATTGCTTGATCTTTTAGACATAAGTATCACCCTAGTTAATCATGGATGGCTCATACCCATCTTTTTTAATTAGGAAATTATCATAGATCCTTCTTAAATCAATTTGCTAGTAGATTGGTTATTAGGTGATAGATGATGTTTTTCTAATACTTAATGCTCTAATTTGATTAAATTCTAGTGCTAGTGTTAGGGTTATCAATATTAGTAGGGTTTATATTAGGGCTAGGCCTAAGTAAACTAATAACTAAGGAAAAACGGGGAAGATCCGCTAGTGGTTGTCTTTTACAGTTTAGCTCATGGATAGATCAATTTGTGTGTTAATGATAAATAATAATTTGCATGGTGGATATAGATTATACTAAGTGTTTTTATAAATTTTATATCTTTGATAATTATTTGTTTGCTTTTTAGTTATTTTCTTTAGTTTGTCAATTTTTATTTATAAATATATAGTCTTTTATTATTAATTTCATTACCCCCTAAAGATCAGTATTTTAGGTTAGTTTTAGTAATTTTATTTTAATTTAATTTTGAGTCTTTATATATTTTAATTTTCAGATTATTTTTCTATCAGTTTTTATTATTTTTGAGTCAGTTTGTTAGAAATTAGTTTTAAAATAGTTTATTTTGTTATTTTTTGTGTTTTATTTTCTTTTAGGGTTTAGATAGAGTCCTAGTTTGCTGTAATTAAATTTTAGAATTTTTGGAATTAATTTGATAGTTTTTCAGATTTAATTCTTGAATTTAATTACTGCAGGTTTTTAATAAAATAAATTCGTAAATTAGACTTTAAATTTTCTTTTTATATTTTTAGGGTCTGGTTAGGTTTAGAAAATTAGTATTATTATTTTGGATAATTCTAGTATTTATTTTCGTAATTAATTTAGTGCAGAATATTATTTATTTAATTTTCTGTTTTAGAATTTATTTAATTTCTGCTTTAGTTTTCTGTTTTAATTATTCTGAAAAATTATAAAAAAACATTCCTGGGTTATTACAAGCTTTATATTCTGTCTGGGATATTTATTTATATTATTAGATAATTTTCTGTTATTTTTAGTTATTTAATTCTGAATTATTCTACGTTTTAATTTCCTGTTTAAGTTTTTTATTTGATTTTCTGTTTTAATTTTTCCAGAATTAATTAGGATAGTTTTGTTAAATTTAGATTATTAGAATAATAGTGCATAATCTCAGAAGTTTTTGTTAGAATTAAAATTAGAAATTTAGTAGTTAATTTGATTTGTTTGAATTTTATAAGGTAAATAACTAGAATAGTTAGTTTAATTAGATTGGAAGTTTGATTTTTTTACAGTATCTTTCCTTGTGGATTCGATCCCTACTTGCCCTTACTATATTGTTTATTATAAGCCTAAGTAGTGGTTTAATTTGTTGCTGTACGACAAGCTTAACACATAATATAAAAAAAAAAATGTATCGAGCTATGTCATTATGTATCCGAAGCAGTATGAGATATCAAGTATTAAAGCAATATGTGAACTCATAACTTAGCATTAGTGCTAACAAAAATTCGGGTTCGGGTCAATTTGGGTTCGGACAATTCAGACATTCGGACAAAACACCATACTCGGACCTTGTCCGAATTGCATATTCGGATGGCCTAACCAAACCTTAATGTTCGAATTTTTTATATGAACTTTTGAAAATTGAAGTGAAATTATCTATGTGATCGAACCCGAACCCGAATGTACGAATATTTTATTGAAACTTTTGTAGATTTGGGACTAAATTATACCTAAAGCCGAATGACCGAATGTCCAAACCCCATAGTTCGATTGTCCGAATTCGAATAAGTCACGGAATTTGGACAACCCAAACCAGAATTGCAAAACTCGAACCCGACCTGAATTTCAATTGACAAAACCGATTGTCCGAATTTAAAATTTGGACAAAAGTTTTGTGATTAGACACGTTTTTTCCGGGTCGGACAAATTAAGATTATCGGGTCGAACAGATTTTTGCTAGCACTACTTAATCTAAGTATTAAAGCAAAGAATACATAAATTGTATTAGAGCATATAAAAATACGAGAATATCAAAACAAAAATATAAGAGTATTAAAGCGAAAGAATAAATTGTGTCAAAGAGATAGCAATAACTTAAGTTTCATTGAATTAAAAGCTCACACAAAATAAAAATAAATTAAAAGAGATACTCTTCCTCAACCAATTAACAATTTCTCCCTTATGAATTACATCAAAAACAAAGGAAGTAGGGAGAAACAAAATGTTGGACAAAAGAAAGAAGAAAATAGATTAAAAAGTGGGTGGAGCAGTTTGAGTTGAAGAAGATTGTCCGGAATCCCGCACCTATTGCGAAATAGACGATATGAGCTAGGGTTTGCATGACTAGCACCGGTAGAGGTGGAGGAAGTAATGAATAGGGTTATGACTCGATAGGGCTGAGCTGGTTGTGTTATCCCGCGTCGAATGAGGGGATGCTATCTTCTTCTTCCACGTTTGAGCCTTCACCTTTAACATGCTGAAAAGGTTGTGGAGATAAGGGTGCCACCGAAGTGCCAATCTCTTCAACTTCTATAGAAGCGGATTTTGTTTGCTCGGAAGAGGAGCCTTCTTGTTCTTTAACTTATGCTTTTTCCTTGTCATTTGATTATGAGGAAGCCTCGTCCTCATATTCTTTTGGAATAGCCAGTCTGCTGAGATGTTGGAGGATCTCAAAGATCCTTAATATGCATTTCCGCCTTCTAATGGCATCCTGAAGCTTAGAAATCAAAGTTTTACTTTGATCTATCTCGCCTTTAAGCCATCGCTTGCAATTGGGTTAGAAGTAGAATGAAAGTTTGGAAGGCGATCGAGTTGGTTGAAACTTTTTGCCGGAGCAGCAAATTGGGTAGCCATTTGCTCGAAGAGATGAGTGAAACGAGCTGGCTCGAAGAAGGGCTAACTACCAAAAGAAGAGGTTATTGTGTACTCATCTTGTGAGGAGAAGCAAGTTGAGCGATTTCGGACGAATGAGTCCGGACTCCGAGTTCGGTTTCCTGGTATCTAAGACTCGAAGCTCCTGTTAGCCGATATAGACAGTAGACTCTAAAAATTTATATGTGTCAGCGGGGAGCTTCACTTTGAAGTGAACAAAGATTTTGCGAGATAATGGCTCCAAAGGGAAGAAGGGGCTTCTTCGAGTCCCGAGGGATTGAAGAAATTTGCTTAAGAAAGAAAGGGTAGAGGTCAACCTTGTACCCTTCAAGAATATTGAATAAAGCTTTGAGAATCTTGTTGTTTGGGTTCTCTTAGGAGGGATAGAAAGAGAATATGGTTCTCATTAAGAAGAACTAGAGAAGTCCGGCTTCGGACTTCAACCGAGTAATAGAGAAGTTCTTTCGAGCCTTAGGTTTGACTCGAGTGTACTTAGAAAAGAAGTCCTCAAATCAGCTTCATTAAGAGGAAGAGAATTGGTATTAAGAAACGGACATTCAATGTTCAATATTATGTGGAGGAGAACGAGGTTCACGATAATTTTCTTGCCTTGAATAGTAGAGAAAAGACCATTGTGTCTAAGGCGGACAAGTTCTAATAGAATTCCATGGCTATACTTGGGTGGATAAAATCACGGAAGATCAAATACTCCTATCTTCTTAAGTTGTTCGAACCAAAAGATTTTAGTAGAAAGAAAGAATTTGTCATCCAGGAAGTATGGGCAACAATATGAGTTTTTGATTCTTCCAAGTTTAGAGAAGAAATAACTTTGCCTTTTGAGGCCTCTTTCTAAGGGTCCTCGAGCTAAGAAGAAGAAACGATTCTTGAAGAAGTTCGAGCCTTCTTTGTGGCTGAACCTCCCTGGACAACTAATCCTCTTTGAGGCATGTTGAAAGAGAATGAGAGATAGAAGCCGAGAGAAGTACAAGTAGAACTAAAACTAAAAGAGTAGAAGAGAGAACCCGAGTCCGAGTTTGAATAAGTTGAAAGAGTCCGAGCGAGAGTAAAGAGTTCCGAGCGCTGGAGTTAAGAGTGTGGGAGAAAAGTAGCAAAGAATGGAAATGAGTGTAAGCGAGTGCTATTTATAGATAAAATCTCTCGATGGATAGAAACCGTAATCGACCCAGTGAACGAGTGTAACGACTAGTTTGAATGGTTACAATTCTAGCACCTTTGTTGAAACCGCTTCCCAACGGCTAGTTTTCCAGTCTAATTATGTGGGATAGAGGGAGAGAGAAATTTAGAAAAAAATTTCTAAGATTCTTTATTAATTAGAGATGACCTCAAAAGTTTTACTTGTTCATTTTCTCTTAACCGATTCTGACTTAGTTTTCTGTCCGAGTGCTCGAAGCAACGCAGTTTCTAATAGCTAGTGCTCAATTTCATGAATTCTCAACTTAGCTACCACTCATTCAAACTTCACTCATTAAAAACATGTTTGATCAAAATAAACACATAATAAATCATGCAATGAAACATGTAATCATATATTCAACATACCAAGCTCATTTCTAATAAAGCAAAATTGGTCCTAACTTAATGGTTTAGTGAAAATATCAGCCAATTGGAGCTTAATAGGGATAAATTCAAGTTCTATATGACCTTTTTCAGAATTATCTCTAAGAAAGTGATATCTAACCTCAATATGCTTAGTCTTTGAATGCTGAACTGGGTTCTTGGTAATTCCGATAGCACTTTGATTATCGCACTTGATAGGAATGGCTGAGAAGGTCAGTCCCAAATCTCCGAGGTGTTGCTTGATCTACAGTAACTAAGCACAACAAGCTCTTGTTAGTACTTAACTTCAGCTGTTGATAAGGCGACTGAATTTTGCTTCTTTAAGTGCCAGGAGATGAGTGATTGACCTAGAAATTGACATGCTCCTGAAGTACTTTTCCTATCAACCTTGTACCTAGCATAGTTAGCATTTCAGTAGCCACCGAGAGTCGGACTAGAGTCTTTGAGTACCGGAGGCCAAGTGTCCGAGTTCCTCCATGATATCTAAAGATTCTCTTCACCGTAGTGAGACGTGATTATTTTGGATTAGCTTGGAATCTTGCACATAGACAGAAACTAACATTATATTTGGTCTTCTAGAAGTAAGGTAAAGTAGAGATTCGATCATACCTATGTAGAGTTTCTTATCTACTCGACTTGCTCTTCTCGTTTGAGTCTAGTTTGGTACTACTTCCTTTAGGAGTTGCTCCTAGTTTTACCTCATGAAGTTTGTACTTCTTGAGTAACTCCTTCACATACTTGGACTGATGGACATAGACTTCATTTTTATCTTACTAGATTTGTAGTCCAAAGAAGAAATTCAATATAATTCTCCCATCATGCTCATTTAGAATTCTTGTCTCATGAGCTCAGAAAAATCTTGACATAAAATTTCATTATTAGCACCAAAGATTATATCATCAATATAAATTTGAATGATAAGAAAATCTTTCCCCTTTGTTTTGTAATTAAGGTTTTATCAATCAAACCTCTTTTAAATCCATTTTCAACCAAGAAGCTACTTAATCTTTCATAGCAAGCTCTTGGAGCTTGTTTTGAACTATGTAAAGCCTTTTGCAATTTGAAAACATGATTTAGAAATTGAGAGTTTTCAAATCCAGGAGGTTGCTCCACATACACTTCCTCTTGAATATAACCATTCAAAAATGCACATTTTACATCCATTTGATATAACTTAATATTCATGCTAGATGCAAATGCTAAAAGAATTCTGATTGCAATCATAGCAACAGGTGCAAAGGTTTCCCCACAATCTATTTCTTCCTCTTGGTTATACCTTTGGGCTATAAGTCTGGACTTATTTCGACTACCAACCCTTCCTCATCCAGTTTGTTCTTGAATACCCATTTGATTCCTATTACTTGGGTGGTCGGAAGGTCGTTTTGGTCAAGATTCAAACTTGGGTTCTTTCAAATTATGAGAGCTCTTCTTCTATGGTCTCTACCCATTCAGGCTTAAGGAGGGCTTCTATTACATTTTTAGGTTCAATTAATAAGATAATGCTAAAAAATGCACACAGATTATACAAAGAAGATCGAGTTCTTACTGCTGAGTTGATGTCGAAATGATATTTTCAGGTGGATGACTAGAAGCATACTTAAAAGCTTTACCTAACCTCCGATTTACCGGGTTGGAAGGTCGAGCACTTTTTTCTTCAATTGTCCGAGTTGGTTGTGTCTCAACTTCTTCTTGTTCTTGAGTTGTCCGAGTTGGTTCTTGAATAGGGTCATCTTGAGTTGGCTTAGTTCTTTTGTTTTCCATCATTATGAGCTCAACTTCAACTATGCTATCATCATTTCTATTTAGCGTGAAATCTGAGTAGGTGGATTCACCTGAACCTGTCATTGTCAACTTCATCAAAAATAATGTGGATACTTTCTTCCACTTTGTTAGTCCTTTTGTCAAAAATGTCGTAAGCTTTGCTATGTATAGCATAACCGAGAAAAATACCTTCATCTGACCTAGCATCAAACTTAGTCAAATGATCCTTACCATTATTATGCACAAAACAATTACACTCTAATGGCTTAAAGTCTGAGATGTTGGACTTCTTTCCTTGGTGTTTTCTCCAAGTATAGGTCGAATGAGGCATTTGTTGAGAGTGTAGTCGGCTATGTTCACTCGCCTCAGCCCGTAAATAGTACGAAAGATCGTTTTCAATCATCATTTTCCTTCCTATTTTTCAAGAGGTCTATTCTTTCTCTCTACCACTCCGTTTAATTGAGGCATTGTGGGTGCAGAAAATTTGTGGGAGATACCATTTTTATCGTTTAAGTTTGCAAATTTTGAATAATTGAATTTGCTTTCATTATCGGTTCTTATTCTTCCGATCTAAGCCTCGGACTCTATTGGAATTTGCCTAAAGACCTTGGTGAACTCTTTAAAGGCTTCATTCTTATTTTTAGAAAACACACCCATGTAAATCGTGAGAAATGACAAGCACATATGATTTACCTCATCAGATTTTAACAGGCATTTTACCACATAAATCCATATGAATCAACTCAAGCACTTTTGAGGTGGAAACATGTTTTAGTGGCTTAAATAAAAATCTAACTTGTTTTCCTTTTGTGCAAGCATCACAAATTTTATCTTTCTTAAAATTACATTTAGGGAGTCCTCGGACTAACCCTTATGAAGCAAGTTTCTTAATGGTATACATGCTAATATGATCCAATATACGATGCCATGTCCATGATTCATCATTAACGAAGCTTTTAAACATGACAAATTTTGAGTAGAATAAGTGAGAGGAATAATATAAGTGTTACCTAACCTCGGACTGTAAAGCTTTGTCTCGTTTGAAGTAGCATCGGTTATAAAGCAATTGGTCCGAGTGAATCTTACCTCTTGTCCTTTATCACACAACTGGGAGATACTTAAAAGATTGTATTTGAGTCCCTTGACAAGGTAGACTGGGCTGACTAAGTTGTTACCATGACCAACTCTTCCAATACCTACAATCTTACCCTTGTCTGTTATCTCCAAATGTGACCTTTCCTCCTTTCATCTTCCGTAACTCGGAGAGGAGTCTTGAATCTCTTAACATGTGCCTTGAGTAACCACTGTCTAGATACCAATGATCTTTCTTTCTCTCGAGTTGCCCGTAAAACACAAACACACGAACCCTTCTCGGTTCCTCTTGCAAATGTTGGAGTAGGAGTATGAGATTTTCGTCGAACCATAGGGATGGAACCAAACGGAAATCAGATTGCGAAACGTTCGGAGACTTAAAATGTAAAACTTAAACTGATATCAGCTCGGAACAAATTGACCGTCGGAGATTAAACTGAACATCAAAAAAATTAAAAATCGGAGCATCAACCTTCAATGATAGTAAAATACCAGTAAACAAAGTGCACTATAACTAAATCAGAATTAAACAAATCAGATTTGAAAAACCTAAACAAAGTGCAAGAATCAGATTGCAATTATATCTAATAAAAATCGAACCAATAAAATTGAAATTGAACAAGTTAAGAAATTATACCAACAAACTCGAACTATGAACAAATTGATTCGAATACTAAGATCAAATCGAATAATCTTAAGGAAATTCACAACAATTCAATACCAATGTCAGCTCATCAATTTGAATTCAGCCTTTAAGAGAAATTCAACTACTCTAACCTAAAATCAAAAATTGAAAATTGAAACCTAAACTAAAATTTTAGAACTAAAAATTTGATACTAAAGACTGAAATTTCAGGAAAGGAAAAACAAAAACCTAATCTAAACTTTGACCTTGTGATAAGTGCCTTATGAAGGTTTGCTCATGGAGAGTCTAAGTCATCCTAGAAGGGGGTGAATTAAGTGATGGATAAAATTAAATGACTTTTGCAACGAGATAAGCTAAACAGCAGATTCCGAGTCTAGATTAGACTCAAAAAGTGATAATACATATTTACGTGGAAACGCTCCTGTGGCAGAAAACCACGGACATTGCTAATCCATGCACCAAGTCAAATCGACTATTTTGAATCCACAAAATATAAGGACTTACTCTACCAAAATTGCTCCCTTAAATAATTCCTTACAAGGTTTTCCTAGACTCAAAAGTTACCTTATCCGATCTAGTACTTCCTGATTGAGATAACCTTTACAATAAGGGACAACCGACCTGAGTTAATCCTTATAGCTCAGTCAAGAGACCTTACTCGGAAAGTAAGAAAAGATTGTGACTGATTACAAGATTTTCTTTGCGACTCAGAAAATATTAGATGTAGACTTGGAGTTGTAAATAGAAGATTGAATAAAGAATGAGAACAACAACTTTAGCTCAAGTAATGTGTTCAAGCAATAATGTTTAGCAATCTCCTAGTCTTGTGAGGTGGCTTCTATTTATAGCCAACCAGGCAAAATGACCGTTGAGTCTTGGTTCCGGACATAAGTCTTCGCTACCCGTTGTAATGGCTCTTCCGAGTCACTCAAAAAAATCCGTTAAGATGTGACCATTGTGCAACGGCTCTTGGCTCCAAAAGATGGTCCAATCACTTGATGGTGACTGAAAGTTGTGGTGGAAACAATCATTAAACCTAGAGTTGGAGTTTTCCGGTTTGGAAACAGACAACCCTAACACAATGCCTAAGCCATGTCCTGAAGTAGGTAAAACCTGTCCACTGGTGTTTGACAGTTAGAAGCCGGTTACTTTTGTATTTGAAAAATGAGTTAGCCTTGTTTGAATAACCTACAAAAGCAAACCACATTGGTTCTCAAAGTATGAAATACTTTGGTCCAAGATTAGACACATATAATAATTAAATTAGCACAATTAAAAGTTTAACTATCTTTGGCCCGATAGAATGGGATTTTCCGAGTCTAATATTCAATATACTCAAATTCTATTTGAGTCAATCCTATGGATGATCAAGTAGAGAAAATCGAATATCGAGTATAACAACTTGATCTTGTCAAATAATTTTCCGGAAATAAACTCGACTTAGAATAAGGAATTAACATTGCAATTCTCTTTTGCGTTAAAAGACACAGTCAATACTCGGAATAAGAGTGTTAAAGAAATTATTTGGGCAAGTGATAGTTCTGAGTGATGTTTGAGTGACTTAGAAACATCGGTGTATGAGATACGTAATAAGGTGCTTTCGAGTCAGTCGTAACGTAATGAAAACTTACACACAAGTTTCTATAGTACTCGAATGACTTGAAATCAAAACTTAAGAGAGATAGGATTTATACCGAGTCTTCATGTAATAATCAGAATGACTTAGAGTTAGAAAATAAGTCTTTACCTTGCTTGCTATCCATCCCCGAATTCCTCGCCATCGCTTCCCCTTTTAAACTCTTTCATTCGGCCTTGCACTTTCCTCTGTTCAGGTCCCGAAAATCCTCAATTGTTGATAGAGTTCGAAGGGGACACGGGGATCGGTTGCCAAGATGAGAAGGAGAGATTGAGTAGGATTCAACTAAGGAAGGAGATCGAAGAGGAGATACAAAAGCGATAGCATTAGTGTGAGGATAAGGTTCGGGCTGAGGGTAAAGGGGATAGAGGAGAGAGAGTGTTTGAGTGGTTGAGGGCTTTAAGGAAAGGCCAACTACAGCAAATATGGGAAGAAGATGAGAAAGCGAGTTAGAGATGGAGATAGAGATGGAGTTGTGAGGGAGGGCCAAAGAGAAGAGAGATAGAGAGGGCTAGGGTTCGATTCTCGGCAGCAGTAAGAGAAGATAGAGGAGGGGCTTTTGGGCTAGGGTTTCAATGAAGAAAGAGAGGAATGGGAGCTAGGGTTTCGTGAAGCGTCGAGGAACTAGAATGGGAGAGGAAGAAGATGCTTGGGCTTCAGGTGTAATAAGGGGCCGAAGACAATACATGAGGACAAGCTACTTGAGACATGACAGTCGCATGAGCCAAGCAAGGGTGGACAAAGTTTGGTCTCATTCTCGGGCTCAATTTGGGCCAACTTTAAATGATCTACCCAATTCTTCGCTTTTCCGCTCTTCTTATTATTTCTGAAATTTTTCCACACTTCCTACGAAAATAAAACAAATCACATTAAAATTCCTAATTAATAATTATTACGAACAAAATAAGATGCAAAAAGTTACTAAAAATATCATGTTTTTGGATTCAAAAAATACTCCTACGCCTAGATTTTGCTCATCCTCGAGTAAAATAAAACTAAAAATATCCTAAATCACTTTTGTAGGAATCACAGTTGCATTTAGCGTATGTAACAAGCTCCTTTAAACCCCTTGGTAGCCCAAGTGGACGAGTAAGGTCTCGTGAGGGATTATAGCAGATATACCCACAAAATCCGAGGAAGAAAAGAAAGAAAGATGGAGAAAGAAAAACTGAAAAAAAAATTTATAATAAGGAGAACATATACATATCCCGATCAATCATATCACCTTTGGTACTCGGTTATCAACTTATATCTAATTGTATTATACATATCAAACCTCTCACCCTCTTTTGACGACAAACATACATCAATATTTCCAACTCTTTATTCTATTAAGAATAGTGAATCCGACCTAGTGTGTGATATGAAAGTGTACTATTACTCCCTTAATTTAGGCTTACACAACCGACTCAACCCACTTGGCTAGTACTTTATTTCACATCATTTGGGAAGCAAGCCTTACCTAGTAGCAACTATTGCCTCAATGGGTAGCACCTAGTAGCGCATGCCTCAAACGATTCTTATCATTCCCGACTTTATTTTTCTTTTTATTTTTCTTTTATTTTTAATTTTTTTAATGCAAAACAAAACATGAAATTTATTTTTGTACAAAAGATAAGTGGGTGAATCAACGACTGATAGCTTTAGACCTAAGAGCAAATGACTTTTATAAAAGTGAGTATAAATTTTACAAATTCCGATGGTTTGCCATGGTTAGAAAAAATGATGTTAGAATTGTCATACTAAGAGGTGAGTGTCATCATGTATATTTCCCTTTTACAACCTAATAACTAAGTCACAATGGTTTAAAAATCAATTAGAATATATACAATCCCTTCCAAGATAAAAGAAAATCTTTTTGGATTGTTATATTTTTTTGGTTTTTTTTTCAAAAAGAAAGGTTTCCCAACCCCACATCTAAACGTTACAGTGTCCTAAGTAAAAGTGGGAAGAAACTCAAAGAAAAAAAAACTAAAAAAAATAAATATTTACAAAACAAAAAGAGGACTAAAAAACAAATAAAGAAAAAGACATGACTCAATTATAAAAGAAAAAGAGAATAAAGCATCAAAATATATACAAAAAGAAAGTAAAATAGAAAAGAAGGGAGAGAAATTTCCATCAAACCAGGTCGAGTGCTAGATGCACCCAAACTATCCTCTCAGTACATTACTGCTTACAAACTAGCTCGCGGAGTATCGGACACTCTACCTTTTTGTGTAGGGTAGTTGCAAAACTGTTTCAATCTGTAGCCATTTACTTAGAACTTAGCACCACTTTCAAGATCATGTATTTCAACATCATCATAGGGAAAAACATGAGTAACAACAAACGGATCCGTCCATCGGGACCTTAGTTTTCCTGGAAAAACATGGATCCTAGAATCATATAAGAGCACTTTCATGCCCGGAGTAAACTGTTTCCTAAGAATATGTTTGTAATGATACAACTTTGCTCTCTCATTAGAAGATCTAGTAGTCTCATAGGCCTCAACCCTAATCTTTTCTAGCTCACGTAGTTGTAATTTCCTCTCCTCACGGTCTCATTCAAGACATAATTAAAGCAATCAAGGATTACGGGAGGTTTTAATTCTATGTGGTATGTAGGTGGATCAGGATTTGTACCATTTTCAAAAATAGTTTTAGAAATAGAGCTTATGGAGTGTATATTATCAAATTGAAGCACATCATACTCAAGCTCATTATCCAACATAAAAGACTCGGATTCAATAGCTAACATATCATCATGCTCATCAAAAATAGAATCTTCTATCTAGTTAATAGAGGAGATTCCCAAATCACCAAATCTAGCAGGTTGTCTTTGCAATTTAAAAATATTCACTTCAAGAGTCATATTGCCAAAAGACAGTTTCATCATGCCATTTTTATTGTTAATAAGAGCATTTGCAATAGCTAGGAAAGAATGCCCTAAGATAATAGGAGTTTGAGTCCTGTGGTTGAAGACTTTTTAGTTTCAATCGCAACAAAGTCCATAAAGTAAATAAATTCATCCACTTTGATCGATACGTCTTCTACCACACCTAAAGGCAACTTGATATATCTATCAGCCAGTTGGATGATCATACATAGTGAAGGGTGTCAAGTTGAAACTGGCCCTTAAATCAAGTAAAGCTCTATTAATGCACTTGTTTCCCAATAACTATACAAATAGTAGGGAAATCGGGGTCCTTATACTTCATTGAAATTTTTTGGTTGATGATAGAGGTAGAAGTTAGGAACACCTTTTTAGAAACATTAGTAGCTCTCTTTGTAGTACACAACTCTTTTAAGAACTTGGCATATGAAGGCATCTCGTTGAATAGCATCTAGCAGGGGAATGTTAATTTTAACTTGAGTGGAAGTTTCTCTTATCTTATCAATATTATTCTGGTCCATTTGTTTTAGATGATGGGGAAAAGGAATTACGTGCTCATGAGCTCGTACAGTAGAAGGAAAAGAAGAATCTATAGGAGATGACGTTTCTGCTATATTAGTAATCTCTTTCTCCTTAGTTTCCTCTTTTAGAAGAAGGGGTAACAAAAGTCCCGGGAGGAACACCGTCGGTAGTGTCCTTAGGAATACTTGGATGAACCAGTCTCTTGATGGGATAAAGGAAAAGATGGTTTTTTAATAAAGTGTAAGGATATCTACATGTTTCCCTATCTTGGTCACCCACATGGTTATCAATTTCTCATCCAGATCTAAGGGATATAGTCGAATTCACTCTCCTCACATTATCATTCACAAATAACCCCCAGCAGAAGAAGTGGCTATACTCTTGGAGTTCACCTCCGGTTGACTTGGAAAAGTTCCTTTATCTCTAGAGGTAGAGGTGGAAAGTTGAGTCAATTGCATAAACTGTTCGAGTTATAGTGTTCATCATTTTCTCGAGGTTATTGTGTGATCTTTCACGATTGTTAACTCTCTTATCAACATAGGTATAACTAGGAGGGATTTGAGTCCGAACAATGGGAGGTTGTGGTATAAGTGCATTGGGAACGGCTGGATGAGTCGTCCTTTGGTAAAAGCCTGAAGGAAACGAAGTGGGTTGGGGAATGTTTTGACCTACAACATTAGGTCCACTACTCTAAGAAAAATTTGGGTGCCCTTTATTAAATATGTAAGAGTAAGGGTCAAACTTAGTCCTTTGGAATGCAGCATTCACTTGCCCTTGCTCTTGGCTTGTGGCTAAGTAAAAGCAAGTACTCAAAACATAATCTAAGCATTGACAATGAGAACATGACACCAAAGAAGTCCGGACAGATTGAGGTTGAACAGTTAAACCCCTTAACATGTTTTCAAATACAACAACTTTAGACTCAAGGTGACTCACATCGGACACAACAGGAATACCCCCATTTGCACTATTAATCCTATAACTAAGACTCTCATATCTAGTGGTTTCCTATTGCATGCTCTTTTCTACTAAGTCCTCTAAAAATTTCCAATCAACTATAGGGCTCTTAAAAAGAAAACCACCTTGACACATGGACTCTAGCATGGTTCTAGTATGTTGATCAAGTCCTTCGTAAACAATTTGGCACAAACACCACTATTCTAAACCACGGTGGGGACATTAGGCCAACATATTATTAAATCTTTCAAAGTATTTCCAAAATGTTTCTTTATCCATTTGAATAAATTAATTGATTTCATTCCTTAGCTTCACAGCTTTACCATTCGGGAAATATTTTCTCAATAACATTTTAAACAATTCATCCCAAGTAGAAATAGAATTAGCACTTAAGCTATACATCCATCTTTAGCAATATATTTTAAAGAAAAAGGAATTAATTTCATTCTAACTTCATCGATGGAAACATCAGAAAAATGCATCATATAGAAATCACTTCATCGAACTCCATCAAAAACATATATACATCAAAACCATGGAATTTTGGGAGCATTTGAGTACAGCGTGGTCTAAACAATAGAGTCACATTTGATCCCAATTCAAGCAAGTTAAAATATAAAGGATTAGAATTCCTAGGAGGATAAAAGATATCACCCAAAGTTTTCTCAATATTGTTTATGACCTTTTGTTTCCATTTGACTCCTCGACCTTCTAACCTTCTTTGTGGATCGACCTATATTCCATCTACACTTCATGTTTTGTCTTGTAAAACCGACCTCATTGTTAATCACAAAAAGGAAATTCCGATTCCTATTATGTTTTCGGTCATTAAAGCAAACTAAATGATGGCCTCAACATTTCATTCATATTTTATTATTGTCTTATGAATTACGTAAAATTCAACAAAATCATGACCTCTTGTTTACGATCATGTATAATACAACAAAGTTGCAACAAAAAAGAAACCAGAAATTTAGATAACTGGATAAATTAGTCCACCTTCAACTTCAACTCATAAAAATAAATAAATTTGATAACAAATTTATCTTTATAACAAGTATTTGGGGAAATCCCTATATCCAAAAACCTTTCGATTTTTTATATTTTCACATTTATATTTTCTCCCTATTAATCCTTAAACATATAACCACAAATTTTTATATTTTCTCAAACCCTAAACCATAAATATTTTTATTTCTCTAAACTCTAAGTATATTTGGATACCAATTTTGATAATTGGATAAATGAGTTCACCCCAACATCACCACATCAAAATAAACAAATTTGAATATAAATTTACCTTTATGAGAAGGTTTTTGGGGATGATCCTATATCCAAATTATCTTTCTATTTCTCTAAAACCCTAAACAAATTTGGATACACTCTTTCGATCTACCATCCTTAACTATCATTTTATTTCACTATAACTACCACAAATTCTCAACTCCTAAACCAATTTCTCAATATCTCAAACATTTCACGAATTTTCAACTTAATAAAGTAAACAAATATTACCCACATTCTCAATATTCAACATTTCAACAAAGATTCAATATTTTAACAATCTCAAACATTACCCGCACTCTCAACATTCACATAATTAATGCAAATACATTTAACATTTAACTATAATACATTTTGTAAATAATTTAAAGCGAAAAATAAGAGAGGATAGAGATTCATGCCCAAGAAGCGACAACGGAGAGGATGAGGAGAGGCTTGACAATGAGAATTAGTTTGAGGAGCTATACACGTAAAAGAGATGAGAGGAAACTATGAAGAAATGAAAGATTAAGAGAAAGGAAGGCTGCAATGGCGAGGGTGTAAGTTGGCTTACCAATTCAAGTCGACCGGTGAGGAAGTTACAAATTCTAACTCGAGGAGGGATGTGGAGGAGAGAAACGTAGAAAGCGATAAAACCGAGAGTAGATGTAAGTGAGGGTGGAAACACCAGGTATGTTCTCGTTTTTGAAGTTGATCCGAAAGACATATGACGACGGTTCTTTCATAGAGCCGTCGTCATATGTGACATTTCACGACGGTTCTGTTAAAGAACCATCGTTACATGTCTTCAACAATGTATATGACGACAGTTCTGGGAAAGAACCATCATCATATGTGTTAAACAATGCCTCGTTATTTACAAAAATGCCACCGATCCAGTTTTCATGACAGTTTGTCCTTTTAATCGCCATTAAAGACCCATCATTGAAAGTTGGTTCCTGTAGTAGTGAGGGCTGAAGGGAAAAAAACTTTCAACAACGATTATTCTCAGTAACTCGTAGTCATATGAGACCTATGACTACGGTTGCCATGACAAAGGTTTGATAAGATAATTTATAAGTCTCTTTAACTATAGTTCTAGAACAACCGTTGTTATTAGACCTAGTTTGGTCGGGGCTTTTAACAACTCTTATTTTTTAAGAATCATTGTAATAGTCTTCATCTATGACAACAATTGTTTTTGCAGAACTATTGTTATAAGTGGTCTTTGACAACGGTTGTAGAATCATTGTCAAAAGATACCGACTTTTAACAATGCTCGCTTAGACAATGATTATCAACCTTTGTTAAAAGTCGTTTATAACTATTGTTAAAGACCATTCATGCAGTAGTGAAAGGACTTCGAGACTAGGAAAAACTTGTGATAGATTTGTCTAAAGGAACAAATATGTGTAGTCTTTATCTTTGTATTTGGGGATTCAAATACTGGATTTTGACTTGGTGCTTGGATGAGCACCGTATAAGATTTAACAATTGTCGTTCCCTTCCTGCCGACCTCCTTGGCCTCTTCTCTCTCTCTTTTGGCCATCGCCCTCGCTTCTTCTCTCTTTGTGTCCTCCCCCTCGATTTCCTCTTCTCTGGTCTCTCTTTACTTCTCTCTCTCTCTCTCTACTGCGTGGCTCTCTCCGAAAAGGCCACCAACTTCTCTCTCCATTAATCCTATCTGCCCATTGACACCTAATGGCCCCTCTTATCCCCTTTCTTTTCTTTTTTGTTTGGGGATAATTTAGGTAGAAAATAAAAGTAATAAATATAAGTTATCTCGAGTCTTTGTCCATTCGGATTCGAGTAAAAACAAGTGAATATAACTACTATTTAAACTATATAAACACTTGATAATTGCACAACATCACCTAATTTAATTTAACTATATAATTAACCTACTTAAAACCCTCGGGTCTCACACTGGCCTTAGCCTTCTATCCAACTCTAACAGTAGGCGTATCATGCCTATGAGATGGACTGTTTGCCCTTCAAATCCAATGATGGGATTGACGAGGGAATGAGATCTTGTGTGGAGTAGTTCAACTTGCTTAATCATTCCAAGGTGATAATATACACCGAGCTTCCTGTGTCCATAAGGATCCTTCTTAATATAGCATCAAAAATCTTCAACTTAATGACCATCGAGTCGTCATAGGGGTAACTATGCCCTTCAAGTCTTGCTTTCCAAACTTCATGGTTGGAACCTTCAAGGAGGAAGGTTGCCCTGTTACCATGACTTGTTGGGCACTTCGGAGATGAGACTTCCAAGAAGATGAGTAAGGCCTCTCGCCAAGCCCCCATCGATAGTCGCGACGACTTTGATAGAGTCTGCTTTATCTTATTGCTCGTCTGTGAGATTTGAAGGGTCTCTTTGCGCTCCTCTGGAGCTTTTTTTGAGGAAGCGTTCAATCTAGCCATTATTGGTGAGCTCCTAGAGCGCTTTTTAAGCACTTGGCATTCGAGTGGAATCGTGCCCCATTAGCTCATGGTACTTGTAATACTTATTAGGATTCTACAATTTGTAGGGAGTTCTCATGGGCGTTGGCTTTCTTAACATTGGATGACCTTTGATCTCTATCAAGATGCTCCTCGGATCGGTATTAATATGGTGATTGATAGCATAGTTCTTGTGTCTCTTATCGGCTCTCCGAGTGATCTTTTCGTTCTCTCCCCTCCTGTTGACTTCTTTTCCTTCTTCAACACATATTTATGTTGCTTGGATGAAGTCCGCCGCTTTTCAAAGTGCGTCTTCCAAGGTACATATCTTTTGCTCGGCCAAGGAGAATTTGAATATTCCACCCTTGAGCCCATTAAGGAAGGTGATATAGGCTACTGCATCTTGTAAGTCCGGGATTAGGGCAGCTTCTCCATGGAACCTTTAGACATAGTCGTTAAGAGGTTCATTCTTTCCTTGCTTGATTTTGGAGGGATGGATGATCGTTCTCTTTTGCTTGCGACTTGCAATGTACTTGTCCCATGAACTTCTCGCAAAGTCCTCAAAGGAGGAGATGCTTAATTGAGGAAGACCATTGAACCACCTTTATGCAACTCCCTTTAAGGTGGCAGGAAAGTATCAACATGTGGCATCGCCTCCGTCTTGCATATACATGTGCGATTTGCGGTATGACAAATGTTCTTTCGAATTTGTTGTTCCATCTAGGGGTCAATGTCCGACACCCTTATCTTCCCCATACGAGGCGCATTCATGATCTTTTTCGAGAAATGTGTAATGAAGGTGGGATGGCCTAGACGTGAATCGGGTCCGAAGATGGGAACAACATGGAGTTGAAGTCTTGGAACCTGCAACGAGGCATGGACTTTTCCTCCACTCGAACCAAGGAGGGGTGCACCTTGTTCTGTTTTATTTTTCGCGACTTTTCATGCTTGACAATCCTTGATGCCGACCACTCACGTTCCCTAATGGCTTACCGCTCTTGGTCATGCCTAGAGATGTCATGTTTACGTGCTCGTTCCAAATTACGGCCATAAGTAGTTGAACGCGCCGGGCTGACAGATCTCCTACTTTCTTGGGGCTTCCGCTCCAGGTTTGGGCAAGGAGAGTCACCCGGCCCTCAAACCATATCGAGCACATGCTGTGTGTAGCACAGGAGATTAAGGCGGTATACAAAGTGGCAATTTTTTCATTGGCTCGCTGAAGAGCTCTTTTAGCCTCACTGATCCCTCTAACTTCATCTTCCTCATGACGCTTCGTTAGAGAAAAGGGGAGCAGTTGGTGGTGCTTGGATAATGTGCGAGGGAATCCCTATCAAGAAGTGGCCAATAGGCTTACCTCCTTAGGGGTTGTGCCATATCCCGAAGTGGGAGTGTAATGGAGTAGCGAGGATGGGCAAGCGTTGATCCATAGTGGCCCATAGTTGCTCTTGCACTTATTATGCCATAGTGCTTTTCGGAGTTTTTATGAGGTTCGAAGCACCCCAAGGTGATGTATCCCTCAATCCGAGGTTGTCGATTGCCCATGGAGCATTGAGACAACTCTACATCCTCGGCATAAGGAACGTCGCGGGACTGGCCCCCATAGGCAAGGAATTATGAGGAGGAGGAACAGGGAGGATTGGTTGAGGCACGTATTATTCTTGATGGCGATCAAGTACCACCGGCAACCATGGACTACCGCTCTCCCCACAGTGCCAAAATGTTTTGGGAGAAAACCGGTGGATGTTGATGTGGATGATCGGTCGAGAAAGCGGATTTCTTGCCTTGGTCGCGGTGGCTTAACTCGAGTGGGTGAGCTCCTCGTAGTGGCTGCTCCCTACACAAAGGCGCACCCCGTGGGTGGATCCCGAAAAATGCTCCTTCGAAACTCAAGTTAGTGACGTAGAAAAGTCGGCAAATGGAAGAAAATCTTCCTCGAAGTGCGTGAAGGGGGTTTTCTTGAGATTTGAGAAACTTTACCAAAAAGGTAAGACCTTTATCTCTAAGTAGAGAATATGTGGATTTAGCCAAGAATGTAGGTTTCTTGGGAGTTATGATGTTATGAGGTTTGTGCCCAAGTTTGGTGAGTATTTATAAAAGAAATAAATGAGGGGCAAAATAGTATTTTACCATAATCAAGTAGCAAAACCTAACCTTAATGGGATTGGGCTTTACTTAGCCTCATTTGTAAGGCGTTAGACCGATGTTGTGTTGATCTCACTTATTAGGAGAGTTGGTATAGGACGTGGTAGATGAACTGGCGGTTCCCGAAAAATTCCCACATCACGTTATATTTGTTAAAATGAATGATATTGGATGATACTTTGAGTTTTATTGCAAAGACATATGTTTGTTGTTGCTTCGAACCAAATGCAATGTGTATATATGCGGGGGCTTATGAAACATATAAAATTAAAAAAACCTTTCTCTACGGTTCTCCGGAGTAACGTAGTCAAAGGCATGATTCTCCTAGACAACCGTAGTCAAAAGTTTGATTTTCTAGGCCTATTATTATGATTCCGCCGAGAGAACCGTAGTCAAAGCCCTGGTTTGCTAGGCCTATCGTCAATAACCGGCCTGGTTTAACCAGGCCTTATACTACGATTTATAAGGAGAATCATAGTAACAAGATTGGTTTAACTAGGACTGTTTACTACACTTATCGAGGAGAATAGTAGAAAAATGTCATCTTTTCTTATGGTTTATAATCATAGTCAAAGATACTTATACAATAATACGTTCACATAGACAACCCCTCAAAACTGTAGTAAAAAGTTATTTTAAACCATAGTAAAAGATAATTTTTACAGTAGTGATATGTGAAAACTGATTCCTCTATTGTAATGCAAGAAAAGACAAATTGCTTGATATACGCACAATAGAAACCATCTCACTCTCTTCTACCTGTTGTTTATGAGTCTCACCGCCTCTCACAAGTCTGTCTTTCCTCTCCCACACTCTCCTCCTACTTGGATTCAGGATGAACCTGATACACCCTACAATTACCCAGTCTCACATCATCACTCATGGTCTCTATCGTGTCAAGAATATCCATCCACACTCACACTTTTGGGATGGATGCATACACCAATTTCAAGTCTTCATACATATGTAGAGGGACTACAAATCTGACACACGTAAGCTTTCATCAAGAAAATTCAACACACTATTTTCGTTGTCGCCAACATTCAACTAACCATGAGTTAATATTTTCGCCGCATTAATACTTTTTCTTTTTATAGAAACTGGCCATCTTTAATTTTTCCCAGAAATAATTATTTTGTCCTAAATTTAAAAATAATGCATTAAAGAATTAAAATTTTAATTAATAAATAATAAATTTAATGGAAATAATAAAAGTAATTGGTTAAAATTAGGGATGTTAATTTTTCAATAAAAAAATGTTATCTAGAAAGGAAAAAAATGGGACAGTCGGAGTATGATTTAAAATGGCTAAATTTTAATAATAACAATTATTTATCAACTATATATAGTTTTGGCATTTTTGTCCACGCTCATTAGAATGAGATGACTCTTTTTGGATCAACTCTATTGGAACTAAACTAATTTTATAATTGTGAAAATTATGGAAAAAAATGTATGCAATTTATGTACCTTATATTTTTTTATCCAAGCTTCCAACATGGAGGCCAAAGTTTAGACATAATGCTTCACTTCCACAATGTCCTCCTGATGTCTCCTATAAAAAGAAGAGAAGATGACGAGGCTCCAAATTGTCAATCTCCCTCACATCCAATTTGCGCTTTCTTTTGCCCTTTTCTCTTTTCCGATAAACTAGCAAACACACCCTCTCACAACAAACAAAACACCAAAACAACAAGAAAAACTGAAACACCATCTTCTACAGCCAAAAATTTCTTGATCTTGATGTTTTCAAGTTCTGATTTATCACCCTCCCTTTCCCTCCTTCCCCCTCAATTTCTCCAAATCTTTCTTTTGCCCTAAGCATTCCAGGATTTTCAATTTTGACATTTACATGATATATATATCAAACAGGGTTCAATTTGTGAGTTCTGTTTTTCTGAATTCCTATTTAGATTTCCTTGGCAGAAAGTGTATCTTTCTAAATTGATTTACTTGGAAGAGGGAGACAAGAAGGGGGAGAAACTTTTGTGTGATTTGAAGCAGGAGAAATAACGAATAGATGAGATGAAAAGCGGGAAATATCAATGGCAGAATAAATCTCTATATGATCCTTCAAAATGGGAATGCTTAATTTCATCAACATTTTAGCTATTCTACTTTGTGCATGCAGTTTGGCTGGAAAATGTGTTCTGGCTAGGATTTTATTTGGCTATGGAGTTCAAGTGCCTCTTATCGGCGTCAATTCACAATGGGTATGTTTGTATTTTCTAGGACACACTTTGTTTTTCAGCGTTACACACAAACATGCATTTACATGAATTGTCTGAGATACATAATTCTTAGGTTTTTATCATGCACATTTTGCTATATATGCATAACTTCTTTTTTATTTTTTTTATACAACTCTTTGATTAAAGGCAGATAAGCATTATCTACCAATGCAAATTTTAATATTTAGAACAAAAAGAGGATCTTTGCTATGTTTAAGTGAGAGTCAAAAGTGTGTGACTTTATATTTCCAATATCAAGGAGAAACCATACCTTGTTAATATCAATGATGGGTGTAATCAATTTGTTCTCTTAGCACATGTATTTCCGTCTCTATATTTTGTTTTGATAAAAATTTCCGTCACTATTTTTTTAAAAAAAAAAATAAGATGAGGACAAGATATTGGCTCTTATATTGTGGACCCAAAATTTATAGTTTTAGGCGCGTGTAATTAGAAGGGAGAGGGAGAGGAAATTAGCGGGCCTTTAGTAGTTAAAAAAAATTATCTTTTTTGTCACATAAAAATTTTTAGCAAGATATTGATTTGATATTGCCATTTTCTACTTG
The DNA here is from genome assembly GCA_021018815.1 of Talinum fruticosum. Classification (NCBI taxonomy): domain Eukaryota; kingdom Viridiplantae; phylum Streptophyta; class Magnoliopsida; order Caryophyllales; family Talinaceae; genus Talinum; species Talinum fruticosum. The sequence goes on along the minus strand of JAITYX010000010.1, from coordinate 5,699,578 downwards.
ATTTCGATTCGGACATAATATCTAGATTAGTAAGGCAAGGTTGCATAAACGTTGACCACCACAGGCTTAATTAAGGGAGAGATCATATGTGTTGTAAAAATATTCTCTCCGTTTCATAATATTTATCGTTTTTAAATAAGGAAGAAATATTAAGAAAATACAAAAATTTATGGCAAAATTTGTGTTAAAAAATCAAATTACCTATGGTTTCATTAGAAATGAAGTCAATGAAAAAAATGAGACAAAGAACAGTTAATAAGGACAAAATTGGTAAATTACTCATTAACATGTTATTAAAATTATAAAATTATATATATTATAAAATAAAAAAAGTTAATTAAGATGACATGTATGGTGAAATGGGTGGATTATCAAATCATTTTATTATTCCATTTTCAGAGGTTTATTAATCCCTTCACTCTTCATAAATGGATGTCTTCTGCTTTTCACATGGCACTTTTAGCCCTATAATGACGTTACTAAATATATAAAATAGCTAATGCGGGGATTTGGACTCAAAGGCTACTGTAAAATGAATATTTATCTTCCAAAATAAGTCTGAAAAGAGTGTCACTGTTTACTTCTTAGGCAAGCTTACCATCCTGTACTCTCAAAAGTACTCAAAAGTTAATAATCATAACTATCTTCTTTTAACAATCAACTGATCATGATGAAAGATACATGTCATAAAGCTACACAATATCTATTACCAATTTGAAAGACTTTTAAGCTAAACATTTGGAAATTTAAATTACATTATCACCATTTATAACAGACACCAAGTTAATTATGTGGGATCGATTACTGCTTCTTTCACCAATATACTACCACACTTAACTAGTTAAACCAATCACCTTACTTATGTCTACTTCTCCTCCATGAGTGGCGAATGAAGTAGTTAACTGTTTTGTTATAAGTTGTAATTTAGCTTCCAGTAAATACATATTAACAGGTACCACTTGTATAATTATTTGTGATAAATAACAGAAACTATGTATGACAAATGCAAGAAATTAAATGACAAATTACCTTGACGACAGGCAGTGCACATACGGAACAGTTGTGTGAGAGAATTGGCAGAGATACAAAGACAACTCGGAGATGGATATGAATTGCATTTTTCATGGAAGGCAGCTGAAGATGGTATGGGCATATTGATTGTGGTGCGATTGAGGTCAAGAGGACCGCGACTAACTTTACAACACTGCCTTCCAATCTTCAGGAAATGCTTTCTCATTGCTTGAGATATAGTTACCATCACTTTGTCATGAATTATGTTGCACTGCCTAATTCCCACGTATCCAATGTCCTTTCTGGAAGACACATGACTGAACAGTCTACCAAAGGTAATTCAACTAGCTATGATTTAGCCCCGTCATTTAAAGCTACTTTTACCAAAATTACTAAGGTTTATAAAAAAATCCACCATTTTTTTCCTTTATTCGTCCATATATTTAAGTCTTTTATACTTTAATCAAGCAAAATATGTTATCACATTAAGCAAAATCACTATATTACCTCTGGTTTTTCTTAATTACTTGTAAATTTACATCTATAATCTTCTTTTACCGATATGGGTAATCTGCTAGGGTGTTTTTGAGCTAAATGTTCAATTTTCTACGTCAATGAAAGATACTATTAATAGTAACCAGACACAACTTTGTGGTTTTAATCTCTTAGGCCATCTAGTTCATCAATTTAGGCCTAAAAAGCCATAAACTTTTGAAACTTGTTCAAGATCTTTTATTTATATACGATACATTTATAATGCTTGTACCAAATGTGATGCAGTGGCTACTGGATCTAAGCTTGATACATCAACTGATATTCTTGAAGTCCCACTTTACGTACCACCAGAGTTTCTTTTGCAACCTCCACCTCCACCTTCAAAAATAAGCATAGAAAACAAACGGCGAGCTATAGATGTGAGCACAATCATTACACTTGCTGTATCCATTGCTGGAGTAGTTGTCATTTTTGCACTGGCAATATTTTGTTATTTGACCAAGGATAACACTCGATATAAGCACAGGCATGACACACTTTTTCTGACTTCAAGCTCAAGTGACTTCTCTCCTGGTAATATTACTTCTTACCTGTCCTTTTACTATTTCTTGATCGATCTGTTTTAAGTTTAAATGATATTGTCAAATTAGGTCACTGTAATTATTCTAGTGACAAATTCTGATTTGCGTCCGAAAGTGGTAAGCTGTTGGTGTAGTATGTAGCAGGTGCTTAAATGTAAAGAGGTTGTTTTCGTTGAATCATAATTAAAAACCGTCTAACAAGCATATAAATTTAATTTGTCAGAATCTTCAACGTTTGCTGACAATAAAAATCTTGGAAGGAATACATTATCCAGGCACTCCTCATCTCTAAAATCCAAGAGCCTCCAGACCTCTAGCTTGGCTAGTAGTCGTGTGCATGGTCAAGCTTCAACTGGAAACTTGAGGTCAATGTCTTCTAAAAACGAGCATCATTGAAAAAATTAGAACCTCCTCCAACTCCACCACCTCCACCAGCTGCGCCACCACCTCCGCCACCAAGGGCTAAGCCTCAGCCCCCACCACCGCCAAGCAATCGACCTCCACCAGCACCCCCAACGGCTGGTAAAGGACTACATCATCCAAGACAATCACCTATTGGTGAAGGAAGTGGTCCAAGTGATGACCATGAGGGCCCAAGAGCCAAGCTTAAACCCTTCTTTTGGGACAAAGTGGTTAGCAATGCTAATCATTCTATGGTGTGGGATGAAATTAGACAAGGATCATTCCAGTAAGATTCTCAAACACCATTTCCCTTTTCTTTTCCAAATCCTCGATATTAGGTAAATAATTCTGAAAATACTAGGTGCTCGCTTGGTAAGGTGAAATGCTATGCAGTGCAGTGTAGTATGATCAATAGGAGAATTTTAGTCAATTTTGTTCTATTGATTGCATTGCATGGACTATATTGTAGCCTACCAAACATAACATAAATGTTTTAATATTGAAATGGTTGTTTTTGTCAGGTTTAATGAGGAGGTCATAGAATCATTATTTAGCTATAATACTGATCATGACAAGAAACCCGGTGATCGTATAAAGCAATCGTCAGGACCTTGTCATTCACAAGTTGTACGAATAATTGATCCTAAGAAGTCTCAGAATTTATCCATTCTTCTAAAAGCACTCAACGTGACAACAGATGAAGTTCGTGCTGCCCTTCTAGAAGGTCACTCCCTCGATCTCCCTTTTATCTCATGCATATGTAATGTACTTGTATTTTTCACACATATATCAATAACATTAATCAATTCGATCAGGCAATGAGCTCCCCACAGAGCTACTACAAACTCTGATGAGGATGGCACCAACACCAGATGAGGAACTAAAGCTTCGATTATTCGATGGTGATATTAATCAACTTGGACCCGTGGAACAATTCCTCAAAGTATTAGTTGACATCCCTTTCGTTTTTAAAAGGATGGATTCCCTCATGTTCATGATGACATTCAAGGAAGAAGCTTCTGGTATTAAAGACTCTTTTGTTACTCTTGAGGTGAGACAATAACGACAATCTATTCATGCACCCATATGCATCTTTTCCTCCTATACAACTGATTTATACAACAACAACAATTGCTTTGTGATTGATAATGTATCAGCAATAACTACATGTCTGTTCAAAGTCGTTTTTGCATTGTTGTGCCTTGCTCTAGCCAATTGTCTCCGTAAATTTACTTTGTACACCTACGGTAATATTTAGATGAGATAGTCTCTGACAAATTATTAGTATGGCACTAACTTATTGTTTTGTTGGGTTATTATTACGCAGCCAAATTTCATTACTTATGTCTCACAACTTTTTATAGTGAGACCCTCTCATTGAAATCTGTTAGGGTCGAGGTTGGATTCGATATACTGCGGAAGTGAAAAAAGTAATTTAATTTGGCATGTAAGGAAGTTGACAAAATCAACAAATAATAGGTAAGGTGATGCGCACATAAATTTTACGTAGAAAATTCAAATTTGGAAAAAATCACTAGTGGCAACAATATAACTAGTGACAACAATATAATCCAATATGATACGATGAGTGAATATAAGGAACGATCTTCGGGACGATGAGTTCTATAATTAAAGTAAAAGAAAAACTCTCAAAGACCTTCTCAACCTAAGTATGTGGAATAAAAAAGAGTAACTTTGGGCGGTGACAAGAGGCACAAATTGGAAATATCATGTGCCACATCTAACTAAGTAAAATAAGCTAGTAGTATATAGAAAACCTCTAAGAAACCCTAGAAGGTCTTCTAGTCGCAATCAACTGCTTAGAGTATTAGATGAAATCTTTCACAAAAAGGAAAGACAGTATTTTCCATATAATAGAATTGGGGCAAAACCCGTCAAACTCCACCTTTGACCAAATTCCATGTTGGTTTGACCCTAACTCGGTTAGGATCCGAATCCGATTGAAACCCGACTACGATACCACTTGTTAAGAAATAAACCTAACTAACTTGCAGTGGAAATAAATTAAATATGGGAATATCAAGAATTAGACACAACAACAATAATAAAACTGATAAACGAAACGCAACAAATTTATGTAGAAAACCCAATTGGTTATGCCAAGACTCTCTCAATCTTGGTACGTGGAATAGAAAAGAATAACCCTTGACTGTGCCAAAAGCACAAATCTAACTAGTAAAACAACCTATTATATATAGAAAACCTATAAGAAATCATAAAAAGTGTTCTAGTCATAATTAACTACTTATATTCCTAGATGAAATCTTTCAAAAAAGGAAAGATAATATTTCCCCATATAATGAAATTGGCACAAAACCTAACAAAATCATAAACTAATAGTTGAAGTTGTATTTATCTCCCGGTAAATACCTTCCCTCACACCCACTCCCCCAAAAAAAATTGCAATAGTTAGACAAATGTGAGTTCTCTATCATCTTAATGAATGATATATTTCACTACAGGTGGCTTGTGGTGAGCTTAAAAGGAGCAGACTGTTCTTAAAACTCTTGGAGGCTGTTCTAAAAACTGGAAACCGGATGAATGATGGCACTTATCGTGGTGGTGCTCAGGCATTTAAATTGGATACCCTCCTAAAACTCTCCGATGTGAAAGGAACAGATGGAAAAACAACACTCCTACATTTCCTTGTTCAAGAGATTATTCGCACAGAAGGCGTGAAAGCTGTTCGTGCACTAAAAGAAAACCACAACTTATCCAGAACAGAATCAGGAAATTTTATTGATGATCCTTCCTCTGACACAATAACAGAGGACTACAGCACTCTTGGCCTCGAAGTTGTGTCCAGCATAACTAGTGAGCTTCAGCATGTGAAAAAGGCCACAGTGATAGACGCAGAAGGGTTAACGGCCACAGTTTCTAAACTTGGCCAATCATTGTCAAAACTTAAGGACTTCTTAAAGAACGATATGCAGAGCCCCGATCAAGATGGTGGGTTCTATGAAGCTGTTTTACGGTTTGTAGATAACTCGGACGGTGAGGTGAGGTGGCTTATGGAGGAAGAGCGGAGGATATCGGAGTTGGTGAGAACTACAGCTGATTATTTCCATGGCAATGCTGGTAAAGAAGAAGGGCTACGGTTGTTCATTGTTGTGCGGGATTTCTTGATTATGTTAGATAAGATATGTGCAGAACTGAAACGGTCTTTTGCAAAACCAAAAGACCCTAACAAGGAAACATTGATGCCTTCATGTTCTCGAAATCAGCGGAAGTCTATGCAGAAGATGAGGAAGCAATTGTTTCCTGCAATTGTAGATAGACATGTGGATGACTCGAGTTCAGGTTCTAACGGTGACGACAATGATCACTAGAAGTCTCATTATAAGTGTTTCCATTTTCTTTTACTACATGTCATTATTATAGTTGTCATTAGTTTCATTTTAGTTGATGAAATTTTCTACATAGGAATCGGAGGGCATCAAATGTCGTTGCTCTTGAGGGCGTGTTCATTCTGGAAAAATGAGGGAAGAGGCTAATGATATCGGCTCAATTTCCATGTACCGATGTGTATCAAGTTACTACTTTTTGGGCAACTACTACTTTATAACAAAATTGATCTTTTAGGCAACTGCACTGTATAAGATGCTAGCAGCATGTGCTGCTGATGAGGGGTTTAGACATATCCAGGTATTGCAGAAAATGAAAGTTCAGACGTAAATGAAAGTTGTGATTTTTTTTTTGGATAGAATGACAAATTTCATTAATAAAAAGGTACAAGACATCTACAAAGATAATTTTGAGACAATAATAAATGTGAATATTAGAACATATATCTATTTCAACAAAATTAATGGGAAATATATATACTTCCGTCTGGCTCTATATTCAGCATCTATCTAACGAGCAAACCGTATTCTTCAACTTTAATTTGTGCCTCTCAAACGATAGTGAGTTATTGTATAACTTCATAAAAAAATTTATTTGATATAAGATATCTATCCTAAAACAAACATCACCTTGATTGAGTCGTATAAAATTTCATTGTTAAAATCATTTCCAATCAAAATCAAAGACACCAACGGGTTCAAATAAAATAAAAATAGTCTGCAATCGAATCAACAAGATTAATAAAACTTGCACTTGTATGCAAAAGAAATAACTCGCACAACTTCGAGGTACCAAACTCTCACAAAACAATAGAAACTCTCCGACAAAAATGAGAGAAATCCTAACTCTCATACGAGATGAGAAAAAATTATTTAGAGAAATTAACAATACTTTTCGATTTTGATTCAATTGAAAAAAGTAAAGGGGTTTACCACTTGGTTATAATTAGATCAGCGAGTAGCCCCAATAATCTAGAAAAAAAAATAGTAGATGATGAAAATTAGGGTTTAAAGAGTAGAAAATATTATTTAAGCATAAACATGAAGTTGAGATGTTTTTCTTTTCTCTTTTAATTTGTTCTTTAATGGTTTTGCTCGTGGTCCTCGTCATAGGAATTACTCGTATGTGTTTGTAGAACTGTAGCTGAAAAACAGATAAAACAACGGTTTCTAGCAACTCAAATGCTTGTGGTCCTCGTCATGGGAATTACTTGTATGTGTTTGTAGAACTGCAGCTGAAAAACGAGATAAAATAAGCTGTTTCTAGCAACTCAAATGCTTATTTTACTCCCATTGATCTGCATAATTTTAGTCATTTTATATTACGCTTTCAATTTTTTTGTACGTTATAAAACTATTGATGCAATAAAATCTTGTAGTTATGGAAAATATTGTATTCCTATATTTTCGATTGCTATTTTCATGCCGACTTCCTAAGATAGAGGATCATGATTTCCGGTTGTTTGGAAAGTATCCTTCCAACCTCGTAATATATATCACCATGTAGCTTGCTTCAAAGAATCAATAAGAAAAAGGTCTTGCATCTGCTGCGTGCTTAACCCTCAATTATCATGGTATCGGAGCATTGATCCACTCATCATCAAAAAAAAAAAAAAAAAAAAAAAAGGGGAAATACATTGAGGCCGCAGCAACCATGGAAGATGATGAAACCTCGGACTTTAAGATTGATACTAAATCACCCTATTTCCTTCACCCATCCGATGCACCGGGTGCGATTATCACCGCAATTCGATTCGACGGCAAAAACTATGAGCTATGGGAGAAGGCCGTAACCACGGCATTGACGGCGAAAAACAAGATTGCTTTCATCGATGGAACCATCACCAAAACAGGGGTGATAAAGAGAGGATCCGGTGGTGAGTTGAGTGCTTGGGTGATTGTAAATTCCATGATCACTTCATGGATATTAAACGTCATTGACCCGAAACTTCATGCAAGTATCGCGTATGCCGATTCAGCCCAAGAAATATGGGAGAATATCCGGAAGAGGTATTCTATCCCAAATGTACCAAAGATTCATCGGTTGAAAGCCAAGATCGCATCGTCCAAGCAAGGCAATCTCGAGGTGATTGAGTTTTTCACTCAACTTATGGGGCTTTGGAATGAGCTCGGAAATTACGTAAAACAACCAAAGTGCACATGTGGAGCAGCCGAAACATATGCAAAGATGATTGAGGAAGATAAAGTTCATCAATTTTTGATGGGACTTGACGATGATGCATACTCAAACGTTCGGTCCCAAATCCTAGCCTTAGACCCGCTGCCGTCACTCGATAAAATTTATAGTATGGTCCAACAAGAAGAGAACCATAAGAAGGTTATGCAAGGAAGAGAGCACAGGCCGAGAACGCTTGCATTTTGCTTGTGTCGCATTTCATGCAGGCTGAGTCGATATAATGGAGAGAGAGTGAGCTGCAAGCACTTGTGGGAAGACCGGTCACGAGGAAGGGAATTGCTTTGAGTTGATCGGATATCCGGCTGGCTGGAATACTCGAGGGGACGCAGTGGGCGAGGTCGAGGAAGAGGTGGTCAAGGAAGAGGTGGAGCCAATTCCGGCAGAGGTCGGCGGGCATACTCCGGCAAGGAATACGCTCACGCGAGTCCAAAGCTAGGAGACCAATACCGATACTTGGTAAGGTAGAAGCTCACCGGTCTACGCTGTCTCGACTCACCGAGGATCGAGTACGGAAATTGCTAAGTTTAATCGAAGCTCCTAAGGACACTCGGGAGCGACTTTCGGATAAGCATGACTGGCTTTTAGATAGCGGCGCTTCTTACCACATGACTTGGAGACTTGACAACCCTATCAAATTTATGTGATATGCCATCGGTTTCGTTAGTATGCCTAATGGAACAATTGTTTTTGCTAATAAGCGTGGCACGGTGAGACTTAATGACAAGTTGGTGCTAAGTGATGTCCTTTATGTGCCTAGTCTAAATTGCAATCGATATCAATTGCACAACTAATCGAGGATCTTTGTTGCACTTTGTGACATTTACGCGTAAGTTATGTGTGATACAGGACCATACTACGAAGACGCTGATTGGATCGGGTGAGCATAGAAGAGGGGTGTATTTTTACAAGAAGAGGCCAATGACAGGAATTCAAGTCAATAATGTCGTGACTCATGATCTCCGGCATCGAAGAATGGGCCATCCATCGAATCGGGCATTATCAAAATTATCGAGTACTATTTCGGATATTTCTTGTAGTAGTGGTAGTAAAAAGGATTTATGTGATGTGTGTTTACGGGCCAAACAAACTCGCCTACCTTTTGGTCTTAGTGATAATAAAGCATCGATGCCTTTTGACTTAGTTCATTTCGATATATGGGGTCCCTACTATGTTAAATCTTTTTGTGGTGCCAGTTATTTTTTGACAATCTTAGATGATGCAACTCGTTGTGTTTGGGTGCACCTTATGAGGGATAAAAGTGAAGCTTCTAAACTTGTGCGAGAATTTTGTGTCATGGTGCAAGCTCAATTTAAGACAAGAGTAAAGACCATTAGGAGTGACAATGGTAGGGAATTTGTGTCGGGTCCAATGAAAGTTTTTACGGAGAACAAGGAATAATTCATGAAACTAGTTGTGTCGATACACCCCAACAAAATGGAAGGGTAGAAAGGAAGCATCGCCATGTGCTAAACGTGGCAAGAGCTCTTCGGTTTGAAGCTCATCTTCCCATTGATTTTTGGGGGAATGTGTATTAGCCGCGACCCATTTAATAAATCGAACCCCCACTCAAGTACTTAGTGGAAAAACTCCCTATGAATGTTTGTTTGGAACAAAACCCTCCTATGAGCACATTAGAGTCTTCGGATGCCTGTGTTATGCATATAATCTTCAACGGAAAAAGGACAAGTTCGGGGCAAGAAGTCGAAGGTGTATTTTTGTTGGTTATCCACATGGCAAAAGGGGTTGGAAGGTCTATGACATGGAAACAAGAGAAATATTTGTCGAGTAGAGATGTGATATTTCATGAAGCAATTTATCCCTATGCACAGATTGAGCAGATTGCGAGAGAAAAATGATCAACAAATTCCGAGTTGGAGTCCTCATGTGTGCTACGATGAGCCTGATGTGCTAAGACTCTCACATGGACTGCCCACAACGCACACTAATGAACCGGTGGGTGCAACCGAGCTCGCAACGCAGGATGGGCCAAGTGCGATGGAGAAAGGCCCAATTGTGGAAGACGCTGGTGTAGGCTGCTCGAGATGGGCCGATGGACGGGGAGCGGCCCCCGCATACCAACGAGCCACAAATTACTACGAGATGGGCCAGCAAACAGCAGTAGTAGTTCACTTAATATCACCGGCCCACAGGGAGCGGAAAAACGGGCCCGTAAGACTCCAACACATCTACAAGATTATATCTCGCTATACAGACTCTCTCCACACACCCCCTTCGAACGCAACTCCGATCCAAAAAGTGTCTTCGAGTAAACCGTATCCCATAACTAACTATGTCACATGTCATAATTTTTCGAAGTCCATAAATGTTATTTGGCTGCTATTACCAAGATTGTGGAGCCCAGGTTCTTCCATGAGGCGGTTAAAGATCCTAAATGGCGGGAAGCTATGGCAAAGGAGATCGAGGCTCGGAATTGAATCACACGTGGTCAATTGTTGACTCGCCCCGGGCCGGAAGCCTATTAGCTGCAAGTGGGTCTATAAAGTGAAGTATCATTCTGATGGCAGCATTGAGAGATATAAAGCTCGCCTAGTGATCCGAGGCGATAAACAAGTAGAAGGGTTTGATTACACCGAGACCTTTGCTCTCGTTGCAAAGATGGCCGGCGTGAGATGCTTCCTTACCATTGCCGTCTGCTAGAGGATGGGAAGCGCACCGGATGGACGTGCACAATGCCTTTTTGCATGGAGACTTGGACGAAGAAGTTTATATGACTCTACCTCCGGGTTTTAAAACCACAAATCCCACTAAGGTGTGCCGTCTTCGAAGTCCTTATACGGATTGAAACGAGGCCCCTAGACAATGGTTTGCCAAATTATCTTCTAAACTTCTCGAATATGGATTTGTTCGGTCTTACGCAGATTATTCTTTGTTTACTTACACAAAAGGTGACAAATTCATGGCATTGCTTGTCTATGTTGATGACTTAGTCCTGACGAGGTAATGATAGCGCTCTCGCGCTCGGTTCAAGGCTTATCTTAACAAGCTGTTTTCGTATTAAAGATTTGGGACCATTGAAGTATTTTTGGGCATTGAAGTTGCCGGAACTGCCAAGGGCCTATTTTTATGCCAAAGGAAGTATGCACTGGAGATTATTGAAGAATGTGGACTTCTTGGGGCCAAGCTCGTTGAGTTTCCCATGGAAACGAATCATAAGTTGGGTCTAGCCACCGGACCGCTTCTCGGTGACTCTACGCGAGTATCGACGTCTTGTGGGAAGACTTATATATTTGACTCTTACCCGGCCTGAGCTAAGTTATTCGAGTGCACATCTTATCTCAATTCCTGCATGCACCTCGACAAGCTCATATGGAGGCGGCCAAACGTGTGCTTGCGCTACCTTAAAGGCACTCCTGGACACGGGATTCTCTTACGTAGTGGTTCGGATCTTAACATTATTGCCTTTTGTGATTCGGATTGGGGGCATGTCCTATTACTAGACGATCACTTACTGGCTATTTCGTGACATTGGGAGGATCGCCCATATCTTGGAAAACTAAGAAGCAAACCACCGTGTCTCGCTCATCGGCCGAAGCGAGAATATAGGGCCATGGCTACTGTCACCGAGTGATTTGATTTGGATTAAGTCCTTTCTGGCCTCCATGCGGGTGTTTGTGACCCATCCTATGCAGTTGTTACTGTGACAATCAAGCAGCGTTACATATTGCTAAGAATCCGAGTGTTCCATGAGCGAACTAAGCATATCGACATTGACTCGCCATTTTGTTCGTGAACGCCTACTTTCCGGTGAATTGGTTACGCGCTATGTTCCTTCCAATCAGCAGGTGGCCGATATCTTTACTAAAGCTCTTGGCAAGCACCAATTTCTGTTTCTCCGGTCCAAGTTGGGCATGGTGAATCCACATGCTCCAACTTGAGGGGAGTGATGCAATAAAATCTTGTAGTTATGGAAAATATTGTATTCCTATATTTTCGGTTGCTATTTTCATGCCAGCTTCCTAAGATAGAGGATCATGATTTCCGGTTGTTTGGAAAGTATCCTTCCAACCTCCGTAATATATATCACCATGTAGCTTGCTTCAAAGAATCAATAAGAAAAAGGTCTTGCATCTGCTGCGTGCTTAACCCTCAATTATCAACTATCGACTCTTTTTTGTTTTCTTCTTTAAGAATACATGAGTGGCAGTACATCATAAGCATGGAGGACAATGAGATCAAACCTATTAGCTCTTATGTGTAGATTTCTTGGATGGTGGTTTAAATGTTGTCAAGAAGTTGGATGTTTCTGGCTTTCTGTTGGCAAAGGAGACGTGTTTTTGCCTTTGCCATAAAAAAAAAGGAATATAAAATTCCAATAAAACCTAGAATTCCCTCACTGGAGCAAAAGCAAAAAGAAAAAAAAACACATAATGCTATCATCAGTCAGGGAAAAAGAGGTTGAAGAAGCCTCTCCAACCCATCCCCCCGGCCCCCACCCCCCAAAAAAAAAACACAAAAGGAAATTTCTCAATTTCTTCCTAGATTTCTCCGGAAGTGGCAGAAACGTAGTAAGTAACAGCAAATATGGCATGCACAAAGCAGAGAATGCCTGCAATTGACAACATATGATGGTGACTGAAGCCACAAGATGCTCTCGACTTCTCATTTGACCTCGTACCAATCACCAGCATAAAAATTGCAACGCCTGCTATGATCCTGTTGGATTTAATACAGTACATCAAACGTAGAATTCAACAAATATGGACGTATATAGTATAGAATTCAACGCCTGCTATGATCAATGATTAGTATATGTTTTTTGCACGAATGGTAAGAACTATGTACTATTTTAAGCAAATGCTCCTAGTTTCCATGCCAAATTCAATCATGCTGTATGAAATTTCATTTAGGCAATAGTGGACCGACAAAATATCCCCTTTTTTTTTGCACATAAATAGTTATTATTTTTTCTTTTTTTCCTTATAGTAGATATATTATCTGTCTTTCAATCTATAATAATCCAACATAAACAGGTTCGTTGTAGTTCAAGGGTGAGGTTGCTACACCGGATCCCCATCTCCCCGGTGCATGCTAGGCAAGAGCCTATGTCATTGATTTGACTTTTGTTGGATTTTGGCATATCTTTTCAATCTTCACCAGCAGTATCATTTCCTAATGCTCAAGGTCCCTCCTTGAACTCTAACCTCAATAGCCGCTATATATGGCACCTTTACTAGGGCCTTTGTCCTGATATACATATTCAAAACCTAGTTAACTTGTAAATGCCAAATTTTCATAATTATTTTTCCAAGACCAGCATATCTATTTGTTCTCTACTAATGAGTTTTTACATCTATAAACGCATACATATATGTTTTACGGGAAAAATACGTAGGGAGTACTGACCAGGCGAGGAAGAGACAAGCTGTGGTAAACTGGCGATGAAAATAAGCCTTCTGTTGAGAGCACAAACCCATACAACCACCCATTAAGTTGGTTATGATGTGTGCAAGTGCCAAGAGCCCTCCTGCGGCTAACCCGAGCTTGAAGGCTTGATGACTTGGGTCTTTGCACTCAAATATCCATAGTCTCAAGTGCTTGGACTATGTCCATTGAAACATCACCAAAACAAAAACAATATAGATTCAGCAATCAATATATAATTGTAAATGACTAGTGAAATTTTAGAAGATGAAAAATCACACTTTACAAACATTGTTTCTTTAATGTATTAATTGTTTCAGGTGATAAAAGTCATAATGTTGAGTACAATAGGTAGTTTATTAGGTTGAATCTTAACTTCTCTGTAAAATAGTTCGATCCAAGTTACAATCTTTCAAGTTACAATCCTAGTTATAATGGGCTAAACTGATTTGGTTATTGAGGGTCCACTAATAATCTTTCAAGTTACAATCCAATGAAAGAAAGCGGATAATAAATGTTCAACTCCAATTCAAGCACAACATACTTACATAAAAAGAAAATTGTTACAAACTGTATTCTTAAATTTATGCTCACCTAATCATTGTATCGTAATTTCTAGACTATCTAACAAGGTAGCCTTATATATTACATCTTTTTCTATTTTTTTATTATCTATAATCTTCCCTTATTTTGTTATTTACATATAGTACGAAAATGTAATTATACTTCAGAATTACAATCTAAAAACTATTAAATTATTAAGTCATCTTATTCTTAACTAATTGTTTTTGGTGTAAATGAGTTACACAAGCTTATAGTATGATTACATACACAAAAAAGAGGGGAAGGGGACCAAACTTAAAACTTAATTAATATGGATGACATGCATATTGTATTCTCCCTCCCCGGGCTCCCTCAATTTGTTATTATTACTAAGGCTTTATTTGATTCTAAGAAAATTAAAAGGAAAGAAAAAAAGTGGAAAATGAATTTCTTTCCCTTGTTTGAATTGAAGAAAAAAGGAGAAAAAAATTTTTGATGGAAAACTCATGGAAAATTTTATCAATTTGGTCAATGATATTTTCCTTCCAAAATTAAGAAGAAAATGGAAGAAAAAATTCACAAAGAGAGAGAAATGGAGAAAAAGAGAGAATTCTATTAAGAGAGGTCATTAAGAATTTTTTCTGTCCTCTCAATTAATCAATATTATTGGGTATTTTTCTCTTCTCTCCATGATAATGTAGTGATGGGTAAAAAGTTAGAAAATGATTATACTTTTTTCCCTCTATTTTTCTTAAACCAAACACAAGAAAAAATTAATTTTCCCTTCACTTTTTTCCTCATTACTTTTTTTCCATTTAAATTTTCTTTCCAACCTATTTTCTTCAAATCAAATAGAGTCTCAAAGATCGTCTTATTCATTTTTTCGAGTAAACGAGCCACAGTGAGCTCACAACACAATTACTGAGATTTAAAAAAAAAAACAGAGAGAAAATCAGAATCTGACCTATAATCTCACATCTTATCTGTCTAAAATAGAAACTTATACATAATGTGTGGCATTTAGTAAACCTCATTAACTAGTTCATTCACTATAAAAAAGACCCAAAGTGCATACCTTATTTTCAGCAACTTCCGCTTCAATTCCACAAATGCCGGCCGCGACATCCAAAGCAATGATGAGAAGACAGACAAATAAACCTCCAAGTCTCGGCATTTTCTCAGTTCAATGTGAAGATCTGAAAGCCTGATTCAAGCAGAGCACTCTGTTTCTCTCTCACTCTGCTCTCTCCTCTTAGCTTGCTGTTGGAGAATGTGAACCAAGAAAAAGTAGAGACAAGGGGATATATGTACAGATGAAGAAAGGTTTCCAAAAACTTTTTGGTCGATTACTTCAACATCAACCTTTCTCTTTTTATTCTTTTGTATATTGTTTTAAGAGCAGTGATCGATAGATTCCCTTCAATATTTACATAGATCTGAGATTATAGGTCGAGTGACATAATATATTTTATAAAAAAAGAAATTTATATTTTTAGAAAAGGAGATTATATGAATAAAAAGTGAGTTTTAAAACATTTAAATTATATATGATCACTCGAGCTTATAGATGGTAAATCTAAATTATGATATAATTTGTAGATTCCGTTCATGGTAGCACAACTAAAAGCAGAGCATAAAACACAGCTCATGAGCTGCGTGCGTAGTGTAGTGCAGTTTTATGTTGGTTTTTGATTTTATTCGAAAAGTGAAGGAATGCGAATGCCAACGTGAGCAACCTTTTTGACTTTAGTCCTCTCATGTGATGTCCCAAAGGACCAAATTTTTCAAAGATTTTGCTGTCAAAATTTAACTTTTCAGGGCCCAATGGCAATTGCTCAAGCTGGGCCCTTGTCACTTTATCCAGATTGTAATGTGAAGTTGAAGTTGTGACCACAACAACTGGATTTCTTTCTGACCAAAAAAAAAAAAAAAAAAAAAAACTGGGATTACGGTTGACCCCAACACAATTGGTGAGAAAATTATTTGACGTATTGGATACTCACTCCATTTCAAATTGTAAAAATCAAAATAGTTAAAAAGTAAATGATTTAATATGCTCCTATTCTCTCTCTTTATTATTTTTTAATAAATAATTAATAAGGTTAAAATTAGTAAACTAATAATTATTATGTCACGGGGTTATAAAGTGACAAGTATTATCAGCGAACAAAATTAGTTAAAGTGACATATATAGTGAAATGGAGGGACTATCCAATAAACTGTTTTGATTGATAAATCTAACATTGGCAATGTATTGAGTTCCAAAATTATTACAAATTTTTTTTTTGTTTACGAGATAGAAAAGTAGATAGTATTTTTATTAATAAGTAACAATATCTAACTACATATAATAGTAATCTTTTTACAATTGTTAATTGATGGTCCAAGAGTGAATGTAAGAGTTTTATCGAATAGATAAAAAGAATCGATGATGCTCAAAATAAGCTTCGCTTTCATTGATCATTACTCGGAAAAAAATATTAAGGATTAAAGCAAGCTCCCCATAAACCAACTAACTATCTCTCCCAAATATCTCTCCCCCAATGCATTTCATAAAAAATCATAAGTAGGGAAGAGAGGAGATATAGAAACGTTGGACAAAACAAAATAAAAAATAGAAAATTAAGAGGGAGGTGGAGCGGTGCGAGTGGAGGAGGAGGAACGAGGTCCCTTGCATCTGCGCTTGTAACATTGAGATGAACCGAGTGCAATTAGCAGCAAGAAGAGAGGAGGTACTTGTTCTTGCTGAGCAGTCCTTCAAACTAAAGGTGTTGCTTTGTCTACTTCCTCTTTTGAGCCCTCATCTTCCTTAGCTTGAGTGGGCTGTGTAGCGAGTTGAGCTTGGGACTTACCAACGTCCCCAACTTCCTCAAAAGCCGACTCGGTGTGTTCCAAGGAGATAACCTCTAGTTCTTTTTCTCCTTGGCCTTTAGCTTGGCCTCGCTCAAGCTTCTTCTTCTTCTCGTTACGCTTCTTCGACTACGAATTAGAAGAGGTGGAAGACTACGAGGATGAGTCTAAGTCTGCTGCTAATTCCGAGTCCTCGGTAGCCTTGGATTCTACACTCTTGGAGATGGATGATCTAATCTTGCTACCTCTTGATGACGTCCTTAAGCTCAATGACCAGAGCTTGACTCGATCAATCCGCTTCGAGCCGTGCTCTGAAGCCGAGTCGAATAGACAGGAAAGCTCGGAAAGCACAAAGAGTTGATTACAACTATTTGGCGAGAGTAGAAAATTGTTATTCCACCTTCGAAGTAAATCGGTAGAAGGGGCAGGCTAAGAAGATGGAGGACATGCGGTCGGACGAAGAGTTTCGGTACTTTCGAGTCTAAGAAGGAGGAGGTGGAATCTCAAAGCTGTGGATCGAGACACTAGGTGCGGTTTACTTGTATCTCGGATTGACTAGCTCACCCCTGCCAATGTAGATGGTTGGCTCAAGAAATTTGTGGGGATCATGTGGAAATTCCACTTCAAAATGTGCAAAGATAGTGGAGATAAGAGGTCCAAAAGGTAGGGGTTTCTTTTGATGTAAGGGAACGAAGTGATTTGTTCGAGAATGAAATGGAAGAGGTCAACCTCATATCCCTCGAGAATATCATAAAGGACTCCGAGAACCTTGTTGTTGCAGCTCTCTTTGGATGAGTAGAATGAGAACATAGTTCTTATCAAGAAAAAGCAAAGAAGTCCGCCCTCGGACTTTATCATAGTCACGAAAAGTTCTTTCCGGACCTAGGGATCATCCGGCATATTTATCAAAGAAAAGTTTTGAAAAGAGTCCGAAGCTCAAAGAGTTTGTGGAGAAGAGGAAGGTCAAGTGATGTTCTTCCCCTGAACAAGAGAGTAAATAACATTATCTTTTGCAAACATGTTTGAATAGAATTCTTAGACTAGCTCGAGATAGATGTAATCATATAAACATAGGTACTCAAAAGCCCCTATTTTGAGAAGTGGTTTGACCCACGAGATTTTGGTGGAAAGGAAGAATTTCACTTCCGGGAAATAGTGTTGGGCAGCAATAGTATACTTTGGCTCATCGAAGCTGAGAGTTATGCCTTTTAAGGTGTCCTTGTGTGGATCCTCAAGCTGGGAAATTTGGGTTCTAGCCTTTTTGGTGGTTGACCCTCCTTCAACAGACACTTCCTTTCTTCAGCATGTTGAGAGAAAGAGAGAATTTGACTTGAGAGAGAAGGATTGAATGAGTCGGAATGAAGAGTAAGAAAGTAGAGAATCCGAGTCTAAAAGAGTGTCCGAGTGAGAATTCTAAGTTCAAGAGATGAAATTGTGAGAGCGAAAATAGCAAAGTGAAAGAATGAGCATGGACAGATGCTATGGGCTCTCAAGGAACAAAAGCCTTTCTGGCTTAGTTTGTAGAGTAACGACTAGTCGACCATTTACTTCACCGTTCGCTTGCCGAGAAAGAGAAAAAGAAATTTTCAAAAATATTTCCAAGATTCTCTATTAAATTACGAGAGGATCTCGGAATTTTAATTTCCATTTTTCTCATGATTGAGTTTGACTCATTAGAGTGTCTAAGGTGCTCGAGAACACACTCGAAACTTAATAACAGATAGCTCGGTTTCATGATTTCTCAATTGAACTATTAGCTATTCTCTCAAAACAAGTAATTAGCAATAAAACACATAAAGTCTCATAGTCTCATGCAATCACTCAATTAATCAAGCATTCAACGTACCAAGTTCATTCCTAATAAAGCGGAATTAATCTTCACTCAAAGGTTTCGTGAAGATATAAGCTAGTTGAAATTTAGTAGGAATAAATTCAAGTTCAATATTACCTTTTTAGAGTGGTCTCTTAGAAAATAATATCCGACCTCAATACGCTTTGTCTTTGAATGCTTGAACTGGGTTCTTTGTAATGCTGATGGCACTTTGATTATCACACTTGATAGGGATGGATGTGAATGACAGTCCTAGATCCTTCAAGTGTTACTTGATCCATAAAATTTGAGCACAACAAGCTCCAATTGCTATATACTCTGCCTCGATCGTTGATAGAGCAACCGAGTTTTGCTTCTTTGAGTGCTAGGAGATGACTGATTGACCTAAAAATTGACATGCTTTTGATGTACTCTTTCTATCAACCTTGTATCAAGCATAATCAATATATGAGTATCCACTGAGCATCCGACTTGAGTCTTTTGAATACCATAGACCAAGTGTTTGAATTCTGCAAGATATCTGAAAATTTTCTTCACCGTAGTGAGATATAATTCTTTTGGACTAGCTTGAAATCTTACACATAGACATACACTAAACATGATATCTGGCCTACTAGATGTGAGATATAGTAGAGAACCAATCATACCTCTGTAGAGTTTGTAATCTACAACTTTACCTTTTTCATCCGAGTCCAATTTGGTACTACTACTCATTAGTGTTGCTACATGTTTGACATCTTGTAGCTTGTACTTCTTGAGTAACACCTTAATGTATTTGGACTGATGAAGATAGATGCCATTTTTCTCTTATTTGATTTTTAGTCCAAGAAAGAAATTGAGTTCTCCCATCATACTCATTTGGAACTCATGTCTCATCGACTTAGAAAACTCATGCCATAGAGTTTCATTAGTAGCTCCAAAAATAATATTATCAACATGAATCTGAATAATTAGAAAATCATTCCCTTTGGTTTTTGTGAAAAGAGTTTTTTCAATAAGACCTCTTTTGAAATCAATTTCAACCAAGAAGTTACTTAACTGTTCATACTAAGCTCTTAGAGCTTGTTTCAAAGCATATAAAGCCTATTGCAATATGAAAACATGATTAGGAAATTGAGACTTTACAAATCTAGGGGGTTGCTCAACATAAACTTCTTCTTGAATATAACCATTAAGAAATACACACCTAAAATCCATTTGATATAATTTAATGTTCGGGTTCGATGTAAAAGCTAAGAGAATTCTTATTGCCTTAATCTTAACAATAGGTGCAAAGGTTTCCCCATCATCAATTCCCTCTTCTTAATTGTTTCCTTGAGCAACTAGTCTAGCTTTGTTTCGACTACTACGCCTCCCTCATCACGTTTGTTTTTGAATACCCATTATGGTTCCTATAACTCGGGTGGTTAGAGGGTCATTTGGTCGAGCTCGGACTTACCTATTCAGGTTCATGTAGAGCTTTTCGTACATTTCTAGGTTCAATTAATGATATGAATGTAGAAAATGCATGTTAAGTTTGTAAGGAAGAACGAGTTCGTACCCTATTATTGATGTATGAGATGATGTTCTCGGGTGAGTGATTAGATGAATATTCGAAAGCTTTACCTATACTCTAGTTTACCAGATTTGATGGTTGAATACTTTGTTCTTTAGCTGGTTCAACTTGTTCATTCCCTTCTTCGACTTGTCCTTCGAGTGGTCTTTGCTTATTCTTAAACTGGCTCATTCCGAGGTTGCTCGGTTCTCTTGTTATTGTTCATTGTAAGCTCAACTTCCACTAAGTCATCATCATCTTGGTTGACCTTGAGGTATGAGAAAGTGGATTCACTTATCCTGTCATTATTAACCTTATCAAAGATAACGTGAATGCTTTCCTCCACTTTGTTAGTTTTCTTGTTGAAAATTCGATAAGATCTCGCTAGGAGAAGAATAACCAAGAAAAATACATTCATCCGACTTAGCATCAAATTTGGTCAGATATTCCTTACCACTATTATGCACAAAGCATTTACATCTGAATGGTTTAAAGTAGAAAATGTTGGGTTTATTCCCTTTGTATAGCTCGTAGGGTGTTTTCTTCGGAATGGGTCGAATGAGACATATGTTGAGAGTGTAATTTGCTTGTATTCACTACCTCAGCCCAGAAATAGTAAGGTAGATCATTTTCAATTATCATGGTCCTTCCTATTTCTTCAAGTGTTATGTTCTTTCTCTCCACTACTCCATTTTTTAAGCGAGTTCTAGGTGCTAAGAAGTTGTGGGAGATGCCATTTTTGTCACGAAATCTGCAAACTACGAGTAGTCGAACTTCTTTCCATGGTCTATTCAAATTCTCCTTATCCGATTCTCGGACTCCACTTATATTTTCCTATAGATCTTAGTGAACTCTTTGAAGGCTTCATTCTTGTTCTTTAGAAAACAAACCTAGGTAAATCGTGAGTAACCATCAATAATAACTAGCACATATGATTTATCTTCTAAGCTTTTAACATGAATTTCACCACATAGATCCATAAATATCAATTCAAGCACTTTGGATGTAGAAACTGTCTGGAGTGGCTTAAATGATAATTTAACTTGTTTCCCTTTTGTGCATGCATCACAAATTTTATCTTTCTTAAAAGAACAGGTTAGGTAATCCTCTGACTAACCCATGAGATGCAAGTTTGTTTCTTGATTGTATGCATACCGATAGGACCTAATCTGTGATGCCATGTCCATAAATCATCATTCAATGAAGCTTTTAAACATGATTGAAGGTTTGCTCCTGGAGAGTCTAAGTCACCCTAGAAGGGGGTGAATACGGTGATGAGGAAATTTTAACAAAATGGAAGGGTTAAAGTTTAAACTGAATAATCAAGATAATCCGAGTCTAGATTGGACTCGGAAAAGTGTAAACTCATAATTACTTGGAAACCCTCCTGGGGTAGAAAACCACGGCCAGTGCTAATCCAAGCACAAAGTCAAATCCACTATTTTGAATCCACAAAATACAGTAGATTGACTCAACCAGAATTTCTCCCTTAAACAATTCCTAATAGAGTTTTCTTAGACTCGAAGTTCCCTTATCCGATCTAGTACTTCCTAACTAAGGTAACCTTTACAGACTAGGGACAACTGAGCTGAGTTAGTCCTTACAGCTCGGTCAAGGGACCTTACTCAGAAAGTAAGAAAGAGTTTGTGATCACTTACAAGAATTTACAACTCAAAAAAGTGTGAAGTATAGATTTGGAGTTGTAAAAAGGAAGATTGAATGAGTATTATCAAAGAGATATAATTTCAGCAATGTGTTCAAGCAATCTTCAAGTCTTGTGAAGTGGCTTCTATTTATAGATGACCAAGCATATTAGATGTTGTGAGTATCTTCCGATTAGAAGTCCTTTGTGACCGTTGTAACGGTCCTTCGAGTCACTCGTAAAAGATCCGTTGAGATGTGAACGTTGTGCAACGGCTCTTGACTCCTTAGGATGTCTTAATCCACTTGTGGTGTCCGAAAGTAGGGTGGAAACCACCGTTGAGCTTAGCATTGAAGATTTCCAGTTTTGGAAACGAGATAACCCCGACACGGCGTCCGGGCCCGGTTCGAAGTAGAAAAGCCTTGTCTGTTGGTGATTGACGACTTGAAGCCGGTTACTTTTGTAATTCAAAAATAGGATAACCTCGTTTAGATAACCTAAAAAAGTAAACAAATTTTGGTTCTCAAAGTATAAAATACTTTGGTCCAAGATTAGGCACAGATAATAATTTAATTAAAATAATTAAGTGCATAATTATCCGAGTCCTAGAAGAGTGGAATTTTCCGAGTCTAATATTCATTATACTCAAATTTCATCTGAGTCAGTCTAAGGAAAGATCAAGTTATAAAGAGAATATCGAGTATGAGTACTTGATCTAGACAAAAGAAGTTCAAATAAACATGCTGACTTAGAGAGTTGAATTAATGTTGTAATTCACTTTAACTTGGAATATGAAGTCGAACTTAGTTTGAAAGTGTTAGTGAGATTGTTTGAACATGCGATAAGTCTAAGTGATGTCCGAGTGGCTCGGAACCATAAGTGTGAATTGATCAACAAGAGTATGCTTTCGGAGTGAGTCGGAATCGAATGAAAACATATGCAATAGTTTTTGTAACACTCGGAATAGTTTCTATAACACTCGGAATAACTTGTAATCAAAACCTAGAAGGGATGAGGGTTTTTACCTGATTCCTTGATAGTAGTCAGAATGATATAAATGCAGTAGTCCGAGTCTTTAATGATAAATCTTGATTAGAATTAGAAAGAAGAATAATATAGGTGCTACTCGACCTCGGACCTAAGAGCTTTGTCTCTTTGGTAGTTGCATCATAAATAAAGTAGTTGGTCCGAGTGAAACTTACGTCTTGACCTTTGTCACAAAGTTGAGAGATACTCGGAAGATTATATTTGAGCCCATTGACAAGATACACTGGACTAACTGAATTGTCTCCTTGACCAATTCTACCAATACCAACTATCTTGCCTTTATTGTTATCTCCAAATGTGACTTTTCCTCCCTTCATGTCCCTAAGTTTTGAGAAGAGTCTTGAATCCCCAAACATGTGGCTTGAATATCCATCTGTCTAAGTACCGGTGACTCTTTTGTTTTTGAGTCACCTGCAAAACAGAAATAAACTAACCCTTCTCACTTTCTCTTACAAACCCAAGTAACTATCTTTACTCGTGATCTTTTCTCGAGGAAGAACATTTTTAGGAACCCATATTTGAATAGTTTTGGATTTTTCTGATTCCGTGTCTTACTTCTTGAGAGCTAACTCTATGTCTCTTGCTTTTTAAATCCTCTCTGTTTGTAAACTAGTTGAGAAGACTTTTTCATAAAAGCGGGTCCGGGTTCAATCCCTTTCCTTTTTAAATGAAACAGACCATGCTTAGCCTTCTTGAACTTAATCATTCTGGAATAAGTTTTGAAAATACTTTTGTAGTAATTATCTTCCTATTCGACATTAAGCAAGTCCTTCTTTTCGAAAAGACACACATTCGGAACCAAATAGTAAAATTATGATTTTTTTGACCTTGAGTAAGCTTTTAAACCAACTCCCGAGACTCAATGAACTTTTGTTACAATTGCTCTTTCTCTCTTCGAGGCACTCGGACTCGGTCTCATTATCTTGAGTACTAGTCTTTAGTACCTTCAAGTTTTGTATTAGTTTTTCTAAACGTTTTTCAAAGAAATGTTCTCAAGACCGAGAGACTTTTATTTCTCTTTAAATTCGAAGAATCAAAATTGAACTTCTCCTCTAATGTAAAAATGTATTGAGCAACATCATGCTTCGAGAATTTGAGAAAATAGTTAATTACCGTCCGAGGATCTATTGCCACGATGATTCGATGCTTCACTTTCTGTCTTAGATCCAGCTTCCGAGTTTGATAGAGCCATGAGAAACTTTGACTCATCATCAATGTCATCATCTTCTTTTGATTCATCATTACGCCAGGTGGCTACCATAGCCTTTTTCTTCTTTCTGTCCTTCCTCCACTTTGGATAGTCTTTGACTATGTGCGCTTTGCTACCACACTCAAAGCAACCAAAGTTCTTAGTTAATGTTAAATTTGAAGAGGATGAGAATTTACCTTTTCTGTCCTTCTTGTAGAACTCTTGCTTAGGCTTCTTCTACCACTTTTTGTATTTCATCATTTTCTTGAATCCTCGGTCTAGAAGTGTCATGGGGTCTTCGTCGGAATCTAAGGAGCTCGAGACTTGGACCAGTTTCTTCCGAGGCCTTGAGAGCAATATTTCTTTTGGTGCTGACCTCAAATTCTTCTTCTTCTAAATGAAACTCATGGGTGAGTAGTTTCTCAATGAGTTCGTCTGGTTTCAATTGAGTAACATCCTAAGCTTCTTTAATAGTTGTCACCTTAAGACACCATCTTCTCTTCGGTAGACTCCTTAGAATCTTTCCGACAATCTCTTCATGAGAGATCTTCCTTCCAAGGGACTTGAGATTGTTGACAATCTCGGTGAAGCGGATGTACATTTGAGTTATGTTCTCATCAGCCTCTATCTTGAACATCTCATAGTTGTGGAGATACTAACTTATCTTAGTTGGCTTTACTTGATTGGTACCTTCATAAGTAGTAACTAGTGTGTCCTAGATTTCCTTAGCGGTACCACAAGTAGATACTCGATTGTATTATGCTAAGTCAATGGCACACATCGGTGTGTTCATTGCCTTGAAGTTCTTTCTGTATTTCTCGTTCTCTTCAGCAGTGAACTCAAACTTCACCTTAACTACTGTACAAGTGCCATCTATTTTGGTAGGAATGTAGTGTCCATTGAAGATGATGTTACAAACATCTTCATCATAATCCTTGATGTAACACTCTATGATCTTCTTTCGGTGAACGAAGTTTGATCCCTTGAACTTGGGTGGTCTTGTGAAAGATCCTCCTTCATCGAACTCTCCATAATTAAGAGCCATATGATTTTTAGACCTTGGATTATTAGATCTTTTGAGAAGGTTAGGCTCGATACCAATTGAAGGTTAGCTCTTGAGAGTCTAAGTCACTCTAGAGAGGGGAGTGAATAGGGTGAAAAGAACATTTTACGGAATAAAAGATTTTCTGCAGAGTATGAGCTCGGAAAAGTAGTTCTAAGTCTAGAATGAACTCGAAAGAGAGAACACGAGATAGGAGGAATCCCTCCCGGGGCAAAAAACCAAGGTCGGTGTTAATCCACACACATCCATGAACGTTACTCTGCAAAAAATAATCTCAAACACTCATCTTTTCTACTTATCGCCGTTGAATTTGTGCAAAGAGCTAAAGAATATTCAGTTATTATGATCTCTAGGCATTTATTCAACTGATCTTTCTTACACCCTACAAACTCACCTTTTCCAAAATTCACATCAAGAGATCCAGTGTAAAGATCCGGATCAATAGGTGGGACATCATGAGGGCAAGCTGTTCGGCCTTTGGATGGTTATTTAATTTATGCTTTTATCGCTTTTCCGTATTGTAGATCAAAGAGGTGTAATCGCGTTTTAATTCCTCCCCACCTTATGTAATTTTTTAGTTTTCCGCTTTTATCCTGCTTTCTTTCTGCTTTCTTTATCACTTTCCTTTAATTATGTTTGGTTGCTTTTATTTTTTCGTTTAGCATGTTGATTGCTTGAGTTTGGCTCATGATTTTAGTATATTACCCAAATTAGTAATGGCCATCCTCGGACGAGCGAGAATGGAAGGGTTTTCCCTACGTTTCGTACCCTCGCCCTTGAATCCGATTCTCGGTTCTAAGACCCATGGAGTCATTTTTTAGCCTCTTTTAGTCTTAGTTTTCCCATACTATGATTGGAAGAGCAAACTTTTATTTTTGTTTTTGTTAGCTTTTCTTTCCTAAAAGCCGATCGGCGATTCCCTTTTAATTTATTTCTTCTAGATTTGCCTCCCAACTATTTTTTGACTAAACAAGTAGAAAATTGAATTCTAGATCTCTTCATACTTCATCCGCTAAACTCATTATTTTCCCGATATTAGTAATCATCACTTAAAGCCGTAGACTCAATAAATCTCTAAGGCTCAACTTGAAATATTAATCCATAACTTATGCCCAAACCATAACGTGTTCATATTCTCGATATGCTTATCTTCAACTATTTTATGTCTCTTCATACTTCACCCATTATTTCCCGATATTAGTACTCATCTCTTAAAGCCGTAGACTCAATAAATCTCTAAGGCTCAACTTGAAATATTAATCCATAACTTATGCCCAAACCATAACGTGTTCATATTCTCGATGTGACTCACTACCCCCAGCAGCGTAATTCCGTCCGAATTCCCGAACTTTAATTCAAGCATAAGCAACTACCAATTCCCCTCAAAATTCCTAATTCCACTTTTAGCAGCTACTAAACTCATTTCTTCACACACGTATTCAATATTCACAACAAAGTTCAATAATCACAATAAATTCATTTGAGTTTCGAAAGTACTAATAGTTTAGAGTATAGGACTACCCACCTTGATTCGGGGATTGAGGGTTTGTCTGGTTTGTTGAGATCCAGGTTCCCCTGGTTCAATTCCTCCTTTCCTACCTCTTCCCTTGCTGCCAGCCCGGTTTCGCCGCCCTCCTCCGCGCTGACGCCGTCGCCGGCCACGGTTCTTGCGTTCACCGGCTGCCTCTCTCTCAGCCCTCACATTCGCGTGCCCTTTCCTTGCCTCGGTTTCGCCCTCCTTCGGGCCCTGGTCGTTCCCCGCACTCGTCGACCACCTCACCTCCGTTCGCCATGGAGCCCGCCGGCCTCCGGTCACTTTCATTGCTCTCGCTCCCCTTCTCCTTCTCGTTCTATCTCCCTCGCTCGGTCTCGACTCTCTCGATTCCTACTTCTATGTGGTGCCCCCCTTCTTTCTTTTCGGTGGTTTCATCAGTGCTTGGCGAGCATTCGCTTCCCCATTCTAATCCCCTTCTTTTCCCCTTTTTTTTCATCCTCACTATAATTAAACCCACATACGTAACATACGCGGTCTCGGATTAATACGTAGCTGGTTCGGGCGAAAACTCGAAAACGGAATTAATACACTTCACCAATAAGAGTTACGCAAACTAATAATAATTTGCTCAATAAATTTATGAGTATCTAACCACGCATATAACTTGGTCGTTCAACCTACTCTATTTAATTAAAATTACATAATTAACTTTAACTCATATAACTACTAACCCAAAATTACGGGTCTTACGGTTAGTGTGTTTCGACTTGCGAGTAACTTAGAAAAGGACGAAAGGTCATTGGTACTTAGACAGTGGATGCTCACGGCATATGTCATGAGATTCAAGACTCTTTTACGAGTTAGAAGATTTTAAAGGAGGAAAGGTGACTTTTGGAGATGACGAGTAAGGGCAATATAGTTGGAATTGGCAAGATTGGGAAATGAGACAACACTGGTCAGCCCAGTCTATCTTGTCAAGGGACTAAAATACAACCTCGCTCAGCATCTCTCAATTGTGTGACAAAGGTCAAGAGGTAAAATTCACTCGGACCAACTGCTATATTTCGATGCAACTACCAAAGAGACTAAGCTCTCAAGTAAGAGATCAAGTAATACTTATACTATCCCTCTTTCCGATCCAAGTCAGAATTAATCTTGTTCAAAAGCATCATTGCATGATGATTCTTGGACATGGCATCGCAGATTAGGTCATGTTAGCATGCACACTATCAAAAAGCTTACATCTCATGGTTTAGTTAGGAGTTTACCTAACTGTGCATTTAAGAAAGATAAAATTTGTGAAGCATGCACAAAAAGGAAGCGAGTCGAGATCATCTTTAAAACCTCTTAAAACTGTTTCCACATCCAAAAAGTGCTTGAGTTGCTTGCATATGGATTTATATAGTAAAATCTCTTTAAAGAGTCTCGGAGGTAAATCATATGTACTTGTGATTGTTGATGACTACTCATGATTTACCTGAGTTTGTTTTCTCAAGAACAAAAATTAAGCTTTCAAAGAGTTCAACAAGCTCTGCAAGAAAATTCGAGTCAAAGACTCGGATCGGAAGAATTCGAACCGACCATGGAAGGGAGTTCGACTACTTAGAATTTGCGGAGTTCTGCGATAAGAATGGTATCTCTCACAACTTCTCAGTACCCAGAACCCCTCAATAGAACGGGGTAGTGGAGAGAAAGAACCGAACTCTTGAAGAAATAGGAAGGACAATGATGATTGAACATGATCTACCTTACTATTTACGGGCCGAGGCGATCAACACGAGAAAACTACACACTAAACGAGATGCCTCATCGGACCCATCTTGAAGAAAACTCCCTACAAGCTTTACAAGGGAAAGAAGCCCAGCATTTCATACTTCAAACCCTTTGGATGTAAGTGTTTTGTTCACAAAAATGGTAAGGATCACCTAACCAAGTTTGATGCTCGGTCGAGATGAAGGTATCTTTCCGGGTTACTCATCTTACGAGTAAACCTTATCGTGTCTTTAATAAAAGAACTAAAAAAGTGAAAGAAAGCATCCACATTGTGTTTGATGAGATTGATCAAGGAAAAACAAGTGAGTCAATCTTCTCGGATCCGATACTCAGTCGAGATAAAGATAATCTTGCTTGAAGCTGAGCTCGGACACGGTAAAAAAAGCAACTCAGAATGAGGCAGCTCGGAACATCATGACTCGGACCGAACCAGCTCAAAAGCCAGCTCGGAATGTTGAAGGTTAAGAAAATGAGCAAACTTAACAAGCTCAAACTACTGAAGATCAGCCAGTTCAACCAACAAACATGGTGAACCGGAGAACAGGTAGAGCATTCAAATATGCTTCGAGCCACCCACTCGAGAACATTTTTTCGACATCAACGAGTGGGTAAGAACTCATTCTTCTTTGCAAAATCTATGTGCATTCATATCATTAACTAAACCAAGAAATGCACTAGAGGCCCTAAATGAACCTGAATGGGTAGAGGCCATGCAAGAGGAATTTAATCAATTTGAGAGAAACCAAGTCTGGACTTTGACCAAACGACCTTCTGACCACCCAATTATAGGAACCAAATGGGTTTTCAAGGACAAACTGGATGAGGATGGGTTGGTAGTTGGAAATAAAGCTAGACTTGTGGTTCAAGGTTACAATCAAGAAGAAGGGATTGATTGTGGAGAAACCTTTGAACCAATTGCTAGGATTGAAGCAATTAGAATCCTATTGACATTTGCATCAAGCATGAATATTAAATTGTATCAAATGGATGTCAAATGTGCTTTTTGAATGGTTTTATTCAAGAGGAAGTCTATGTTGAGCAACCCCTAGATTTGAAAACTCAGAATTTCTAAATCATGTTTTCAAATTGCAAAAGGCTCTATATGGTCTTAAACAAGCTCCCGGAGCTTGGTATGAAAGACTGAGCAATTTCTTGGTTGAGAATGATTTCAAAAGAGGTCAGATTGACCAAATTCTTTTCATAAAAACCAAAGGGAGAGATTTCCTTATTGCTCAGATTTATGTTGTTGATATTATTTTTAGAGCTAATAATGAAAATCTTCGTCGAGAATTTTCTGAGTTGATGAGATAGGAATTTCAAATGAGCATGATGGGAGAGCTCAATTTCTTTCTTGGTCTACAAATCAGACAAGATAAATATGGCATCTATGTCCATCAATCTAAGTGTACCAAAGAGTTGTTGAAGAAGCACAAACTTCAAGATGCAAACCATACAGCAACACCCATGAGCGAGCAGCATGAAACTGGACTTAGACGAAAAAGGTAAAGCAGTAGATCGAAACTCTATAGAGGTATGATTGATTCTCTGCTATATCTCACATTTAGAAGGCCAGACATTATATTTAGTGTATGTTTATGTGCAAGATTCCAGGCTAATCCAAAAGAATCATATCTCACTAAGGTGAAGAGAATCTTCGAGATATCTTGCAGGGACTCGGAATCTTGGTCTATAGTTTTTAAGAAACTCGAACCGACCCTCATTGGATACACAAATGCCGACTATGCTGATTACAAGGTTGATAGAAAGAGCACCATTGGAGCATGCCGGTTTCTAGGTCAATCCCTTATATCTTGGCACTCAAAGAAGCGGAACTCGGTTGCTCTATCAACTGCTGAAGCCGAGTACATTGTAGGCTGGAGTGTGTTGTGCTCAGATTCTATGGATCAAGCAACACTTGAAGGATCCTGGGCTTTCATTCAAATCTATCCCAATCAAGTGTGATAATTAGAGTGCAATCAGCATCACTAAGAATCCAGTTCAACACTAAAAGATAAAGCATATTGAGGTCAGGTATCATTTTCGAGAGACCATTCTAAGAAAGGTGATATTGAACTAAAATTCATTCAGACGAAATTTCGGTTAGTTGATATTTTCACTAAGCTACTTAGTGAGGATCAGTTTTCCTTTATTAGGAATGAGCTTGGAATGATTAATGCATGATTATGTGTTTTTCTAAGTGAAATTGTCTTGCATGATTATGTGTTATATGTTTTTCTTTGCCTTAATAACAATTGGTTTAGTTGACCAAGTGAAACTAAGCTAGGAGTTATTCTATGTTTGAGTATTCCGAGTCACTAAGAAACCATACTGAGTCGGACTCGGTTTTGAGCAAAATGGACATTAATCTTCTGAAATCATCTCTAGACAAGTGGAGAATTTCATAAATTTCTTTTTAAAATCTTTCTTTTCTCTCTCTCTACCACGCGCATCGATCGGAGAACTAGCCGTTGGAAGAAAGTCACTGGAATTCTAACTGTTGGAGAGCGAGAAATATCACACCTATCCGAAGCAACCGTTGGAGGTTAAGGTCGAGCGAAAGTTGAAGGACATTCCTTTTCACTATAAATAGCACCTCTTTACCTTCATTTCACTACTTTACTCTCTACTTACTTACTCTCTTAGCTTACTCGCTCTCGCTCTCGCTCTCAAAATTCTCGGTGCTCACTCGAGCAAAGAAAATATGCCAAGGAGGTCCCTAAGTCACAAAAAATTTCTCTATGACTCGGATGAGGACCGAGGCCGGACCGCTTTGTTTTCTTCGATGAGAACCTTCTTTTCTCATCACTCGAGCAAAGAAAATCCCAATTCTAAAATTCTCAAAGCTCTTTTTGACATTCTAGAGGGATACGATGTAGACCTCTTCCCAGCCATCCTTGAGCAAATGGCTTCTCCAAATCAGCCAGCCAGCTCAATCTAAAAAGTCCTCTCCTTTTCCTTTCGGAGCCCTTTTAACTATTGTCTTTAAACAGTTTAAGGTTCCCCTCCTCAAACCCAAACGCGAGTGTTTGAGGTTGCCATTGTGGTAGGCGGGACGGAGCTTTGAGTCTGCGGATACTAGGAAATCAAGTCCGGTGTCTTGGTTAATGGAGTCCGAGTTAAAGCCCCATTCATCTCCTCCCACTCAAACTTAGACTCGAGACTCCCTATCTCTCCCTCCTCCACCAGGTGGTCCATCCACCTTAGAACCACCTTCTGCAACAAGCTGTTGCTTCGTCTACAATTTTGGTAGACAAACTCTCCTCTGTAATCGAAGAATTTCGGGACACTCTCCGTTCTCTCAAATCGAGTCCTTCGAGTCCGGTAATCAACCGGAAGACGGATCGGTCTTAGATCCGGGAGCATCGGGATCTGCTCATCGAGATAAAGGGACTCATCAAGGAGCAGCACGAGCAACTTCAGCTCCTCCAAGAACGTAGATCTAAGGCTGCGAAGGACCCGAAAGCTCGAGACACTTCGAGGAGTCCTCAAGCCTAGCCAAGTCCCCATCAGTCGAGGTTGAAGAAGAAGAAGGCTGCGGCTAAAGTAGTTCAGCCTGAGGAGAAGGAGGAAGAGAAGAAGGAAGAGAAGGAAGAGGAGAAGGAGGAAGAAAAAAGGAAAAGGAGGAAGCATCTCAGCCGGAGGGACAAGGTGCCATAGTCCCCGAACCGGAACTAATCGGCTCGGACGACGATCCGAGTGGGTCGAAGACCTGCGGATGTTGGTCGGTCCATAGTGGTCAAGTCGAAGCACCTCCCTCCGTTGTATTCCGGGAGGATGAGCTAGAGCATGATATGTTTATAGGAAGTCACCCGGAACTTAGCTACTACCCGACATCCCTGTGCTGCCGCCGCCATGGTCTTCAACATCATCTCAAGCTTACCAGCGCCAACGCATTGCTCGTTCCTCCACCTCCGCACCACCAGCACCCCGTTTTAATTTCTTTTCTTTCTTTTTTTTGTGTTTTGTCCAACATCAAGTGTATCTTTTTGATGTTTTTCTTCCCTATTTTTTAATGAAATGTAAGGGGAAAAATATAAAAAATTGATGTTGTTATGTTTAGGAGGAGCTCACCCCTTTTTGTATTTTCTTTATATATATGAATGAATTTTCTTTATTTGAGCAGATTCACCTCTGAGTTAATTCTTTTTGAGTTCGATTTTCTCATATTATTTCTTTTCTCGCTCCGATACATTTGTTCATATCTCTATACTAATGTGTTATCTGCATATCTCGTTATAAGTAATGATAGTATCGGCAATGCATTTTCTAAGTATGAAATATTTCTCAATTATTACTTCTTATTCGATATGTTCTACTTAGTGAGAATGGAAACTCATGTTTTACACTAACGAGTTTCTATCCGAGTGTGGAATGCCTTTCATCAAAAAGGGTGAGATTGAAGACTTAGACTCTAACTCTAAGACATTCGACTCGGGTATAAACTTCATGCCTCCTAAGTTTTGATTACAAGTGATTCGAGTGTTATAAAACTCCTATATAAGTTTTCATTCGATTCCGAGTGACTCAAAAACACATTCTTGTATATGTTCTACGCCGATGTTTCGACTCACTCGGACATCAATCAGAACAATTGTATGATCAAATAATTTCTCTAACACTTTTATTTTGAGTTCGATTGCATAATTCAATGAAAAGTGAATTACGAGTGTTAATTCCTCTTTCTAAGTCGGTTTGTTTGTTTGAGAATTATTTGTCCGGATCAAGTCTCGTATACTCCGATGATTATACTCTTTTTAACTTGATCTTTCTTAGGATTGACTTTGATAGAATTTGAGTATATTGAATATTAGACTCGGAAAATTTCACTTTTCTAGGCCTAAGATAATGATGCACTTAATTGTCATAATTAAATTATTATCTCGTGCCTAATCTAGGACCAAAGTATTTTATACTTTGAGAACCAAAGTGGTTTACTTTTGTAGGTTATCCAAACCAGGTTATCTCATTTTTGAATTACAAAAGTAACCGGCTTAAAGTCTGTCAATCACCAACAGATAAGATTTATCTACTTCGAACAAGGCTCGGACACCGTGTTAGGGTTGTTCTGTTGTTAAGTCGTATTTTATACGTATTTTTAGTAGTTATTTAGTTTATATTATATAGTTTATTTTATCTAATTTATTCTATTTTGTCTATTTATAGGTAATTATCGAATAAAGTGGGGAAGAGAAGAAAAGTCGTTAAAAGTGGATTTTTAGCTACCGACAAGCATCCAAGAAAATATATGAAGTCGGTCCATAAATATAATATGTAATAAAATATTTATTTTAGGATATTATATTTTAGGAAATCCTAAGTGGAATAGAAAAGGGAAACTTAGAAGAGAAGAAAGAGAAATAAACCCTAACTCTTTCACCCTATATATACTACTTATTATCATCATGGAGAGGGGACCTAGACCCACACACAATCACCACCTCTTGCCTTTGCTGTCCACGCCAGCCACCACCGCTTGCTGCCGCCTACACCTGCTGCCCAGCCACCAGCCAGCCGCTGCACCTGCCGCTCGAACCCTTGCTGCCGCTGCTGCCCGCTTGCTCAGCCAGCCACCATCCATCATCATCTTCTTCATCTTCCCGGTCAAAGAAACTAATATCGGTAGTATAATTTAGTTTTGTAATTTTTATTAGAAAAGATTGAGTTTTTATTGATAGATTAATACTAAAGATGCTAGTTTTATTTAGTTTACATGTTTTAAATTACATGATGTGTGAGTAGTTTTTCTTATACTTAGTATAATCTCATTGAAGCCATGTTAAATTACTTATTTTGAAACAAAGTTTTGATTTTTATTGTCTTATTGATTTGATCCATGATTCTATGATAATTTGTGTTTAATGTTTATGAATTTATGTCTAATTAATTAGAGTGCACGCTATTTAGTTTTATATAAATTCATGTGATAGTTTAGAGGGTTTAAATACGTAATTGCTTGATCTTTTAGACATAAGTATCACCCTAGTTAATCATGGATGGCTCATACCCATCTCTTTTAATTAGGAAATTATCATAGATCCTTCTTAAATCAATTTGCTAGTAGATTGGTTATTAGGTGCTAGATGATGTTTTTCTAATACTTAATGCTCTAATTTGATTAAATTCTAGTGCTAGTGCTAGGGTTATCAATATTAGTAGGGTTTATATTAGGGCTAGGCCTAAGTAAACTAATAACTAAGGAAAAACGGGGAAGATCCGCTAGTGGTTGTCTTCTACAGTTTAGCTCATGGGTAGATCAATTTGTGTGTTAATGATAAATAATAATTTGCATGGTGGATATAGATTATACTAAGTGTTTTTATAAATTTGCTATCTTTGATAATTATTTGTTTGCTTTTTAGTTATTTTCTTTAGTTTGTCAATTTTTATTTATAAATATATAGTCTTTTATTATTAATTTCGTTACCCCCCTAAAGATCAGTATTTTAGGTTAGTTTTAGTAATTTTATTTTAATTTAATTTTGAGTCTTTATATATTTTAATTTTCAGAATTAATTTTCTGTTAGTGTTTATTATTTTTGAGTCAGTTTGTTAGAAATTAGTTTTAAAATAGTTTCTTTTGTTATTTTTCTTGTTTTATTTTCTTTTAGGGTTCAGATAGAGTCCTAGTTTGCTGTGATTAAATTTTAGAATTTTTGGAAATAATTTGATATTTTTTCAGATTTAATTCTTGAATTTAATTACTGCAGGTTTTTAATAAAATAAATTCGTAAATTAGATTTTAAATTTTGTTTTTATATTTTTAGGGTCTGGTTAGGTTTAGAAAATTAGTATTATTATTCTGGGTAATTTTAGTATTTATTTTCGTAATTATTTTAGTGCAGAATTTTACTTATTTAATTTTCTGTTTTAGAATTTGTTTATTTTCTACTTTAGTTTTCTGTTTTAATTATTCTAAAAATATACAAAAATATTTCTGGGTTATTGTAGTTTTATTATTCTGTATAAATTATTTATTTAGTTATTAGATAATTTTCTATGAATTTTAGTTATTGATTTTAATTTATATTTTCTATTTTGTTTTTAAGAGTAGTAAATTTAATTAGATTAAAACTTGCATGTTATTATATCTTTCCTCGTGGATTCGATCCCTACTTGCCCTTGCTATATTGTTTATTATAAGTTTAAGTAGTGGTTTAATTTGTTGCTGTACGACAAGCTTAACAAATTTTGGCGCCGTTGCCTGGGAAAGAAAATAATAGTTGTTAGTTTTATTTATTTTAGATTTACTACTTTTATTACTTCTTTGTAACTTTAATAGTTTGTTTTCATAGTTTTGTTTTTTTTAGTGCTTTTTTTATTTTGAAAAGGAGTATACATTTGACGAAGTTGAAAGCCAAGTAAGTGTTTCGATTCTGTTTCGTAAGTTCTAAAATTATTGAGATGACTACCTTACGTGAACTTGCTGCACCTAACTTGGAGACACAATTTTTACACATCTCATATCCTGCATTGGACCGACCACTAAAACTGAACTCCGGATTTTTAAATATGTTACCTAAATTTCATGGACTGCACTGGTGAGGACCCATATCGTCATATCAATGAGTTTATTATTACATGTTCCACTATGCAACTTGAGGGAATCACCCAAGACCAAATTAAGTTGAGAGTCTTTCCCTTTTTGCTTCAGGATAAAGCTAAAGATTGGTTTTATCACTTACCACCTGCAACATTCACTACATGGACCGAAGTTCATAAAGCATTTTTAGAGAAATTTTTTCCTACATCTAGGATAGGGTCCATTAGAAAGGAAATTTGTGGTATTAAACAGATGATTAGGGAGAGTTTTTCTGAATATTGGGAGCGTTTTAATAAATTATGTGCTAGTTGTCCCCA
This sequence comes from Talinum fruticosum, assembly GCA_021018815.1. Taxonomy (NCBI): domain Eukaryota; kingdom Viridiplantae; phylum Streptophyta; class Magnoliopsida; order Caryophyllales; family Talinaceae; genus Talinum; species Talinum fruticosum. The sequence goes on along the minus strand of JAITYX010000010.1, from coordinate 5,663,321 downwards.
ACATCAAATTCCCGAGCATTTATTGATTCAATATTTTTATGAAGGTTTATTGCTAATAGGTAGAAATATGGTAGATGTTGCTAGTGGAGGGGCCTTGTTTAATAAGACTCCAGCTCGGGCTAGAGAATTGTTAAATATTATGGCCCAAAATACTCAACAATTTGGAATGGGAGATACCCAATTTAGGAATGTTAATGAGTTCAATTTAGGTCCATCTCGTAGAGACCCAATTGTCCCAAATTACTGTTATGTTGAATAAATTGGTCCACAGAGAAGAAGTAGTAGTTTGTAGTATTTGCTATTTAGAGGGTCATGTTGCTAATTCATGCCCTACACAACAAAGAGGGCATGTGAATGCTATTTTTTCCAACCAAGGTCGAATGAATTATAACATATTCTCGAACACTTATGAAGAATGGAGTGATTACTCTAACCTTAGGTATGGATTTGAAGAAAACCCCTAGAATTTGATGAATCCATTGCCCGAACAAAACTAATTATCTTTTAGAGCAAATCATTAAGAAAATGGATGACCGTAAAAAGGAGACTCGACCTTAGGTTCCAAAGCTTAGAGATGACCATTAAGCGTGTACAAGAGAAACAGATTGCCAATGATACCATGCTTAGTAACCCGCAAGCCCAAGTGCAATCTCAACATTTCCAAGATCCAAAAGAAAATGTGAGTGTCTTAACATTTAATAGGGGGAAAGAGTTAGAGGAACCTCCGAAAAACATAGAGGTAGAGCCAAAATTAGAAGTCATGGAATCTGAACTTGACCAAAATAAAGATAAGGCCTCTAATGCCGAGGAAATAGGTGAAAATAAGAAAGATATTTACAAGCCTATCCCACCTTTTCCTAGTAGATTGATAAGCACAACTCCTACGATAGACGAGGCAATTGAAGATATTATAGAAGTATCTAGGAAGGTAGAAACAAACATTCCTCTTCTAGATACCATGAAACGGGAACCTCGTTATGCTAAGTTCCTTAAAGATCTATTCACGAACAAATTAAAATTGAAATGGAACAACAAGATAAGTGTGGGGGATAATACATCTGCTCTTTTCCGAAAGAAATCTCTAACTAATTGCAAGTATGCAGGAGACCGGATCAATTTAGTGTGGGAAATGCAACTGAATGATCCTTGAGCTACAAAGGTGTCGAGCCAAAGACGGTAAACAAAGGCGCCGGTTGGGAGGCAACCCAACATTTTCAGGGAAGTTTCTATAATTTTTACTTTAATTTTATTTTTATTTTTATTTAGCATGCATTAGGGACAATGCATGAATTAAGTGTGGGGAGTGCATCCTGCATTTTAATTTTATGCATTTATATTTATCTTATTTTTATTAAAAATAAATAAAAAAAAAAATTAGTGTCTTTTTTGTAAAGAAATGCATGAATATAAATATATGCTAGGTTAACTTGCTTACATTTTTCTGTTTCTAATTTTTCTTTCCCTTTGAAAGTGAGAAATTTGAACATGTTAATTGTTATTCGGAGTTGTTTGAGTTGATCCTCATATATTTCTCCAATTAGTGATAATCATAATTTTTTCTGTCCAATTGATCATGCTATATAATCGTGATAGAGGCAATAAATTGACTTAAACCGTTCACCTAGACTACTCGAACTTAGCAGATTGATTCATTAAAATTTTGATTTTTCTTGTTTTGCCTACAAAAAAAAATAATAATAATAATAAAAAAATAATATTAATAATAAATTGTTAGTTTACCAACATGGGTCGGAGTTGGTGGCTCGGCGCCATTTCCCCTTAAGTTTAGGTCTCAAGTTGAGCCTTATGAATGGAGTAACCCACGCTGGGAGAGTCATGCCCCTTTTGGGCCGATCAATGGCTCGAACCATACTAACGAAAAGAAAAAGAAAAAAAATAGAGTATTAACTCCAAGCACCTCTGTTTGGGTGAGTGGGAGACAGGGAGTGTTATATTTCTAAGACCCTATATGGGCCTCGAATATGTGCTTGAATGGAGTTATATATATATATATATATATAATTGAAAAAAAAAAAAGGTTTGCAAAACAAGTTTATTATCGATTTTTAGTGAGTTCTCTCGTCGATTCAGTGTCTCTATAACCATACCGCACCTTAATTTTTCCCATCCTAAAAAGTTTTAGACCTCTTGACCGGAATGTACATGTTTGAAAAAGATGGATAAATTTTTGATTGTTGCTTAATTAAAAGAGATATTGTGAGGCTGATGAATAAACTCTCCGATGGCAATGAAAATGTTTAGTTCTTCACTTGCTAGGGAAAGACAAAAATTTCATCAAAGTATTTTTGAAAGCAAGGCAAACTTAGTATATATTTTATGTTTTATGTATATCTTTATAAGAAAGCGTATTATTAGATCGAGTCTTAGATTTCTTTGCACGAGGACGTCCAAAGTCTAAGTGTGGGGGATTTGTTAAGTCGTATTTTATACGTATTTTTAGTAGTTATTTAGTTTATATTATATAGTTTATTTTATCTAATTTATTCTATTTTGTCTATTTATAGGTAATTATCGAATAAAGTGGGGAAGAGAAGAAAAGTCGTTAAAAGTGGATTTTTAGCTACCGACAAGCATCCAAGAAAATATATGAAGTCGGTCCATAAATATAATATGTAATAAAATATTTATTTTAGGATATTATAATTTAGGAAATCCTAAGTGGAATAGAAAAGGAAACTTAGAAGAGAAGAAAGAGAAATAAACCCTAACTCTTTCACCCTATATATACTACTTATTATCATCATGGAGAGGGGACCTAGACCCACACACAATCACCACCTCTTGCCTTTGCTGTCCACGCCAGCCACCACCGCTTGCTGCCGCCTACACCTGCTGCCCAGCCACCAGCCAGCCGCTGCACCTGCCGCTCGAACCCTTGCTGCCGCTCGCTGCCCGCTTGCTCAGCCAGCCACCATCCATCATCATCTTCTTCATCTTCCCGGGTCAAAGAAACTAATATCGGTAGTATAATTTAGTTTTGTAATTTTTATTAGAAAAGATTGAGTTTTTATTGATAGATTAATACTAAAGATGCTAGTTTTATTTAGTTTACATGTTTTAAATTACATGATGTGTGAGTAGTTTTTCTTATACTTAGTATAATCTCATTGAAGCCATGTTAAATTACTTATTTTGAAACAAAGTTTTGATTTTTATTGTCTTATTGATTTGATCCATGATTCTATGATAATTTGTGTTTAATGTTTATGAATTTATGTCTAATTAATTAGAGTGCACGCTATTTAGTTTTATATAAATTCATGTGATAGTTTAGAGGGTTTAAGTACGTAATTGCTTGATCTTTTAGACATAAGTATCACCCTAGTTAATCATGGATGGCTCATACCCATCTCTTTTAATTAGGAAATTATCATAGATCCTTCTTAAATCAATTTGCTAGTAGATTGGTTATTAGGTGCTAGATGATGTTTTTCTAATACTTAATGCTCTAATTTGATTAAATTCTAGTGCTAGTGCTAGGGTTATCAATATTAGTAGGGTTTATATTAGGGCTAGGCCTAAGTAAACTAATAACTAAGGAAAAACGGGGAAGATCCGCTAGTGGTTGTCTTCTACGGTTTAGCTCATGGGTAGATCAATTTGTGTGTTAATGATAAATAATAATTTGCATGGTGGATATAGATTATACTAAGTGTTTTTATAAATTTGCTATCTTTGATAATTATTTGTTTGCTTTTTAGTTATTTTCTTTAGTTTGTCAATTTTTATTTATAAATATATAGTCTTTTATTATTAATTTCGTTACCCCCCTAAAGATCAGTATTTTAGGTTAGTTTTAGTAATTTTATTTTAATTTAATTTTGAGTCTTTATATATTTTAATTTTCAGAATTAATTTTCTGTTAGTGTTTATTATTTTTGAGTCAGTTTGTTAGAAATTAGTTTTAAAATAGTTTCTTTTGTTATTTTTCTTGTTTTATTTTCTTTTAGGGTTCAGATAGAGTCCTAGTTTGCTGTGATTAAATTTTAGAATTTTTGGAAATAATTTGATATTTTTTCAGATTTAATTCTTGAATTTAATTACTGCAGGTTTTTAATAAAATAAATTCGTAAATTAGATTTTAAATTTTGTTTTTATATTTTTAGGGTCTGGTTAGGTTTAGAAAATTAGTATTATTATTCTGGGTAATTTTAGTATTTATTTTTGTAATTATTTTAGTGCAGAATTTTACTTATTTAATTTTCTGTTTTAGAATTTGTTTATTTTCTACTTTAGTTTTCTGTTTTAATTATTCTAAAAATATACAAAAATATTTCTGGGTTATTGTAGTTTTATTATTCTGTATAAATTATTTATTTAGTTATTAGATAATTTTCTATGAATTTTAGTTATTGATTTTAATTTATATTTTCTATTTTGTTTTTAAGAGTAGTAAATTTAATTAGATTAAAACTTGCATGTTATTATATCTTTCCTCGTGGATTCGATCCCTACTTGCCCTTGCTATATTGTTTATTATAAGTTTAAGTAGTGGTTTAATTTGTTGCTTGTACGACAAGCCAACATCTCGTTTCCAAAGCTGAAAAAATCCAACGCTAAGCTCAACGATGGGTTCCACTTTGCTTTTCGGACATCACCCGTTGACTGGAGCACCTTTAGGAGCCAAGAGCTATTGCACAACGTTCACATCCTAACGGATCTTTTCTAAGTGACTCGGAAAAACGTTACAACGGCCGATAAAGACTTCGTTTAGAACCAAGACATAACGGTCACTCGCTTGGTCATCTATAAATAGAAGCCACTTCAAAAACTTGAAGATTGTGGAATAGATTGCTGAATCCATTTGCTTGAAACTATTTCTCTTAGTACATTACTCATTCAATCTTTTACTTACAACTCCAATTTTATACTCGTACTTAATATTTTTGTGAGTTGTAAAGTCTTATAATCCATTACATACTTCTCTTACTTTCGAGTAAGGTCCCTTGATTAATCTATAAGGGTTAACTCAACTCGGTTGTCCCTAGTCTGTAAAGGTTATCTCGGTTAGGAAGTACTAAATCGGATAAGGGAACTTTTGAGTCTAGGAAAACATTGTAAGGAATTGTCTAAGGGAGCAATTCTAGTTGAGTAAGTCCGTTGTGTTTTGTGGATTCAAAATAGTGGATTTGACTTGGTGCTTGGATTAGCACTTGTTCGTGGTTTTCTACCCCAGGAGGGTTTCCATGTAATTACGTGTGTATACTTTTCCGAGTCGGATAATCATGTAAGAGAAAGCATTAATTCATTGAACTCAACAGGAATTACAAGGATTAGAAGGGAAAACTCCCCTAAACAAGACAACAAGTTTTTCGACTCTATTTCTCCCCCTTGCCTTTCAGGGAAAAAAAATAATAGAAAGAAGGGAAGAAAAGAACAATTAGTACAACTTAGATGTCCGGACGGAAGAAATAAGTGGAAAACTCTCAAAAAGAAGAAGAATCGCGAGACTTTGGCATTATGACACAATGCAGGGCGCCTACGAGGGAGAGGGGATTTCTTAGTGGAGGCGGAGGGAGTGGAGGTTCGCCGGCGTTGATACGATCTTGACGATGTGCTTGAGCGCGGCGGAGGGAGAACCAGGTATGATCGTCGGGGCTCGGCTCGAGTGGCCGACCCGGAGTGAGTGGATCGAGGGGTTCTTCCCTTAGAACCTCGGTAGGCTGGAGGGGCTGCTCTGTCCGACCCGCCGGTGTAGCTAGGTCTTCGACCCACCCGGACTAGCTGTTTGAGTCGAGTATAGCTATTTGAGCTTGTGGAGCAGGTCGACCCTCGCAGTTCCCACTGCTTCTTCTTGGTGTTCCTCCCTTGCCCGGATGGAGCTGCCTCGGCCGCGAGTTCCTCGGCGTCTGCAGCTTCTGCATCTGCAGCTTCTTCTTCTTCATCCCCGCTGTCCGAGGAGGTCGGACTCGGGCTCGAAGACGCTTCGGATGCGTCCGAGTCACCCCGGTCCTGAGCCGCCTTGGACCTTCTCTCTCGAGGAGCTCAACTAGCTCCTTCTGCTCCTTCACCAGCTCCCTCATCTCAAGAACCGAGACTCGCTGCTCTCGGATTTGGGATTGGGCGGTCTTTTGGTTGATGTTCATGTTTTGGAGTGTAAGCTTGAAAGACCGGAGAGTGTCTCGGAAAGCGAGAGGACACAGAGCCGATCTTGTCCATAAAAGCGGGGACAAGAGAGCAGAGAGAGATTTTGAGGCACCCGAGGTTGAGGCACCACCAGGTGGAGAGGGGAGAGAGAGAGGGGTTGATTTTTGAGTCTTAGGCGGAGAAGGAGGCCTCGACTCCGAGTTATGCACCCGGACACCGGGATCGGTTTCCGGTATTCGTACCCTCGAAGTTCCTTTTTGCCGATAACAACGGCAGCCTTAGACACAACGTTGGGGTCCGAGGGGAGAGGAACTTGGAATTGATTGAAAATGAGGGTGAGAAGAGCACCGAAAGGGAGGGAGGTGTTCTTCTTGGAGTGAAGTCAGGCTGGCACAGCGGCCATCCGCTCAATGATGGAGGGGAAGAGGTCTACTTCGTAGCCCTCAAGAATGTCAAAGAGAGCTTTGAGGTGCTTGGAGTTGGGGTTCTCCTTGCTTGGAATGCTTTGTGAGAAAAAGGTTCTCATCGGCAGAAAGCACGTAAAGCGAGCTTCGACTTCAACCGAGTCACGAAAAGTTTTTCGGGACTCGGGGAACTCTTTGGCATATTTTTCAAAGAAGTCGTCGGTGACTTCGAGTGAAAGGAATAGGGTTGCTGTTCAAGAAAAGGCGGAGACCTTGAACGAGCGGTGGAGGAGAGAGGTATTGATACGGACGGTGACATTTTGAACCCCGGAGGTTAGGACATTTTCGAGTGGGTGAGATGAGTGTAGAACTCGAAACGAGTTCGGGATAGATAAACTCATTGAAACACGGAAAGTTGTATGCTCCGGTGGTTTGAATGTGGGACAACTAAGAAAATTTGGTTGTTGGAAAGAATTTGTCGTCGAGCGCAAGGTGCTTGGGTGACAATGGGTTTGGAGGGTTTGAGCTTTACGGCGTTTTGGTGCGAGGCTTTTTGGAAGAGGAGGAGACCTGGAAGTCGGGATGATTACCTCTTTTAGGCATTTTGAGAAAAGGAAGGAAAGATGAAACCTTTTTGAGTAGGAAAGAGAAGGAGAGGTAGAAGAGAAGAAATGAAAGAAGAAATGAAAAAAAGTGTAGGAGAAAGAGATGAGAGCGAGTTGAGACTTACAAGAGATGGCTTCTTCGACGCTTGTAGAAGTTTAAGGATGATCTGTTCACGTAAAAATCTTCCGCAAAAGTTTCGTTTGAGAGAGATGGAATGTAGAATACCGAGACGAAGAAGAATAGGCGCTATTTATAGAAAGAAATAGAAGCTCGTCAACTATCCGTTAAGTATAACTCCGTTCGACTCGGCTTGTCCATCGGTCATCGAAGACCGATGTGACGGTTCTCTTCAACGGTTAAGATTTCAATGGTTAGAGATCCACGGCTATTGTCCGATCACAGCGCTCGAGAGAGACAGAGAGAAAGATTTTGAAAATATGATCCGAAACTCTCCACTATTCTAGAGATAGTTTCGGAAAATTTGAAGTCCAAGTTTCTCTTCGTCCGAGTTTGACTTCGATTGGTTTCGAGTGACTCGAAACACGAAATAACTACCAGCCCAAGTATCACCGAATCAACCGAGCTAATGGTTATTAAAAGTGAAAACACATAACACGGAATTATGCAATGGATAGCATATAATTAAGCATTTAACATACCAAGCTCATTCCGAATAAAACAAAACCGATCTTCACCAAGAGGCTTAGTAAAGATATCAGCTAATTGAAGATTAGTAGGAATGAACTCAAGTTCAATATCACCTTTTCCGAGTGATCGCGTAGGAAGTGATATCCGACCTCGATATGCTTTGTTTTCGAGTGCTTGGACAGGATTCTTGGTGATGCTGATTGCGCTTTTGTTGTCACACTTGATTGGAACCGATTTGAAGGATAATCCAAGATCTTTCAAGTGTTGCTTTATCCATAGAATCCGAGCGCAACGAGCTCCAGACTGCAATATATTCAGCTTCAGTGGTTGATAGAGCTACGGAGTTTTGTTTCTTTGAATGCCAAGATATTAGGGATTGACCCGAAATTGGCAAGCTCCGGATGTGCTCTTTCGATCAACTTTGTATCCTGCGTAGTCTGCGTCTCGAGTATCTAGTGAGAGTCGGTTCGAGTCTCCGGAATACCATAGACCTAAATTTTGAGTGCCTGCAAGATATCTAAATATTCTCTTCACCGTAGTGAGATGTGATTCTTTTGGATTAGCTTGAAATCTTGCACATAGAAAAACACGGAACATTATATCTGGCTCGCTTGAAGTAAGATATAACAAATATCCAATCATACCTCAATAGAGTTTTTGATCTATTGCTTTACCTTTCTCGTCTCGGTCAAGCTTTATACTGCTTGCTCATAGGGGTAGATGCGTGCTTTGCATCTCGAAGTTTGTATTTCTTCAGCGAGTTCCTTGGTATACTTAGATTGATGAACAAAGATCCCATCCTTGTCTTGTTTGATTTGTAAGCCAAAGAAGAAATTAAGTTCCCCCATCATGCTCATTTGGAATTCTTGACTCATCAACTCGAGAAAATTCTTGGCACGAAACTCATTAGTAGCACCGAAAATAATATCATCAACATAGATTGAACAATAAGGAAATCTTTCCCCTTGGTCTTTATGAAGAGAGTCTTGTCGATCCGACCTCTTTTAAAATCATTTTGAGCCAAGAAGCTACTCGAGTCTTTCATACCAAGCTCTAGGTGCTTGTTTAAGACCATAGAGAGCCTTTTGAAGTTTGAAAATATGATTTGGAAATTCCGAGTTTTCAAAACCAGGAGGTCTGCTCGACATAGACTTCTTCTTCAATAAAACCATTGAGAAATGCACACTTAACATCCATTTGATATAATTTGATATGCATGCTGGATGCAAATGCCAACGATATTCTAATAGCTTCGATTCTGCTACAGGTGCAAAGGTTTCCCCACGATCAATTCCTTCTTCTTGATTGTAACCTTGAGCCACAAGTCTAACCTTGTTTCGACTACCACACCACCCTCATCTAGTTTATTTTTGAAAACCCATTTGGTTCCTATAACCGGGTAGTCGGAGGGTTGGTTGGTCGGAGTCTAGACTTGTTTTCTTTCAAATTGATTGAGTTCCTCTTGCATGGCCTCTACCCATTCAGGTTCATGAAGGGCCTCTAGTGCATTTTTGGGTTCGAGTTAATGAAATGAATGCAGGTGAATGCACATAGATTTTGAAGAGGGGAACGAGTTCTTACCCCACTTGTTGATATCGAAATGATGTTTTCTTGTGGATGACTGGAAGTGAATTTGAATGCTTTACCAGTTCTTTGATTCACCAGGTTTGTGGGCTGAGCTACTTGATCTTCGAAGCTTATTCCGAGTGATCCTCTTCATTAACTTGCTCGTTCGAGCGAGCTCTTGAATTGTCTCATTCTAAGTTTCCTCGTTCGAGTGACTTCATTCTAAGTGTGTTGAGTCCGAGTCTTTGTAGACTCGGCTTCGTCATCATCTTTTACGAGCTTCAGTTCGAGTATGAGGACTCACTTGGTTTCTCCTGTTCAAGCTTATCAAACACTACGTGGATGCTTTCTTCCACTTTGTTAGTTCTCTTATTGAAGATGCGATAAGCTTTGCTATGAGAAGAGTAAACCGGAAAAATACCTTCATCCGATCGAGCATCAAACTTGGTCGAGTGATCCTTACCATTGTTGTGAACGAAGCACTTACATCCGAATGGTCCGAAGTAGGAAATATTTGGCTTCTTCCCTTTGTAGAGCTCATAAGGTGTTTTCTTCAGAATGGGTCCGATGAGGCATCTGTTCAAAGTGTAGTTAGTCTGTGTTGTGCTCAATCATCATTGTCCTTGCTATTTCTTCAAGGGTTCTGTTCTTTCTCTCTACTACTCCATTCTGTTGAGGAGTTCGGGTGCTGAGAAGTTGTGAGAGATTCCATTTTTGTCACGAGAACTCCGAGAATTCCGAGTAATCGAACTCCCTTCCATGGTCGGTTCGAATCCTCCGGATCTCGAATCCGAGACTCAACTTGAATTTTTCTGCAGAGCTTGCTGAACTCCTTGAAAGTTTCATTTTTGTGCTTAAGAAAACACACCCAGGTAAATCGTGAATAATCATCAATAATAACAAGTATGTAAGATTTACCTCCGAGACTCTTCACGAGGATTTCACCACATAAGTCCATATGCAGTAATTCAAGCACTTTGGATGTGGAAACTGTCTTCAGAGATTTGAATGAAGATCCGACTTGTTTCCTCTCGGTGCATGCTTCACATACTTTGTCTTTCTCAAAAATACCGTTAGGTAAACCCCTAACTAGACCATTAGATGCCAATTTCTTGATAGTATGCATGCTAATATGGCCTAATCTACGATGCCAAGTCCATGAATCATCATGGAGAGATGCTTTTAAGCAAGATAAATTCGACTTGGGTCGAAAGAGGAATGATGTAAGTATTACCTGATCTCTTACTTGAAAGCTTGATCTCTTTGGTAGTGACATCGAAATAGTGCAATTGATCCGAGTGAATCTTACCTCTTGACCTTTGTCACATAGTTGAGAGATGCTTGAGTAGATTATACTTTAATCCCTTGATAAGGTAGACTGGACTGACCAGATTGCTTCCTTTTCCAATCTTGCCAATCCCCACTATCTAGCCTTTGCTATCATCTCCAAATGTGACCTTTCCTCCTTTATGTTTTCCAACTCGGAAAAGAGTCCTGCATCTCCCGACATATGGCTTGAACATCCACTTGTCAAGGTACCGGTGTCCTTTCGATCTCTTCGAGTGACCTGCAAAACAAAGAGAATCTAACCCTTCTCACTTCCTCTAACGAACCCAGTAACATTCCTTATTGTGGTCCTTTTCGAGGAAGAAGGTGTTTTGGAACCCAGATTTGAATGACTTTGGGTTTTGTCCGATTCTCGAGTCTTCCTCTTAGAGAGCTGAGTCTGTGTCTCTTTCTTTTTGAACACTTTTCCTTTTGAAACGGGAGAGAATGATTTCTTTTTGTAAACAGCTTCCGAGCTTAGTCCTTCCTTCATTTTTGTGAATGGGACCATGCTCAGCATTCCTGAACTTCACGGTTCGGAATAATTTTTGAACAGATTCCGAGTAGGAATTGAATTCCTCTTCTTTGTTGAAACCAAGACCTTCTTTTCGAAATGAGACACATTGTGATCCTAAGAGCATGTCAAGGTTTCTCCGACCTTGAGTAAATTTTAAAATCAGGTCTTGAGACTTAGTGAGCTTCGTTTTAGTTGCTCATTTTCTTTCTCGAGTAACTCGGACTCGGTGTCATTAGTTTGAGCACTAGTCTTGAGTTCTCCGAGTGTGAGTCTCGGTTTTCCAATTCGTTTTTCAAAGAATTGCTCTCGAAGAAATTGACTCAAGTTGTTCTTTGAAATGGGAAGAGTCGAATTGGACTTTTCTTCTAAAGTAAAAATGTATTTAGCTAAATCAACTTTGGAGAATTTTAGGAAGTAATCAATTACCTCTTGACGATTAGTTTCCTCAATGTCCGAGTGCGAGTCCGAGTCGACTCCTTTTCGACTTCCGAGTTAGAAATTGCCATCGGACATTTCGAGTCGTCCGAATCCTCATCATCTTCCGATGAATCCTCATCGCTCCATGTTGCCATCATGGCCTTCTTCTTCTTTCTCGTCCCTTTTCCTTTTCGGACAGTCTTTGACTATATGGTCTTTGTCTGCCACACTCGAAACACCCGGAATTCTTAAATAAAGATAACTTTGAAGGGAAGAAAACTTACCTTTTCTGTCTCTCTTATCTTTCTTGTAGAATTCTTCTTTTGACCTTTTGTCTCATCTTTTGTGCTTCATCATTCTCTTGAAGCCTCTTGTAATATGTGCCATGGGATCGTCTTCTAAGTTAGAAGAGCTCAGATTTGCTTCTTTGGATTCCGAGGCTTTCGGTGCTATGTTTCTTTTGGTACGCCCTCGGCATCCTCTTCTTCTAGATGGATTTCGTGAGTTAGAAGCTTTCCGATGAGCTCGTCCGGCTTTAAGAGTGAGAGGTTCGAACTTCCTCGATGGCGGTCACCTTCGGACCCCATCTTCTTTTGGGTAGACTTCGAGTATCTTTACGCACATTTCCTCGTGTGTGATTTTCTTACCCGGAGACTTGAGATTATTGGTAATCTCGAGTAAACCCAATGAACATCCGAGTAATGTTCTCTTCGGCTCCATCTTGAATAGCTCGTATTTATGAAGATATTGACTAATCTTCGCTTGTCCGACCTGGCTAGTTCCTTTGTAAGTGTTGACAAGTGTGTCCCACACTTCTTTCGCTGTGTCGCGAGCGGACACTCGATTGTATTCCTCCGAGCTAATGGCGCACATCAGAATGTTCATTGCCTTGAAGTTCTTTCGAACTTCTGCGCTCGCTCGGAGTGAATTCAGCCTTTGTCTTGGGAATGATTCGAATTCCTCTGTCTTCATTGGAATATAGTTTCCTTGTCGTATGATTTCCCATACATCTTCATCATGATCCATGAGGAAACATTCCATAAGCTTCTTCCGAGTGCTCAAAGTTTGATCCTTTGAATTTTGGTGGCCTGTTAGAAGATCTTCCTTCATCGAACTCTCCGGTATTCCGAGCCATTTGATCTTTAGACCTTTGGATGGTTAGATCCTTTCTAAAAGGCTAGGCTCGATACCAATTGAAGGTTTGCTCGGGGAGAGTCCGAGTCACCCTAGAGGGGGTGAATAGGGTGATGGAAGTTTTTCTTGGAACCTTTAACTCTTTTGTTAAAGAAGAGACAAAGACGAGTTCTAAGTCAAACAACGAGGTCGAAATATTTGGACTCGTAAATACTATCACGAATAATTAGGCGGATCAGCGAAGTAGTAAGACTGTCCGAGTTTAGAATGAACTCACAAAGATAACACTTAGAAATTACATGGAAACCCTCCTGGGGCAGAAAACCACGAATCGTGCTAATCCAAGCACGAAGTCGAATCCACTATTTTGAGTCCACAAAATACCGTGAACCGACTAAACCCGAGTTGCTCCCTTAGACAACTCTATACAAGTTTTCCTAGACTCAAAAATTCCCTTATCCGATCTAGTACTTCCTAGCTGAGATAACCCTTACAGCTAGGGACAACTAAGCTGAGTTTACCTTTACAGACTTAGTCAAGGGACCTTACAGAGAAAGTAAGAGAGTAATGAATTACACATTGGGAGTTGTAAGTAGAAGATTGAGAATGTATACAAAGACTTTGAGCAAGTATGAGTATTAACAATATGTTCGGCCATCTTCAAGTCTTGTGAGGTGGCTTCTATTTATAGATAACCAGGCAGAGTAGCCGTTATCTTCATCTCGCGACCGAGAGTCTTTTGTGACCGTTGACAAAAGCTTTACGAGTCACTCGGAAAGTATCCGTTGTAATGTGAACGTTGGATAATGGTTTAACTCTCTTGGAAGTCCGAAAACCACTGGCGTTGTCTTGAAAGGTAAGGTGGAAACCACCGTTAAGCTTAGCGTTCCAGTTTTCCAGATTTGGAAACAGACAGCCCTAACACAATCTTCTAGGACCGAAGCGAGAGAAGGTGAAAAGCCATGTCTACTGGTGATTTGACGTTTTGAAGCCAGGTTACTTTTGTAGTTTGAAAAGTGTATCCTCGTTTACATAACCTACAAAAGTAAAACAATTTTTGGTTCTCAAAGTATAACATACTTTGGTCCAAGGTTAGACACGAGATAATAAAATAATTATGATAATTAAACGAGCTAATTATCTTAGTCGGAAGAGGAATGGAATTTTACGAGTCTAATATCAATGATACTCGGAATTCCATCCGACTTAGTCTAAGTGAAGGATCAAGTTCCGCAAAAATATCGGAGTAAAGAAAACTTGATATAGACTAAGTAATAATCATGCTAAAAGTACTCGACTATAACATAATAGAGCTTATAACCGAAGTCGGATTCGAGTGAGAAAAGACGAAATACTAGTCTATTCAATCTGCGATACATCCGAGTGATGAGGGACTCGGAATAGAGAATCGGCTTTCCGAGTCACTCAAGGATAAGCAAGAAAAATATATGAAGTAAAAGTTGTATCACTTAGAGAAGATACCATTTCACTTAGAAAAGTTTCTAAGACACAGAGAATGCCTTGGAATCAAAACTCTATAAGTACAAGATGGTTATACCTGATTCATTTAATGCAACTCGAAATGCGTTGAGCGAGTGTCCGAGTCTTCGAAATGATTTGATTCTAAATAATGCTTGAAAGTTAGTTTTGAAAAGAGTTCAAATGTTTACGAATGAAGGCCGAATCGCATAGAAAAGATACTATTTCACTCAAGTAAGTTTCTAATACACGAGAGAATGCCTTGGAATCAAAACACTATATATTGAAGGTTTGCTCGGAGAGTCCGAGTCACCCTAGAGGGGGTGAATAGGGTGATAAAAAAATTCTTTGCGGAAGCACACACCCTTTTGACAGAGAAGAGTCAAAGACAGATTCCGAGTCTAAGCAAGGGGTCGAAAATATTGGACTCGGAATGTAATGAATCGGAGTAAACACGTTCAGCGAGAGCTGTCCGAGTCTAGAATGAACTCGGAAATAGAACACGGAGAATTTACGTGGAAACCCTCCTGGGGCAGAAAACCACGGCCCGTGTCAATCCGGACACGAAGTCAAATCCACTATTTTGAGTCCACAAAATACCGTGAACTTGACAGTAACCCGAGTTGCTCCCTTGGACAACTCTATACAAGTTTTCCTAGACTCGAAGTTCCCTTATCTCGATCTAGTACTTCCTAGCTGAGATAACCCTTACAGTTAGGGACAACTAAGCTGAGTTAACCCTTACAGCTTAGTCAAGGGACCTTACAAAGAATGTAAGAAGTGTTTGTAATCGAGTACAAGACCTTACAACTCGTAAAGTAATGAATTACAGAGTAGGAGTTGTAAGTTGAAGATTGAAAGTAAATACAATAACTTTGTTCAAGTTGGAGTATTGACAATATGTTCCGCTATCTTCAAGTCTTGTGAAGTGGCTTCTTTTATAGATAACCAGGCAGAGTAGCCGTTATCTTCATCTCGCTGACCGAGAGTCCTCTCGTGACCGTTGATAAGGGCTTTCCGAGTCACTCGGAAAGTATCCGTTGAAATATGGTCGTTGGACAACGGTTTAACTCTCTTGGAAGTCCCAAAACCATCGGTTGTGTCTTGAAAAGTGTGGTGAAAACCATCGTTAAGCTTGACCTTCCAGTTTTCCGGATATGGAAGCGCATGACTTCCGACACAATCTTACGGGACTAGAGCAGGGACGGTGAAAAGCTATATCTCGCTGGTGATTTGACGTTCGAAGCCGGCTACTTTTGTAGTTTGAAAAGATATCCTCGATTGAATAACCTACAAAAGTAAAACACCTTCGGTTCTCAAAGTATAAAATACTTTGGTCCAAGGTTAGACACGGATAATAATATAATTATGATAATTAACAAACAGATTATCCGAGTCGAAAAGAAATGGAACTTTCGAGTCTAATATCCATGATACTCGGAATTCCATAAGACTTAGTCTTAAGCAAAGAATCAAGTTCTATAACAAATATCGAGTGAGAAACACTTGATGTAGACTAAGCACGAAAAGAACTACGAATGCCGACTTTGCAAACAATAGAGTAAATAATCACAAGTCGATTCCGAGTGAGAGTGGACTCGTGAATAAAGAACAAGTTTTCGAGTCGCTAACTGAAAAGCGATTAAAGAGATAAGTGAAGGCCGAATCGCATAGAAAAGATACTATTTCACTCAAGTAAGTTTCTAATACACAGAGAATGCCTTGGAATCAAAACACTATATGAATGACATCGTTATACCCGATTCCTTTTGCATGACTCGAAATATATATAGAGCAGTGTCCGAGTCTTCAACGAACAATGATACTTGTGTATGATTCTTGAGAAATGCTTTCGAACTTGAAATGTGTTCTATAAGAAGTGAAACTAATTGAGAAAGTGAATTTAGAAGCGTGACACGTGTGTCATGCCTTCTACGATGATAAATTAATTTGAGATCTCGGTTAGAAGCCAAGTCCGATAAGTGACTCGTGATCACTTCGGTTTAAATGAATTTTGGGTTAAGGATTGTTTAGACTAGAGGAAGAAGGTGGTCGTGCATATCGGGATGCCCATCAACCGAAGAGGTTGATTCTTTCTGACGAGGAAAGCGGAGCCTTCCAGGTATTTGACTGGAGATAGGTCCCGGAAGCTTGAGTCGGGGTCGCGCCCCGAGAACCACCTGGTGCTAGTTCAATTGTCTAAAGCCTCGAAAGGACTTTCGATCTATGACCGAAAGTATTTGAAAGAAAGTGCGAGATGGTTCCACCTTGTTTAATGTGATTCAATTCCCAAAATGATTGCAATGCGTGCTTTTGAATGATTGAAGTGTTATGAGTTTTATGTTGCAAATGATTTCAAGAGATTTCATTAAAAAGTATATAAGTTTGTATTATATTATTACGCTTTCGCCGATTTCATTATTATGAGTAATATGTGTAAAGAATTTCCATTTTAAGGGTGTAAGACTCCGGTGAGCCCGTGGTTTATTGCTCACCCCCACAAATTTCCCCCTTTTCCCTCCCGAGTGTTGCAGGTACACTCTCAAGAAATGTATGCGGTACGTAGCGTATTTGGGACTCCCGCTTATTGCTGTGTGCTATTTGCTAAGTGATTCATGTGACGGTGGTGCATTTCTTATATTTCTAAAGGTTGTACTTTGTAATTTAGTTCATATAGTTGTACCGGATGTATAGTAAACCATTTAGATTATTTCAAGTGTTATCACATGATTGGTTGAACTCCAGCATGTGGTCGTTGAGTAGTGTACTCCGAGCGTGTGGCTCGTTGAGTTATATTGTGGTTTTTATGCAAGGTTTTAAGGCTTTAAGCCTAGGGCATAGTCCACATTATAAACAAAACTCTGCCGAAATTTTTAGGAAATCTCAATTCTTTTGGAAAACCACCTTTATTACGTCTAAGTTGAATTTAGAGTCCCAAACCGACACCTAATAGAGCCTTGAGAGTTTTCGTGAGGAACTCGGCGAGTAATACTTCTAGGGCGTGTTTTGGGGTGTTACAAAATGGTATCGGATCATAGGTTTTGGTGACCTTAAGTTTGCATTGCATATAGCCATCTAGGATCCTTGTTATGTGACTATGTGCTTGTGTTTGTGGCCGACATATGTGTGCCCTTAAGTTCAACCTCTGCCTTATAAGTGACTACCTCGTTGACTTAGTTAAATTAGTTGATTGTAGACCGCCCATTGGGGTGATGTGTGAGTGACTTGTGTGTGCTAATTATGTAGAAAGTGTGGCTGAAATCTTATTTCCGGCTCATTACTCATTGGTTTCGTTGAGTCTCGAATTAGAAACCTCTGTCTTTAGGACTTCATTGATTTGATTACTTATGTGATTAGCTGGAGGATGAGTTCGGTGATCTGAATCGTGAACTTATATGCTTATACGTGTAAATGATTTATGCGTGCTATGTGATCTGGGTGTGGCTAATTTTTATTTTCTTTCCGTATCCATCGATTTCGTGACGTGACTTTTAAATGGTTAGTTGACGTAGGAATTCTACCTCTAAGAAGCATACGAGTATTCAATTATGTATTGATATATACTTATTTCCAAGGAGTTTAGAAAGTGTATAGTTGAACTTAGGTGGGAAAAGAAAAGACATACGATGCACTAGCATACGTGAAGCATTTATTGGAGATTCCTGATCCCATTTATTGATTTAGGCATAGAGGCTGCCTTTTAGGAGTTGTTACTAAGAAATGAATTGAAATTTCACACTATTGAATAGGATAGGGTTGAGCAACCCGAGTATTGAGAGATGCTTGCATTTATTTACGGAAATACTCATAGGTGGGTACTTTGAAAGTTATAAATGAGAATTAGAGGCTGTGGCGAGGAAAATTTATGGGAAATACAACGTGAAAGGTTTGTTGTATCATTGTTGGAATTGGCTTTTCTTGATAATGATAATTGGATCCATAATCGAGAAGGTCAAACTAGGTATTTTGCTTGAAGTGAAGGTCATTCGAATGCGTTGGAAGGTACCTTTTGGGTGCATTTGGGAACTATTTTGGAGAAACAGTTGATATAGGGATTTTCTCTATTTCCATCTAAGTTTTGGATCGACCAAACATAGGATGCAATGGTTGAGTCCCAATTGGAGAAACTTATGAGAAAGGTTTAGAATAAGCCGAGCATGAGGTTAGAAGGGGTTAAGTAAATCATATTGAAGATTGTGGGTGAGTTCCTTTGACTTAACCATCTCACCAAGAGGAGTTGATTGATGAATGTTGGAATCATGCCCTCCACCACTTTGAGTTATATGTGGTGATTCTTTCCGAGTAACCCAAACGTCATAAATTGTTTGGGAGTAATTCCTTGGGATCCTTATAAACGTGGAGCATTGATAGTGACCTTGTAGGTGGAGTGCCTCGGTTATAGAGGAAGTCTAGAAGTTGTTCTATTGCTCCCATACTTCATTTGGAGTCTATTGTGTTTATTAGTGCTAATTGGAATGACTATAAGTACTTGGGAACGAAATACTTTAAGTTTTACATAAGGATCGTAGGTTTGATCTTAACTCCCATAGAGGTGAAAGAATGACATGAAGACTCCCCATTACCTATTGTAGTTACCATGAGTTGTTCAAGGATTGTATTATGCTAAGATATGATCAAACATAGTTTGGTTGCCTCTAAATTCGGACTTAGTTTCAATTCCATCATTTTTATTATACTTCCGAGCTCTGTCTATTTCGTTTTTGGTGATGTTACTTGCCTAGTATGCGTGTCATTCTTACTTGTCGACCAGTGATGCACCATAGATAGTTTTTGAACTAGCCCATCCAACTAGCTTGGCCATAGAATCTGCTTAGTTTGTGGAGGATAAAGAGCTAGAGGGTGGTGTGAGGCATTGAACTAGAGGTCTGCCGAGCTAATGTGTTGATTGCGTAAGGATTTTTGGAGACATTAAGATCCAATTTCAAAACAAGTGGTGAGATCGTTCCAAGCCAACTATTTGCTCTTTTCTAGTACGATTTTCTCCTTGGCACTTTGTAATTAAGTGAGTAGACATATTGAAATGGTGGTAGAAAGGAGGCTGGAACTCATTAACCCATAGAGACCCCGAGGCAATCCGATAATCATAGTTGTCTAATTGAGTTTCCTTACGTATTGAGGGTGTGTGCGTGCTCTAGTTGTATATGCCTACGTCTTGCCCGTTTCAGGGGCACTACGTAATTGTACTAAATTTCGGGGACGAAATTCTTTTAAGGGGAAGTAATGTAAGACCCGTAATTTTGGGTTAGTAGTTATATGAGTTAAAGTTAATTATTTAATTTTAATTAAATAGAATAGGTCGAATAACCAAGTTATATGCATGGTTAGATACTCATAAATTTATTGAGCAAATTATTATTAGTTCGCATAACTCTTATTGGTGAAGCGTATTAATTCCGTTTTCGAGTTTTCGTCCGGACATGCTACGTATTAATCCGAGACCACGTATGTTACATATGTGGGTTTAATTATAGTGAGGATGAAAGAAAAAGGGGAAAAGAAGGGCATTAGTATAGAGAAGCGAGTGCTGCCAGCACTGTTGAAACCACCGAAAAGAAAGAAGGGGAGGGCACCAAACGAAGCGGGAATCGGGAGAGTGAGAGACCGAGCGAGGGAGATAGAACGAGAAGGAGAAGGGGAGCGAGAGTACGGAAAGCGACCGGAGGCCGGCGGGCTCCATGGCGAACAGAGGTGAGGCGGCCGGCGAGCGCGGGAACGGCCGAGGGACCGACGGAGGGCGAAATCGAGGCCAAGAAAGGGGACACAAACGCGAGGGCTAAGAGAGAGGCAGCCGGTGAACGAGAGAACCATGGCCGGTGACGGCGTCGAGCGCGGAGGAGGGCGGTGAAACCGGGGTTGGCGGTAAGGGAAGAGGAAGGAAAGGAGGAACTGAACCGGGGAACTCGAATCTCAAGCAAACCAACAAACCCTCAATCCCTGAATCAAGGTGGGTAGTCCTATACTCTAAACTATTAGTACTTTCGAAACCCAAATGAATTTATTGTGATTATTGAACTTTGTTGTGAATATTGAATATGTGTGTGAAGAAATGAGTTTAGTAGTTGCTGAAAGTAGAATTAGGAATTTTGAGGGGAATTGGTAGTTGCTTAGGCCTAAATTGAAAATCGGGAATTCGAGACGGAGTTAGGTCGCTGGGGGTAGCGAGTCACATCGAGAATATGAGCACGTTATGGTTTGGGCATAAGTTATGGATTAATATTTCAGGTTGAGCCATAGAGATTTATTGAGTCTATGGCATTAAGAGATGATTTCTAATATCGGGAAATAATGGGTGAAGTATGAAGAGGAATATGAATTCATGTTGATGGATGCACAATTGAGACATGGGAGTGAGAAATGTGTGATTGTGAGGTTAATTGAGTTCGAAGTATATTTAAATCCTTGAGATTGAACTAAACGTGAAGGTAAACGAAGCTAATTGGAATTGAGTGATGAAAAGTGATTAAGAGTTATACAACTAAGGATGGACGAATAAGAGTCGATTAATAAGAAAGAAACATACAATGGGAGTTAAGGCAAGAAATGATGAGCTGAGAGTGGTAAGGTTAAGTTGAGTTTAGAATATGTCTAAGCCTTGAGATTAAATCAAGTTGAAGATAAGCATAGCGAGAGGAACTTAAGTGACAAAGTGAGATCAAGAGTTATATAGTTGAATACGGGTAAAAGAAGTTCAAGTATAAAGTAGAGACATAAAATGAGGAATTGAGGTAAAGATAATGAATTGTGAAATGTTGAAACATTGAATTAAGTGGTATCTACTTGTGGTTATTGTGGCTTAGAAAAGTATTAGTTCCTAAACTCATTCAGTTTGAAAGTTAATTAAGTTAAGGGAAAGGACTTTGGAATATAGAGGAGGAACGGGAAATTAAAATATCAAGGGAATATGCATCCATGTAGATTGATTTGTGGCATTGAAAACAAAATACGGTGAGAACTACTTACACGGGAATAGGAGACTCATGCTTGAGTAGAATATGGAGTAATACGAGTAGATGTGAGATACTTGCGCGAATACTTGAATAAATGTGCTAGCTTGGAATGTTAAGTCTTAGTATAGAGAAGCTTGACACGTGAAATGATTAGATTCTAAATAATGCTTGAAAGTTAGTTTTGAAAAGAGTTCAAATGTTTACGAAAAATGATACTTATATATGATTCTTGAGCAGTGCTTTCGAACTTGAAATGTGTTCTATAAGAAGTGAAACTGATTGAGAAAGTGAATTTAGGAGGGTGACACGTGTGTCATGCCTTCTACGATGATAAATTGATTTGAGACCTTGGTTAGAAACCAAGTTTGATAAGTGATTGTGATCACTTCTGTTTAAATGAATTTTGGGTTAAGGATTGTTTAGACTAGAGGAAGGAGGTGGTCGTGCGTATCGGGCCACGGGGTCCTTGCGTATCGGGATGCCCATCAACCGGAGAGGTTGATTCTTTCCTGATGAGGAAAGCGGAGCCTTCCAGGTATTTGACTAAAGATAGGTCCCGAAACCTGAGTCAAGGGTCGCGCCCTCGAGAACCGCCAGATGCTAGTTCAATTGTCTAAAGCCCCGAAAGGATTTTCAATCTATGGCCGAAAGTATTTGAAATAAAGTGCGAGATGGTTCCACCTTGTTTAATGTGATTCAATTCCCAAAATGATTGCAATGCGTGCTTTTGAATGATTGAAGTGTTATAAGTTTTATGTTGCAAATGATTTTAACAGATTTCATTGAGAAGTATATAAATTTGTATTATATTATTGCGCTTTTGCCGATTTCGTTATTATGAGTAATATGTGTAAAGAATTTCTATTTTAAGGGTGTAAGACTCCGATGAGCCCGTGCTTTATTGCTCAACCCCACAAATTTTCCCCTTTTCCCTCATAGTGTTGCAGGTACACTCTCAAGAGATGTATGCGGTACATAGTGTATTCGGGACTCCCGCCTATTGCTTGTGTGCTGTTTGCTCAGTGATTCAAGTGACGGTGGTGCATTTCTTGTATTTATAAAGGTTGTACTTTGTAATTTAGTTCATATAGTTGTAGCGAGATCTATAGTAAACCATTTAGATTGTTTTAAGTTTTATAGCATGATTGGTTGAACTCCAGCGTGTGGCTCGTTGAGTTATATTGTGGTTTTTATGCAGGGTTTTAAAGCTTTAAGCCTATGGGATAGTCCACATTATAAACAAAACTCTACCGAAATTTTTAGGAAATCTCAATTCTTTTGGAAAACCACCTTGATTACCTCTAAGTTAAATTTAGAGACCCAAACCGACACCTGATAGAGCCTTGGGAGTTTCCGTGAGGAACTCGGCGAGTAATACTCCTAGGGGGTGTTTTGGGGTGTTACACTAACCATTCTCACTTCCTCTAATGAACCCAGTAACTCCCTTTACTGTGGTCCTTTTATGAGGAAGAAGACTCTTGGGAACCCAGATTTGAATGACTTTAGGTTTGGTCCGATTCCGAGTCTTCTTTCTAGAAAACTGAGTCCGTATCTCTTTCTTTTGAAAATCTTTTCTTTTATAAGAAGGTTTTCTCCTGTAAATTGGTCTAAGCTCAGTCCTCCTTTCATTCTTGTGAATAGGACCATGCTCGGCTTTCCGAACTTCATAGTTACGGAATCCTTTTGAAAATATTTGAGTAGGAATTAGATTCCTCCTCTTTGTTAAAACCAAGTCCTTCTTTTCTAAAGGAGACAACTGAGAGCCTAAAAGCATGTCATGTTTTTCTGACCTTGAGTAAATTTCAAAACAAGGTCTTGAGACTCATTGAGCTTTCTTTTTAGATGCTCATTTTCTCTTCGAGTGAATCGGACTCGGTCTCATTATTTTGAGTAATAGTCTTGAGTTCTTTCGAGAGGTAGTGTTAACTTGTCGTATTGTTACAAATTAAACCACTACATAGGATTATAATAAATAATATAGCATAGGGAAGTAGGGATCGAATCCACGAGGAAAGATATAATAATATGGAAGCTTTAATCTAATTAAATTTACTACTCTTTAAAACAAAACAGAAAATATAAACTAGTAAATTAATAGCTATGAATCACAGAAAATTATGCACTAATAAATAAATAATTTATACAGAAGGTAAAAATTATAATAACCCATAACTATTTTTTAAATATTTTCTATAATAATTAAAACAGAAAACTATGGCGAGAAAATAAACAGATTCTAAAATAGAAAATTAAATAAGTAAAATTTTGTACTAAATTAATTATGAAAATAAATACTAAAATTATCCAGAATATTAATCCTAATTTTCTAGAAGTAACCAGACCCTAAAAATATAAAAAAATATTTTAAACCGAATTGACGAAATTATTTAACTAAAAACCTACGAGTAATTAAATTCAAGAATTAAATCTGAAAAATTATCAAATCACTTTCAAAATTTCTAAAATTTAATGACACAAAACTAGGACTCTATCTAAACCTTAAAAGAAGATAAAACACGAAAAATAATAAAGGAAACTATTTTAAAACTAATTTCTAACAAACTGACTCAAAAATAATAAAAGCTGACAGAAAAATAATCTAAAAATTAAAATACATAAAGACTCAAAATTAAATTAAAATAAATTTCCTAAAACTAACCTAAAAGATTGTTATTTAAGGGGGATAACGAAATTAATAATAAAAGATTGTAACTTTGTAAATACAAATTGCCAAACTAAGCAAAATAACTAAAAAGCAAATAATTAATATCAAAGATATCAATTTTATAAAAAACACTTAGGACAATCTATATCCACCATGTAAATTATTATTTATGATTAACACACAAATTGACCTACCCATGACCTAAACTGTAGAAGACAACCACTAGCGAATCTTCTCCGTTTTTCCTTAGTTATTAGTTTAATTAGGTCTATCCCTAATATAAACCCTATTAATATTGATAATCCTTGAACTAGCACTAGAATTTAATCAAATTAGAGCATTAAGTATTAGAAAAACATCATCTAGCACCTAATAACCAATCTACTAGCAAATTGATTTAAAAAGGATCTATGATAATTTCCTAATTAAAAGAGATGGGTATGAGTCATCCATGATTAACTAGGGTCATACTTATGTCTAAACGATCAAGCGATTACGTACTTAAACTCTTTAAACTATCATATGAATTTATATAAAACTAATTAGCGTGCACTCTAATTAATTAGATATAAAATCATAAACATTAAAATCAAGTTATCATAGAATCATGGATAAAATCAATAGGACAATAAAGATTGAAGCTTTGTTTCAAAATAAATAATTTAATATGGTTTCAAATAGATTATACTAAGTATAAAAACTAGTCACACATAATATAATTTAGGACACGTAAAAATAACATCTTTAATATTAAACTAACAATAAAAATAAAGTCTTAAAACAAAAATTACAATAATAATACTACTACGACAATTTTTCTTCTTGGCACGATGATGATCAAGATGATGGTGATAAGGAAGGTTGGTGATGAAGATAAGAGGTGATGATGTGAAAAGTAGAGAAAGATTGGCGTAGGTGGAGAGGTGAGAGGTGGTGATGGGGGTTATTGTGATGAGAAGCCACCCTCGGGCAGCCGGGAGGATGATGAGTATAAGTAAGTTGGTGTGGGGTGAGAGTCCTTGCATGGTGATTCCTCTTCTCTTCTAAGTCTTTTTCTGCTCATGCAACTCTAAGGAGGAGTCCTGGTGGGTTTAGGAGTGTAATTATCTTCACTCTCCTCTTCAAATTAAGACTTCATAAAATAAAATATCATAAAATAAATATTTTATGACACATTATTTTAATGGACTGACTTCATATTTTTCTTGAACGCTTGTCGGTAGGTAAAAATCCATTTTTAACGTCTTCTCTTCTCTTTTCCGTTTTATTAGATAATTATCTAAAAATAGACAAAATAGAATAATTTAGACAAAATAAACTATCTAATATAAACTAAATAACTACTAAAATTACGTATAAAATACGACTTAACGAGTTAGTCTCAATTTTTCTAATTCATTTTTCAAACAATTGCTCTCGAAGTAAGAGACTCAAGTTGTTCCTTGTATTGAGAAGAATCAAAATTGGACTTTTCTTCCAAAGTATAAATATATTTAGCCAAATCAACTTTGGAGAACTTGAGAAAGTATTCAATTACCTCTCGAGGACTTGTCTCCTCGGTGTCCGAGTTGTTAGAGTTTGACTCGGATTCAGCTTCCGAGCCCGTTATTGCCATTAGACACTTTGAGTCATCGGAATCATCATCTTCTTTAGATGAGTCTTCGTCGTTCCATGTGGCCATCATAGCCTTCTTCTTCTTTTTGTCCTTCTTTCTCTTCAGAAAATCTTTGACTATGTGATCTTTGATGCCACATTCGAAATAGTCGAGTTCTTAGTTAAAGATAACTTTGAAGTGGAAGAATATTTACCTTTTCTGTCCTTCTTATCCTTCCCGCAAAACTCTTTCTTTGGCCTTTTTCCCATTTCTTGTGCTTCATCATTCTTCGAAGCCTCGGGCAATGAGTGCCATAGGGTCTTCTTCGAGTCCGACGAACTCGGACTTTCCCCTCTACTTTACGAGGCCTTCGACGTAATGTTCTTTTTGGTGCCGACCTCAGCATCCTCTTCTTCCAGGTGAATTTCATGGGTAAGCAGCTTCCCAATCGGTTCGTCGGCTTTAGTTAAGAGAGGTTCTAAGCTTCCTCGATGGCTGTCACCTTGGGACCCCATCTTCTCTTTGGTAGACTTCTTAGAATTTTTTGCATATTTCTTCATGAGAAATCTTTCTACTTAGAGATTTGAGATTATTTGTAATCTCGGTGAAGCGTATAAAAATCTGAGTGATGTTTTCTTCCGGCTCCATCTTGAACAACTCATATTTGTGAAGATACTGGCTTATCTTCGCCTGTTTCACTTGGCTTGTACCTTCGTATGTGTTGACAAGAGTGTCCCACATATCTTTAGCTGTGTCACGAGGTTGACACTATGTTGTACTCTTCCGAGCTGATAGCACACATCAGAATGTTCATTGCTTTTAAAATCTTTCCGAACTTCTCCGAGTCCTCATTGGGGTACTCGAACTTTTCTTTAGGCACGGATCTTGTACCTTCCATTTTCATTAGAATGAAGTTGCCTTCTTGAATGATGTTCCGGACATCTTCATCGTTGTCCAGACAGGAAGCATTCCATCGGTTTCTTCCGAGTGCACGAAGTTTGATCCTTTAAACTTTGGTGGTATGGTGGAAGACCTTCCTTCATCGAACTCTTCAATGTTCCGAGCCATCCGATCGTTAGACCTTTGGATTGTTAAATCCTTCTTGAAAGGCTAGGCTCTCATACCAATTGAAGGTTTGCTCTTGGAGGGTCTAAGTCACCCTAGAGTGGGGTGAATAGGGTAATGAGGAAATTTTAATAAACATAGAATCTTTTTGCTTGGAAGAAGATAAACAACCGATTCCGAGTCTAGATTGGACTCGGAAAAGTATACACTCGAATTACGTAGAAACCCTCCTGGGGCAGAAAACCACAAACAGGGCTAATCCAAGCACCAAGTCAAATCCACTATTTTGAGTCCACAAAATAAAACGGACTTACTCAACCAGAATTGCTCCCTTAGACAATTCCTTATAATGTTTTCCTAAACTCGAAGTTCCCTTATCCGATCTAGTACTTCCTAACTGAGATAACCTTTACGAGTTAGGGACAATTGAGTTGAGTTAACTCTTATAGCTTAATCAAGGGACCTTACTCAGAAAGTAAGAGAAGTATGTAATGGATTATAAGACTTTACAACTTACAAAAATATTAAGTACGAGTACAAAATTGGAGTTGTAAGTATAAGATTGAATGAGTAATGTACTAAGAGAAATAGTTTCAGCAAATGGATTCAGCAATCTATTCAGCAATCTTCAAGTCTTGTGAAGTGGCTTCTATTTATAGATGACCAAGCGAGTGATCGTTGTGTCTTGGTTACGAACATACGTCTTTACTGGTTGTTGTAACAATTCTTCCGAGTCACTCAAAAAGATCCGTTCGGATGTGAACGTTGTGCAACGGCTCTTGGCTCTTAAAGGCTGCTCCAGTGAACTGGTGATGTCCGAAAAGCTAAGTGGAAACCACCATTGAGATTAGTGTTGGAGTTGTCTAGTTTTGGAAACGAGACAACCTTGACACGATGTCCGAGCCCTATTCGAAGTAGATAAATCTTGTCTGCTGGTGATTGATAGCTTGAAGACGGTTACTTTTGTAATTAAAAAATGAGATAACCTCATTTGGATAACCTACAAAAGTAAACCACTTTGGTTCTCAAAGTATAAAATACTTTGGTCCAAGATTAGGCACGAGATAATAATTTAATTAAGACAATTAAATGCATAATTATCTTAGGCCTAGAAAAGTGGAATTTTACGAGTCTAATATTCAATATACTCAAATTCCATCAAAGTTAATCCTAAGAAAGATCAAGTTAAAAAGTGTATAATCATCAGATTATGAAGACTTGATCTAGACAAATAATTCTCAAACAAACAAACTCACTTAAAAGTGGAACTAACACCGTAATTCACTTTGCGTTGAATTATGCGGTCGAGCTTAGAATAAAAGTGTTAGAGAAATTATTTGATCATACGATTGTTCGAGTGATGTCCGAGTGAGTCGAAATATCAATGTAGAAGATATATAAGAATGTGTTTTCCGAGTTAGTTAGAAACGAATGAAAACTTATACAGGAGTTTCTATAACACTTAGAATGACTTGTAATCAAAACTTAGGAGGGATGAAGTTTATACCGAGACTTCATGTAGTACTTAGAATGTTTAAGAGTTAGAGTCCGAGTCTCCACCATGTTTTACCCTTCTTGTAAGAGGCTCCCATTGAATCTCAAGTAGGCCCAACTAGGCTTTATTACCAACGGAAACGGTACTTCTTCCCTCATAGCATGGGTTCTTGGTTCAAACCGCTTGGTTCACCGAGAGGCACCGAGGATTCTGGACTTTTCTCTTGCCGTGCCCCACATGGAAGTCCAAATCCTAGGACTATGAGTCACCCTGTCTCTTACTGTGTCTAAACCTCTTTGAGCATAGATCTTTTTAATTATTAGGTGGTCCCTTGACTTCATTTGCATGCTTGAATGAGTGTGTTTGTTTTAGATTTAATTATTTGCTTGTGAGCCTTCGGAAATAGGTGAAGAGTGCTGGTTAGCCCTTGCATGGGTGTAAATAAAAGACTTTAATAAACTTTATAGAGTCGATCTATTACGTGCATTTAGCCAAAAGTCAAAATACCTTTTTCCTATTAGGGTGAGTCCATTGTTTGCACTTCGAGTCATACTAGCGGTCTAAGTAGTTGCCGCCAGTCGGTCCAAGAAGGGTCTTACCAAGGTTCCCTCAATCTTTTGGTCAATCAATTTTTACTTTATATTCTCATTTCCATTTTGCATTTGGCATTAGCCAAAACTAAATTCATCTCGGATTAGGTGAGCCTAGTTTTTTCATTAGCTAAAATAAATTCATCTTAGATTAGGTGAGTC
Organism: Talinum fruticosum; assembly: GCA_021018815.1. Lineage (NCBI taxonomy): Eukaryota > Viridiplantae > Streptophyta > Magnoliopsida > Caryophyllales > Talinaceae > Talinum > Talinum fruticosum. The sequence continues at coordinate 5,634,577 of JAITYX010000010.1, read as the reverse complement.
CATTTTCATTAGCCAAATTAAATTCATCTTATATTAGGTGAGTTCATTTTGGCATTCACATTTAGCCAAAGCACGATTATTCCAATTCTAAGGAAAAGCATTGTCATATGGTCGGGATAGAAGCATCATTATATTAACAACAAATCATATATAGTGCATTAGCTAAATCCTAAAATCATCCCAAACTAAGTCATACATCACTACTCGCACTTCATTCTTTATGTGCATCCAAATAAAAGCATTCCTTAGTCTCTTCGGGTCTTACACTTAAGTCCCTTACTCCCAAAAGTGGTCTTCTTTCACATGGTCTTAAACCTCATCCTTGGGGTTGCGAGAATAAGGAAGTCTACTACAATTGAGTACCGTCGGAATCCAGGCTACAAAATATTAGAGCGCCTCACTAAGGAGTCCGACGGATCTTCTCCCCGTTCTGCGTTACGTTCTACTTTGCAATCTATACCGGTGCGATAAGTTTCGGTGCACGCCACATCGGTCCAATCCGTCATAAGACGAGTACCTAGAAAGAGTTCCCTTCTAATGGAGTTAACCCCGCTGAGCAGTCTCCCATTCTTACTTTGCTTATATTGAGGGATCTTAAGACTATTTTAAAAGCTATTGAGGACGGTAAGAGAGATGAAAAAGTGGAACGTTTGAGAAGAGGAGAGAGATTAGGTCCTCCACCTCCACTTAGCTTATCTCCTCCGAACAGTCCCAACCATGAATCTCCTAAACATGAATCCAAACCTCAGCTTGATCCACGTATAGATCAATTAGAACAAATGTTATGGGAGTCATCAATGTTCAGTAATCATTATTTTGATCACAAGGGGATTCACTTCAATTCCTAAGGGTAAGCTACCCCCAAAGTTTACCATGCCGGATATCAAGTTTAAAGGTTCCGAGAATCCCTATCATCACGTTCACAACTTCTTAGGAGCAATGGCTCTTAAGAACATTCCGAAGACACTTACGACATTATCCGCCCTAGACTTTTGATACTAATGTAATGAAGTGGTACAATGCGGTGACCCATATAAGGTTGCGAACTGGACTGATCTATGCAAGGAGTTCCTACATCAATACTTTTATAACACCGATTTTCCAGTCACTCTTAAGGACTTAGAATTAATCAAACAAGGTGAGAAAGATAGCTTTACGAGACTTCCTCACTAGATGGAGAGCAAAGGCTGCCCACATAGTAGACCGACCCACCGAGAAGGACCAAGTCGGGATCATCGTGAAAAACCTTCGACCTAATTACAATCAACATCTCAATGTTTTGCCAATGATAAACTTCTTAACCCTTAGAGATGTTGGCTTACTAATAGAAGAAGATCTGTTCACTACGACCACAAAAGTCGCTACGGGGTATAGAGGTAATTATCACTCCAAAGATAAGAAAACCTCGAATATAAGCGATACTAGTAGGGGTGCGAGATGTTAATGTTCTCAACGAGATATACTGACTACACTCCTATTAATACTACCTATACTCAAGCCTTTGACCGTCTCTTGGCTAAGGGGAAGATAGAATTTCCGCCCATTAGAGCGAGAATCGAAACCGCAAAGCAGTCTAAAAGCTGGGACACGGGAAAATTTTGTGAGTACCATCGTGCACGAGGACACGACACCAAACGAGTGTTGGACATTCAACAACAAACTAGAAGGCATGTTTCGAAATGGCTAACTCCCTTTATCCAAGGTTGCCCAAAACCAAGTTAACAGACAAAAACATCCTTTTAGTGGTACCTGGCTATTTTCACTCGAACCCACTCTAGGACAATGGGACTCGTCTGTCTTCATCCAAGATATTGATGAGTCCAAACCACTTCTTAACTTGCCTCCTTTAGATCTAGAAGTCCATGGGCCGTGGATAAGTGATGAGAAGCAACGGTAATGACAATGATGACGACTTATGGGGCACACCACCCTTAGAAGAAGAAGACTTTTGGGGAGAACCTAAAGCTCCAGCAATCCAATTCCTTACTAGATCTGGATGACATAATGTACCCCTAGGTCCATAACGGACTCGGGAAGCCCCGGAAGAGCACTGAAGTTGGTAAAGAAAAAGACCCAATCCTTGAAACAACTTCAGAAATTAAAGGCTAATATCTCAATCGGCAACTAATATCTATTTCCTAGAAACATAGGCGAGGCTTTGATTGACACACTTAGTAAATTGAGGTCTCTCCCGAAACCACGCCAGAAAAAGTAGTAGGATTTGTTAGCGAGTGGGGACGGAACTATTACCTTTGATCAAAAGGATCTCCCGAAAGAAGGCGTTGCACAAAATAATGCCCTCTATTTAACTATAACTTATATTAAGAAGTTTGTTCCCTTAACTTTGGTAGACAATGGATCGACAGGTGAATGTTTGTCCTGCAAAGCTGCCGAAGGCTAGGAATTAGAGAGCAACAACTCTTTAAATAGACTGTCCATCTTTGAGCTTACGATAATTCCAAGAGAACAGATGACCTTGCCAATTAATATAGGGCCGGTAGAAAGGAACATCGAATTCCAAGTCCTAGATATCTTAGCTACCTTTAATTTACTCCTATGACACCCTTGGTTGCATGATCATCAAGTAATGCCTCTACACTATATCGAGAAAGTTAAAATGATCATCAAAGGTCAAGTTGTAGCTGTCAACAAGGATAATCTACGTGTTACTATCACTTCCAACAAGTCCGTGGTTGAGATCGAGCACGATGCCAATGATGAGGAACTATACTGATTCGAGATTATTGCCACTTTAGACAAGGATGAAGCACCTCTTAACTTCAATCCTTATAGTAACCCTAGAGTCCATTCGATGCTTAGGAAGAAGGGGTACTTTCCTGGTCTTGCTACATGCCGAAGGGCATGCCACCCTATTTTTCCATCCTTTGAACCCACTAACAACTACAACTTTGGGCTAGGCTATAACCTACTGCTAAGGAAATAGCCCAAACCAAGTGCGAAGTTCAGGCTAAGAGGACTGCACCTCACAAAGTCTGCTCGATCAAGCCCTCTCCTTACACTCCGAATGGGCGGTTCCTAAAAGAAGGAGATGATTTTCCTTATTATGGTTTTCCTGAGCCCTACTACGTCAAGGAAAAGGGCATCCTAATACCTAGTTTGGAGATATTCAATGACTGCTATATATTGGAGAAGGAGGCACCTTACCTCCTCGAAGAGGGACAGTCCACACCAGATTGGACTAACCTTGCTTGGGAATAATCTTTTCGGTCTTACGTTCGGACAAGAAAAGAACTTAGATAGGAATTCGGTCTTGGTACTATCACAAGCCATGTCGCACCTACGGTTTGATCCATCCAAGTTCATGATTGATGTCAATAATGAAGGCTCTAAGCACATCACTTGGATTGATGCCGTAGAGGGCCAATAATTCGCCATCGGCTTAGGAGCGCGTCCCTTTCTTAAGTCTAGTACTAGGGCTTCTTCCTTTGTCATATATAGTTACGTTCCTAATTACATTATTCCTAATTACGTATCTTCGGTTTCGAGTGTGATGTACTCATTTCTTCTTTTAATAAAGTGAATCTTTCCGCCTATTCTTTGCCTCCTTTTACTTTCAATTATTTTGCCTCTAATGATGAACAAGAAATCCGTAAATAATTAACAAAAGCTATGGAAGATCGTTAAAATCCTCACCAATAATAGAGGAAACGAGTACTAATTAATCTAGGATCGGTGGATCAACCTCGGGAGGTTAAGATCGAGAAAACGTTGGATCAAGAAGAGAAGAAGCAATTCACTTCACTCTTTACTGAGTTCATGGATGTCTTTGCATAGTCCTACAAAGATATGCCGGGGATAGATTCAAGTATCGCATAACATAAAATTCCACTTACGAAGACACCAAGCATGTTAAGCGAAGCGAGAAGGATGAAACTCGAATGGGCTTTGAAGATGAAGGAAGAAGTCTAGAAGGAGTTAGAGGCTGAGTTCATCAAGGTAGTTCACTATCCTCGGTGGGTAGAAAATATAGTACCGATTTCAAAGAAGGATGGTAGGTGTGTCGACTTCAAAGATCCGAATAAGGCGAGCCCCTAAGATGATTTCCAGCTGCCTCATATCGACATCCTTGTAGATAACACACTAGTCATGCATTGCTCTCATTTATGTATGGCTATGCTTGGATACAATCAGGTAAAGATGGCTAAAGAAGACGTGGAAAAGACGATCTTCATGACTCAATGGGGGACATATTGTTACATGGTGATGCCATTTAGGCACAAAACGCCGGTGCAACATACCAAAGTACGGCTATAACCTTGTTGCATGACATGATCCACAAGGAAGGCTGAAGTTTACGTGGATGACATGATCACAAAATCCAAAGATAAGGCAGGACACTTACCAACCTAAGAAAATTCTTCTAGAGACTTAGAAAGTATAACATGCGCTTTAATCCTCAAAAGTGTGCCTTCGGGGTATCTTCGAGCAAGCTGTTAGGTTACGTTGTCAATGTTAGAGGAATCAAAGTTGATCAATCCAAGATCAAAGCTATTCGGGAGATCTTGCCACCAAATACGGAGAAAGAAATTCGAGGTTTCCTAGGACATTTATAGTACTTAAATCATTTCATATCGAAACTTACTATGGTACGTGAACCTATTTTCAAGAAGCTGAAGAAAGGATCCGAGCCCATTTAGGATACCGGGTGCCAACAAGCATTCGAGAAAGTCAAGGAATACATAGCTAACCATCCGAGTGCTAGTTCCACCCCAACCGGGAAACCTTTACTTTTGTACCTCACTACAACGAGAGACAGCTATGGGTGCCATGCTAGCTCAAGGAGACGGGAAAAGAAGAACACGCGATTTATTACCTAAGTGAGAAGTTCCTAAATTATGAGACTAGATACACGCCATTAGAGAAGACATCGTTGGCATTAGTCCGGGCTACTAAGAAGGTCACGCATTACATGTTAGCCTATACGGTACATGTGGTAGCACCTATGGATCCCATTAAATATATACTTGAGCAACCAACTATCAGCGAGCAAGACAGCAAGATGGACTATCATAATGTCAAAATTCGAACTCAAGTATGTCTCTCAAAGCGATCAAAGGAAGGGTAATTTCAGAATTCTTAGGCTGATTCGCCTATAACTTAACTGCAACTCGAACACCTTGACTTTCCGGACAAAGATATATTACAAGTGGAGGTGGATGTTTAGACAATGTACTTTGATGGCGCTTCGATCGGAAGGGCTTTGGAGTAGGGACTCTTCTAGTTTCACCGGAGCGAGCACATACTCCTATTTTAGTAAAATTGGACTTCGAGGACACCAACAATGCCGCAGAGTACGAGGAATGCATTACGGGATTTGAAGTTGCTTTGCAAAAATCGGGGTTTAGAGCATCAGATTTTCCATGACTCCGGTTTAATTATTAATCGATTTCGCAAAAATGGAAGGTACGTAGGGAAGCCTTGACGAGCTATCAAGCACATCCGATAGAGTGTTCAAAACGTTTCGAGAACATTTCTTTCACCTACCTTCCTAGGGATGATAACTAGTTTGCATATATTTTAACTAAATTAGCATCCATAATCAACATCCCTAACAACATTTATTCAATGCCCATTCACACGAGTGATGGAGTCGGCCAGACACACGTGTACACATTAGAAGTGTCTACTACCGACCACACCGGTTGGTATTTGTAGGAAGCACGGCTGGCCGAGCCCGCCGAGCTTCCCCATTTGTGTTGGGTCTCGTTTTTAAAGATTGAAGGTTTGCTCGGGGAGAGACTAAGTCACCCTAGAGCGGGGTGAATAGGGTGGTGGAAGATTTTTCGAAAATCAAACTCTTTTGAGCAAGGCACGAGACGAAGCGATTCCGAGTCTATAATGGGGTCGGAAAAGTATGAACTCGAATTGCGGTGAGAAGTAAAGAAGTAGACAGAACTAAAACTTTGAGTGCATGTCGAGTCTAGAATGTACTCAGAAAGTGAAGACACAGAAAGTACGTGGAAACCCTCCTGGGGCGGAAAACCACGGACCGTGCTATTCCAAACACGAAGTCAAATCCACTATTTTGAGTCCACAAAATACGATAGGCTGGCCGAACCCGAGTTGCTCCCTTAGACAACTCTTTACAAGTTTTTCCTAGACTCGAAATTCCCTTATCCGATCTAGTACTTCCTAGCTGAGATAACCCTTACAGCTAGGGACAACTGAGCTGAGTTAACCCTTACGGCTCGGTCAAGGGACCTTACTTAGAGAGTAAGAAAGAAAGTGTTTGTAGCTGAGTACAAGACCTTACAACTCGGAATATAATGAATTACAGAGGGGAGTTATAAAAAGAAGATTGAGAATGAATAAAATGACTATTAATTAAGTAAGTGTATTGACAATATGTTCGGCAATCTTCAAGTCTTGAGAGTTAGCTTCTATATATAGATGACCGAGCAAGCATAGCCGTTATCTCCATCTTCGACTGAAAGACCTTTGTGACCGTTGTCAAGGATCTTCCGAGTCACTCGAGAAAGTATCCGTTGAGATATGAACGTTGGGCAACGGTTCTTGACTCTTTTAGAAGTCCCAAAACCACTGGTGGTGTCTTGAAAGATAAGGTGGAAACCATCGTTTAGCTTGGTCTTGCGGTTTTCCAGTTTTAGAAAGCAGACGGCCACGACACGATCTTACGGGGCTAGGTCGGAGGTGGAAAAAGTCTTGTTTCTTGGTGATTTGACGTTTTGAAGCCGGTTACTTTTGTATTTCAAAAGGTGTATCCTTGTTTGAATAACTCTGCAAAAGTAAATCAGATTGGTACTCAAAGTATTAAATACTTTGGTCCAAGATTAGACACGAGATAATAACATAATTAAGATAATTAACTAACTAATTATTTGAGTCGAAAAGGAATGGAATTTTACGAGTCTAATATCCATGAAACTCAAAATTCCATCCGAGTAAGTCCAGGAGAGAATCAAGTTAAATAAAAGACTATCGAGTGAACAAACTTGATCTAGACTAAGCATGGTTCGAGACTAGAAGCGCTAACTATAATAGAATAAAACCTGTAACATGAAGTCGGACTGAGTGCGGTTATGCGAATACTAGTCATCCGAACATGCGATAATTCTAAGTGATGAGAGACTCGGAATTGAGCGAAGCAACTTGAGTGCATATATGTTTTCCGAGTCACACAGAGACAAGCAAAACTACATGAAATAATTGCTATATCACTTAGAGGAAATACTATATCACTCGAGAAAAGTTTCTAAGGTACAGAGAATGATTTGGAATCAAAACTCTATGAGTGAGAAGGTCTTATACCTGATTCCCTTAATAGAAATCAGAAATGTGCGGAGTAAAGTCCGAGTCTTCAAAGATTGATTTTGAAGATGGCTTTAGAAAGTCGATTTTGAAATTTAGGGATAAACCTTTATTAAGATTTCCAAGTTTTATTAAATCTAATTTAAAGCGAATTAAGCAAAGTTGAATGGCGATTTTATTAATCATTTTATTTTAGTAATTATTTTTAGAAGTCCGGGATATTATTTCTTAACCGAAAATAGGAATTAGGGTTTTTGTTTCTACCAGTGAGTCTTTAGGGCCAAGCTGGTATGAAAACATCGGCTTGGACCTCGGCACTGCCTCACGACCACTTACTGCAGGCGGTAGCCTGCACCTAGTGGTGGTCGGCGTTGGCCAAAGGCCACGGCTGAGGAGATCGGGCTCGGCCTCTGTCCTAGCTTAGCAGATCTAGAATCCTATTTTCACTTGTTCAGTAAAAAATAGTCGGGAAGCAGATTTGAATAGAAATAAAGCAAAACAAGAGTCGTTAGTAAGTTTTTAAGAGAGAAAAACAAACAAAAATATGAAAATAAAAAGTTTGCTCTTCCATCTTAGTACGGGAAACTAAGAACAAAAGAGGTTAAAAATGACTCCATTGATCTTTGAGCCGAGAATTGTATTCGGGAGTGAGGGTACGAAACGTAGGGATAGGCCCTTTTGTTCCGCCCATCCGAAGACGGCCATTACTAGTTCGAGTAGTGAATTAAAATAATGTGAAGAAACACAAGCATATAATAACATGCGAAAAAGAACTAAAGCAACCAAAACATAAGTAGCAGTAAAGGCGAGAAAAGAAAAGCAAAACAAAAAGAAAAGGAAAGGTAAAGTGAAAAGAAAAGAAAATAGAAAACTAAAAGATTACATCGGGCGGGGAGGAATTAAAAGCGATACATCATTTGTCCACAATACGGAAAGCAATAAAGAAAGCATAAAATAAAATAAACCATTGTGAAAGCTGGATCTGTGCCCTCGGGTTATCCAACACCGCTAATCTGGATCTCGGATCCGGACCTCTTGATGTAGTAGTGGTGAATGAGAGGGGCTTTTGTGAGTTTTGGTGTAGGTAGGTAGGCGAGATGTGTCACGCGATGGAGTTTAGAGATCGGATGTATCGAGTATGATGGAAGTAGAGAAGGAATAGGCTGAAAAGGGACCAAGAGATCGGAATATAGATGAGAGTATTCGGTAGCTCTTAAGCGAGTTTCAGCGACGTAGTGCTAAGATAGGAAGCCGTGTGGGAATGAGAGCCAAGGCTCTTTATTTATAGAGAAAGGTTAATTAAAGAAGTAACCTAGGGGTTAGCTGGACCGATCGTCCAAAAGCGATAGCAAAAACTAGGCATGATCAAAGTGATAAGACCGAGATAAAGCAAAGGATAGAACCAGGATAGGATCCGATTCACGGTGCCGGCCACCAAGGGTGTTGTTGCCTAGGTTTTCGTGCCCTAGCCTATTTCCAAGGGAGTCTTTGGAGCAAAACGTAGTGTTCCACTTTAGGTTTTGGGATGGTAGGCGCCTCCTACAGCGGCTTTCCAAAAATGGAAAGTTTTCATTTTCGGCGAGTTTTCATTTTTGACAGGTTTCTATTTTGGGCGGGTTCTATTTTTGGCATGTTTCATTTTTGGTGTGGGATGCGTGCTCCTAGTCTCGGGTGGACTGTCTTGAAGCCAAAACGCAGCACTTTGGTGCTTATGATCATGAAATGCAGCTTCTAACATCGTCTTGAGGTCTTCAACTCCTTGTCTTGTTGCACTAAACCGAAATGTAGTATTCGAACTTTGAATTTCTCGGTATGCGGCACTTGGACTCTGTTGTCTCTAGAGGCTTGGCTCGGTTCCTAGATTGTCCGCAAGAAAGGGGATTTTTGGATCGATCCGAAGCAAAAGGCTATTTATGTGGTGCTTGGGGGTTCTTTATGGTTTATTGGCTTTCGTCGCACCAATCGGACACGATCCAAGATCCAAATCCTTAAACAGAACTTGAAATTTCATCATCGGGCCAACAAATAAAAAACAGAGAAAAGGACGACACTTTTTTGTGTCTAAAGTATCATGACATGTATTAGTATTTGGATAAGCAAGAATATCCATTGGACTCCACACTTAGACCCCAATGAGCCATTAGGATGTTGGCTGCCCAATTCTTCATTAATCAAAGGAAACTATACAAGAAAACCAACATCGGGATTAGCTTACTTTGTGTCAACCAACATGAAGCAAAGCGCATCATGGACAAGATTCATGGTGGGGAGTGCGGACCCCACATGAATGGTAAGATGTTAGTTTGGAAAATTCAGAGACTTGGTTATTACTGGTCGGCCATGGTGGCGAGACTACCATAAGTTTGTTAGAAAATTTCATAAGTGTCGGGTGTATGCAAATTTATAGCACCAACCATCTTTATTTCTCACAACATTAGCGTCCCCTTAACCACTCTCGGTTTGGGGAATAGACATTATTGGCAAGGTGGTCATGAATTTATGTTAGTAGCAATTAACTACTTCACTAAGTGGGTAGAGGCAACATCTTATGCAACCCTAACATCCAAACAGGTAGCTAAGTTCCTTACCCATAATATCATTTGCCGTTATAGGGTGTCCCACGAGCTAATTAGTGACCATGGTAGTCATTTCAAAAGGAAGTAGCAGACTTGTTGGAAAAATACAAGATTAAGCACCATAAGTCTTCTCCTTATCATCCTCGGACCAACGGAGCGGTCGAGGCCGCCAACAAGAACATTCGTAAAATAGTGGAGAAAATGGATGTCAATTATAAGGATTAGCCCGATAAATTGCCTTTCGCTTTATGGGGCTATCGAACATCTATCAGAACCTCTACGGGAGCAACACCTTACTCTCTACTTTATGGCATGGAAGCGGTTCTTCCAATAGAGATTTTCATTCCCTCGTTAAGGTTTTACTTGAAAGTCGATTCTAGAAGTAAAGTGAGCTAAAGCATGCTACGAGGAATTAGTACTACTTGGATGAGAGGTACCTCAATGGCTTGCACAATGTCCAAATATACTAGGCATGTATATCAAGGGAATTTAACAAGAGAGTGAAGCCTCGAAACCCGCAAATTGGAGATTTAGTTTTGAAAGAGATTAGAGCACCAATTCAAGATCCACGAGGAAAATTTAAGCCTAATTGGCAAGGCCTATTTAGACTTAGTTAGATATTGCCGAGGAGGAGTAGTGAAATTAACTGATTTAGATGATGAAGAAATATTTACTACAAACACTTGGATCAATTGAAAAAATATTATGTCTAGCACGAACCTGGACATTGGGCCAAGCTTGGCCTAACGTGGCCATTTCGTGGTCGGCGCTGACCACCACCCGGACAACGGTGGGCTAGCCAGGCCGGAGTATCCCTATTTAATTCTAACTCTGTAATTCATCTTTTACTTGTCCAATTAGATGGTTCCTTCAGTTATTTGTTTGGATAGCCCAATTAGGTGGTCCGAGTATGTACTTTACTCTATTTTATTTTTAATTTTTAAAGGCGAGTCCAATTTCTTTTTACATCTAGGTGAGTGATAAAATGTAAAAGTATAGCATAATACTTACTTTTATTTAATAAAAGTTATGCCTACTAACCTGAATATATAGCTAATAAAAGGGAAACGCAAGCACACTACTTGTAAAAAAAAACAAACAATAAATTTGTTCTAAAGAGGCAAAACTAATCCTCCTTTTCTTTTATTCTATCTAAAAAATCTAAGCCCTAGTCTATCTTAACTTTCTTTCCTTTGGCGTCGCTAGACTCAGCTCCATCGTCCGGGTATACTTCTTTAGTTCCTCGATTCTTTGGGCCCTTTTCTCTTCAGCTTCCTTGGCTTCGGTCTCTCTTCGGTGAACACGTTCAGCCACCCGAGGGTTTATTTCACGAATCCGGAGATGTGTAGCAACGGGGACAGCTTTGTTATGATCTATCTCTCTAGCTCTCAATGCCTTATGCCATTGGGGATCTACTTCTATTATCCACTCTAGATAATAGCGGATACAACGAGTATTTGGTTTGCCTACGGATGTCGAAGTTTAGGCGGATTCATCCGAGTATTCGAGGCCATGATTTTGTCCGCCTAGAGTTGCTAAATCCGTCAAACAAGTCAAAGGTAGCGAGGCCGAGATATAGTTCGGGAGAGGAATTACGCGCTCTCTTCCAATCTGTCGCAACACACGGTCGGGGAAGTAATCGGTGCTGCTTTCCGGACCCATTAAGCGTACACATGGATGTTGCGAGTATGTGTCCTAAATTGGGACACTTTCCAATGCGCGATGTACCACTGAAATTTATTCTTGTGATTTTTGAGGTACTCCTCCTACTGGGAAGCGAGGACAATCTGTTACCGCCTTTTCCCACTTTCGGCTGACGAAGTCTACTGCTAAGTACGCATATGTTTTTGCGGGAGCTTGGATCAATTTTAGGTGCTCCATCAACCAAATCCGCACACCACGAGATGCAAAAAAATAAGTAAGTGTCCTACACGAGTCAAAGGTTCAACATTTTAGGCCCAATAGGAGCAAAATAACAAAAAACAAGGAAAAAGCAAGAGTTCAAAATTGAGACTTTCAGCGTAAACCAAAGGCGACTCGGCCTTGGCGACGCTGGATCTGCCGCCCTATGGCCGCTGGCCACCGGCCTACACCGCTTGGTCTCGTCGGCCGATATTTGCTTCATAACAACGGGGGCTTCTAGCGAAGTCTTCCTCGAGTTTGTCTAAACCCGATCTAAACTTATGGTCATCACTGCAACTATTAATGGTGGTAAGGAACAGTAATTTTCCAAGCTGCTCAACTAAGCTCAATAGTGCCTTTGGCACCATATCCCCGTGGCCTCCTACCGGCAGGAATCCACCTATCGAGGCAAGTGACGATCGCTCATTGCCTTGGGATAATGATCGCTTTAGCGTAGATGTACATGTGCCGATAGTATTTCATCGGGTTCATCAAATTCATTTGATTTCCAATAAAAATCCACCCTAGATTTTTATTACTTAATTTCAACGAGATACTTGTAGGTCTCGAGTAGATTTCCGGAAGGTTTGGGCAAGATAGGTTTTGAACGCCTTTGGATGCTTAGTATAACATCAAATTCTTCGGGTAAGGGGCACGAGTTGCTTATCCCCAAACCTCGAAGACATGGTGGTGAGGATCCTAGATGGCCATAATAGCCCTTAGGAAAGTCCAATAGACTTTCACCTAGCGAATACTAGACAATGTATTCAACCCATAATTCGATGAACCTAATCTTTTAGTGTTGCATGCATCCACAGGGACAAGTCACTCATGAAGTTCATTTTTTCGTCGAAGGGAATAGAAGGCACTAGATTTTCTATTTGGTTCATAGAAGATTTTACATAAGGCGTAATTTTAAGCAACTGGCTTGGATCCTTTTTATAAGAATTTTTCGGAGCTTTAGAGTCCTACTGCACCTCAATTGTTGCAACTTGTCGTAACCCGGTCTTCACGGGTCGCCAGCCTTGGACACCGCCCGGTCCGGCCTGTTCGTGTGTTTTTTAGCCCAAGCACTCCTTGGGCCGTATTTTATCTTTTCGTTACAACCCATTGTGTGTGCGCCATCCGGTTATTGTGGACCATGCACTTGAGCTTTCCCATTTTCATTTTTATTATTTTCTTTTGAGGGGAATGGGGCCTAGTGCAATTTTTTTCAATTTGTCTTTGTAACTCTTTCCTAAGACTTTTTGCATCATATTTAATAAAAGAATGCATTTTTATAGAAATCGAGTCATTTTGCATTTCATCCTATTACATAAGAGTCACACCATTACAAAATAAATATTAAACAAATAATAGTAACCTACGAGGGACCCTCTAATCAGCAGCGACAAAAGATCTACTATTCGTCACCATCGAAACATCATTGAAGATATAGTTCCCTAAGTCCTCCAAGATGGGTGTGGAGAATCGACCACCTTCACCGCCTTGAGAAAAGTTACCTCTGTAGTCCCAAGATTGAGAAGCTTTATGGGATAGAGAACTATACGATGCTCGAAGGAAGCGAAGTGGGTTTCCATGCCGGTCAAAGGCTTGAAGCGGCAAGATGTTTAGACTCTCTTTAGCAAAATTGGGCCTCGCACCGGACGAATTATTTCCAAAAGTGCTAGGCCCCGCTTCGGACGTATGATAGGCACGCTGTGATTAATGTCGGGAAGTACTTGCCTCATATGGACCACCGGAAGGCGCTTGTCGGTCGGATTGTTGGGTGTGTGCTTCGATTCACCAAGGAAGCCTCCTATGAAAACGCTCTAGATCGCCGTCTCTATAAGAAAGAAAGAGCTATTAGCATACCTACCAAAAGCTCAATAATGTTAGCACTCCACTAACTAGAGACTTACCCAGAATGTTAGGAAAGTCTCCGGTGATGAAGTTTTGGATGCCCGAAGAGCAGATTGAAGCTTAATGGACATGGTTCGGGATTGCTCCCAATCATACTACACAATTCATTTAATGGTATTAGTAAAATACTTTTAGCATACCACTAAAAGCACGAGCATGAAACTCTTACCCCGCGCCAGTTTCGAGGGAAAGGATGCCTAACACATTCTTCCTCGGGAATTTCGGGAATCTTTACGTAACGTGGAGATTCCCGAGTCGTGTAACATCCACATCGAGACTAGGAATGTGGATATCCTCCGGAGTAAGCTATCAAAGAATGAAGTTAATTTCCATATAAGAAGTTCAACTATATGGAAGAAAGGAAGGAAGTTAGAACTCACTAGTTGGGTCATTATCCGACTCGCATGGTGTGCATAAGATATATACAAATTCAAAAATTTGGTATAATGTTACCCAATGGTTGCGGTGGCTTGCTCTTGTGGAGGAAGAGAAAGAAGGTAAAACGTGGTTTGGAGTGGATCAACCGGAACCAATGGAGGTCGTGTTAACTTAAATTTGAGGTATGACCCTCTCACTGAGATACCAGACAAAACCCAAAAGGACCTTCAAACAAGATCCTTCTCTTACTTAACTCCTATGTAATGGTGACGCTTGGAGGGAGTTAGAGTTGGGCGCAAGGATAAAAATTGGCCTGCACATACAAGATTAATCAAGAAACAAGTAAACAAGAATGAAAGGCAACAAGAAAATGGGCACAAACCATGCATAGCCAAGGCTGGCGTCCACCACAGGCCTCAATAATTTTCCACAAACCACACAATGGAAGATAAATCGTGGAATCTTTCTCGGGCTTTGTGTGTCGCACATCGGCACGGAGGCCCTTAATGAGGAAAGTATATGCAGGAGCACCCTAGTTAAGCTCCTTTATTTTATTAAGGTCTGCTAAGTTCACCAAATAGTGAACATGAACCTTGGAGGCTTGGTCGGAAAAGAGCACTATACTCAATAAAAGAGTCGGCACAATCCGAAATTCTTGTTAAGGAGAATGGCAAACCCAAAATCAAGCATCCTCAAAAGCGCTCAAAAGAATGGTGTATTTAAAGGAATTTTCTTAAGGAAACCTATTAACTACGGGACCGAAAAGGTGGCAAAGATGGCCACGGTCCTTCTACAAATTTCGATCATAAGCTAAAGGCTCCCTCGAGAAGCCCAAGCCGGACAAAATAGTAAAATTAAAAGGAGTTATGGTGATTTCTCGAAGGGAAAGTGGAAAGTGTTAGTGGTATCCCAAAGCGCTCAAGCGGAGGACACGTGTTGACCCGGATTCGAGGAGTGACCCTCTCCCTAAGATACCAACAAAACCCAAAGGGACCTTCAAATAAGATCCTCCTTTCACTTAATTCCCATGCAATAATGACACTCAAGGGAATTGGAGGTCGGCCCAAGGATGAAAATTAGCCTACATTCAAGATTTATCAAGAAACAAGCAAGCAAGAATAAAAGGCAACAAGAAAATGGACGAACACCCGTGCATAATTAAAGCTGGAGTCCACCATAGGCGGACCCATGACCAGCTAAATAGTGTAATAAAAAGTTCTCTAAGCATATTTTAGAGGTGAATTTTGAGATTAAAAAGGCATACTTAGGTCACATAGTTAAGGGCTGATCTTAAGAAGTCTATCCCATGGATCTTAGGATGTGGGATGATTCGTTGAACCAGGAGAAAGATGTGGCCAATACTCATATAACCATGGCTGCATGATCACAATCGAATAAATTTTTATCCACACAAAATGAAAAATAGTTTGTAGAAAAGGAGAATTTGAGCATACCTCTACAATTTTCCACAAACAATACAATGATAGATAGTTGGTCAAATCCAACTTAGGTTTCATATGCCGCACACCGACACGGAGGCCCGTAATGAGGTCACATAGACTTTAGCCCACGAGATGGAGATTGGAAACGTGGGATGATTCATTGAACCAGGAGAGAGATGTGGGAAATGCTCATATAACCATGGCTGCATGATCATAATCGAATAAAGTTTTTATCCACACAAAATGAAAAATACTTTGGAGAAAAGGAGAATTTGAGCATACCTCAACAATCTTCCACAAACAATACAACGGTAGATAGTTGATCGAATCCGACTTAGGTTTTGTATGCCGCACACCGGCATGGAGGCCCCTAATAAGGTAAGTATATGCAAAAGCACCCCGTTGAGGTCCTTTATTTTATCGAGGTCTGCTAAGTTCACCAAATAGTGAAGATGAACCTTAGCAGCTTGATTAGAAAAAGAACCGTGCTCAATAGAAGAGCAAGCATGATTCGGACATTTTGTGGAGAATGTCGAGGCCAAAACCTAATATCCTTAAAGGCCTAAAAGCATATGGTATACTTTAAGAAATTTTCTTGAGGAAACCTATAAGCTATAGGGCCAAAAAGATGACGAAGATAGTCACGATTTTTGTATACATTTCGGTCATAGGCTAGAGGCTCCCCGAAAAGCTCAAATCGAATAAAACAGCAAAATCAAAAGGAGTTATGGTAATTTCCCCAAAGGGAAGGTGGATAGTGTTGGTAGTGTCCCAAAAATGCTCACTAGTGGCCCTAATAGGATCCCTCTCCCTTTTGTCACGAGAGGTGGTTCAAGGCAAGGAAAAGAGGACCAAACCCGGGATTATGCATGACATCCTCAAGAGGAAAGTTCATCCTCCTACATGACTTCATGAACTTGGGAATAGCTCCACTACTCTAAATTGAGACTTTATGCCAAACAAAAATCCAACAAAATTTTTAGTTGAGGAACTAGTCTAAATGAATAAAGGAAGAAACTTAACCTAATTAGCTTACCGAAGGAGTGATAGTAAGTGAAGAAACATGACTCTCAGCCTCCATCAAGAGGTCATATGGGTTCCACTCGTTTTGCGGACGTCATTCTCATTCAAGAAAGTTGTCTTGAAGAAGCTGTTTCACCTCTAGACCTCCCTACGGGATGGGCTCTTCTTTTAGACATTTTGAAAGAAAAGACTTTGGAAACAAACTAGTTTTCAAGAAGAAGCATAATAAGAAAGCATAAGAGTAAAGCAAGGGAGTAAGAAGAGAAGCATAGAAGACAAGAGTCAAACAAGTAGTAGGAAACCAAGGAATCCGGCAGAAGCACGCCGAGGGCCGGGCTTGCCAAAGGTTGACCGAGTGCCAGCCACGAGGCACCGTGGTGTCCCATCGGTGACAGCTTTGTAGACCTAGCCTGTTCACCTAGCTTGTGGAGTTCCATCAAGCTGTGGCATGTGACTCCTTGGCACCTTATGCATGCAAGTAGGAGCTCTTGGACCCACCAATTAGCTTTTTCGGATCAGATTTTCCAGTTGTTTTTGATCGAATTATTCGAGTAAAACACTAAACTTGTGTCAATTTGATTATACACTAATGAGTATGGTAGTACAACATATTATTTAGCCAAGCTTCAGATAAAATATCGATTGAAGTTTCAGCATCAAAATATACCAAGCTTCGAGGCTCGATCAAGCTAAGGTTAGGACTCTCTTACCGGACTTCGAACGTATGCATCGCGATCAAGTCCAGGCCCTATCTTGGAGTTCGGGTTCAACTACAACCAATTACAAGCATTATAGAATAACTAATATCAAAAATCAAGGTAAGTACCCTTTAGTATCTACTTTCACCATTCGTCTTTTAGACTCATTCGAAGTGGGGGCTAACTGTAGACACCTAAAAAGTGTGGTCTCTTATTTCTTTAATTCTATACTTTATTTTGTTGGCTCGATGATGAAATCCCAAGTCTTGTTTGAGGATTTGGATCTCGGACTGTGTTTGATTAGTGCGATAGAGGCCATTAAACCATAAAGAACCCTCACAATGAATAAATAGCCTTTTGCCTTGGGTCGATAAAAAATCCTTTCTTTCGGGTGATCCAAGAATCGGGCCAAGCCTTCAAAGACAAGGGAGTCCGAGTGCCAGTGTACCGGGAAATTCCAATTTCATAATACTGCATTTTACTTTTGTCCAATCGGACAAGGACACGAAGACCTAAAAACGGCGTTAAAAGGTTGAATTTCATGATCACGAGCATAAAAGTGCTACGTTTAAGCTCCATAAAATAGTCCACACGAGGCTAGGAGCTCTTCCCATAAAAACAACGTCGTGGTTGGTGCTCGTAACCCTGGATTTTTAAGTCAAATGTTGCGTTTTAGCTTAGAGTCTACTTTGGAAACACGCTAGGGCACAAAACCCTAGGGACGCCCGGGTGATCGAAGCCCACAATCCCGATTCTATCCTATTTTATCCTTGCTTTATCTAGTTTAATCTCAAGATATTTTGGCCTGGTTTATTTTTAGTTGTTTGGACGGCTGGCCGATAGCAACCCTAGGTCATTTGTGACCTAGGTCTCTCCCAATAAATAAAGAGCCTTGGCTCTCATTCCCATAAGGCTTTCTCCCATTCGTTATGATGTAGAAAAGCTAATCAAAACATCTTCTTTTTCACAATTCGCCATTGAATCCTTGCAAAGAGCTAAAGAACATTAAGTTATTCTAATCTCACGGACAGTCATTTAGCTTATCATTCTCACCCTTCATAAACTCACCTTTCTAAAACTCATAAAAGAGCCCTCCTTTTTTTATTTGTCGCCATTGCATCAAGAGATCCAATGTAGAGATCCAAATCGGCAAGGTGGGACAACCTGAGGCAAATCATTCAATCTTCAAATGGTTATTTAATTTATGTTATATTTATCGCTTTTCAGTATTGTGGATCAAAGATATGTAATCGTTTTTTTTTAATTCCTCCTTACCCGATGTAATCTTTTAAGTTTACGCTTTTCTTTCTTTATCGCTTTCTTTCTTGCTTTCTTTATCACTTTCCTTTAATTCTGTTTGGTTGCTTTTTATTATCATTTACCATGTTGTATGTTTGTGTTTAGCACATTCTTTTAGTATACTACTCAAACTAGTAATGGTCATCTTCGGACGGGTGGAATAGAAGGATTTTCCCTACGTTTCGTACCCTCGCCCCGAATTTGATTCACGGTTATAGACCAATGGAGTCATTTTTAGCCTTTTTGAATCTTAGTTTTCTCGCATTAAAATTGGAAGAGCAATTTTTATTCTTATTTTTGTTAGTTTTTCCTTCTTAAAAACTTACTGGCGACTCCCCTCTTTTGCTTTATTTCTATTGAAAATGCATCTCCGTTATTTTTTATTGTAGGGTAAAAAAAAAAATGTGGATCTATCTGCTTAGGCCGGAGGCCGAGGCTGATTGCTTCATCCCAAGCCCCTAGCCGGTGGCTCGTAACCGCCGACTACAAGCTGCCGTCTGCACCTGGGTGGTCGGATGCTCGAGCTTGGGTCCGGACCAGTGTCTTCACACCGATCCGGCCTTAAAGCCTCACGTGAAGAAACCTAAATATCTTATTTTTCTATTCTTCAATTAGGAAATAATATCCCAGGAATTCTAAAAATAATTTATAAAATAAAATAATTAATAAAACTGCCATTCAAACTTTGCTTAATTCATTTATTAAATCAATTTAATAAAATTTGAAACTCTTAATAAGAGATCAATCCCCACTTCTAAAAATTCTTCTTTTAAAAACCTAAAATCATTTTTACCCTTATCTTTCAAAACTCGTATGCCAAAGGCAATTGTGGGGAAGCTCGGTTCGGCCCCGTCGGCCCTGGTTCCTACAACACCTTATTCATGCAAGTGGGAGCTCTTGGACCCACAATAACTATTTTCGAGATCGGATATTCCGATCTGTTTTCGATTGAGTTGTTCAAGTAAAACACTCGAACTTTCGTCAATTCGATTATCCACTAACAAGCTGTGCTAGTATATTAGATTATTTAGCCAAGCTTTAGATAAAAAATTGATCAAAGTTTTAGCATCAAACGTACCAAGCTTCAGGCCTTGATCAAGCCAAGCTTTGGACCCTCTTACCGGACTTCATAGCGCATCATCGCGATCAAGTCCATGCCTCTTTCAAGAGTTCGGGTTCAATAGAAACCAATTTTGGATATTACGCAACAACTAATATCAAAGGTTGTCGCACGAGAATCGAGGTAAGTATCCTTTAGTGTCTACTTTAACCCTTCTCTTTTTAGACTCGGTCAAAGTGGGGGCTAGCTGTAGACACCTAAAAAGTGTTGTCCCTTATCTCTTTAATTCTTTATTTTATTCTGTTGGCCCGATGATGAATCTGTTTGAGGATTTGCATCTCGGATTGTGTTTGATTGGTGCGGCGGAAGCTAGTAAACCACAAAGAACCCCCAACACCACATAAATAGCTTTTTGCCTTGGATCGATCTAAAAATCCCCTTTTCTTTTCGATGATCCATGACCAGGCCAAGCTTCTAGAGACAACGGAGTCTAGTGCTATGTACCGGGAATTCCAAGTTCAAAATACTGCATTTTACTTTTGTCCAATCAGACAGGGAGCCAAAGACCTGAAGACAGCGTTAAAACATGTATTTCAAGATCACGAGAATCAAAGTGTAGCCTTTAGGGTCCATAAAATAGTCCACATGAGACTAGGAGCTTTTCCCCCTCAAAACGACGTTGTGCTCGGCGCCGGTCACCCTACAAAGTTAAAGTGAAATGCTGTGTTCTGGCTTAGAGACTCCCTTGGAAACATGCTAGGGCACGAAACCCTAGGCATGCCCGGGTGACCGGCGCCGATGATCCCGATTTTATCCGATTTTATCTTTTCTTTATCCGGTTCAATCTTAGGATATCCGGCCCGTTTTTCTCAGCTGCTTGGACGGCTGGCCGAGAGCAACACTAGGTCATTTATGACCTAGGACTCTCCCTATAAATAGAGAGCCTTGGCTCTCACTTCCATACGGATTTCTCCTATGCGTAATGCTGCAAAAAGCTAATTAGAACATACATCCATTAACATTACTCGCCAAAAATAATCTCAAAAACTTATCTTTTCCACTTATCCCCGTTGAATTTGTGCAAAGAGCTAAAGAATATTAAGTTATTCTGATCTCCGGGCATTTATTTAACCGATCTTTCTTTCACCCTACAAACTCACCTTTTTCCAAAATTCACAAAAACAAGCCCTTTCCTTGGATTCGTCGTTGTCACATTAAGTGATCCAAATCAGCGAGTGGGACATCCTAAGGGTAACCATTCTCTCTTCGGACGGTTATTTAATTTATGCTTTTTTATCTCTTTCCGTATTGTGGATCAAAGAGATGTAATTGCGTTTTAATTCCTTCCAGCCCAATGTAATCTTTTAGTTTTTCACTTTTCTCCTCTCGTTGTATTTATTGCTTTTTCTTCGCTTTCTTTATCACTTTCCTTTAATTATGTTTGGTTGCTGTTATTTTTTCATTTAGCATGTTGATTGCTTGAGTTTGGCACGTGTTTTTAGTATACTACTCAAATTAGTAATGGCCATCCTCGGACGGGCGGAATGGAAGGTTTTCCCTTGTTTCGTACCTTCGCCCTCGAATCCGATTCTCTGTTTTAAGACCGATGGAGTCATTTTTTAGCCTCTTTTAGTCAGTTTTCGTACACTAAGGTTGGAAGATAAAACTTTATTTTTATTTCTTTTTAGGTTTTCTTTCCTAAAACCGACTAGTGACTCCCTTTTAATTTATTTCTTTTAGATGTGCCTCCCGGCTATTTTTTGACTGAATAGTAGTTGAATTCTAGATCTGTTAGCCAGGCTAAAATTCAAGGCTGAATTCCTCAGCCGGAACCTCTAGCCAACGCCGATCACCACTGGGTGTACGCTGCCGCCTGCACCGAGTGGTTAACGGGTAAGGTTTGGGTCTAAATCGGTGTTTTCACACCATTTTAGCCCTAAGGCCTCACGGTAGAACTAGAATTCTATCTTTCTTTCATTTTGAATTAAGAGATAATATCCAGGGACCTTTCTAAAAAGAATTGCTAAAATAAAATAATTAATAAAACCACCATTCAAACTTTGCCTAATTCACTTTAAATCAGATTTAATAAAATTCGGAAATCTTGATAAGAGATCAATCCTCACTTTCTAAAAGTTATCTTTCAAAACCCTAAAATCATTTTCAAAACCCATTTTCCTCAAAAACCCTTATGCCAAGGTAAACGTGGGGAAGCACGGCCCCGGTCCGGTTGTGGCGGTGGCCATGGTTCCTAGAAAGAGTAAGGGAGTAGAGAATCTGAATTTGAAAGAGTGTTTGTGTGAGAATTTTGAGTTCGAGAGATTAAAGTGTGAGAGCAAAAATAGCAAAGGGTAAGAATGAGGATGAACATATGCTATTTATAAATCAAGGGCTCTAAAGGAACAAAATCCTTTCTCACTCGGTTTGTAGTTTAACGGCTAGCTGATCGTTTGGTGTTCGAATTCCTAGCGGTTACTTCTTGAAAGTGCTACCTTCCAATTCCTAACGGCTAGTTTCTTGACTGTTCGCTTGCCGAGAGAGAGAGAAAGAAATTTTCAAAAATATTTCCAAGATTCTCTATTGAATTAGAGAGGATCTTAGAATTTTAATGTCCATTTTTCTCATGAATGAGTTTGAATCATTAGAGTGTCCGAGTTGCTTAGACCACACTCGAAATTTAATAACAGCAGCTCGGTTTCATGATTTCTCAATTGAGCTACTAACTATTCTCTTAGAACAAGTAGTTAGCAATAAAACACACAAATTCTCATGCAATGACTCAGTTAATCAAGCATTCAATATACCAAGTTCATTCCTAATAATGTTAATTAATCTTCACTCTAAGGCTTTGTGAAGATATCAGCTAGTTGAAATTTAGTAGGAATAAATTCAAGTTAAATATTACCTTTTTCAGAATGGTCTCTTAGAAAATGATATCCGACCTCGATGTGCTTTATCTTTGAATGCTGAACTAGATTCTTTGTAATGATGAAGGCACTTGATTATCACACTTGTAGGAACCACGGTCCCCATCCGAAAACCGAGGCCCGTACTTTCCCACGAATTGGCGGGTTTTTCTCTTTTTGGAAATGATTCAATTTTTGAAAATGAGGATGAATTTCTTATTAGGATTTTCGATTTTATAATTTGATTTGAAATAAATTAAGTGAATGGTGATTTTATTAATCATTTTATTTTAGGAATTATTTTTAGAAACCCAGGATATTATTTGACAACTAAAAAATAAAACAAATTAGGGTTAGTTTTATTATACCGGAGGTCTATTGGGCCAAACCGGTGTGAAAACACCAATTTGGACAGAAGCCCTACCGTTGACCGTCCGACACCGGTGAGAGCCAGCATCTGTACGGTTGGCGGCACTAGCCGTGGGCCCAGATTGAGGTAATCGGTCTCGGTCCATGGCTTGACTGTCGAATCTAAAACCCCTTTTTTGTTATTTTTCGGTTAGAAAACTTGAGAAGAAAATTAGGAGAAATAAATAAGAAAACACGAGTCATCGGTCGGTTTTAAGAATAAAAAAAAAAAAGAAATACTCTTCCAATCTTAATGTGGGAAAACTATGTTTGGAAGAGGTTTACAATTTACTACATTGGTCTAGAACCGAGAATCCAAATTCGGGGCGAGGGTACGAATTTAGGGATAAGCCATTCCGTTCTATCCGTTAAAAGACGACCTTTACTAATTTGAGAGGTGAGTTTAGATAATGCATTTAAAAAGGCACACAACATAGTAAGATGTGAAATTTAACAATCAATGCACGCTAACGAAACGATAAAAGCGAGATATAAAAAGCAATACATGAAAGCGATAAAGAAATGAAAAGAAAAACAAAAGAAAAGAAAAACAAAAATAAAATGGTTACATCAAGTGGGGAGGAACTAAATGCGATTACATCTTTTGTCCACAATATTGAAAACAATAAATAACAAAATTAAATAAACCGTGATTTGAAGGTCGATTTGGCGCCCTCGGGTTGTCCGCCCTGCTAATCTGGATATCAAACCGGATCTTAAAGCGAGATGACGAGTGACTAAAAAGATTCTTTTATGAATTTTTGTGAAGGTAGGTTGATGTTGATGACCGATGAAGGCTTAGAAATTAAGTGTGGGAAGTATAATGAGAATAGGCTAAAAAGAAACCAAGAAATTAGAATATAAGAAGATGCATTCAGTAGCTCTTAATTTAGCATCAGCACCATAACTCATAGGGATGAGCCTTATGCAAAATGAGAGCCTAAGATCTCTATTTATACAAAATGATGAGGTCACAAATGAGCTAGGGATTTAGCTTAAATAGTTGACTGAAATGGGCAGAAAACCGATCGATAAAATCACCAAAAATTGGACCAATCGGGCTTGGTCTAGATCCGGGGAATCGTACCGTAGTGTGCGGCGTTGGACCTAAATGTTGTCGTACGAGTCCCCAGCTCCTTCCAGGTTGCACCTAAATTCGAGGTAATACACAACATTTGGGGTAAAATCCCCGAAATGCGGCATCGGCCATAAGTCACGTCGTTTGGTGAAAATGAGCTTCGTGTCTCAATTGGACATTTGGAGCAAAACATAGCGTTTTGGTGATTCTTACCATGAAACGCGGCGCTGGCCATGTGATGCCGGATGGACGAGTTCGGTTCTATGTCTTTGTTGAACGTTGATGATGAAACGTGGCGTTTTGAGTGCAGCAAGGCCTTGTACACGGCACGGCCACTTGTTGACTTTGGAGGGTTGACAAGGGCTTGAACTGTCCGAAGAAAATTGATATTTAGACCGACCTAAGGCAAAAGGCTTTTTTTTGTGCTAAAGGGGTTTTCCGTGGTATACTATCTTCCATCACGCCAATCAAGTACCGACCGTGATCCAAATCAACAAACAAGATTGGGATTTCATCATCGGGCAAACAAAATAAAAATACATAAATAAAAGAGATAAGAATGACACATTTTAGGTGTCTACACATACTTGATGGGGATGGATGTGAATCACGAGTCCTAGATCCTTCAAGTGTTGTTTGATCCATAAAATCCGAGCACAACAAACTCCATGTGCTATATACTCTACCTCATTCGTTGATAGAGCAACCGAGTTTTGCTTCTTTGAATGCCAGGATATGAGTGATTGACCCAAAAATTGGCATGCTCTTGATGTGCTCTTTATATCAACTTTGTATCCGAGCATAGTCAGCATCCGAGTATCCGAGTGAAGGTCGAGATCTAAGTCCTTTGAATACCAAAGACCAAATGTCCGAGTCCCTACAAGATATCTAAAGATTTTCTTCACCATAGTGATATGTGATTCCTTAGGGTTAGCTTGAAATCTTATACAAAGGCAAACACTAAACATGATATCTAGCCTACAAGATGTGAGATAAAGTACAGATCCAATCATACCTCTATAGAGTTTCTAATCTACTACTTTACCTTTCTTATCCGTGTGTAGTTTAGTACTACTACTCATAGGTGTTGCTTGCACGATTTACATCTTGTAGCTTGTACCTCTTGAATAACTCCTTGGTGTATTTTGATTGATGAACATAGATGCCACCCTTCTCTTGCTTGATTTGTAGTCCAAGGATGAAATTGAGTTCTCCCATAATGCTCATTTGGAACTCCTGTCTCATTAAGTCATAAAATTTTTGGCATAAGGTTTCATTAGTAGCTCCAAATATAATGTCATCAATATAAATCTGAATGATAAGAAAATCATTCCCCTTGGTTTTTATAAAAAAGTGTTTTGTCAATAAGACATCTTTTGAAGTCATTTTCAACCAAGAAACTACTCGGTCTTTCATAACAAGCTCTCGGAGCTTATTTCGGACTCATACAAAGCTTTTCGCAATTTGAAAACATGATTTGTAAATTGAGAGTTTTCAAATCCAGGGGTTGGTCAACATAAACTTCTTCTTGAATATAACCATTGAGAAATGCACACTTAATATCCATTTGATAAAAGCTTAATGTTCATGCCGGATGCAAATGCTAAAAGAATTCCGATTGGCTCAATCCTAGCAATATGTGCAAAGGTTTTCCCATAATCAATTCCCTCTTCTTGGTTATATCCTTGAGCAACTAATCTGGCCTTATTTGTGACTACCAACCCTCCCTCATCTAATTTGTTCTTGAAAATCAATTTGGTTCCTATTACTGGGTGGTCGAGAAGGTCGTTTGGTCGAGTCAAGACTTGACTTCTTTCAAATTGAGTTAATTCTTTTTGTATGGACTCTACCCATTTAGGTTTAAGTAGGGCTTCTAGTATATTTTTGGGTTCAATTAGTGATATGAATGCTGAGAATGCACATAGATTTTGCAAAGAAGAATGAGTTCTTACCCCACTTGTTGATATCGGAAAGAATATTCTCGGGTGGGTGACTTGGATGCATATTTGAAAGCTTTACCTATCCACCGATTTAACGGGTTTATTGATTGAATAATTTGTTCTTTAGTTTCTTGAACATCTTTAGCTTGTTCTTCGATGAGTCCGAGTTGGCTCCTGAATTGGCTCATTCCGAGTTGGTTACGAAGGTTTAGTCGTGAAGAGTCTAAGTCACCCTAGAGAGGGCCGGGGGGTGAATAGGGTGATGAAGAAAATTAAACAATTTTTGGAATAATTCAGCTCAACAACAGATTTTGAGTCTAGATTGGACTTTGAAAGGTGATAACACAAATTTATGTGGGAACCCTCCTAGGGTAGAAAAGCACGGACGAGTGCTAATCCAAGTACCAAGTCAAATCCACTATTTTGAATCCACAAAATATAGAGGACTCGACTCAACCAGAATTGCTCCCGTAAACGATTCCTTACAATGTTTTCCTGGACTCATAAGTTCCCTTATCTGATCTAGTACATCCTGGTCGAGGTAACCTTTACAATTAGGGGTAAGCGAGGTGAGTTAACCCTTATAGTCAAGGGACCTTACTTAGAAAGGAAGAAAAAATATAAGCGATTACAAGACTTTCTTGACAACTCGGAAAATATTAAATACGAGACTTGGAGTTGTAAATAGAAGATTTAGTAAGTATGAGAATAATAGATTCAATTCCAGTAATGTGTTCAACAATCTTCTAGTCTTATGAGGTGGCTTCTATTTATAGCCAACCGGGTAAAGTGACCGTTGAGTCTTGGTTGTAGACAGAAGTCTTCACTAGCCGTTGTAACGAGTTGCTCATAAAATATCTGTTGGGATGTGAACGTTGTACAACGGCTCTTGGCTCAAAAACATGGCCCATCACTTAGTGGTGACTGAAAATTATGGTGGAAACAAGCTGTTAAGCCTAGATGTGGAGTTTTCCAGTTTTGGAAATAAACAACCACGATACGGTGTCCGAGCTATGTCCGAAGTAACTAAAATTTGTCTGTTGGTGTTTAACGGCTAGAAGCCGGTTGCTTTTGTATTTCAAAAATAAGTTAGCCTCGTTTGAATAACCTACAAAAGCAAACCACATTGGTTCTCAAAGTATAACAATACTTTAGCCCAAGATTAGGCACAAATAATAATTAAATTAGAATAATTAAATGCTTAATTATCTTTACCTAAAGAAATGGAATTTTACGAGTTTAATATTCAATATACTCAAATTCCACCTTGAGTCGATCCTAAGCTGATCAAGTAGAGAGTAAAAATATCGAGTATAACAACTTGATCCGGTCAAACAATTCTCAAGGAAATAAAGCTGACTTAGAATAAAGAATTAATGTTGTATTCTGTTTGCATTGAAATACGTAGTCGGTACTTAGAGTAAAAGTGTTAGAAAAATTATTTGAGCATGCTATAGTTCTGAGTGATGTATAAGTGACTCAGAAACATCGAGTGTAGGAGATATGCAATAAGGTCTTGTCCGAGTCGAGTCATAACAAAATGAAAACTTAGAGAAGAGTTTCTATGGTGCTCGGAATGACTTGAAATCAAAACTTAAGAGAGACAAGATTTATACATGAGTCTTCATGTAATACTCAGAATGACTTAGAGTTAAAACCTGAGTCTTCAATCTC
The DNA here is from genome assembly GCA_021018815.1 of Talinum fruticosum. NCBI lineage: Eukaryota > Viridiplantae > Streptophyta > Magnoliopsida > Caryophyllales > Talinaceae > Talinum > Talinum fruticosum. The sequence continues at coordinate 5,607,001 of JAITYX010000010.1, read as the reverse complement.
CCTCTTTTTAATGAAAGGCATTCCATACTTAAGATAGAAGCTTGTTAGTGCAAAACATGAGTTTTCATTTTCAATGATCGGAACATACCAGAGCAAAGAGTGACGGATGAGAGGCATTTCATATTTACGTGGATAATAAATCGAGCACGAAATGAAAAGGTTGTATTAGAGCGAGAAAAGTAGAAAGAAACATATAGCTTAGAAACATATAACTCATAAACAAGTCTGTTCGAAATAAAAAATAAAAACTTCATTCATTGCTCGAAAGAGGGCGAGCTCCCCTAAACACAACATCAAGTTTTCTATATATTTTCTTTGCCTAGCATTTCATCAAAAAGGAGGAAAGAAAATAGAAAATAAGTACAATTGATGTTGGACAAAAAAATTAAAATGAACTAAGAAGATGGGGCTTGCTTGTCGAGAGGAGGAGGGACGGGTAGTGCGCTTGCACCGATAAGCTTGGGAGGAGGTGGATGATCATGGCGGTGGTAGCACGGGGACGTCCGGAAGTTGCTCCATCCTGGTTCTTTGAGCCGAGGGCATATCTTCTTCGAGCTCATCCTCCTAAAAGACGAGCATAGGGTGGTGCTTCGACCCAGCGGCTTTGGGTCGACCAACGTACTCGGCTTCTTCGACCCACTCGGAACGTCATCTAAGGAGATCACTTCGGTTTAGGATTTGCTACACCTTGGCCTTTAGATGGGGCAGCCTCTTTTTTTTTTTCTTTCTCCTCGTCCTTCTCTTCTTCGGGCTAAGTTGCTCCTTCTTCAAGCTGCGGCTTCGGCTTCTTCTTCTACCTCGGTAGAGGTAAACTTGGCTGAGCTGGAGGATTCCTCGAAGTATTTGAAGTTTCTCGGTCTGAGCAGCCTCGGACTCGTGTTCTTGAAGAAGTTGGAGCTGCTCATGTTGCTCGTTGGTGATGCCCTTGAGCTCGATCAACATATCCTGATTCTCCCAGATTTGAGGCTCGCCAGTCTTCGATTGATAACCAGGCCTTGAAGGACATTTTTGAGAGAGTGGAGAGTGTCTCGAAGTTCTTTGACACACAAGTAATTTTTCCTACCAACACGGTAAACATAGTAGCAGAGGTGAAGGAGGTGGTAGAGAAGTAGAGGGACCAGCACGGGGAGGTGGATGTGTTAGAGGAGTGCGAGTGCGAGTGGGAAGGAGTGAGGGAAGTTTCAACTCGGACACATGAACCCGGACACCGGGTTGGATTTCTTGGTACCCGTACACGAGAAGCTCTTTTACGCCAACCATAATGGCAACCTCGGAGACAGCATTTGGATATGAGGGGAGGGGATTTTGAGCTGTTTGAAAACAACAATCAAAAGGGCTCCGGAAGGAAATTGAGCGGATTTCTTTAAATGAGGTGGCACGAAGCCATCCGCTCAATGATAGAGGGGAAGAGGTCTACGTCGTAGCCCTCTAAGATATCGAATAAAGCTTTGAGAATCTTTGAGTTAGGATTCTCTTTGTTGGAATGATGAGGAGAAGAATGTTCTCATCAAAATGAAACAGAGTAATCTTGCCTCGGTCTTCATCCGAATCATCGAGAAATTCTTCCGTGACTCAGGAACTTCCTTAGCTTACTTCTCGAAGTATTCATCAGCAATCTCCATAAATGGTATGGGATTGTAGTTAAGGAAAAGAGAAGAGACTTTGAAAAGTCTATGAAGAAGAGAGAGGTTGACATAAACAACCTTCTGTTGAACCCTTGAGGTAATGATTCCCTCGAGTAGGACATCTTTGAATAGAACTCGGCAACGAGTTACGGGTAAATGAATTCACTGAAGCACAAATAATTGTACACCCCAGTGCTTTTGATGTGCTGCAACCACGAGAAAGAAGTGGTTGGGAAGAATTTATCATCCAACATGAGATGTTGGGTGACAAAAATTTTCGAGGGGTTGGAGGTACCCTTTGGAGGATTTTTAGTGCGGGGCTTTTTGGTAGCGAGACCCCAAGAACTCAGGTGCTGAACCTCGCTTAGGCATGGTGTGATTTGAGAAATAGAGAGGACACGAGAGAGCAAAGAGAGAATGAGAGCTTTGAATTCGGAGATTGAATATGAGAGAGCAGAGATTTCGAGAGAGGAGAGCGAAAAGCAATGTAATAAAAAGAAGGCAAAGGGATGTTATTTATAGCGAAACGAAATGACTCTTGGGCTTCGGTCCGACCTGAAGTTCAAACGACAATCCGAGATGGGTGTGACGTTCGCACTCCAACGGCTAGTATTCCAGCGGCTTTCTTCCAACGGTTAGAATTCTTTGATTGAAACGCATGTCCGAGAGAAGAGAGACTTTTCAAAAATATTTCTAAAATTCTCCATTTATCTAAAGATAATTCCGAAGTTTGATGTCCATATTGCTTAAAAATTGAGTTTGACTCGAGTATGTTTTCCGAGTGACTCAAAACACTCGGACAACTAATAACTCATAGCTTAGTCCCACTCGTCAATCGATCCATTTGTTATTAAAACAAAAGAAAATATATAACACATAATTATGCAAGGATAATTCACTTAGAAATCACATCATCATGGATTAATCATACCAAGCTCATTCATAATACAACAAAACTAATCTTCACTAAGTGGCTTAGTGAAAATATCAACTAATCGAAATTTCGTAGGAATGAATTCAAGTTCATTATCATCCTTCTCGAGTGGTCTCTTAGAAAATGATACTTAACCTCGACATGCTTTATCTTTGAGTGCTTGAACCGGATTCTTGGTAATGCTCATTGCACTCGATCGTCACACTTGATTGGGATAGATGTGAATGATAATCCTAGATCCTTCAAGTGGTACTTAATCCATAGAATATGAGCACGAGCAAGCTCCAATCGTATCTGTACTCAGCCTCTACAGTTGATAAAGCAACAAAATTTTGTTTACGTGGGTGCCATAAGATAAGGGATTGAACCAGAAATTGGCATACTCCTGATGTGCGCTTTCTATCAACTTTATATCCGGCAGAATCAACATCTAAGTATCCACTGAGAATAAGTTACGAGTCTTTTGAAAACCATAGACCAAGATTCCGAGTCCCAGTAAGATATCCGAAAAATCTCTTCACCCCAGTGAGGTGATTCTTTTGGATTAGCTTGAAATCTTGCACAAAGGCGGACATCGAACATGATATCTAGCCGACTAGATGTGAGATAGAGTAGAGATCCAATCATACATCCGTAGAGTTTCGATCCATAGCTTTCCCTTTTTCATCCGAGTCCAGTTTTAAGCTGCTACTCGTAGGTGTTGCTTGCATGCTTCACATCTTGTAGTTTGTACTTCTTCAAAAGTTCCTTGGTATACTTGGATTGATGGACATAAATGCCATCCTTGTGTTGTTTGATTTGTAAACTAAGAAACAAGTTAAGTTCTCCCATCATACTTATTTGGAACTCCTATCTCATCAACTCGGAAAACTCTTGAGATAGAGTTTCCTTAGTAGCTCTAAAAATGATATCATCAACATAAATATGAGTGATATGAAATTCTTTCCCCTTGGTTTTTATGAAAAAGTTTTGTCAATCTGACCTCTTTTGAAATCATTTTCAACTAAGAATCTACTTAGTCTTTCATACCAAGCTCTTGGAGCTTGTTTAAGACCATATAAAGCCTTTTGCAATTTGAAAACATGATTTGGAAATTATAAGTTTTGAAATCCAGGGTGTTGCTCAACGTAGACTTCTTCTTGAATGAAACCATTTAGAAAAGCACATTTGATATCCATTTGATAAAACTTGATATTCATGCTAGATGTAAATGCCAACAAGATTCCGATTGCCTCAATCCTAGCAAGAGGTGCAAAGGTTTCCCCACAATCAATTCCTTCTTCTTGATTGTAACCCTAAGCAACAAGTCTAGCCTTATTTCGACTACCAACTCTGTCCTCATCCAATTTATTCTTGAAAACCTACTTGGTTCCTATGACTGGGTGGTTAGATGGTCATTTGGTCGAGTCCGAGACTTGGTTTCTTTCAAATTGATTAAGCTCTTCTCGCATGGCCTCTACCCATTGAGGTTGATTTAGGGCTTATAGTGCATTTTGGGTTCGAGTTAATGACATGAATGCGAGAAAATGCACATAGATTATGCAAAGAAGATAGTTCTTACCCAATTGTTGATGTCCGAAAGTATGTTTTTAGGTGGGTGGCTGGATGCATATTTGAAAGGTTTACCTATCCTTTGATTTACCAAGTTTGTTGGTTGAATAGGCTGATCTTCAGTTGATTGATCTTGCTTGAGTCTCATTGATTTGTTCTTCAACATTCCGAGCTAACATTCCGAGTTGCTCTATTCCGAATTGCCTCGGTAATTCGTTTTGACTCTTTACGAGCTCGCTTCAGCAAGGTTGTCTTCATCTTTGTTAAGTCTAAGATCCAAGTATGTAGACTCACTTATCCTACCAAGATCAATTTCATCAAAGACAACAGGGATACTTTCTTCCACTTTATTCGTTCTCTTGTTAAAAACACGATAAGTTTTGCTATGGGATTAGTAACCCGAAATATACCTTCATCGACCTAGCATCAAACCTAGTCGAGATGCTCCTTACCATTGTTGTGGACAAAGCACTTACACCCCAATGGTCCGAAGTAGGAGATGTTGGGTTTCTTTCCTTTGTAAAGCTCGTAGGATGTTTTCTTCAAGATGGGTTTGATGAGACATCTGTTGAGTGTGTAATTTGCTTTGTGTTGACTGCCTCGGCCTAGAAATAGTAAGGTTGATCATTTTCAATCATCGTAGTCCTTCCTATTTCTTTAAGAGTTCTATTCTTTCTCTCTACTACTCCATCTTGTTGAGGAGTTTTTGGTGCGAGAGAAATTGTGAGAGATGTCATTCTTATCATAGAAATCTACAAATTCCGAGTAGTCAAACTCCCTTCCATGGTCGGTTCAAATCTTTTTAATCCGAGTCCGAGACTCTACTTGAATTTTCCTGCAGAGGTGAGTGAACTCTTTAAAGGCTTCATTCTTGTTTTTGAGAAAATATACCCAAGTAAATAATGAGAAATCATCAACAACAATAAGTACATACAATTTATCTCCAAGACTTTTCACGAGAATTTCACCACACAAATCCATATGAAGCAATTCAAGCACTTTGCATGTAGATACAGTTTTGAGTGGCTTGGAAGATGATCTAACCTGCTTACCTTTTATACATGCCTCACAGATTTTATCTTTCTTAAAAGCACAGTTAGGTAAACCCCTAACCAGTCCATGAGATACAAGTTTCTTGATTGTATGTATGCTGATATGACCTGGTCTACGATGCCGAGTCCATGAATCATCATTTACAGATGCTTTCAAACAAGATAAATTTTGATTTGAATCTGAAAGAGGAATAGTGTAAGTATTACCTCACCTCGGATCTGATAGCTTAATCTCTTTGATGACTACATCGAGAGATGTAGCAGTTGGTCCGAGTGAACATTAACTCTTAACCTTTGTCACATAGCTTAGAAATGCTAAGGATGAAGGTTTGCCCCTAGAGAGTCTAAGTCACCCTAGAGGGGGATGAATAGGGTGATGAGGAAACTTGAACAAACTTAGAAACTTTTTGCTTAGAAGAAGATAAACAGCTCAGTCCGAGTCTAGATTGGACTCACAAAAGTAAACACTCATAAATACGTGGAAACCCTCCCGGGGTAGAAAACCACGAACAGTGCTAATCGAAGCACCAAGTCAAATTCACTATTTTGAATCCTCAAAATACAACGGACTGACTCTACCAGAATTACTCCCTTAGACAATTCCTTACCATGTTTTCCTAGACTTAGAAGTTCCCTTATTTGTTCTAGTACTTCCTAACCGAGATAACCTTTACGACTAGGGACAAGCTGAGCTGAGTTAACCCTTATAGCTTAGTCAAGGGACCTTACTCAGAAAGTAAGAGGAGTATGTAACTGATTACAACCCTCTACAACTCAAAAATATTAATTACAAGTTGGGAGTTGTAAATAGAAGATTAAATATGAAAACAATGACTTTTGCTTAAGCAATGTGTTTCAAGCAATAATTCCAACAATCTTCAAATCTTGTAAAGTGACTTCTATTTATAGATGACCAAGCAGAGTGACCATTGTGTCTTAAGGTGTGACCGAAGCCTTTACGGACCGTTGTAACGGCTCTTCCGAGTCACTCGAAAAGATCCGTTGGGATGTGAACGTTGGACAATGGCCTTTGGCTCCAAAAAGTACTCCACTCAACTGGTAATATCTAGAAAGCAAGGTGGAAAACACCATTGAGCTTAGCATTGGAGTTTTCCAGTTTTGAAAACAGACAACCACGACACGGTGTTTGAGCCCTGTTCGAAGTAGATAAATCTTGTCTGCTGGTGATTGACAGCTAGAAGCCGAGCTACTTTTGTATTTCAAAAATGAGATAATCTCATTTGAATAACCTACAAAAGTCAACCACTTTGGTTCTCAAAGTATAAAATACTTTGGTTCAAAATTAGGAACAGATAATAATTTAATTAAGACAATTAAATGGATAATTATCTTAGACCTAGAAGAGTGCAATTTTCTGAGTCTAATATTCAATATAGTCAAATTCCATTATAGTCAATCCTAAGAATGATGAAGCTAAAAAGAGTAGAATCATCAAAGTATAAAGACTTGATCCGGACAAATAATTCTCAAACAAACAAACAAACTTAGAGAAAGGAATTAACACTGTAATTCACTTTGCGTTAAAATATACAGATCGGAACTTAGAATAAAAGAGTTAGAGAAATTATTTGAACATGCGATAGTTCCGAGTGATGTCCGAGTGAGTTAGAAACATTAATGTAGAAGATATACAAGAATGTGTTTTCCGAGTCAATCAGAAATGAATGAAAATTTATACTACGGTTTCTATAACACTTAAAATGCCTTGGAATCAAAACCTATGAGGGATGAGATTTATACCTGAGTGTTCATGTAGTACTCGGAATGTCTTAGAGTTAGAATTTGAGTCTTCAATCACCCCTTTTTGATGAAAGGCATTCCCTATTCAAATAGAAACTTGTTAGTGTAAAACATGAGTTTTCATTCTTACTAAACAGAACATATAAGAGCAAGAGGTAATGATTATGAAATATTTCATACTTAAAAAATGCAATGCGAGATGCTAGCATTACTTATAAAAGTTATGCGGATAGCATATTAGCATATAAATATTAACGAGATCATATCGGAGCAGAAAAAAAATGATATGAGAGATCTTACTCAGAAAGTAGTAACTCGAAATAAGTACTGTTCAGTAAAAGAAAATTCATTCATTAAAAAAAGAGGGTAAGCTCCCCTAAACACAACAACATCAATTTTCTTTATTTCTCCCCCTTGTGTTTCATCAAAAAATAGGGAAGAAAAAGTAAAAAGTAGGTACACTTGATGTTGGACAAAAAAAATAAAGAAAAGAAACTAAGAAGGGGGCTTGCGGTGCTCGGGTGGAGGAACAAGCAGTGCGCCGGCGCTAGTAAGCTTGAGACAACGTTGATGATCATGGCGGTGGCAGCACGGGGATGTCATGCGGTGGCTCTGTTCTGGTTGTCTCACTCAGGGCCATATCATCCTTGGGCTCATCCTCCTGGAAGACAGTGGAGGGAGGTACTTCGACTTAACAATTGTGAACCGACTATTGTCCGCAGCGTCTTTTGACCCACTCGGACTATCATTTAAGTCGATCGGTTTTGGTTCGGGGACTACGGCACCATGTCCCTCGATCCGAGTTGCTTCCTCTTTCTCTTTTTCTTCTTCCTCTTTCTCCTCTTCCTTCTCTTCCTCCTTCTCCTCCATAGGCTGAGCTGCTTCAGCTGTAGCTTCTTCTTCATCAACCTCGGGCGAGGGAGACTTGGCTAGGATGGAGGACTCCTCGGATGTGTCCGAACTTTCTAGGTCATGGGCAGCCTTAGATCTGCGTTCTTGGAGGAGCTAGAGTTGCTCGTTCTGCTCCTTGATGAGGCCCTTGAACTCAATCAGCGAGATCCTAGTGCTCCCGAATCCGAGTGCGGGCCGTCTTTTGTATGATCACCAAACTCGAAGGATGGTTTTGAGAAAGCGGAGAGTGCCTCGAAGTTCTTTAGACACATAGGAAAGTTTTTCTATTAAAAGAGTAGACAAAGCAGCACTCACTGCAGAAGGTGGTGCAGAAGTGGATGGACCACCTAAAGGAGGAGGGAATGGTAAAGGAATCTAAGTCCGAGTGGGAGGAGGTGAAGGAGGCTTTAACTTAGACCCATGGACACGGACACCGAGGCTTGACTTCCCGATATCCTTAGCCAGAAGCTCCTTCCTACTATGGCACCCTAAGAAACTGCATTAGGATTTGAGGGGAGAGGAACCTTAAAGCTGTTTGAAGACAATAGTTGGAAGGGCTCTAAAGGGAAAAGGAGAAGACTTTTTGGATTGAACTAGCATAGAAGCCATTTGCTCAAGGATTGCTTTGGGAAGAGGTCTACATTGTAGCCCTTTAGAATGTCAAAAAGAGCTTTGAGAATTTTGGAGTTGGGATTCTCCTTGCTCGAGTGATGAGAGAAGAAGGTTCTCTTCAAGAGAAAACAGAGTAATTTGGCCTTGGTTCTCATCCGAGTCATAGAGAATTTTTGCATGACTCGGGGACCACCTTGGCGTATTTCTCAAAGAACTAATCTTTCATCTTATTGAATGGGATGGGATTTTAATTCAAAAAAGAGAAGAGACATTGAAAAGTCACGTGAAGGAGAGAGAGGTTGATGCAAACAACTTTGTCTTGAACTCGTGAGGTGATGACTCCCTTAGAGTAAGACATATTTGAGTAGAACTTCGGCAACAAGTTCGGGATAGATAAACTCACTAAAGCATAGAAAATTGTATACTCCGAGTGGTTTTGATGTGTTGCAACCACGAAAACAAGCTGGTTGGGAAAAATTTGTCATCCAACATTAGGTGTTAGGTGACGAAAACTTTAAAGGGGTTAGAGGTAACCTCTTGAGGAATTTTAGTGTGGGGTTTCTTGGTTGCAGACCTAAGAAAATCTTGGGTAGAACCCCTTTTAGGCATGGTGAGGAATTTTTAAGAGAACAAACGAATGAACGAGAGAGAGAGAGAGAGAGAGAGAGAGAGAGAGAGAGAATGAGAGCACCGAGAATTCGAGAGAATGAGAGCGAGAATGCCTAGAGAGTAAGTAAGCGAGTGAGAAAAGTAGCAAAGTGAAGGTAAGCAGGTGCTATTTATAGTAAAAAGAAATGTCCTTCAGCCTTTAGTCCGACCTGAACCTCCAACGGCTGCCTTAGATAGGTGTGACGTTTACGCTCTCCAACGGTTAGAATTTCAGCGACTATCTTCAAATGGCTAGTTCTCTTATCAATGCACGTAGTAGAGAGAGAGATGAAATACTTTTTTTAAAAAATTTCTGAAATTCTCCATTTATCTAGTAGATGATTTCAGAAGTTTTATGTCCATTTTGCTCAAAAATTGAGTCGACTCGAGTATGGTTTTAAGTGACTCAGAGCACTCGGAGACCTAATAACTCATAGTTCAATTTCACTTTGTTAAATGGACTAATTGTTAATAAGACAAATAAAAAACATATAACACATAATCATGCAAGACAATTTCACTTAGAAAATCACATAATCATGCATTAATCATTCCAAGCTCATTCCTAATAAAACAAAACCGATCCTCACTAAGTGACTTAGTCAAAATATCAGCTAACCAAAATTTCGTAGGAATTAATTCAAGTTCAATATCACCTTTCTTAGAATGGTCTCTCGGAAAATGATACTTGACCTCAATATGCTTTGTCTTTGAGTGTTGAACTGGATTTTTAGTGATGCTAATTGCACTTTGATTGTCGGACTTGATTAGGATAGATTTGAATGAAAGTCCAAGATCCTTCAAGTGTTGCTTGATCCATAGAATCCGAGCACGGCAAGCTCCAGCTACAATGTACTCGGCTTCAACGGTTGATAGAGCTACTTGGGTTCTATTTCTTTGAGTGCCAAGATATGAGGGATTGACCCATAAATTGGCATGCTCCTGATGTGCTCTTTTTATCAACCTTGTAACCAACACGATCTGCATCCGAATGTCCAGTGAGGGTTAGTTACGAGTCTCTTGAAAACCATAGACCAAGATTCCGAGTTCTTGCAAGATATATGAAAATTCTCTTTACCGTAGTGAGATGTGATTCTTTTGGATTAACTTGGAGTCTTGGACACGGACATACACTAAACATAATGTCCGGCCTCTTGGATGTGAGATATAGCAGAGATCCGATCATACCTCTATAGAGTTTCTAATCTCTCGCTTTACCTTTTTCGTCTCGGTCCAGTTTCATGCTACTATTCATGGGTTTCTTCTGCATGTTTCACATCTTAAAGTTTGTACTTCTTCACCAACTCCTTGGTATACTTAGTTTAATGGACATAGATGCCATCTTTATATTGTTTGATTTGTAGACCAAGAAAGAAATTGAGCTCTTCCATCATGCTCATTTGGAATTCTGTCTCATCAACTCGAGAAAACTCTCGGCATAGAGTTTCATTAGTAGCTCCAAAAATAATATCATCAACATAAATCTGAGCTATAAGGAAATATTTCCCCTTGGTTTTTATGAAAAGAGTTTTGTCAATTTGACCTCTTTTGAAATCATTTTCAACTAAGAAGGAGCTCGAGTCTTTCATACTAATCTCTAGGAGCTTGTTTAAGACCATATAAAGCCTTTTGCAATTTGAAAACATGATTTGAAAATTCCGAGTTTTCAAATATATGGGTTTGCTCAACATAGACTTCCTCTTGAATGAAACCATTCAGAAAAGCACATTTGACATCCATTTGATATAGTTTAATATTCATGCTTGAGGCAAATGCCAATAGCAAGCTGGTGCAAAGGTTTCCTCATAATCAATTCCTTCTTGATTGTAGCCTTGGGCCACAAGTCTAGCCTTATTTCTGACTACCAACCCATCCTCATCCAGTTTGTTTTTGAAAACCCATTTGTTTCCTATAACTGGGTGGTCGAGAAGGTCATTTGGTGAAAGTCCAAACTTGGTTTCTTTCAAACTGATTAACCTCTTCTTGCATGGCCTCTACCCATTCAGGTTCATTTAGGGCCTCTAGTGCATTTCTAGGTTCAGTTAATGATATGAATGCAGTGAATGCACATAGATTTTGCAAAGAACAACGAGTTCTTACCCCACTTGTTGATGTTAGACTCGAGTGGGTGGCTTGAAGCATATTTGAATGCTCTACCTGTTCTTTGGTTCACCAAGTTTGTTGATTGAAATGGCTGATCTTCAGTAGTCCGAGCATGCTGAGTTTCCTCACTTGCTTGTTCTTCAACATTCTGAGTTGGCTCTTGAGTTGGTTCGATCCGAGTCATGATGTTCTAAGCTGCCTCATTCGATTGCTTTCGTCGACTCTTTCTAAGCTTAGCTTCAGCAAGATCATCTTCATCTCGACCGAGTTTCAGATCTAAAAGGTTGACTCACTTGTTTTCCCTGATCAATCTCATCAAACACAACATGGATACTTTCTTCCACTTTGTTAGTCCTTTTATTAAAAACACGATAAGTTTTACTATGAGATGAGTGTCCCGAAAGCTACCTTCATCTGACCTAGCATCAAACTTGGTCGAGTGATCCTTACCGTTATTGTGAACAAAGCACTTATATCTTAAAGGTCTAAAATATAAGATGTTGGGCTTCTTTCCCTTGTAAAGCTCATAGGGAGTTTTCTTCAAGATGGGTCCGATGAGGCATCTGTTTGGGGTGTAGTTTCTTTGTGTTGACAGCCTCGGCCCAGAAATAGTACGATAGATCATTTTTAATCATCATCATCCTTTCCTATTTCTTCAAGAGTTCGGTTATTTCTCTCCACTACTCCGTTCTGTTGAGGAGTTCTAGGTGCTTGAGAAGTTGTGGGAGATACTGTTCTTGTCACAAAACTCTGCAAATTCGAGTAGTCGAACTCCCTTCATGGTCGGTTCGAATTCTTCTAATCTGAGTCCGAGACTCCACTTGAATTTTCCTACAGAGCTTGTTGAACTCTTTGAAAGCTTCATTTTTGTTCTTGAAAAAACAAACCCGGGTAAATCGTGAATAATCATCAACAATCACAAGTACATATGATTTACCTCCGAGACTTTTCACAGAGATTTCACCACATAAATCCATATGAAGTAATTCAAGCACTTTGGATATGGAAACAATTTTGAGAGATTTGAAAGATGATCTGACTTTTTCCCCTTTGTACATACTTCACGACTTTTATCTCTCTTAAATGCACAGTTAGGTAAACCCCTAACTAATCCATGAGATGCAAGCTTTTTATAGTGTGCATGCTAACATGATGTAGTCCGTGATGCCATGTCCATGAATCATCATGCAATGATGCTTTCAAACAAGATAAATTCTTACTTGGATTAGAAAGAGGAATAGTATAGGTATTACCTGACCTCTTACCTCGAGCTTAGTCTCTTTGGTAGTTGCATCGAAATATAACGGTTGGTCCGAGAGAATCTTACCTCTTGACCTTTGTTATACAAGCGAGAGATGTTGAGCAGATTGTACTTTAGACACTTGACAAGATAGACTGGGCTGACCAGGTTGTCTCCTTTCCCAATCTTTCCAATTCCAACTATCTTACCCTTACTATCATCTCCAAAAATGACTTTGCCTCCTTTAAAATCTTCTAACTCGGAAAAGAGTCTTAAATCTCCTGACATGTGGCGTGAGCATCCACTGTCTAAGTACCAATGACCTTTCGTCCTTTTCTGAGTTACACTGTAAGTCGAAACACACTAACCTTTCTCACTTCCTCTAACGAACCCAGTAACTCCCTTTACTTGTCGTTCTTTTCGAGGAAAAAGACTCTTGGGAACCCAGATTTGAATGACTTTGGGTTTGGTATGATTCTAAGTCTTCTTTCTAGAAGACCGAGTCGATGTCTCTTTCTTTTGAAAATCTTTTCTTTTGCAAACAGGTGGAGAAGGCTTTCTCCGGTAAGCTGGTCTAGGCTCAGTCCTCCTTTCATTCTTATAAATAGGACCATGCTCAGCCTTCTTGAACTTTACGGTTCCGGAATCCTTTTGAAAAGATTTGAGTAGGAATTAGATTCCTCCTCTTCGTTAAAACCAAGTCCTTCTTTCTCGAAGGAGACACATTAAGAGCCTAAAAGCATGTCAAGGTTTTTCTGACCTTGAGTAAATTTCAAAACAAGCTCTTGAGACTCATTGAGCTTTCTTTTCGGATGCTCATTTTATGTTCCGAGTGACTCGGACTCAGTCTCATTGTCTTGAGTACTAGTCTTTGAGTTCTTTCGAGTTAGTCTCGGTTTTCCAATTCATTTTTCAAACAATTGCTCTCGAAGTAAGAGACTCAAGTTGTTCTTTGAATTGAGAAGAATCATAATTGGACTTTTCTTCCAAAGTGTAAATATATTTAGCCAAATCAACTTTGGAGACCTTGAGAAAGTATTCAATTACCTCCTAAGGACTTGTCTCCTCGATGTATCGAGTTGTCGAAGTTTAACTCGGATTCGGCTTACGAGTCTATTAGTGCCATCGAGACACTTTGAGTCATCAGAATCATCTTCTTCTTCAAATGAGTCATAATCACTCCATGTGGCTATCATAGCCTTCTTCTTCTTTCTGTCCTTCTTTCTCTTCAAACAGTCCTTGACTATGTGATCTTTGCTTGCCACATTCAAAACAGACATGATTTCTTAGTTAAAGATAACTTTAAAGGGGAAGAATATTTACCTTTTCGGTCCTTCTTGTCTTTCTTGTAGAACTCTTCCTTTGGCCTCTTTTCCCATTTCTTATGCTTCATCATTCTTTTGAAGCCTCGGGTAATGAGTGTCATTGGATCCTCTTACGAGTCTAAGTAACTCGGACTTTCCTCTCTACTTTCCGAAGCCTTTAGCGCAATGTTCCTTTTGGTGCTAATTTCGGCATCCTCTTCTTCTATGTGAATTTCATGGGTAAGCAGCTTCCCAATCGGTTCGTCTACCTTTAGTTGAGAGAAGTTTTGAGCTTCCTCAATGGCTGTCACCTTGGGACCCCATCTTCTCTTTGGTAGACTCCTTAAAATTTTTCTGCACATTTCTTCATATGAGAAATCTTTCTACCTAGAGATTTGAGATTGTTTGTAATCTCGGTGAAGCGAATAAACATCTAAGTGATATTTTCATCTGGCTCCATCTTGAACAACTCATATTTGTGAAGGTACTCGACTTATATTTGCCTGTTTCACTTGGCTTGTTCCTTCATATATATTAACAAGAGTATCCCACACATCTTTGGCTATGTCGCGAGCTAATACATCTGTTGTACTCTTCCGAGCTGATAGCACACATCAGAATGCTTATTACTTTGAAGTTCTTTCCGAACTTCTCTAACTCTTCATTGGTGTACTCGAATTTTTCTTTAGGCACAGATCTTATTCCTTCCATCTTCATTGGGATGTAGTTCCCTTCTTGGATGATGTTCCAGAAATCTTCATCGTTGTCCAGCAGAAAGCACTCCATCGGTTTCTTCCGAGTGCACGAAGTTTGATCCTTTAAACTTTGGTGGTTTGGTGGAAGACTGTCCTTCATCAAACTCTCCAATGTTACGAGCCATCCGATATTTAGACCTTTGGATTGTTAGATCCTTCTTAAAAGGTTAGGCTCGATACCAATTAAAGGTTTGCTCCTTGAGAGTCTAAGTCACCCTAGAGGGGGTGAAGAGGGTGATGAGGAAATTTGAACAAACTTAGAAACTTTTTGCTTAAAAAAGATAAACAAGCGATTCCGAATCTAGATTCGACCCGGAAAAATAAATACTCGAAATACGTCAAAACCCACCCGGGGTAGAAAACGATGAACAGTGTTAATCCAAGCACCAAGTCAAATCCACTATTTTGAATCCTCAAAATACAACGGACTGACTCTAGCAGAATTGCTCCCTTAGACAATTCTTTACAATGTTTTCCTAGACTCGAAGTTCCCTTATCCGATCTAGTACTTCCTATATGAGATAACCTTTACAGCTAGGGACAAGCGAGGTGAGTTAACCTTTAGAGCTCAGTCAAGGGACCTCTCTCAGAAAGTAAGAGGAGTATGTAGCTGATTACAACACTTTACAACTCGGAAAATATTAATTACAAACTGGGAGTTGTAAATAGAAGATTGAATATGAAAACAATGACTTTTGCTTAAGCAATGTGTTTCGAGCAATAATTCCAACAATCTTCAAATCTTGTAAAGTGGCTTATATTTATAAATGACCAAGCAGAGTGACCGTTGTGCCTTAAGGTGTGACCAGAAGCCTTTATCGACCATTATAACGGCTCTTCGAGTCACTCGGAAAAGATCCGTTGGGATGTGAACGTTGGGCAACGCCTCTTAGCTCCAAAAGGTACTCAAGTCAGCTGGTGATGTCTGAAAAGCAAGGTGGAAACCACCGCTAAGCTTAGCATTGGAGTTTTGTAGTTTTGGAAACAGACAACCTTGACACGGTGTCTTACCCTTGTTCAAAAGTAGATAAAGCTTGTTTGTTGGTGATTGACGGCTAGAAGCGGTCTACTTTTGTATTTGAAAAATGAGGTAACCTCGTTTGAATAACCTACAAAAGTAAACCACTTTAGTTCTCAAAGTATAAAATGCTTTGGTCCAAAATTAGGCACGAGATAATAATTTAATTAAGACAATTAAATGCATAATTATCTTAGACCTAGAAGAGTGGAATTTTCTGAGTCTAATATTCAATATAGTCAAATGCCATCATAGTCAATCCTAAGAATGATGAAGCTAGAAAGAGTAGAATCATAAGAGTATAAAGACTTGATACTGGACAAATAATTCTCAAACAAACAAGCCGACTTAGAAAAAGGAATTGACACTTGTAATTCACTTTGCGTTGAAATATGCGATCGGAACTTAGAATAAAAGTGTAAGAGAAATTATTTGAAAATGCGATAGTTTTGAGTGATGTTTGAGTGAGTCGAAACATCAATGTAAAAGATATACAAGAATGTGTTTTTGAGTCGATCGAAACGAATGAAAATTTATACTAGAGTTTCTATAACACTCGGAATGCTTTGGAATCAAAACTTAGAAGGGATGAGATTTATACATGGAGTCTTCATGTAGTACTCAAAATGTCTTAGAGTTAGAATTTGAGTCTTCAAAGGAGATTGTACTTGAGTCCTTTAACAAGGTAGACTAGGCTGACTTGTGTTGTTTCCTTCACCAATTTTGCCAATCTCTACTATCTTGCCTTTCTTGTATCTCCAAAAGTGATTTTTACTCCTTTCACATCTTCTAGCTCAACGAAGAGTCTCAAATCTCCGACGTGTGACATGAGCAACCACTATCGAAGTACCAATGACCCTTCTTCTTCTTCTAAGTTATCCGCAAAATAAAGACGAACTAACCCTTCTAACTTCCTCTAACGAACCCGAGTAACTTCCTTTACTATGGTTCTTTTTTGAGGAAGAGCACTTTTGGGAACCCAAATTTGAATAATTTTGGGTCTAGTCTAATTCTGAGTCTTCCTTCTAGAAAACTGAGTCTATGTCTCTTTCATTTGAAAATCTTTTCTTTTGTAAACTGAAGGAGAAAGCTTTTTCTGTAGGCTGGTGCGGGCTTAGTCCTCTGTTCATTTGTATGAGTGGGACCATTTTAGCCTTCTTGAACTTTACAGTTCCGGAATCCTTTTTCAAAATATTAGAATAGGATTTTGATTCCTCTTCTTCATTGAAACCAAGTCCTTCTTTTCTGAAGGAGACACACTGAGAGCCTAATAGTATATAAAGGTTTTTTTAACCTTGAGTGAATTTTAAAACAAGCTCTTGAGACTCATTAAGTTTTCTTTTCGGTTGCTCATTCTACGTTCGAGTGACTCGAGACACAGTCTCATTTGCTTGAGTAGTGGTCTTAAATTCTTTCAGATTTTGTCTTAATTTTTCCAATTTGTTTTTCAAAGCATTGCTCTAATCAGTAAGAGACTCAAGTTGTTCTTTGCATTGGAATAAGTCAGAATTGGACTTTTCTTCCAGAGTGAAAATATATCATGCTAGATCAACTTTTGAAAATTTAAGAAAGTATTCAACTACCTCATCAATATCTCGAGTCCTCATTGTCTGAATCGGATTCAGCTTCGAGTCTGTAAGTGCCATAAGACACTTTGAGTCGTCTAAGTCATCATCTTCGAGATGAGTCATCATCACTCTAGGTAGCCATGATAGCCTTTTTCTCTATGTCCTTCTTTCTCTTGGGACAGTCTCTGACTATGTTCTCCTTGCTGCCACATTCATAGCAACCAGAGTTCTTTGATTATGAGGTCTTCGATGCAATATTCTTTTTGATGCCAACCTCTGCATCCTCTTCCTCCGAGATGAATCTCGTGAGTGAGTAGCTTGCCAATAAGCTCGTCTAGCCTTAATTGAGAAAGGTTCCGAGCTTCTTCAATAATTGTCGGTTTGGGACTCCATCTCTTCTTTGGTAAACTTATTAAAATCTTTCTGGACATTTCTTTATGAGAAATATTTCTACCTAGAGATTTGAGATTATTGGTAATCTTAGTGAACCGAACATACATCTAACCGAGGTTTTCTTCTGGCTCCATCTTGAACAACCCATACTTATGAAGATATTGACTTATCTTCACCTGCTTCACTTAACTTGTTCCTTCATTGGTGTTGACAAGAGTGTCCCACACCTCTTTGGCTGTGTTATAGGTTAAGACTCTATTTTATTCTTACGTGCTAATGGCACACATCGGTGTGTTCACAGCTTTGAAGTTCCAAACATCTTCATTGTTGTCCATCAGGAAATGTTCCATCATCTTCTTCCAATGGGCAAAGTTTGACCCTTTGAACTTCGGTGGTCCGATGGATGATCTTCCTTCATCGAACTCGCCATTGTTCTAAGCCATCCGATCTTTATACCTTTGGATTGTGAGATCTGTTGAGAGGTTAGGCTCTTATACCAATTAAAGGTTTGCTTATAAAGAGTCTATGTCACCCTAGAAGGGGGTAAATAGGGTGATGAAGAAAATTAAACAATTTTTGCAGCAATTTAGCTCAAGAACATATTATGAGTCTAGATTGGACTCGGAAAGGTGATAACACAGATTTACGTGGAAACTCTCCTGGGGCAGAAAAACACGAACAATGCTAATCTAAGCACCAAGTCAAATCCATTATTTTGAATTCACAAAATATAGAGGACTGATTCAACTAGAATTGCTCCCTTAAACAATTCCTTACAATGTTTTCCTAGACTCGAAGTTCCCTTATCCGATCTAGTACTTCCTAATTGGGGTAACCTTTACAATCGGGGACAACTAAGCTGAGTCAACCCTTACAGCTCGGTCGAGGGACCTTACTTAGAAAGTAAGAAAAAATATAACTGATTACAAGACTTTCCTTACAACTCAAAAGATATTAAATACGGACTTGGAGTTGTAAATAGAAGATTTTGTAAGTATGAGAACAATAGATTCAGTTCCAGCAATGTGTTTAGCAATCTTCTAGTCTTGTGAGGTGGCTTCTATTTATAGCCAACCAGGCAGAGTGACTTGTTGAGTCTTGTTTACGGACAGAAGTCTTCACTAGCCATTGTAACCGGCTATTTTGAGTTACTCAAAAAGATTCGTTGGGATGTGAACATTGTGTAACGTGCTGTTGGCTCTAAAAGATGGTCCAATCACTTGGCGGTGATTGAAAATTATTGTGGAAACAATCGTTAAGCCTAGAGTTGGAGTATTCCAGTTTTGTAAACAAACAACCCCGACACGGTGTCCGAGCCATGTCCGAAGTAGCTAAAATTTGTTTCGTTGGTGCTTAACGGCTTAAAGCCTGTTGCTTTTGTATTTTAAAAAATAAGTTATCCTCGTTTGAATAACCTACAAAAGCAAACCACATTGGTTCTTAATGTATAAAAATACTTTGGTCCGAGATTAGGCACGAGATAATAATTAAATTAGAATAATTAAATGCTTAATTATCTTTGGCCTAAAGAAATGGAATTTTCGAAGTCTAATATTCAATATACTCAAATTCCACCTTGAGTCAATCCTAAGCTGATCAAGTAGAGACTAAAAATATCGAGTATAACAACTTGATCTGGTTAAATAATTCTCAATGAAATAAACTGACTTAGAATAAAGAATTAATGTCTGTAATTCTGTTTGCATTGAAATACACGATCAATACTCGGAGTAAAAGTGTTAGAAAAATTATTTGAGCATGTGATAGGAGATATGCAATAAGGCGCTTTCGAGTCAATGAGAACGGAATGAAAACTTAGACAAGAGTTTCTATGGTGCTCGGAATGACTTGAAATCAAAACTTAAGAGAGATAAGATTTATACCGAGTCTTCATGTAATACTCGGAATAACTTAGAGTTAAAACCCGAGTCTTCGGGTTCATTCTAAGTTACCTAGTTCCTTTATTTTGGTTCATTTTAAGCTCGACTTCAGCTATATCATTTTGAAGGTTTGCTCGGGGAGAGTCCGAGTCGCCCTACGGGGGGTGAATAGGGTGATAGAAAATTCTTTGCGAAAGCACACTCTTTTTGACGAAAAGAGGCAAAGACAGCTTACGAGTCTAAACACGGGGTCGAAAAGATTGGCCTCGAAAGCAATGAATCGGAATAAACAAGTGCAGTAAAGGCTGCTCGAGTCTAGAATGAACTCGGAAAGAGAACACGAGAGATTTTACGTGGAAACCCACCGGGGCAGAAAACCACGGCCCGTGTCAATCCGGACACGAAGTCAAATCCACTATTTTGAATTCACAAAATACCGTGAACCGATCGAACCCGAGTTGCTCCCTTGGACAACTCTATACAAGTTTTCCTAGACTCGAAGTTACCTTATCTCGATCTAGTACTTCCTAGCTGAGATAACCTTTACAGCTAGGGACAACTAAGCTGAGTTAACCTTTACAGCTTAGTCAAGGGACCTTACAAAGAATGTAAGAAGAGTTTGTAACTAAGTACAAGACCTTACAACTCGAGAGTAAAGAATTACAGAATGGGAGTTGTAAGTAGAAGATTGAAAGTAAATACAATGACTTTTCTCAAGTATGAGTATTAACAATAGATTCGGCAATCTTCAAGTCTTGTGAGGTGGCTTCTATTTATAGATAACCAAGCAGAGTAGCCATTATCTTTATCTCGCTGACCGAGAGTCCTCTCGTGACCGTTGATAAGGGCTTTCCGAGTCACTCGGAAAGTATCCGTTGAAATATGGACGTTGGACAACGGTTTAACTCTCTTGGAAGTCCCAAAACCATCGGTTGTGTCTTGAAAAATGAGGTGGAAACCACCGTTAGGCTTGGTGTTCTAGTTTTCCGGATATGGAAGCAGACAGCTTCGACACAATCTTCCGGGACTAAAGCAGGGAAGGTGAAAAGCCATATCTCGCTGGTGATTTGACGTTTTGAAGTCGGCTACTTTTGTAGTTTGAAAAGATATCCTCGATTGAATAACCTACAAAAGTAAAACACCTTTGGTTCTCAAAGTATAAAATACTTTGGTCCAAGGTTAGACACGGATAATAAAATAATTATGATAATTAAGCAATTGATTATCCGAGTCGAAAAGAAATGGAATTTTCGAGTCTAAAAACCATGATACTCATAATTCCATATGACTTAGTCTTAAGCAAAGAATCAAGTTCTATAACGAATATCGAGTGGTAAAAACTTGATATAGACTAAGCAGAGAGGAACTACGAATGCCGACTATGCAAACAATAGAATAGATACCCATAAGTCGATTCCGAGTGAGAAACGGCGGAATACCGGTATATTCGAAATGCCATTAATCCGAGTGAGAGTGAACTCGTAATAAAGAACCAGCTTTTCGAGTCTCTAACCGAAAAGCGATAAAAGACATAAGTGAAGGCCGAATCACTTAGAGAAAATATTATTTTACTCAAGTAAGTTTCTAAGACACAGAGAATGCCTTGGAATCAAAACTCTATATGAATAACATCGTTATACCCGATTCCTTTTGCATGACTCGTAAAGATATTGAGCAGTGTTTGAGTCTTCAATCTCCCCTTTTTGATGAAAGGCATTCCATACTTAAGCGTAAACTTTGTTAGAGGAAAATAGATTGATTCCGAGTAGTTTGCTCATGAGAAAGGCATAGTGAGTAAATCGGAGCAAGTATATAATATATCAAAGCAAAATAAAATAAAGTATGCTTTAACAATAACTCAGAAAAAAATATAGAGAACTCGAAATTAATAATGAAATGCATCACTTCATTAAAAAGTAGTTACAAGGGCGGAAAAACTCCCCTAAACAAGACAACCAGTTTCGACTACATTTCTCCCCCTTGCCTTTCAAAGCAAAAACAAAGAAACAAAAAAAAGGGAGAAAAGTACAAGTAATACACATAAGTTGTCCGGACAAAAAGAAAATTTGAAAGAAGAAAATCCAGAGACACCGAGGAATTGTGACTCGGTGCATGGCTCCAACTAGGGAGGAGGGGATTTCGAGTGGAGGCGGAGGTGCGCCGCGCCGATACGATCTTGATGATGTGCTTGAGGGCGGCGAAGGGAGAACCGGAATTGCTCGCAGGGGCTCAGCTCCGAGTGGCTGACCCAAAGAGAGTGGATCGAGGGGTTCTTCCCTTGGGACCTCAGGGGCTGGAGGGGCTGCTCCGGCCGACTCGCCGGAGGAGCGAGATCTTCCGACCCACTCGGATCGCTCGTCCGAGCCGAGTACAGCAATTTGAGCTTGGGGAGCAGGCCGACCCTCGGCAGCTGCCACGGCCTCTTCTTCCCTTTGCCCGGAAGGGCCTGCCTCGGCCGCAGGTTCCTCAAGCATCCTCTGCTGCATCTGCAGCTTCTTCTTCTTCTTCCTCGGCTTCCTCGCTGTCCGAGGAGGTCGGCCGGGGCTCGAAGACGCCTGGACGCGTCCGAGTCATCCGGGTCCCGAGCCGCCTTGGACCGTCTCTCTCCGAGGAGCTCAGCCAGCTCCTTCGCTTCTTAACCAGCTCTCTCATCTCAAGAACGAGAGACTGCTGCTCTCGGATTTGGGACCGACCGGTCTTTTGGTTGATGGTCGACCTCGAAGAACGGACTTGAAAGCCCCGAGCATGTCTCCGAGTTCGAAGACACAGAGCTGATCTTGTCCATGAAAATAGGGGATAAGAGGGCGGAGAGAGTTTTGGAAGCACCTGAGCTGGAGGCACCACCAAGTGAAGAGGGAAGAGGGAGAGGGGTTGATTTCGAGTCCGAGGTGGAGAAGGAGGCCTCAGCTCCGAGTTGTGAACCCGCACACCGGGGTTAGTTTCCGGTATCCGTACCCTCGAGTTCCTTCTTGCCGACCACAATGGCCACCTCGGACACCGCGTTAGGGTCGAGAGGGAAGAGGAACTTGAAATTGTTTGAAGACAAGGGTGAGAAGAGCACCGAAAGGAAGGGAGTACTATAACGAATATCGAGTGAGAAAAGCTTGATATAGACTAAGCATGAAATGAACTACGAATACGACTATGCAAACAATAGAGCGAGATAACCGAAGTCGGATTCCGAATGAGAAACAGCGGAATATTGGTATATTCAAAATGCGATTAATCCGAGTGGGAGTGGACTCGAGAATAAAGAACCGGTTTTCTAAGGCGCTAAGCGAAAGCGATAAAAGAGATAAGCGAGGGCTGAAACACTTAGAGAAAATACTATTTTACTCAAGTAAGTTTCTAAGGCACGAGAGAATGCCTTGGAATCAAAACTCTATATGTATAGAATCGTTATACCTGATTCCTTTTGCATGACTCGGAAGAATATTGAGCAGATGTCCGAGTCTTCAATCTCCCCTTTTTGATGAAAGGCATTCCATACTTTAAACGAAACTTTGTTAGAGGAAAATAGATTGATTCTTAGTAGATTGCTCATGAGTAATGCATATTGAATAAATCGAGCAATATATAATATATCGAGCAAGATAAAGTAAAGTATGCTTTAACATTACCTCAGAAAAATAAAGAACTCAGAAATTAATAATGAAATGCATCACTTCATTAAAAAGAAATTACAAGGGCGGAAAAACTCCCCTAAACAAGACAACCAGTTTCGACTACATTTCTCCCCCTTGCCTTTCAGCAAAAACAAAGTAACAAAAAGAAGGGAGAAAAGTACAAGGAATACACATTAGTTGTCCGGACAAAAGAAAATTTGAAAGAAGAAAATCCGGAGACATTGAGGAATTGTGACTCGGTGCATGGCTCCAACTAGGGAGGAGGGGATTTCGAGTGGAGGCGGAGGTGCGTCGGCGCCGATATAATCTTGACGATGTGCTTGAGCGCGGCGAAGGGAGAAGCCGGAATTGTTCTCAACGGCTCGGCTACGAGTGGCCGACCCGAAGAGAGTGGATCGAGGGTTCTTCCCTTGGGACCTCGGGGCTGGAGGGGCTGCTCTGGCGACTCGGCTGGAGGAGCGAGATCTTCGACCCACTCGGGCCGGTGTCCGAGCTGAGTACAGCGATTTGAGCTTGGGGAGCAGGCTGACCCTTAGCGGTTGCCACGGCCTCTTCTTCCCTTTCCCCGGAAGGGCCTGCCTCAGCCGCGGGTTCCTCGAGCATCCTCTATCGCATCTGCAGCTTCTTCCTCGGCTTCCTCGCTGTCCGAGGAGGTCGGGCTCGGGCTCGAAGACGCCTCGGACGCGTCCGAGTCATCCCGGTCCTAAGCCGCCTTGGACCGTCTCTCTCGAGGAGCTCGGCCAGCTCCTTCTGCTCCTTAACCAGCTCTCTCATCTCAAGAACGAGAGCTGCTACTCTCGGATTTAGGACCGACCAGTCTTTTGGTTGATGGTCAGACCACGAAGGACAGACTTGAAAGCCCCGAGCATGTCTCCGAGTTCGGAAGACACGAGCCGATCTTGTCCAGAAAGCGAGGGGACAAGAGGGCGAGGAGAGTTTTGGAAGCACCTGAGGTGGAGGCACCACCAGGTGTAGAGGGAAGAGGGAGAGGGGTTGATTTACGAGTCTAAGGTGGAGAAGGAGGCCTCGGCTCCGAGTTGTGAACCTAGACACCGGGGTTAGTTTCCTGGTATCCTTACCCCTGGAGTTCCTTTTGCCGACCACAATGGCCGCCTCGGACACCGCGTTAGGGTCGGAGGGAAGAGGAACTTGAAATTGTTTGAAGACAAGGGTGAGAAGAGCACCGAAAGGAAGGGAGGTGTTCTTCTTGGTTTGAAGTTGAGCTGGCACAGCGGCCATCCGCTCAATGATGGAGGGGAAGAGGTCAACTTCGTATCCCTCCGGGATATCGAAGAGGGCTTTGAGATGCTTGGAGTTGGGGTTCTCCTTGCTAGAATGCTTGTGAGAAGAAGGTTCTCATCGGCAGAAAACACGAAGCCTGGCTTCGACTTCAACCGAGTCACGAAAAGTTCTTTCTGGACCCAAGGAATTCTTTAGCGTACTTTTCAAAGAAGTCGTCGGCGACTTACGTGAAAGGGATAGGGTTGCTTGTTCAAGAAAAGAGAAGAAACTTTGAACAGTCGGTGAAGGAGGGAGGTGTTGATACTGAACAGTAATGTTACGAACCCGAGAGGTTAGAACATTTTCGAAGTGGGAGAGATGAGTATAAAACTCGAAATGAGTTCGGGATAGATGAACTCGCTGAAACACAAGAAATGATAGACTCCGGTGGTTTGGATGTTGGACAACCAGGAGAACTTGGTTGTTGGGAAGAATTTGTCGTCCAGCGCAAGGTGCTTGGGTGACAACGGGTTTAGAAGGGGTTGAGCTTTCGGCTTGTTGGTACGGGGCTTTTTGGAAGAGGGGAAGCTCGGAAGTCGGGATGGTTTCCGCGTTTAGGCATTATGAGAGTTGGACAGAAAAGATGAAGCTTTTCGAGTGAAAGAGAGAAGGAGGTGTAGAAGAGAAGAAAACGAAAATGGTAGAAGAAAAGAGAATAGAGCGATCGAGACTTACGAGAGAGAGAGAGCTTCTTCAATGCTTGCGAGATGATCAAGAGTCACTTGTTCACGTAGAAAACTTCCGCGAGAAGATTTTCGTTTGAGAGGGAAGGAGTTTTAGAATACCGAGATGAAGATGGATAGTCGTTATTTATAGAAAATAACCGCGCCCGTCCACTATCCGTTAAGTAACTCCGTTCGACTCAGCTTGTCCATCAGTCACCAAAGACCGGTGTGACGGTTCTCTTTCAACGGTTGAGAAACAAGCGGTTTGAAATCTACGATTACGATTTGATCGCAGCGCTCGAGAAAGAGAGAGAAAAAGATTTTGAAAATATAATCCGAAACTCTCCACTGTTCTAGAGATAGCTTCAAAAATTTGATGTCCAAATTTCTCTATGTCCGAGTTTGACTCGGAAAGATTTCGAGTGACTCGAAACACGAAATAACTATTAGCCCGAGTATCACGGAATCAAGCTGAACTAATGGTTATTAACAAAAAGAGCACATAGCACGAAATATGCAATAAACGTAACACGTAATTAAGCATTTAACATACCAAGCTCATTCCGAATAAAGCAAAATTGATCTTCACCAAGAGGCTTAGTAAAGATATCGGCTAATTGAAGATTAGTAGGAATGAACTCAAGTGCAATATCACCCTTTTACGAGTGATCGCGTAAGAAGTGATACCGACCTCAATATGCTTTGTTTTTAGTGCTTGGACGGGGTTCTTAGTGATACTGATTGCGCTTTGATTGTCACACTTGATTGGAACCGAGTTGAGAAATAGTCCAAGATCCTTCAAGTGTTGTTTTATCCGGAGGATCCGAGCACAACAAGCTCCAGCGGCAATGTATTCAGCTTCCGCAGTTGATAGAGCTACTGAGTTTTGTTTCTTTGAGTGCCGGGATATTAGGGATTGACCCAGAAATTGGCAAGCTCCAAATGTGCTCTTTTGATCAACTTTGTATCCTGCGTAGTCTGCGTCCGAGTACCCGGTCGAGTCGGTTCCGAGTTTACGGAGTACCACGAGTCCTAGATTCCGAGTGCCTGCAAGATATCCGAATATTCTCTTCACCGCAGATGAGATGTGATTCTTTTGGATTAGCTTGAAATCGTGCGCATAAACAAACACTAAACATTATGTCCGACTCGCTTGAAGTAAGATATAACGGTGATCCAATCATACCTCGATAGAGTTTCGATCTCTTGCTTTACCTTTCTCATCCGAGTCGAGCTTTATCGTTGCTTGCTCATGGGTGTAGATGCGTGCTTTGCATCTTGAAGTTTATATTTGTTCAGCGAGTTCCTTGGTGTATTTTGATTGATGAACAAAGATTCCATCTTTGTCTTGTTTGATTTGCAACCCAAGGAAGAAATTGAGTTCTCCCATCATACTCATTTGGAACTCTTGGCTCATCAACTCGAGAAAATTCTCGGCACAAAACTCGTTAGTAGCACCGAAAATAATGTCATCAACATAAATTTGAACAATAAGAAAATCTTTCCCTTTGGTCTTGATGAATAGGGTCTTGTCGATCTGACCTCTTTTGAAATCATTTTGAACCAAGAAGCTACTCGAGTCTTTCATACCAAGCTCGAGGGGCTTGCTTAAGACCACAGAGAGCCTTTTGAAGTTTGAAAACGTGATTTGGAAATTCTGAGTTTTCAAAACCAGGAGGCTGCTCGACATAAACTTCTTCTTCAATAAAACCATTGAGAAAGGTACACTTAACATCCATTTGATATAATTTAATATGCATGCGGGATGCAAATGCCAACAGATATTCTAATGGCTTCAATTCTAGCTACTTGGTGCAAAGGTTTCCCCACAATTAATTCCTTCTTCTAGATTGTGACCTTGAGCTACAAGTCTAGCCTTGTTTCGACTACCACTCCACCCTCATCCAGTTTGTTCTTGAAAACCCATTTGGTTCCTATAACTAGGTGGTCGGAAGGTCGGTTGGTCGAGTCCACACTTGGTTTGACTCGAATTGATTAAGATCCTCTTGCATGGCCTCTACCCATTCAGGTTCGTTAACGGCCTCTAGTGCATTTTGGGTTTAGTTAATGAAATGAATGCAGTAAATGCAAATAGGTTATGAAGAGAGGAACAAGTTCTTACCCCACTGTTGATATCGAAATGATGTTTTCTTGGGGATGACTAGGAGTAAATTTGAATGCTTTACCAGTTCTTTGATTCACCAGGTTTGTGGGTTGAAAGGCTTGATCTTCGAAGCTTGTTCCGAGTGATCCTCTTCATTAACTTGTTCGTTCGAGCGACCTCTTGAGCTGTCTCATTCCGAGCTTCCTCGTTACGAGTGGTCTCAATCCGAGTCTTTGTAGGCTCATCTTCGTCATCATCCTTTCGAGCTTCGGTTCGAGTATGAAGATTCACTTGGTTTCTCCTGTTCAAGCTCATCAAACACTACGTGGATACTTTCTTCCACTTTGTTAGTTCGCTTGTTGAAGATACGATAAGCTTTGCTATGAGAGGAGTAACCTAGAAAAATTCCTTCGTCCGATCGAGCATCGAACTTGGTCGAGATGATCCTTACCATTGTTGTGGACGAAGCACTTACATCCGAAAGGTCCGAAATAGGAAATATTTGGCTTCTTCCCTTTGTAGAGCTCATAAGGTGTTTTCTTCAGAATGGGTCCGATGAGGCATCGATTGAGAGTGTAGTTGGCTGTGTTTATTGCCTCGCCGCGAAATAGTAAGGCAAGTTATGTTCAATCATCATCGTTCTTGCTATTTCTTCAAGGGTTCTGTTCTTTCTCTCAACTACTCCATTCCGTTGAGGAGTTACGGGTGCTTGAGAAGTTGTGAGAGATTCCATTCTTGTCACAAAACTCCGAGAATTTCGAGTAATCGAACTCCCTTCCATGGTCGGTTCGAATCTTTTGAATCCGAGTCCGAGACTCAACTTGAATCTTTCTACGAGCTTGCTGAACTCCTTGAAGGCTTCATTCTTATGCTTGAGAAAACACACCTAGGTAAATCTTGAAAAATCATCAATAATAACAAGTATGTAAGATTTACCTCCGAGACTCTTCACAGGAATTTCACCACATAGGTCCATATGCAGTAATTCAAGCACGTTGGATGTGGAAACTGTCTTCAGAGATTTGAATGAAGATCTGACTTGTTTCCCTCGGTGCATGCTTCACATACTTTGTCCTTCTCAAATGCACAGTTAGGTAATCCTCTAACCGGACTATGAGATGCAAGCTTTTTGATAGTATGCATGCTAATATGACCTAATCTACGATGCCAAGTCCAAGAATCATCATGAAGATATGCTTTTAAACAGGATAAGTTCGACTTGGGTCAGAAAGAGGGATGATGTAGATATTACCTGATCTCTTACCCGAGAGTTTTACCTCTTTGATGGTCTCATCTGTGATGTAGCACTTGGATTGAGTGAATCTTACCTCTTGACCCTTGTCACATAGCTGGGAGATGCTAAGTAGATAGTACTTTAGTCCTTTGACAAGGTAGACTGGGCTCACCGGATTGCTTCCATTTCCAATCTTCCCAATGCCCACTATCTTACCTTTGTTGTCATCGCCAAAAGTCACCTTTCCTCCTTTATATGACTCCAGCTCGGAAAAGAGTCCTTGGTCACCGACATGTGTCGAGAGCATCCACTGTCCAGGTACCGGTGTCCTTTGATCTTTTACGAGTGACCCGCAAAACAGAGAGAATCTAACCCTTCTCACTTCCTTTAACGAACCCGAGTAACATTCCTTACTATGGTCCTTTTCGAGGAAGAAGGTGCTTCGAACCCAGATTTGAATGACTTTGGGTTTTGTCTGATATTGAGTCTTCCTCTCGAGAACCGAGTCGGTGTCTCTTTCCTTTTAAAAGCCTTTCCTTTTGAAACAGGAGAAATGGTTTCTTTTTGTAAATAGGTCTGGGTTTAGTCCTCCTTTCATTTATGTGAATGGGACCATGCTCAGCCTTTTGAACTTTACAGTTACGGAATCTTTTTGAACAATTCCGAGTAAGAATTAGATTCTTCCTCTTTGTTGAAACCAAGACCTTCTTTTCGAAACGAGACACATTGTGATCCTAAGAGCATGTCAAGGTTCTTCCGACCTTGAGTAAACTTTAAAACCAGATCTTGAGACTCGGTGAGCTTACGTTTCGATTGCTCATTTTCTTTCCTGAGTAACTCGGACTCAGTCTCATTAATTTGAGCACTTGTCTTGAGTTCTCCGAGTGTGAGTCTCAGCTTTTCTAATTCGTTTTTTAAAGAAGTGCTCTCGAAGTGATTGACTTAAGTTGTTCCTTGAAATGAGAAGAATCGGAATTGGACTTTTCTTCCAAAGTGAAGATGTATTTAGCTAAATCAACTTTGGAGAATTTGAGAAAGTAGTTTATTACCTCTTGGGGATCGGTTTCCTCATTGTTCGAGTCCGAGTCCGACTCTCTTTCAGCTTCCGAGTCGAAATTGCCATCGGACACTTCGAGTCATCTATGTCCTCGTCGTCTTCGGATGAATCCTCATCGCTCCATGTTGCCATCATGGCCTTTTTCTTCTTCCTGTCCCTTCTTCATTTTGGAGAGTCCTTGACTATGTGGTCCTTGCTGCCACATTCAAAACATCCAGAATTCTTAGACAAAGATAACTTTGAGGGTGAAGAAAACTTACCTTTTCTCGTCTCTCTTGTCCTTTTTGTAGAATTCTTCTTTTGGTCTTTTGTCCCATCTTTTGTGCTTCATCATTCTCTTGAAGCCTCGTGCAATGAGTGCCATGGGATCATCTTCGAGTCGGAGGAGCTCGGACTAGCTTCTTTGGATTCCGAGGCTTTAAGCGCAATGTTCCTTTTGGTAGTACCTTCAAGCATCTTCTTCTTCCAAATGTATCTCATGAGTCGAAGCTTTCCGATGAGCTCGTCCGGCTTCAAGAGTGAGAGGTTCCGAGCCTCTTCTATGGCAGCCACCTTAGGACCCCATCGTCTCTTGGGTAGGCTTCTAAGAATTTTCCGGCACATTTCTTCATGGGAGATTTTCTTTCCCAGAGATTTGAGATTGTTGGTGATCTCGGTGAAGCGTATGAACATCCGAGTAATGTTCTCTTCGGCTCCATTTTGAAAAGCTCATATTTGTGAAGATACTGACTGATCTTCACTTGTCTCACCTGACTTGTACCTTCCTAGGTGTTGACCGAGTGTCCCACACCTCTTTAGCAGAGTCACAGGCAGAGACTCGATTATATTCTTCCGAGCTTATGGCGCACATGAGGATGTTCATGGCTTTGAAGTTCTTTCGAACTTCTCGCCTCGCTGGTGTGAACTCAGCCTTTGTCTTGGGAAGGATTCTGAATTCATCTATCTTCGTTGGAATATAGTTTCCTTGTTGTATGATTTCCCATACTTCTTCATCATGATCCATGAGGAAACATTCCATAAGCTTCTTCCAGTGACCAAAGTTTGAACCTTTGAATTTTGGTGGCCTGTTGGAAGATCTTCCTTCGTCGAACTCTCCGGTGTTCGAGCCATCCGATCTTTAAACCTTTGGATTGTTAGATCCTTTCGAAAGGCTAGGCTCGATACCAATTGAAGGTTTGCTCGGGAAGAGTCCGAGTCACCCTAGAGGGGGTGAATAGGGTGATAGAAAATTCTTTGCGAAAGCACACTCTTTTTGACGTAAAAGAGGCAAAGACAGCTTACGAGTCTAAACACGGGGTCGAAAAGATTGGCCTCGTAAAGCAATGAATCGGAATAAACAAGTGCAGTAAGGCCGTCTCGAGTCTAGAATGAACTCGGAAAGAGAACACGAGAGATTTTACGTGGAAACCCTCCTGGGCGAGAAAACCACGGCCCGTGTCAATCCGGACACGAAGTCAAATCCACTATTTTGAGTCCACAAAATACCGTGAACGGACTGAACCCGAGTTGCTCCCTTGGACAACTCTATACAAGTTTTCCTAGACTCGAAGTTACCTTATCTCGATCTAGTACTTCCTAGCTGAGATAACCTTTACAGCTAGGGACAACTAAGCTGAGTTAACCTTTACAGCTTAGTCAAGGGACCTTACAAAGAATGTAAGAAGAGTTTGTAACTAAGTACAAGACCTTACAACTCGGAGAGTAAAGAATTACGAGAATGGGAGTTGTAAGTAGAAGATTGAAAGTAAATACAATGACTTTTCTCAAGTATGAGTATTAACAATAGATTTGGCAATCTTCAAGTCTTGTGAGGTGGCTTCTATTTATAGATAACCAAGCGAGTAGCCATTATCTTTATCTCGCTGACCAAGAGTCCTCTCGTGATCTGTTAATAAGGGCTTTCGAGTCACTCGGAAAGTATCCGTTGAAATATGGATGTTGGACAACGGTTTAACTCTCTTGGAAGTCCCAAAACCATCGGTTGTGTCTTGAAAAATGAGGTGGAAACCACCGTTGAGGCTTAGTGTTCTAGTTTTCCGGATATGGAAGCGGACGACTTCCGACACAATCTTCCGGGACTAAAGCGGGGAAGGTGAAAAGCCATATCTGCTGGTGATTTGACGTTACAAGCCGGCTACTTTTGTAGTTTGAAAAAGGTGTATCCTCGAATGAATAACCTACAAAAATAAATCAATTCCGGTCCTCAAAGTATAAAATACTTTGGTCCAAAGTTAGTCACGAGATAATAAAATAATTATGATAATTATACAATTGATTATCCGAGTTAGAAACAAAGTGGAATTTTCCGAGTCTAATATCCATGAAACTCGGAATTCCATCCGACTTAGTCTAAGCGATAGAGCAAGTACTATAACGAATATCGAGTGAGAAAAGCTTGATATAGACTAAGCATGAAATGAACTACGGATACTCGACTATGCAAACAATAGAGCGAGATAACCGAAGTCGGATTCTGAATGAGAAACAGCGGAATATTGGTATATTCAAAATGCGATTAATCCGAGTGGGAGTGGACTCGGAATAAAGAACCGGTTTTCGAGTCGCTAACCGAAAAGCGATAAAAGAGATAAGTGAGGGCCGAAACACTTAGAGAAAATACTATTTTACTCAAGTAAGTTTCTAAGGCACAGAGAATGCCTTGGAATCAAAACTCTATATGTATAGAATAGTTATACCTGATTCCTTTTGCATGACTCGGAAGAATATTAAGTAGTGTCTAAGTCTTCAATTTTCATCTCGATTGATCTTGAGATATGAGAAAGTTGATTCACTTGTCCTACCATGATTAATTTCATCAAAGATAACATAGATACTTTCTTCCACTTTGTTAGGTCTCTTGTCAAAAATTCTACAAGCCTTACTATGAGATGAATAACCCAAAAATATACCTTCATCCGAGCGTGCATCAAACTTAGTAAGATGTTCGTTACCATTGTTATGCACATAGCATTTACATCCGAATGGTTTGAAGTAGGAAATGTTAGGCTTTTTTCCCTTGTATAGCTCATAGGGTGCCTTCTTAAAAATGGGTCCGATGAAGCATCTGTTTAGAGTGTAATTTGCAGTGTTGATTGCCTCGGCCTAGAAATAGTAAGCTAGATCATTTTCAATTATTATTGTCCTTCCTATTTCTTCAAGTGTTTTGTTCTTTCTCTCCACTACTTCATTATGTTGAGGAGTTCTTGGTGCTGAGAAATTGTGAGAGATGTCATTTTTTATCACGAAGTCCGCAAATTATAAGTAATCGAACTCCCTTTCATGGTTAATTCGAATTCTCCTGATCCGAATCACTTGAATTTTCCTACAAATATTAGTGAATTCTTTGAATGCATCATTCTTGTTCTTTAGAAAGCACACCCGGGCAAATCGTGAGTAATCATAAATAATAACCAGTACATATGATTTACCTCCTAAGCTTTTAAGAGGAATTTCACCACACAAATCCATATGAATTAATTCAAACACTTTGGATGTTAATACTATCTTGAGTGGCTTAAATGATGATCTTACTTGCTTTCTTTTTGTGCATGCCTCACAAATTTTATCTTTCTTAAATACACAGTTAGGTAAACCCGTAACTAATCCATGAGATGAAAGCTTTTTAACGGTATGCATGCTAATATAACCTAGTCTCGGATGCCATGTCCATGAATCATCATTTAGGGATACTTTGAAGCATGATAAATCTTTAGTAAAATCTCAAAGAGGAATGGTGTAAGTGTTACCGGACCTCAAACCTAAGAGCTTTGTTTCCTTGGTGACTACATCGAAATAAAGCAGTGGGTCCGAGTGAATCTTACCTCTTGACCTTTGTCACATAATTGAGAAATGCTCAAAAGACTGTACTTGAGCCCCTTTATAAGGTAGATTGGGCTAGCTGAATTGTCTCCCGGACCAATCCTTCCAATCCCAACTATCTTGCCTTTACTATTGTCTCCAAATGTTACCTTTCCTCCTTTCATTTCTTCTATCTCTCGAGAAAAGTCTTGAGTCCCTAGACATATGACGTGAGCATCCACTGTCTAAGTACCAGTGACCCTTTCGTTTCTAAGTGACCTGCAAAACAAAAACAAACTAACCCTTCTCACTTCCTATTACAAACCCAAGTAACTATTTTTACTGTGGTCTTTTTCTAAGTAAAAACACTTTTAGGAACCTAGATTTGAACAATTTTGTGTTTAGTCCGATTCTAAGTCTTCCTTCTAGAGAACTGAGTTTGTGTCTCTTTTCTTCAAAAACCTTTTGAAAGTTTGCTCTTGGAGAGTCTTAGTCACCCTCGAGTGTGGTGAATAGGGTGATGAGGAAATTTTAACAAACTTAGAAACTTTAAACTTGAAAGGAATGAACAAGATAATCCGAGTCTAGATTGAACTCGGAAAAGTGTAACTCACCGATACGTGGAAACCCTCCCGGGTCGGAAAACCACGGACAGTGCTAGTCCAAGCACCAAGTTAAATCCACTATTTTGAATCCACAAAATACAACGTATTCTCAACCAGAATTTCTCCCTTAGACAATTCCTTACAGAGTTTCCCTAGACTCGAAGTTCCCTTATCTCGATCTAGTACTTCTTAACCGAGGTAACCTTTACGAGTTAGGGATAACTAAGCTGAGTTAACCCTTACAACTCAGTCAAGGGACCTTACTCGAAAGTAAGAAGAGTATGCAACTGATTACAAGACTTTACAACTCGGAAAATATGAATTACAGATCGGGAGTTGTAAGTAGAAGATTGAATATGAAGAGAATGACTTTTGCTTAAGTAATGTGTTTCAACAATAGTTCTAGCAATCTTCAAGTCTTGTGAACTGGCTTCTATTTATAGATGATCAAGCAGATTAGCCGTTGTGACCGATTTCGAACATAAGTCCTTCCCGGCCGTTGTAACGGTTCTTCCAAGTCGCTCGAAAAGATCCGTTGAGATGTGAACGTTATGCAATTGCTCTTGGCTCCTAAATGTTCTCTAGTCAGCTGATGATGTCCGAAAAGTAAGGTGGAAACCACTCGTTGAGCTTAGCATTCAAGTTTTCCAGTTTTGAAAACAGACAATCCCGACACGGCGTCCGAGCCTTGTTCGTAGCGGATAAGCCTTGTCTCGCTGGTGATTGACAGCTTGAAGTCGGTTACTTTTGTAATTCAAAAATGAGATAACCTCATTTAGATAACCTACAAAAGTAAACAACTTTGGTTCTCAAAGTATAAAATCGAATAACAAATCATAATAATAAGTAGTGAGAGAAGCAATTCATACTTAAAAAAATGTTTGAGAGACTATCATGACTTAGAACATTTTTGTGGGTAGCACATTTAGCTAAGAATATGAGCAATTATATCGGAGCGAGAAAAAAATGTAAACAGATATTCAAACTCGTAAAGAGTAAACTCGTAAATAATTTACTCTAAAGAAAACACTTTATTCATATATTCACGTAACAAAAATACAAGGAAAGAGCGTGAGAGAACTCCCCTAAGCAAGACAACAACAATTTTTCTATTGTTCTACCCTTTGCCTTTCAGTCAAAAAAGCAAAAAAGAAAAGCGAACAACACATCAAGTGGATACAATTGATGTTTAGACAAAAAAGAATAAAACAAAAGCAAAAGAAAAGAAATTAAGATAGTTGAGTCAGGCGGTTTGTGTTGAGGCGGATAAGTGTGCGATGCGCCGGCGTTGGTAAGCCTAGGAGGACATTGACAATCCGGGAGGCGGCAGCACTGGGATCTCTCGGTAGTGGCTCGGCTCCGAGTGGTCGACCCGGAACTAAGTCATCCGGAGGCTCATCCTCTTGGAAAACTACGAGAGGGGTGCTTCTTCCGGCTTGACTGTTGTGGATTGTCCTACATCTGCAGGGTCTTCGACCCACTCAAACTATTGTCCGAGCCGATTAGCTCCGGTTGAGGAACATCAGCACCTTGTCCCTCGGCTTCTTCCTTCTTCTCTTTTTCTTCCTTCTTCTCCTCTTCCTTCTTTTCCTCCTTATCTTCCTCCTTCTCCTCGAAAGAGCCGCTTCCTCTTCTTCTTCTACCTCTCCGAAGGGAGACTTGGCGAGGCTCGAGGATTCCTTAGATGTATCCGAGCTATCCGGGTCCCGAGCAACCTTGGTTCGCCTTTCTCAAAGGAGCTCAAGTTGCTCCCGTTGCTCCTTGACCAGGCTTTTCATTTCGAGGAGCAGGTCTTGGTACTCCGGGATCCGATCTTCTAATTGATGACCATCTTCCGATTGATGACCATCTTCCGATTGATGACCATATTCCGAAGGACGGTTTTGTAGGAGTGAAGGGTCGCCCGAAAATCCTCGATCACCGAAGAAAGCTTGTCTATCGAAACAATAGACAGAGCAACATTGGCTTGAGGAGGAAGACCTGAGGTGGAAGCACCACCACGTGGAGGAGGGAAAGATAGGTGAGTCTAAGTCCGAGTCCGAGAAGGGGATGAAGGTGGCCTCGCTTCGACTCGTAGACCAAGACACCGGGTTTGATCTCCTGGTGCCCATATCCAAGAAGCTCCTTCCTTCCAACAACGATGACAGCCTTAGACACTCGCATTTAGGTTCGAGGGGAGGGGAACCTTAAACCGCTTGAAAACTACGGTTAAAAGGGCTCCGAAGGGAAGAGGAGAGGTTTTCTTTGGCGAGCCGGCACAGTGGCCATCCGCTCAAGGATAGCTGGGAAGAGGTCTACATCATAGCCCTCAAGGATATGGAACAAAGCTCCGAGAATCTTAGGGTTAGGATTCTCTTTGCTTGAATGATGAGAGAAGAAAGTTCTCATCGAAGGAAACAAAGAAGTCCGGCCTCAGTCTTCATCCAAGTCACTGAGAAATTCTTGCATGACTCGGGGACTTCCTTAGCTTATTTTTCAAAGAACTCATCTGAAATTTTGATGAAAGGGATAAGATTGCAATTGAGAAAGCGAGAGAAAACTTTGAAAAGACGATAGAGGAGGGAAAGGTTTATGCGCACAACCGTGTCGCGAACTCTTGAGGAAATGACTCCCTTAGAGCTGGATAGATTAAAGTAAAACTCAGCAATGATTTCGGGTAAATAAACTCACTGAAGCAAAGGAAGTTGTAAACTCCGGTGGTTTTAATATGCTTCAACCACGAGAAGGATCCAACGTGAGGTGTTGGGTGACAAAGATTTTGGAGGGTTAGAAGGACCCTCTTGGGTTTGTTTGGTTCTAGGTTTCTTAGTTGTAGACCCTAGAAAGTCTTGGGCTGAACCTCTTTTAGGCATGGCTGATGCTTTTGAAGTGAAAGAGAGTGGACGAGAGAGAGAGAGAGAGAGAGAGAGAGTGCGTAAGAGAGTACTGAGAGCTTTGTGTGTGATAGTAAGTAAGCGAGAGATTAGGTTAGCAGAGAGTAAAGTGTTCTTCGAGCATTCGGTCCGACCTAAACCTCCAACGGTCGCCTCGGACAGGTGTGACATTTCTGCTCTCCAACGAGATAGAATTTCGGTGACTTTCTCCCAACGGTTAGTTCACTAATTGATGCGCCCGGTAGAGTGAGAGAGAAAGAGAAATTTTGAAAGAAATTTTTGAAATTCTCCAATAATCTAGAGATGATTTCAGAAGTTTAAAGTCCATATTTCTCAAATACCGAGTCTAACTCAGTACGGTTTATGAGTGACTCGAAAGCGCAAACATACAATAACTCCTAGCTCACTCTCACCTGGGTCAACCGAACCAATTGTTATTAGGACAAAGAAAGAAAACATATAACACATAATCATGCAAGAAAATTTCACTTAGAAAATCACACAATCATGCATTAATCATTCCAAGCTCATTCCTATTTAAACAAACCTGATCCTTACTGAGTGGCTTAGTGAAAATATCAGCTAACTAAAATTTTGTAGGAATGAATTCAAGTTCAATATCACCTTTTTCAGAATGGTCTCTCGGAAAATGATACCGACCTCAATGTGCTTTGTCTTTGAGTGCTTGAACTGGATTCTTAGTGATGTTGATTGCACTCTGATTATCACACTTGATTGGAATTGATTTGAATGAAAGTCCAAGATCCTTCAAGTGTTGCTTGATCCATAGAATATGAGCACAAGCATGCTCCAGCTGCAATGTACTCACCTTCAGCAGTTGATAGAGTAACCGAGTTTTGCTTCTTTGAGTGCCAAGATATAAGGGATTGACCCGAGACCGGCATGCTCCTGATGTGATCTTTCTATTAACCTTGAATCCAAGCATAGTCAGCATCCGAGTATCCAGTGAGGGTCATTTCGAGAGTCTTAAGAACCATAGACCTAAATTCCGAGTCCC
This sequence comes from Talinum fruticosum, assembly GCA_021018815.1. Taxonomy (NCBI): domain Eukaryota; kingdom Viridiplantae; phylum Streptophyta; class Magnoliopsida; order Caryophyllales; family Talinaceae; genus Talinum; species Talinum fruticosum. The sequence continues at coordinate 5,569,405 of JAITYX010000010.1, read as the reverse complement.
TACAAGATATCTAAAAATCCTCTTCACCGCAGGTGAGATGTGATTCTTTTGGATTAGCTTGGAATCTTGCACACAGACATACGCTAAACATAATGTCCGGCCTACTAGATGTGAGATATAGTAGAGATCCAATCAGACCTCGATAGAGTTTTTGATCTACTCGCTTTACCTTTTTGTGTGAGTCCAGTTTCATGCTGCTACTCATTGGTGTTGCTACATGTTTTTCATCTTGCAGCTTGTACTTCTTCAAGAACTCCTTGGTATACTTAGATTGATGGACATAGATGACATCTTTATCTTGTTTGATTTGTAGACCAAGAAAGAAATTGAGGTCTCCCATCATGCTCATTTGGAATTCTGTTTAGTAGCTCCAAAGATTATATCATCAACATAAATTTGAGCAATAAGAAAGTCCTTCCCCTTTGTTTTTATGAAAAGAGTTTTGTCAATCTGACCTCTTTTGACATCATTTTCAACCAAGAAACTGCTCAGTCTTTCATACCAAGCTTTGGGAGCTTATTTAAGACCATAAAGAGCCTTTTGCAACTTCAAAACATGATGTGGAAATTTTGAGTTTTCAGATCCAGGGGTTGCTCACCATAGACTTCCTCTTTAATAAAACCATTCGAAAGGCACATTTGACATCCATTTGATACAACTTAATATTCATGCTTGATGCAAATGCCAAGAGGATTCTAATTGCTTCTATCCTAGTAACTAGTGCAAAGGTTTCCCACAATCAATCCCTTCTTCTTGATTATAACCTTGAGCCACAAATCTAGCCTTATTTCGACTACCAACCCATCCTCATCCAATTTGTTCTTGAAAACCCATTTGGTTCCTATAATCGGGTGGTCGGACGGTCGTTTGGTCGAGTTCATACTTGGTTTCTATCAAATTGATTAAGTTCTTCTTGCATGGCCTCTACCCATTCAGGTTCATTTAAGGCCTCTAGTGCATTTCGGGTTCAGTTAATGATATGAATGCAGTGAATGCACATAGATTTTGCAAAGAAGAGCGAGTTCTTAACCCACTATTGATGTCAAACAAAATGTTCTCTAGTGGGTGGCTCGAAGCATATTTGAATGCTCTACATGTTCTCTGTTTTACAAGATTTTTTGGTTGTACTTGGCTGATCTTCGGTTGTCCGATCCGGCTGAGTTTACTTATTTGCTTGATCTTCAACATTCTTAGTTGGCTCTCGAGCTGGTTCGATCCGAGTCATGATGTTCCGAGCTGCCTCATTTTGAGCAGCTTTCTTTTGTCTCGAGCTCGGCTTCAACAAGATCATCTACATCTCGACTAAGTAGTAAATCCGAGAAGGTTAACTCACTTGGTTTTCCCTGATTAATCTCATCAAACACAATGTGGGTGCTTTCTTCCACTTTGTTAGTTCTTTTATTGAAAACACGATATGCTTTACTATGAGATGAATAACCCGGAAAGATACCTTGATCTGACCAAGCATCAACCTTGGTTAGGTGATCCTTACCATTATTGTGAACATAGCACTTACATCCGAAGGGTTGGAAGTATGAGATGTTAGGTTTCTTTCCTTTGTTGAGCTCCTATGGAGTTTTCTTTAGGATTGGTCCGATGAGGCATCTGTTCAGGTGTGGAGTTTGTTGTGTTGATCTGCCTCAGCCCGGAAATAGTAAGGTAGATCATGTTCAATCATCATCATCCTTCCTATTTCTTCAAGAGTTCAGTTCTTTCTCTCTACTACTCCATTTTATAAATTACGAGTAATCAAACTCCCTTCCATAGTCAGTTTGAATTCTTCTTATTTGAGGTTGAGATCTACTTGAAATTTTCCTGCAGAGCTTGCTTGAACTCTTTGAAAGCTTCATTTTTGTTCTTAAGAAAACAAACCTAGATAAATCGTGAGTAGTCATCAACAATCACAAGTACGTATGATTTACCTCCGAGACTCTTTACGAGGATTTCACCACATTAGTCCATATCCAGCATTTCAAGCACTTTGGATGTGGAAACAGTTTTGAGATATTTTAAGGATGATCCGACTGTTTCCCTTTTGTGCATGCTCCATGATTTTATCTATCTTAAATGCTCGGTTAGGTAAACCTCTAACTAAACCATGAGATGCAAGCTTTTTGATAGTATGCATGCTAACATGACTTAGTCTACGATGCCATGTCCAAGAATCATCATGCAATGATGCTTTTAAACAAGATCAATTCGACTTGGATTAGAAAGAGGAATAGTGTAGGTATTACCTAATCTCTTACTTGGGAGCTTAGTCTCTTTGGTGGTTGCATCGAAATATAGCAATTTGTCCGAGTGAACCTTACCTCTTCACCCTTGTCTTGAATCTTCTAACATGTGGCGTGAGCATCCACTGTCTAAGTACAAATGACCTTTTGTCTTTTTCTCGATTACCTGCAAGTCAAAAACACACTAACCCTTCTCAATTCCTCTAACGAACCCGGTAACTCCCTTTACTTGTGGTCCTTTTCGAGGAAGAAGACTCTTGGGAACCCATATTTGAATGACTTTAGGTTTGGTCTGATTCCGAGTCTTCCTTTTAGAAAGCTGAGTCCGTGTCTCTTTCTTTTGAAAATATTTTCTTTTATAAATGAGTGGAGAAGGTTTTCTCCTGTAAGCCGATCTCGGCTCGAGTCCTCCTTTCATTTTTATGAATAGGACCATGCTCAGCCTTCCTGAACTTCACATTTCTGGAATCCTTTTTGAAAAGATTTGAGTAGGAATTAGATTCCTGCTCTTCGTTAAAACCAAGTCCTTCGTTCTCGAAAGAGACACACTAAGAGCCTAAAACATATCAAGGTTTTTCTAACCTTGAGTGAATTTCAAAACAAGCTCTTGAGACTCGTTGAGCTTTCTTTTCATATGCTCATTTTATCTTCGAGTGATGCGGACTCAGTCTCATTAGCTTGAGTACTAGTCTTGAGTTCTTTTAGAGTAAGTCTCAATTTTTCCAATTCATTTTTCAAACCATTGCTCTCGGAGGTGAGAGACTCAAGTTGTTCTTTGAATTGAGAAGAATCGGAATTTGAATTTTCTTCCAAAGTATAAATATATTTCGTTAAAGCAACTTTGGAGACCTTAAGAAAGTATTCATTTACCTCCCGAGGATTTGTCTCCTCGATGTCCGGATTGTCGGAATCGACTCGGATTCAGCTTACGAGTCCGTTAGTGCCATCGGACACTTTGAGTCATCGGAATCTTCATCTTCTTCGGATGAGTCTTCATTACTCCATATTCAAAGCAACCAGAGTTTTTAGTTAAAAATAACTTTGAAGGAGAGGATTGTTTAGCTTTTCTGTCCTTCTTATCTTTCCGATAGAACTCTTCCTTTGGCCTCTTCTCCCATTTCTTATGCTTCATCATTCTTTTGAAGCCACGAGCAGTGAGTGCCATAGGATCTTCTTCGAGTCCGAGGAACTCGGATTTTCTCCTCTGCTTTTTGAGGCTTTCAACACAATGTTCTTTTTAGTGCTGACCTCGGCATCTTCTTCTTAAGATGGATTTCATGGGTAAGTAGCTTCCCAATCGGTTCGTCGGCTTTAGTTGAGAGAGGTAGTGAGCTTCCCCGATAAGCTGTCACCTTGGGACCCCATCTTCTCTTTGATAGACTTCTTAGAATTTTTCTGCACATTCCCTCATGGGAAATCCTTATACCAGAGATTTGAGATTATTTGTAATCTCGGTGAAGCATATAAACATTTGAGTGATGTTTTCTTCGGCTCCATTTTGAAGAGCTCATATTTGTGAAGATATTGACTTATCTTCACGTGTTTCACTTGGCTTGTTCCTTCATATGTGTTGACAAGAGTGTCCCACATATCTTTAGCTGTGTCACGAGGCTTACACTCTATTGTACTCTTCGAGCTGATAGCATATATCATAATGTTCATCGCTTTGAAGTTCTTTCCGAACTTTTCGACTCCTCATTGGTGTACTCGAACTTCTCTTTAGGCATAGGTCTTGTGTCTTCTATCTTCATTGGAATGTAATTGCCTTCTTGGATGATGTTCCAAACATCTTCATCATTATCCAAGTATAAAGCATTTTATTAGCTTATTCCGAGTGCATGAAGTTTAATCCTTTGAACTTCGGTGAGTCCGGTAGAAGATCTTCCTTCATCGAACTCTCCGACGTTCGGAACCATCTGATGTTTAGACCTTTAGAATGTTAGATCCTTTTTGAAAGGCTAGGCTCTAATACCAATTGAAGGTTTGCTCTTGGAGAGTCTTAGTCACCCTACGGGGTGAATAGGGTGATGAGGAAGTTTTAACAAACTTAGAAACTTTAAGCTTAAAAGGAATGAACAAGATAATCTGAGTCTAGATTGAACTCGGAAAAGTGTAACTCGGAGATATGTGAAAACCTTCTTGGGTCAGAAAACCACGAACAATGCTAGTCCAAGCACCAAGTCAAATCCAGTATTTTGAATCCACAAAATACAACAGATCGACTCAACTAGAATTGCGCCCTTAGACAATTCCTTATAGAGGTTTCCTAGACTCGAAGTTCCTTTATCCGATCTAGTACTTCCTAACTGAGGTAACCTTTATAGCTAGGGACAAATGAGCTGAGTTAACCCTTATATCTCGGTCAAGGAACCTTTCTCGAGAATGTAAGAAGAGTATGTAACCGATTACAAGATTTTACAATTCGGAAAATATAAATTACAGACTGGGAGTTGTAAGTAGAAGATTGAATATGAAGATAATGACTTTTCTTAAGTAATGTGTTTCAACAATAGTTCCAGCAATCTTCAAGTCTTATGAAGTGGCTTCTATTTATAGATGACCAAGCGGATTAGCCGTTGTGACTGATTTACGAACGAGTTCTTCCCGACCATTGTAGCGGTTCTTCCGAGTTGCTCGAAAAGATCCGTTGAGATGTGAACATTATGCAATGGCTCTTGGCTCCTAAAGGTGCTCCAGTCAGCTGATGATGTCCGAAAAGTAAGGTGGAAACCACTATTGAGCATAGTGTTCAATTTTTCCAGTTTTGAAAATAGACAATCCGACACGAGCGTCTAAGCCTTATTCGAAGTAGATAAGCCTTGTCTATCGGTGATTGACAGTTGAAGCCGATTACTTTGTAATTCAAAAATGAGATAACCTCTTTTAGATAACCTACAAAAGTAAACCACTTTTGTTCTCAAAGTATAAAATACTTTGGTCTAAGATTAGGCAAAAATAATAATTTAATTCTCAAACAATTCTCAAACATACAAACCGACTTAGAAAGATGAATTAACGTTATAATTCTCTTTGCTTTTAGATGTGCAGATCGGAACTTAGATAAAAAGTATTAGAGAGATTATTTGAACATGCGATAGATCCGAGTGATATCTCAGTAACTCAGAAATATCAATGTGAGAAGATAAACGGGAATGTGTTTTACGAGTCGGTAAGAAATGAACGAAAACTTATATAGGAGTTTCTATAACACTCGGAATGACTTGTAATCAAAGCTTAGTAGGGATGAGGTTTGTACCTGAGTCTTTATGTAGTATTCAGAATTATCTAGATTCGAGTCTAAGTCTTCACCTTTCCTTTTATAAACGAGGTTGAGAAGGCTTTTTCATGAAAACTGGTTTGGGCTCGGTCCCTTTTCTTTGTGAATTAACGGGACCATACTCAGCCTTCCTAAACTTAATAGTTGTGGAATCGGTTTTGAAAAGATTGTTATAAGAGTTATCTTTCTCTTCAGACATTGTAACCAAGACCTTCTTTTTGGAATGAGACACATTGAGAGCCAAGTAATAAATCAAGGTTTTTCGACCTTGAGTGAGTTTTAAAACCAACTCTTAAGACTCATTAAGCTTACGTTTCGGTTGCACATTCTCTGTTTTAAGGCACTCGGACATAGTCCGATTATCTTGAGTACTTGGTCTCAAGCACTTTCGGAATTTGTCTCAAATTTTCTAAATTCTTTTTCAAAGTGATGCTCTCAGTAGTAAGAGACTCTAGTTGCTCTTTGAATTCAAAATAATCAGAATTAGACGTTTCTTCCAAAGTAAAGATGTATCTAGCAAGATCAAGTTTGGAGAACTTGAGGAAATAGTTAATTGGCCCATGAGGATCTATCTCCTTAGCATCTAAACCATCACTGCTCGACTCGAGATCCAGCTACGTAGTGCGATAGTGCCATTAGACCCTTTGAGCCATCGGAATCATCATCTTCTTCGAATCATCATTAATCCAGGTATCCACCATAGCCTTTTTCTTCTTTCTGTCCTTCTTTCTCTTTGGATAGTCTTTGACTATGTGCTCCTTGCTACCACACTCAAAACAGACAGAGTTCTTAGTTAAAGACAAATTGGAAGCGGATGAATATTTACAAATCTTGTCTTTCTTGTAGAACTCCTACTTAGGCCTCTTTTGCACTTTTTGTATTTCATCATCTTCTTAAAACCTCGGGCATTGAGTGCCATGGGATCCTCTTTAGAATCTTAGGAGCTTAGACTTTGTCGTCTGTCTTCCGAGGCTTTCGAGTGCAATGTTCCTTTTGGTGCTTACTTCAGCTTCCTCTTCTTCTAGGTGTAGCTTATGAGTGAGTAACTTCCCAATGAGCTCATCTCGGCTTCAATTGAGAGAGATCTTAAGCGTCCTTAACTGCTCGTTACCTTGGGACCCCATCTTCTCTTTGGTAGACTTCTTAGAATTTTTGTGACAATTTCTTCATGAGAGATGTTTCTCCTCGAGAGATTTGAGATTGTTGACAATCTAAATGAAGAGGATGTACATTTGAGTGATGTTCTCATTAGGTTCCATTTTGAACAACTCATACTGGTGAAGAAACCGACTTATCTTTACTTGTGTCACTTGACTGGTTCCTTTATAAGTGTTGACCAGTATATCCTATACTTCTTGGGCTGTGTAACAGGCCGACAATCTATTGTATTTTTTGAGTTGATAGCACACATCAAAGTGTTCATGGCCTTGCGGTTTTCCTGTACTTCGCACTCTCTTCGATAGTGAACTCGGACCTTACCTTGGGTATAACTCTTGTTCCTTACATCTTCATAGGAGTGAAGTTTCCATTCTAGGTGATGTTCCATACCTCCTCATCATAGTCCTTAATGAAGCACTCCATCATCTTCTTCCAAGTGTGCAAAATTTGAACCTTTGAACTTGGATGGTCTAGTGAAAGATCTTCTTTCATCGAACTCTCCATTGTTCCGAGCCATCCGATCTTTAGACCTTTGGATTGTGAGATCCTTTTGAAAGGCTAGGCTCGATACCAATTGAAGGTTAACTCTTGGAGATGTTAAGTCACCCTAGAGGGGGTGAATAGGGTGATGGAAGATTTTTGTGAACTAACAAACAATTCTAAGTCTAGATTCGACTTAGAAAGTGCAAGACACGGAAAATACGTGGAAACCCTCTTGGAGCGAGAAAACCACGAGACAATGCTAATCCAAACACCAAGTTAAATCCACTATTTTAAATCCACAAAATACAAGGACTGTCTCTTTACGGAATTGCTCCCTTAGACAATTCACTTACAAGTTTTTCCTAGACTCAAAAATTCCCTTATATGATTCGAGTACTTCCTAACCGATGTAACCTTAACAGCTAGGTACAACCGAGTTGACTTAACCCTTACAACTCGGTCAAGGGACTTAACGAGAGAATAAAAAGAGTGGAATTGATTACAAGACTTTATCTTTACAACTCGGAAAGTAAGAACTTAAGAACTAGAGTTGTAAGCTAAAGATTAAGTGAGTATATAGTGAGTAAGTGATTAGCACTTGTGTTCGTCATCAATCTTCAAGTCTTGTAGGAAGGCTTCTATTTATACTCAGCAAGGCGGATGTTAAGTCGTATTTTGTACGTAAATTTGGTAGTTATTTATTTTATATTATATAGATTATTTTGTCGATTTTCAGGTAATTGTCGAATAAAGCAAAAAGAGAAGAGAAGATGTTAAAAATGAATTTTTAGCTACCGACGAGCGTTTAAGAAAAGATATGAAGTCGGTCCATAAAAATAATTTGTCATAAAATATTTATTTATGATATTTTATTTTATGAAGTCTTAATTTGAAGAGGACAGTGAAGATGATCATACTCCTAAACCCACTAGGACTCCTCCTTAGAGTTGCATGAGAAAAAGGAGCCTTAAAAGAGAAAAGGAATCACCATGCAAGGACTATACCAACCTACTTATACTCATCATCACATGGTTGCCTCCGGGCGGCTTCTCATCACAATAATCATCATGACCCTCTCGCCTCTCTATCCCATGCCACCTCTCAACAATCAATCAACCTCACCGATTCTCTTTCTTAATCTCACGCCTAATCTCATCATCATCCTCTTTCATTCATCATCTTCCTCTTTATCTTACCCTCTCATCTCACGCAACCCCTCATCACCATAATCATCATCATCACCATAATGGCAAGGATCATAGTGGTATTATTATTATTATTATTATTATTATTATTATTATTATTATTATTATTATTATTATTATTATTATTATTATTATTATTATTATTATTATTATTATTATTATTATTGTAATTTCAAGACTATATTTTTATTGTTAGTTTAATATTAAAGATGTTATTATTATTTAGTTTACGTGTTTTAAATTACATTATGTTTGAGTAGTTTCTTTTATACTTAGTATAATCTATTTGAAAGCATGTTAAATTAATTATTTTGAAACAAAGTTTCGATCTTTATTGTCTTATTGATTATATCCATGATTATATGATAATTTATTTTTACCGTTTATGATTTTATGTCTAATTAATTAGAGTGCACGCTAATTAGTTTTATATAAATTCATATGATAGTTTAAAGGGTTTAAGTACGTAATCATTTGATCTTTTAGACGTAAGCATCACCCTAATTAATCATGGATGGCTCATACCCATCTCTTTTAATTAGAAAATTATCATAGATCCTTTTTAAATCAATTTGCTAGTAGATTGGTTATTAGGTGCTAGATAATGTTTTTCTAATACTTAATACTCTAATTTGATTAAATTCTAGTGCTAATATTAGGGTTATCAATATTAGTAGGGTTTATATTAGGGTTATGCCTAATTAAACTAATAACTAAGGAAAAATACGGAAGATGCGCTACTTGGTTATCTTCAAAAGTTTAGCTCATGGGTAGATCAATTTGTGTGTTAATGATAAATAATAATTTTCATGGCGGATATAGATTATACTAAGTGCTTTTTATAAAATTGATATTTTCGATATTATTTATTTGCTTTTTAGTTACTTTACTTAGTTGTCAATTTTTATTTACAAAGTTACAACCTTTTATTATTAATTTCGTTATCCCCCTTAAAAAATAGTCTTTTAGGTTAGTTTTAGCAATTTTATTTTAATTTAATTTTGAGTCTTTATATATTTTAATTTGTAGATTATTTTTTTGTTAGTTTTTGTTATTTTTGAGTCAGTTTGTTAGAAATTAGCTTTAAAATAATTTCTTTTATTATTTTTTATATTTTATCTTCTTTTAGGTTTTAGATAGAGTCCTAGTTTTATGTGATTAAGTTTTAGAATTTTCGGAATTAATTTGATAATTTTTCAGATTTAATTCTTGAATTTAATTACTGCAGGTTTTTAATTAAATAATTTCATAATTTCAGTTTTAAATTATATTTTTATATTTTTAGGATCTGGTTAGGTCTAGAAAATTAGTGTTAAAATTCTAGGTAATTTTTGTATTTATTTTGGTAATTAATTTAGTGCAGAATTTTACTTATTTAATTTTCTGTTTTAGAATTGTTTATTTTCTGCTTTAGTTTTCTGTTTTAGTTATTCAAAAAAATATACAAAAATATTTTTGGGTTATTATAGTTTTTATATTCTGTATAAATTATTCATTTAGTAGTACATAATTTTCTGTGATTTATAAATATTAATTTTCTGATTTATATTTTCTATTTTGTTTTAAAAAGTAGTAAATTTAATTAGATTTAAGCTTACATATTATTATAACTTTCCTCGTGGATTCGATCCCTACTTCCCTATGCTACATTGTTTATTATAAGCCTAAGTATTAGTTTAATTTGTAGCTGAACGACAAGCTAACAGCAGAGCAGCCGTTGAGACTTGTTCTAGACTTGTGAGCTTCATTAGCCGTTATAATTGCTAGTCCGAGTCACTCGGAAGACGAGTCGTTGCAATGTTAACATTGTGCTTTGGTCCTTGGCTTGAAAAGTAGTCCATTCCACCGGTTGTGACTGAAATCTGTGGTGGAAATAATCGTTAGACTCAAAGTTGAAGTTTACCGAATTTGCTAACAAACAAACCCGATAGGGTGTCCGAGCATTGTCAAGAAAAGGTGTTTTTACTGTCTGTTGGTGTTTAACGGTAGGAAGCCGGATGCTTTTGTTTTTTAAAATAAAATAAAAATACTTTAATCAACCTGCAAAACCAAATCAAAGTGGTACTCAAAGTATAAAAATACTTCGGTCCAAGATTAGGCAAAGATAATAATTAATTCAAAATAATTAAGTGTTAAATTATTTTCAGCCTAAAAGAATGAAATTTTCTGAGTATAATATTTTTCTAGGTTTAAATTCCATCTTGAGTCAATCCTTTAAATGATCAAGTTATTAAGATTGAATAATCGGAATGCATAAACTCGATCAAGTAAATAATTCCATTCAATAAACCGACTTAGAAAGAGGAATTAATGCGGTAATTCATTTTCAGCTAGAACATTAAGTTAGTGCTCGGAATATAAAGTGCTTGTGAAATTATTTACTCATGTTATCTATCCGAGTTGTGTCTAAGTAGGTTAGAAACCCAGTTAAATGCGTTATTCTCAATAGTTAGTTTCGAGGGGTCGAGACGAGTTGAAAACATAAAGATGAGCTTCTTAGATACATAGAATGACTTGAAATTAAAACCACGAGAGAGATAGAGAGTTATACTTGAGTTTTCGAGTAATTGGGCCAAACTAGTGTGAAGACACCGGCTTGGACTGAAGCCCTACTGTTGACGGTTTGGCGCCGGCGAGAGCCGGCGCCGTACGGTTCATGGTGCCGGCCATGTGTCATGACCGAGGTGATCGAGTCTCGGTCCATGGCCTCGATTGTCGAATCTAAAACTCTTTTTGTTAATTTTTAGTCGAAATGCCAAGGAGCTCATTAGGAGAAATAAATAGGAAAAAGAGTCGCCAGCCGGTTTTAAGAACAAAAACTAACAAAAATAAATTGAAGAAATACTCTTCCAATCTTAGTATGGGAAACTAAGCTTAAAAGAGGTTTGAATTTGACTCCATCGTTCTAGAACAGAGAATCCAGATTCCGGGCGAGGGTATGAAATGTAGGGATAAGCCCTTCTCTTCCGCCCATCAAAAGACGACCTTTACTAATTTGAGAGGTGAGTTTAGATAATGCATTAAAGACAGGCACACAACATATTAAGATACAAAATTAAAACAATCAAGGCATGCCAAAGAAAGCGGTAAAAGTAGATATGAAAGCGAGTAAATGAAAGCGATAAAGAAAATGAAAAGAAAAGTTAAAGGAAAGCGAAAATGAAAATAAAAGATTACATCGGGCAGGGAGGACTTAAAGACGATTACATCTTTCTCCACAATAACGAAAACGATAAATAATGAAAATTTAAATAAACTATAATTTCAAGGCCAATTTGGCGCCCTCGAGTTGTCCTACCTACGATCCGGATCTCAAACTGGATCATAAAGTATGACGACAAGTGACTTAATGAGGATTTTTATGAGTTTTGGTGAAGGTAACTAGGAAGATGTGTGACTGATGGAGTATTAGGGTTTGAATGTTGTTTGTAATATATGGAGGATTAGTTGAAGGGAGACCAAGAGATCGGAATAAGCAAATATTTAATAACTCTTACTCAAAATTCAGCGAGCATAACGCATAGGAAAAATCCATCTCCCAAATGAGAGCCTAAGCTTTGTATTTATAGGAGATTATTAGGTCACAAATGACCTAGGGTTTCGATTGAAGCAGCTGACCGAAATGAGGAAAAAACCGACCGACAAAATCATAAAAAATCGGACAACATTAGGCTTAGACCGAATCTTGGGAATAATGTCATGGCCTATAGTGTCGGACATAAACGATGTCATACGAGTCCCCAGCTTCTTTCCGTGTTGCAACTAAACTCGTGGTGAAACGCAGCGTTTGAGGAAAAATCCCCGAAATGCGGCACCGGCCATGAGTGACGTCGTTTTGTGTAATTAAGCTCCGTGTCTCGGTTGGACATTTTGGAGCAAAACGCAGCATTTTAGTGATGTTTACCATGAAATGCGACACCGGCCAATGCGACATCGTACGAACGAATTTTAGCTCTGTGTCTCGGTTGGACGCCGGTAATGAAACACGACGTTTTGAGCATTAAAGGGATCTGTGCATGCCGCCGCCCGGAGTTGACTGCGGAGGGTTGACCCGGGCTTGGACCATCCGAAGGAAAGGATTTTGGATCGACCCAAGGCAAAAAGGTTTATTTTTTGGAGCTAAAGGGTTTTTGTGGTTTTCGACTTCCGTCACGCCAATCGAATACCGATCATGATCCGAATTAACAAACGAGATCGGAATTTCATCATCGGGCTGAAAAAACGAAATACATAAATAAAAGAGATAAGGATGACATGTTTTAAGTGTCTACAGTTATCCCCCACTTTGACCGAGTCCGAAAGACAAAGGGTCAAACTAGACACTAAAGGGTACCTATCTCACTTCGTTCATTATTTCGAACGTTAATTATTGTGTAATGTCCGGAATTGGTTGCTGCCAAACTTGCACTCCTATACAGGGCATAGACTTGATCACAATGCATACATTCGAAGTCCAAGTAAGAGAGTCCCGAGCTTGGCTTAATTAGAGCCTTGAAGCTCGAGTCAATTTTTCTACTCGAAACTTCGATCGTTTCTTGATCCGAATGTAACACCCTAAAACACCCCCTAGGAGTATTACATCGCCGAGTTCCTCAAAGGAACTCCCAAGGATCTTTTCAGGTGTTGGTTTGGCTTTCTAATTCTAACTTGAGGTAGTAGAGGAAATTTTTCCCAAAAGGGTTTACCATTTTCTAAAAATTTTGGCGAGTTTCGTTTGTAGTATAGATTATCCCCTTGGAATTAAAGCCTAAAAACCCTACACAAAATCATAATATAACTCAATGAGCCACACGCTCGGAGAATACAACTCAACGGCCACACGCCGGAGTCCAACCAATCACGCGATAAAACTTAAAACAATCTAAATGGTTCATGGTACATCGGGTACAACTATATAAACTAAATTACAAACTACATTACTTAGAGATATAAGAAATGTACATTTGCAGCTTGAGTGACTCCAGCAAACAGCGGTTAGCAACGGCATGCTCGAGTCCAGAATATGCTAAGGTATGAGTCATGCCTTCTAAGAGTGTACCTGCAACATTGGGGAGGGAAAAAGGGGAAATTTGTGGGGGTGAGGGAACCACGAGCTCACTGGAAAGTACTACACCCTTAAAATGGAAATTCTTTACACATACTACTCATAATAATGAAATCGGCAAAAGCATAATAACATAATACAAATCTAAATACTTTTCAATGGAACATCCTGAAATCGTTTGCAACGTAAAGATCATAACACTTCAATCATTTAAAAGCACGATTTCGCAATCATTAGCAATTCTTTTATAACCGAATCAACTTTCCGGGCTTTCGGGGGACTCGAGCTAGCACTTCACAATTTTCGGGCGCGACCCGAATAAAAGGCTCCCGGGACCTATCTTCTAGGAAGTCTCGGATTGGGCATCCTAATATCACAGGACCCTTCTTAGAACCCCTCCCTCGAAGTTTCTAGCCGGGCATCCTCACGAATGAGGACCCTAGTTCGAACCCTTCGATATGCTAAATGATCCTTAGCCGATCGATTCAAAACAATTTTCACATAATCATTCATCACATCTCGCTTCAAACAAATTTCTCAATTTGGTTTAATACCAAGGCATGACACCACGTGTCAACCTTCTAAATTCACTTTCTCAAATCCGACTCACTTTCTCAAATAAGTTTCGCTTCTTTAAAACATATTCACGTTCGAAAAGCATTTCTCAAGAATCATACACAAGTAGTGTTGCATAACCACTTGAACTCTTTTCAAAACTAGTCTTTAAGCATTGTTTTAGAATCAAGTCACTTCAAGGTTTATATTGAGACTTAACATTCCAAACTAGCACATTAACTCAAGGAATTGCCCAAGTACTTAACATCTCATAACCATCCATATTTAATTCAATGAGTCTCTTATTTTCCTATATATGCAATTCTCATCGTATTCTATTTTCAAGGCCACAAATCAATCCACATAGATACATACTCCCTTGATACTTCAATTTCCCGTTCCTCTTTTATACTCTAAGGTCCATTTCCCGGAACTCAATTCGGTTTCAAGCCTAATGAATTTAGGAACTAAAACTTCTTTGAGCCACAATAAATATGAGTCTTAACTTCAACGTCCCAACATCTCATAGATTGTCATCTTCGCCTCAAACTCTCATCTTGTGTTTCTATCTCATTATTCATTCTTTCTCGTCCATACTCAACTATACAACTCTTAATCTCCTTTCGTCACTCAACTTCCGCTAGCTCCGCTTATCTTCAAATTTAGTTCAACCTCAAGGATTTAAATGTCTTTTGAACTTAGTTATCCTAACAATCATCTATTCCTTACTCCCATACCTCGGTTGTGCATCAATCAGTATGACTCCTATTCTCCTTTTTCTTCAATTTGTTATTTCCTAATATTAGCAATTATCTTCCAATATCGTAAATTCAAGCAACCCCTAAGTAATTCACATCCAGATCGCACTTCTTTGTCTTCAATTGTTAATTGAAACTTTAATATTGTTCCTTGAGTCTATGCAATCTAACTTCCTCATAATCTCCGGTTTCCCACTTCAAGCTCAACACTTAATTAGAATTTCTCAAGTTCTAATTCAGCCCTAACCACTTCCTACAACACAATCATTTTGTATTTCCAGCGAACATTCAATATTTATAATAAGCCAAACATTCTATATTCACAACAAATCCATTTAGGTTTTGAAATTACTAATAGTTTAGAGTATAGGACTACCCACCGGAATCCTCGGGCTTTGGGGTTGATTTCGGGCTTCTTTACCTCTGTGTTTTGGTCTCGGTATCTTTCTCTGCCCGGCTCTTGCTCGGTCACTCTTGGTTTCTCGCTTCCTCTACTTCTAGCTCACCATTTCTGGTTCCCACTATCCCTCGGTCGGGCCCTCGCGTGTTCGCCGCGGTCTTCCTCCCTTGCCGCCGTCCCTTTTTTCTGGTTCCCGATCTTTCGGATTCTCTCTCGCGTCTACCTCCGTTTTAGGTCCCTCTTCCACCCCTCACTCTGTCTCTTCGCTCACCGCCTACTTGCGTCGCCGGCTACCGCCTTCGGGTGCTGTGGTGGTCGCCGGTCCCCCTCGGTCTCCTTGGCCCTCGCACCGCTCACCTTCTCTCTCTCTCTCTCTCTCTCTCTCTCTCACACCCGGTCCTCCCTCTTCCCTTCTTCCTTTGCTCTCTTTCTTTTCCTTTTCACCTTCCCGAGCCCTCACTCTCCCTTTGCCCATCGGCCACCAGGCGAGCCACCGGCCTCCTCTCGGCCTCTCGCGCTCCCTCCTTCCCTCCCTCTCTCTCGCTTCTTTTGCTCGTCCGCTTCGTTTCGATGACCCCGATCCTTGCTTCCGTTCCTCTCTTTCTCTCTCTCTTCGTGGCTTTATCGGAGAAGGCCACACGTTTCCTTTGACACTAATCTCCTCCCTCTACTTAAACACCTAATTGCCCCTCTTCCACTTTATACTAATCTACTTCCAAACCTAACACTTAAATACTTATGCAATCACTATTTTTTAATTTGAAAACTAATGATTTCATCAAATACTTATGCAATCAACACATTAACTCGGCACACATCTAGTTCCATACCTCACACCACCCTCCAACTCCTTATCCTCCACAAACTAAGAAGACTTTATGGCCAAGCTAGTTGGATGGGTTCCGGTGGCTTTAGTGGCATAGCGAGGCATGACTCTAAGCATGGAGACTGCTATAAAAGAAACCTTCGGTCGGTTACCGAAAATCACGCCTTCTACACCTTCATTCTGAAATTTCTTCGAAAAACAGTTCCTAAGGAAAACTCCGCAGAGCCTTTAATTCTCTTTTTTTCACTTTAAAGGTGAAATATATGACTGAATTGTCTCGTTGGATGCACTAGATGACGAGATGTTGATAGGGTAGGGCTATGCTACTATGGATGAACACCCAGTTTAACATTCGTCAAGTGAAAGTCTATTAGACTTTATTAAGAGGCTGTTGTGGCTTTACGGGATCCACATTATCATGTCTTTAGGTTTGGGGATAAGGAGTTGTGTCCCCTTCATGAAGAATTTGATGCCATTCCGGGCATTCAACGTCAAACTAAACTCGTAATGCTTGATGCATTCCACTAATATGCACGAAACATATAAGCCGCTCATCGAAGCTAACCAATGGGAATCTAAGTTGGATTCTTATTAGGGATGAGGTGCATTTAATGAACCTACTAAAGCATTATCACCAAATGCACTCTTCGGGGCCCGCCCATATTCAAAGACGTTGAGCCATAATCACCTGTTTGACAAGTGGTGTCCTATTAGTTGGAGGTCACGGGGACATGCCTCGTGCGGCGTTGCTTGAGTTTCTTTGAGCAGTTGGAGGATCACTACTCCCTAACTCTGCTGATTGTTCTTGAAACTATCATAGAGGCTGGACTGGGTCAAAGCAAATCTAGATGGGGACTTCACTGGCAGCCCCTATTATTGCAGGTAAGCGGAAAACAACATCCAGTAAACTAGCCAGGCAAGGCTAGGTAGGCAACACCGGCAACATCCGGAAAAGCCTCTAATTCCGCCCAAAGTCTCATTTTTCGGTCTCTTTTTTTATTTTGATCCTTTCGACCGTAAATTTTATGCTAACTTTTATTCTTCATTTATTTTTATCGCTCACTTAGAGGAATAAATAATGAATTTAGATCGCCTAATTGAACCTTTCTTAAAATAACAATAAAAGAATTAATTAAACAAATGAACCGTCTAATTGGATTGTCGAAAATAACAATTAAATACGAGAATATGGCTAGAGGGATTGCTTGGCCCGGCCAACTCGCCGCTATCCGGACGGTGGCCGGCGCCGCCTACAGACCCGCCTAGTTCGGCCGGACTTAGCCCATCAAAGTGACCGCTTATTGTCATGCTAAACATAGTATTTCTTTAATCGATCCAAGTTTGTACATTGGAAAATCTCTTTACCGTCCAAATCATTCAATTTAACTACCCCTACTTGTTAGTATTTGACTAAGTACAAATGGGCCTTGCCGGTTGGGCCTAAATTTTCCTCGAGGATCTTAAATTGGGGCTCTAATCTCCTTAAAGACCAAATCCCCAATCTACAGATTACGAGGCTTCACTTTCTTATTAAATGCCCTTAATATAGGTGTTTGATATATTTGGACATTATGTAAAGCGTTTAAGCGTCTTTCATCTAGCAACAATAACTCTTCGTAGCGTGCCTTAGCCTATTCTCGCTTCAAGAATCGACTTTCTGTAATGATCCATAATGAAAGAATGGCCATTTCTATTAGAAGGAGTGCTTCCATGCCATACACTACGGAGTGCGTTGTTGCTCCCGTGGATGTCCCAATGGAGGTCCGATAGCCCTATAAAGCAAAGGGAAACTTGTCGGACCAATCCTTATAGCCGACAACCATCTTCTCCACTATCTTGTGAATATTCTTATTGGTGGCCTCAACTCGCTCCGTTGGTTTGAGGGTAATAGAGAGAAGCCTTGTGATGTTTAATCTTGTATTTGTCCAATAAATTTGCTACTTCCTTCTTAAAGTGACTGCCATGGTCACTAATCGGTTCATGGGGTACCCCATATTGATAGATAATATTACGAGTCATAAACTTTGCTACATGATTTGACGTTAAGGTTGCATAGGAGGCTGCTTCAACCCACTTGGTAAAGTTGTCAATTGCTACTAACACAAATTCATGACCATCCGTTCCTTTAGGGGTCACTTTGCCAATTATATCGATGCCTCAAACTGAAAATGGCCGGGCGATGCAAGTGTCGTGAAGAATGATGGCGGTTGGTGCTTGTAAGTTTACATATACCGACACTTATGATAATTCTTAACAAATTCGGGGTAGTTTGCTGCCATAGTCGACTAGTAGTATCCTAACCTCTGAATTTTCCGAATCAACATTCTTCCATTCATGTGAGGTCCACATTTCCTACCATGAATATTAGTCATGATGCGCTTTGCTTCATGTTGATTGACACAAAGTAAGCTAATTCCTGTGCTTGGTTTTCTTGTACAGTTGTCCTTGGTTGATGAAGAATTGAGCTGCAAGCATACGGATGGCTCGTTGGACTCTAGGTGTGGAGTCCGGTGGGTATTTGTGATTTTCTAGATAATGATAGATGTCATGGTCCCAACTAGTTTGGTCAATACTTGGACACTTCTAGTATGTATATATGCACGAAGCTAACTCTATTATTCTATATGAATGGGCATTGAGTAAATGCAACTAGGGATATTGATCATGGCTACCAATTTGGCCAAGGCATCCGCAAAATGGTTGTCATACCTAAGAAGGTAAGTATATGATATACTATCAAAGTGTTTCGCCAATTCAATCGGATCTGCCTGGTAGGGTGCCAAGGCTTTACTACGTATCTTCCACTTCGTGACATATAATTAGTGATCAAACCGGAGTCATCGAAAACCCCGATGTTCTTGGCCCCGATTTCTATAGCGACTTGAAGTCCCGTAATCTCAAAATCTAACTTGACCGAAATGGGAGTATGTGCTCCCTCGGCGAGACTAGAAGGATACCTACTCCAAAGCCCTTTCTAATTGGAAGCGCCATCGAAGTACATTGTCCACATATCGATCTCTATTTGCAAAATGTTCTCATCTAGGAAGTCGAGGTGTTTGGGTTGCGATTCGATTACTGAGTAGATCAACTAGGAATTTTGACACTACGCTTCCTTTAATTGCCTTTTGAGGGACATACGTGAGTTCAAACTACGATAGCATGACTGTCCATCTAGCTATCTTGCTACCGACAGTTGGTTGTATCAAGTACGTACTTAATGGAATCCATTGGTGCTACCACATGTACCATGTGGGCCAACATATAGTGCTTGAGCTTCTTGGTAGCCCAAACTAAGGCCAATGATGTCTTCTTTAGAGGCTTGTACCTAGTCTCATAATCTAAGAATTTTTTGCTTAGATAATACACTCGTGTACTCTTCCTTTCCATCCTATTGAGCTAACATAGCTCCCATCGCGATCTCTGTTGTAGCGAGGTACAATAATAAGAATTTCCCTGGTTGGGGTGGAACTAACACTAGTGCATTGGACAGGTACTCCTTAACCTTTTCGAATGCTTTTTGGCACTTATCATCCCAAATTACCTCGGATCCTTTCTTCAACTTCTTAAAGATGGGTTCACAAACCATAGTCGGTTTTGATATGAAACGACTAATGTATTGTAAATGTCCTAGGAAACCTTTTATCTTCTTTTTCGCCTTTGGTGGAAGAATCTCTTGGATAGCTTTGATCATAGATGGATCAACTTCAATTCATCTAAGACTAACCATATAGCCTAATACTTTACTTGAGGTTACGCCAAAGGCACGCTTTTATGGATTTAGGTGCATGTTGTACTTTCTTAGTCTTTCGAAGAATTTTCTAAGACTAGGTAAGTGCCCCGCCCTATCTTTGGACTTGATGATCATATCGTCCACATAAACTTTGGCTTCCTTATGTATCATGTCGTGTATTAATGTTGTAGCCGTTCTTCGATATATAGCTCTAGCATTTTTAAGTCCAAATGGCATCACCACATAATAGTACGTCCCCTATTGAGTCATGAAGGTCGTCTGTTCCATATCTTCTTCGAGTCATTTTCATCCGATTATACCCAACATAGCCGTCTATAAGTCGAGCAAGGTGTGTCCTCCTGTGTTATCTACGAGGATGTCGATATGAGGTAGCGGGAAATCATCTTTAGGGCTTTCCTTGTTCAAATCCCTAAAGTTTACACACATTCCAACCCTACCATCTTTCTTCGAAATTGGCACTATGTTTGCTACTTATTGAGGGTAGTGGACCACTTTGATGAACCCAACTTCTAATTGCTTTCGGACCTCTTCCTTAATTTTCGGTGCCTATTTACGTTTCATCCTCCTAAGTTTCTACTTAACCGGCTTGGTGTCTTCGTAATGTGGAATTTTATGTTCCACTATACTTGGATCTATCGCTGGCATGTCTTTCTAGGACCATGCAAAAGACATCTATGAATTCTGTAAGGAGCAAAGTGAATTGCTTCGCTCTTCTAGATTTAGTGTTTTCCCAATTTTGACCTCTTCGGGTTGATCGACCGATCCTAGATTAATTGTTATTGTTTCCTCTATTATTGGTAAGCATTTTCACGACCTTTCATAGCTTTTATTAATTCATTATGGATTTCTTGTTTATTATTAGAGGCAAAACAATTAAAAATAAGATAAGGCAAAGAGTAAGCGGAATGGTTCATCTTATTGAATGAGGAAATGAGTACATCCGACTCGAAACGAAATTGCGAGAATTGGAAATAGCAAAACTAGAAAATGAACTAACAAAATTGGAAACGAAATAACGAGTCCTACTACTAGACATAGGAATAGGATGCTCTCCTAAACTAACAATAAATTCTTAGCCCTCCTCAACATTGATTCAAGTAATACGCTTGGACCCTTTTGGTGTCAACGTCGGTGATGAATCTGGATGGATAAAGTTGTGGGTGCGACATGGCTTGGGCAGTACCAAAATTGAATTCCCTTTAGGTTCTTCTCGCGTCCAAATAGCGGACCAAAAATGTTGTTCTCAGCCAGATTGGTCCGAGTCTTGTATGGACTCGTCCCTCTTCGAGAAGGTAGGGTGCCTCCTTTTCTAGTATATAGCAGCCGCTAAAGACTTCTAAACCAAGTACCGGGATTCCCTTCTCTTTGAGGTAGTAAGGCTTAGGAAAGCCATAGTAGGGAAGTCATCCCCTTTTTCAAGAATTTCCTGTTTAGGGTACGAGGAAAGGGCTTGATAGAATAGATTATGTATGGTGCGGTCGTTCTAGTTTAAATCTCCCACTTGGCTTAAGTTATTTCCTTAGCAGTAGGTTGATAGCCTAATCTGAACTTATAGTTGCTTGTGGGTTCAAGGGGTGGAAAGATTGGGTGGTATGCCCTCCTGCTTACAATTAGGCCAGGAAAATACCTCTTCTTCATTAGCATCAAATGGACACCGGATTGCCATAAGGATTGATGTTAAGAGGTTTCATCCTTGTCTATAGCAACGATAGTCTCAAACCCATAAAGTTACTCATTGATAGCATCGTGTTCAATTTTGACGACAAACTCTTTGGAGGTGATGGTGGCACAAAGATTTTTTCCATTAATGGTTACAACTTGACCTATGATGATCATCTGGACTTTGTGATGTAGTGTAGAGGGCACTACCTGATGGCCATGTAACCAAGGGCATCCTAGAAGAATGTTAAATGTAGCTGGGATGTCCAGGACTTGGAAGTCAATGTTTTTCACTACCGCTCCAACATTAATTGGCAGAGTCACCGTTCCCAAGACTGTCCATTTATAATTGTCATAGGCTTAAAGATGAACAGATCTGTTTAAAGAGTTATTGCTCTTTAATGCCTAACCTTTTGGGGTCCTCCAATGACAAACATTTACGATGAGACCCGTTGTCGACTAAGGTTAGGGGAATGAACTTGTTAATGTAAGTTACCGTCAAGTCAAGGGCATTGTTTGTCCGCAATCCCTCTTTAGGGAGATCTTGCTTATCAAACGTGATGGTTCCATCCCCGCTACTAACCAATCCTACTACTTCCTTAGGTGTGGTTTCAAAAGAGACATAAATTTTTCTAAGTGCGTCAATTAAGGCATGCCTATGCTTTTGGGAAGCATATATGAGTTGCCGGATAGAGATATCAAGTTTAAGTTTTTGAAGTTGTTTTAGGATGGGGTCTTCTTCCTTAAAAGCTTCAGTGTTCTTTTGGGGCTTCTTGAGTCCGTTATGCACCCATGGGTGCATTATGTCGCCCAAATCTAGTAAGGAATTGGATTTCGAGTCTCTTTGGTTCTCCCCAAAAGTCTTCTTCTTCTAAGGTTGGTGTGCCCCAAAAATTATCATCGTTGTCATCTTTAGATTCATATACGTCTTCTTCATACCTCATCCATAATCCATGGACTTTTGGATTTAGGGGAGGCAAGCTAGCAAGTGGTTTGGACTCATTGATGTCATAAATAAAGACAGACGGGTCCCACCGACCTGGAATGGGTTCGGAGAATACAACTAAGGTACCGGTGAAGGGATTTTTGTTGTCGCTTGGCTTCGGAAGGGCTTAGGGAGAGGGAGTTAACCATTGCGGAACATGTTCACCAGCTTGTTCTTGCACATCCAACATTGCTCGGTGTCGTGTCCTCGTGCATGATGGTGTTTACTGGAATTTTCCTGCATCCTATATTTTTTATGTTTCACGGTTTCTAATTCTTCTCTTATAGATGGAAATTTTATCTTCCCTTTGGACAACAACCGATCGAGGGCTTGACCATAAGTAGTATCGATTGAAGTGTAGTCATTATACCTGTTAAAGGCATTGATATATGCACCCCTGCTGGTATTGCCTTGGTTAAAGGTTTTCTTGTCCTTAGACCGATAGTTGCCTCTATATCCAGTCACAACGTTTCGGTCGTGGTCAACAATTCTTCTTCTATCGACATGCTCGGCATCACTAAGAGCCGAGAAACTCATAAATGGTAAGAATTTGAAATGCCGATTGTAGGCGAGGCTAAAGGTTTTACACAATTATTCGTACTTGATCCTTCTCGGAATATCGGTCCACTATGTTGGAAACCTTTTCCCTCCATCCGGTGAGAAAGTCCGTAAAGCTTTCTTTCTCACCTTACTTGATCAACTCCAAGTCCCTAAGGGTGACAGGTAGATCGGTGTTAAAGGACTATTGGTGTAGAAACTCCTTAAGTAGATCATTCCAATTGGTGACCTTGCGTGGGTCAACCATGTTATACCACTTCATTAAATCATTGTCGAAAGTTTATGAGAAGATGATGTGGTAAGTGTCTCGAGTACGTTCTTAAGAATCATTGCTCCTAAGAATTTGCGAACATGGTGATTAGGATTCTCAAAACCTTAAAACTTAATGTCCGGCATGGTGAACTTAGGTGGTGGTTTCCCTTTGGGCATTGAAGTAAATCCCATATGATCAAAGTAGTGACTTCGAACATGGATGAATCCCTTAACATTTGTTCTATCCGATCTCTGCGTGGATCGGATTTAGGCTTACATTCGGGACTCGCCATGAGAAGATGAATTAGGGGGTGGACATCCTCCTCTTACTTCTTCCTCTTCTTCTTCACCATCTTTCTTATTATCCTCAAGAGTATTTAGTATGGCTTTAAGAGTGTCCGATATGGATTCTATCTTCTTATCCCGAGCCTCAATTCGGGCTTCCAGCTTGGCTGAGGATTCATTGAGCAAGGTGATGAGAGGAGGTTGTTCTAGTGTTTCGTCCATTGGAGGAGAATTCTTTCTAGGTACTCGTCCTATGACATAAAATAGCCTGAATTGTTGTATGCACCGACGTAGATCACACTAGTGTAGATCGTGGTGTAGAGCAAGGTGAGAGCAAGGGGAAGAGGTATCGGACTCCTTACCGAGACGTTCTAACATTTTGGAGCTCATATTCTAACGAAAGCCAATGGTAGTAGACTTCCCTATTCTCGCAACGCTTAGGACCATGTGAAGTAACACCACTTTTTGAGAGATAGGGGCTTAAGTGGTGAGACTCGAAGGAACTAAGAATTACTTTTATTTGGATTCACATAAGCAATGCAAAATAAATGAAATGTAATGATGCTCATGATCGAATTTGAGATGATTTTGTCATTTGGATAATGCATAATAGGAATGCATAAATGATTATTCCTAATTGAGGATGGATTTGTTTTGGCTAAATGAAAATGCAAAATGCAACATTAGACTCACCCAATTTGAGATTAATTTATTTTGGTTAAATGAAAAATAAAAATGAAAAATTGGACTCACCTAATTTGAGATAAATTTCTTTCGTCTAAATGAAAAATAAAAATGCAAAATTGGGCTCACCTAGTTTGAGATGGATTTATTTTGGCTAAATGAAAAATAAAAATTGCAAAATTGTACTCCGTTCTTGCAGTATTTTCTCAACAAGTTTTTCGCCATGGTTGCCGGGGAACTCCGTTCTTTTGAGTACTAAGTTTGATTTAAGACTTGAAACTAGGTCTTGTGTTCTTCTCCCAGCACCAATCTTTTCTTGATTTCTACTTGAACTCGTTTACGCTTGGTATAGTTCTTGTTTTTACATACGCAGGAGGAGTCGAAGAGGGAGAGTAATTTTCCCATTTAATGCTGAAATCGAAGCAACAAGCAAGAGCAATCAGCACAGCTGCGAGAAGGTAGAGAAGAGAGGAAAGGATTGCGGAGCAAGGACCGCAACCAAGACCGCTAGGAAACTGTGCCATCCCTAGTGCATCCGGAGCAATTTCAACCATCGTTGGGTAGAATGTAGTTGCGGAGGACTTCGAGGTGAAGAAGTCATTATCACTTTGTGTGGCAAGATGCGTTTAGAGGGCTTCCCAGTGAAAATGTAATCCGACACATCAACTCCTTCTTGGAAAAGTGTGGAACCGTGAAGATCAAAAACTTCACTAATAAAGCCCTCCGCCTCAAGCTCTTTCCTTTCTCCCTAAAGGATAGAGCTAAGGACTGGTTGCTAAATGAAGATCTTAACAAGTATGCTACTTGGGAGACTTTGTCTAAGGCATTCATGGCAAAGTTCTTTCCCTAAGCAAGACCGCCAAATTGAGGAACGCTATCTCCACATTTTGCTTGGAGGACGGAGAGTCACTCTACGAGGCTTGGGAGCATTACAAGGATCTCCAAAAGAAGTGTCTTCACCACGGAATTCCCGAATGAATGCTCTTGCAAACTTTTTACAACTGGCTACCTCCCAGATTTGGATTTCTATAGATCCAGTTGCAGGAGGTGCTCTAATGGCTAAGGGTGAAGGTGAAGCCAAGGCCCTTATTGAGAACATGGCTGCCAATAGCTATCATTGGGGCAGTGAGAAGTCGGTTTCAAAGAAAGGAGGGGTGCATGAGATTGATTCTATAGCTCTCCTAGCTAGTAAAGTGGAGTCTCTTAGTCGAAGCTAGAGCGCGTGAGTGCGGTGTCTACTTCCATTGGTTCCTCTAGTGCTGCAAACGATGGACATGTAGCTTGTGAGATATGTGGAGTGCAAGGGCATGTGGCTGTTGAGTGCCAAGTTGACTTCTAAAGCTGTTGAACAAGCCAATGCTCTACGGAACTTTAATTCCAAACCACAAAACAAACCATACTCCCAAACTTACAACCCTACCTAGAGGAATCACCCTAATTTCTTCTATAGAAATAATAATCCCTTTTGAAGGTTTGCTCAAGGAGAGTCCGAGTCACCCTAGAGGGGGTGAATAGTGTGATAGAAAAATCTTTCGAAAGTACACACTTTTGCGCGAAAAGAGGCAAAGACAGAATCTAAGTCTAATAACGAGTCGAAAAGATTGGACTCGAAAGCAATGAATCGGAAGAAGCAAGAGCACTAAGGTCGTCCGAGTCTAGAATGAACTCGGAAAAGAACACGGAGATTTTACGTGGAAACCCTCCCGGGCAGAAAACCACGGCCCGTGTCAATCCAGACACGAAGTCAAATCCACTATTTTGAGTCCACAAAATACCGTGAACTTGACGGAACCCAAGTTGCTCCCTTAGACAACTCTATACTGATTTTCCTAGACTCGAAGTTACCTTATCTCGATCTAGTACTTCCTAGCTGAGATAACCCTTACAGCTAGGGACAACTAAGCTGAGTTAACCTTTACAGCTTAGTCAAGGGACCTTACAAAGAATGTAAGAAGTGTTTGTAACGAAGTACAAGACCTTACAACTCATAAAGTAATGAATTACAGAGTGGGAGTTGTAAGTTGAAGATTGAGAGTAAATACAATAACTTTGATCAAGTAAGTGTATAGACAATATGTTCGGCAACCTTCAAGTCTTGTGAAGTGGCTTCTTTTATAGAAGACCGAGCGAGTAGCCGTTATTTTCATCTCGCTGACCGAGAGTCCTCTCGTGACCGTTGTGAAAAGCTTTCCGAGTCACTCGAAAGTATCCGTTGAAATATGGACGTTGGACAACGGTTTAACTCTCTTGGAAGTTCCAAAACCATCGGTTGTGTCTTGATAAATATGGTGGAAACCACCGTTAGGCTTGGCGTTCCATTTTTCCGGATATGGAAGCGGACAACTTCCGACACAATCTTCCGGGACTAAAGCGGGGAAGGTGAAAAGCCATATCTCGCTGGTGATTTGACGTTCGAAGCCGGCTACTTTTGTAGTTTGAAAAGATATCCTCGATTGAATAACCTACAAAAGTAAAACACCTTCGGTTCTCAAAGTATAAAATACTTTGGTCCAAGGTTAGACACGGATAACAAAATAATTTTGAAAAATTACGCAATTGATTATCTCGAGTCGGAAAAGAAATGGAATTTTCCGAGTCTAATATCCATGATACTCGGAATTCCATATGACTTAGTCTTAAGTAAAGAAACACGTTCTATAGCAAATATCGAGTGAGAAAGAACTTGACTAAGCATGAAATGAACTATGAATGCCGACTTTGCAAACAATAGAGTAAATAACCACAAGTCGATTCCGAGTGAGAAATAGCGGAATACTCGGTATATTCAAAATGCGATTAATCCGAGTGAGAGTGGACTCGGAATAAAGAACCAGTTTTCGAGGCGCTAACCGAAAAGCGATTAAAGAGATATGTGAAGGCCGAATCGCATAGAGAAGATACTTATTTAACTCAAGTAAGTTTCTAAGACACAGAGAATGCCTTGGAATCAAAACTCTATATGAATGACATCGTTATACCCGATTCCTTTTGCATGACTCAAAAGATATAGAGCAATGTCCGAGTCTTCAATCTCCCCTTTTTGATGAAAGGCATTCCATACTTAAACAGAAACTTTGTTAGAGGAAAACAGATTGATTCCGAGTAGTTTGATAGAAAGTGAGGCATATTGAATAGATAAGAGCAATATACACTATATCAAAGCAAATTAAAGTATGCTTTAACTCATTAACTCGTAAAAGAAAGAACTCGAAATGAATAAGGAAATGCATCAATTTATTAAAAGAAATTACAAGGGCTGAAAGAGCTCCCCTAGACAAGACAACCAGTTTCGACTACATTTTCTCCCCTTGCCTTTCAAAGAAAAACAAGAAACAAAAAGAAAGGAGAAAAGTACAAGTAAAACACATAAGTTGTCCGGACAAAAGAAAATTTTGAAGCGGACGTTCGGAGACACCGAGGAATTGTGACTCGAGTGCATGGCTCCAACTAGGAAGGAGGGATTTCGAGTGGAGGCGGAGGTGCGCCGGCGCCGATACGATCTTGACGATGTGCTTGAGCGCGGCGAAGGGAGAACCGGAATAGTTCTCAAGGGCTCAGCTCCGAGGGGCCGACCCGGAGAGAGTGGATCGAGGGGTTCTTCCCTTGGGACCTCGGGGGCTGGAGGGGCTGCTCGGCCGACTCGCCGGAGGAGCGAGATCTTCGACCCACTCGGATCGCCGTCCGAGCCGAGTCACAGCAATTTGAGCTTGGGAGCAGTTGCCACGGCCTCTTCTTCCCTTTGCCCGGAAGGGCTCGCTTCAGCCCGCAGGTTCCTCGGCGTCCTCTCGCTGCATCCGTAGCTTCTTCCTCTCGCTTCCTCGGCTTCCTCGCTGTCCGAGGAGGTCGGGCTCGGGCTCGAAGACGCCTCGGATGTGTCCGAGTCATCCGGGTCCCGAGCCGCCTTGGACCATCTCTCTCCGAGGAGCTCAGCCAGCTCCTTCGCTCCTTAACCAGCTCTCTCATCTCAAGAACGAGAGACTGCTCGCTCTCGGATTTGGGACTCGACC
This sequence comes from Talinum fruticosum, assembly GCA_021018815.1. Classification (NCBI taxonomy): domain Eukaryota; kingdom Viridiplantae; phylum Streptophyta; class Magnoliopsida; order Caryophyllales; family Talinaceae; genus Talinum; species Talinum fruticosum. The sequence goes on along the minus strand of JAITYX010000010.1, from coordinate 5,541,284 downwards.
AGTCTTTTGGTTGATGGTCGGACCCCGAAGAACAGACTTGAAACCCCCGAGCATGTCTCCGAATTCGGAAGACACAGAGGTGATCTTGTCCATGAAGACAGGGGACAAGAGGGCAAAGAGGGTTTTGGAAGCACCGGAGGTGGAGGCACCACCAGGTGAAGAGGGAAGAGGAAGAGGGGTTGATTTCCGAGTCCGAGGTGGAGAAGGAGGCCTCGGCTCCGAGTTGTGAACCCGGACACCGGGGTTAGTTTCCTGGTATCCATACCCCGGAGTTCCTTCTTGCCGACCACAATGGCCGCCTCGGACACCGCGTTAGGATCGGAGGGAAGAGGAACTTGGAATTGTTTGAAGACAAGGGTGAGAAGAGCACCGAAAGGAAGGGAGGTGTTCTTCTTGCTCTGAGTTGAGCTGGCACAGCGGCCATCCGCTCAATGATGGAGGGGAAGAGGTCGACTTCGTATCCCTCCGTGATATCGAAGAGGGCTTTGAGGTGCTTGGAGTTGGGGTTCGCTTGCTAGAATGCCGTGAGAAGAAGGTTCTCATCGGCAGGAAACACGAAGCCCGGCTTCGACTTCAACCGAGTCACGTAAAAGTTCTTTCGGACCCGTGGAATTCTTTAGCATACTTTTCAAAGAAGTCGTCGGCGACTTCAAGTGAAAGGGATAGGGTTACTTGTTCAAGAAGAGAGAAGAAACTTTGAACAGATCGTGAAGAAGAGAGGTGTTGATACTGAACAGTAATGTTCGAACCCGAGAGGTTAGAACATTTTCGAAGTGGGTGAGATGAGTATAAAACTCGAAACGAGGTCGGATAGATGAACTCGCCGAAGCACAAGAAAGGGTAGACTCCGGTGGTTTGGATATTGGACAACCGGGAGAATTTGGTTGTTGGGAAGAACTTGTCGTCCAGACGCAAGATGCTCGGGTGACAACGAGTTTAGAAGGGGTTGAGCTTTCGGCTTGTTGGTGCGAGGCTTCTTAGAGGATGAAGAAACCCGAAAGTCGGGATGGTTTCCTCTTTTAGGCATGGTGAGAGAAGAAAAGATGAAGCTTTTCGAAAGAGAAAGAGAATGAGGTGTAGAAGAGAAGATAACGGAAAAAAATGGTAGAAGAAAGAGAGATGAGCAGATTGAAAACTTACGAGAGAGAGAGAGAGAGCTTCTTTGACGTCTCGTGACGATCAGGGAACACTATTCACGTAGCAAACTTCCGCGAGAAGAATTTCGTTTGAGAGGGAAGGAGTTTTAGAATATCGAGATGAAGATGGATAGTCGTTATTTATAGTGAGTACGCGCGCCCGTTCACTATCCGTTAAGTAACTCCGTTCGACTCAGCCCATCCATCGATCATTAATGCCCGGTGTGACGGTTCTTCTTCAACGGTTGAGATATCGGTGGTTTAAAATCTGCGGTTATGATCCGATCGCAGCGCTCAAGAAAGAGAGAGAAAAAGGGTTTGAAATTATAGTCCGAAACTCTCCACTGTTCTACGAGATAGCTTCGAAAATTTGATGTCCAAATTTCTCTTACGTCCGAGTTTGACTCGAAAAATTTCCGAGTGACTCGAAACACGTAAATAACTATTAGCCCAAGTATCACGTGATCAATCGAACTAATGGTTATTAACAATGAAAGCACATGGCACGTAAATATTCAAGAATCATAACACAACACTAAGCATTTAACATACCAAGCTCATTCCGAATAAAATGCAATTGATCTTCACCAAGTGGCTTAGTAAAGATATCAGCTAATTGAAGATTAGTAGGAATGAACTCAAGTGTAATATCACCCTTTTCCGAGTGATCGCGTAAGAAGTGATACTCGACTTCAATATGCTTTGTTTTTTAGTGCTCGGAAAGGATTCTTAGTGATATCGCTTGCGCTTTGATTGTCACACTTGATTGGAACCGAGTTGAGAGATAGTCCAAGATCCTTCAAGTGTTGTTGTATCCAAAGAATCCGAGCGCAACAAGCTCCAGCGGCAATATATTCAGCTTCGTAGTTGATAGAGCTACCGAGTTTTGCTTCTTTGAGTGTCGGGATATTAGGGATTGACCCGAAATTGGCAAGCTCCGGATGTGCTCTTTCGATCAACTTTGTATCCTGCATAGTCTGCGTCTCGAGTACCCGGTCGAGTCGGCTTCGAGGCTCCGGAGTACCATAGTCCTAGATTCTCGAGTGCCTGCAAGATATCTCGAATATTCTCTTCACCGCAAGTGAGATGTGATTCTTTTGGATTAGCTTGAAATCGTGCACATAGGCAAACACCGAACATTATATCTCGGTCCGCTTGAAGTAAGATATAGCAGTGATCCAATCATACCCCGATAGAGTTTCGATCTACTCGCTTTACTCGTCTCATCTCGAGTCGAGCTTTATACTCGTCGCTCATAGGAGTAGATGCGTGCTTTGCATCTTGAAGTTTATATTTCTTCAGCAGTTCCTTGGTGTATTTTGATTGATGAACAAAGATTCCATCTTTGTCTTGTTTGATTTGCAACCCAAGGAAGAAGTTGAGTTCTCCCATCATACTCATTTGGAACTCGTGACTCATCAACTCGTAAAATTCTCTGCACGTAAATTCATTAGTAGCACCGAAAATAATATCATCAACATATATTTGAACAATGAGAAAATCTTTCCCTTTGGTCTTTATGAATAAAGTCTTGTCGATCCGACCTCTTTTAAAATCATTTTGAACCAGAAGTCGCTCGCTCTTTCATACCAAGCTCTAGGGGCTTGCTTAAGACCATAGAGAGCCTTTTGAAGTTTGAAAACATGATTTGGAAATTTCGAGTTTTCAAAACCAGGAGGTCGCTCGACATAGACCTCTTCTTCAATAAAACCATTGAGAAAGGCACACTTAACATCCATTTGATATAATTTAATATGCATGCAGGATGCAAATGCCAACAAGTATTCTAATGGCTTCAATTCTAGCTACTGGTGCAAAGGTTTCCCACAATCAATTCCTTCTTCTTGATTGTAACCTTGAGCTACAAGTCTAGCTTTGTTTCTAACTACAATTCCACCCTCATCCAGCTTTGTTTTTGAAAACCCATTTGGTTCCTATAACTCGGGTGGTCGAAGGTCGGTTGGTCGAGTCCGGACTTGGTTTCTTTCGAATTGATTCAGCTCTTCTTGCATGGCCTCTACCCATTCGGGTTCATTAAGGGCTTCTAGTGCATTTTTGGGTTCGAGTTAGTGAAATGAATGCAGTGAATGCACATAGATTATGTAGAGAAGAACGAGTTCTTACCCCACTGTTGATATCGAAATTATGTTTTCTTGGGGATGACTGGAAGTAAATTTGAATGCTTTACCAGTTCTTTGATTCACCGGGTTTATGGGCTGAATAGCTTGATCTTCGTAAGCTTGTTCTAAGTGATCGGCTCCATTGACTTGCTCGCTCCGAGCGACTTCTTGAACTATTTCATTCCGAACTTCCTCGTTCCGAGTGATCTCCTTCGAGTCTTAGTAAGCTCATCTTCGTCATCATCCTTTCGAGCTTCAGCTTCGAGTATGAAGATTCACTTGGTTTTTCCTGTTCAAGCTCATCAAACACTACGTGGATACTTTCTTCCACTTTGTTAGTTCTCTTGTTGAAGATACGGTAAGCTTTGCTATGAGAAGAGTAACCTAGAAAAATTCCTTCGTCTCGACCGAGCATCAAACTTGGTTAGATGATCCTTACCATTGTTGTGGACAAAGCACTTACATCCGAAAGGTCTCGAAATAGGAAATGTTTGGCTTCCTCCCTTTGTAGAGCTCATAAGGTGTTTTCTTCGTAATGGGTCCGATGAGGCATCGATTGAGAGTGTAGTTGGGCTGTGTTTACCGCCTCGCCTGCAAATAAGTAAGGCAAGTTGTGTTCAATCATCATCGTCCTTGCTATTTCTTCAAGGGTTCTGTTCTTTCTCTCAACTACTCCATTCTCGTTGAGGAGTTTTGGGTGCTGAGAAGTTGTGAGAAATTCCATTCTTGTCACAAAACTCGAGAATTCCGAGTAATCGAACTCCCTTCCATGGTCCGTTCGAATCTTTTGAATCCGAGTCCGGGACTCCACTTGAATCTTTCTACGTAGCTTACTGAATTCCTTGAAGGCTTCATTCTTATGCTTAAGAAAACACACCCAGGTAAATCTTGAAAAATCATCAATGATAACAAGTATGTAAGATTCACCTCCGAGACTCTTTACAGAATTTCGCCACATAGGTCCACATGCAGTAATTCAAGCACGTTGGATGTGGAAACTGTCTTCAGAGATTTGAATGAAGATCTAACTTGTTTCCTCTCGGTGCATGCTTCACATACTTTATCCTTCTCAAACTCACAGTTAGGTAATCCTCTAACTAGATGATGAGATGCAAGCTTTTGATAGTATGCATGCTAATATGACTTAATCTACGATGCCAAGTCCAAGAATCATCTTGAAGAGATGCTTTCAAACAGGATAAATTCCGACTTGGGTCGAAAGAGGGATGATGTAGGTATTACCCGATCTCTTACCTGAAAGTTTTACCTCTTTGGTGATCTCATCTCGTGATGTAGCACTTGGATTGAGTGAATTTTACCTCTTGTCCTTTGTCACAAAGTCGGGAGATGCTAAGTAAGTTGTACTTTAGTCCTTTGACAAGGTAGACTGGGCTCACCGGATTGTTTTCATTTCCAATCTTTCCAATGCCCACTATCTTGCCTTTGCTGTCATCACCAAAGGTCACCTTTCCTCCTTTATATGACTCGAGCTCGTAAAAGAGTCCTTGGTCACCCGACATATGTCGAGAACATCCGCCGTCCAGTACCAGTGCCCTTTGATCTTTTCTCGAGAGACTCGCAAAACAGAGAGAATCTAGCCCTTCTCACTTCCTCTAACGAACCCAAGTAACATTCCTTATCGTGGTCCTTTTCGAGGAAGAAGGTGCTTCGGAACCCGCATTTGAATGACTTTGGGTTTAGTCCGATTCCGAGTCTTCTTCTTCTCGTGGAACCGAGTCCGTGTTTCTTTCCTCTTAAAAACTTTCCTTTTGCAACAGAGGAAAATGGTTTCCTTTTGTAAATAGGTCTAGGTTTAGTCCTCCTTTCATTTTTGTGAATGGGACCATGCTCAACCTTTTGAACTTAACAGCTTCGGAATCCTTTTGAACAAATCCGAGTAAGAATTAGATTCTTCCTCCTTGTTGAAACCAAGACCTTCTTTTCTAAAAGAGACACATTGTGAACCTAAGAGCATATCAAGGTTCTTCTGTCCTTGAGTAAATTTTAAAACCAGGTCTTGAGACTCAGTGAGCTTCGTTTCAGCTTGCTCATTTTCTTTTCCGAGTAACTCGGACTCGGCCTCATTAGTTTGAGCACTTGTCTTGAGTTCTCTCGAGTGTGAGTCTCAGCTTTTCCAATTCATTTTTTAAAGAAGTTCTCTCGAAGTGATTGACTCAAGTTGTTCCTTGAAATGAGAAGAATCGAATTGGACTTTTCTTCCAAAGTAAAGATGTAATTAGCTAAATCAACTTTGGAGAATTTGAGGAAGTAGTTTATTACCTCTTGAGGATCGGCTTCCTCATTATCCGAGTCCGTGTCTCGAGTCCGACTCTTTTCGCCTTCGAGTCAATGATCGCCATCGGACACTTTGAGTCATCTCGAATCCTCGTTGTCTTCGGATGATTCCTCATCGCTCCATGTTGCCATCATGGCCTTTTTCTTCTTCCTCGTCCCGTCTTCGTTTTGGACAGTCCTTGACTATGTGGTCTTCGCCGCCATATTCAAAACATCCGAATTCTTAGACAGAGATAACTTTGAAGAAGATGAAAACTTGCCTTTTCTATCTCTTTTGTCTTTCTTGTAGAATTCTTCTTTTGGTCTTTTGTCCCATCTTTTGTGCTTCATCATTTTCTTGAAGCCTCTTGCAATGAGTGCCATGGGATCATCCTCCGATTCGAGGAGCTCTGAATTGCTTCTTTGGATTCCGAGGCTTTAAGCGCAATGTTCCTTTTGGAAGTACCCTCAGCATCTTCTTCTTCCAGTGTGTATCTCATGAGTCGAAGCTTTCCGATGAGCTCGTCTCGGTTTCAAGAGTGAGAGGTTCCGAGCCTCTTCTATGGCAAGTCACCTTAGGACCCCATCGTCTCTTGGGTAGGCTTCGAGAATTTTTCGACACATTTCTTCATGGGAGATCTTCTTTCCCGAGATTTGAGATTGTTGGTGATCTCAGTGAAGCGTATGAACATCCGAGTAATGTTCTCTTCCGGCTCCATTTTGAAAAGCTCATATTTGTGAAGGTACTCGGCCGATCTTTGCTTATCTCACCCGACTTGTACCTTCGTAGGTGTTGACCGGAGTGTCCCACACCTCTTTAGCGAGTCACGAGCAGAGACTCGATTATATTCTTCTCGAGCTTATGGCGCACATGAGGATGTTCATGGCTTTGAAGTTCTTTCGAACTTCTTCGCTTCGCCGGCGTGAACTCAGCCTTTGTCTTTGGAAGGATTCTAAATTCATCTCGTCTTTGTTGGAATGTAGTTTCCTTGTTGTATGATTTCCCATACTTCTTCATCGTGATCCATAAGGAAACATTCCATAAGCTTCTTCCAAGTGACCGAAATTTAAACCTTTGAATTTTGGTGGCCTCGTTGGAAGATCTACCTTCGTCGAACTCTCCGGTGTTCGAGCCATCCGATCTTTAAACCTTTGGACCGTTAGATCCTTTCCGAAAGGCTAGGCTCGATACCAATTGAAGGTTTGCTCAAGGAGAGTCCGAGTCACCCTAGAGGGGGTGAATAGGGTGATAGAAAAATCTTTCGAAAGTACACACTTTGCGCGTAAAAGAGGCAAAGACAGAATCTAAGTCTAATAACGTAGTCGAAAAGATCGGACTCGTAAAGCAATGAATCGAAGAAGCAAGAGCACTAAGGCCGTCCGAGTCTAGAATGAACTCGTAAAAGAACACGGAGATTTTACGTGGAAACCCTCCTGGGGCGGAAAACCACGGCCCGTGTCAATCCAGACACGAAGTCAAATCCACTATTTTGAGTCCACAAAATACCGTGAACTTGACGGAACCCAAGTTGCTCCCTTAGACAACTCTATACGATTTTCCTAGACTCGAAGTTACCTTATCTCGATCTAGTACTTCCTAGCTGAGATAACCCTTACAGCTAGGGACAACTAAGCCGAGTTAACCTTTACAGACTTAGTCAAGGGACCTTACAAAGAATGTAAGAAGTGTTTGTAACTAAGTACAAGACCTTACAACTCATAAAGTAATGAATTACAGAGTGGGAGTTGTAAGTTGAAGATTGAGAGTAAATACAATAACTTTGATCAAGTAAGTGTATAGACAATATGTTCGGCAACCTTCAAGTCTTGTGAAGTGGCTTCTTTTATAGAAGACCAGGCAGAGTAGCCGTTATTTTCATCTCGCCGACCGAGAGTCCTCTCGTGACCGTTGTGAAAAGCTTTCCGAGTCACTCGGAAAGTATCCGTTGAAATATGGACGTTGGACAACGGTTTAACTCTCTTGGAAGTTCCAAAACCATCGGTTGTGTCTTGATAAATATGGTGGAAACCACCGTTAGGCTTGGCGTTCCATTTTTCCGGATATGGAAGCGCATGCGCTTCGACACAATCTTCTGGGACTAAAGCGAGGAAGGTGAAAAGCCATATCTCGCTGGTGATTTGACGTTCGAAGCCGGCTACTTTTGTAGTTTGAAAAGATATCCTCGATTGAATAACCTACAAAAGTAAAACACCTTTCGGTTCTCAAAGTATAAAATACTTTGGTCCAAGGTTAGACACGGATAACAAAATAATTTTGAAAAATTACGCAATTGATTATCTCGAGTTAGAAAAGAAATGGAATTTTCCGAGTCTAATATCCATGATACTCGGAATTCCATATGACTTAGTCTTAAGTAAAGAAACACGTTCTATAGCAAATATCGAGTGAGAAAGAACTTGACTAAGCATGAAATGAACTATGAATGCCGACTTTGCAAACAATAGAGTAAATAACCACAAGTCGATTCTCGAGTGAGAAACAATGGAATACTTGGTATATTCAAAATGCGATTAATCCGAGTGAGAGTGGACTCGGAATAAAGAACCGGTTTTCGAGGCGCTAACCGAAAAGCGATTAAAGAGATATGTGAAGGCCGAATCGCATAGAGAAGATACTTATTTAACTCAAGTAAGTTTCTAAGACACAGAGAATGCCTTGGAATCAAAACTCTATATGAATGACATCGTTATACCTAATTCCTTTTGCATGACTCGAAAGATATAGAGCAATGTCCGAGTCTTCACCTTATGACTTGGTTTTCAATCTAGGGCCCCCTTCAATCTAGCACCTCAACCCCCACCTCGAAGTCAAATCTAGAGAGCCTCATGGAAAGCTTTATTCAAATACGAGTCTAGAACAAATGAGGCGTTGGGTGAATCGATCAAGCAATTGACTTCTAAGTTAGAGGGCATGTCTACCCACCATAAAATTACACCTAGATCTCCCAAATAACCCAGCAAGTGAGTCATCTTTCTAGACCTTAAGGGCATTTGACGTGCTATCCGAGAGATCAATCCTAGGGCCCATGTCAATGCTTTGTTCAAACTCGTAGCGCAGAGTTAGTAGAGAGTCCTGTTATGGTTTTGCGGAAAGACAAGCGTGAAGGTTTGCTCTTGGAGAGACTTAGTCATCCTAGAGAGGGGTGAATAGGGTGATGAGGAAATTTGAACAAAGAATGGAATATTAAATCCGAAGCCGACTTTGAGACAGTCCGAGTCTAGATTGGAGTCGGAAAAGTGTTAACTCGTAAATTACGTGGAAACTCTCCTGGGGCGAGAAAACCACGGTCAGTGCTAATCTAAGCACCAAGTCAAATCCACTATTTTGAATCCACAAAATACAGTAGAAAGACTTAACCAGAATTGCTCCCTTAGACAATTCCTTACACGATTTTCCTAGACTCGAAGTTCCCTTATCTCGATCTAGTATCTAAAATCTACTCGTATTCATCCATATTCTACTCAAGCAAGAATCTCTTACTCCTATACACGTAACTCTCGTCTCACCCTATTTTCAAAGCCACATCAATCAATATAGATTAATACTCCCTTGATACTCCAAGTTCCCGCTCCTTTCCTATATTTTAACGTTTGTTTTTCCTTGACTCAATTCATTTCAAGCCTAATGAATTCACGAATTAAACTTCTTTGAGCCACCATAACCACAAGTAGTCACCACTTAACCCAAACGTCCCACTCTTCACAAATTGTCATCTTTACCTCAATTTCTCATATTACCTCTCTACACTACTAACCAACTATTTCTCGCCCATACTCGGTCATATAACCCTTAATTTCACTTTACCACTCAAGTTCCTCTAACTCCATTTATCTTCAAGTTTAATTTACTCTAAAGAGTTTAGATACGTTTTGAAACTCGGTTCAACCTCGTTTTCCACTTCCCTACCTCAATTGTGCAAAAGATGAACTCACATGCCCCCATTACACTCAAATCATTGCTTCCTAATATGAACAGTTACCTTCCAACGGAGAGAATTTAGGAAGTCCCTAAGGCTCAATTAACTCATAATTTGCACCTAAATCACAACTTCTTCGTCCTTAATTGCTAACTGAAATTCCCATATTACTCCTTAGACTTAAGCAATCTACCTCCATCATAGTTTCCGGGTTCCTAATTCAGCCTTCATAACTCAATCAGATCCTCTCATATTCTAATTCGGTTCTAACTACTTCCTAAATGCATTCTATAGCATAAACATTCAATATTCACAACAAATTCAATTCGGTTTCGAAATTAATATTAATTTAGAGTATAAGACAGCCAACCTTAAATTCTAGGATTCGAGTAGTTGATATGAACGAATTCGAATTGGGTTCCTTGCCCTCCTCTTTTTCCCGTTCTGTCTCTTACTCTCTCTGGTTCCCTCTCTCTGTGTCCTTATGCTCCATCTCTTGCCCTCTTTCCTCTCGTTTTTGGTATGGTCCCTCGACCACCCCCACTTCTAGTTTCGCTCTCCGATTCTTCTCTGCCGGTTCCCCTTTCTCCACTTCCCTACTCCTATCGTTCGAGTCACCGACCTTTGCCTATCCACTGTTTACTCTCTACTCCTCGGCCGTTGCTTCCTCGCTCACCGGTCGTCGCCCTCATCGTTCAAGCGTGCCTCCTTTTCCTTCTTTCTTCCTCTCGCTCGGGTCCTCGAGTCCATTGCGCTCTCTTCCTCTCTCTCGGTCCTCTTCCTTGGGTACTCATTCCCTTGCTCCCTCGTTCACGGTCTCTCTCTCGATTCCTCTCTCTATTTCTCCATCTCGACCTCTCGCTCTCGCCTCTACTCTTGTTCTTCTTCCTCTCTTTTGCTTGCTCTGTTTTTCAATCCCTCGCTCTCTCTCCTTCTCGCCCTCTGTTTTAGTCTATCATTTTCCCTTTTTCATTGTTCCGCTCGGGCCTCCGAGCCTTTCTTTCTTGCTCTATTTGTTGGTCCTCTCTTTTCCCTCCTAATCTCCCTCTCTCTCGTGGCATTGTTTGGGTAATGACACTTGAATCCCCTTCTTTACACTAAGTCTCCTGTAATCTTGACACTTAATTCCCTTTTTTCATTCCTCTTTTCTTTGCCTTTTTTTTTTAAGCACCACTTAGGTTAAACTTAAGTAAGTGGTATAAGTGGTCCCGGGTTGTATTTAGCTAGTCCGAGCGGAAAACTTTGGAGGAAGGAATTAATACTCTCAAATAATAATAATTTGCTCAAATAAATTTACAAATATATATATATTCACGTAGATAATTTAGTTATTCGACCTAATTTATTTAATTAAAGCTAAATAATTAATTTAACTCATATAATCACCTCAAATAAAAATACAGGTATTACATTTCTTCCCCACTTAAAAGAATTTCGTCCCAGAAATTCGCAACAAGCGATATCTCAAACGAGTAAGGTATAAACATATATATACAGGAAGCACACTAGTATGCTTAACATGGAAGGAAACTCAATAAGACAACCACGGTTACGTGAAATTCTTAAGGGAGTCTCTATGAGTTAGTGTAACCTTCCTCTCGAACTTCACGTAGGAACAAAACACAATTACTATCTATATGAACTGTAATCATTTTAAAGTCACAAAAGCAAGTTCCGAAGGTATTAAACGAAGTCAATGGGTTCCAGCCTCCTCTCTACCATCATTTCCACGCATCTCGCTCACTCAATTATGGGGCCCGAGGAGCAAATTGCGTCAAAAAAGGGCAAAAAGTTGACTTAGAACAATTCCACCTTTCGCTTTTAAATTGAATACTAATGTCTCAACCCAATATACAAACCCACATGTCCATAAAATCAGGGCAAGGTACACACAAACTAGCTATTCCCTTATTCATTCATCTAACTTAGCGAGACTGGTAGTACCCCTAAGCTTGGGAAGTTGCAACCTTAAAAATCTATTCGAAGGCCGGTGCCTATCGGTGGATCATTTACATTGTTGTGCATATCAACCTTATCACTTCCCTTCCTACTAGCTATCTAGCAAGGTTAAGTGACATGGTCACTACTAACTCTCCACCATATTACCCCAAGTGTACTCACGAGAATCATATAGGCACATAAAACAACTCATATAAAATTCAATCACTCACACTTGTAGGCACATAGGTTCACAAGTCAAATCACATCATTCATCTTTCAGCTAGTCACATAAGCAATTAAATCAATGAAGTCTTAGAGGTAGAGGTTTCTAGTTCGAGATTCAACAAAACCAACGAATAATGAAACGGAAATAAAATTTCCAGCCACACTCGAGTCACATACTTAGCATACACAAATCTCTCACATATCACCTTAATGGGCGGTTTACAATCAACTAATTCAACTAAGTTGACTATGTACTTACTTATAAGTCGGAGGCTGAACTTAAGCCCACACGTATGTCCGCCACAAATAAAACACATAATCACACAACAAGGATCCTAGACGGCTATATGTAATGCAAACTTAAGGTCACCAAAATCTATGTTATGATACCATATTTGTAACACGCCAAAACCCACCCTAGGAGTATTACATCGCCGAGTTCCTTACAAGGAACTCCAAAGGGCACTCAGGTGTTGGCTTAACTTTCTAATTCCAACTTAAAGGTAATAAGGTAGTTTCCCAAACGAGTTTGAAAATTTACTAAAAATTTCGGCACTTGTTACGTTTGTAATATGGTCTCATCCCCAAGGCTTAAAGCCCTAAAACCCTGCATAAAACGAGCCACACACTCGGAGTATTCAACTTAACGGTCACACACCGGAGCCCAACCAATCATGCATAAAGACTTAAAACGATCTAAATGATTCATGATACATCTTATACAAACTATACGAACTTAATTACAAGGTACAACACTTAGAAGCATATGGAATACACATCAGCAACTTGAGTCATTCAGCAATCAGCAATCGAGCAATCAGCACACACGAGTCCGGAATATACTAAGCACGAGACACACCACCTCGAGTACTGCAACACTGGGGAGGGGAATTTGTTGGAGTGAGCACCAATCCTCTCATCGGAGAGTCTTACACTCTTAAAACGAAAATTCTTTACACATACTACGATAATAATAAAATCGGTGAAAGTATAATAATGTAATACAAATCTAGATACTTTTCAATGAAATCCATTGAAATCTTTTGCAACAGAAAGATCATAATACTTCAATCATTTAAAGACACAGTTTCGCAATCATTAGCCATTCTTGTGGAATTGAATCAACTTAAAATAAGGTGGTCTAACCACCTACATTTTCTTTCAAATTCTTTCAATCGAAATTGAATCATTTTTCTTGAATCACTTCTCATGAATCACTTTCAATGAATCTCTTTTAGCGAATCACTTCCTAGGTTGCGGACTCGAACTAGCACTTCGTAGTTTCTCATAATTTCTCTGGGACGTGACCCCTAATAAAAGGTTCCCGGGACCTATCCAGGAAGATTGCAATTAGGCATCCTGCTACACTAGGACCTCTAGCTAGCGACCCCTAGCTAGAATTCTTCCTTGTGCTAAACGATCCTAGTAAAGTCGATTCAAAACAATTTCTTCAACACATTCACTCATCAAACTTGTTTCAAACAAGCATTCTCAAATCAATTTCACTTCTTAGAAATACGTTTTCATGTTGGAAAAGCCTATATCAAAAAACCGCATTCAAGTATCAATTTGCGTAAAACACAAAACTCCTTTCAAAACTAACTTTTGAACAAGCATTTGGAATCGAGTTGCTTTACAAGCCCGAGCATCTACATGTTTAGATTAAACATCCAAAGCTAGCATATTTATTCAAATATTCATCCAAGTATCTAAAATCTACTCGTATTCATCCATATTCTACTCAAGCAAGAATCTCTTACTCCTATACACGTAACTCTCGTCTCACCCTATTTTCAAAGCCACATCAATCAATATAGATTAATACTCCTTGATACTCTAAGTTCCCGCTCCTTTCTTATATTTTAACATTTGTTTTTCCTTGACTCAATTCATTTTAAGCCTAATGAATTCAAGAATTAAACTTCTTTGAGGCACCATAACCACAAGTAGTCACCACTTAACCCAAACGTCCCAACTCTTCACAAATTGTCATCTTTACCTCAATTTCTCATATTATGTCTCCACATTACTAACCAACTATTTCTCGCCCATACTCAGCCATATAACCCTTAGTTTCACTTTCTCAAGTTCCTCTAACTCCATTTATCTTCAAGTTTAATTTACTCTTAAGGGTTTAGATATGTTTTTAAACTTTGTTTTCCACTTTCCTACCTCAATTGTGCATTAATCAAGATGAACTCACATGCCCCCATTACACTCAAATCATTGCTTCCTAATATGAACAGTTACCTTCTAACGTAGAGAATTTAGGAAGTCCTTAAATGCCCGAGTTAACTCACAATTTGCACCCAAATCACAACTTCTTCGTCCTTAATTGCTTACTCGAAATTCCGATATTACTCCTTAGACCTAAGCAATCTAACTCCATCATAATTTTTAGGTTCCTAATTTAGCCTTCACAACTCAATCAGATCCTCTCATATTCTAATTCGGTTCTAACTACTTTCTAAATTCGTTCTATAGCATAAACATTCATCATTCACAACAAATTCAATTCGGTTTCGAAATTAATATTAATTTAGAGTATAAGACCGCCTACCTCAAATGCTAGGGTTCTAGTAGTTGATATGAACAAATTCAAAATGGGTTCCTTGTCCTCTTCTTCTTCCCGTTCTATCTCCGACTCTCTCTAGTTCCCTCCCTCCATGTCCTTCCGCTCCATCTCTTGCCCTCTTTCCTCTCGATTTTGGTCCGGTCCCTCGACCACCATGGCTTCTAGTTTCGCTCTCCGATTTTTCTCTGCTAGTTCCCCTTTCTCCACTTCCCTGCTCTTGTCGTTCGCTCACCGACTCTTGCTCGTCCGCTGTTTACTCTCCACTCGCCGGTCGTTGCTTCCTCGCTCACCGGTCGTTGCTTCCTCGCTCACCGGTCGTCGCGCTCGTCGTTCAAGCGTGCCTCCTTTTCCTTTTTTCTTCCTCTTGCTCGAGTCCTCGGTCCCTCACGCTCTCTTCCTCTCTCTCGGTCCTCTTCCTTTGGTACTCGTTCCTCGGCTCTCTCGTTCTCAATCTCTCTCTCGGTTCCTTTCTCTATTTCCATATCTCAACCTCTCGCTCTCCCTCTACTCTTGTTCTTCTTCCTCTCTTTTGCTACTCTGTTTTTCAATCCCTCGCTCTCTCTCCCTCTCGCCCTCTGTTTCGATCTCTTGTTTTCCCTTTTTCTTTGTTCTGTTCAAGCCACCCGAGCCTTTCTTTCTTGATTTATTTGTCGGTCCTCTCTTTTCCCTACTAATCTCCCTCTCTCTCATGGCATCGTTTGGGTAATGACACTGAATCCCCTTCTTTACGCTAAGTCTCCTCTAATCTTGACACTTAATTCCCCTTTTTCATTCCTCTTTTCTTTCCCTTTTTTTTCTTAAGCGCCACCTAGATTAAACTTAAGTAAGTGGTATAAGTGGTCTCGGGTTCTATTTAGCTAGTCCAGGCAGAAAAATTCGGAGGAAGAAATTAATATGTTCCACTAATAATAATTTGCTCAAATAAATTTACAAATATATATATATATATATATATATATATAGATTCATGTAGATAATTTAGTTATTCGACCTAATTTATTTAATTAAAGCTAAATAATTAATTTAACTCATATAATCACCTTAAATAAAAATACGGGTATTACATTGAGGCAATCCCTTTAATTCGCTTTAACTACCCCAAGACATAACCACAACCGGAGTTCCTATAACGTTCGTTGTCTTTAACAATGAGATCAGGTTCACAAGGCAAGACATAGAGTCTATGTGAAGCGTGAGTCGATACACGAAGAAAGGGAAAAGGGATAAAGGATTTATAGGTGAAAATGGTGGTAAACAATCACAAAACTAGTAATAATTCCCTATTGTTTATCACTTTTTTCTCCAATAAATTCTTTATCCCTTTTCTCTGTCTTCGTGGACCGACTCACACTGTACATAGACTTTATGTCTTACCTAGTAAATCCGACCTCATTGGTAAAGTCAACAAGGGTTATGGGAACTCCGGTTCTGTTTGTCTTGGGGTAGTTAAAGCAAACTAAATGGATGACCTCAACTTTCATTTTTATTCACTATTGTTTTATGCATTATGAAACTTCAAAAAAATTATGTCCTCTAGTTTATGATCATGTATAATACAACAAACTTGCAACCAAAAAGGAAATCGCAAATTTAGATAATTGGATAAATTAGTCCACCCCAACATCAACTCATCAAAATAAACAAATTTGATAACAAATTTATCATTATGACAAGTATTTGGGGAGATCCCTATATCCACATACCTCTCCAATTTTTACATTTTCACCTTTATATTTTCTCCCCTTTGATCATTACACCCTAAACCATAAATTTTTCTACTTCTCCAAACCCTAAACCATAAATATTTCTATTTCTCTAAACTCTAAACATATTTAGATGCCAATTTCGATAATTGAATAAATGAGTCCACCCCAACATCACCTCATCAAAATAAACAAATTTGCATACAAATTTATCTTTATGAGAAGTTTTTGGGAATGACTCTATATCCAAATTATCTTTCTATTTCTATAAAATCATAAACAAATTTGGATGCACTCTTTCAATTTACCATCCTTAACTATCATTCTATTTCCCTACAATTAAATCCTAAACTCCTAAACCTATTTCTCAAAATCATAAACTAAACAAATATTATGCACATTCTCAATATTCAACATTTCAACCAAGATTCAATATTTCAACAATCTTAAACATTACCCACATTATCAACATTCACATAATTACCGCAAATACATTTAACATTTAACTATCTAAATTTTATAAATAACTTAAAGCCAAAAATAAGAGAGGACAAAGATTCATACTGTAAGACCTACAACAACGGCTAGAATGAGCAAGAGGAGATCTACAATTAAAAGAGATGAGAGGAAACTGTGAGTGAAAGGAAAGATTAAGCGAGAGGACGGCTACAATGGCAAGGATAGCTTACCAATTCAAATCGATCGGCGAGGAATAGCAAGTACAAGTTCTAAATCTAAGGTAGTAGTGGAGGAGAGGAACTGTAGAGAGCGATAAGACCGAGAGTAGAGAGCATATGTAAGTAGGCATGGAAATAACAGTATCGGTTCTCGGGTTTTTAGATTGTATCCGGAGAGACATTTGATGACGGTTCAATGAAAGAAGCTGTGGTTCTCTCGAAAGCTATCCATTTAGTTTGACCATCATCAAAGAACAGATCATCAAAAGGTTTCAGCAAGATATATAACGACGGTTCTCCGAAAGAACCGTTATCATATGTGTTATACAATGCCGGTTATCTACAAAAATACCACCAGTCCATTTTTCATGAGGGTTTATCCTTTTAACCATCGTAAATCGACCGTAATCAAAAGTTATATCCGTAGTAGTGCATCATGAAACTTACTCTCCTCAACGGACTTTTCAATATTGAAAGTTTGCTGCTTGAGACAAACACTCAATCTTTCAATGAAGTTGCTTGAGGACGTCTTTCCTAAGTATGCTCGAGTCAAGCCTAAGGCTTGAAAGAACTTCTCGTCACTCACTGAAGTCCGAAAGCCGAACTTCTTTACTTCTTCTTGATGAGAACTATAGTTTATTTCTATCCCTCTAATAAGAACCCAAACAACAAGGTTTTCAAAGTTCTTTTTGATATTCTTGAAGGGTACGAGGTTGACCTCTTCCCTTTCATTCTTGAACAGATAGCTTCGGTCCCCAGGACTCGAAAAAGCCCCCTCTTCCCTTTGGAGTCATTCTCTTCAAGGTCTTTGCTCACTTCAAGGTTGAACTCCCTACGTAAATAGATAAATTTTTGGCTCCCGGAGTTTCTATCGGCAAGGAGGAGCTTCGGGTCTCGAATACCGGGAAATTAAACCTCGAGTCCGGATTCATTCATCTAAAATCTCTCAATTTTCCTCTCCTCCCAAAAAGAGTTCCCAAGAAATTCTTCTTCTTACAGCTGGTCCTTCTTCTCAACCGGTTCCGCTGCCCATCTCTTCGAGCAAATGGCTACCCAATTTGTTGCTCCGGCAAAGACTATTAATCAACTCTTACTACCTTCCAAACATTCATCCCGTTTCGACCCAAATGCAGTCAACAACTCGGAGGAAGATTGATCGAGTAAAACTCTAATTAACGAGCTTCGGGATGCCATTAGGAGGCAAAAGCTCGGATTAAGTATCTTTGTGGCCCTCCAGCGAGCCCAACGAACAAGCTACTCTAGAAGAATCCGAGGAGTTAAAGAACAAGGAGACTCCTCTTATAAGGAGACAGAATCAGCTCTTGAAGAAGTTGAAGATATTGCACTTTGGTGGCACCTCTACCTCCACGACCTATTCTACCGGTTCAAGGTGAAGGCTCGGATGTGGAAGAAGAAGAAGATCAACCACTTATTCGACGAAGGCAAGCTCAGCCTACTCAATTAGAACCTTCTTCGACACTTCCTCCACCTCCACCAATACCTGCCACATAAGCCCCAAGCTCATCTCATCTATTTCGCCGTAGATGCGGGGCTCCCGGACAATAATCTTCAACTCAAACAGCTCCACCTCCCTTCTAATCTATTTCAATTTTTTTGTCCAACATTTTGTTTCTCCTTGCTTAGTTTATTTTTGATGAAATGCATAGGAGGAGAAATAGTTAGTTGGTTTAGGGGGAGTATGTCTTTTTTATTATATTTTTAATGTATTATCTTCATGACTAAATGAAATTTCAATTATTTGCTATATCTCTAATACACTTTATCTCTACCATTTATTCATTTGTCTGTTATACATTCATATTTCTATTTGCTCGATACTTAGACTTATGTATAATTTGCTCGATGCTTAGATTTTTCTTTGATATTATGTTATGAGTTCACACTCTATATTTCACTATGCTCTAATACATAGTACATAGCTCTAATAGATAGTTTTTATACTATGATCCGATAATACTTTTTAAGCTATGATATTGTTCTGTCTAAGTCTTCATGCTCTAAGATACTAACTTACTTTTCTAAGTTTTGAATGTCTATCATCAAAAGGGGAAGATTGAAGACTCGGTTGTCAATTCAATTCATTCCTACAAAACTTATAAATATTCTCTAAGAGTTATCACTTATGTCCGACCCATTTAGAAAGCATTTTTGAGATTTGAATGAGCACTTAGTTATAGATGTCCGACCCACTCGGACATAAAGTTTGCTTAAATAATTTTTACGCACTTAGTTTATCTTTTCAGCTGGCTTGTTTCACATTTCAAAACAAAACTACTGTGTTAATTCTAAAATAGCCGATTTATTTAGTTGAAATTAATTTAATTTGGTAAACATTGAAATGTGTATATAATTCTTTAACTCAGTTATTATTTGAATATTGAAATTAAAATATATTGAATATTGGACTTGAAAAAATCCATTTTATTAGATTAAGGACTTTCAGTCGTTAATTAATTTATGTAGTTATAATCTTTTCTAATCTTGGACCAAAGTATTTTTACACTTTGAGTACCATTTGGATTTTTTATTTTTTTTTTTTTTTGCAGGTTAATTAAAGTTGATTAATTTCTGTTGAAAAGCAAATACCACTGACTTCATACTATTTACACATAGCTGGCGTAAAAGCAGTATTTTCGGATAGACTCGATACATCGTGTCAAGTATGTGTTGTTTCCATTTTCGGTAAAATTCGGTCTTTCAATATAACAATTGTTTCGCCTTGGTTTTCGGATGCAACAAATGGGTAGGACTATTTTTTAAGGTTAGAACCTATGCTCAACGAATACATCCACAACGGTTCGGTTCTAAGGACTCGGACTATCTATTGTAACGGCTAGCCGATTCACAAGCCCAAGGCCACAAAACAACGGCTCTACACTCTGCTGTTTATAAGTAGAAGTGTTGTTACAAGACTTAAAAAGCTTGCTATAAGATTGCATAATTTACACTCTTAACTCTCATACTTCTAGCATTCAATTCTTGTACTTAGTTCTTCAACTTTCTAGAGTTGAATATGAAAGTCTTGTAATCACTTTCAATTCCATATACACTTTTCTTACTGTATTCCCTTGATTGAGTCTGTAAGGGCTAACTCGGTTCGGTTGTACCTAAGTACTAGGGAAAATAAGGTATTTTCTATGCCTAGGAAAAATTTGTATTGAATTATCTAATGGGAACAATTGTGTGAGTCAATCCTTGTATTTTGTGGATTCAAAATAGTGGGTGTCCGGATTAACACAAGTCGTGGTTCTCTACTCCGGAGGGCTTCTATGTAAAATTGTCTATGTATTTCTTTCGAGTCCAATCTAGACTCAACTTGCTTTTCTAAATTCTAAACTTACACAAAAGTTTTCGAAATTCTATAAAATTTCTTTCTCACCCTATTCATCATTCCCCTCCAGGGATGACTCGGACTCTCAAATCTAAAACTTCACCTTAATTTTTCTCGTACATCAATATTTACCTTTGTTCTAAAGTGTATACCCCTATTCTCTTGAGCGAATAATCTCATATAGCTATTCTAGCAAGCCATCCAACTGCTCACAATTTACATTATTCCTTATCGTCGAAGGGCCTAGAAAAGAAGTAGGGCCTTAAGAAAGTTTCATCAACTTGTGTATCTCGCAAACCATTTTTCTTTAAACCAAGTAGTGCTCGATGTTAGTCTAAGAACCCCCATTACATATCCTCTACAGCAGTGAAGCGGATGAGGAAAATATTATCTTCAAGGTATACACTAGTTACCCATGTCTTGGAGTCTATGACCTTTAGACAATGCTTTTGATAACATTTTTATTAAGAGTTATTTCCACCCACATGGCAAGGCTATTTAGTGAGTTTTGGATTGTTGGATCCACTTCCAATTCTAACCTCTGTTTTGTAGTGCCGTATAGCATTTCAGTCAATACCATCGGTTGATCAATGTCGTTAATCGATTCTTCCATGAGCGCAAGGGCAAATATTTACAAGAAATAGAGTGAGGTGAATTCAACGATAAAGTATAGCAAGGGCAAAGAATCCCTAGAACAACCATAGAAAGGGAAGAGAGAGAATTATGGCGAGAGTGGAACTGATGTAAGTAACTTTGTTTAAGAAGCGATAGAGTTGAAATAAAAAATTTAGTAAAAAATAAATATTGTTGTAAGGTTTGAAAGTTAAAACGAAATTTTTTTTCAATGGGTAAAAAGGTACCCTGCAAAACTTTAGTAACACCTCTCACAAAGGTTCTACCTAAATTATCATTTGTCGGAATAGACGAAAGAATTGGAGAGGGAGAGTGACCCTAAGTAGATAAAAAAGGGACTAAATACCCAAAATGTGCCGACCAATCAGCTGCACTTGTTTACTTCTCTATGAATATGATTAATGTTGCGGCACTGTGAAATTCCTCATAAGACGAACGGTGTCTTTGATGATAAATTCGACTTGTCACAGGTGGTTAAATAATTACTTTAGTGGCTATTGTGATGATGTCATTATCACCCTCAATATGCGATCGCTTGATGTCGTGAATCCTAAACCTAAGGGCGGTAGCTTCAGTAACTATAATAAAAGTCCGACCCAAATATGTTGCTCCCACACTCAACAGAGTTGCTTTCCTCATTTTGTAATAAGAAACCCATAGTTGCCTTACTATTTTTTACTGATCCATCAATGTTAAGTTTGATCCAACCCTCCAATGGTTTATTCCATTTAACAAGACGCGCTTGTTTCGACAAGGTATGGTTGTTTGTAGCATAGAAATCTTTTGGCGAATGCCTCGTCCTTGAAGTTTATTCCGCATATGCTCTGTTTGCCCTAATAATGGTCCTAATATGGTTGAAATCTTCGATCTTAAAGATGTGGGCATTTCTCTCCTTCCAACTGCTCCATAAAAGAAATGGGACCCTATAAAGTTGATTTGATTGAAGTGAAGATTTAGCCGCTCGGAGAACATTATTACCATCAAAATCATGATATGAAGTTCGTGTGATGAAGCCAATGGTGGTTAGTAGTAGTCAGCTACACTAGATAAGTATGTGGGCAAAGGTAGCAAAGGTGGGTTATCCGATACGTCATGAGAATCGCAAAACTTATAGAGGAGGTCAATTTGAATTCCTCTGTCAACTAACCTCTTCCTAAATGGAATTCCATTATGAAGGAATTTCCATAGGAAGATTTTAATCTTTAGGGGGATGTTAGTTTTCCAAATCCATTGCCCATCCTACCTATCATGATCTAGATTATTACGAGACAATCTAGTTGTCATTTTTATAGAGAACAACCCATTTCCCGCTAAGTCCCAACATTTCTCATCTACCGAGGGCTATATTGGTAATGGTTAACTTCGACAATATCCACCACATTTGATGGTAAGATAACAACATTCAGCTTAGGAATGCCCCACCTATTATCATTAATAATAAATTCACTCATTCTGGTTTGTAAGCCGATTGTGGCAAGGGTCGTACCACTGTAAATTGAGCAAACTCTGTCTAAGCCACCTGGACGAGTCCAAAAGAAAATATTTTTCTCGTTACCTATTTTTCATCTAACACCCTACTAAATAGTGAATAGTATTTTGACAATGATTTCCAAACACAAGAATCTGTGTTTCTTAGTTTTCTATAAAATAAATCCTCTTGGCATACATATTTTGCTTTGTCCGAGCCCACAAATTATCTCGTTCTTTAAATAATTTTCAGATAAGTTTGCATTGCAAAGCATTATTAATATCCTCCGCTTTACATAACCCTAATCCTCCCTTACATTTTGCTTGGAAATTACAATCCCAGTGATTATAGGCATACACTTTTTGCTATCCGCATTTCGAAGAGATTCTCGTTAATTTTGTCCAGACAATTGGGTCGTATGTTTTGGAAGTTTTAGAACATTGCATAGTATGAGGTGACAAAGATTCAAGATTCAATTGAATTAAAACTACTCTACCAACTTTTGATAAAGTATTAGTCTTCGAAAAGCTGAAGTTTATGTTGGTGAAAATTACAACGATTAAAAGAGGTACATAGTTTAAAGTTTTTGGCCTAAAATGATACCTAGGTGGTATTTTTATGTAAAATGATTTAAAAAAACACAAGGAATGAAGGTTTTAGGACATGGAAGGGAGAAATTTAAAACTATAAATGCAACCATTAGGGGAAAAAATTTTAGAAGCTACTTGCTATGACTTTTTTCAAATATTATATAAATTACTACTTTATCAAACACTTAATAGTGAACCCATTAGTGAAATAATTAACTTGGAGGTGATCGTCTATTGTCGAACACAACTTCAGTAAGCTATTTTAGTCTAATTAAACTTGTTGCTCGAAAACATAAAATTAGCTCACAATTAAACCCTAAAATCGACCATCTCTGTCGCAAAAACGCTATCATATACAGTACGTACTCAAAAACCTAAAGTGAGCCTAATCAAAAGACCATCCAAGTTTGATTCCTCAACGTCGAAATTAAACTACATGCTGTATTTGATTTCTGCTGTGATATATGCAAACTCTTCCGAAACACCCAACAATCTAGAGAGAGAAAACTTCATTTAATCGAATATCATCAGAATTTGATTTCAGAGGGGAGATGATTCAAGAGGTGTTGAATGAGATTCTTCCTGACCTCAATCTTCTTCATCAACGCCACCTGCTCCGATGCCACAACGCACCACCCCTTCTCCGCCATGAGCGACTGCGTCCCCGGCGAGTTCACCACTACCTGCAGTAGCTGTTGCCGACTCAGCCTCCCCAGTCCCGCCTCCACCGCCCCTTTTCCGCCGACGGCCACTCTGGACTCGGTGGGCATGGACTTGAGCGCCGCCACCTGGGCCTGGAGGAATCTGATGTACTTGTGGGTCTCCTCCAGCACCTCCACCGCGTTCGGCCGCCTATGGTGGCTCCCCGGGAGGAGCTTCCCCAGGCTGTACATCTTCTCCGTCATCTTCTGCCGGGAATTCTTCGGCCTCTTTGGCTGCGGGAGATAGGAGGATTCTTTGTTTGGGGTCAGAGGTACTGGTTGAGTCAGCGTCTCCAGAGAGAGAAGCTCCGGCAAGGCTCTCGCCGGAATGTCTTGGTTCATCAATGCCGGCGCCAAAGCGGCGGAGGAGGAGAGAGAAGAGTAGAGGTTGTCTCGATTGCAAGGTTGCTCTATCTTGAGGTTTTTAAGGCCGTAATCTCCATGAAAGCCGGTGGGATTGAAGATTGGAAAGTAATCATCGGAGCTCGGGAAGAGGAGGGTACTGTAATCAGGAGAGAGAAAATGAGTAGGGGAGGTGTCGAAAGATGGAGGCAATGGAGGAAGCTCGCCCTGTAGATGAAATTCGTTTGGGGTTTGGGTCATAGTGTCGCCCGCCATTAATAGAGATAAGAAGGAAAAGTCGGAGCCGCCATTGTTAAAGCTTGAGCTTTCTGTTTCCATCCCGTCTTTCTGGAGAGAGAGACAGATGGGGCAAATAAAATGAAAAGGTCGAAGAAATAAGAAGAGGAGAGAGAAAGAGAGGAGGGAAGGGCTTAGCGGCATTTTGGCGTTCGAGGGGGATGAGGACACGTGGCGATAGAGGAAAGGGTCAGGGGATCGTACTGTTCAGAGAATTCTTTTTGTTTTTATTATTAAATAAAAAAATATTTTTGTTTTTATTTGAATTGAAATATAAAAATAAAAAACTATTTTTGTTTTATTTGAATTGATAAACGTTTTTTTTATTTTGGGTTGGGTTTGGTACAAGTTTGTTTGCGATAACTATAGCTGGCCAAAATCAAAATTTTAAATCCGGCCGTGCGATTTGATCGGACGGATGGTATGAAAGGGATAAGTATGAAGAGAGAGAGAAGGGTGAGGGAAGGACTGCGTGTGCCTCACTCGTGTCGTCGGACACAAAAGCTGAGGGTTAGTACTCTGCAGACACTGCTGGCACTGTGGCAAAATAGGAATAGGATGGTTGATTGAAATCACGGATATGCCCCCAAGAAAATGCTTGTCAAGGGATTTTTCTGTGGGGACCAGGGAGAGCATGGGCATTTACAGTGGACAACTACTGGTTTGCAATAAATAACGAGATCAAGAAAAACAAAGAGAGAAACCGAGAGAGTGAGCGAGAGAGCTAAATTAGCGCACGGAGAAGGCAATAAGCCTTTCCAATTTGGAAATTTTGAATCAAACGAGCCCTAAGATGTCACGTATGATACTAAATAGTAGATTAAATATAATTTTAATTTAATTTAATGTCGGGATTATTCACATTAACATTAAATATAATGAACATTAAGAGTGCTGTTCGTTTCAATCGTTAAAACTAACGATTATAGCGTTTATATCGGTTATGAGTTGTTATGAGTACGTTATATAATTAGCGATTATAAGCTGTTATGATTTGCTATATCGGTTATAAGGTGTTATAACGAGTTATGAGTGATTATAAGAAGTTATGTAATAATAATATTAATAATTTTTTTCTTAATAATAATGATGATAATAATAATAATAATAATAATAATAATAATAATAATAATAATAATAATACAATTATACTCTTACTAATAATAATAATAATAATAATAATAATAATAATAATAATAATAGGATTTTTGGAATATAATAATCCGAACTTTGGCACATTTGGAAACTATTAATCTGTACTTAAAAATTATTAGGAATGAGCCATACTTTTTATTTAGTAAATTCTACTATCCCAACACCGAGTTTGACTCGCCAAAAATATGACGTGGCGGTGGCGTACAACATGTGTAAGGAAAAGATTATTAAAATTAATTAAAAATAATTAAATAAAAAATTATTAAATTATTAAAATTTTAATTAATGTCTTTGCATAAGAAGGGGTATAACCTGTAATTTATAAAGAAAAACAAGTGACTTGAGGACAATTAATATAAATTCGTAACTAGGGAGACCTTGATTGTTATAGAATAAATAAGATATTTTTAGTTGGTGGCGAAATTAGGGGGATGAGGGGATCATGGTCTTTAAACCTGGTAAAAATTGACCTGAGTCAAAAATCGGATCCGAATTCGTCTGAAAATTTTGGATTTTGAATAAGATTTTATCGATCCGAACCCGAAAAAATCAACCCCATAAAATCCGCAAATTAGTGGGTCAAACTCGACCCGAACTAGTTCGACCATTTGGGTCAAGACAATAAAAACAATAATTTTAGTATTGTGGCTTGTTGAATGAATGTTTTATGTCATTATATGATTTTCTTTCGCTTTATCATATTTCTTGTAATAGTTATTCATAATATCACATCGTTTGGAGAGACATTGCATAGTTATCGTAATAATAAACAAACACTAATACTATTTCTTTTCTCAACTTATTTCTCATAAATAAATTATATATAAAAACTATATACAGTAAAATTTCAAAAAAATATGTAAGCGTTCAAATAATAAAAATATAAAAAGTTCACATCTTAAAATAATAAAAAAAATTTTGGGGTTCAAATAATAATATAAAAAATATGTACGGGTTCAAATAATAAAAATACTATTGTATTTTGGTGAATTAAATATGCACGGTCACATCTTAAATAATATACTTTTTTATAGAAATAATATTACTATAATAAAAAAATTTTGATACGTGTAATTAAAAATAATAATTTTAGTTTATTATAAATCTCTAATTCTCTTTTATTTGAAATTATTCTAGTCGTACTAGAATCGTAGCGCACGGAATGGACACTAAGTTAAGACGATGTCAAAATTTTCCTAGTGAATAAAATTAGTCGGTTAGCCGACCGGGTTGAGTTTTTCTTGATCTATTTTAAAATGAAATAGATATGCATAAAAAGCTCCTTAGAATATTAATCTTTGTTACTATTACTAAGTTAATATATGATCTTTATTTTGACAAAATTAATGGTAAATACACTTCCGTTGGGCTTTATATTTGCGAGCATCAATATGGTCACAAAAGCTGTGTTCTTCGACTTTAATGTTTTTCTAAATATCGACGAATTATTATATAACTTCATAGAATAGATTTTTGAGTGATATAATGATCCAACCTAAAGGAAACATTATTTTGATCGAGTCATATCCATTGTTGAATCATTGCTTGACCAAAATCAATAAAACTAATTGATAAAAGTATTAAAAAAATGCATTCCAATCGAATCAACAACCTAATAAAGGTTGCACATATTGACAAAAGAAATAACTTGCACAAAGGTGAGAAAAACTCTCATAAAGAGAGAATCTTAACTCTCACGAAAGAGGAAAGAAACTTAGACTCTCATAAAAAAGAAAATTTATAAGAAGGAAAATAATAATACCTTTAGATTTTTATTAGATTGAAAAAGCCGAAGCAAAAGGTACTTAGCAGCACTATTTATAGTTAGACTAGTAGTAGCTCTAATAATCTAGAAAAGAAAAAAAAATAATACACACAAAACTAGATTTTAGAAAAAGAAGGAAGAGAAGAGAGAGGGGGAGGGGGTAGGAAGTCATAACATCTTGAGTCATGCGGGACACACGGCCGCTTTTTACATCCAACTAAACCTAATTTATCGCATTAGGCATTGAAAACACCAGCAAAGAAGGGACAAACCAGTTTAATGCTTAATTTTTGTATACGTTGAAAGAACAAATTTGGTATATTTATTATTATTATTTTTCATCTTTAAAACTTATTAGTGACACGTCCAAATAAATATGAATAAGCAGAGTAAGTCAGTTGTTCCATCAAACTGACCATAGAAAGATAATTCAACTGAAGAAAAATAAGGAAGAGACAAGAAGCAGATGACAGCCACTATATCACATTTGCTGATCAATTTTCTCTTTCATTGACATTATGCGTTCAAATTTCCAACTGAGCTAACGTAAGGGGAAAACCAAGGGAAAATTTTCTATCACCTAATAATGAATTACAAATTACACACGTGAAATGAAGGTTAAAAAAAGGAAAAAAGAAGAAAAGACTGTACACAAGAATGAAGACGATGCCACTGGCGGCACCAAAGGTGGCTTGCGCATCAAGACGCAGGCAGCAGCTCTGAACTAACAATCAATCAATGCCGCTCTGATTCTGAACTAACAATCAATCAACGCCTTTTGGAGGGAGACAAGGGATGGGAGAGATAAATTAGTAATGTCAGGCGGGTCAATCTTCTTCTTCACCTATCCCACATGGCTTGGAATATGGCGGGTCTGTTCTTCAACCAAACCACCATTTCCCGCTCCAGGGAGAGTTACTCAACACTGCATCTAACATAGGACTGCCAAAAAGTTTCAGGCTACTCTTGAAACACCATATCCTGTCCTTAGGCCACGGTCTTTGCGGCTGTTTTTCCTGGTAAATGTAACAGAAAACATGAGTTTGGGTCATATCCTTCAAAGACGAGTGAACTGTATAAGAACAGAGACCTATGTTTTGAGTCACACACACACCACTTACCCCAGGTCTCAAATATCCGATTGGATGAATTGAAATGATAAAGCCAATAAATAGACAACACACTGGACACTGGAAAGCAAGCTCGTAAACTGAACGAATAAGCAAATTACCATTCTGGCCAGCATAAACCTGACTGTCCTAGGGCCATAAACGCGTTGGCGTGAGGGCTTCTGAGCCTTGGCATAAAAGGAACTGACTTCAGGTAATGACAGACAGCCCCTACTTGCTCGTGCTAGAACACGATCAGGTTCAGCATTGGCCTGGTTGTGCCAATATATCAGCTGCCCCAGACAGTAGTTCTCACCATAAGTCTTGCAATACTCTGTAACTCCTGACAACTTATCAGCACACTTTGGTCCCAGATCAAGAGGGCTAATATAAACAGGAGGAGAAGTTACAGCTTTGTATTCCTGCAGGTGGAGAAATACATGAGCTACCTTAATAAAAAAGCCAGAGTACATGAAATAGACGGTCAAATTTCCCGACTGTAAAGAAAACTCACCCTTATTTTAAAGAAATGCTTAGTGTAGGCATATATGTGGATTAGATCAGCAGCGGCATCATGTCGACTTTTATATGTACAAGGAAGATTACGAACCTCGTCCCTCAACCTTTAAACAAGAAGAATTAGATATAGAGAATGAATGCACCTTATTAAGATACAGAAGCATGAATAGCTAGATCACCCTCACCATAATAAAGACTTCCTAAGTTCTTTCTCAACATTGCTTGAACTCGATGGATCATGAGCACGGATTTTGGATTTAAGCTCCAATAGCATGCGATCATCAACATGAGGAGCAATGCACTCCAGAAGCTCACTAATAAGAGAACCTTCCCCATTCCACACTGCTGATGCCATCTCATGTGGACTAAGTTTCTGCAATGGAGGCGGAGCTTTCTTTGGGTCTCCAAAAACACATCTGAGAACGTACCTAACCTGCATTTAGCATTCAATAAATAAGATTAGTGCTTACGAGGCTTGCAACAAAATGATTTCATATACATCTAAAATCCAAATCACAACCTATACTTAAGAGTGCCCAAGACCACATGTGAACCCACCAACCAAAAAGATCTAAAGTAAAATAATGGATATACTTAGAATGACTAAATATCTGCATAAATGTTGCCTTAGCAACCATGGTACTAAAAATGCTCACATATAGAACCAGAGCTTGCATCCATACAGCGGATGTTCCCGAACTTAGAATCATGGTTACAAGAAATATCACAGAAAATTTATCATTGACAATAAAGTAATCGGTGCTCTAGAAGGCTCCAACAGACAAAAGGATAAGTTTACAATATGATACCTTATCCAGTGTAAGAGCCAAGTTCTGCAGCCTCTGATTGTAGACTCCTTCTGCCTGTCCATGCGACATCAAATGGAATATGATCAAATCGATCTCTAGAAAACCATAAACAGTATATAACATTCTCATGTTCACATTACTATCATATAACTCACCTGAATTTCAGCATCAGTCTTTTCCATTTCAAGAGATATTTCAGCATAATATTTCCTCTTCTCTTCCAAATTATGCCTCAAGATCTCCTCAGGGAGCTTGGTTCTTTCAAAATTTATGAATCTCACCTATAGGCAAAACGGAAACATGAAATTTAACAATGCACCTATAACATAGGATTATAGAAACAAAAGCAATGGCAGGTAAAAAAGTTGAACTTATTCCAAATGGACAGCATGGATAACATACCAGTCGAGCTGAATATGCGACCAGCCAATCAGGCAAACCACCAAGCAAGCAGTTCCCTAAACCGGCTCTTCCCAACTCAATATAATCCTCTTCAGAAACCCAATTCAGTTCACAGGCCTCCAGGAGCAAACAGTGCTTATCCAGCAGTCCATGCCATTCCTTCAGCACCTAATGGATGGCATAAGAGTTTGCAAATTAGTCACTAAATATAAATTCCAATAAACAAATATGCAGCAACACACATTGTAAGATTGTCATTAACAACAACCAAGTTGGACCCTAGAAAGGCAGGGTTTAGGTGAGTTTCTTACAAAGAAACAGATACAATTTGATTACATCAAGAAGGAACCTCAAGGATTAGAGAAGTAGGTGACAAGATTCTAAATTTGACAACCATACAACTTATTTCACCACAAAATAGCTGTTAGACACCATTGGAGAAAGAAATTAGGATACCTTCTGAAAAGCCCCTTCGCCTGTCAGATTTAAATAACTCCCACGGCAAACTTGACTTCCACATAAACAGACAGAGGCTTCATATTCTTCCTTACTCTGCCATCGAGATCAATAATGAGAATCATCAAACCACACAATGTTCAGTCCTTAGGAGGAATGAACTAAAGATGATTCATTTAAAAAAACATACCTCTGTGACTGAATTATAGTCGAAGGTGATTTCTTCCCCAAATCCAATAGGACGCACTGAATAAATTCCAATCTGATATTGACCACCTACAGCAGTAACTCTGCATGTAGCATCACCAAATAACAAAGCAAACCACGTCAAGGATCAGTTTATATTAAATGAAAAAAACAAAGAGAAAGAAACAAATAGACAAACTACAAAGAGAAACAATCATCTCATCAGGTCACAAGAAAATTTTGATGGAATTTCAAATGGCGAAATTATCCCTCAAAATCACACCCTTTCTGGATGCTCAAAGACAGACAGTTCCACTTTGGTATCCTTTATGAAAATTTTATGACACACTGTAATCTCCAGTGTCTTTTTTTAGGTATATAGCAACATATTATATTGCAATCACACTACAACTCTAACTGTCGGTCCTGCTTCCTCGGGGTTTGAGGAGATCAAAATATTGGCAGTTTTACCTTTGCAAGCATCTCTGCCAGTAAAGAGACTGATTCCAAGAGACCAGCATTAAAAATTTTGAGGAAACATTTTTAAAGTGTTTTTTAAAAAATAAAAATAATAGAAATAATAATACAATAATAAAAAGAAAAAAATTATTTTATTTATTTTTTAGGACACAAAAGATAACATAGGCATGAAAAACTAAAATTCATTAAGAAAAGCACCAATAATCACACTGTGTCAGATTTCTCCAATTCATAAAATCATGAAAGGGGCAGCCAGCACCAAAGCACCACAGTGACAAGTAGAAAACTGTACAGACTAAAATGAAATGCAACAATATATGCTACAAATGCAATGATCGAAAGCCCCAGAGAACGCACAGTAGGATACACATGAAATACTCACTTTGCTTCGCAATTGGGTCGGCATGAGTGACAAATTCGACTAGCATAATTTGCCTTGTGCATTGCATCAACAACTACTAAATCATATCCATCAGCATCACCCTGCAGAGAGAATTTTACAATAAATAATTTAAAAACCAGAAGATATCAACTTTCAATCAGTAACAGTGGGTGTTTCAATCAGTAACGGTGGGCGTCCATTCATTTCAAAAGAAAATGGTGGATGTCCATAAATTTAAAAAATATAAGGGGGACCTTTGGCCTCTCCAGATATATGTTGTAGAATTCAGGAGCTGGATCTTTGCTATTCTTTTGCAAAGATCGAATTCCATCTTGCTTCTCAAACCATTTCCAAGCAGGGTATACCTACAAATAGTTCAGCGGACGATTCAGAAAAACAATTTCAAACATCAGCAGGTGGACAAAGTAGAGAGACATTTAGAGAAACATACAGGACCAGAATAAGCAGAGCATAAAGAACAAAGGTCGCACTTAAGATATCCTAAACTATGAAATCCTAGACTAGAGAAAATGGGAAAAGAAAAATTTACTTTAGCTCTAGAGAACATGAATGTGGTGTAAGCAACAAGGCTACAATCAACTGATAAAATGCATTACACTTAAAGAAGATCTATCAACATACCTCTCCCAGGAATTCAACAACAAAATCATCTACAGTGAAGCCATCATTTTTGTTACAGACAACACCAAGCCCCTAATCAACATCAAAAGGGAAACAATAAGCTTCAATAACGTTCATGTACCATCAGCTGCCAAAAAGATGAATGAAACCACAAGCATATCAAACATATTGTCAACAGAAAATATACCTTTCTGTAAGCAACATAGTTATCCTCAGGGCGATTGTTGATGGCATTAAGAAGAGTCTCACACAACTTTGCAGTTCTTGTATCATGCCCTTCCTTAGATGTTGCCAGAACTTCTTCAACAACAGGCTTTAAAGGGTATGTCATCGGTGTGCTTCCACTACCAGTGTAGTGTCTAACTTGTCTATTCAGTACCCTAAGAAGCACATCTTCAATAAAAACATGTTTTTCAGCAGAGGGCCAATCTTCATCATCAGGCATAGAATCAAGAAGAAGATTATGCGTGTAAGGATCAATGCCGTACACCTCTTGCTCTATGACCTCTTCTCCTAACTGTTTCCTAGGTTTGTATTCTTTAACTTCAGGAATCTCCATATCCACCTCCTCAGAGCCGTTTTTCTGAGCTTTGACTTTATCATCATAATCATCGGGCAATGAAACCCGCATCTTGCGCTGTACTTCCTCCTCATCAGCTACAATGACATAGTGATCAATAACTTCATATTTTCGCGTCACAGGAGGCACAAGGCTGGCTTTAGTCATGCGAGCACCCCATTCACGGTCATCAGGGATCAAATCAAAGGAATCATCTACCGTTAAATACCCATCTTTTGACTCCAACGCACTACCTTCTGACCGGAGATCTGAATCACTTTGAGTGTCAGAGACACTTTCAGTGTCACTTTGATCGTCATCAGAAGACAACTCAAACTCATCGGATGATTCACTTTCTGAGCCAAGTTTCTTATTCATTTTTGATAGATTTCTTCTAACCTCACGGTCTGACGTACATTCAACATAATCAGAACTACCATTAGAAAACGATGAACAGCCAGCCCGGGCCAGATATTTCCTTTCTGTCACTGATTTATTATACTTCTTGTAACCATAGGAGCCACTGGACTCATCTCTCAACTTCTTCATCATCTCATCTCTGTCAATAGCCGTTTTGTCATCAAGACACGTTCCAAGTTTAATGAACAAGGTAATTAAATGCTCCATATCACCACCATCGCCCGATTTTTCAGTCTGCATTTGCACAGAATGTAATATGTAGACAGTCATACCACTGTGCCATAATCAAAAAGTGTACAAAGAAAGAAACAAAGTGAAAACAAGGTAATTAACATGAAGCAAAGGATAAGCATGTTGTCATCTTAGTCAATAAATCCATGGAAAACTTAGTCAGAACCTATTCTCAAAGCATGATGGAGAAAAGGTAGAACGTACAAGCTAAACATTTGAGCAAAACTTCATCAGGCAAGCAATAGGCTACTTTATCAGAAAAGCACTGGGCAAAGAACCAACCATTGCAAATAAAGAACCCGATTATCTCAATGAAGAATGCCAGTCATACTGATATAGTGATATCTGTAATTTTCCCCCAATAATCTTCCAATCCACTGCCCAATTTTCCCTATTCACTGTTCTCTCAAGCAGTACTAAATCAACTACATGCACATCTCAATAAAATTGACATCCAAACCTACCAAAATGACAAAATGGGATCTCACCTAAAGCAGTGAACCATACAGTTCAGAAAACACATCATCCGGATTTGGAAAACAAAATAAAGTTAAGCAAACTAACAATAGTGCTAACAGCCCCCTTCATTCAACCTCCCTCCCAAAATCCTCATCAAAAAAAAAAAAAATACAAGGTCAGATTACTTTCAGCAAAACACTGTTGCATTTGACACAAAAAGGGAGTAGAAACATTGTTAGTCAAGTTAGGATAGAGAGAGTACTTTATTGCCTCCCTGCACATTTTAATGATATCTTGTTTAGCAGAATTCAAGCCATGCCGAGCATAATACCCGCTTCTAATTCTATTCTCTATCTCTGCCACCTGCAGAAATAAGAATAACCAATAGGTCAACAGTTAATCTAGAACAAAAAAAGAAACCAAAATATAAAAGCAGTTCACAGAGATCACCTTAGGAGCAAAATAGTCGGATGTCTTTCCTTTCATTATATCCTTCAAGCTGAGCACAAGAAACTCCTCCATCTTCCTATACCCACTTCCAGCTTTCTTCATAGCCCAATGTCTCATACGGGCATCGCGTGCTAAGGCTGATGCAGACTTCCGAGCATCAATGACTTTTGTGCGTTTATATAAGCTCTGCCTAAATGCTTGATTTGCTGCACCTCTTCTGTCAACCATATCAAAATAATCTTTCAGACCACTGGACTCGTCCATGTAACTCCCATGACTCAATTTTGAAACTGATGATGTTTGCTCTGCCACATGTTTCAAACTCCTAATCTTCATATTAGAATCCTCAATGGTTCTCATGCCTTGTGAACTGTACCCCTTAACCCAGTTTACATGAGAAAATTTGAAGATGAGCTCTTCAAACTGGTTGCAACCTCTTATATCGACACAGGATATACAAGAAAAAGACTGTAGAAGTTCCTCAAGCACAGCAGAGGAAATATTAGTACAACCGTCTAAGATCAATGCCCTTATCATTTGTTTATTGTAACCACACTGCACAGGACAAAAAGAAAACACAAAGTTAGAAGGAACAAAATAGGAAATGCAAACACAAATACAGAATACAAACCAAATGCGTCAAATCCCCACCATGATACTCCCAATAACAGAGTCAGTGCAGTTGGAGCCCATAGTTGACAGGTCAACCCGTATGCTCAAATTTTTGTAAAAACCAACTGCAGCTCTCCAATGTTTGCAAGTCAAAGCAGCAAACACAAGGGATTTTACATCGGCTCTGAGAAAATGAAAAATCCTTGCTAAAATATGACCATCCAGTAGACCCCAGCTCCCAACTTCATTTCCAGAACATCTGTTTTCTTCTTTGCAGAAGGCAGCATCACCACACAGGTCATCAAATGAGGGTTCACTGTACAAGAGAGGTGGCAAGTCTTCAGCCAATTCATACCCTTCTTCAACTCCATCAACCGTTGTCCGACGTCTCTTCCTAGAATGCATGTCATCTTCATACGACAAACACACTCCATTTTCTGATCCAAGTCCAAGGAAACAAAAGGACAAAAAAAGTCAATATAGAATACCCAAAATCGTGAAGTGCAATGAAAACCTGATGCATCAAGGACGATGCTTAAGTGTTGTTAAAAAGAAAACTCACACATTCTAGTCGACTACTGCATTAAATCACAAAAGTGATTCTTTGTCTTAGAAGATACTATCTTTATTTTCGCAATTACAAAGAAGAAAGAAGAAACAAGTTGTAATAGGTTTCGGGAAATCATTCTGTAATTGCTCAGGGTGACATGGGCGTTCAGAACAATCAAACCGAATCAACCAGAAAGGGAAATAGGATACTTAGACAGAGCAACAAATAAGAAAGACTAAAACAGAAAGTAGGAGCTATTAATCTAGGCCAACATTGTAAAAAATAGGGAACAAACAACATTTAACAAAGGACATTCTAGCAATTAGCATGCATTCTAACACGGTCCCTATTATCTTCCATCACCAATTTACTGCATTCTAACACAAATGAATGATTCACAACCTCTACCTGAATAAACCCAATGATTGATAATCTCTATCTGAATACACCCAAAATCATATGCATGTAAAATCTAGCAGAACA
The DNA here is from genome assembly GCA_021018815.1 of Talinum fruticosum. Classification (NCBI taxonomy): domain Eukaryota; kingdom Viridiplantae; phylum Streptophyta; class Magnoliopsida; order Caryophyllales; family Talinaceae; genus Talinum; species Talinum fruticosum. The sequence continues at coordinate 5,505,643 of JAITYX010000010.1, read as the reverse complement.
TCTGGAAGAATCTCTCTAGGATGTACATGCAAAAAAATAGCTCCTCATCGATATGACAACCAAACAGGACCTACTCAAAATAAAAACATACCCATAGAAGACTTTTGAAGATAAAGGTAGCTTTTATTTGTAGGCTTGTTGAATAGATGCTTCTCCATTTCCTTCTTTGGCTGTCTAGAATTGATCCATGGGTCTAACACTTCATTTATAGCAGCAGCAAATTCACGGCTCTTGTAGGATTTCATAACTAATTCATGGAGCTTCCCACGTGTATATCCAATGAATTGTGGATGCAAACTATGAAATAAACTAGACATGGAGCTGCTCCCACCATGGATAGCCACAGAGGCTTCAGAAGTACCAGCAGCTGGTGCAGTATTGTCTTCATGGAGTTTGAGATTGTCCTGCGAGACCTCAATCACAGAAGTAACTGGAACCCAAACTTTGTCCATTTTGCGGAACACGCTGCTTTCCTTCTTTAAGTAACCTTCCTGCACCATTTTCTGAAGTACTGCGCACGAATATGGTCCATGTTCATGGCCAGTGCCATCAAGATAGTACCAATTACCTAACTGCAACTGCAAGTCACCCACAGTGCAAAGCCGATCTTTTGGCTTATTAATGACACCAGATTTCCATGATCCAATAGTGTCTAGCTCATTAAAGCTTTTGGAATGAAAAGCATCTTCTCCTTTCACCCTTCTCACATCACTTGATGAAGAATGATGTTTGGTTCCCTTTGAAGAGTATTTGTCTTTCGCTCTCTGTTTTACCCGAGATTCTGAGACAAAAGGTCCATGATCTTTAACAACACATGCATTGATCCTAATGACTGGCATCACAGTTCCTTTAACTCCCCTTACAAGTGCAGCTTTTGATTGAGTTGACTTGTTAACATTGCAATCAGTCTTCTCATCAGGCCACGAAATAGCCCAAGATGGTAGATCAAGCCTTTTGCTCTGACAAGGGAAATACAAATCCTCTTTTCTCTGCCATCTGGGGTCCTCGTACCCAGATTTTGGCATCTGGCAGACTGGATAACCATCATTAAGCACCACTTTTTCCTAAAGGATTTTTCCAGAGCCGCTTCTTCATTCCTTTGCCAGTCACCACCTTTACATGACCACCGACCAGAGAACCATTCCGTAAATTCACTGAAGACATACCCACATTCCTTGTCAAAGCTACCAACAGATGTGGATTCAGCAACATCCTTTGTTTCAGTATCTGGATGCATTGGAGTATCCTGCTCTTGATTCTGTTCAGAGAGCTCTTCACTGCTAGGATGATCCTGTGTAAAACCTGTATGGATAGAGCATTTGATAATTATTAAGCACCCTTGTGTAGTTTACTTTAAAAGTCACCACAGAAAAATTTTCTGGACATTTATAAGTCTACATCAAGAATATAGATGCAGAGATGATGACCACGTACGGTACGCTATGCATAATGTTTACGAATGCGTTGATTCAGAGATGACTCAGTTGTGACTGAATTGATGGGCACAAAACTAACTACTACACCAATTATTTCCTAAATCGTCAGTCTTGAATCATAATCCATGCATATATTTCCTACTATGGACAATCTTAAAGTTAAAGAGTCCACCTATGCTGTTAACGGAGATGAAGGATAAGGCAAAAATTTTAGCCTTAAAAATTTATAATCTAATACAGAATCTTGTATGCTTATTACTTTTTAAGTAATTCTTCTATATATTATACAGAGTATGTTAGAGCTTTCATAAACTATTAAGGAGTATTTTAAATAAATTTCACTTCCTTTTATATCTAACACCAATAATCAAATCCATTTTGGCTCGTGTTTCCGTTTTTTAACTCCTGTACAGTATCATAGATACACGACAATAGATGATCAAACATTGCAGAATATGTTGACACAATCCCCTCTCTCTGCATGTGTCTTTCTTCCCCACCCTAATCACTCCTATGTCCTGGTTGCCTCTTTCTTCTCCTTCTCCTTCCCCTTCTCATCCTCTGACACACACACTTACCCAACACACTCTTCTTTGCAATCTAGGTCAGTTTGGTTTCAGAGCCTAATGCTGTGATTTTCACTTTTGCCTCGTAGAACTAGGGTTGAAAGAAGTTACATAGGTTGGAATCATGGAATGTCTACAATGGAAGTGCATGCAAATTGAGTTGTTCCAAATTATTCCAGGCAGTATAGTTTAGTTTTTTCCGCCTGATTTTTTGTTTGTTTGTTTTTTGGTTGTTCAGAGATTGAGTGGGGGCAGCCAGATACCAAGTCAACAAACCCAGACTGGGGAGTCCACAGCTTGAAACGGTCCAGGCAGGATAAATTTAACGTTAAACCAGCCATTTCAAGAGAGCAACTAGGCACACGAATATGAATGAGTCATGCTAGATGGCACTGGGCCAATGATTGGACCGCCCAGACAAGTTTCAGTAGAGCAGAGGCTGAGCCACTTTGCTCATGCAGGCCACATGACCATGCCATAATATGTAATCGGCATGTTATTACGAGAGAGAGAGAGAGAGAGAGGGATTCGTTGGATCAAGATCAAATACAATCAAATTAGCTTTCTAGTCTTTTATCATTGTTCCCATTTCTTCAATACATATCCAAATCCAGATCCATGAACCAGAGCCTTGCCTTGGCAAGGGGGAATGTGGTAGTCTTAACACTAAATTGCCCTGAATTGCCAGTGGAGAGTTATTTCAATTGGATCCTAAATTAGAAACTGTGTAGTTCCCACTACTCCATTGCGGAGGGAGGTTGAGGACAGTTTAATGAGCCATCTTATTTTTGTCTGGCTATAATCCAGTAGCTTTTCAGCTATCAAGCAAGTAGAGAACATTTCTTCAATACAAGTTTCACAAACAAATTCGTTACCAAAAAAAAAATAATCCAACTTATAAGGGCAATGACATCATTTTAGTGTTACCACTAACGTTTCTGTATATAAGTGAACTAGCAAATTGAACCTCAGTATGAGAAAATTCGTTACATAGGGTAAACAACAAAGAAAATACTATACATAAGGTTGTTTGTTCCGTAGAATTTACTCCAAATAAAGAACAACAAGAATAGTTACTGAAGTTCATAGAGCATAATGTTTCCAACAGGAAACAGTAACACTGTCAAAAATCTAACATTAAACACCCAAAAGTGACAAAGTAAACGTAAAAAGGCAAATAAGACATGCATATCTGGTTAGACATCAAAGAAAATATTTGCAAGAATATGTTCAATACTTGTTTTCTAAATTAAGTAATACAATATTGAATCCTAAGATATAGAAGCAATTATTTCAAATAATTCAAAAATTTTCTGCCCGTTTAAACCAATTCATTCGTCACATACTTGCCTGAAAGATTTTAAAATCCAAAAGTGGTATTGCCACAAAGTACAGAGAAGCCTTAGAAATAAATTTTGGGGGTTTGAAAAATACATTTAACTTTTATTTCATATCCTAATATAAAATATTGGCCATGATTTATGATGATTCTACTATATAGATATCTCTTATGATGATTCGACGATTCGACTATCCACAGCAGAAAATATCACGCTTAACCATAAATCAGAAAATAGAACCACACTCCACACACTAACAAGCCTCATGCACAAGTTTGCAAGTGCTGCTTATGTTCTGTGCGTTGAGTTCCACATTCTTCCCATTTATATTATTTTTATACTATGAAAAAATTTACTGAAGACACTAATGATGAAACAATTTGTTGAAGATGCGGGATGACTTGAACCATCACTTGTACTCTAGACAAGTACAAGACGCATTTGTAACGTAAAAGTGCAACAAAGAATTTGAGAGACGTTTCCACCCCCTCAAAAGTTGTCCATGTGAGTTTATAGTTTCCACTTTTTATTTGTAATGTTACAAGCATAGAGTTTCTCGGATATGTAGGTAAAAAAAGGCCGCTTTATTAGTACCCTATATTTTGGGATAAAATAATCAAAACTTGAAACCAGGAAAACATTTTCAAAATTATCTTAGGCCACAGGTTCAAGAGAACTATAACCTCATAAAATATAAAGTATTCTCCCTAACCCGAAACTGAAAATCTACTTTAATTTAATTTATCAAAAAAATCTAATTTAATTTAAAAATTATGGACCGTCGTTGTCAAACCTATGAACTGACAACGAGGCAAATCAATGTCTCATCCAAGTGCCAAGTAAGAACGTGAAGGTCCGACATCACAAGTTAACAATTTAAGATTTTAACTTATCCCAATACCTGTAATCTATAATTACCACCTCTATTGTGTAGTCCTCAAGCAGTCTAACCATACACAATGTGACAAAGAAACGACTCCCAAATTACCCCCATCCCCAGATTAGTGATAATGATGAGCACACATAAGACAGGAGCAGACAAACTTTTCCACAGCATTCCCAGACAATCTATTTAGTCGTCTCACAAGATCAAGGGCTTCAACCACAGAAAAGTACAGCTGGCATCTCTTACGTATACCTCAGTCCAGCCCTATATGAGGTAGATCTTAACTTAACCATACTAAACTAAAAGTGGATAATTAAAATGTCCAGCTAATATTTGAAAAAGAAAAATCTAACAAATAAGTAAAATCCAAAATGTCCACAAAAAGGGTATTTCAAGAGGAAGGGATTAGCAGAAAATAAATAAACCAGCCCAACAAAGAATTACCACAATAATTAAATAAAAACAGGATTAAGGACCATTGTACCTTCCAAGCTACCAAGTCCTTCCCACTCTGACTGGTCAAATGACATTTGCAACGCTTCTGCATAACCATTTACCAGCATGGATCAGGCATCCAGAAAGGAGAAACTACAAAAGAATGCTAGAGAAAAAAAGGGGAAAAGACATGCACACTTTGAGACTAAAAAGAACAGAACTTTTTAATTCTGAGATAATGCTCCAGGAACATATTCAGAAAATTACCTCCAACTATCTCAAGTTCCTTCCCAGGAATTACAGTAAAGCCTTCTAAAAGAGCACCAACTCTTTCATCAATTCTAAGATCCTTCAAGGACAAATGGTCATTTGCACCAGTTATTGCCTGAGCAAAAGCATCCGGACTTTCCACAACAATCTGATCCCCAGATTGCTCTGCATCTCCCACATCCACCAGCACATTACCCGGAGCCTCAGGGGGCATACCAGCTGAGTAACAGAGTCTGGAAAAATGGGTGTAAAATTAGCCGTCACCATTGGTGAAGCTGCATTTTCAACAGTCACCCACCTGTCACTGTCTGAGTGCTTAACCAGGTGATCAGACATAAGTATTCCTTCTTCAACAAGGGCCTTCAAATCACACAATCTTGAAGGGCCGCGTTCCTCCCCAAGGTGATCAAGGTAATACCACTTCCCTGGGTTCACACTGGATACAGATGGGACATGTGGCGGTGTGTCACATATATCCATGTCTTCTTCCATCGACAGAAGCTCTTCATTAACTTCATTAACAATTGAAGGCTGCTCATTGACATCACCACTGGGTGTTTGCACCTGGTCTTCCATGTGAATGTCATGAGATGTGCTTTTTCAATGGAACCATTCTGCATATTATCTCTGTCTAGAGGGTCTTTAGGTGAGACTACTGAATCTTTACCAATTGGGTTCCTCTGCACAGGCTTTTCTTCCAGTACCTTATCACTCTGCTTGTCATCACCAGCTTCACCCCTTCGACTTGTTTTCCGGTGACTACTAGGCCTACTTCGATCACGTGGAGATGGTTCCAAGTAACTTGGAGATCTGTCCCGGCGATCATGTGGTCTAGACCGGTCCTGTGGGGACCGTTCTGCATAGCTGGGGCTTCGATTTTTATGATCACGACGATGACCACGATAACATGGTGACCTCTCGGGTCTAGCAGGAGTCCAGTCCCTGTGCTCATGATAATGGGCTCTCTCACGCTCATGAGGAGACCTTTCAGAATAACTGGGGCTGCGCCTGTGCCTGTCATAAGCTTCTCTGGAAGATGAAGAATCATACTGACGTAAAGGAAGCCTATCAGAAGTACTCCTTGTTGAACTAGATTTTCTGAACAATTTCTCAGCAGACTGACGTGAGTAATGCTCATAGTATCCAGCACGGCAACTTCCTACAGAAATTTTTCTGCTTTTGGAGCTAACATGATCACCATGATCGTCATAATGTTTACGGTCATTGCTATCTGAATGGGTGCCATGACGCTTCAATCGAGTACTAGATGAGTGTTCTCTCCCTTGGCTCCTACCATGGCTGTGATCATTCTTATAGGAAGGTACCTCATCTATGATTTTTGGGTTCAACTTTTGGTAGTTCTTTTCTTGGTTAGCTCCCCACCTGGCCACCCTCTTGGAATGCTTATTACCCCTTTTGTTGAAGTTTCTCCCTGGAGAAACATCCTCACCTGGATACTTAACAGTAGGTGGTGTCCAGTCATGATCATATCTTCGCTCTCTTTCTCGGTTTGAATCAGGTTTAAACCCTTTCGAGTAAGCATACTCATCCCTGAGTGCATCACCTTTATTACATCTATCAGGAAGAAATTCTCCCTTCTCAACTTCATCTTTGGACGCTCTCCATGAACCGTACTCTGCCTTCTCGTATTCACCTTTCCTGTACTTCTCTGGACTCCGATCCCTCCTCAGAACAACATCGGCCCGCACCCTACCAGAGTTGAATTCAAGTCTCTCCGGTTCAGACTTTCGCCATCTATTGGGTGAGACCTCACCTTTTTCTAGCTCATCATTCCTCCACCTGTCAGTGGCAACAATCTCTCCCTTCTCAATTTCACTCTTATGAGATCTTTCAGGCGTCAATTCTCCATTCTCCACCTCTCTTTTAGGCGACTTGAGTGTCCCCAGTTCACCTTCTTCCACCTCTTCTTTCTGCTGAAAGTTTTCGCCGCTGCCCACTTCCCCATTCTCCACTTCCCTGCCGCTCTTCACTTCGTCAGAGCCTAATTCAGTCTTGGGTTGCTCTTCCTTCTTGAAGAACGCATCTCTCTTGAGTTTCATCCTCTTAGTGGTAGTTCTCTTGATAGGCTTCGTCTCCAATTTCCCATTGCTGTTGTTGCTGGTTCCGCCCCCGCACAATGTCTCAGTACCCGGAAACTTGTCCATAATTGGCTGCAAAGGAACGCATGCAACACCGCCATCGCCCATGGAACTCAAAAGCTATTCGCTTGCGATATCCGAAACCCTAATTCTCCCCTTTCCCGGGGCTGTCGATGGTCATACTGCAATTCTTCCTCGTCCGCGAATCTTCTTGCTACCAATGCCAAAACCCTAATTTCAAAAACACACCCAATAAGTCAACAACAAAAACGAAATTAACCACAATTTGTACAACCCCCAAATCAAATACCCGGAAACATTGGAACCGAAGTTCAGAAATCAAAACCCTAGAACGCCGAATCTGGGAGCGAAAGAATCCAAAACCTAAGAAATTAGGGGGAAATAAGAGATTGAACTTACCGGCGTGTGGATCAAAGAAGGAAGAAGACAAAGAAGAAGAGGTTCTTGAATGGCGGATCGAAAAACTATTGAGAGAGAAAGAGCTGAGGGAAAACTTTTTTCCGCCTGTGAAATTCTCTCTCCTCTCCTCTCCTCTGCTCCTCTTCTCTTCGCGCTCTGTTTCCCCTCTCTCTCTCTCCTCGTCTTGTTTTAATTTCAAGTCTGAAAGACGAAACAAAAACCTTCGTGCAATTTCTCTCCCCCGATCTCTTTTAATCTTTAAGCATAAAATGTTATGGGACTTGGCGCAACGGAAAAATAATTAAACCAAACAAGCAAAGACACGATTTTTATTTACTTGCCATAAAAAGGTGAAGTTAAGTTGGACTTGGCGTGATTTTTCTTTATTTTTGGGCGTGGGCCGTGAAAATACAGTTTGATTCACTACATTGGCGGTTGAGTACTCGATGTAGGCGGTGACTTGTGTATTTCGATCGCACTCTCCGATTAGCTGCGGCGAAGATGTTAACCTAGAGATGGTTATGCCCATTGCATTGGCTAGTCTTGACTCCCAAATTCTGATCACAAGTTCCAATTATGTTACAGCATGAGATTTCTAAAAGTATAGTGAGATGTTTGATAATGTGTAAATTATTTTATATATAACTTTAAAAGTTGAAATAAAAGATAATTTAGATATTTACATTAAGAATTAATCTTTGTTTCTATTTTAATGATTGATTGACTCATGTGGCAAAATGCGAAAATTTAAAATAATGTACAGCTAGAAGAGTCGAAGTATAGCAAGTCAAATACAAGTATGGTAATAGTAAAAAGATAGCTAAAAAGTCAAGCGAACTATAAAAAGGTTCCATAAGACTCTCTTTTATTTAGTAATAAGGAGTTATAAGCTTATAAGTTGTAATAATGTCAGTAGTAAGGAATAATAAACAAATATAATGAATATAAAATATTATATACAACTTATAAAATATTAGAAGTATTAGTTATGTGCATTAAAATATACCAACGTATTTTATTTTATTTTATTTATTTATGAACTTTATGTAAATTAAATTATAAGATTAATATGTTCTTAATGTCAAATGCATTGTTTACTATCGTGGGCATGTTTGATTTTTTTTTATATAAAAAAGGACTTATGTTTAATATTTATGAGAAAAAATTTTATAGCTTACATTTATTAAATTATTTCATAAAAGTAGAATATTTATTCATGTCAATTTTCATTGAATAACATGAAAAAAAAATCATAGTTTATTGGAGAGCAATAATTTTTTTACAAGCAAGTAATAAAGAATCTAAAAAAGATTAAAAAAGATAAAGAACTTATAAGATTTTTGTGGATGTAATGAGTTTATAAGATTTAGTTGAAAATATATTAATTTCAAACTTGTAAAGTATTTTATTAATAATAAAAAATAAATTTATGACAAATTAAATTTTTATATTTTTATTAAAAAATTATGAAGACAATTAAGAACAAAAATATTTTTTTAGAGTGGAAAATATATGTAGTATAAGGAGTTGTAAGCAGTTGTAAAGAATATAAAATATTGTATATGACTTAAAAAATATTTATAAAGTATTACTTATATGCATTAAAATATAATAATATATTTTATTTTATTTTATTTATTTATTTATGAACTTTAACCTAAATTAAATTATAAAATTTATATGTTTGTAGTGTCATATGCGCTTACTATTGTGGTCATATTTGACATTTTTTTATGCTTCTATGTAACGCCCCGATTACCGTCACCTAATAACTCCCTAATTCGAGAATATTAGGTAAGGTCGCAGCGGAAGTTAATAGGCGAAGGCGTTACCGCCGCCCTATATATAAGGACAAGGCTGACTTAAAATACCATAATAAACGAGTGTCTAGTGGTTATGCCTCCGTCGTGTCGCAAGGTGTCATCCTGACGGCTTAAGTAGCCACTCCCAAGCATAGTTTTGCTACATATTTACAAACATTAGTGACCATTACAACGGACTATAATAGGAAATACACAATGCTTAATTACAACCCGAAGTCGAACCCAAAATTAGCGAGGACGAGCGTCACTTGTGAGCATCTATAGAACAGTGGCAATGGAATATCCAGCTATGTCTTACTCCCACCAGGCTTCTTAGGCGAAGGGCTGTTAACGGATGCCTTTCCTAAAAACCAAAACATCAAAAATAACTCAAAGAATGAGTCGAAACTCAGTACGAACATTCTCGCACGAGTAAAATAATTTTGAAACATATTGATTGAGTGCGCGCATTTCAATTCATTTTAGTTTGAAATCGGGGGAGAGAATATAAGTAAATTTGCTTGCCGGTTATTATCCGGAAGTGGAACCCCTTGGTAATTGATACGATCGTTGAACAGGTGTCACCCCGGCCGATCGATAACCCGGAGTTGACGCGCACGCGGGTATAATTGGCGGGCCTAAGCCCTTGATAATTGATAATTGGGCGGGGACCACTTAATTAGGTGGCAAAACTTGCCTTGTAAATGATTCATTGTTATTTATATATATAAGAAATATTGAGATTTGATGAAATATGTGAGTTTTCGAAAGGTACGGGCAATGAACGTGCACTGAGCCGAGGTTGTTTGCTTTCTCCCTTTTTATGAAAATTTAAGTTGCTAGCTTTCCAGCAGTCGAAGTGGCCTCGGTTACTGTTTCAAATGGATTTCCCTTGTTAATAATGTTTTTCTTGAATTTTAATGCTTGAGTTCGTATGGTCGTTGGTAATTTGATTTAATTTTCTTCATTTGTTATGTAATCGATTAAGCTAATCGGATAACTAATGTTACTTATGTAATTCGAGTGCATTTGTTGGCGTGAATGGAAAAGATGTATATATATACATGTATGATCAATCACTTATCGTCATTACATTTATTAAAAAGATGTGAAACACGCTCTTAATAATTCTTATGACTGCTACCCACATTGTTGTCGTCATTACTATTAGCATTATTATTATTATTCTTATTTGATGCCACTAATTCAATTAATCTGCCAGCCCAACTTATCTTTCGATGCTCACTCCCAACGTAATTTCTTTATTCCTTCTTTCATCGACTTCAAACTTATAGACAAGTGATTACTCAATCTACCAATGCCTTTCTACATGGAGGCTTCACAATTAACCATATTGCTCAAATTCATACATATATCATCTTAAGGTCGGGGCATTATCTCCCCACAAAACTCACATTCCCAATCACAATTACGCATGCTTAACATTTGAACTATTTTCTTAAACTTCTGCAGTTACACTTTAGCCAATTCAACCTATGCATATACTCGCCCTACGTTTGCTCAATATCGTCATCCTCCAAATCTCGGAATTCATTCGATACCCAATTACATAACTAAACATCCCTAATTTCGTTCTCTACATTATAATTTCTCAATAACAATTTCATTCCTTCGCATTTATACATAATCCATCCATCAAAGCCACAACTCCACCATCCACACCAAATCGAATTTCTCAAAATCGATCTTCAAATTCACTCAACATATACTTCTAAGTCATATGCTTCAATTTATAGTTACAATTGCCTAAATAAATCGAAACTTGATAATTTAGGGTTTAGCATATTTACCTTCAGATTCGAAGAGGAGAAGTTGAGGAGGACGAGCAGAGGTGATGGTGGTCGGCAACTCGCACCAGCAACCGCCCGGCAGAGGTGGCGATGGGCTCCGGCTGGTGGTTGGCGGTCAGGTGGCCGCGGCAGGGGAATCCCGCAGTGCCTAGCGGGAGGCGAGAGAGAGACGGAGAGCGCGAGAGAGGGAGGAAGCGAGACGAGAGAGGACGGGGACGACCGGCGCCGGTCTCCCGCCGGCGTCGCCGCTGCGCTGGCCGGAGAAGTGCTGCGAGGAAGAGGAAGCAGGGGAAAGGGAGGAGCAGGGGAAAGGGAGGAGCAGGTGAAGCGGGGAACGGGAGGAGCGAAGCGGTGAGGCAAGTGAATTGAAGTCCGATTATCTTGGTTTTAACCGCCTCACTTCTTCTTCTTTTTTTTTTTTCCTACTTAATTCCAGATAATTCTTGTATCTGGATTTTTCTAAAAAATCTGGCTTATTTATTTTATTTTTACTTTTATTTTTATATGTTTACCTATATTTATTTATTTATTTATTATTATTATTATTATTGTTACTTCTTAATTTTATTTTAACAATGACGTTCACAAATTATAACTTTATTATGAGATTTTTATTAGGGCCACTTCGTCGCCTTAACGGCATAACGTATGTATAAAAATACTTTAAATATAAAATGTCGAATTGAAGTGCACGCGCTCAATCATATAAATCTTATAATTACTGAATTAATTAAATAAACAATGTGGTTTAGGGTCGGGTTGTTACATTCTATCAAAATTGAAAGTATGTTTTGATATTTAAAAGAAAATTTATAGCTTAGATACATAAATTATTTCATAAAAATTAGAATATTTATTTGTGTCAATTTACAATGGTTAACAAGGAAAAAAATAGTTTATCGGAGAGCAATAATTTTCTACAGCGAAGCAACAAAGAATTTAAAGAGGCTTACAAATTTATAATGAATTTGTGAAATATTAGTTGAGAACATATTAATTTTAAACTTATAAAATATTTCATTAACGATAGAAAAATAAATTGACATTTTTTAAATTTTATATTTATACAACAATTATAACAATAATTGTGAATAAACATAATTTTTGGGAGTGAAAGATATATGCAGTTATAAAGAGTTATGATGAATTTTAAACAACTGTAAAGAATATATAAAATTTTGCATATGGCCTATAAAATATTTAAAATATTAGCTATGTGCATTAAATAAAATAGCATATTTTATTTTATTTATTTATGAACTTTATGTAAATTAAATTATGAAATGCATACGTTTATAATGTCAAATGCATTGTTTACTATGGTGATGATGTTTGATATTTATTTATTTTTATTTTATTTTTACAAAAAAATTATGTTTGATGCTTATGAAAAATATTTTTATATCTTAGATATAAAAATTATTTTATAAAAAGTAAGATATTTATTTTTATCGATTTATAGTGATCAATAAGAAAAAAAAATTATTTGTTGGAGAACAATAACTTTCCTACAACCAAATAATAAAGAATTTGAAGATGATTTAAAAGGTAAAATGTTTGTGAAATATTAGTTTAGAACATATTAGTTTTAAACTTGTAAAATATTTCATGAATGATAGAAAATTAAATTCTCAACAAAATAATTTTTATATTGATAAAACAATTATGAAGACAATTGTGAACAAATAATGTGAATGGAAAATATATATAATTGTAAGTAGCAGTAAGGAGTTATGAACAATAAAATAAGGCATAAATAGCTTAAATAACATATCACAATTCATTGTACTCGTACATAATCACCGACCTTCACAATACATTAGAGAAGCCAGGCAAGACGCATGACAATTATAGTTAAGAAATCATTTTCGCCATATTTTTGTTTCCTAACTATGTTAGTTTTACTTATTTCATTTTATTAAAATTTTTAATATGTGTATCGCTTTAGGTATGTATTAATTATTTTTCTACCCAATAACTATTGAAAATAATTTGAACCCTAACATCTTTATGATATTATAATTAAACAATTCATTAGAGCATTGAAAAGACATAATTGTACTCTTATTACTTTACCCCACCTACCTTCACTCAAGCCCTTTTTTATTTAAATTTTAGTTTCATTAGGTTTAAGAAAAAAAAAAAAACAATAGCTCGGAGCTCTTCCCTCTATATTAGTGAACCGAAGCATCTCCCTACCCTCTCTCTCTTCCTCTTTGTTATCTTCTCTTTAATTTTCAAATTGTATTGAGGATAATTGTCAAGTTTGTAATCTAAAATTTGCTAAGAAGGTTTATTTGAGTGAAGCATCAAATTAATCGGGTTCTAAGGCTTAGGGTTGTAAAATATGATTGTAGGTAGACTGGGCAATGGACTGGGAGTCCATTGGGTCTAAATGATCGGGCTTAAAAAATAGGGTACAAGCCCGTTTAATTATTTATTTGGGATGGGCATTTAACGGGCTGCCATTTAACATAGTTAAACGGGCCGGGTACTCGGGCATGCCAATGGGCCGCTGCACTCTACTCTCACTCGTCTCTCACTCGATGCTTCATCGCTCTATCTCTCCCTCTGTCTCTCACCGGATATTGGCCCCCTTTCAAATCCCGCTCCTCCACCGCCGTGACCCCGAACCCCCTTAATCTCTCTCTCTCTCGAATCGTTCAAATTCCCACAGCAGAATCGTATCGTTCCTCTAGCCAGGAAGTTTGCCCAGATTTTTACCCAGTTGTTCAAGGTAAGTCCCTTAATCGATTCTCTTCAATTCTTGTTCTAGGGTTTTTCGTTGCTTCTGTTTGATTTCCGTGAAGCCCTCCAATGTTATTGTGACTAAATTTAAGCAACCATACATTTGTCGGATCTTGACGTACCATCGAAATAATCCGAGAGAGAGAGCGAGCGAGATAATTGGAGTATAAGGAAGGAAGGAAGGTATAGGAATGATAGTAAGCGAAGGGAAAGAGAGACTCGTGATGAATAAGGGTGAAGGAGCACATTAACGTATAATTGACATATCGAAGCAGCGAAGGAAACGTCAAATTGGATGTGTTTTTAAGTTTTGGGAGATTTTTGAATGCCTCCAAACGTATAAAGAGCTAAATTTAGGTTCTGAAGGCTTGGGGAAGAGGGGAGGGAAGGTAAATGCACTTGAAGGCTTTTATAAAGAGCTAAAAATAATTTTCGATAAAAACTTCAGTCTCCGGTATAATCAGTAAATTCTTGTAGGAGCAGGCAATTTGATGTTGGCTGAGACTCGAGTATGCAGTTTGCCATTAGAAGGTGGAGGCTTTTGTGTGCATTTTAAATTGAAGTATACTTCGGATTTCGACAAACCTTGTTTGGGCAGGATCCACTGTGTTATACAGCCTAAGTTCCAATATGTCTTCTCTTATTGATACAGCTTGAGTCTTTACTTATTTGCAGAGTGAAAGATGGAGTATATGCTACTTGGGTTGCTGCTGTTACATCTTAGTAAGCTTATCGTCTTTTACTTCTGCTATACCACTAATGGATCGATTCCCCCTTGCGGGGTCCCTTCACCTGCCGAATGTTATCCCCATGGATCTTCGTGATATGGATTGTTAAACATGCAGGGTGTGGTGGGATGTTTATGAGCACTATGGTTTCAGAAAAGTGGCGTCTTTGACGTGTGAAATGCTGATTACTGATTAATTTGATTATCCATTAATCATTATAGAAATCTCTCATGAATCGAACGATGCAACCGGGGAAGGTTCAAGGCGATGTTTCTTTCAAGGCGATGTTTCTTTGTATTTCTCTTATAATGTATGTTTTATTGTTAATTCAAGCTCATGGGAGGATAGGAATGATTTACATCAAACCAAGATTAGTACAAGCATCATGGGACAAAGCCCTCGGGTTGTGGCGAGTCTAAAATTGCTTTGGAGGTCTCCACGGACCTTCCCACGGCCTGTGGGAGCACTCGCGGTGGGTATTTTTGGTTAAATAAATCGCTGCTGGCCACCACGGCCTGCCCCACAGCCTGTGGGGGCACCTGCAGTGGGTATTTTGAGTTAAGTAAATCGCTGCTGGCCACCACGGCCTGCCCCACAGCCTATGGGGGCACCCGTGGTGGGTATTTTGGGTGGGCCTTGGGTGGTCGGGGCCATTTGACCCATAACCCGACCCGGCCCGTTGCCCAGGTCTAATTGTAGGGCAACTTTAACCTTCGAATGTATACAAGTAGGTGAGAGATTCATCCGAGAGAGAGAGAGAGAGAGAGAGAGAGAGAGAGAGAGAGAGAGAGAGAGAGAGAGAGAAACTTAGATGAAGGTTTGCTCTTGGAGAGGTTATGTCACCCTAGAGGGAGGTGAATATGGTGATGGAGGATTTTTGAGAAAATATAAAATGTTTTGCATAAAACTAACTTAGAAATAGATTCTGCGCCTAGATTGGACTTAGAAAGTAAAATACACAAACACGTACGTGGAAACCCTCCTTGGGCAAAAAACTATGGATAGTGCTAATACAAGCACCATATCAAATCCACTAATTGAATCCACAATTACAAGGACTGACTCTTTTACAGAATTGCTATCTTGGACAATTCCCTTACAAGTTTTCCTAGACTCAAAATTCCCTTATCTCATTTAGTGCTTTCTAACTGAGATATCCTTTACTGATTAGGGACAAATGAGCTGAGTTAACTCTTACAACTCAGTCAAGGGACTTAGAAAGTAGAAGTAATGGAAGTGATTACAAGACTTTCTTTACAACTCACAAAGTAGGAAAAATACAGATTGAGAGCTGTAAGATGAAGATTGAGTAAGTAAGCACTAAGTAATGTGTTAAGCAATGTGTTCAGCAATCTTCAAATCTTGTGAAGTGACTTCTATTTATACACACCAAGGCAGAATGAACGTTGAGACTTGTTTTGGACTGGTGAGCTTCAATGAAAGTTATGTGGTGGTCCTTGGCTCAAAAAGTAGTCCAATCCTATGGTTGTGATTGAAATATGAGGTGGAAACAACCGTTAGACCCAAAGTTGTTGTTTATCATATTTAGAAACAAATAACCTTGACACGGTATCCGAGCCATGTCCAGAAATGGTTGATTTATGTCTGTTGATATTTAACGGCTAGAAACGGGATGCTTTTGCTTTTCAAAAATATATTAAGCTTGTTTAATCATCCCACAAAAGCAAATCAAAAGTGGTACTCAAAGTATATAAATACTTTGATTTAGAATTAGGTAAAGATAATTAATTCCAAGTAATTAAGTACTTAATTATCTTTAGCCTAAAAGAATGGAATTTTTTAGTCTAATATTCATTAGTTTCAAATTTCATCTAGAGTCAATCCTTAAAATGATCAAGTTAGAAAGAGTAAAACATCAGAATACATAAACTTGATCAAGTAAATAATTCTCAATAAATAAGCTGACTTAGAAAGTAGAATTAACACAGTAATTCATTTTTTCTTGAAACAAAAAGTCCGTGCTCAAAATAAAAGTGTTAGAGAAATTATTTACTCATGACATTGAAATTATTTACTCATGACATTGATCCGAGTGGTGCCCGAGTGTGTCGAAACACAGTTAAGAATGTTATGCTTGAAGAATTGTTTCGAGCGGGTCAGAAAATAATGAAAACTTATATATTAGTTTCTTAAAAGTTCGAATGACTTAGAATCAAAACTATAGAGAGATAGAGAGTATGCCTGAGTCTTTAATCTCCCCTTTTTTATGAAAGGCATTCCATACTTAAGATAGAGACTATTAAGTTCAAAGAGTTAAGTTTTCATAGAGTATAGATCAGAGCAAGAAAGATAATGATGAATATATGGCAGTTCAGCTTATATCAAATATAACTCATAACATGTTTCTTGAAATAATCAGAGCAAATATGTTATAGAGTAAGGAATAGTATATCGAGTAAGTATGAAACATATACTCAGAAACATATATGCTCATAAATAAGTAAGTTTCATTCATTTCAAGAAGCATTTATACAAGGGCTAAAACAAACTAAAAAATAAACTCAAAAAACAACTAAGGAAAAAACTCTCCCTAAACCAAACATCTATTTTCTATCTTTTCTCTCCCCTATGCATTTCAACAAAAATAACAGAAAGAGGGAGGAAAGAACAAGTAAATACATAAGATGTTGGACAACAAAAAAATTAAAACATAGTTTGAAATCGGGAAGGAGGGGCAGATCTGTCGTGAAGTAGAAGAACGAGTGGTGCGCCTACGCCTGTATCCTTAAACGAAGTAGTTTGGCGAGGTGGCAACAGCAGTGGTATATCCGGCAAAGGAATGATCCTGGTTCCGTGAACCAAAGGTAGATCTTCCTCTTCTTATTCTTCTTCTTCCTCAGCAAAAGTTGCTGCTGGCTGAGATTCTCGAGGCGGGGGCCTTAGACTGGCCCACTTCACCAGCCTCTTCCGAGGCACTTTGAGTGTGATCGGAAGATTGAGAGTGTTTGAGAGTAGAGAGAGGGAGTAAAGAACACGGAAGATTCAAAAACAGAGAGAGAGAATGAGTTTGAGACCAAAGTGAGCGAGAAAGCGAGCAATAAGTAGGTAAAGTGAAAGAGAGAAAATGAAGCAATGCTATTTATAGAGAATAAAAGCTTTTAATTGTCTTCTGACTCGGTTACCAAGCAACGGTTATCAGATTGTTGAGTCTCTCAGCGCAGTAATAGCTAGTTTTCCAACAGTTTTCTTCCAACGGCTAGTTTTCTAATTGATCGCGTGATAGAGAGAGAGAGAGAGAGAGAGAGAGAGAGAGAGAAGAAAGAGTTTTCGCAAACATTTACGAGATTCTCCATTTATTTAGAGATGATCCTAAAATTTTGATGTCCATTTTGCTAAAAATCCGAGTCCGACTCAGTAATGCATTTGAGTGACTCTGAACACACTCAGAAAATTCATAACTTACAGCTCATTCTCATTTTGTGTCAACTAATCCATTTGTTATTCACTCGAAAACATATAACTATTAATCATAGTAGAATAATTCATGCCATAATCTCATATAATCATGTATTTAACATACCAAACTCATTCCTAATAAAGCAAAACTGATCTTCACTTAGAGGCTTAGTGAAAATATTAGCTAATTGAGATTTTGTAGGAATAAATTCAAGTTCAAAATCACCTTTCTCAGAATGGTCTCTCGAGAAAATGATACCCGACCTCAATGTGCTTTGTCTTTGAGTGCTGAACTGGATTCTTGATGATGCTTATTGCACTTTGGTTGTCAGACTTAATTGGAATAGATGTGAATGATAGACCAAGATCCTTCAAGTATTGCTTAATCCAGAGAATCTGAGCACAACAAGCTCCAGCGAGCAATGTACTCAGCCTCGGCAGTTGATAAAAAGCAAGCGAGTTACGCTTCTTTGAATGCCAGGAGATGAGTGATTGACCCAGAAATTGGCATGCTCCTGATGGGCTCTTTTCTATCAACCTTGGATCCAGCATAGTCAGCATCCGAGTATCCAGTGAGAGTCGGATCTCGAGTCCTTTGAATACCATAGACCAAGATTCCGAGTCCCTGCAAGATATCTAAAATTCTCTTCACCGCGAGTGAGATGTGATTCCTTAGGATTAGCTTGAAATCTTGCACAAAGGCAAACACTAAACATGATATCTGGCCTACTAGATGTAAGATAAAGTAGAGATCCAATCATACTTCGTAGAGTTTCGATCTACGACTTTACCTTTTTCATTTGAGTCCAGTTTTAAACTGCTACCATGTAAAGCCTTTTCCAACTTAAAAACATGATTTGGAAATTGAGAATTTTCAAATCCAGGGGTTGCTCAACATAAACTTCTTGAATATAACCATTGAGAAATGCATACTTAACATCCATTTGATAAAGCTTGATGTTCATGGCAGATGCAAATGCTAAGAGAATTATGATTGCCTCAATCCTAGCAACAGGTGCAAAGGTTTCCCCACAATCAATTTCCTCTTAGTTATACCCCTGAGCAACTAATTTGGCCTTATTTTTGACTACCAACCCTTCCTTATCCAGTTTGTTCTTGAAAACCCATTTGGTTCCTATTATCGGGTGGTCGAAGGTCGTTTGGTCGGACTCAGATTTGGTTTCTTTCAAATTGATTCAGTTCCTCTTGCATGGCCTTTACCCATTCTGGTTCGATTAAGGCTTCTAGTACATTTTTAGGTTCGAGTTAATGAAATGAATACTAAAAACGCACATAAATTTTACAAAGACGAATGAGTTCTTACCCCACTTGTTGATGTGGTTCAGTTAATGAAATTAATACAGAAAATGCACATAAATTTTGCAAAGAAGAATGAGTTCTTACCCCACTTGTTGATGTAGAAAGTATGTTCTCAGGTGGGTGACTGGATGTATATTTGAAAGCTCTACCTGTCCTTTAGTTTACCAAGTTTGTTGATTGAATAGGTTGATCTTCAGTTGGTTGCTTTTGTTGAACTTCTATTTGCTCTTACCATGCTAAGCTGGATCTTGAGCTTGTTTATTCCGAGTCACTTTATTCTAAGTCCGCTTATTCCGAGTTGTCTCAGCTTCTTTTATTTTGACTCATTCTGAGCTCATCTTCAACAATATCATCTTCATCTTTGTTAAGCTTGAGATCCGAGAAGGTGGATTCACTTATCCTGCCAAGGTCAATCTCATCAAAGACAAAGTGGATGCTTTCTTCCACTTTGTTGGTTCTTTTGTTAATAACTCTATAAGCTTTACTATGAGATGAGTAACCTAGAAATATACCTTCATCCGACCTTGCATCAAACTTAGTCAGATGTTCCTTACCGTTATTATGAACATAACATTTACATCCAAATGGTTTGAAGTAGGAGATGTTGGGCTTCTTTCCCTTGTACATCTCATAGGGTGTCTTGTTCGGGATGGGTCCGATGAGGCATCCGTGGAGTGTATAGTTTATCGTGTTGCCGCTTCGACCTAGAAATAGTAAGGTAGATCATTTTCAATCATCATTGTCCTTCCTATTTCTTCAAGAGTTCTCTTCTTTCTCTCCACTACTCCATTTTGTTGAGGAGTTCTTGATACAGAGAAGTTATGGGAGATGTCATTCTTATCACGAAGTGTACAAATTCTAGTGTAATCGAACTCCCTTCCATGGTCGGTTCGAATTCTTCGATATGAGTTTCAGACTCCAGTTGAATTTTCCTGCAGATCTTAGTGAACTCTTTGAAGGCTTCATTCTTGTTCTTCGAAAATACACCGAGATAAATTGTCAATAATCATCAACAAGAACTAGCATATATGATTTACCTCCTAAGCTTTTCATAGGAATTTCACCATCAAATCCATATGAACCAATCAAGTACTTTGAATGTAGATACATTTTTGAGCGATTTGAAAGATGATCCGACTTGTTTTTCTTTTGTGCATGATTTACTGATTTATCTTTCTTAAATGCATAGTTAGGTAAACCCCTAACCAATCCATGAGATGCAAGTTTCTTGATAGTATGCATGCTAATATGACCTAGTCTACGATGCCATGTCCATGAATCATCATTAAAGATGCTTTCAAACAAGATAAATTTTGACTAGAATCGATAGAGGAATGGTATAAGTGTTACCTAACTCGGACTCGAGAACTTTGTTTCTTTGGTGATTGCATCAGAAATGCTAGTTGGTCCGAGTGAATCTTACCTCTTGACCCTTGTTACATAACCGAGAGATGCTCGGGAGATTGTACTTGAGCCCTTTAACAAGGTAGACTGGACTGACCGAGTTGTCTTCTTGACCAATCTTACCAATCCCAACTATCTTGCCTTTGCTATTGTCTCCAAATGTGACTTTTCCTCCCTTCATATCTTCTAACTCGGAGAAGAGTTTTGAGTGTCCAGACATATGGCGTTAGCAGACCATCGTATAAGTACCGGTGACCCTTTCAGCTCTAAGTCACCTGCAAGATAGAAACAAACTAACCCTTCTCACTTCCTCTCACAAACCAATGACTCGTCTTTACCGTGCTCTTTCTTTGAAGAAGAGCACTTTTGGGAACCCAGATTTGAATAATTTTGGGTTTGGTCCGATTCTAAGTCTTCCTTTCAGAAAATTAAGTTTGTGTCTCCTTTCTTTTTGTAAACAGGTTGAGAAGGCCTTTTCTTGTAAATTGATATGTGCTCAGTCCTTTTCCATGTGAGTGAATGGGACCATGCTCAGCCTTCCTGAACCTAACAATTCTAGAATCGGTTTTGAAAAGATTTGAATAGGAGTTAGATTCCTCTTCAGACATTGTAGCCAAGACCTTCTTTTCTAAATGAGACACACTGAGAGTCAAGTAAAAGATTAAGGGTTTTCTAACCTTGAGTGAGTTTTAAAACTAACTCTTAAGACTCATTGAGATTCCTTTTCAATTGCTCATTCTACTGTTCGAGGCACTCGGACTCGGTCTCATTATCTTGAGCATTGGTCTCAAGTACTTTTAGATTTTGTCTCAAGTTTTCTAACTAATTTTTCAAAATAGTACTCTTAGTAGTAAGAGACTCAAGTTGTTCTTTGAAAGCGAAGAGTCGAATTGAACTTTTCTTTCAAAGTAAATATATATCTAGCAAGATCAAGTTTGGAAAACTTAAGGAAGTATTCAATTACCTTCCGAGGACTTGTTTCCTCGGTATCTACGTTGTCATTGTCGACTTAGATTCAGCTTCCGAGTCTATCGGTGCCATTAGAAACTTTGCGTCATCGGAATCATCATCTTTAGAGGAGTCATCATTGCTGCAGGTAGCCACCATAGACTTTTTCTTCTTTTTGTCCTTCTTTCTCTTTAGAGAATCCTTGACTATGTGCTCCTTGCTGCCACACTCAAAGCAACTAGAGTTCTTAGTTAAAGACAAGTTAGGAATGGATGAGTATTTACCTTTCTTGTCTTTCTTGTAGAACTCCTCATTTGGCCTCTTTTTCCACTTTTTGTACTTCATCATCTTTTTGAAGCCTCCGGCAATGAGTGTCATGGGATCCTCTTCCGAATCCGAGGAGCTCAAACTTTGTTGTCCGCTTTACGAGGCCTTCGAGTGCAATGTTCTTTTTGGTGCTGACCTCGACATCCTCTTCTTCTAGGTGCAGCTCATGTGTAAGTAGTTTCCCAATGAGCTCATCCGGCTTTAGTTGAGAGAGATTCTCGAGCTTCTTCGATTGTTGTCACCTTAGGACCCCATCTCCTCTTTAGTAGACTTCTCATAATTTTTCTGACCATTTCTTCATGAGAGATCTTTCTACCCAGAGAGTTGAGATTATTGGTAATCTCGGTGAACCCGGCGTACATCCGAGTGATGTTCTCCTCGAGCTCCATTCCGAACGTCTCATACTTGTGAAGGTATTGCTTATTTTTTCTCGCTTCACTTGGCTAGTTCCTTCATAGGTGTTGACCGAGTGTATCCCATACCTCTTTGGTCGTGTCACGAGCTGATACCTTATTGTATTCTTCTCGAACCGATAGCACACATCGGAGTGTTCATGGCTTTGAAGTTCTTTCTAAACTTCTCATTTTCTTCGAGTAGTGTACTCAAACTTTTCTTTGGGCACAAATATTACTCATTCCATCTTTATAGGAATGTAGTTTCCATCCTTGATGATGTTCCATACTTCCTCGGCATTGTCCAGGACGAAGCATTCCATCATCTTCTTCTAGTTTGCAAAGCTTGACCCCTTGAACTTGGGTGGTCCGGTAAATGATCTTCCTTCATCAAACTCTTCATTGTTCCGAGCCATCCGATCTTTAAACCTTTGGATTGTGAGATCCTTTTGAAATGCTAGGCTCGATACCAATTAAAGGTTTGCTCTTGGAGAGGTTATATCACCCTAAAGGGCGGTTGAATAGGGCGATGGAGGATTTTTGAGAAAATACAAACTGTTTTGCACATAACCGACTTAAAAACAGATTTTGAGTCTAGATTGGACTTAGAAAGTAAAATACACAAACACGTACGTGGAAACCCTCCTGGGGCAGAAAACCACGGATAGTGCTAATCGAAGCACCAAGTCAAATCCACTAATTGAATCCACAATTATAAGGACTCGACTCTTTTACAAAATTGCTCCCTTGGACAATTCCCTTACAAGTTTTCCTAGACTCGTAAATTCCCTTATCCGATCTAATACTTCCTAACTTAGATACCCTTTATAGTTAGGGGCAACCGAGCTGAGTTAAGCCTTACAACTTAGTCAAGGGACTTAGAAATAAAGTAGAAGTAATAGAAGTGATTACAAGAGTTTCTTGACAACTTAGAAAGTAGGAAAAAATTACAGATTGAGAGGTGTAAGGTGAAGATTGAGTAATGAAGTGATAAGTGCATGAAATGCATTAGTTTCGAGGCGTTTTGATGCTTTTCTTTGGGAAATTCGGTTAATTAGAGTGTGTTTATGCTCCATTTTCGATTTTATGCTTGTGTTTTGGTGTTTTGAGATAATTGCACAGATTTGATCACCAATACCAAGTATTCCCGAGATTCGTGAGTGTTTAAAGCATTAAGAAGGCCAACACGGTCCAACTTTGTAGTAAAAATGGCCGTTCCCCTTGATTTCTCGAAGTTTACACTTCCAGCAACCAACACGGGTAGGCCGTGTCGACGGACACGACCCGTGTTGGAGGTGAGTTTGCTGAGGAGCTTTTGCATTGAACACGGATTGGTGTTGTCGGTGGACACGACCTGTTTTCAGCGTTTCGTCAAGTTTTCATTTTCCAGCAGCCAACACGGGCAGCCCGTGTCGGCGGACACGACCCGTGTTGGAGGTAAATTCTGCCGAGACGATCCGATTTTGATGGTTTCAACTCTTGATTGACTCTTAATGGCTTATTTAAGCTGAATTTCAGCTGTTTTCGAGGCATCCAATCCAGCATCCATCCGTAGTTCATCAACCCTCATCCATTACCATTATCCCACCTTCATCCATATCAAACTGAATTTTGAAGATCAAAGAAGAAGACTGAAGTAGGTGCGGGATTCCATTCGAAGTCAAGAGATTCAAGTGGAGAACTTCAAGTCTATCATCTTACTTGTTCATTTCTTTCTATTTGAGGTTTGATTTCCGTGTATTGGATTTTATTTAAGCTTTCAACAACAATGTGTGAGTAGTTTAATTTTTCTAAGGATTTGTAATCTAAAATAATGAAGTTTGATTAGGCTTTCATAATTTGTGCTTGAATTCTGATTTTGATTCAACAGAAGGTTATTTTTATCATGTTCATAAGTGTTTTAAAGGCCTAGAATACTTGTGTTTAGAGATTAATCTATCATGTACTCGAAACGTGAAATAGAATAATCCGACAACCAACCTTTCTACCTAATTTATGAAATTTGAGAAAAGATTAGTAAATTAGGGGATCATTTGATAATTTGAAATCTTTAACTTTGATTAACTTAAAAGGCATACGAAAGTTGTTTGATAAGTTAACTAGAACAATTCTATTAAACATCGAAAGAGCGGTAGAATTTTGTGATTATCGATCCTTGACTCATTTGAAAGATTGATTACACAAATTATGTTTAAATAATCAAACTCATTGTTAGGAAAGCAAATACCTAGATGTTTTTACCCAATGATTTTAGTCTAGATAAATTTTCCTAATTTTAATAGTTCAAACTAGTTTAGAAAGAGCAAACTCCAAAAATCGATTTGCTTAGCAATTGAGTAGAGGGCTAGTTTATTGCGTTGCTAGAATTGAGTCCTTGTGGGATCGACCTTGACTAGATATAATCATACACCATGCGCTTGCAGCCTGTCAAGTTTTTGGCGCCGTTGTCGGGGACTCGTTTTTAGTAGCCATTAGATGAATACTCTCAAATTGACTAAGCGTTTTATTTTCTTTTTCTGTTTTGATTGCGTTGGTAGTTTTGTTTTTGTTCTTGCTAGGTTTTCTCTCCTTGCATGCAAAAAGCTCAATTATTTGAGTTTGATCCAGAAATCGAGTGAACCTTTCGCTCTAGATGGAAGAAGCAAAGGCTAGAGAAGGTTAGGAAGAAGTAAGAAACAAACTCCAAGCAAAAGCCCAAGATGGCCGAGGAACAAAGAAGAACTTTTGGGCAATATGTGACACCCAATGTCACTAATCCGCCGAAGGCCATCAATGTTCCTAATGTGGCGTTTAATGATTTTGAGCTGAAGAACTCCCTCATCTACTTGGTGAGAGCCACTCCTTTCCATGGCCTCCCCAATGAAGACCCCAACCGACAACTCCGCATTTTTCACCAAGCATGTGATATTTTCAAGGCGAATAGAGCTTCACCGGATGCAATCAAGCTGTGATTATTTCTGTTCTTGCTTGAAGGAAGGGCATGGGAGTGGCTAGATTCTCTTCCGTCGAACTCCATCAGCACATTTGATAAACTTGCAAGTGCTTTTTGGCGAAATACTTCCCACCAAGCAAGTTGACCAGTTTGAGGAACCAGATTTCCACCTTCGTCAAGAGCCGGATGAGACATTATATGAAGCATGGGAGAGCTTCAAGGATCTCCTTTGCCAATGCCCACAACATGGATTTGAGTCATGGGTCCCTATTCAAGCTTTCTACAGTGGGGTTGATGATAACTTGAGAGCCACCATTCTTGCGATGGCTGGAGGAAACATCATGAGCAAGTCCGTAGATGAGCTCCATACCTTGATTGAGCAGATGGCACTAAACAGCTTTCAATGGTCCAAGCCCTGTTTTAAGAGAAAGGGAGGTAAGCTTGATGTTGATGTAGTTTATGTCCTTTCTACTAAAATAGATGCTATAACTCAAAAAATGGACCATATGAATATGAATGTTGCCTCTCCCCTTCCATGTGCTTCTTGCAATTCTTATGAGCATGAGACTTTGTTTTGTCATGTGGGTATGACTATTAGTAAACCGACTCACCAAGCCAATTTTATTGGCAAACCGAACCCGAGGCCAAACTTTGACCCCGTTCTCCATTTTCTATAAATCGGGATTGAGGTATCACCCTAATTTTTCCTATCGAAACAACAATCCCATGGGTCCACAACAAGTCCAAAGACCACCCACCCCTGGATTCCAAAGACCTACCCAACCCCAAGTGCCCTAAAAGTCTAACTTGGAGGTCATGATGGAAAGCATGCTTTTGGCTCAACAAAAGCAAGATGAGATTATCAAGCAATTGGCTTCAAAAGTTGAAACCTTAGCCACTCACAATAAGATGCTTGAAACTCAAATTGCTAGCCAAGCAAACTCTTCCTTTAGCCCTCCGGGTAAGCTTCCTAGCCAACCGGTGCCTAACCCTAGGGACGAATGTAATACCATAACTTTAAGGAGTGGGAAACTATTGGCGGGGCCTAAGGGTACTAGTAGTGATCATGTGGTCATTGAGGTGTAATTTGAAAATGTTGTTGAGAATGATGAGAATGAGTTGCATGATGTTGTGAATGAAGAGGTGTCTTTACCCTCCAAAGAGTCTTTGGTAGATGTTATTGTGTAGAATAAGAGTGAGACTCCTAATGACCGAACAAAAATTCCCTAAAGAATCTATACTCCGCCTTTGCCTTTCCCACAAGGATTGGTTAAGTCTAAAAATGATAAACAATTTGGGAAGTTTTTAGAGGTCCTTACGAAGCTCCACATTAATATTCCCTTCACCGATGCCTTGTCTCAAATGCCTTCTTATGCTAAGTTCTTGAAAAGAAATTATGTCCAACAAAAGAAAGTTAGAAGAGCAAAGACCGTAGCTTTAACTGAATAGTGTAGTGTCGTACTCCAAAACAAACTTCGCCCTAAGCTTAAGGACCTCGGTAGTTTCACTATTAGGGGAACAAACTGCCCTCTCTTTGTCCCAAAAGCTTAGTATAGGTGAGCTGAAACCCACTACCATTTCCCTTCAATTGGCCGATCGCTCGGTTAAGTTCCCCATTAGAATATTAGAGGATGTCCCCATTAAATTAGGAGGTTTCTTTGTACCTGTTGACTTTGATTTTAGAGATGGAGGAAGACACCCATACCCCTATTATTCTTGGGAGGCCTTTCATGGCTAGTGCTGAGTGTTGCATTGATGTGAAAAGTACAAGAATGTCCTTTTTATAGGTGATAAAAGAACTGAGTTTAATTTGTTTAAAGTTACTAAATTCCCTTCATTTTCTGATGATTGTTTTAGAGTGGATATCATTGATTCCATTTTAAGGGAAGATAGTACTAATTTGAGCTCTAACGATCCTCTTGAGTTTTGCTTGTTGAATAATAGTACAACTAGGGATATTGATCCCGAAGTTGCCATTGGTGCTCAACTCTTGGAGGATGCCTCAAAAATCCCACTAAAACTGGAAAAGGTGGAGAAGTTGCTGAATGGAAGCAAATGTGAGTCATCCATTGATGGAAATGAAGCTCCAAAGGTAGAATTGAAACATCTCCCTTCCTCCCTAAGGTATGAATTTCTTGGCCCAAATTCCTCTTATCCCGTGACTATGAATGCAAATTTGAGTGCTTCTGAAATTGATGCTTTGTTGAGAATCCTTAGATTGCATCATAAGGCTATTGGCTATACCATAGATGACCTTAAGGGCATTCATCCTTCGGTTTGCATGCATAGTGATCGGGTGAGCCCGGTTCATGTTGTGCCTAAGAAAGGGGGATGCCTGTTGTAAAGAATGAGAACAATGAATTGATTCCCACTAGGACCATTACGGGCTGGAGAATGTGCATTGATTATCGCAAGTTGAATAATGCAACCTGTAAAGACCATTTCCCTTCATTGACCAAATGCTTGAAAGACTTGCAAAGAATTCATACTTTTGTTATCTAAATGGATATTCCGAGTTTTTCTAAATCCCTATCCACCCTAGTGACCAAGAGAAGACGACCTTTACTTGTCTTTATGGAACATTTGCTTATAGGAGAATGCCTTTCGGGTTGTGTAATGCACCCGCTACTTTTCAACATTGCATGATGGTTATTTTCTCTTATTTATTGAAGATATTATGGAGGTCTTTATGGATGATTTTTCTGTCTATGGTACCACCTTTGATCATTGTTTGAAAAATCTTTCTAAGGTGTTGTCTTAATGTGAGGAAGTGAATTTGATCTTGAATTGGGAAAAGTGTCATTTTATGGTACAAGAGGGTGTTGTCCTAGGTCATGTGGTTTCCAATAAAGGCATTGAAGTGAGTCCTCGGATATATTTGCCCTTAAAGTGTTTGAGAAATGCAATTTTGCCCCCAATTGTTTTTCCGTTTAATCGTGCCATTAATGAAGTAAAACCATGCAAAATTTACCCTTGGGGCCCACAAAAAGTGGTTTTAGCCGATTTTTAACTATTTTTCAATTTTTTTGGGCGGTTTTCATTTTGGGCAGCCTTGGGCAGGTAAAAAAATGAAAAATTTTAAAAATGTTTATGTATTCCCTCGAATGACTTTATTTCCTATCAAACTATTCACTCCTATCAAGTCACTCATCATCATCTCGCTCTACCTCTCGCTCCCTCTCTCTCCTTCCCTCTGTTCTCTATTGAAACCCTAAATTTGAAGCAACGATTGTTAGCTTGTCGTACAGCAACAAATTAAACCACTACTTAGGCTTATAATAAACAAT
Organism: Talinum fruticosum; assembly: GCA_021018815.1. Taxonomy (NCBI): domain Eukaryota; kingdom Viridiplantae; phylum Streptophyta; class Magnoliopsida; order Caryophyllales; family Talinaceae; genus Talinum; species Talinum fruticosum. Next base: position 5,477,075 of record JAITYX010000010.1, on the reverse strand, counting down.
ATAACATAGGGAAGTAGGGATCGAATCCACGAGGAAAGATATAATAATATGCAAGCTTAAATCTAATTAAATTTACTACTATTTAAAACAAAACAAAAAAATAAACTAGTAAATTAATAGCTATAAATCACATAAAATTATGCCTAATAAATTAATAATTTATATAGAATACAAAAATTATAATAACCTAGAAATATTTTTTTAATATATTTTTAGAATAATTAAAACAGAAAACTAAAGCAGAAAATAAACAAATTCTAAAACAGAAAATTAAATAAGTAAAATTCTGCACTAAATTAATTACGAAAATAAATACTAAAATTACCTAGAATATTAACACTAATTTTCTAGATTTAATCAGACCCTAAAAATAAAAAAATAAAATTTAAAACTGAATTTACGAATTTATTTAACTAAAAACCTACGAGTAATTAAATTTAAGAATTAAATCTGAAAAATTATCAAATTAATTTCAAAAATTCTAAAATTCAATCACATCAAAATAGGACTCTATCTAAATCTTAAAAGAAGATAAAACACAAAAAATAATAAAAGAGACTATTTTTAAACTAATTTCTAACAAACTGACTCAAAAATAATAAAAATTCACAGAAAAATAATTTGAAAATTAAAATATATAAAAACTTAAAATTAAATTAAAACAAAATTACTAAAACTAACCTAAAAGACTGTTATTTGGGAGGGGATAGTGAAATTAATAATGAAAGACTATAAATTTATAAATAAAAATTGACAAACTAAAGAAAATAACTAAAAAGCAAACAAATAATCATCAAAGATATCAAATTTATAAAAACACTTAGTATAATTTATATCCACCATGCAAATTATTATTTATCATTAACAAACAAATTGATCTAACCATGAGCTAAACTGTAGAAGACAACCACTAGCGGATCTTCCTCGTTTTTCCTTAAATATTAGTTTACTTAGGCCTAACCCTAATATAAACCCTACTAATATTGATAACCCTAGCACTAGCACTAGAATTTAATCAAATTAGAGCATTAAGTATTAGAAAAATATCATCTATCACCTAATAACCAATCTACTAGCAAATTGATTTAAGAAGGATCTATGATAATTTCCTTATTAAAAGAGATGGGTATGAGCCATCCATGATTAAATAGGGTAATACTTATGTCTAAAAGATCAAGCGATTACATACTTAAACCCTTTAAACTATCATATGAATTTATATAAAACTAATTAGTGTGCACTCTAATTACTTAGACATAAAAACATAAACATTAAACACAAATTATCATAGAATCATGGGTCTAATTAATAAGACAATAAATATCAAAACTTTGTTTCAAAATAAATAATTTAACATGGTTTCAAGTAGATTATACTAAGTATAAAAAAACTACTCAAACATAATGTAATTTAAAACACGTAATCTAAATAAAAATAGCATCTTTAATTTTAATCTAATAATAAAAATTCAATCTTTACTAATAAAAAATTACAATATTAAATAATACTACCGATATAAATTTCTTCGGCAACGGAACGATGACGTTGATGATGATGGAGATGATTATGAGATTGTGATGAGGATTATGGTGAAAGTGGGTAAGAAAAAGGGCAAGTAGGAGGTGGCAAGTGCTGGGCTGGACAGCAAGAGCTAAGGGAAGGATGAAGGCTTTGATGATTGATTAAAGATTGTGGTGGCCAGCGGAGAAAAGGGGCAGCGAACGTGAGGGATGTGATGAGCAGCGAAGGCAAGTGATATGGCAGCCAGGGAGATGTGTGATTGACGGTTGGTGTGTGCAAAGCAAGGGCTGCGTCCCCTCCCCTCTTGATTATGATTACAAGTGATATATATATATATATATATATATATGGTGAAGGAGGTAGGGTTATTCCTCTTTCTTCTCTTCCAATTTTCCTTTTCTCTTCCAATTAAGATTTTTAAAATATAATATCATAAAATAGATATTTTATGACATATTATATTTATGTACCGACTTCATATCTTTTCTTAGATGTTTGTCTCGTAGCTAAAAACCCACTTTTAACGTCTTTTCTCTTTTTCCCCAATTTATTCGATAATTACCTATAAATAGACAAAATAGGATAAATTAGATAAAATAAACTATATAATATAAACTAAATAACTATTAAAAATATGTATAAAATGTGACTTAACAACGATCGTGAAGAAGAAGAAGAAGGGGTAGTCATTTGCGAAAATTACAACACCGAAAAGAGGAGGCTTCGAGGCTTCTTCAATTCCGCTAATCTTCAGGTATTCTCCTTACCAAGAATGGTGAAATGTGGGTTTTGATTTCGAAAAATCATAATAAACGAAGAAATTGAATGTAAATTATTGGAATTAGTTTATTTTTTAAGCATGTAGTAAAAGCTTTATATTTATTCAAAATTAAGCGGTTGTTGTGCGAATGTGGGATTTCTTTCTCTCTCTCTGTTTTTGGTGAAAGTGCTTGATATCTCGTGAAGGTTGGTGTGGTTATAAATCATGATGGGGAATTTAGCAAGGGTCATTCTTAGTATATCGTGAGGGGAATGCTATGTATATCCGGATGTGGACCCCGATTATCCGAGTGTGGATGACATAAAGAAAATGGTTATGAAGTTAGGGTACCGAGAGGAGAGAATTAAAATGGTGTATTACTGCAATCTAGATAAATCTTTCGCAAAGAATTAAAATGGTGTTTTGATTTCGAAAAATCATAATAAACGAAGAAATTGAATGTAAATTATTGGAATTAGTTTATTTTTTAAGCATGTAGTAAAAGCTTTATATTTATTCAAAATTAAACGGTTGTTGTGCGAATGTGGGATTTCTTTCTCTCTCTGTTTTTGGTGAAAGTACTGATATCTCGTGAAGGTTGGTGTGGTTATAAATCATGATGGGGAATTTAGCAAGGGTCATTCTTAGTATATCGTGAGGGGGAATGCTATGTATATCCAGATGTGGACCCCGATTATCCGAGTGTGGATGACATAAAGAAAATGGTTATGAAGTTAGGGTACTCGAGAGGAGAGAATTAAAATGGTGTATTACTGCAATCTAGATAAATCTTTCGTAAAGAGTCTTGTAGCCATTGAGAGAGATGAACAAATTCATGATATACTTGCTATTATTGAACAACAGAAATTTGTTGAGTTGTATGTCGAACATAATGATGTAGTTGATGATTATGGAAAGAATGGAGGTAAGGATGTTGAAGATGAGGGTGAGTTTATAAAGGGTGATGGAACCACCCCTTTTGATGACCTAGAAGGTTTGTCCGATGATGATAATTGGGTGAATTCGAGAGGATGAAGATGATGAAGAGTATGTTAAGGTTAGGGAAGAGAAGAAAAATTGAGGGAAGATGTTTTGAAAAATATACAGCTTGATTAATGAGAACAATGCAACTGCAGATACATCTAACTTAGAACATGAATCGGACTATGCAGAGAGCCCTTCATTCGAGTCAAGTGATGAAAATCAAGACTCAAATAATAGAAAGAAAAAGAAAAGGATAAAGTACCCTAGATATAGGGGAGGGCAGCACTTAAAGATTACGAGCTGGAGGTTGGGATGCATTTTTGTTAATAAGAAAGAATGTAAGAAAGTCTGTGGATGATTATAAGATATGTAGAGGATATAATTTGAAGGTTGGGAAAAGTGATAAGGGTAGGTTGAATTACCACTGCTCGCTTGAGAATTGTGAGTGGTATGTTCATTGTTCTTACTATGGAACAACTAAGTCTTGACAGATTAAAACTATGAGAACACCACATACATGTATACCATTTGGTGTAGAGGGGGAGACAAGGATGAACACTGCCTGGCTTGCAAGTGAATACACAGAGACTTTTAGGGCTATGCCTACTTTGAGGGTAAGGGCTTTTCGGACGTTGGTTTTGAGGGAAAGAAATTACATGCCCTTGGAGTTTATGTGCTTAATGGCTAGGAATTTGGCATTGAGAGCCATTGTTGGAGACTACAAAGAACAATTTGGATTGTTAAGGGATTATGCATATGAGGTATTCAAGCGAACAGTGGGTCAACAATCACGTTTGCAACAACCAAAATGCAGGAGGGGTATATTTTCAAATCATTGTACATGTGTGTGGGGAGCTTGAAAAGAGGATTCTTGGCAGGGTGCAAGCAAGTTTTATCAATTGATGCATGCTTCATTAAAGGACCATGGAATCGTCAAGTCTATGTGGTCGTAGGCGGGGATGCAAATAATCGGATGTACCCTATAGCTTGGGGTGTATCTCGGGTAGAGAATGCTGTTAGTTGGACATGGTTTACCAAGTACTTAATTGAAGACCTGCATATTGGTGATGGGGATGGTTGGGTTATCATATCCGATAAGCAAAAGGTTAGTATTATACTAAAATATTGATTAATTTACTTACAATTCACCTGCTTGCATTTTTATATAATGTATTACTAACATTGTTTTCTTAATAGGATCTTATGGATGCTATATTAATGCTCTTGCCAAAATGTGAGCATAGACTTTGTGCTAGACATGTCTATGCAAATCTAGGAAGACCTGGAAAGGATTAGTGTGTAGGGATGCCTTTTGGAATCTTGCTAAGAGCACAAACGAGATGCGAGTTCAATAAGTATAAGCAAGAAATCCATTACTTAGACCTCGCTGCATGGAAACATTTAGAGAGAAAGGATCCTAAACATTTCTGTCGAAGTTTCTTTTCCACCACAGTGAAGTGTGATTCTATGGACAATAATATGACAGAAATCTTCAATGGGAGTATTGTTGCAGCTAGGTACAAGCCAATTCAAACAATGCTTGATGATATTTACAATTCGTGATGAATAGGATTGCTAAAAGACAAGGATGGGTTGCAACTTTAGATCATCCAATCTGCCCTAGAATCATCACTAAGCTGCAAGCCAAAAAGGTCAATCTAGATTTTGGATTGCACCGAGGGTTGGAAATGGGTTGTATGGTGTTAAGCATGGGATGGAAGGGTTCATTGTGGATATGAATGAAAAAGTTTGTTCTTGTAGACATTGGCAACTAAGTGGCATCCCATGCCCCCATGCTATATCTGTTATGAGGCTTGAGAGGTGAGACCTTGTGAACTATGTTGATGAGTGTTACAAAACTGAGTTGTTGAGGAACATATATGCACATACTCTCCATCCCCTTAATGGGAAGGACATCCGGGAATAAGCAGGTGGGGAGGGAATCACTGCACCAAAGTTCAAATTTAAGAAGAAATTGAATCAATTGTGGAAAATAAGGCTTGAAGAAGGAGAGAAAAAGACTAGCTGCAAAGCATCTAAGAGAGAAGGTGTAGTACACTCTGCTCTATCTATGGTCAAGAAGGGCATAACTCTTTGACATGCCCTCGTAAGGTATCCCACTCTAAGTTCATGCTGAATTTTGATATTATGATATCTATAATGTTAGTGATACACCAATCTTCAATGACAGGCTACACTTGTACATGCCAAAAAAGGAAGAGACACAGGGGGACCATCAACAAGGACAAGTCCAAGGACACATAAAGCGATCCACTGCCAAGGGTCCACAAACAACTAAGTTACAAGTATGGTTAGATATTTTAATGAATTCAGTTATGAATCTTCTAGTTGTCTCTTATCAAATTAACTTATCTTCATTCAGGTGAGAAGACCATCATCTGCCTCTGTTGTAGATGCCTCATCTCAGCCAATCCCTAAGTTCATCACACAAGATTCATCTGCCCCTGTTTTGCCAAATTCTTAGCCAACCGAGTTGCTCACACAAGAATCATCCGCCCTGTTTTGCCAAATTCTTAGCCAATTGAGTTGCTCACACAAGAATCATCTGCCCTTGCCCATGTTTTGCCAAATTCCGAGCAAACTCAAACATGTCAATAGAAGAAAAAGACCTCGGCTCTGTTATGCCAACTGCAGAAGGGAGGCCTTCACAAAAGAAAATGAAGAAAAGCCCTTCAAAGGCAAGGTCTTCTTCTTCCACTTCAATGTCACCTTTGAGAAGATCCGGCAGGGTGAGAAAGGTTTTAAATCCAACTAAGACATATATTGTCATCGATGAATGACAAGCGTTGGCAAATGTAGTAGGAAATATGTAGTAGGGTAAATTGTAGATATATTATCTTTTGGACATCATTGCTTTTAGACTGAAATACTCAATGTTCTTTTTAGACAGCATGTGCAAAATGTATAGTACAGATTGAGTTGTCATTTTTGTGGTATATGCTTCAATGTTATCTATAAGGGTAAACACTTGAAATGCTCAATGTAATTTTTGGACAGAACTAGCAATGACAATGATATTGCCTAAGTTGTGAATTTTCACTTATTTGTGATTATGCTCTCTAAGATGTGAATTTTCAGTTATTGATTATGTATATGCTTCAATGCTAGTTATCATCTTCAACTTCAATGCTGCAGGGGTAACATATATTATGTATATGCTTCCACAAGATCGTTTAAATTTCAGTATTAAAATGCTAATTTCATAAATTATAAACAAATAACATTAAACAAATTATGCATTAACCATAAAAGAATTATATGAATCAAACTTCACGATTCATTCCATCGATTATGACTACAAAAGTTAGTCCAAAATACATTGACTCCCCCAAAAAGATACATTTCTCAAACATAAAAATTTACAATTCACCTAAATCGGATCAAATTTTTGACAGGTATTCTCCAAAATTCACCCATCCCTCCAACATAAAATATATTATCCTAAATCGGATCTCCTTACCCGTAATAACCCGACCCTAAATCACATTATTTATCTTATTAACTACAAGATTTATATAATTGAGCGCGTGCACTTCAATTCGGCATTTTATATTTAAATTATTTTTATATATGTGTTATGCGAGATAAGGCGACGAAGTGGCCCTAATAAAAATTTCATAACAACAATTGTAATTTACGCATAAGTTTAAAAGAGCAAATTTAAAAATTTACCTGAAATGGTATATGATTATAAGTTCGTTGACATCATGTTTCGAGCAAACCGTTATAATTATAAGTTGTAAACAATAAAACTAAAAAGTAACAATAAAAGAAAACAAAACAAAAAGAAAATAAAATAAAATAAAATAAATATAAAAATGAAATAAATAAACCAGATTTTTGAAGGAAAAATCCATAAATGGATTTTTCTGGAATTATTTGAAAAAAAAGATAAATAAACAATGTTGGAGATGAATAGTCGGGCAAAGCTCCATTCCCTGTTTCCCTCATCCCTGCTCCAGTACTACGCTTCCAGCCTCCTCTGCTCCCGCTCCCGGCTGCCGTCGCCTTCTCCGGCCACCGGAACGACCGACGCCGGTTAGAAGACCGGCGCCGGCCTTCCTTTCTCACTCTCTCACGCTGTCGCTCTCTCTCTCTCCCTCGCGTGCCTCTGCTCCCCTCCCATGCCTCCACCTGCTACTCTAGTCTCGGCCACCAAGCGCCATCAACGCCGGCCGGCAGCCGGCGCCGACGTCGTCGGGAAGACGCCCGACATCTCTCTTTCGCGCTCTATCTCTCGCTCTATCTCTCGCGCGGCCCACCTAGCGGCTATCCACCAGCCGTCGAAGCCTTGCCGGTGCTTGCCCGGTGTTCGCCGGAGCCCGGTGTACCGCCACCGCTCCACCATCTTCTTGGCTTCCATCTTTTTGGTTTTGAAGGTAAAACCCTAAAATTCAGATTTGCACACTTATTTATTTACTTAGTAATTGTAACTGTAAATTGAATCATATGATTTAGAAATATGTTTGTGGTGTGAATTCAAAGATTGAATTGGGAAAAACTAAATTGGTATGAATGATTGAGGTTTGGTATTTGGTGGATTGATTGTGTATGAATGTAAATGAATGAGATTTCTTTTGGGGAAATTATGAATTAGTGAATGAGATTGGGTATGTCTTATTATAGAATTGAGTAATTTAATGGAGTTGTTATATTTTGGAAATGGTTGTATTGAGCAAATGAAACGGAATGCATATGTGGAAATTGAAATTAGATATCGAGTAATGTGTAGAGGCATGGAAAATACTTGAGCATTAAGCATACCTAATTGTGGTTGTGAATGTAAATTTTGTTGAGAGAATGATGCTTATGACCTTAAAATGGTGTATGTATAAATTTTGAGCAATTCGGTAGATTATGGAACCTTCCTAGGGAAGGCATTTGATGGGTTAATTAATTACTTAACTATGGGTTTTGAATGCAATGAAGGGAGAAGTAAGGAATAAACTAGGAGTAAGTGTTTGATTATATATATATATATATATATATATATATATATATACCATTTTCAATCCAAGTCAACTAACGAATTGAATTACATAGATATCATTGGCTATTTGATTAGCCTCGATCAACTTCTTTAACTAATACACGTCGTAGTCAATGTTCGAAATGGAATTAAAACAAGTAAACTTATGTAAGAAAACGTAGTTTAACCGATTACGTAATAAATATAGGAAATGAAATAAATTATCAACGCTTATACAAATTCAATTATTGAAACTCAAGAAAAACATTATTAACAAAAAAATCTATTGAAACAGAATTGAGGCCACTTCAGTTGCCGATAAGTCGGTAACGTAAATTTCGAAAGAGGGGAGAAATAAAGGTTTAAGCTCGGATACGTTCATTCCCTGTACCCTTCGAAAATTCACATATTTCAGCAAATCTCAGCATTTCTTATATAAATAACTAATAATGAATCATTTACAAATCAAGTTTTGTCACCTAATTAAGTGGTCCCCGCTCAATTATCAATTATCAATTATCGGGGTTTAGGCCCTTCAATTCCACCCGCTCGGCTTCAACTCGGCTTCTCGGTCGGCCCGGGAGGTGTGCACCTTATTAAAAGATCGTATCAATTATCAAGGGGTTCCACTTTCGGATAATAACCAGGCAAGCAAGTTTTACTCATATTCTCTCCCCCGATTTCAAACTAAAATGAATTGAAATGCGCGCGCTCAATTAAAATGTTTTCAAAACTGTTTTACAGATGCAGGAATGTTCGTACTGAGTTTCGACTCATTCTTCGAAATATTTTACTTGTTTTTGTTTTAGGAGGAAGCATTGGTGAACAATCAATTACCTACCAAGTCCGACGAAGGCAAATCATAGCCAGCCACGTTGCATTTGTAATTCGAAGGTGTATAGACGCTCACAGTGATTTTACCCTCAACCATGGTTTAGGTATGACCTTAGGAATTATTACACGTTGCATATTATCTTGTGGAATAGACGAAAGTTACTAAACAAGTAAACTGTATTTTGGGATGACTTAGCTACTTGGGTAATAAGCAATTACTCCTAACAGGATCAATGAAAATATAACGAGTTGGATGCACAAATTGTATTTCATTTATTTAGCCTTGTCCTATTTTAAGGACAACGGTAACGTTTTCGGTCGTTATCTTCCACTGCGACCTTACGTAATATTCTCTAATTAAGGGATTATTAAGTAATGGTGATTGGGGCGTTACGGTTGTGGTATCGGAGCAGGTTTTAGAAATCACTGTGAGCAATAGGGTTCTAAGGTGTCATGATTTAAACTTCAGAAAAATTACGTGACTATTATTTCCTTAAGTTGTCGTTTTGGGACTTGTGTATATAGTGTAGTTAATGTTGGGTTGATATATATACTTTTGGGTATGCTAGTATAAACAATGTACGTAATGATTTAAGTTGTTGACATGCATTTCATATGATTTTAAGTTTTGTAGTTTGTAATTAAGTTCATATAGTTTGTTTCGGATGCATTATGAACTATTTAGGTTGTTTTAGGCCTTAACGTATATTGGTTGGACTCCGGCGTGTGGCCGTTGAGTTGTGCACTCGAGCGTGTGGCTCGTTGAGTGATATTGTGGTTTTTATGCAGGGTTTTAAAACTTTAAGTTTGGGAGATAGACCATATTACAAACAGAATTCTGCCGAAATTTTTAGGAAATATCAAACTCTTTTAGAAAATTTCTTTTATTACCTTTAAGTTGGAATTAGAAAGCAAAATTGACATTTGAATAAGCCATGGGAGTTCCCTTGATTGAGGATTTCTCAACCGATGAAAATTTCAGAGCTGAATGATAATCTAACATACAATTTGGTGTTGCTTATTATATAAACGCAATGAAAGGAGGAGTTAACAAAGTATGTTTTATATTAGAAGTTGTCAACGGTTTGTTTTGTAGGAGAGGGAAAAGAAATTAATTAGGAAAATTTATACTTGTATGATTCAGCATGTCTCGGGTAGAAGCAACAAAGTAATGATTGAGGACTTGTCGAATAGGCGTTAGAAACTCCTCCCAACTCGCAACAAATCATTAGTAAAACCCAATTTATACCTTTAGAGATTTCCATTGATACCATGCACCCAAACGATTGGAGAAATTTGGTAACAAAGTTAATCAAAAAGATTCCTCCTACACTTACTAAATCCACTTTTAAGCCGAACAAGTTAGCCGACAAAGTGACTCGTTGTAATCTTAAGACTTACGATGGAAAGAGTGATACAGTGGAATGAGAAGAATGTATTAGGAGAAAGAAAAATATATTTACGGTTGTTAGGGTACCTAAAGGAAAAAAAAAAGAAAAAGAAAAAAAAAGAGAGGGGCGTGAGTATAGGGACGTATTATCTAATTTGGGAAGCAAACATTTGGTGGAGCACGATGACAAACAAATTTCGAGGTTGTGAGTTCGCTTGGGGAAAATTTTTAGAAAAGTCTACGACTAAATTTTACTCAACTAAAGTTCAGCGACAAAAAGAGGAAGAGTTTTTAGAGTTGAAAATGGACCACAAAACGACGGTAATTCGAGTATGTTGGTAAATTTATGGGGCTATCTAGATTTGCCCGGACTTTGTCGTTATTAATAGGGTGAAAATGCTAAGATTTGAGGAAGGCTTGGTCTATTATGTTCGACGTGAACGTATTAGCCAACCTTTCAAAAGTTATTAAAAATTGTATGAAAAGCAGCACAGAGTTGAACAAGTAAAAGCGAATTAAGGGCTTTAAGCTCCGGGAACTAAAAAGGATATACAACAATATAAGTGAGAGTGTGACGCACAAGAAACTTGTTACTAGTTTAAATGAGGGTCACTCATCGACTACTTCGAACCTTGTGGGAAATGTTGCCAAACAAAACACATCGCATCGATCGTCAAATGGGTAGTAATAAATGTATGTGGTATGGTAGCCTTGAGCATTTAGTAAACACTTTCCCAAGAGGATAGAAAGTTGTAGAGAAAGGAGTTGCCAAGCCCTAAAGACACCATGTGAAGGACCCACACCATCTTTCACGTGATCGAAGGGAAGTGTAAGTGATGAACAAGAAAGAAGCCACAACTTTAGGAATGGCGATTGTCCCAATATAAGACCCGTAATTTTGGGGTTAGGTGGTCTTACGAGTTAGAGCTAATTATTTAGCCTTGGTTAAATAGAGTAGGTCGAGAGACCAAGAATACGCGGTTAGATACTCGTAAATTAATTTGAGCGAGTTATTATTAGTTCGCGTAACTCTTATTGGTGAAGCGTATTAATTCGGTTTTCCGAGTTTTCGCCTGCGACCAGCTACGTATTAATCGGAGATCGCGTATGTTACGTATGTGGGTTTAATTACATTGAGGTTGGAAAAAAAAAAGAAAGGAGAAGGGGATTAGTATGGGGAAGCGAGTGCTGCCAGCACTGATGGAAACCACCGAAATGAAAGAAGGGAGGGGGAGACCGAACAAACCCGGGAAGCGGGAGAGAGAGAGACCGAGTGTGAGGGTGAGGAAAGAGGCCGACGACCGGCGTGCTACGCGGCTAGCGGTGACAAGGCGGTTGGCGAGCGCGGGGATCCGGTTAGGCGCGAAAGAAGGGCGAAACCGAGGCCAGAAAGGGACACGAACTCGAGGATAGAGAGGGAGGCAGCCTGTGGGCGAGAGAACCGTGGTGGGCGACGGCGTCGAGCATGGAGGACGAGCTGCGAAACCGCGGCTGGCGAGCAAAACAACACCAGCCGGCGGGCAAGGGCGAACGACGAGCGAGGGACGGCGATAGAAAACGAGCGAGAAAGGAGAACGGAAGCGAAACAAAAAGGGAAATCGAGGGCAAGCATTAGAGGGGAATAAGAAGAAGATTAAGTAGATGGTAGAAGGAAGAAGCAGAGAACGAGGGCGGGAGGTAGAGTGAGAGGTACAGAGGCGAGAACAAGAAGAAGAAGAGGGCAAGGAACCCAATCCGAATTCATCCAAATCGGATTACAAATCGTAAAATTCGAGGTGGGTAGTCCTATACTCTAAACTATTAGTAGTTTCGAAACCCAAATGGATTTGTTGTGAATGTTGAATGTGTTATGTGAATATTGAATTGTTGTGAACGTTGAGTATGTGTATTGCAAAACAGACCTAGTCGTGGTTTGAGATTGAAATAAGAGCTTGGAATGGATTTAGAGAATCGACAGGGCTGAATTGGGACATGAAGGGAGTTACTTGGGTTAAATAGTAAAACTAAATTGATAACTTTAAAGAGATTAGTAGTTACTTAAGGTTGAACTGAACGTGCTGATTCTAAAGAGGTTAGATTGCATAGGGCAAATGAGTGGTGTTGAAGTTCGGATAACTATTAAGGATGAAGGGGTTGGGACATGGATACGAATTATGAGTTAATTAAGCCATAGAGATTTTTGAACTTACAATATTAAGAGCTAATACGAACATTGGGGAATGATAGGTCGAAGTATAAGGAGGAGTGTGAGTTTGTATCGAGGGATGCACAATTGAGACGTGGGAGTAAGAAGTGGGTGACTATTGGGATAATTAAGTTCGAAAGATAATTAAATCCTTGAGATTGGACTGAATTCGAAGATAAGCGGAGCTAGCGGAAGTGGAGCGATGTAAAGAAATTAAGAACTATGTGATTGAGTTGGATAGAAACTTAAGAGGAAGCAAGTTACACTTGGAGATGAAAGGAATTGGAGGAGTTTAGTAGTGAAGTAAGAATGAGAGCTATCTAACTAAACGTGAGTAAAAAGAGGTTGATTATTAATGTGGAGACGTAATAGGATAACATTGAAGCAACGATGGTAAATTGTGAGAAGTTGAGTTATAAAGTGGATGCATAAAATAAGGAATTGAGGTAAAGATAATGAATTGCGAAAAGTGAGAACGTTGAATTAGATGATATCTATTTGTGGTTATTGTGGCTCGGAAAATGGAAACTAATCGTACTAGAGTGGTGGATTGAGAAATGTATAGTTGGAAAGAGTTGAGAATGATTGCTTGCATTGAATGGTGGTTATTCGTGCTATGTGATTGCTTTATGTGATGCTCAAAAGTAGTTTTGAAAGGCGTTTTGTATTTTACGTGAAATGATCCTTGAATGCAACTTCTTGTGAACTGCCTTTCAAACGTGAATGTGTTTTAAAGAAGCGAAACTTGTTTAAGAAAGTGAATCTTGTTTGAGAAAGTGAAATTTAGAAGGGTGGCACATGTGTCATGCCTTCTACGATGAGAAATTGATTGAGATCTTGGTTAGAAACCAAGTTTGATAAGTGATTGTGATCACTTCGATTGAAATGAATTATGAGCTAGATTGTTTAGACCGAGAGGAAGGAGGTGGTCGTGCGTATCGGGCCACGGGGTCCTGATATGCGTATCGGGATGCCCATCAACCGGAGAGGTTGATTCTTTCCTAACGAGGAAAGCGGAGCCTTCCAGGTATTTGACTAGAGATAGGTCCCGGAACCTGAGTCGGGGTCGCGCCCTCGAGAACCGCTCGGTGCTAGTTCAATCTTCGAAAGCCCCGAAAGAAATTTCGAAAGTATTCGAAAGAAAGTGCAGATGATTCCACCTTGTTTAATGTGATTCCATTCCTAAAATGATTGCAAATCATGCTTCCAAATGATTAAAGTGTTATGAGCTTTATGTTGTGAATGATTTCAAGAGATTTCATTGAAAAGTATATAGATTTGTATTATATTATTATGCTTTCGCTGATTTCATTATTATGAGTATTATGTGTAGAGAATTTCCATTTTAAGGGTATAAGACTCCGGTGAGCCGGTTGATTATTGCTCACCCCACAAATTGCCCCGTTCCCTCCCGGTGTTGCAGGTGCATTCTCGGTGTGTGTGCTGCTTAGCTTATTCCGGACCCCGTTGATTGCCGTTTGTCTGGTTGCTTGCGCGATTTGAATCGCGGATGTGCATTTCTTATGTTTCTAAGTATTGTACTTGTAATTTAGTTCATGTAGTTTGTACCATATGTATAGTAAACTCTTTTAGATTGTTGTAAGTTTTATCGCTTGATTGGTTGGACTCCGGCGTGTGGCCTTTGAGTTGTATACTCCGAGCGGGTGGCTCGTTGAGTTACGTTATGCTTTTCATGCGGGGTTGTACGGCTTTAAGCCTATGGGTTAGTCCATATTACAAACAGAACTCTGCCAAATTTTTAGGAAATCTCATATCCTTTTGGGAAACCATTATTATTATCTTTAAGTTGAGTTTAGACAGCCAAACCAACATCGAAAGAGCCTTGGGAGTTCCTTTAAGGAACTGCGGCGATGTAATACTCCCAGTGGGTGTTTTGGGGTGTTACACCCAAAGTCTTTTTATGTTTTATTTGATTCAGGTGCCACCTATTCATTTGTATATACTCAAGTTGTCTCTCAATTAAATTTAAATGATCATGAGTTATGAATAGAGTGCCGAGATAGAGTTGCTTAATGAAAAAGTCGTAAAATGCCCAATTCTTTAACGGCATGTGCCCACAGATCATATATGGGGAGTTATTTCTCACAGACTTAATCCAATTTAATATGTGGGAATTGAGGTAATGTTAGGAATGGATTGGTTGGTGACATATGAAGTGAACAAAGCTTGTAAAAGTTGTAAGATTATTTTAAAGGGCCGGAAAAGAGAAAAAAGTGTGTCGGGAGGAAAAGATGCAAAGGAGTATTTCATAACTTCAGTCATGAAGGTTAGTTAATTACTAAGAAATGACTACATGAGGTATTGATGTTACGCTATTAAGGATAGAAAAGAATAGACGAGATACAAATGTTATACCTGTAGCATGTAATTTTTCGAGATGTATTTCTTAAAAAAAAATTTACATGGTTTACCTCCTTAAAGGGAGATTGAGTTTGAGGTTGAACTAATTCCTGACGCATAATTCATTTTCAAAGTGCCATATAGGATGACCCCAATGGAACTCAAAGTGTTGAAAGCCAGCTTGATGAATTACTATGGAAAGGATTTATTAGGCCAAGTGTGTCAACTTGGAGAACTTCATTCTTGTTTGTGAAGGAGAAGGATGATACTTGGAGACCCTACATAGATTATATGGAGCTAAACAAGATAACCCCATCCCCAGAATAAGCATCCTTTACCCCGAATTAATGATTTGTTTGATCAACTTCAAGGGGTTGATGTGTTTTATCAACTTGGAATTAAATAGAAACTCCAAAAATTGCGTTTAGAACTAGATATGGGCATCATGAATTTAAGGTGATTCTATGTGGACTTACCAATACACATGCGGCATCCATGAATTTCACAAATGGAACTCTTAGGCATTATCCAGATAATTTGAGGTAGTAGTATTCACGATATTCTTATATACTCTAATGATAAGAGAAATTATGCCGAGCATGTGAGAATAGCGCTACAAACTTTGAGAAAACATCAAATGTGTGCCAAATCGCAAAAATGTGAGTTCCGGCTAGAGGAAGAGACATTTTTAGGCCTGTTGTTTTCCAAAAAGGAGATTAAGGTCGATCCTCATAAGGTAAACGTAGTAACGGAATGATCCGGACCAACTAATGTCACGTAAATGAGGAGTGTTCTTGGGTTAGTAGATTACTACAAGAGGTTTGTCGAGAATAAGTATCCGCTACCCCGAATTGACGATTTGTTGATCAGATACAAGGAGTTAGCATATTTTACCAACTTGGAATTAAACAAGAAGATATTCCCAAAACTGCCTTTAGAATTAAATATGGACTCTAAGAATTTACGGTAATGCCCGGAGGATTTACCAATGTACCGGTTGCATTCATAGATCTCATGAATAGAATTTTTGAGGACTTATCTAGATAAATTTGTGGTGGTAGTTCTTGATGATATTCTTATATACTCTAAGGATAAGAGAGAATATGACGAGCAGTTGTGAATAGTGCTACAAATCTTGAGAGAACATCGATTGTATGCTAAATAGCCAAAAATGTGAGTGTTGGTTAGAAGAAGTGACATTTATAGGGCATAATGTTTCTAAGGAAGGGATTAAGGTCAACTCTCATAAGATAAAGGTAGTAACTGAATACCCCATACCAACCAATGGTACATAAGTGAAGAGTTCTTTGAGTTAACAGGGTACTACGAAGGGTTTCTACATGATTTTTCAAAAACAATGTCACCTCTAATAATTTTGCTAAAGAAAACAACATAATTTAAATGGTCGGATAAATGTGAAGAGACACTTTAAAAGTTGAAGAAAAGGTTATCCACAACCCAAATTCTTACCTTACTCATGGAAGGTAAAAAGTATATCATCTATAGTGAGCCGTTTAAAAATGGGTTAGGATGCGTATTAATACAGGACGACAAGGTCATAGCTTATGCATCTCAGCAACTCAAATCATGTGAAAAGACTTATCCTACTCATGACCTGGAGTAGACTCCTGTTGTTTTGCTTTAAATATTTGGAGACATTACTTGTATGGGGTAACATGTAAGACTTATATTGACCATCGAGTTTGAAGTACATTTTACCCAAAAGAAGAGCAATCTGAGGCAACGCTGCTAGTGGAATTACTTTAGGATTATGACTTACAACTATAATATCACTTAGTGAAAGTAAATATAGTGGTAAATGCGTGGAGTGCGGAGACAAAACACAGTTTGAATGTAATAATGACAACTTAGCTCGTGGTTATATGAGATCTCCACAATATAAGTATTGAGTCGATCTCGCATGGACAAATGAATGGGTTCCTAGCTGCGATAGAGGTATAATATATAATAATGAAGGAAATTCAATTAGGCCAAAACGATGATGTCATGATGGAAAGGATTAGGAAAGATATTAAAAAGAAAAATTTCTCCTAGTTTCAAGAAATAGACGAGGATGAAACCTTTCAACTTTGCGTATCGAAGAAAGAGGAATTGGAAAGGAAAATTCTTGAGAAAACTCACAATACACGATATTTAGTATATCCAGGAGAAACAAAATGTATATAAACCTCAAACAATATTTTGGTGGAATAATATGAACGAAGATATCATAGAATATACAGATAAAAGCTTGACTTGTCAAGTGGTTAAAGCCGAACCTTGAGAGTATGATATAAAAGGGACATCAACGTCCTGTTGGTAAGTTGATATTGTTGGAGATTTCTATTTGGAAAAGAGGATCAATTTCAATGAACTCTGTTAGGAGATTACCCCTTAAGCTGTTTCAAAGAAAATGCTATATGGGCGATTGTTAATCAATTTATTAAATCTATGCATTTTGTACCAACACATGACACGTGGAATGTGGAGATACTGACTACGATGATATGTTAAATAAGTTATTAGGTTACATGGAATATCAAAGAGCATCATATCGAGACAGTGAAAAGAGGTTTCACATGAATTTTTGGGAAGTTCTATGGCAAGATTTTGGAACTAAATTGAGTTTTAGTAGTTTGTATCATCCGGAACTAAACGGGCCAACCAAAAAGGTAAATCAAATATGAGAAGATATACTAAGAGCATGTATAGTCGACTTCTAAGGAAAATGGGAAACTGATTTATCTTAGATGGAATTCTCCCGTATTAACAATTATGGGACCATTAAAATGGCTCTACATAAAGCATTATATGAAAGGAAATGCGAGAATCATGTTGTGGTACACTGAAGTGGATGAAGCATTGATTATCGGACCGAAGATGTTAGGAAGGTTCAAGAACTATCAAGGCAATTCAAAGTTGACAAAAGAGCTATACACATAAAAGTGTTTTTAAAAGTGTCCCCACTGAAGATGGTCAAAAATTCGACGTTAAGGAAAAATCAAGTCCTAGGTATATTGGGATGAAGTTCAACCCAGTATCCCATATGTTAGCTCTGTCATTTGAACTTGAATGTGAAAATAACGTCTTTCATATTTAGTAGCTCAGGAGATATATACCCATCCCAAGCCATAATATTGTGACGGAGCTAATAGAAATCACTTGAAAATTTAATATATGAAGAGTTTTCGGTTCAAATATTAGATTACAAAGTTAAGAAAGTCGATACTAAGAACATTCCTTTGGTTAAAGTCTTTTGGGCCAACCATACGTCATCGGAAACCAACCGAGGAAGACATGAAGGAAAAAAATATATATATATACCAGCTTGTTTTAAGGTCAATCTAAATTTCTTTCCAAATTTGCAAGTTTCGAGGACGAAACTTATTTTAAGGGGAAGACTATAACAACCCGACCCTAAATCACATTATTTATCTTGTTAACTACAAGATTTAAACAATTGAGCGAGAGCACTTCAATTCGGCATTTTATATTTAAATTATTTTTATATATGTGTTATGCGGTTAAGGCGATGAAGTGGCCCTAATAAAAATTTCATAATAACAATTGTAATTTACGTATAGGTTTAAAAGAGCAAACTTAAAAATTTACCTGAAATGGTATATGATTATAAGTTCGTTGATATCATGTTTCGAGCAAACCGTTATAATTATAAGTTGTAAACAATAAAATTAAAAAATAACAATAAAAGAAAACAAAACAAAAATAAAATAAAATAAAATAAATATAAAAATGAAATAAATAAACCAGATTTCTTGAAGTCCGGAATTATTTAAAAAAAAGATAAATAAACAAAGTTAGAGATGAATAGTCGGGCAAAGCTCCATTTCCCGTTTCCCTCATCCCTGCTCCAAGTACTTTGCTTTCCAGCCTCCTCTGCTCCCCTTCCTGGCTGCCGTCGCCTTCTCCGGCCACTCGGAACGACCGACGCCGGTTAGAAGACAGGCGCCGACCTTCCTCTCTCACTCTCTCACGTTATCGCTCTCTCTCTCTCTCTCGCGTGCCTCTGCTCCCCTCCCCTGCCTCCACCTGCTACTCTGGTCTCGGCCACCAAGCGCCATCAACACCGGCCAGCAGCCGGCGCCGACGTCGTCGGGAAGACGCCCGACATCTCTCTTTCGCGCTCTCTCTCTCTCTCTCGCTCTCTCTCTCGCACTGGCGTAGCGTTGCTTCCAGGCTCCCCTGCCGCAGCCCACCTAGCAACTATCCACCAGCCGCCGAAGCCTTTCCGGTGCTCGCCCGGTGTTCGCCGGAGCCCGGTGTACCGCCACCGCTCCACCATCTTCTTGGCTTCCATCTCTTTGGTTTTGAAGGTAAAACCCTAAAATTCAGATTTGCACACTTATTAATTTACTTAGTAATTGTAACTGTAAATTGAATCATATGATTTAGAAATATATTTGTGGCGTGAATTCAAAGATTGAATTGGGAAAAACTAAATTGGTATGAATGATTGAGGTTTGGTATTTTGGTGGATTGATTGTGTATGAATGTAAATGAATGAGATTTCTTTTGGGGAAATTATGAATTAGTGAATGAGATTGGGGATGTCTTATTATAGAATTGAGTAATTTAATGGAGTTGTTATATTTTGGAAATGGTTGTATTGAGCAAATGAAACGAAATGCGTATGTGAAAATTGAAATTAGATATCGAGTAGTGTGTAGAGGTATGGAAAATACTTGAGCATTAAGCATACCTAATTGTGGTTGTGAATGTAAATTTTGTTGAGAGAATGATGCTTATGACCTTAAAATGGTGTATGTATGAATTTTGAGCAATTCGGTAGATTATGGAACCTTCCTAGGGGAAAGCATTTGATGGGTTAATTAATTACTTAACTATGGGTTTTGAATGCAATGAAGGGAGAAGTAAGGAATAAACTAGGAATAAGTGTTTGATTATATATATATATATATATATATATATATATACACCATTTTCAATCCAAGTCAACTAATGAATTGAATTACATAGATATCATTGGCTAACTGATTAGCCTAATCAACTTCTTTAACTAATACGCGTTGTAGTCAATGTTCGAAATGGAATTAATACGAGTAAAGTTATGTAAGAAAACGTAGTTTAATTGATTACGTAATAAATATAGGAAAAGAAATAAATTATCAACGCTTATACAAATTCAATTATTGAAACTCAAGAGAAAACATTATTAATAACAAAAATCTATTCAAACAGAATTGAGGCCACTTCGTTGCCGATAAGCTGGTAATGTAAATTTCTAAAAGAGGGAGAAATAAAGGTTTCAGCTCAGGTACATTCATTCCCTGTACCCTTCGAAAATTCACATATTTCAGCAAATCTCATCATTTCTTATATAAATAACTAATAATGAATCATTTGCAAATCAAGTTTTGTCACCTAATTAAGTGGTCCCCGCTCAATTATCAATTATCAATTATTAGGGCTTAGGCCCTTCAATTCCACCCGCGCTGCTTCAACTCGGGTTCTCGGTCGGCCCGAGAGGTGTGCACCTTATTTAAAGATTGTATCAATTATCAAAGGGTTCCACTTTCGGATAATAACCGGCAAGCAAGTTTTACTCATATTCACTCCCCCGATTTCAAACTAAAATGAATTGAAATGCGCGCGCTCAATTAAAATGTTTTTCAAAGTCTGTTTTACGATGCGGGAATGTTCAGTACCGAGTTTCGACTAATTCTTCGAAATATTTTAGTATTTTTGTTTTAGGATGAAGCATTGGTGAACAATCAATTACCTACCAAGTCCGATGAAGGCAAACCATAGCCAGCCACGTTGCATTTGTAATTCGAAGGTGTATAGACCGCTCACAGTGAGTTTACCCTCAACCATGGTTTAGGTATGACCTTGGGAATTATTACACGTTGCATATTATCTTGTGGAATAGACGAAAGTCTAGGTTGTATAAATATTATGTTACTAAACAAGTAAACTGTATTTTGGGATGACTTAGCTGCTTGGGTAATAAGCAATTACTCCTAATAGGATCAATCGAAATATAACAGTTGGATGCACAAATTGTATTTCATTTTATTTCATTTATGCGGAAGATAACGACCGAAAACGTTACCGCCGTCCTAAAAATAGGACAAGGCGTTACATTACCCATTCCTAACATACAAATGCACCTACCAATAGATACTCTTCCCTTTCGCAACTAACCCAAAGACAATGGCAATCGAACACAGAATAACATCATTAGAATCATAAAAATCCTCTCTCTGTTCACATATCCGTTGACCTCCATTTTCAACTTTTTATTCTTCCCCTTCAACTTCCTCAATTCCTCTCTCTCTCTGCTATTTGTTGCTTCAAACTCCGTAGTTCTTCAGCATCTCGACTAAGAACTTCATTTTGCACAATCAAGACTATTACCATCGATCTTATGTGGTCACAAAGATAGTCATCCACCCATTCAAAATAATTGCAACCCCTAACCATTTCATACCTCTTACACCTTGCGAACCTCCTCACAGGATTCTTCGTTGTGATGCTTGTCAAAATTATGCATTTCTTCCCACATTTGCATCGCCTCGACAATATGAAAAATAGGGTCGGGAACGACATGCATGAATTGGTCTTCGAGCAGTGGAACTTGACATTTTTCACTCGTAAATGTGGTCGATTTTGGATGAATTACAAAACCCCAAAACCAATTTCCAAAATCAGCCTTCCCCTTCCCCCAATTCGATCTCCCCTTCTCTCTCAAACCCTTGCCCCTTTGAACTTCGAAAACCCTTGCATTTGGAGGGAACTACCTAAATGCTTCCTCTACCCTTTTAATTCCCAATATATGACTAATCCCCGCCCAAAACCTGCCCAAAATGAAAACCGCCCAAAAAAATTAAAAAATAGTTAAAAATCGGCTAAAACCACTTTTTGTGGGCCCCAAGGGTAAATTTTGCATGGTTTTACTTCATTAATGGCACAATTATACGAAAAAACAATTGGGGCGGCAAAGCTGCATTTCTCTAACACTTTAAGGGCAAATATATCCGAGGACTCTCTAACGGGTTGTGTAATGCACCCGCTACTTTTCAACATTGCTTAATGGTATTTTCTCCGATTTATTGAGGATATTATGGAGGTCTTTATGGATGATTTTTCTGTCTATGGTACCACCTTTGATCATTGTTTGAAAAATCTTTCTAAGGTGTTGTCTAGATGTGAGGAAGTGAATTTGGTCTTGAATTGGGAAAAGTGCCACTTTATGGTACAAGAGGGTGTTGTCCTAGGTCATGTGGTTTCCAATAAAGGCATTGAAGTTGATAAAGCTAAGGTAGAGGTAAATGAGAAATTATCTCCACCTACATTTGTTAAGGGTGAGAGGAATTTTCTTGGACATGTCGGTTTCTACAGGCGGTTCATTAAAGATTTTTTAAAAATTGCTAGGCCTCTCACTCTATTACTTGTCAAAGATATGCCTTTTGTATTTAATAATGTGTGGTTGAGTGCTTTCAACAAGTTAAAAGAGGCTTTGATTACAACTCCTATTATGCAAGCCCCGGATTGGAATCTTCCATTTGAAGTGATGTGTGATGCAAGTGACTTTGCATTGTGGGTTGTTTTGGGGCAAAGGAAGGATGGCAAGCCCTATGCTATACACTATGCGAGCCGAACTCTGGATGAGGCTCAAGTCAACTATGCCACCACGGAGAAGGAATTCTTGGCGGTTGTGTTCGCCTTGGAGAAGTTATGTTCCTACTTGATCGACTCCAAGGTGATAGTTTTCATTGATCATGCTTGTCATCAAGCGTCTCATGAAGAAATCGGATTCTAAGCCTAACCTTATTTGATGGGTGCTTTTACTCCAAGAGTTTGATTTGGAGATCCGGGACAAGCCTAGATTGCAAAATGTGGTGGCCGACCATCTTTCCCGGTTGAGGATGTCCCCATTGATGATTCGTTTCCGGATAAGCAACTCATTACTTGTTTCACCTACTTTTACTCCATGGTATGCTTGACTTTGTGAACTACATCGTTTGTGGAGTGATGTCACTGGAGTTGTCTTTCCAACAAAGGAAGAGGTTCTTATTTGAGGTGAAAAGTTATGTGTGGGAAGAGCCTCTCCTTTACAAGTTGTGTGTAAATGCGGTATATCGAAGGTGCATTCCTGAAGATGAGATTAAAAGTGTACTCCATCACTTGTCATTCCACTACTTATGGTGGACATTTTAGCCCGCACAAACCGCCTCCAAGGTCTTACAAGTTGGCTTCTACTGGCCGACTTTCACCAAAGATGCAAGAAATTTTATGGTAGCTTGTGACCGATGCCAAAGGATGGGCACTATTTCAAAGAGGCATGAGACGCCCTAAACTTGGATTTTAGAGGTTGAGCTTTTTGATGTATGGGGAATTGACTTCATGGGTCCTTTTCCTCCCTCTCACAAGAACCTCTACATCCTTATAGATGTTGATTACGTGTAGAAATGGGTGGAAGCCATTGCCTCTCCCACCAACGATTCCAAGGTTGTCATGAAGTTCCTAAAGAAGAACATTTTTGCTTGATTTGGTACTCCAAGAGCCTTATTGAGTGACAATGGGAGCCACTTTTGCAGCCGAGGAGTATTCCATAAGGTAGCCAAGCCTTATCATCCTCAAACAAGTGGTCAAGTTGAGTTGTCTAACCAGGAGTTGAAGAATATTCTTGAGAAGACGGTGGATTGATCCCGAAAAGATTGGTCTTTGAAGCTTGACGATGCACTATGGGCATACCGCACTCGCTTACAAGACTTCCCTTGGCACTACTCCTTTCCAGTTAGTGTATGGTAAAGGTTTGCTTTTGGAGAGTCTTGGTCACCCTAGAGGGGGTGAATAGAGTGATGAGGAAATTTTAACAAACTTGGAAAATTTAAGCTTGAAAAGAATAATTAAGACGATCCGAGTCTAGATTGGACTCGGAAAAGTATGAACTCAAATTTACGTGGAAACCCTCCTGGGCCGAGAAAACCACGACCAGTGCTAGTCCAAGCACCAAGTCAAATCCACTATTTGGAATCCACAAAATACAGCAGATCGACTAAACCAGAATTGCTCCCTTAAACAATTCCTTACAGAGTTTTCCTAAACTCGAAATTCCTTTATCCGATCTAGTACTTCCTAACCGAGGTAACCTTTACAACTAGGGACAACTGAGCTGAGTTAACCCTTACAACTTAGTCGAGGGACCTTACTTAGAGAGTAAGAAAGAGTATGTAACCGATTACAAGACTTTACAACTGAGAAAGTTTGAATTACAAGTCTGGGAGTTTTAAGTAGAAGATTGAGTATGAATACAATGACTTTGCTTAAGTAATGTGTATCGACAATAATTCTATCAATCTTCTAGTCTTGAGAGTTGGCTTCTATTTATAGATGACAAAGTAGATTAGCCGTTGTGACTAGTTTCTGAACGAAGTCCTTTGTGACCGTTGTAACGGTTCTTCCGAGTGACTCGGAAAAGATCCATTGAGATGTGAACATTGTGCAACGGCTCTTGACTCCTAAGGGTGTTCCAATCAACTGGTGTTGTCTGAAACGTAGGGTGGAAATCACCGTTGAGCTTAGCGTTGAAGTTTTCTAGTTTTGGAAACGAGACAACCCCGACACGATTGTCCGGGCCTTGTTCGAAGTAGAAAAGCCTTGTCTGTTGGTGATTGACAACTTGAAGCCGGTTACTTTTGTATTTTCAAAAATGAGATAACCTCATTTAGATAACCTACAAAAGTAAACAAATTTGGTTCTCAAAGTATAAAATACTTTGGTCCATAATTAGGCACGAGATAATAATTTAATTAAGATAATTATGTGCATAATTATCTCGAGGCCTAGAAGAATGGAATTTTCTGAGTCTAATATTCATTATACTCAAATTCCATCGAGTCGATCTTAAGAAAGATCAAGTTATAAGAGTGAGAAAATATCGGAGTATAAGTACTTGATCTAGACAAATAACTCTCAAACAAACATGTTGACTTAAAAATAGGAATTAACACTCGTAATTCACTTTGCTTTGAAATATGCAGTCGAACTTAGATATGAAGTGTTCAAGAGATTTTTGAGCATGCGATAAATTCGAGTGATGTCCGAGTGACTCGAAACATGAATGCAAGTTGATAGAGAAGAATGTGTTTTCCGAGTCGATCGGAACTAAGAGATGCATGACAAGAATTTTTTGGATAGGAGGTTTGAACAAGGTGACAAGGTCTTTTTGTTTAACTCAAGACTGAAGTTATTTTTGGGGAAGCTGTGATCTCGATGGTCCGGGTCGTTTCAAGTCACCAAGGTATTTCCTCATGGCGCGGTTGAGGTGTGCAGCAAGTCCACCAATTCCTTCAAGGTCAATGGTCAACGGCTTAAGCCTTACATTGTGGGGCAATCGAAGAGAAGACTACTTCTTATGCCCTTACCGACCGGGCAAGGCATGAGAAATGAGTTGCATATGGTCAAGCTACCGACCTTAAACAAGCGCTTCTTGGGACGCAACCTAAGCCATTTTGTATTGTTTTTATCAAAAAAAAATCAAAAAGCACAAAAAAAACGAGCGAGGCAACACCAAAATGGGCCACTCGTTTCCACCGAAACGGCCGGTGTTGGATGTCACCCCAAGTAAGCGGCAGAAGTGAGCAAGGCAGCACCCAAAACGGGCCGCCCCGTGTCGGTGAACACGGCTCGTTCCGGGTGTTTTCTCCAAACAGGGCAAGGCTATGCGTTTTTAATGAAAACGAACCGAAGATGACTACAAAAACTAAACCAGCAGCCGACGCGGGCTGCCTATTGCGGAGGGAACGACTGTGTCGAGGTAAGTTA
Organism: Talinum fruticosum; assembly: GCA_021018815.1. Lineage (NCBI taxonomy): Eukaryota > Viridiplantae > Streptophyta > Magnoliopsida > Caryophyllales > Talinaceae > Talinum > Talinum fruticosum. Next base: position 5,451,238 of record JAITYX010000010.1, on the reverse strand, counting down.
TTCGTGGGTTGCTTCTTTTGAGCCCGAAAACTTTCTTTCTCTCCTCACTTTACCCCTGTCTTATTTTCTTCTTGCTCTCTCCCATGCCCTAGAACCTCCATAGCCAAGTTCTTCTTCTTCTCTATTCCATCTCTTCTCTCTCTCAAATCTCTCTTAAACTCTAAAGTTCGGACATCATACACTAGATTTGTTCTTCTTCTTTAATTTCATCGTAACTCTCACTCTCCTCTCGTGCTCGGTTTACGTTGCTCTTCTCTACAAACACACCGGCGTCGTCACCCTCTTCCGCTCACCGGTGTCTCCCTCGCACTACTCCTCTCTCCCTCTACTCGAGTTCTTCGAGTTCTTCACTGCCCGAATCCGGCGACCGTCGCCATTTCTCTGCTACTCCTGCTCCGGTGCTCGATCGCTACACGCCGGTGCTACGGTCGTCGCCGCACCACCGTCGTTCCTCCCTCGTTTTCCAACCACTCTCTTTCTTCTTCTCCCACAAAAATCTGACTTTTTCTTCCCTATTCTTCTCCACAAATTTATGCTCCTTCACTTAGTTTAAGTTTTCAAATTTGCGCCAATGGCACCTAAATTGCAAAAGATTAATCAATGGGAGTCCTCCCGACCAAGCTCCGCAGCCCAGGCCCGAGTCACTCGTCCACCACCCCAGAATGTCCATATTCCGTGCTACAGAGGTAACCCGGACAACCCTCTTAACTTGACTAATCTTGAACATATTGAATTCTACAATTCATTGATTAATCGTCAAATTGTCGCAACCCGTTATTATGATGCGATTAGTTTAGAAAAGTTGGGTTTGCTTGAGGATTTTCTTTGTATGGTTGAACGAAGTGGTTTGTTAAATTTATTAAATATTCGATTAGGGACCTATAAAAGCTTGACTTTGGAATTTCTAAGCACATTAAGCTGTTGAAATTGGGCATGGTTCTCACGCCGAGCATGGCTTAGTTTCCTTTCGCCTGTTAGGGGATACCATGAATTCATTCGTAGTGAGTTTAATGCTTTATTTACCCTACCTAGAGACCTAGGACTTGGACAACGTGTAGTTCCCGATTGTTTGAATTCGATATAATTTCGAATTCTAATTATGGCGAGCAAGACTACCATCCTAGTTCGACTAAGGCGACAACTCGTTAGGAACCCCTGTATTCGATACATTTATCGGGTTTTGGGTCATGGTCTGTTTGGGAGGGATGACAGTGGCAATAATATGCATCTCTCCGAATTGTTTTGTTTATATGTGATGTGGACGAGAGATGCACCTAAGTTTAATTCTAGGGCTTAATTAGGTCTGTCGGTTTGTGAATTCTGCTACTAGTTCTCGGGGTAGGATTGTTATTGGGGGTTTAATTACTCGGAATTGCGGTGGCTTTTGGTTGGAACCCCGATGAGCACCATGATGATAGGGTGCGGGGTCCGGCAGAATAGATATTGAGGCTTTGTGGGCTATGGGCGTGTGTTGTATAATTTTTGAAGAGTTACATTGGTTGTATCCTCTTAACCGTATGTTGCGTCTCCCTTGTCCTTAGCACACATCCTTTGGGGATGCCGCTAACCTCGGGTTTTTGCCCGATGAGGATGAAGTCCTTCGCCCTCCGCCCTATACTGATGTGGGTGCCTCTACCTCTTCTCTTGCCCCACCCCTGTGCATAATGAGCCTAATGCTCGATGCATCCGTGCATTCACTCTCACTACCAATCATTAAGAGCAGCTCTCTTTTAGGGAGTATGTGCATTCCGAGCACGTTGCTCTTAGATCCGAGTAAGCCTCACTTAGGGAGTACATCCACTCGAACATGCCTTTGTTTAAAATTATGTTCATTCAGAGTGTGAGACCATACAAAATGCCCAAATTGAACTCCGTGACATGCTTGCTAATCGGACCCATTATATGCATATGATGAGTGAATGTTTGACTCGCTTGGCATGATTGACATGTTTCGAGGGTAACCCCAATCCCCCTCCTCTTCCCCCTCCATTTGAGTGATTCTTTGTTCTCCCCCATCTCCTTTTCTTGATTGTGCTTGCATTGTGGACAATGATGTGTCCAAGCATGGGGGAATGTGCCTACTTAGGTTGTCATTGTTGAATAATGTACAGTTGCATTTCATTCAGGTTAGAGCATGTTTTATTTGACATTTAGCTTGTATTTTTGCATTTGAAAAAAAAAACCAAAATTGAAAAACTTTAAAAAAATCAAGAAAAAATAAAAAACATTGAAAAATAAAAAAAACATTTAGGATTGCATTTGGAGCATTTATGTATAGCCTTAAGTTTTAGGAATAAGTTTTCCATGGAGAATGATTTCAAGGAATAGCCCTAAGTGCAAAAATTTTGAAAACCAGTTTTTAAACTTCAAGATTTTGACCATATTTGATGGATGAAAGTTGATTGCCCTTGATTCCTTGACAAATAGTGTTGGCATGTGAAACTCTTTGAGTTAGTTGAGATTGTGGTAGAGACAATGTGAGACTTTTGAGCCTTGAAAAGACTAAACATTACAATGAGTCTCATGTTTTCTTTATGTGTGATTCTCTTCCATGATTGGATTTCTAGAACTTATTTGAATTATCTTCAAAATCACATATGTGCATGCTTTGTGACAAAATGATTGAGGCATTCTTTGGATTTTTGAGCTACATTAGCCAAATTGCCACCTTGTTACATGATAGTGACCTTTGATAGCCCTTTGAGCCTAATTGTCTAATTTATTTGTTTTGAACCCTCCTAACTAGCCCTTGGCCAAACACATAACCTATTACCTAAGTCATGTGTAGTGGAGTTTCTTACTCATGTTGTTGGGGCGTTTGGGGTCTTTGATATGTTGGTGATGATTTGGATCTTTTGTTGGGTTGAGGGGTTTATTTGTATGGAGTATGAGATGATTCCCCTTCTTGGTTGTAAGGATGAATACTTTGATGTTAAATGAGCTTTTTGATTTGTTAGAAATTCCTAATGCGAAACATAGAAAAAAAAGGAAAAGAAAGAGAAAATCAAGAAAAGTTTCGAACAAAAAAAGAAAAAAAATGAAATGAAAAAGAGGAGGAAAAAGAAAGAAGTAATCAATAAAATGTTTGGCATTTTGGAATATTCATTTTGATCTTTATTAGTCAAGCTCATTTTCTAAAGTATTTATCGGAGTTAGAGGTTAAGTGTAATGAGTTGTATTGTGTGTTTTTGTTGGTTAGAGTGTTGGAAGCTCCTTGCTAATTTGCTTTTTAACTCCTCATTTTTCCCAAAAGGTACAATATCCCTTTCTTGACCATTGCCTAAGCCCTGTTACAACCATTTGAAGTCCTCTTGATTGTCATATTGCATGTTTCACTTTAGTGGTGGCGAATAGAGAATTCCGCCAAGCTTATGGTAGTTTAAATGATTGTGAGAGAGATTGAGTGAACCATGTACGAACCTAAACACATGAGTGGAGTGTTTTTACATTTTCAAAGTGAGGTGCTACCGGTCTTCCTAACTCCATTATTCTACATGTGCCAATATAAATTGTTTACATGATGATTTCGGTGATTGATCTAATTTGTCCTTATGGTCTTTAATGTGGCTTTTGAAATCTTCTTTCCATCTGATTGTGAAAAGATTTGGTGTGCTTATGGGCTATTGTTGACTGAGTTTTCCTTATGATACTTATGTTTGCCTAGCCTGAAGAGGTTATGATTCTTTTCTTGGATTTTACTTTTGCATTTTGACCTTACTTGAGGGCAAGCAAGGTTTTAGCATGGGGGAATTTGATAAGTGCATGAAATGTATTAGTTTTTAGGCGTTTTGATGCTTTTATTTGGGAAATTCGGTTAATTAGAGTGTGTTTGTGCTCCATTTTTGATTTTGCGCTTGTGTTTTGGTGTTTTGAGATAATTGTGCAGATTTGATCACCAATACCAAGTATTCCCGAGATTAGTGAGTGTTTTAAGCATTAAGAAGGCCAACACGGTCCAACTTTGCAGTAAAAATGGTAGTTCCTCTTGATTTTTCAAAGTCCGCACTTCGAGCAACCGACACGGGCAGGCCGTGTCGGCGGACACTGCCCATGTTAGAGGTGAGCTTGCCCAGGAGCCTTTGCATCGAACAAGGGTTGGTCGTGTCGGTGGACACGGCCCGTTTTCAGCATTTTCATCAATTTTTCATTTGTTAGCACCCAACACGGGCAGCTCGTGTTGGAGGTAAATTCTGGCGAGACGATTCGATTTTGATGGTTTCACCTCTTGATTGCCTCTTAATGGCTTATTTAAGTTGATTTTCGGCTGTTTATCGGGGCATCCAGTCCAGCATCCATCCATTGTTCATCCACCCTCATCCATTGCCATTATCCTACCTTCATCCACATGAAACTGAATTTTGAAGATCGAAGAAGAAGATTGAAGCGATTACGGGATTCCATTCGAAGTCAAGAGATTCAAGTGGAGAACTTCAAGTCTATCATCTTACTTCTTCATTTCTTTCTATTTGAGGTTTGATTTCCATGTACTGGATTTAATTTAAGCTTTCATCAACAATGTGTGAGTAATTTAGTTTTTCTAGGGATTTGTAATTCGAAACAATTAAGTTTGATTAGACTTTCATAATTTATGCTTGAATTCCGATATTGATTCAACGAAGGTTGTGTTTATCATGTTCATGAGTGTTTTAGAGGCCTAAAATACTTGTGTTTAGAGATTAATCTATCATGTACTAAAAGGTGAAATAGAATAATTTGACAACCAACCTTTACGCCTAATTTATGAAATTTGAAAAAGATTAGTAAATTAGGGGATCATTTAATAATTTGAAATCTTCAACTTTGATTAACTTAAAAACCATATGAAAATTGTTCGATAGGTTAATTAGAGTAATTCTATTAAATATCGGAAGAGTAGTAGAATTTTGTGATTATCGATCCTTAACTCATTTGAAAGAATGATTGCACAAATTATGTTTAAATAATCAAACTCATTGTTAGGAAAGCGAATCCCTAGATGTTTTTACCCATTGATTTAAGTCTAGATAAATTTTCCTAATTTTAATAGTTAGAACTAGTTTAGAAAGAGCAAACTCCAAAAACCCGATTTGCTTAGCAATTGAGTAGAGGGTTAGTTTATTCCGTTGTTATAATTGAGTCTTTGTGAGATCGATCTTGACTGGTTACAATCATACACCGTGCACTTGCGGCCTGTCAGTAAGCACTAAGCAAGTCTTAAGCAATGTGTTCATCAATCTTCAGGTCTTGTGAAGTGGCTTTTATTTATAAACACCAAGGCGAGAATGAACGTAGAGACTTATTTTGGACTAGTGAGCTTTAATAGCCGTTGTAGCGGCTAGTCCGAGTCACTCGAGAAAGAATCCATTGAGATGTGAACATTGTATGGCAGTCCTTGGCTCAAAAGGAGTCCAACCCCTGGTTGTGATTGAAATCTGGGGTGGAAATAATCGTTAAACCCAAAGTTGTTGTTTACCGATTTGAAAACAAACAGCCACGGTGTCCGAACCATGTCCAGAAATGGTTGATTTTTTTCTGCTGGTGTTTAACGACTAGAAACCGGCTGCTTTTGCTTTTCAAAAATAGATTAAGCTTGTTTAATCATCCTACAAAGCAAATCAAAGTGCTACTCAAAGTATAAAAATACTTTGGTCCAGAACCAAGTAAAAATAATAATTAATTCAAAGTAATTAAGCATTTAATCATCTTTAGCCTAAAAGAATGGAATTTTATAAGTCTAATATTCATTAGGTTCAAATTCCATCTAGAGTCAATCCTCAAAATGATCAAGTTAGAAAGAATAAAACATCGGAATACATAAACTTGATCAAGTAAATAATTCTCAATAAATAAGTCGACTTAGAAAGTGGAATCAACGCAATGGTTAATTTTTGCTTGAAACAGAAAGTCGAGTGCTCAAAGTAAAAGTGTTAGAGAAATTATTTACTCATGCCATTGTTATGAGTGGTGTCTAAGTGGGTTAGAAATACAGTTAAGAATGTTATGCTTGAAGAATGGTTTCGAGAGGGTCACAAATGAAAACTTAGATATTAGTTTCTTAAAAGCTTATAATGACTTAGAATCAAAACTATAGAGAGATAAAGAGTTATACCTGAGTCTTCATCGGAGATGATGGACAAGATGAGAGAGCGAGGAAGAAAGAGAGGGAACTTTAGGTTTAAAGAAAGAAAGAACACATCATTTTTTATTTATTTGGGCATTTTTGTCATTTTATGCCCACCAACCATGAATACATTAGTATAAATATTAGATAAGGACTTATAAATTATTAAGAACATTGGTCAGGTGGGTTAAAAATTATTTTTCATACTTCATGAGTAGAAAAATGATTAACACATAACTCAAAGAGTATGAATGTTGAAAATCCAAAGGGTGTGTGGTTGGGAGTAGTTTTATGATAAGTCAATATTAAAGATACTTATTGCAGCATGCAGCGCCAATCCTATTACTAGAAGCATTTCTAGTAACTTGTTTGGACTACAAAGTTAGTCAAAATGTTATAGGTGGTATCAAAAGTGATTATGAGCTTTGGTAGAAGAGAAGCTGTGGAATTTGATTGCAATTTAAGAGGATGAATAAGTGTTAATTTGTAAGCAACTAATGAAGGCATTATTTTCTTATAGTTATACCTTGCAAAATTTTATCCTATCCAATTATCATAGTTTATTCCACTTAGAAAAACCAAGTATACGCAATAATTTTATATTAGAATTTTAAATTTTGATGCATGATTTTTTCCTATTTTTTCTGCACCCGAATTCAAGCTCATCCAATGTGACTAACTTAGAAAAGAACAGGCTTGGACAAAATATTTCCATCCAAATTTATATATTGTCCAATGTGTCCGAACCTACAAAAATATTTGGACTCGAATTTTTGTCACCTTTACTAACAGTATAATTGCACATGTTACTCCAAGGCCTACTTAATTTGACTTAAAAATCTTGATATAACAATTTTTATTACCGGATACGTAATATCCCGACCTAATGGATTAGGTTATTAGATTGCCAACTGCCCGACAACCTAGTCTTTAAGCCATCAGCTTAAAGACTAGCCCCTCTATAACTTATTGTCCTCACTTCGATTTGAAAAGAGAAAGTGTTTGTTGTTGTAGTAGGCGCATTATATCACTTATAAACCATGCCATATTTTCCAAATCTTATGATACGAGACATGAGGTCTGTTATAGAGATGCAATTTTTTTCACATAATAACTCTTAAAGACTCTATTATTAAGAAAGCATATATTGGAGTATTCTTAAACCCTTATTAACACCATATTAGCATTAACCAATAATCATATCATGTCGAGTGTTTTAGGTACCACAAAAAGCTGTCAATTGTCTAAATAACATTCTTATTAATTTTTTCTAGGTGGGATGGTGGGAGTAACGAAAGTTCATTTGAAGAGGAGAGAGGCATTAGCAAATCCAAAAGGAGTAGGGGGTTTGGGATTGCGAGATGTTGGTCTATTCAACGGGGCTCTTCTAATGAAGCAAGCATGGCGACCTTACAACCAAAAGGATTTTCTTTTAGCAAGAGTATCACCCTTGGTGCTCAATTATCAATTTGTATATAGGTGTACTATGCATATCAAACTTCTCACCTTGTTTTAACGACAACCATGCATCAATATGTCCACCTTTTTATTCCATTAAGAATAATGAATCTGACTTAGTGTATGATGTGCAAGTGTACCATTGCTCCATTAATTTAGGCTTACACAATTGACTCAACCCACTTGACTAGTACTTTATTTTCACTTCATTTGGGAAGCAAGTCTTGCCTAGTAGCAACTATTGTCTCAAAGGGTAGCATGTAATAGGATATGCCTCAAAGGGTTCTTGTCATTCCTAATTTTAATTACTTTTTGTGTTTTTCTTTTCTCTTTTTTTTTCAATGTAAAATAGAACAATCATGAAGCTTATTTTTGTACAAAAGATAAGTGGATGAATCAATCAATGACAACTTCAGACCTAAGAGCAAATGACTTTTACAAAAATAGGTGCAAACTTTACAAATTCTTATGGTATGCCAAGGTTAGAAAAGGATGATGTTAGAATTGTCATATTAAGAGGTGAGTGTCATCATGTATATTTCTCTTTTTATAACTTAACAGACTAAGTCACCAACATTCAAAAATCAATCAGAATATGTACAATATCTTCCAAAATTTATTTTTTTGGATTTTTGATCAATTAATGATAATAATAATTTGACACAAAACCCCCTTTAAATAGCCAGGAAAATTGAAAATTCCAGCACATGTAGGCGAAAAAGACTAAAAAGAAAACAAATATTTACAAAACAAAAGAAGACTCAAAAACAAGTGAAGAAAATGACATGACTCAAAAAGAAAAAGAGAATAAAGCATCAAATATGTATAAAATAAAATAAAATAAAATGAGAAAGGAGAAGGGAACCATTATGCCATGTTAGTCTGTTGGGTACACCTAAGCTAAAGCGGTTTAAATAAGTTGAAATAGAGACACATGGAGCATTAACCACTCCATATCAAGTTAAGCTGCTATCTTAATCATTAAAGCGTGTAACAATTTATCAAATCCGCATGAAGAGCTCTCAGCCAAATAAAGGTAACAAAAACTAAATAGTTGTTGCAAACGAGAGTATATCCATAACATCAATGCAATTCCATTAAGGCACCATTTCATCTCGTCAAATTGTTAAGTCCAAACATCAAACAAGCAAACATATTCATAATTAGCTAACAAATTGTTCCTCAACCTAGAAATTTTGTCATTATAGACGAGTTGTCCAGGCAGACAAATGGGTCTTAATTTGTCCAGTTTTCGATTGCCAACATGTTCATGAGTTTGGTTTGAACCAACGTTGTTAGATATAGAAGTCTTATACTCATAAAGCCCATCCTTGCAAGGATTCCATTCACTTGTGGATAGAGTCCGAGTAGAATGAGGATGAGAAGAGATAAAGTTTGAGTTGTGGGAGGAGTCTTCATGGTTTGGCCAAAGGTAACCAAGGGATAGAAGTGTCGGAATGGGTTAGGGTTTCGTTCGGAAGAAGGGAAAGAGAACAACATATGAGGCTAGGATTTCGTGTGGGTTTTGGGCAGCAGCGGACAGAGAGAGGAAGAAGATAGAGGCGTGAAGTTGGGCTAGCGTGAGAGGAGAGAGAGAGAGAGTGGCGTGGAATGTTAGGGTTTTTGTGAGGGGCCGAAGAGGAAGAATAGGGAAAGAGAGTTAAAGATAGAGTCTTGAGGGGCTTTGTGGGCTTTGATTTTAGCAAGGCTATGAAAGGAGAGAGAGGGAACTGAGCGTGAGGGGAGCAACAGAAAAAGAAGAAGAAGAAGAAGAACGAGGCATTTGGGCTAATGAGAGAGAGGAAATGCAATGGGCCGAAAAATGTATTTTGGACAAATCAACCCACTTCTTCAATCTTCAATTTTCATCTCTTTATTTATTTTTCTGATTTCTCAAATTTCCTACAAAAATAAAATAAATTATAATTAAAATTCCTAATTTAATCATTATTATGAAAAATAAGATGTAAAAAGTATTAAAAATATCATATTTTTGGACTCAACGAGATACCCCTACACCTATATTTTGCTCGCCCTCAAGTAAAAGAAAAATAGAAAGTGAAAATAAGAAAATCTTAACTCGAGTTTCGTAGGAATCATGGTTGCATTTAGCGTATGCAACAAGCGTTTTAAAACCCTTAGTAGCCCAAGTGGACAAGTAAGGTCTCGTGAGGGTTTCTATCGAGATATACCCACAAAATCTGGGAAGAAAGGACAGGAAGATGGAAAAAGAAAAAGTAAAATGATTTTTACAAAAAATATTTATAATAGGGAGAACATATACATATCTTGGTTAACCATATCACATTTGGTGCTCAGTTAGCAACTTGTATATAGGTGTACTATAATCAAACTTCTCACCTTCTTTTGACAACAACCATGAATGAATGTTTCCACCTCTTTATTCCATCAATAATAGTGAATTTGACCTAGTGTGTGATGTGCAAGTGTATCATTGCTCCCTTACTTTAGGTTTACACTACTAACTCAACCCACTTGACTAGTACTTTATTTTCACTTCATTTAGGAAGCAAGTCTGTCTTAGTAGCAATTATTGCCTCAAATGGTAGCACCCAATAGCTCATGCCTCAAAGGATTTTTGTCTTCCTGATTTTAATTACTTTTTGTGTTTTTCTTTTCTATTTTTTTCAATGCAAAATAGAACAATGATGAAGCTTATTTTTGTACAAAAGATAAGTGGGTAAATCAATTAATGACAACTTCATACCTAAGAGAAAATGACTTTTATAAAAGTATGTGTAGACTTTACAAATTCTTATGGTATGCCAAGGTTAGAAAAGGATGATGTTAGAATTCTTATACTAAGAGGTGAGTGTCATCATGTATATTTTCCTTTTTACAACTTAACAGCTAAGTTACAAAGGTTCAGAAATCAATTAGAATATGTACAATATCTCCTAAAATAAAAACAAAAATCTTTTTGGATTTTTGATCAACTTTTAAAGAAAGGTTTAAAAGACAGGTTTCCCCACCCACACACCTAAACTTGACAATGCCTTCATTGTGAGTGGATAGAACCCGAAAGGAAAATAAAACTAAAAAGAAAACAAATATTTATAAAACAAAAGGAAGACTCAAAAACAAGTGAAGAAAATAACATGACTCAAAAAGAAAAAGAGAATAAAGTATCAAATATGAACAAAAGAAAATAAAATAAAAGGAGAACGAGAGAAGGGAACGATTATGCCGAGGTTAGGTGTTGGGTACACCTAAGTTATAGCCTCTTGAAATTAGTTGAAATGGAGACTCATGGAGCACCAACGACTCCATATCAACGAAAGGTGCTATCTTAAATTAAATATCATTAAAGCACGTAGTAATTTATCAAATCTGCATGAAGAGCTCTCGGCCAAATAAAGGTAACACAAACTAGAGAGTTGGTGCCAATGAGAGTACATCCACAACATTAATGCAACACCATTAAGGGCATGTTTCAACTTGTCAAATTGTTGAGTCCAAACATCAAACAAGCAGACATATTCATAATTAGCTAACAAATTGGTCCTCAAGCTAGAAATTTTATCATTATGGACATGTTATCCAAACAGACGAGTGGGTCTTAATTTGTCCAGTTTTCGACAGACTAACATGTTCACAAGTTTGGTTTGAACCAATATTATTAGGTGTAGAAGTCTTATACTCATGAAACATGGACTCAAAGAGTTCAACTTGATGATTAGTCATGATGGGGTCAACAAAAAGGACTTATAATGAACTAAGAAATTATCACGGTCAATATGCTCAAAACAAACATCCTTTTCTATTGAGATCTTTGATTCAATAAGTATATCATATTTATTCTCACAACTAACATGCATTTCAAGCTCATGAACCCATACAACAGTAGGAGAGGAAGAATCTATAGGAGGTGAAGGGTCTACTGTATTAGTAGAATCTTTCTCCTTAATTTCCTCTATTTCGGAAGAAGGAACAATAGAGGTCTCCGGAGGAACACCATCATTAGTGTCCTTAGAAATATTGGATGAACTAATTTCTCGATAAGAAGAGTGGGAAGATAAATTTTGGACGAAAGTGTGAGGATATAATCCTTGGTCACTCACATGGTTATCAATTTCTCGTCTTGACCTAAGGGGTTTAACTCGGATATACATTTGCTTCACTGAGATTGTTAACAACCTCAAATTACTTGGAAAGAAGATGTCTAATGAATAAGTGGTCAGAAAGCTTCTAAGGAGTCTTCCAAAAAAGAGATGGGGTCCGAAGGTGTCAACCATCGAGGAAGCCCAAGACCTCACCAAGCTAAAACCTAATGAACTTATTGAGAATCTTATTCTCACCCATGAGTTACACCTCGAGGAGGATGAATCTAAGGGTTAACAACAAGAAGAACATTGCTCTTAAGGCCTCAAAGGAAGTCGGTCCTAGTCCGAGCTCTTTAGACTCGAAGAAGATCGCATGACACTTTTGGCTAAAGGCTTCAAACAAATGATGAATTATAAGAAGTGGCGGAAGAAGCCCAAATATGAGATCTGCAAAAAGGAGAAGAGAGGTAAATTCTCATCCCTTCAAATTATTCTCTAACTTAGAACTTTGGTTGCTTTGAATATGGAAACAAGGAACACATTGTAAAGGATTTCCCAATAAGAAAGAAAGATCGTAAAAAAAAGAAGGCAATGGTGACAACCTGGAGTGACAAAGAGTCGGATAATGATGACGACACTGAAGATGAGTCAAATAGTCTCATGACCTTAACAGACTCAAAAGCTAAATCCGAGTCGGAGGCACAAACATCCGACACTAAGGAAACCGACCCTCGAGAGGTAATCAAGCTGTTTTCTCAAATTTTCTAAGCAAGATTGAGCTAGATATATTTTTAATTTAGAGGAAAAATCCAATTCTTATTCTTCTTTATTTAAAGAAAAACTTGAATCTCTAAAATCTAAGAACAAGATTTTAAAAACTAATTTAGAAAAATTGAGGCTCGGGATTAAGGTGCTTGAGACTAACTCATAAGATAATGAGATTGAGTCCGAGTGCCTCGGAATTGAGAATGAGCAATTGAAGAAAAAGCTCACCGAGTCTTAGTATCTTGTTTTAAACTCACTCGGGGTTAGAAAAACCTTGATCTACTCCTTGGTTCTCAATGTGTTTCTTTTCAAAAGAGGAACTTCGTTTCAACTTTGAAAAGGGGGATAATAAGACTCTTTTCAAAAATGATTCTCGAAAAATTCATTTTAGAAACGTTGATCATGGTCCTATTCACCTAACTTGGTTTCAACCTTCATGCATATTAATACTAAAATTTTCCTTTTATGCTCTACAGAATATAAGCAAGTCATCAGCAAAACATAAGGAACTCGAGTGTAAGTGCTCTACAACTTGGATGGAATTTGAAGCTTTTCTAGGTCGTTGCAATTTTCAGCGCTCTAGTTAGTTACTCCATGATAAACGCAAATAGTAATGGAGACATAGGGTTTCCCTATCTAAGCCCTCTGCGACTTCCAAAATATTCATGTAATATTCCATTTATCCGAATAGAAAAGCTGGTAGTTGGTATAAAGTCATGATTTATTGCACAAACTTATTTGGGACCCATAACCAAGAACCACTTGTTCAATAAACTCCCAATTAACTGAATCATATGCTTTTTTAAGGTCAATCTTCATCATGAACCTCCCTTTTTCCTCTTGTACTTTTTGAGCATGTCCTCACATATGAGTATGTTATGGAGAATGGACTTTCCAGCTATGGATGCTCCTTGGGTCTTGTCCACTAACATAGGAAATATATGATTCATCCTTCCACGTATAATTTTAGTAATACATTTGTAAATTATAATATAATAATATTTTACAACAACAACAACAACAATCTATTAATATATAAAAGGAAAGTTGGGTTGACTAATACAGGAGCGAATTTCGGAGCAATAATGCACCAGTACCGTTGATCTCATCTAATGAAAAATCACAGACCATTGATAATTTATTTAGCATTTAAATTTAAAAAATACATTAACCAAGTAACCGACATAAAATAGTAACACCCACATCTGCCCTTTTTTTCTCTCTCCTCCCCCCACACCCTTTCTCTTTCTTTTTCACGGTTTCCTTTTTTTCTCACGTCGGTTGCCTTTCATCTCGTAAACTCTCTTCCCCATTCTCACTCATCACTCCATTCTCCCACCCCTCTCTCACAATTTTAATTGCGGAGAAGCTTCATCTGGAAGGATTATTGGGTTTTTTATAAATATTTTATCATTTATTTCTTGATTTCTATCCAATCTACTGAATTTTGGAGCTGCAACTCCTGTAAGTGAAAACTCGGATGTTTATAATCTGATGACGATTTTGGCAAATGGGTTCGATTGGCTTTAAAAATGGAAAATCCCAACCTTTTCGAGAAGAAGAGATTTATCCTTCGTTGTAAGTACCCTTCCCGTCGATAACCTTCTCTGCTCCCTTTCTCTCTCTTCGCTCCGAATTCACGGCCATGGTTTGATTGATTTTAATTTCTTAATTCTAGGCTTTTCTTGGTTGTTCGGATTTCACCAGATTTTGAAGGGGATTTGATAAGCAAGGGACTTTTTTTTTGTTGGTACCTTGGCGGAGTACTGGAGTTGGCGATTGAAGGTTTCGTTGAATTTTGGAGGGAAGGGGTTGGTTTTGATCTTCGAGAGATTTTCCTTCTTTATTATTATTTTTTTTTTTGGATTGGTGCTTTGGTAGGGTACTAGACTTAGGGATTTTGTGAATTAGGGGGAGGGTTGGTTTTGATCTTGATTTATTGTTGGCTTATGGAGCGAGTCCGAGTAGACAATGGAGGATTTTGTTTTCTTTTTTGGGGTGGGGGCAATCGTCGACAATCATAAGGGTAGGTAACAGTTGATGGGATTTTGAAATTTTCCTATTCTATGTCTAATTGTGTAAGTTTGAATTTTTCTTTTGAGTTTAATTCTTTTTGGATTTTTCGAGTTAAATTTCATTTTTCGGTTTCATTGGCTTTTTGTTGATAATTTGTCATTTTTCTTTTTTTTTCTTTTTTTTTTTGGAGGTTGGGGGAGGGGTAGATTGGTGGCAGTATAAACTTTCACTTCATTTTTCTTACTTCAAAATTCTCTGCATATATTGTAATCAATCTCCTTCGCCTACTTTCAAACATAAACTTGGTCATTCCGAGTTGGTTGTCAAGTTTTATATCAAAGTTGAGGGGTTTAATCATGTGTTACTTAGTTTGACCACTTCATTTTGCTATCCTGAGTATTGGGCCGATTGTGATAAGAGAAATAGGTTTGCATCAACCTTAGTTAAGAGATGTTGGAGATGTGAAATTTTCAATTGTTAATGGGCATGGTCTTCTCTCTCACATCATACTGTATTTTCCCCTTTTAATTTTGCTCTCATGCTTAAGATGCTTTATTGTTTGGTGACTTGCAGCAAGGATTGTTTTATATGAGTGCCATGGGGTAGGGAACGTTGTGGCAAGCTAGGCAAGAGCGGAAAGTTGAACTTACAAAAGCCTTTTTCAATGAATTTTGCTATTTAGTTCCAAATGGGTATAGAACTTTTCTGGGTGTGTATATCTTTTTTTTGTGGAGGTGTTTCTATGTACGAGTCGAGAGCCATGAGCTACAATATAATTTCATCATGAACTTTTCAGAATGCGAAGGCATGGAGATATAAACTCACTTCACTTACGGTCCTAAAAAACAATTTAGAAGAAATGGGGTTGATTGGTCCCTTTGGGATTAAGTTTGCTATTGGGGTTGGAATTTATGGTTGGGATTTTCTACCTTTGTCATTACTCAGTAGAACAAGAAATTAGAAACAGAGGTTTCTAATGGAGAAATGGATTGGAAGTACAGTTGTTTAGTAATTTGAGTAAAGGAAGTACATGAAGTCATGTATAATGAAAGTAGTCTTTATTCTAAGTTTGACCCCCCAAAAAAACTCTAGAGGTGTGCTAAGTTTAAGTTTCGCTTATTTGGACCGGAAAACTTACCACTTATAATTTCTTTTTTTCATTTTTGGTATTTTATCATGTAATTCTCATAGATGACCGATTTAATAGATTATAAGGGAAGTTTGATGAGATATGTTTAGAGAGTTTTGTAAATGCCTTACAGCTATTCAAAGATATGTTCATGGTGGTTATATATTGATCTAAGCTGAGATAATTGACTTGGAGACATTTGTTAATAGTGTTCATTGATTGTGACTTTGGTGGTAACGAGATACTCATTCAAGTATGAAATTGGATATCTCGTGCGGGATACCCTCTTCAAGTCGGATTCACGCTTGGTTTCGATAGCGTCGGACTAGCCTCAAGGCAAGTAGTAATGCTTCTGTTCTACCATTATGTACTCACATCTAGGTTATCTTCTCAAAAATATGGGATTTACTTATTGATATGAAATCAGAAAAATTAGGGGGGGATGGAATCTTCTACCCCTTGATTTGGTTTATACGATTTTGATTTTTGAAGTCATTCTTCATCTAACCATCTTGGATAAGATTTCGATTTTAGTTTATGATGTTTGGGCCTTTTTGCAATTATAAACTAGCAAAGGATGTACTCTTGACCAAGGTGTGTTCCTCAACATTGTATTTGTTTAAGTAAAAGCGATAACTTTTATCCTCATCTAGATGAGACTAAGATTCCGATTCTTTTATGATGCTTTTCGGTATTGTCCAAGCAATTTTATCCGTACTTAGATCTATTTTGAGTATTGTTTTACTGAGCTAAATCCCTGCTCTTGATTTACCTATACTTTGATCTGTTTTGAGTATTTTTTATTCAGTTCTAAGTTATTTAGTAGTTCTAAGTTATTTAATGATCCGATATGAAATATATTTAGATTGAATGAAATATACTCTCATATGTATGAAATTTGAAAGTTTCTTTTCGTTGTTCTCTATTGAAATTTATATGAATAGTGTTGGGCATTATATTCTTTTTCCTTTGCAAGTTTTTCTATCCCTACCCCTCCTTTGATAGTTTTCTCCCCCAATAGCAATGGCATGTATATCATTGAGTTCATGATGTACTTAATTGTTGTACGAGCCCTCATTTTTACGGTTTGGGGGTGAGTGAGATGGATTAGATATAGTTTGTTATGCTTAAATTACTCTGTTTTTATTTTATTTTACTAGATAAGATCCGTGTGTTGCAATAAATCTTTGAGAATTGGATTCTAATAGTGAATATTTAGAAATTGTTTCAATGCATCATTTTGTTCAAAATTTAATCCGCCGCAACGCGCGGTATTAGCTAGTAATAATAATAATAACAATAACATAATAATAACAGTAATAATAATAATAATAATAATAATAATAATAATAATAATAATAATAATAATAATAATAATAATAATAATAATAATAATAAGTAAAAGTTAGTGTTTATAGTGGTAGTCTGTTATACTGGTTATAACCGTTAAGAGTCATTATGAGTCGTTATAAGATGTTATGAGTTGTTAGCGGTTATAAACACTTTTATAAATGCTAATATGAGCAGACCCTAAGTAGCTTTTCATGTATGAAAAAATCCTTCACTACTCGTGCAAACATATGCCTTTACAATGTCCTATATAGCCTTATAAAACCCACTACCATAGCCATCCGGTCTCGGGCTTTGTTGGGATCTATGTCATTCATGACTTTTGCGATCTCTTCATCAATAATAGGAAGTAGTAGTTGATATTTTTTACCCATATTTAGACAAGGTCCTTGCAAACCTCAAATCATGGTTTTGCCCTTGGCTTTTTGCTCCCAAGAAGTCTAAGAAGTAGTCAACTAAAATATTGCAAATATGTCCTTGTTCAAATGTGCTCCCCTATTTCTGTCTTACAATGCTCTAATGGTGCAACCATATGTTGTGGACTTTAATGATGCATAGAATAAAGCTGAACTTTGGTCTCCCTATTTTAGCCAGTCCTATTTAGATTTTTGTAGCCAAAAGGCTCTTTCAGCCCTAAGAAGATGTTGATAATCCTTATTTGCAATCTTTCAGCTGCATATAACTCATTGTTGCTAGGATCATTATGGATTTCTTTCCGTGCCTTGTCAAGTTTGTTCTTGGCTGCAATAATCTTCCCATGAGTCTGTGCATATTTATTGTGATTGAGCTGTTGTAGTGGTCTTACCAATACCCTCGGTTTGCATACCAGGTGAAACATTGTTGTTCCTTTGTACTTATTGCTCCATACTGCTTAAACAATATGCTTGAATTCTTCACAAAGTGCCCACATGTTAAAAAAACTTATACATTCTCTTACCTTGTATTTGTTCTTCAGTTAATTGCATAAGGAGGGGGTAGTGATCTGCCCATTCAAAAACATTATATCCGGTTTAGAAAACAACGTTGTGTTACCTTGTTTATTGTTACAGGATAAAAAAATGTCTTGACTATCTCATTTCTTGTAGCCCACAGTCAGCTACCCATTATATAAAATCCTCCCACCCTTTCATCTAGACTTAGTAGAGCATTGAAATCACCTCCAATGATCCATGGCTCATGTATATCAAGGCTTAAAGTGTTGTCTCTTGCTATTGTCATTCTCTCCATATACTACAATGATGTACAAGGCCTTCACAACCCTCTTCACCCTTGTATGAATAAATTGTCTATCAATCTTCAGTATAGTAAGCTAAAGTTCAGACTTCCATACTAGTAGTATTATACTCCTAGCATGGGTTGTAGCATTAGTGATGGCAGTAACACCTCCACCAAGCCTCCTCTTTATTTCCTCCTCTTTGTTGATCCATGTCTTAGTCTCCATCATCCCCATTATGCCATACTTATTACTCCTAAAGAAACATTTTCTCGCTTCTTGTTTATTGGGCCTATTGAAGCCCCTTATATTCCAAAATGCCACTCTATCCATTGTCAGGCAGCAATGAGCCATAACTATTATGTAATACAACCTCCATAGATAGTGTATAATATATAGTTGCTTGGATTGTCTCAATTGGATGGTCCTGCTTAGTGTCATTAGTCACCGAGTGTTGGGGAACCTTGAACTTAGATATTGTCAACAGTTGGTTCTACATGAACTCTTTCCTTTTCCTAAATTGGCTTCATTCTCCATACTCTTTTGACCTTTTTCTTGCAATTTGCCTCCTCGTGCCCAAATTATTAACAATATGCACACCTAATAGGGGTCCATTCATACTCCAATGCTTGTGTAACAACCTCTCCGTTCTCATCCATAAAAGTGACTTCCTCTTTAAAATCCTTGCTCAAATCCTTTTCTATGAGAATCCTTGCATATCTAGCTCTAGATTTGTTTTGTATTGCTCTATCAGTGACTAATGGTCTTCCCACCAAACTTGATATCTTACTCGGACCTTCAATACTCCAAAATTTTAGGTCCAGTTCATGGAACTTCGCCCATACCGGTATCTTAGCAATCTCATCCATTTCAATAGATTGTCCTACTGCCCAAGGGTGCATCACTATAAGTTTTTTTTTGTCAAAATATACATAGCTATTTGTACGAACCACGTGGCCACCACCTCCCCCTGTAGGGGGTGGTACCGGACCGGAATTTCTTTATGAAGTGTCGGCTCTCATTTGTTTTACAAGGTTCTTTTTGGTTTTTGAAAGTGGGGAGCACCTCTTATTAAGATTAGTGATTTTTATAATATGACTTTTAAAATAATTTAGGTGAAATGATTATTCATGATTTTATTAACCATTTATGTTAAAATTAATTTTAAGAAGTCTTGGGATATTATTTCATGATTTAGAAAAATAGAAAAAATGCATTCCACTTTCTCGCCATAGGCTTTTGGGTTAAAAGGGTGGGATAAAAACGGTTTGGATCAAGAGTCAAGCCCGGTTATCTGTCGGCACCAAGGGAAGCCAGCACCGACCAGATAACCGGCTTCGGCTATACGCAGAGCCGAGGAATCGGTCTCGGTCTATAGCCTCACTGTTAGACAGTAATTTGAAATTTCTTCCATTTTACATCGGAAATGCTGAGAAGCAATTAGGATAATTAAAAAGTAAAAGAGAGAGTCGCCAGTTAGTTTTAGAAAGTAAAAACTAACAAAAGTAAAACAAATACTCTTCCAATCTTAGTATGGAAAAATTAAGTTAGAAAAAAAGTTTTAAAAAATGACTCCATCAATCTAAAATCAAGAATCCAATATTCAGGGGCGAAGGTACGAAACGACGAGATAAGCCCTCTATTTCGCCTGTTAACGGACGACCTTTACTAATTCGAGTAGTGCGTTAAAAGAATTCATTAACCAATCAAGTATACAACATACGAAGTGCGAAAATTAAATCATCAAAAACATGTTAGGAAAGCGAGTAAATAAACAGGTAGGAAAACGATAAAAGAAAGCTTAAAGGAAAGCAAAAATAAAAGTTACAACGGACGGGGAGAAATTAAATGCAATTACATCTTTGATCTACAATACGGAAAGCATTAAAGGTATAAATAAAAAACTCGTAAGGAGGAAGTAAAGTTTGATCTTACACCCTCGGGTTGTTCCACCTGCTGAACTTGATTTACGATCTAAATCAGCAGCGTGACGAGTAAGGTAGTGAGCTCAAAGAAGGTAGCTATTTGTGGATTCTGTGAGATGAGGTAGTGTGTATGGAAGTATGATGCAAATAGAGGGATTAGGAAGTGGGAAAGAGTAATAAGAATGTTTGAAAATGTGGTAGAACTTAGCTGAAAATTAGCTAAGAGATCATAATACAACCTCTAGCTTTAAAGGGAGCCAAAAACCCTAGCATTCAATAGCTATTAACTCAAAATTCAGCATTAGTTTAGCTTTAGGAATCAACAGCAAAAAATGAGGGATAGAGCCCTTTATTTCTCAGAATAAATTAGGTCATAAAAAATGACCTAAAGAAGCAAACAATCGTCCACTGCAGACTAAATCGGGCCTGGTCTAATAGCGGGGATCAAGGGGAAAAACCGGATAAAATCTAGTTGGATTATAAATCCTATGGAAGGGGCGAGATACGTGGCGTCGGTCTTCTACAATGTCATACGGACGTCTTTGGGTTTCGTGCCTCGGTTAGGCGGCTGGGACCAAACGCAGCGTTTTGGCGAGTTAACATTAAAAACGTGGCGCCGATTACAAACGGCATTCTACAGTTGCTTTGGGTTCCATGCCTTGGTTTGTCACTGTGAACAAAATGCAGCGTTTTGGCGAGTTAACACTAAAAACACGGCGTCGGTCAGCACATCGTCGTACAAACTTTTGAGTTTCCGGGTTAGGCTAGAACGCTTGGAGTGAAATGCTGCATTTATTGCGCAGTAGATTTGAAATGCGGTGCCGACCTTGGCTCCTAATTGTGAGTTCGACTGGGCTTGGTTTGGCAGAAAAAAAGGGTTTGTGGGCCGGTCCATGCAAAAGGATAGATTCGCAAACAGGACTCGACTTTTGTGGGGTTTATCGACTTTCGTCACACCGATCGGACTCCGACCATGATCCGAGTTCGCAAACAGGACTGCGATTTCATCACCGGGCCAAAAAATAAATAACATAAATAAGAGAGATAAAAGTGACACATTTTCGGTGTATACGAGTTAGCCCCTACTTTGACCGAGTCCGAAAGACGAAGGGTCAAAGTAGAAACTAAAGGGTACTTATCTTGAAATCTGGTGTCCCTTCGGATGTCGATCGATGCAAGACTTCGAAATTGGCTGCTGATGACCCCGAACTCCAAGACAGGGGGCCTGGACTTGATCATGATTCATGTGTTCTGAAATCCGGCTAAATAATCCCCAGCTTGGCTTTATAAAAGTCCCGATGCTCGGTAATTTTTGTTGAAGCTTGATCATCTCTAGATTTGAAGCTTGGCGTAACAATTTTGTTGTACTAGCATACTGTCAGTAAATAATCGATTCACAAAACTTCAATATTTTTACTTGAATAATTCAATCGAAGAAATAGATTGAGAAGAATCGGCAAAGTTGACACAGTGGGTCCTATGGACCCACTTGGATGCATAGGCTACAATTCTGGTTGTTCACTCTTAATGGTATGTGGCGTCGGTTAGGCCCAGGGCTACGCTTACAAAACTGTTCCGAGCCGACTGCGGTCGGGCCTCGCATGCTGGCGCTGGCTAGGCCTTGGGTAGGGTGTGGTCTCGGCGCTAGGGAGGGTTGTGCAAAAAACAAAAACTGCGAAATCGAACCCTAAATCGGCCGAACCAAACCGTTTTCCGGTTAACCGAACCGGTTAAATTTTCTGGTTAACCGATAGCTTATCTAGTTCGATTTTGGTCCAGGATTTTAAAACCGACGGTTAACCGGACTGAACCGATAAGTTTTTTAAAAAAATTAAAAATTATTATATAAAACTTCTTTAAAAAGAAAGAACCTTGCTTTGCTAATAACTCCCTCCCGCTCCCAAGTGGCCCATTGCCTCTTTATTCATTGGGCGCAGATTACGACTCATCGGCCTAGAATTCAATATATTGCTTGGCCACTACCTCTTTTCTCACTTTCTACTACTCTCTCTCTCATCTCATCTTTAACTGGGTTGGGTACAGCTGTAGGGTAAATCGGGCTGCTGGCCCGAGTGGCTGCGAGATGGGCCCAATTGCTATTGTTGGCCTAGTGCTACTGGATGGCATCTGCGTTTGGCTTATACTGTAAGCATGTATCTCGAATTGCCAAGGAAACCTCCTAAAGGAGGGACCTCAAACGACGATCTTATAAAAGTGAAATAGTGATTAGCAAATAAACTAAGAACTCATGAGTTAGCATCTAACTAACGAAGCTTACTCGAAATGATTAGAATGTACACCCGGAAAAGAAATCCTTGATGGCATGGAAGGTGAATTACAATCGAATGGAAATGGTCCCAGACTACTCCCGGTCATACTGAAATTTCATCTCGTTTGAAGAACATCTCTTTTAGCACACAACTAAAAGTAAAGAGAGCATAATACTTTTACACCTTTCCAGTTCATAGGGAATGGATGACCCACACATGCTGACTCGGGAAGTTCGGGAATTCCGACAATACGTGGGAGCTCTCCGGGCCGAGACACATCAAGCTTGAGACTCGAAATGTGGATGTCTCCCAGAAGAATCTACATCAACATGAGATTAATTTCCGTACTAGAAATATAATCAAACAAATGAGCGAAATAAATCTTACAATTCAGGTCATGATCCGTCCCAAATATTGTGCATAAGACAAGCTCGCATCCAAGAAATGCGAGTAAGGGTACTTGGTGGTCATTTCTTTATGCTCTTCATGGCTAATTAAGCAGAAGTAGAACATGGCCTATGGTGGGTCTTGCGGAAGGTGGCCATGTGTTGTAGCGGATTTGAGGTGTAACACGCTCATCAAGGTACCAACAAAAGCTAAACGAACCTTCAAACAAAACTCAACTCCCTCGCGACCAGAAAGCTTGAAGAGAAGTTACTTTGAGACCAAGAAATAAAAAATAAAAAAGGAGTTTGGGAGCCATTGCCAACCGCCACAGGTTCCTCCACAGCCTGTGGGCCAAGCCGTGGTAGCCAGCAGTGGTCAAGACGGCCAGAAACACCTACCGCGGGTGCTCCCACAGGCCGTAAGGTAGCCCATGGTGGCCACCAGAAGCCCCCACTGACCGTGGGGAGGCCTATGATGACCTCTTGAACCAACCATTAACACCCACTTGCCGTGGAGAGGTCTGTGGTGACCTCCAAATCAATCTTGCACCTTTATAACCCGAGGGCCTTGTCCCGAGATGCTTATGAGCCTTGTATATTGTGTTGGGAAGTGAGTATAAGTCTTAAAAGTACGGTCTCGGGCCTCACCGAGCAATTTAATAAACATATATGTAAATTAATGAGAGAAATAACAACCACAATTCAAAATAATAAGTTAATTCCTTGATCTTGGGCACTTTACTAGTACAAAATATAGGAAGGTGACAGACATGAGATTATATTCCGGTCTACGAGCAACGGTATTCATTCATAGATTATGAGTCCTTTCGGGTGGTAAACTTGTGTATAAGTATGAGTGGTTTTGAATCCCGATAATGTGGTATGTTAGGTTGGCTCATATGCATCAAAATAAAAAATCTAAGATGGTGACATATTCCGGCCTAAAGGCAGCGACTTTCACTCCTAAATTACGAGTCTCCCGGATATGAAACTTGTGCATACGCATGATTGATTCTCGAATCCTCGTACCATGGTACATTTGGTAGGCTCACAGGCGTCAAAATACAAAATCTAGGAAGGTGACGTATTCTGGCCTAGGAACAATGGCTTTCACTTATAGGTCATGAGTCATTCCAGGTGGTAAACTTGTGTATACGCGTGAGTGATTCCAAGTCCCTATACCATGGTACATTGGGTCAGCGCACAAGCGTTAGAATACAAAATCGAGGAAGGTGACATATTGTACCACCCCTAAACCCACCCTAGGAGTATTACATGCCAGGGTTCCCGAGAGGAACCCCTAAGGCTGCTTAAGATCTCAACCTGGGGTTAATAACCCTTTCTTGGATTGGCGGAAGCGTAATTCTAGGTTTTCGAAGGTTTTTCGAAAATTTCGGCAGAGTTTCCTCCGTAAGCTGGCTAAACCCATAGGCTTAAAGCCCTAACCCTGCACGAAATACAATCTTAAACTCAACGAGCCACACGCTCGGAGTATTCACATAGGGATTTTACATTCATAATCAAACTTAAGTTCACATACAACAGTCTTTACAACATCTTTATAAACAAAAGACAGAAAAACATGCAGTAAGTCCGGCATCTCCTATTCGTGTGCTATTTCCAAAAGCCAAAGGCAACTCCTGCCGGTCTTAACTTCTATACCTGAAATGTCGGTGATGTCATGAGCTCACTAGCCCAGTGAATAATCCAAACCCAACCCCGAGTTTCACTTTGCACATTAATTCATTAACAAACACACGTAAGTTCATAACTCATTCATGACATGCGATTCAAATCATACATGCTTAAGACATGCGAGATTCTAAACTTACTAACTTGCCGAGAAACATAATGACATCACTTACTCATGAATTCAATCAAACATACTTCATTCATATTTCTACACAAGTAAGTCATAGAATCATTCATCATGCAAATCATTCATCACATAAATCATATCTTAGTTCTTATCGCATTCATTTCTTACGAAAACAGGATTCGCTCTTCTTGTCGAGTTCAATCGTGCATTTCATAAATAATTGGTTCTTTCTTTCTTATTCGATATGCACGATCATTCGTTTCTTCATATCGTAATTCTTTAAGTCTTCTTAGTTTCGAATGGAAAGAAGATTTATGTTACTGCTCTAAAGACCCAGTTCTTGGAGCCAAAATAATTTGTGGGCTCGGTTCACGGAGGCATATAATTCGTGGCCTCGAGGCAAAATAATTCGTGGCCTCGAGGCAGCCTCCCTTCCCCGAAGGACGCATATTGTCAATAATTCGTAGAAGCAAAATAATTCGTGGCTTTGGGTTGACGAGACACTTCTATGGCCATAGCTTCAGAGGGTTCTTTAATTCGTGGGGTCTTAGATCAATAACACAATCCTTTCTCCCTTCTTTAGTTCTTTATGTTTCTTATCTTCTTATTACTTATACATAAGATATACTTAATTCATATAATTCATGCTTAGCACGTTCATGCGTAACTTCTTCAAAACAAGCAATTCACATAAGCAAGTTCTAACTCAAGTATAATCAATTCATTTCACATACGCATGCTTATATCATTTACAATCGATCTAATTCGGGATAAACACATAATCACATAAACATGCCAACTAGGATTCTAATCAACGAATTTATCTTTTCATGGTCGCGTATTATCGCGTATAAGTAATTTATGGTTCTATAACTTTTCTTAATCAATATATATCTTTTAATCTAGCCATATAGCTTCTTAAATCTCATTTCTTAATTCAGTTACTCGGTTCCGATTTAGCCCAAAACAGCACATTTTCACTTAAAATTGCATATCTCTCAATCTACTCATCCAATGCATACCAAATTTTACAGGAAATTTCCATAAATTGCCACGAAGCTGCAGTAAAAATTACAGGAAATTTAGGCTACACATGAACTCACAGAAATTCGGACAGCATGCTTAATTCATAGAAATCTGCACATAAATCATGAAATTCAATTTCCTGATTTTTCTCAATAATTCTGCTCAAGCTAACTTTACTAAATTCTCAATTACGTAGCTCAATAATCATGCTCAACAATGCTCAAATATCATTAAATTCATGAACTAGGCATAAATCGCAACATGCTTCTCAATTCATGAGTTGCTAGTTTCAGTGAATTTAGGCCTCTAGCTTCTTCAATTAACTTAGGGTTTCCAATTTCATACCTCGAATTCATGTTCAGTCCACCTAATTCATTTTATTTTAGAGGATGAATTCAGATTACTCACCTTAGATTCTTAGAGGTTCTAAGAATTCAGTTTTGGAAGGTTTCGAATTGGGTTTCGATTTGGGTTTTGCTTCCTCTTCTTCCTCCTTCCGCTGCCCTCGTTGCTCTCGCTTTGTCTCTCCTTCTTTCGCCCTCTGCTTCCCTTTCTTTTCCCCTTCGTCCGCTACCTGTTCTCGGGCCTGCCATGCCTGCCGGCTGCCGGTTTCCGACGTTCCTCTCGCTCCCGCTCGCTCTTCCTCTCTCCCGGTGCGTTCTGCTCCTTCTCACTTTCCCCGCTTCCGCGTTCTTTCGTTCCCCTTTCTTCTTCGATCTGCTCGGCCTCTCGAGCCCTCGCTCTCCCTTCGCCCACCAGCGGCGGCGTCCTCGCCGTTCAGGAGGCCACGGGCCTTTGGCTCTCGGGCCTCCTCCCTCTCTCGCTTTCCTCCGCTTCCTCTCGCTCTCCTCTCGCTCTACTTCGCTTCTTTTCATTTTTCTCTGTTCCTCTTCCTCTCATTCTTTTCTTTGTTCTCGGTCTTAATCCCAGCCTCACTCTCTCTCCTCTTCTCCTAATCACACCTAATGGGCTGCTTGTCCAAGTTTAATTGGACCCCATTCTCTTCCTTGCTTAGTAATCTGCCAACTCTCCCTTTCTCATTTCCTTTTCTTTCTTTTTTTATTTTAATTAGGCCCAACTAGCTTCTCAAGGCCCAATTTAGCTTGCCCATGCTCGGTTTCGGTTCTCGGGTTTCTAATTCCGACTCGAAAAATTCTAATTCACTAGCAAGCAAACACCTGAAATTTCGGGCTCTCACACATATTCCGGCCTAAGGGCGGTGACTTTCATTCCTAAATTACTAGTTTCCCGGTTATAAAACTTGTATACACATGTGAATGGTTTTAAATCCCCGTATTGTGGTACGTTGGGTCGGTTCACAAGTGTTAGTTGAGTACCGAGGATGTAACCTCTTCCCAAAGAAATTCAAGATCATAAAATTAAGCTAAGTTCCAAGTTGAGAAGTGGTTTGGTCACATTGGTGAAGAAAATGTGGATCACTTGAGTTCTAATGCGTTATAGTTTTTCTCATTCGATTAAGAGTGAAGTATGTTAAGATTACCTTATTGATGCTACTCAATTACCACCATCATTATTATTAACTTAATTATGATTGTTATTATATTAAGAGTGAAGTATGGTAAGATTACCTTCTTGATGCTACTCAATTACAAATATTATTGTTATTAACTTAATTATGATTGTTATTATGTACATGCAAAGTTATTTTGGTTTTCGGGAGGCAAAGGAATCCCATTGAGTTGTGGTTGATCATTTCCCTACTTTTACATCTTTTCATATCAAGAGAAAGAGTGAGATTTTTGGCAAGTTTTACCATTTTGGAGGTCGTTTGAATGTTCTTTTAGCTATAAGGAACTTAATATGTGTGAGTTACTTATGTGTACCTATGAACTTGATGTGTAAACCTTATTCAATGTTTGAGCATATTTGTAATTAGAAGCATATTCGCATTCATAGACGCTCCGATTCGGCCTCAATGGCCCCATTAAAACTATTTTATTATTGTACACTATTTTATGGTGTAGGATTGTGTGAACCCAAAAGTTTAACTTTTGAAGCTATGCAGGCTCAAGACTCATCATACCTTCTCTCGAAAAGAAAAATTACTAACTCGACCTCTAATAGTTTTAAAAACATGTTATGTTTACAAGTTATTCCCTAAATTAGCCTTAAGGATCCTAGAGAAGGATTCCGATGATGTGACGTCCCTACCCGAGGGGTATCGAGCCTAGGTTTTGCATTTTCATGAAAAATGTTTATGCATCAGATCCTAGAGACAAATTGTGATTTGTTTTGTGATTACATGTGGGTCTTGAACTTGTATGATTGAAATTTATGTCGAGTATTTCGAGTATGACGCCTACCTATCTCCCGTTTAAGCATTTTGGTGGAATGAACTATCTTTGTGGTTATGCTTTTATATATTGAGCAAATGTTTTGTGATCTAATTCATGGACTAAGATATTGATTTGGTGAATTTCGAAAGATTAAAGGTGGCAGGAGTTAGGTGAGTTCCTTAAGAATAAGATATCGGGTCATAGTTGGTGCTATATCACCTATGTTGATCTAGTTTAGTTTCGACATCCATAAAGCCTATGATATATGAAGATTGGTGGGTAAGATTAGATAATGAGACTTAAGTTTATAGAGTTGAGGTTTGGATTGAGTGACTTAAGCGAGGTAGTACATTTTATGGCGGCAATATACGGTATTGTGTTGAGTATGAGATAAAACCATGGAGGAGTGACTTAGAATAGGAAGTGTAAGATTTCACCTATGGGAGATGGCCAGAGTTAGCCAAGAGCCATGACTATCTATCAAGAACACCCTTAGGACTTCGAAGTGCCTAGAACTAGACATTATATTGATTGTGAGCCAATAGTGAAAGAGACCCTAGAGGACATTAGTTATGAAGTTCCCATGTTGGAGGACTCCGATGAGTACTCGATTAAGCCGGATATGAAGTTTAAGACTTTATATGAGTTATATTCTGATCTAGAGGCGACATATGATGATATCTGTGAAAATGAACTTGATGATGTTGATATAGGAGATTTGTTACATGGGAGCCTAAGTGGTTAAATCATGACAAGCTTGATTTGGAATAGGATGATGACCCGAGATGAACGATTCAGAGAGTCATGTCGACTCGGAAGAACATCGTAAGGATGGTAATATATCCGACAAGGATTAATTGACCTGTATATTCACTTTTATAGTGTCATGGATATGAAGTTTCTTATACTTGTATAGGCACCTGAGTACTAACGATTAGAGTTTACACTTTTTAAAGGAGGTTAGGAAATAATGAGACCAGAAGTAATAGCTAACAAACCTTAGTTTCTTTGAAACATGCTTGGTGTATGCATGCTAGGCTTGATATTCACGATGTATGATGGCTTTAGAGCTAGTATTTTAGATGTATTATATGAAAATTGATTAGC
This sequence comes from Talinum fruticosum, assembly GCA_021018815.1. Classification (NCBI taxonomy): domain Eukaryota; kingdom Viridiplantae; phylum Streptophyta; class Magnoliopsida; order Caryophyllales; family Talinaceae; genus Talinum; species Talinum fruticosum. The sequence continues at coordinate 5,422,313 of JAITYX010000010.1, read as the reverse complement.
ATGCTTCAGTTTATGCTTAGTATGTTACACTTAATAATGTTGCTTAAAATTACTTGATATATGAACAACTATTAAAGATAAAACTCATTAAGTTACCTATCCAAGAAAAAGAATAGGGATAGAGATTATTAAATAAGAGACTAGAATGATGCCACACTTGATATAGACATAAGAACGTGCGATCTCGTTGGACTTCTAACTCACTAATTGTCGACATATTCCTCCCTCCTATGTACTCCATCAAGTTATCACTATGGATATGTAGTGAAAAATTTTAAAAGTTGAAACCTTGCAAATTTGAGGGAGGACCTAATCCTCTAATTTACTCGAAAAATTTTAAAAGTCGAAATCGTTACCTACCACACGTGGAGTTCACCTACAACAACAACTATCATGCAAGCATTGGGATGACTCCTTATGAAGCACTCTATGGATGATGATACAAAACACCTTGACTAGCATAAAGTCGGAAAAATAAGAATTTCTAAAGTCAAGTTGATTGATGAAATCATGGACGAAGTCGAGAAAATTGAACCAAGATTACAACCATCACAAAGTTGCATAAGCAACATGAGAATTGGAGCACAAGATGTGAAAAAAGTATCCTAATCTTATGTGTTTCAGGGACGAAACTCCTTTGAAGGGGAGAGAAAATGTGATGCCCAAACTAAAAGAAATATTAAGTAAATATATTTGATTAATATATATGTCTTATTCACTAAGTAACTTAATTTGATAGTTGGTTACACTACTACAGGAACCACTTTTAACTACGATTAAAAATGACTTTTAACTACGATTAACCATTGTCGTGTAAGTGGCCAGTCATCGTATGTAGCATCTTTTACTACGGTTCAACAACCGTAGTAAAAGATTGAAGATTTGCTCGGGAGAGACAAAGTCACCCTAAAAGGGGGTGAATAGGGTGTGAAGACTCGGACACTCGCTCAATATCTTTCGAGTCATGCAAAAGGAATCGGGTATAACGATGTTATTTCATACAAAGTTTTGATTCCAAGGCATTCTCTGTGTCTTAGAAACTTACTTGAGTAAAATAATATTTTCTCTAAGTGATTCGGCCCTCACTTATGTCTTTTATCGCTTTTCGGTTAGCGACTCGAAAAGCTGGTTCTTTATTCCGAGTTCACTCTCACTCGGATTAATCGCATTTCGAATATACCGAGTATTCCGCCGTTTCTCACTCGGAATCTGACTTATGGGTATCTATTCTATTGTTTGCATAGTCAGCATTCGTAGTTCCTCTCTGCTTAGTCTATATCAAGTTTTTACCACTCGATATTTGTTATAGAACTTGATTCTTTGCTTAAGACTAAGTCATATGGAATTCCGAGTATCATGGTTTTAGAATCGGAAAATTCCATTTCTTTTCGACTCGGATAATCAATTGCTTAATTATCATAATTATTTTATTATCCGTGTCTAACCTTGGACCAAAGTATTTTATACTTTGAGAACCAAAGGTGTTTTACTTTTGTAGGTTATTCAATCGAGGATATCTTTTCAAACTACAAAAGTAGCCGGCTTCAAACGTCAAATCACCAGCGAGATATGGCTTTTCACCTTCCCTGCTTTAGTCCCGGAAGATTGTGTCGAAGCGCATGCGCTTCCATATCCGGAAAACTGGAACACCAAGCCTAACGGTGGTTTCCACCTCATTTTTCAAGACACAACCGATGGTTTTGGGACTTCCAAGAGAGTTAAACCGTTGTCCAACGTCCATATTTCAACGGATACTTTCTGAGTGACTCGAAAGCTTCTATCAACGGTCACGAGAGGACTCTCGGTCAACGAGATGAAGATAACGGCTACTCTGCCTGGTCATCTATAAATAGAAGCCACTTCACAAGACTTGAAGGTTGCCGAACATATTGCTTATACATATACTTGCTCAAAGTCATTGTATTTACTTTCAATCTTCAACTTACAACTCCAACTCTGTAATTCATTACTCTCGAGTTGTAAGGTCTTGTACTCAGTTACAAACTCTTCTTACATTCTTTGTAAGGTCCCTTGACTAAGCTGTAAGGGTTAACTCAACTTACTTGTCCCTAGCTATAAGGGTTATCTCGGCTAGGAAGTACTAGATCGAGATAAGGTAACTTCGAGTCTAGGAAAACTTGTATAGAGTTGTCCAAGGGAGCAACTCGTGTTCGGATTCACTGTATTTTGTGGACTCAAAATAGTGGATTTGACTTCATGTCCGGATTGACACGGGCCGTGGTTTCTGCGCCAGGAGGGTTTCGACGTAAAATCTCTGTGTTCTCTTTCGAGTTCATTCTAGACTCGAGACAG